>CAJVRN010000238.1:7137500-9537500 GCA_911728415.1 Lagocephalus sceleratus | reverse complement strand
TTCCAGCCAGACAGGAAGCCTCTCCGAAGCCGTCAGTCAGCTTGAGTAACTCCGTGGGTCAAACTGGTTTACCAGTCCAGCGGTGTCGCACTGGAATGCTTCAAAAGACTCGGCCAGCGCGTTGTAGGGTAAACACCTCGGGTGGTGCCTCGACATGTGAACATCAATCAGTCTCAAAGCTCTCAGAATGCTGAGGAGGTGGAGGTGTGTGTGTGTGTGTGTGTGTGTGTGTGTGTGGGTGGGTTGAAAAGGTGAAAGGCCCGTTTTAAACCAGCATGCTGACAGACTGCAGGGCCGGATGTCAGCCCGCCGCGCCGCGGACGGAGCTGGTCGTGTGTATCCCGAGTTCATGTCAGCCGGGGGGGGAGCTCGGAAAAATATACATTTGTCGGCGAACAGGTGCGGATCCGCCAGGGCGCTCGAAACGGCCCGATTTGGTTGATTCGAGACCCCGCGGCACGGGGGAATTTCTTGGAAGCCGCTCTCCCATCTGTACCAGGAATCACTTTCTTCATTCCGCCGCATCTCAAGACAGGAAATCTGTGTGGTCCGTAATGAGCTCAGTAAACATCTGCTGCTCTCGTATTAGAGGCCATTTTCCCCGCGTCTCATCCTGTAATATGGAGAAATTAGAGTGCAGGGACTCGTTCTGTGTGTTTATACACACACACACACATCCATGGAGAGCAGACATAACATGAGGAGTCCAAGTGTTTTTATACTACCCGACTGACGTTCTAACATACCATCTCAGCACCACAATTTTCCATCCACAACAGTAAAACACTACTGGGTGTCCTTGGTGAATGGTCTCCCAGAATTCCAGGGTTATTTTGCAAGCGCAGTGTCCTGGAGTGTGTTCCAAGTAAAAGCAAGATGTTAGGCTTGGAAATTCTAAAACAAAAACCCCTCTGTAAGGCTTATCGTCTACATTTTATTTATTAAGTTTCTTCAAGATTAACAAGCGTTATGAACGAGGGGCAAATAAAAGTGGCGGATGGCTCCACCTAGTGTCCATAGTTGGTATTTCAGAGGGGCTGCAACTGGCTTAAAACAACCATGAAGATAAAGTCTGTGTGGAATGAAGATGGACTTGAAAAGCTTAGAAGTACGATTAAGTTTTATTATACAAATATGTGGATCTGCACTTGTGTGTCTGCTGCAAACAAACAACAACGAGAGCTCAAACTGTACAATGGACTGACCAAAATAAAAGACAGCCTCCATTCTGGATCCTTCTTACTTTGTGGAAACTTTAACTGACCACAGTTCCAGTCCTTCGTCCCGCTGACGGTTCCTCACTTGCTTATCTCCTGCTGGACCTCGGCGTAGATCTGCTCTTCCAGTTTCGAGGTGTCGTACTCCTTCAGCATGTCGTACTCCAGCCAGGGTCGCGCCCACTTCTGAGCGTGCTCCATCTTCTCCGGGCTCAAGGCGAGGTCGAAGCGGATGCCCTGGACGTTGAACTTGGGCCGCTCCCAGCGTTTGGACCACGGCTTCGGACGCATCCTCACCTTCACCTGGGAAGGACGCAGAAACGGTCACCTCGGCACCACAACTGGGGTCGGGCGTCCCCACGCCCGCGTCTCACCTTGTTGACGGGCACCTCGTCCGTAGCAGAGTGGGGCGTGGCTTTCATGTCCGGGTCCACCGTGCTGTACTCGGGCAGCGCGTCCCTCAGGTACAGCAGGCTGTCGTCCAACCTCTTCTCCAGCTTCAGCACCTCGATCTTCTGGACGCGAGGGTTGTACATCTCGTAGCAGATCTCCACGCCTGAGCCACGCGCGGGGAAAGGAATCAGCAACGCCCCCCCCGGTCCCACAGCCGACGGGCGAGCGACCCCCCCCCTCCCCTCCCCTCACCTCACCTTGGTTGTCGATGACGTTCCTCAGGACGAACGTGGCTCCCAGCCCCTTTCCGCCCCTCTGGATGCAGATGCCCACAAAGCGGTTCGTTTTCCCGCTGGCGTTCGGGTCGGCCATGGTCACCGCGAGGATGCTCCCTTGAACGAAAGCAACCGTGACCTCTCAAGCGCTGGATTTTTGACGGTAGTTTTCTTGCACATCCGGTGGTTCTCCTCGAGGTTCCACTGGCCCTGGCGTCAGTCGCAGATCCCAGAAGAGGCGGATCTCACCTGCATAGAACTCAGGGATGTTGAGGACTTTCCTCCTGCGAATCATGTCTTTCCTCTCGACGAAGAACTTCAGGGGGTCCGTCCTCTGCCTGGGGGGGATGAACTCCGGGCTCAGAAACCTTTGGGATGACAGACACGAACAGGATGAACACAAATTTGGGCCCTTCCACCAGAACAACCAAACGCCTCCAAATATCCGCCATACTTGCGCTTCGACGCTACCGTCTGCGTTTTGTCCACTATCACGGGCTTGGATGGGGGGATGAATTTCGGTGGCTGCTCCCCCGCGGCTCGGTGACACACGGAGGTTGAGAGAAACCCTAAAGATGAAGGAGGAATGGCAAAAGAAAGCCGTCATTGGTCGTCGACTTCCCGGCCCCGCCGTCTGCGCGCTGGAGGGTCCGAGCGCGAAACATCCGCGGGGTTCGGCCTCGCCGCGGCTTTTGTCCGGGGTGTTCCGGCGCACTCACGTTCGGGCTGAAGGCGGGTGCTGTGGGGTAACCTCAGGGAGAGGCGGACTTTGTCGAGAGCTCTGGCGCACGCCGCCATCGTTGACCTTCTACCCCCCCACCCCGCAGCTCTACGGAAGCCGCGTGGGCGGCGTCATCAAAACGCGACCTTCTTTAAAGGCGCACTGCGGCGGGCCGGCCGCCAGGCGGCGCTAGAGCTCCGTTAGATCAACAGAGGCGCTCAAAGCGGAGGCGTCCTCAGAAATACTGAAATAATACCATTAAAACCACTGAGAAGCCTGCAGGAACGTCTCATCGTGCTGTTTAATTTGTTGTTTTAATCGGAAATATGACCATTATTTCCAAAGTAAAGTGTGGCGCTCTGACTGTTGATGCGTATTATGAAACTGGATCTGACAGTGTTGTGCGCGTTTGTTATGGGTTTAAGAATTGTATTCAAGTCATGAATGTAGAAATAGAATGCTTAAAACTGCAATTTATCAAGAAAAAGAGAAAATGAAATACATTTTTAAAAGTAGGTATGGTGCATTCTCTTATGATTAATTTGTATTTGTGTCTCATTGTCATGTAAAGAATTTAGAATCGATCTCCAGAGAGCCACCGTGAGATTTCTAGCATCACTTCTGAATCTCAAGAACATCCTGACCAGTGAGTGATTAAAATGTCTAATCTCGTATTCATTCATGAATATATGTGCATATTTACAAATATAACTAATAATCAGAACATTTGCATTTATTTCAGAGTGGCTGAAGTGTGGCATGTGCCTGCTACGGAACTCTGGGACTTTGAGACCCTGCAGGGGAGCGGCAGGCCTCCAGGTGGGCTGCTTCCACCCCGACGGGCTGCAACAGTTTAAAAACCAGCCAGAGAGCAGAGAAGTGCAGCAGCAGCGTCGCTCCTGCTGTCACAGTGGCGCGGTGGGAGGATGAGGGGAGACGACGGAGACGTGGGAGCGCACATGTCGTTTCCGCCACCGAGGATTTAAACCCCCCCAATGCTGCTGTCGCTGGACTTCCGAACGCCGCGGAGAAACCCAAGCACGTTGAGGCTTCAATGATGTTCCTCTCAGATGGGACTCTGTCAGCCGTCACTCATGCGCTCCTGTTGGGAATAACGTGTCTGACCGTCCTCTGCGACCTCACCAAGGGCTCCGCGGACTCTTCAGGTTTGGAACTCTCGATTTATGGACACAAGCATCTCGAATATTATTTCCAATCTCATAAAAAAAGCGCACGCGACTAGTTCTTCGCGCACTTCCTTAACTCTTACGCACAGTTACGCACGCGAACATCCACCTCGCACATCGTTGCGCGCGGTTGAAAAATCTCTCGGCTTGAAGAAGTTTCATGAACGTTTTCCTCTCAGGTTCGACCCGTGCCCTCTGGCGTGCCGAAGCACGCACCGCGCAAATGTTTGCTGGAAAGACGCGCCGCGTTTCAGTTGTTCGCTGTCTGGCGCTCAGTGGGCACGTCGCCCCCCTCCCACCCTCAGCTGAAGCCACGGTCCGGGTTTATCAGCCTTCTGCAACATCCCTCACAGTCGGGTTAATATGTCACCCCCCCGGAGGGGAACTGTTATATTCAGATATTTTTATACAGGCCAGAGTCCAAAGTAAGTGTTGATCACTGCCTTAATGTGGATCTTTGCCTGTTACTGAACTAATGACTTCTCCTGTGTGTCTTTATGGCCTCGGAGGTCTGCTGAGCCCAAAGGCAAGGCTGCGGGTTCTGTTTACAGCACTATAAACCAGGAAGGGTGCTTTGTGTCAGCGTTAATTGGCCTCTAATGGCCCTAATAGCTGGGAACACACTGTAGGGAAAGGTGCTAAAGACCAGACGTATGCCTTGTGAGTGTGACGGCGTGTGCATGTGTCTGGTGGCGGGGCTCGCCTAATGAGCTGATTGTGGATTGTGGCGACGCCTTTAATTTAACGAGGCCGGGGGCCGCTGCCGCCCCTGCCAAATCGGTGGCTCTGACGCTTCGTGAGGCTGGGAGGGGACGTTTTTAAAGCACCTGCCGCTCCACCACACTGCCCCAACATCGTGGTACTCCCCAGCCCCGCTTAGCACCCATGCTGGGGGGCGGTGGTGGGGGGTCAGAGATGGAGCGCTTACAGAGACGCCGACCTGTGAATGGAACGGGGAAAGGAGAGGCTGCTTCAGAATACCACGGGGGGGGACAAAGCATTCTTTAGTCCTCACATTCTTGACTAGCTGGTGTCTCCCTGGAGACTGAGGGGAGGGCTTTTGATTGACAGGTGCTGCCATACTGCCCGGTAACGGGGCTGTTGAGTCTAGGCCCGACCCCCCCACCACCACCACCACCTCCCCATTCTGGATCTGCGAGGTTGTGCAATCTGGAGCAGGTTGGCGATGTTGCCTCCGCAGCATCGGCAACCTGAACCCAAACGCTTTGGGCGCTGGCGTTGTTTGGAAGCGGCGTAATGGGCAGCCTGAGCGTGTCTTTAAGGCTGCTGCTGTCAGATGTGGAGACAAACACGGAGACTTTAATTCCATCTCTTTCCCTGTTATCGTCCTCCGCTCTGCAGTGGATAATTAGAGGTGTGGAGTTGCTGCGCTAGACTCAAAGCCCTTGGGCCAACCAGGGTTCCTCGTAGATGCAGTTTAACAATTCATGTATTTTTCTTTAAAGGGATCTTGTATTTGGGGTTTTTTTTGGGATCCCTGGCGTGTGCTTTCTGCACTTAAAAGGAGCCGAGAGTCCTTCCAGGTGGAGCTCCGCTTCTTTAACAGACAACATACGATGATAAATGCAGAACCAAAGGAAAATAAAAGTGTTTTCTATTACAAGCCCTCTGTTTTTCTCTTTTTTTTTTTTTTTTTTCCTGGTTCATGAAGTCGTTCGAGTCTTTCCGTCTGCTGCTGGAGGCCGTTCTGCCGACTCGGACGCTAAACAAATGGTTACTTTTGTCGGAATGAAAGGTGAAGAAAAAGTGAGGCGGTTGACCGCTCGGGGTCGCGGGGCAGAGAAAGGTCAAGGCGTCGACGGACGCCGAGCGCGCGTGGACGGCGGGGCCTCCCCCCCCCCCCGTGCTTTGTTTTGGGAGCAAACAAAGCCCAGATGTAGCGTTGCGCCCGTAAGAACATTTCAGAAACCCCGGCCAAAATGTGCACAGCGAAGCTCTTCAACGCCGTAAAAACCCCACGGGCGACCCTGTTTAACCCCAGTCAATGGGATGCGAGGGGCTGGGGGGGTCAACTGAGGTCAACTCATAGTCACTGTGAGTGTGTGTGCTGGGGGGGGGCTCATCCATCTTGCTCTTTGTGTCCTCCTTGTCGAAGGTCATCACACAGCACATGTTGAACGAGTTGAAGAAGGTGGGGAAAAAAAGGCAAAATCAACCTGGAGCCTCGTCTTTAGCGCCTTATTTTGAATTTAAAGGGATTTTTTTTTTTCAAGTTTGTGGTCCAATCCTTTATTTCCTTCATTTAGTGACTTGGTTTGAGTAGTTGTTTTTAAAGTGCACTCTTTGGCCTCATCCTTTTCACTCAGGATTCCTCAGATGATTCCTTAAATTGTCATCGTTTACATGATCTGTAGCAGTCCGAGTCGCTGGTTTCACCTCCCTCCAGATCGGTGTGCTCTCACTGATCCACTTGAACCGCCGCGCTGTGGGACGGTCCCGGATCCCCCGGCCCTCCGTCCACCCACCCCCCACGCATACACGCACGCTCACGCCTCCACAGATTACAGAGGGCCGCCTGAGGCCCCTCAAGTCTTAATCCACTCTGGTTTGTGAGTGAGCGTGGCTTGGGGAAGGGTAACTGGACCCCCCCCCCAGCTCTCCTTTCTCAGCCCCTTCCCCCCACTCACACGCCTCCTCTGCCTCCTTTCACTTCTGCTGGGATCAGGACCTCCAATGGGATCACCTGATTGCTGTTACTTTGCATGTGTGTGCATGTGTGTATGTGTGTGTCTACTGAGTACCAAAATACTACCAAAGTGAGGACATTTATGGCAACCATGGACATTTAGGCTGGTCCTCACAACCTCAACGGACTGTTTGAGGGTCAAGACCTGCTTTAGGTTTAGGTTAAGTCAGGGTCAGGGGGTTACTTAGGATGGTTAGGGGTTGGGTAGTTGGGTAATACATTATGTATATGAAAATGCTCATAACGATAGAAGCAGAAGGATGTGTGGATGTGTGTGTGTGTGGGGGGGGGGACGTTTATGTGTGCGTGTGCGCGCCAGGTGAGCTGTCTAAACAAATCCTGCCTCCGGCTTGTTTTGTCTACTCCGGCGGAGGCGGGTGGCGAGGCTTTTGGGAGGTGCGCTGCAAAATTAAAGGAGTGAACACGTCAGCACATTCTGATATGACATCAAAACACAAGGGGGTGGGCCACCGACCGGCTCCCAGGGGTCCTGCACTGGGTGCGGCATTTAAACGCATCGATTTTAGAAGGCTTTGCTTCAAGTGTGACGCCATTGTATGAAATCTAATCAGCGTAATCTAACTTTGAAAGCAGCTGGTTGGCTTTGATTTTCCAGGTTTATCACCACCACAGCAGCCCATCTGTGTGTTTAAGCTCCTTTTGTCAGTTTCGCAGTGCTTTCCGAGGAAGGCCAGCATGTTGGGTGATTGGGTTCAGTTGCAGTTTTATGTCCAGAAGCCTTGAAAAAATCTCAAGAAGAAGTTGAATATCAGCCAAGTATGCTGCCTTCAGGGGGCATTAATTAGCTGGGAGATCCTGGTTATATTTCAGTTTCCACCTTTTATGTTGAAACTCCTCAAAAGTGAAGTGAGATCATTGGATTTTTAGTGTATTTTTACATCATGGCACTCTGTGTGTGTGTGTGTATGTGTGTCTGTGTGCGGTCTCCCCTGATACGCCACAGTGATGAAAGACATGAACTAGTCCCTCCCTCTGGAGTACAACAAGCACATAAACACACACACAAAGCAACATTTGACCTCACGTTGGGAGCATCAAGCTGATGTGATGAGAGAAGATGTTTACGCGGGGGGTGTTATATGAGGGCGTTGAGACATCAAACAGTGGTCATGCGGATGCTGCTGATCTGTCAGTGTGAAAAAGATGGGCCAAAAGGACATTCCTGATTATCTGATCCATCAAAAATTCATTTGATCTTCGATCAGTTCATCATTTTTTATCATTCGCTCTTTTAAAACCCTCTTTTATTAAACCCACAGTGATTCCAGTCACCTCAGCAGCGCCGTATATGTCCTAATTACAGTATATGACGCGTGCTCAAGACCCATTAGCCTTCATCCAGCAAACTGGAATTTCCCTTGTTGCCTGTGATTGTCTCCTGAAAGCTGACAGTCGGATCGACAGACGCTCCTGCTTCCCCCGGTGCCTACTCCAGCCCTCCATTCGCCTTTTTGTCCCCAGATGTGTGGGGACAAACTGCTCGTTTTCAAATGTAAGCGCATTTTTATTTGCCTATTTGTCATCTATGCTGTGAGGTCAATTCGAAAACCCCCACGTTGGACACAGACTGCGCTCAGAAAGCACCTACGGGTGCTCGGAGCATCTCAGCACCTGTAATGACGCTTTCAGTCATCCTTTAAGATGATAATCTGCGTCCAGATTCAGGCTGAGCTGCGCGGTCCGGAGCTAATAACTGTTATTGGGCGGAGAAGGCGCACATGCAGCCATCGCGCCTCTCCGACCTCTCCAGTCGGGGGGGGTCGGAGTCAGACATCAAAAAACACGTGTCGGGAAAGGGAATGGCGGGTGTGCGCGCTGACAATTATCCACCGTGCGTCTAACCTCCTGAATTATGGGCTTAAGCCACCAACACCCCCCCCCCCTCCTCGCTCTCTGGAACCCTCAGCCAGACACGCAACTTTTCTTCTTCTCTCGGAGCATTTTTACCACCCTTTGATGCCCCGTCCCCACCCCCTTCATCCTCCTCCTGTCTTCTTTCTGGCTCTTTCCTGGGGAGCTGATTTATGTTTGATTTACTTGAGTCAGTGTGTCCGCCTTGATCTGCCCCCCCCCCCATTTTGTAGGTGGTGTCTGTCCTTACTTCCTTCTTTCAGAGGAGAAGACTTTTTTTTTTTTTTTTTTTTTTAATGATTTGATTAAAACCCCCAGAGGCAGAGAGAGAGTGGGGTGGGGGGGTTGAGAGGTAGAGAGGTGGGGCACATGAGGGCCAGTCTGAACAAGGAGGCATTGTGTAGCCCCCCAACTGTGTCCGACTGACAGTTTGCATTACAGCACGCTACAACAGCCCGCCTCGCAAAGCTGCGCTAATCTGTTGCTTATATGCTCCCCCCAGTGAGCTCAGGTAAAAGTGTGGGAAGGGTGGGGGGCTGGGTGTGTGGGTTTGGGGGGGGTGAAAAGAACTTTCCCTTGTTTTTTTTCCAGATTTAAGTCAACATAGAGGCAGGATGTGTTGCATTGCAGGGGTTTCTACTGCTGGGTTTGTCCCAGTTTTAAAGAAAGGTGGGGGTGTGGTGGGTGGGGTGGCGGGGGGACGGCGGGGCCTGTGCAGACCACCAAGGCTACCTCTTAATTCAGCGGCCTGCTTGGGGTGCTAGTTGTCACGGTGTTAGGGTGAGTTACCGTGGACTTTCACAACACTGATGGACAGGAATTAATGGAGCGATTGTTGGCGTAATGGAAGGATTTAAAAGTGCGCGCTGGGCCTTTTGGTTTTTAAACTGACAGCTTAAATAATGTTGCCATGCTCAGAATCCCAGCAAAGAGGGTTTTGGACAACAGCACGTGATGTAAATTTGATATCATTAACCTCAACATTGGTGCCCAAAAGGACAGGTGAATTGTACATATTTTTGCGGGATGGAACCTTTTCTGCTGTCTTTCATTGTTGTAAACCTCGTGCCATTGACCCGTCTGACCAGTCCAGAACAGAGATGAGATTGATCTGGACGTGCGAGAGCCTCCTGCCCCGCCCGCCAATCGCCTAAATCTAGCCTGCTGCAGCGAGAAGAAAGATACATCTGTCGTTGGCTCCGGGACAATAGAGCTCTCCCGTCAATCGTCTGACTGGTGCCTGTAGGACGGCGGTTCGGAGTGACCAACTCTCCCAGGCCATAAAAATGTCCATTACAATGATAGACCCCCCCCCACCCCTTTCGGCTCTGCACGTACCCGTCTTCTGTTACTGTCTGCATGTGCAGCCGAGGGTGTTCCCGAGACCCCTGAGAGCTTCCGTCTCACCCGAAGGGATTCGCGGTCAGAGAGAGAGTGAAAGCGTCCTCTTGTCTAGTGCCCTCTGACCTTCCGGGGGTCATAAAGAGAAGGCACGTGCTAAGAGAGGTCACGGGACGGGAGGGCCTGGTTTTTTAAACATTTTTTTTCGGTGAAATACCTGAAACCAACGGTGGGTGTGATGTCCCTGCTCATCACGATCCTGCTGCAGTCGGAGGCGACATCCCGGTTGGATAGCAGCTGCCCCCCCCAAAAAAAATCAGAACATTGGTCCCACAGTAAATTAAATAGCAGTATGACCAGTACCCTCATCTACTCCCAGTTTACTCTTGCTTAATGGCTCAGTCTCAGCCATGCCCCCCCCCTTTTCCCACTTCCCAAATCCCATCAGCTGATGTTTGAACAATCTGAAGTGCTCTGATAGCAAAGTGTGACACCCATGTGGGTATTTATCTCCATGATAGGATGGGAGGGCTTTAACGCGGTGCTGTTTAGATCTGCTGCAGGGCCAAATCAAGGCAAACAGTGCCATGCGCAAATAGGCCCCCTCCACTGCCACCCCCCCCCCCATACCTCACTCACCAACCCGGAGTCTACGGGGCGCGGACGCCTATCCTGAACAGGAGATCTAACTTCCTCTGATTGTAGATGTAGTCCATAAAAACAAAAGAAGGGCTTTTCCCCTGGAAAGATTTTGCTGCCGTTCCCGTTGGAAGACAATTCCAGCCAATGACGACACACTTCCGGGTCAGTTTGCGCGTGAAGAAATGAAGGAAACATCTAGAACAACTAGTTTAAAGACACTGAAAGAAGGCAGTTTTCCAGTGGATAAGGTGAGCTAGAGTTAAAAAAAAAAAACAAAAAAAAAACTTAAAACTGGATGAAATTAACAGTTTGGACAGCAAGTTTGTGTTCATGGAGGCTTGTTTCCCTTTAGTTCGGCCCTCCGTTGACGTGAGTGGGGCTGTGGGTTGGATTATGATAATTAGTTCGATCAAATCGCCGCATGAAATCTCACAATTACTCAACATTTATTTCGCCACTTTAAATAAGTTTCAATGGGCCGAATATTTACAGTGCTTAAGCAGTTTTAAAGATAATCCTGCTTTGACTTTTGCCAAATTGAACTGCTTAGGTTGTAGCCAAATATCTCGGTGCTCTTTTTCTGCTCCAGAGCACGATGAGCGAGAAGTGGGCTAATCCAAAATGTGATTATAGGAGCAAGGCTTAAGCATTGTTAGCAGAGGAATGCAGTGTATTTGAGGAATGCAGTTTTTTAGACCTGAATGGCACTAAGTACTGTATCTGGCACATTTACAGCACCTGGCTCTCTTTTGACATCACACTTATTTGTGGCGTGCGTGTGAACTTCTGCTACCTACTTAATCAACATGTCTCATTCTGAGGAGCCCACTGACGACCGCTGAGCTCCCGGTTTAGGTCTTGTAAATGTGTAAAAGCACGCTGCGCTTGGGGACCCCCGCTCAGCCACCGCGGTCTGTGGGGGGGGGGGCATAATTACTACAGCACCTAAAGCCACCAGTTCATGGGCTCAGCATCACCACATCCTGTAAGCCCTACCCTGGCTCTTCAGGGATCTTGTTCCCTAGTCTGGATATAGATGATGGCCAGCGCTGTTTCATCCAGGCGAAACCACAAAACTCACAAATGTCTTTTTCAGCAGGTATCTTTGCCCCCACACACGGGGCGTCTTTGTCTTTAACTTTGAGTGCCTTCCTCCGCCCCTCTTCATTTTTGTCTGCCTACATCTTTGAAGGAAGCTTCCACTCTTCCCAGCAATAACAACTTAAAGGGAATTCTTTCTCTGACGAGAGGCTTGCAGAGCTCCATGTTTGAACATTTGATGGTTGTAATTTGCCTAAAATACCACCAATAAAATAAAATCATTTTTTTCTAGTTCTAAAACAGCCTGTAAAGTTTATAGCTTTCAGCTTTTTCATTGCTCTTCTTGTCAAATGGGTTTGGAGTTACTCTCAAACAACTATTGATCTAAATACAACATAAACTGGGCAATTCTGTTGCATTAAGCAAAGCTTTAATCTCTTAATAGTCTGCAATATCACACGTTCTTTGCCAAAGCAAGAGGCTTTACAAACATTAACTCACAAGCTGCAAAAGTAAAAGTAAGCAACGGGAGCGAGCAGTGTGAAACCTGCTGCACATGTTCAATCACTGGGCCAATAGGAGGAGGGGTATTTTTCAAAAGCTGGGGAAAAGCCCAGCGCGTGAACAACAACCAGTGCAATCAGAACGCCATCCTTCTCCGCTCCACCTGCCCTCGCGTCACGGTACAAGCGCCCCGGTTGGGGGTTTGGGCCACGGCCTTTCCTGAACGGTGGAATTTGAGTTTATAATGAAATCCTGGGGAAAAATAGGCTGGGGAAAATTTGTCAACACTGTGCTGTAAGATGGCTCCTGTATGCACCTTTGCAAATGACCAGTGGCTCCCTTGGAGGAAAGTTGGCCTCTTTCTTTGTGGTGTTGACACAACACAGCGGTCTGTCACTAATCTCCATCATACCTGACCCTCCTCCTTCACTGGGTCAGCCTTTGGGGTCAGCACATGACTGCAAGGGTGTATCTCACAATCCACAGGGGCCTCCGGTTTCTGTCTCAACAATTGCCTGAAAGGCCGAAGATGAAGACGGCCAAGCCCCATCGTGTGACACGATTCCATTGGGGTTGTAGGACAGAAACAAAGACGGGCGGCCTTTCCCCTTTCTGAGCTTTTGGACCTTGTTTGCTGGACAGGAGCATCCGGTTTGGGCCCGAGCAGCGGCGCAACCGCAGCCTTTTCTCTTTGTCAAAAGGCAAATAAAGGGGACGTAAAAGCTCGGCCCTTTTGTGGCAGAATAGGCTGGCGAGCTAGTTAAGGAAATCTGGCCCCACATGAAAAGAGGCAGGGAGGAGGAGCAGAAACCACTCCACCATTGTCCAACCTTCTGCCTCTGAGGGACAGCTGTCATTGGCTGGACGGTTTGCACAGGTGCCCCGACGACCCCCCCTCCTTCCTTTTTTTTTTTTTTTTTTTGGCCTTGAAAGGAGATTTCAGTCAACAGGTAGCAGGAAGGGAACAATAGCAACAATCCTGATGGAGAAAGAGAGAAAACGGAGCGAGAGAAGGGTTCTGTGGTGTAGAAGAGGAATGACTTCTAAAGCACCTGAGGGTTTTGTGTGAGATAATCTGTTTGCTTTTACCCACAATCCCACTTTATAGAGTTGAGGTAGCCCAGAGAGTTGCTCAACAGCGCTCCTCCCACTCCTCCAAGTGATCCGCAGACCCCCCCCACCTCGCCCATTCACGGCCCTGGTTCCCATGCTCGGATGGCTGTACCCAGGCGTGTTCAGCCAGAGAGCCGAGTAAAACCCGTGGTCTCTCATGGCACTGGCGGCCTGCCCAGAACCAGCCAAAATAATGTGATACTGTTACACAAACGCCACACACACACCCACACAGAGGCCTCGGGAGCAGGGCAATGAGGCTTGTTCCTGCCACAGCGTTAGTGCCGATGTTGTGCGCACATGTGTGTGTCAGTGTGTGGTCCCGCTGCCAGGGGGATTGCCAAGTTCTCACTCGGGCCGTGTGGAATGCGCCGGGCAAAGAGGAGCCCTGTGTTGGAGCGATTGGCGAAGCCCTCGAAAGGGAAATAACGCCATTTCAGCCCACCAGCCGCAGGTTAAACGGGGATACGGAAGCTCCTCCTGTTTCCGATGTGTTCGTTCAAAGATGCGATGTGCCATCAGGCCACGGCCTGATGGCACGAAAAAAAAAGAAAAAAAAAAGGACCCTGCACCCTGCAAAGGGTTACACGGAGGGTGATGGACGTGGAATGTCAGGATCTTCAGATAGGAATTTCAGCATTGACACCTGGTGGAAGATGGGCTGACAATGATGTCACACCCACCCTATCAGCCAGCCCCGCTGTTTGTTTAAGCCACGTTTAGGTCGCTCCACTTGTCCGCGTGTCGTAAATCCAGCCTGTGGCATGTTAGTCCTCTCCACGTAAACTTAAAATAGGACTGAGCGTGCACCCTTTCCATCTACAGATCCCGACCACAGGTGGAAACCTGTAAAGGCACTCCTCGCTGGTTTAATAAGCTACCCCCTTTGGTCTTGGACTGACCTTTTCATTGCCTGAGAATGTGTGTGTTGTTTCCCTTCCTCCTTTTAATGGTCGCCACGGTGATAAGGGCCGGCGTGCGTGCGTCACGGACGCCTCGCTCAGGCGCGTTTTTGGTAACGGTTTCCTCTTTCCTCCCAGACATTAAACCGAACACGTGCCATCGGATCTCGGGGAGGTTATTTTGGAGCTACGGGACATTTTGTATCCAGCGCGTGAACGTTCCTGACAGCTTCGCCACTGCCGGGCGCGCTCACTTCAGCAGGACCGCGCCCGGCAGTGGCGCGGGGATCTGCTCTCTCCTTTATCTGCTGCTTGTCTCAGTCTGGAATGTTAATGGTGGGTTTTGTGATGGGTTCAGCTCTCCTGCACGACTGACAGGCTGACTGGCAGATTTCAGAGGCTCTTAATGGAAATACGGTGTTATCTGAGAGGCCTCTGTGTTTGAAACAGAAGGAAAAAACAGACCTTTGATATGCTTCATAGCATAGGTCAATTGTGGGTTTTTTTATTATTATTTTTATTTGAGTGGGTTTAAACTTAAAAAAAAAAGGTGAAGTCTGTCAACAGATCACAGCAACAGCAAGAATGATCACCCCCGGCTGGTGTTTTCAATGTCAGACTCTGGATCTGCAGGATTCTGAGCCCTGAGGCGTCTTTGATATCTAAGCAGCAATCTGTCAGGGCTTGCTAATATGCAGCATTACCAAATGTAATGTGGAAGGTTTTATTAAACAATGAAAGAATATTGTGAAGTGCTTCCAGTCCCCTCAGCTTGGAGCAGGCTTTAACTTGTAACTCTCACAGTTCCAGTGTTGGTTGTTGAACTCTAACACTGCTTTGTCCCCTCCCAGGTTACCTGTCCAAAGTGTTGAGGAACTACACGGAGAAGGCCTGCGACGGCGAGCTGCTGTCCGTCCGCTGCCCGCCCCGCACAACCATCACCATTCAGTCGGCCTTTTACGGAAGGAAAGGTACCTCGGACCCACAAAGGTGCCCCCAAACCTACCAGGCCCTTCTAAGTTCTTATAACGCCCAAGAGGATGATCGATATTGTTCCGTGTCGACGGCACTCCAGGTACATACACTCTGAATAAAGTTTTTCTTTGACGATGTGTGTCTCTCATGGTCCACTCCTTTACACACATTCAGACAATCCTGGGGAAATGATGGCTAAATGGTCAAATTGGCCAATGGGCTACATTATGGAGAAGCCCCCGATTATGTAATGCTTTGTGAGGTCGTTTTCCAGCAAATTACACCCTCAAAGGGGAAGCAGACTTGTATGTTCCTGCGGCACAAAGCGATTTCATGGGGTTCCTGCCTTTGCATCCTTTCCCAAATTGGGATGCGGCTGGACTGATTCCCCGTTTGGTCGCACCAGTGCAAACACACACAAACACGCACTCTTCTGCATTCATCGGGGTCGCAGGCTGCGTTCTAAAGCCCCCTGTCTCCCAGCATCAAACACCCTCCGGTTCCATAATTGACGGGCCAGCCGTGAATGCGCAGACACAGAGGGGGCTTTGTGCCGAAGTGAGAGAATGAGTGACTGCTGCACCACCCAGATCAGAGCCACCCCGAGGAATCGGAGTGTACCACCTGTTCTTGACCCTTGACCTTGTTGGTATTCTGGTTGGAGCGTGTCCTAAAATGGCTGGGGTCAAAGGTGATCTCAAACAGGTCATTGTGACCTCCTTGTGTATATAATCGGGAACAACTGGAACAGGATCTGCCTTTTTTTTCCTTTTTTTTTTTTTTAATTCCACACGTCTTGGATTGTCAAAAGAAAGCCCTTCCTTGTTGCTGATCCAGGGAAACAAGAACCAGTGCATGCTGGGCGCCGGGGAACACACCCCGTGTTGCTTTGGTGTTCTCCACATCTGAATGGTTCTCCATACCGGGAACGTGCTCACCTGCGCCGGAGCCTGCTTTAGACGAAACCGGAGAAGCAACCTCCAGGAAATGAGCAGCGCTTTCCAGAGATTTCCCTTTCCTGCCCTCTCTCCCCTTTTCCCCTCCGTCTCCCCGTGGCCACGAGCAGCCCGTTTGATCTGGCTTTAGGTTCTCCCGCCGCTCGTCTCGCTGTCGTTGGCTCTAAACCCATCTCTCCCGATCGCTCCCGATCCCCCTTCCGTGTCTTTCAGAAAATGCTGGACGAGTGTCAGGACAGACGGAGCTGTCAGGTCCTCGTCAACAGCCGCGTGTTTGGGGCCGACCAGTGTCCGGGCAACAGCAAGCACCTCATCGTTTGGTACAAATGCAGACCCAGTAAGTCGCCCGCTTCCGTTCCCGGTTCCCTTTATTAGAGTGCGTCCGTCCTCTTATCCCCTCCGCTTCCTGACCCTTTTGTGGGCCAGTAAGCGAAGAGTATCACTCCGGAGGGGGAGCCGCAGGAGCGTAGTACGCCCAGACGCTGGCCTTGGTTTCCCTGAGCCGAGCCGAGCTGAGCCGCGGCACTTCACGCTGGAGTGACCGGTGTGTCTTTATCCTCCGGCCAGCGGAGCTGTTGCGGTCCGTCACAGGTCACCGTGGCTGGCGTGTGTGTGGAATGCCGCTGCAGGGCTCCACATGTCCTCGGAGCAACACTATCTCGCTTTCTGCCTGCTTAGAATGAATGAAGCTTTTGTCCGGACCTGTTTTCTTGGCTTATAAATGACGTCTCCACGGTGATTCGGTTACAAAAGCAAAAAAAAAAAAAAACATAAATAATCATTTCACATTTCTGCAGATTTTATCTTTTTTTTTTAACATTTCTGTTTGTCTTCTCTCTCATCCAGACGAGTATAAGAGTAAAGTGGTCTGCGAGGAGGAGAGAATGAGGCTGAGCTGCAAGCGGGGTATGCAGATCGCCGTTTACTCTGCTATGTTTGGCCGGACCCAGCAGGGCACCCTGGAGTGTCCCCTGCACCACAGGAGGGCCCCGTCAGTAGGTGAGCCACCGGTTTACCCCGCAAAAGCTCCTCCAGTGGAACCTCGGGTCAGACAACTTTGACCGAAACCACCCAGAATCTCTCTCTGGGTGATATCGCCTAGACTTCTTCTCGTGCTAATTCATTTATGGCGCCTGCGGCTCCTTTGCCTCCGAGGTCGTGAAAAGGGAAAATCATCCCTGTTGTTGGCCATTTAGCCACTTTGAAAGGCGAGTCTGCATTTAGAAGGTCTTCGTCTTTAACTGTCCACAACCAGAACCCACGCGGATACTGCCAGGGGAGCTGGGGGGGTGGGGGGGGTGTAGATCAGGTGTCTGTGTCATCCATCGCACAGCTTATGAGCCATAGAAAAGAGACAGTATAAGGCAGTATTGAGTTCCCTCCAAGTATGCTTGGTGTGTGTGTGTGTGTGTGTGTGTGTGTATTTGAGTGCACAGAACACCAGTAGCTCTTATTAAGAGGGATCATAATGACGTGAACCCTGGATCCCTGTCAGGTCTCGGCTCAGCCCAGCCTACTGTAGACGCTGGACATTTGTTTTCTACATTTGGCTGCGCTGCCTTTCGGTAAATATAAAGAGGGAAATGAAAATCCAGGCTTGTAAATAAGTAGCCCGGGTCGCTGCAAATTAACCGGCCTGTTAGGAAAAAGGAGACGGGCCGGGGGTCGAAGCATCAGCCGGCTGGGAAAGGCAGACAGGCAGAAAGAATGGTGCTGTGTGTGTTTGTGTGTGTGTGTGTGTGTGTGTGTGAGCAGTGAAGGGGTTGCTCTTAAGCAATGCCACAGGTGGACAAGGAATGCGCAACAGGTAGGTGTAACGGACTAGACGGGGCTGGGCGGATAGCTGGTTTCAGACCACGACTAAATACAGTAGGTGGTTTCTCACAGCGCCGGAGGTAACCTGAGGATTAGAGAGGGAGGAGCAGCGGCGTCCCCTCATCAGATATGCCCTCACGTTTGTTTACAACAACTGGACGCTCAGATCAGATGTACGCCCTTTTATTTATGCGGTGTCTGTTACACACACCCACACCCACACACACACACCCCTCCTCAGGCTGTTCCAGTCAGTCTAGAATTCCAATCTGTTTTTATATTTCACGCGCCCACATCGAGAAGTCAGAGAGTGGAGTGAACTCAGTTAGTTCGTTTTTTTTTTTGTTGTTTTTAATATGATCACATTGTGTGACAATAATCCAAATCGTGACAGTTACCGCATCTTTGACTGACCGCACAAGCGACACCAAAACACTAGTGACATCACAAACTAGCAGAAGTCATTGAAGCGCCGTTGGCTCTTCTTGCACACGAGTCAACCCCCCCCGACCACCACCACCAGCTATCCACCAGTTAGTCCACGTTTTCGTGACATTTTCCGAATCCGCAACGAACAACAAAACTGTTCCCCCGTGCGGCCAACGACGTATCAAAAATAATCGTGCACACAGCGATGCCCAAATGTAGTATAGCAGTCAGGCCAGTAGGTGGCAGTAAACAACATGAGTAGAACAGTGTTCCAATGGCGAACGTTGATGTTTCACTATGGACCGATGATGAGGTGGACTTGCTTTTAAGAGCAACCCTGGTGTACAAAAAAAATAAACCAAAAAAAAAGCTTGGAGAACATGGATTGAGAGTCGTGCCGGTCAAAACAGGACGTAATCTACGATGCCTTATCCCAAAAAATCGGTCACGGGATGGAAGAGATTTTCTGTACGTTCACTGGGTGAACCAGTAACCTGCAGCTGTGGCGCGCGTGCCCCGACTCCCTGAAAACGCTCCGATTTGCATTTACGCGACAACATATGCTGGACAATGTGTCTGGATCGTTCCGCTCTGGGGCCTGTACCCGTATCATTCTCGCCTCGTTCCGTTTTCAGATGTTCTCGTATAAACAAGCAGCCCAAATGGAACCAAAGTCTTGCCCCCCCCCCCCTCAAAACCTGGTGCGTTGTAATTTGCGAAGCCGTGTTTAAAGCTCCTGAAAGCTGACATGTCGTGAAAACAAAAATGCGGGAGATGTAAACGGAGGCATGTGCACACAAAGGTAAGCCCTCTTTGATCTGGCCTGCTCCTTGGTTTTGGGGGCGGGTCAAAGCGGTGCGTTTGGACAGGTCTCGGCGGCGGCGGCGGGGAGCCCTCAAAGCAAAGAGGGCCGCTTCGCCCTCTCCTTCTCTCATCTGCCCCATTACCATCACACACACCTCTTGACATCTAAATAGCCCCCCCCCCCCCCCCTCACGTTCTGCCATCAACTTTTCTTTGTTTCTTGTGTCGCAGGCAGTTTCGAGCTCCTGCGAGCCGTTTGTGGCCGTAGCAGCTTTTGAAAACCGAGCACCCACAGCTGCGATTCAAATTTAACGCTCGGCGGTAACTCTATCCGCAAATTTCTCTTTGATGCACATGTTGCTTTGGACAGCGCTCGGGCTATAAAATACAGCTGAGTACAAACTAGTGACGCTCCAGCTGTATCCTCATGTGCTGCTAAAATAACAGCTCTTAAATTTACCTTCATTTGTGCAAGCCAAGCAGGGAGGCGATGAACGACTGGATCAGATGTTTTCAAGGAAATGTCAGTGATCGCCTGCGTGTTCTGGGACGAATCTCCTGGGAATCTTTCGCTCATTTGACTTCGTCACAGTCAAGTGAACTCCTGAAATCCTGTGTGTGTGTTTGTGTGTGTGTGTGTGTGTGTAAGAGAGAGAGAGAGAGAGATGTCTCATATTCATTACTGCCAATCGCAGAAAGCACTTGGCGTGTGCGGGTCCCTTGAGACTGTCACGGCATCTGAAAGTCCCTTTTCTGAGGCACAAAGGCATTTAATCCCACAACACTGTTCCTAAGAAATGATACGTGTCGGTGAGTCAGAGCAGTGGAGGAGATGGGAACGTTTGACAAGTTTGTTCACCCATTGTCTCGGAAATTCCAGGAAAAAGTCAGAGGAAAAAGTCTGTGTGTGTGTGTGTGGTGGGGGGTGGGGGAGGGGCGGGGTAATACCTGTAGGAGTGTTATGGACTGTTTCTGTGAGAGTTCTCTGCAAAGGCCCACTGTGGGTGGCCTGTATTTGTGTGTGAGGCCATCGTCCCATTTGGCTTGATTATTAAATTGTCTTGACTCTTTAAACCAGATACTCTGACGATGTCCTTCAGAGACTTAAAATACAGATCTATAAATCTATAAATGTATTTATACTTCGGTCCATGCCCATCTGGTTACATTGCTGGTGGGAACAGTTGCTCTCTTCCATTACCTGTATTAACCTCTCGGGGGCGATCGATTTTGATGTATTCAGGGTCCAGTGTGTGAGATTTAGGAGCATCTAGTGGTCGGAATGCAGAACAAAAACAATGAATTCACTATCGTTGACCCCCCCCCCCCCCTCCCTTTAAACTGGAATCTCTTTATTTTGGACTGGACTTTGTGGTTATGTGCTGGCACGCATGTGTGTTTCAGTGTCAGTTCAAGCCCAGAGTATGACCGCTACGACGGGACAGATCAAGCACCGGAGCGGAGCGATGCCTGAGTGTCTGCTGGGACCTGCTCAGGAGCACCTCTGAAAGGCCACGCGGGATCAGCCGCAGGTCACTTCAGTGGAAAAGCCGTGCCTTTGTGTGTCGGTGTTTGTTGCTCTCTCCATGTGGCCGCTGTGATCAGTCACCAGTGAGAGAGTGTGTGTGTGTGTGTGTGTGTGTGTGTGTGTGTGTTTGTGTGTGTGTGGGTGGATGACTGTTGAGCCTGGATGTGATCTGGGGTTAAAGGTCAGAGGTAGAAGGGATTTTATTCATGCTTGTTCCTGTGTCCTGTGTCCTGTGTCCTGTGTCCTGTGTGTGTGTGTGTGTGTGTGTGTGTGTGTGTGTGTATAAGTAAGAGAGGGTCCGTTGTGTGGCTTTCTGTTCGTTCAGGGTCCCTAATAAGTACCGAGGGAGGTCAGGCCCAAAGGAATTCCTTCTTAAACTGGGCTGTGTCTGTGCATATGTCTGAACCAGTGGACAAAGGACACACACACACCCACACACACACATACACACACACACACACACACATATTTTTTCTACTAATCGCATTCAGAGAATCAAAGCTTGAGCTAATGGGAGCCCATCAGCGGCTTCCCTCGATACTGGGGAATGTTCTGACACAAACGAACCTTCTGGGGAGGAAAAGACTAAAATTGTGTGAAATCAAATTCAAAGCAGCAGACCGGGAGGTCTCGCCGATGTCGATAAATAAACACATGCGGGAACATTCAGGAAAACTACGAAAGATACTGGCTCATCTCTGTTGGAATTCTGCTGCTTTTGACGCTGCAGCATTCAGGAATCCTCTGCATGTGCGGACAAACTGAGAGAATCCGTGAATCTCCGCGTGGTTTAAGCATCAGCTTGAACTCTCTCACCTTTGAGGTGTCCGACTGCTTATCCAGTTACACATGCTGGTTCCCACAGGCTTTCACCTCACTGCATCCTGGTTGGGAATTCCACTGTTGACGACCCCAGCTGGGAAGTGTCCGGTTGCTCCGCTCGGACCGACTGACGTTGATTCGGCTTCACATTCTTAAGAGGCTTTTTGTCTCCAGGCTTTGATCTACGGATCCGCTCATTACCGGGAAATTAAGCGCGGTTCTTGAGGGTGATCGACTGTGAGGCCGCGGAGTCCGCGTCTGTTAACTCCATTCCCGCCGTTGACTCTGAGGATGGCTCCTTTTACTCCCTGACCGGAACGCCCGACCTTTCACCTGCTGCATCTTTTTATGTGGCTTGTCGGAGCAACCGCTTGCCCCAAACCTTGCTGATCTCTCTTTCTCTCCCTGGGAGTCACCGGGGCAGACGGGCCCCCAGACACATTCCGCCTTCAGCCGTGTATTTATTTGCGTCTTTTTTTTTTTTCTTTTTTTTTTTTCCCCTAGCGGTTATTTGGAGCGTCTGGGCTGGAAAAGGCATCCATGTGGAATCCTCAACCCTGTAATTTGCTAACTTTTCCTGCCAAATAGAATTTAAATTTGGTTTAAGTAATTTGTGCAGTTCGGAAACAGGTTAAAAATATTGTTTATTTATACGGGAAAATAAGAGGCTCTGTACCAAGCCCCCTCCCAGCTGCAGGTGAGACCTTGGCAGTGACGACTCTCATCCATCACCCCGGATGGGCCGGTCGACAGACACAAATGCGTGCGTACAGAAGTGCGGATCGGGTGTCCGTCAGACAATGTGGGGCAGCAGTGAGGTTGCGGACGGAGGGCCCACCTGAGGAAGCCTGCGTCAGGTGCAAGATGTCTGAGGCTCGTGTAGCTCTTTACTGCCTGAAGTGTTATTTGTCCCTCAGCGACTGCAGAGCAAGGGAGAGCCTCGTGAGCACGGAGAGCTTGTTCTTCCAGAAAATGGTGTATTTTAGGCAATGTTTATTATTGTTTTTCTTCATAAATGTACACTCAACATGGACTTGTGAGTGATTTTTACGTGGGTAAATTGTGAGTAAGAGGAATGCCACTTCATCGCTCGAAATATTTATCGTGATCTAGTGAAATATACCAACCGGTTCCCACTTTTTAAAATCTGATTTTAGTGATAAAGCACAGACGTTGCCCTCTTCTAATGTTCAATATTTCTCCCCTGTCTCTTTCCCGTCAGACTGCCAGTCGTCTGTGGCTTTGCCGGTTCTCACCTCCCGCTGTCAGGGGAAGAAAAGCTGCCTGGTTCGTGCCTCCACCAGAGAATTCGGAGATCCTTGTTACTCGGGCACACGCAAATACCTCAGCGTCATCTACACCTGTGGTGAGTTCAGGCCTTCCCGGTGTGTCCACCAGGGGGCGACATTTACTCATGGATCAGCCCCTTCTATGCGGCTCCGTAATGTTTAAATGAAGCTGAAACATTGGGGATTGTCTCATTTCTCTTTGAGTGTACTTTATTGTTCACAATGTGCAAAAAATATGGCTGAATACAATTAGTTATAATATGATAATGCTTAATGCCTTAATCAACCCATGCCTGAGCCTTTCATAGTACAAGTGATATTTCTACATTTCTGTCACAGAAATGAGGGTTTTGTTGATTGTTTTGAATCTATTTCTTCACTGACAAAAGGCATCGACGGCATAAGAAAATGCTAAATTGGATGCGATCACTCAATCTTAATGTTCAAACACACAATTCATCTGAAAAGGATTCTCCAACCAACAGTATAATTTAGAGTCTTCTGTGTTCTTTTACACATCTTCTGCACCCCTGGGCTATTCCTGGCCTGTCAACATCGTAATTCATTAACCGCACACTTAAAAGTGCCAGACAGACACAGAAACGCTAAAAATGTGCCTAGAGCACCAGAAACTGATCAGTCACCGTGGTGATCCTGAGATCTTGACAAAGCTTCCTTCCTTCAGATCAGATCGGATCCGAACAGGTAGATTTGTCCTCAGGACACCAGTGAGTGTCTGAGGAACGTGTGATGATTTCATTGTGGTTCGCCTTTCCTCGCTCAAGCATCTGTCTATTATCAATGCAATCAAGGCGAGAGCAGGGAGGCTGTTTATGGAGTCTCCAGGTTGAGCTCTCCCCCCGACCTCCCTTATCTGTGGCTGATAACGCGACCGGCAGCTCTCGCGCTTTGTGTCGGCTCAGTAAATGTCAGCCAGTGGGTCCAATCGCTCGGAATGCTGGGAAATGCGCCGCGACGTGGGGGATGCACGTGGGGTTTTGGGGGTTGCGGTGAGACTCGTGAGTAAATCAGCCTGGCTGCTGCAGACATGCAGTCATCGCTTCCTGCAGGCTCTGCTAATGTGGTGATTTTGGGCATCGTCTGTCATCGCTGCTCCAGATTCTGCGGGATGGATCCCATTTGGGTCAGAAAAGGGGACAAAGAATTTCTGTCTCCGTTTTCGATTACACTTTTACGTGCAAATGCGCAAATTTCCCACATCTTTGCTGTTGTTGTTGATTCTTTTGGAGCCTACCAAGTGTAAAATAGTCTCATTAGTTCTCCGAGTGCTTCCCTGCACTTGTCTGGATAGATATTCCAGGTTTTTGGACCCTGGGCTCGTCTGTCATTAAAAAAGCCGTCACACCTCTGAGCTCAGGGTTCCTCACGCTGCCTCGCGGGTGTACTCGCTCTCTCTCTCTCCCCTCACAAAGAAGAAGGCAGCAAATGGCCTGGAACATCACCATCGCTCTCCCCGCCAGCTCAAACATCCACTCCACGCCGCCGCCACCGTCAGGCTCCATTTGCGCTGGTCCCCCCGGAGGAAGCCCCCCCAAAGTGTGTTTATCTATCCAAATGGGAGCAGGAGCCTGATTGCGCTGCTCTGCGCGTCTGTCTTTGAACAGGATCGCGGATACAGTAGAAACGAATTATTATCGGACATTCGGCCCTCGATCTTCCCCTCAAGCCAAACCAACAGTTGGGGGGGGGGGGTGATGAATAGACCAGCTTGTGGACCCTCTGTAGTTCCTGTCTTCTGATGCTGCCTTTGTTGGTTTGACCCTCTTTAGCTGCAGGAATCAAAGAGTCCTCCTTCACGCTTGACTCGTGTCAATCTGTCAGTGTCATTCTTTTGGGGGGGGGGGGGTTGTCTTTTGTTTGCTGTAAATCTTTCATCCGCAGGTAGGAACCTGTTTAATGATGTTGCTAAAACAAAGCACTGCGGTGCTCTGAAATATGACTGATCCAATTTTTTTTTTTTTTTTTTTCCTCCTGCTTTTAAAGGGGAGGAGACGTAGCCCGAGGACATCCTGTTATTACTCTTTTAACTACAATAACAATTCAAGCCTGAATTTACTAATCATTGCTTGTGCTAACCCACAAGAAACATCTCTCACCTTCTCCTGAAGCCTGATAAAGACTCCTGAACCAATCAGAGGCGAGAATGCGGGAATTAGGGGGCACTTGAGTGAAATAATTGCATGTTGAAGAAACCACAATAGGAAATATATACAGAGCACTTAAAGTAATATTAATGAAAGTAGTAGTCCCCTCATGTCCTAGATGGGTTGTGCTCTTCCACTGACAGAACAACCGATTTTACCAACCACTGCATATTGTCCCGTCCCGCCTTCCTGACGGTGCAGCCATCCAGCACACATGAAAGAGGGACTGTCAGAGATGTGGTCCACGCCGTCCTTTTAATTTACACGGTTCGAGTCCAGGAAGTTCTGGCTGATCCCACTGTGGCTCGGGGGGGCGGGGGGGGTTGTGCTGATTTAGATCTGACGAGGGAAAACAACCAGAACGTAAAGCTGTAATTCAGAAGCCGGAGCCTTCCGACCGTCCCGTTTGGCGCTCAACCACGCCGCGCCGGACGTGCGGCCGCCGCGATGGACGCGTGCGCCTGCAGCTCCAGGGGTACGCACTTGTGTCAGCGGGGGAAAGCTGCCAAAGAAAACAGGCTCGGTTTCGCGGAACGGCGTTCCGAGCGCAGGCAGTGGCTCCCGCTGGGCCCCCTCGGTCCCTCTTATAGCTCAACAATTTATAGCTGCAGCAGAACAAAGTAGCCGAGCATGAAAGTCGTCCGGACGAGGACGGAATGGCACCGAGTACGCAAACATTCTGTCCGCCATTCTGAGGTTCTTGCACTTTGGGTGTTTCTATTTTCCAATTCTTTTTATTTCTTTTTATCTTTTCTCTATTTTGGAGAGAAAACTTCTTCTGACAGCATATTTACGACTGGTGCGTGTTGATGTTAAAAACATCCTCCACCTGGGAAACTGATGTTGTACAGTGTCCTCACTGGAAAAGCCAAACAGGCTTCCAGGTTCTTTCCCGGTATTCCACAGCTCATCACGCAGTCCCAATATCAATATCAATAATAGCACATTGATCAGATGACCTGATGTTGCTCCTGGGTGTGTGAGTCAATGGTGTGTGTATCCCCTAGTGTGTTCGTCTCACCCAAACCAGCAACCCCCCACCCCCACCACATGACCTCGATTAGCAGTAAGATGTAGTTAACAGAAGATGGATGGATATTATTCTTCTCTGTGACAGTCCAAAGCGTCCTGCTTTTGACCTGGTTTTAGGCTTTAAACTTGATGTCGGGCAGAACGAGGCGTTGGTGTGTGTTTGAGTGTCGGCGTTACGCCCGAGTGCGCGGCCTGCGTGGGCGTGCTCCGCAAACAGCCAAATCCAGCGCGGAGCGTCGTTCAAACAGACAACGACCCAAACTTAACCCCCGCATGGTTGACAGGTGAGGTCACAGGAGGCGTCAGCGCGGAGTAAATCACTGACCCCGCCCCCCTCCGGAGCGCAACGCAAACGGGGGAAACAAACGAGTTCTTCAAACCAAGGCCCGAGCGGAGGGGAACGACGCGATCCGACCGCGACGCTCTCAGAGGCGCGCTCGCGCGACCCCGCCTGACCCGAGGGATTCGGGCCGATGCCCGTAAAAGGCTCCGAGCTCGGGTAGAAGAGAGCGGCATGAAAGTTATTGAGGAGGAACACGGCGAGAGTTTGTCTTGGCAGGAGAGGCAGCGACCGATCTGCTGACGCGAGGGGTTGTGGCCTCGCTACAAAATCCTGATGCGTGCACCCACGGAGCCCGCTGATTTACAGCCTCTGCTGGCTGCACACATGTTGGCGCGTTACTAATCTATTTTAATGGTAAATCGGGGGTGGGGGGGGTGTTCAATCCGACAAACCTGTTTTTATTCCTCATTCTTCCCTCGCTTTTGCGCTGACTCACCCCGCTCATTGTCCAGGTCTGGAGCACTTCTCTCTTGTTTGTCCTCCATGTCCACCCACTGATAACCCCCCCCCCAGTGAAAGGTCAAAGGTGGAGGCTGCCTGGTTCCTGTCGCTGTCTGTCTGTCTGAGGCTTTTATGGCTGCCGTTCCTCACAGTGCCTTTGCTTCGGCGCCCCACCAACCAGACTCAGCTGTCCCATTTTCGCCCGACGCTGGTTGAGGATAAATTAAAAGCGCGGCAAATCATTTGGTTTGACGGTTGAAATCGTAACTTCCTGCGTCTTTAATTAGAAACGCGATGAATTGCTGAAAACCACAATTAAACGCGAGCTGCTGCCATTTGTGATGTGGCGGTGGTGAAGTGTCTATAAAGTGTTCTCGTAAAGAAGGGATTAAAAACAGAGCAAATCCCTTTGGCAACAGGAAGGAAAATGACGCAGGATCGGGACGCCTCATCCAAAATGATGACAGTAGGAATATTCTCTCTTTGCTTCACGTGTTCTGGCGCGATTGCGCTCGTCTCTCGGCCCTGAGGCGTGGCGTTTCGTATCCGGGCGACCCGTGTTCCAAAAGGGAACGGTGAGATGCTGGAAGTGGAAATGAAGCCGTGCATGTGCGAGCCAGGCGCTGAGATTCCGTTATTTTTCCGTGTTCTCGAGGAATGAGGGCAGCAGCGATAACGCGGAGCAATAGCGCAGGTGACCGCCAACAGCGCACACACGGGGAGCGTTGAGATCACTGCACACGTCAATAAAAGGTCATTTCAAGGTCATATCATCTAAGATAAACCTGCAATCGGCTGTTTAGGTGTTTGAGAATGATTCAAATGTTTGAAATTATACCTTGATATTAATAACGTGTTTGTCTTTGTGCCTCATGTGAACAGTTTCCATCATCAATGTGGAAAAAGAGGTGACCATGTTTGCCTTGAAGTTTTATCTGCTATCTATTGATTCCAGTAGATAAATGGAGATACATTGTTGAGCCCTGCTGGAAAACAAACGAGCCAGCCAGGAGTCGAACCTAGAATCTTCTGATCCGTAGTCAGACGCGTTATCCATTGCGCCACTGGCCCATGGGGCATGTGGTGGAGCATCGGACCTTGAAATATAGGTCTGGTCTGGAGGGTGAGAGGAGGAAACTGTTGCTTCTGTTTTGGTAAATGTTTTTTTTGGAGCTGTGCCCATAAGTCACAACATGGGAGGGGATTGTTCCGTGTTTACTTTCAAACTGGGGAATAAAGCATCAGGCACACGCATGCACATGTAGAAACATCTCTAAGCTCATAAAAAAATAGGAACAAATAGATTACACACTACATGCACAAGTTAAATGCACAAACACGGCGCAGACAAACAGCTCCCCGCCGTCCTGTGGCTTGTTATTTGGCATGCAGTCCAAAATGAGCAGCTACTTCTTTGTTGAGTCGGAAACTGCAAAATAAGCAGAGGTCTGAACGTGAGCCCGCAGTCAACTTTGACTTCCTGCCATTCCCAGTGTGAAATAAATGTCCGTGCACTGCTGTCGCATCGGGTTATCCCAGCTCTTTTTTGGATCCATCTTGTTTTTAATTTGTAGAGTTGGAGGATGTGGGGAGGGGCAGGCTAATGCTTTCCAGTCCGTGACTGATTCCAGGTTTTCTCCTGCGGTGGACGAGGACAGAGGGAGAGTGGAGAATTATAGTGTGTGTGTGTGTGGGGGGGGGTGTAGAGACTGTGGAAAGGGTGGAAGGAGAGAAATTCCCAGGACGTCGTAGAATTATAGTTCTGCAGAAAATGTATCGGCGGTTCCATGCCGAGAGTGTGTGTGTCTGTGGGGGGGGGCAACTCTGAGGTGTTTTAGTTTCAGTGTTTTGCATCATGTGGCATTGCACTCTACACATTCCTCCTGACCATTTCACGCTCTTCCAGCGTTTGAGTTTCTGCAGTTTAAGAGGCATGCAGGATCACTGCTACGAGATTTGATCGAATCCAGCATTAGCATTTACATGGTAATGCATCCTAGGAAGGGGTCAGCGTTTCATGTTGATTAGCTGGGAAAGCGAAACACGCTACACTGAGGCTTTCCCGCCTGATAAAGGCATGTGGGGGGGGGGCAACACATTCTGACACTTGTGCCCTGCAGAACCCCTGTCTGAGCTTATTGAACCCCTCAGGTCATTTCCTGGGGCCACACACTACACTCGCCTGCATGCATGTTTGCCCCTCCTCCTTTGCCCGCTCCCTCCCCCTTTTCTACCTCTCTGCACATGCAGCGGTGGGCTGTGTAGGTGGACAGCACACACATGTCCCTGTCTCGCCTCATTCTCTCTCTTTCCCTCCCTCTCTCTCTCTCACTCTCTCTCTCTCTCTCTCCCTTTCTCTCTCTCTCTCTCTCTCTCTTTCTGTCTCCCTCTCGCTCTCCTGCTGTCACATTCCAGTTGTCCAACGCTGGGTTTAACTTTCTCCCTCCCTGGGTGCAGGAAGGAAAAGCAACCTGAAAGAGAAGAGGAATTAGATAAAACTTCCCTCCCTGGATGAAAACAAGAACTTCTTTTAACTGAAAAAAAAAGGGGGGAGTCCCCTTAAAGAGCCATACCTTTTTAGGGACGCTGTCTTTTCCACTTTTTCCCTTCCCTGCTCTCGTCCTTCATTTCCTTTTTTTGGGGGATCTGCTCATTACCATTTGGACTGACGGTGGACTTTATTCACGTGAGTGCTTGTTTTCACGGCAAAGCCAGCCCGGACTCCAGAGAAGGAGCAGGAGGAGGAGAAGGAGAAGGAGGAGGAGGAGGAGGAGGGGAGAGTGTTTGACAAGTCAGACAACCAACTGCACACAAACACACGCTCAGAGAGAAAGTTACCGCCTGGACGTGCTCTCCATTCGGCGATGTGCGTGTAAGTGCAGTCTCATCCTCGGTCCAAACATGCTTTTTGGTCCCTTCGGTGGTCTGGATGCTTCTGCGTGTCTTTTGGTAACTGCGGACGTTTTGTGTTTAACCCACTTTCCTCCTTTTGTTCGGAATGTTTTAGCCTCGTTTCAGCCTTGAGGAATGACAGCTCCAGGTTCACGATGTGGGCATGTGTGGGGAGAAAAAAGAAGTCACGTGTAACTAAAGTGTTAAGAAACCGACTCAGTTTTAGGTGCAACAGCAGTAAAACTATATTCATGTGTCCTCCTCTGTTCATGCGCGTGTGTGTGTGTGTGTGTGTGGCATTTTGCTCTTAATGAGCTGCTGTTAGAGAATGGGCCCTTTTGGCAACAGTGTGGCTCCACTGTAATTACCCACAGAGTGAATAATACAGTGAAAGCAACAGGAGCGATGACTGTGATGAAGTCCTGGGTCAAAACAGGCGGAAGACTGCAACACCACCTTCTCTCCTCGGAAAATATCTTTCCAATCGGTGAATGTTTGCACTCTTGGCTAATGAGCACTTTCTCAATTCATTCGTTTTGTCTCTCTTTTCATTTGGAGACAGAACGTTTTGGGGGGGGGGGGATCAAGCCATCAAGCCGTTTGAAGTTCTGTAAACCGAACCTCAGAGTCGCAGCCTCTACAACACCTGAACACACCCCTCGTAAAAGGGGGCTAAGCCTCAGTCCAGACAATGGGGCAGTCACTTCCTGGGATTCAGGATGGCGAAAAAATTCCTTAAATGGTTTCCAAATGCAGTTTGTGCGAGGGTTTTACCGCATTTGTACACAACTGGGTTTGGTATTACTGATGTGTTGTCGTTCTCCTGATGTTTCAGCTTGCAGTGTTTGTCCCCCCCCCCCCGCCTCCCCCACCCAAACCACAAGGGAGTCTTTCTTGGCAATTTATGAATTAGTTTGTGGTTTGGGTTACGAGAAGAGGGGGCGGGCACAAGGCCAACGGCAGAGGAACAGGAAGAGGTGCTGGCCCAGGGCTCGTTTCTGATTAGCTGGACGTTAACGCACTTGTTTGTTTTGTTATCCCAGAAGAATGATTCATGGGCACTTCTGTCTTCCCATCTGCACCCTCCCACCCGCCCCCCCGACAGCGATGTAATGTCATGCTTTTACGATCCTGTGATAATCAGCATAAGTCTGTGTCCAGCCATCAGATAAGGCTGCCAGCTCAGTTGTAAAAACAGTAAGCCAGACTTTTCTCTTTCCCACTGGCTCTGCATCTTCCTCACGTCATATAGCTTTACCCCCCCCCTTCCCACACCACACACACACACACGCACACTTGGAATGCCCGTCCCGCCATCCACTGCCTTCCTCTCTGCTCTTTTTCATCAAGTGGTTTTATTTACTTTGTCTAGTCTGAATGGAACCTGGCGCGGTGCTACGCTTTGGCCTGGTTCTCTCACAGAAAAGCAAAGGACCTCTTTCTTTTCCAACCACCATCTTTTTTTTTTTTTTTTTTTTTACCCGATGTTCACCCTGATTCGTTTTTTTTTTTTTTTTTTTAATCGTTCCGTTTTTGAAACTCAGAAACTTCTTATAATTTTGTCCTCCTTTTATCCTTATCTGACTTTGAAATTGTCATTTTGGACTCTCCTGATGACCAAAGCAGATGTGGCACCCCTCAAAACACCTGGCATTCTGAATAACTAACAAGCAGCTGCTTCCAGGGGTTGTTCAGTCATGCTTAGCCCATTTTTATAGCTATGCTCAGTTTCATCGATGAACATGCTGTTGTCTGCTCACACTTCTCTTCTGATGCATTCATGATTCAACCCCCCCCTACTTCCGATGAGAGCTGACAGCAACCCAGACTTTAGGAGCACTGGGGGTTTATCACTCTCTGGAGGTGTGATTGCTCTGTGTTCACAGGTATAGGGGATTAGGTCGCCTGAAATCGAGGTTTTACACGAGCAAAACAGCCAGATAATGTGACTGGATGTCGATCTACTGCGCATGTACGAACCAGTCGGACTGAGGGGAGATGAGCTGCTCTGCACTAAATCCTGACCCGCATGCCAGACACAGGCACAAAGGTCAAACAGTCAGAATTAGGGATGCAGATACAGTGGAACCAAACAGTTTTCAAGACAGCTGGTGTGTGTGTGTGTGTGTGTGTGTGTGTGTGTGTGTGTGTGTTATTCATGCTTGACTCTAAGATGCCAGAAAGCACATTTGAATAGCTTTATTCAGCCAACTTTAGTTGGGATTTAGCAAGCCAAGTTTGAGACACCTTGGTTAGGATGAAGAACGCTCTGTGTGTATGTGTGTGTGTGTGTGTGTGTGTGTGTGTGAGAGAGAGAGAGAGAGAGAGATTTCTTGTGTGCATGTGTAATTAAACCAGTTTTACACTGTGAGCAGACCAGTGTTCAGTGGCATACTGCAAGCCAATGTGTGTGTGCGTGTGTCTCTGTGTGTTTGTGTGTGTGTGTAGGTGTGTGTGTGTGTGCGTGCATGCATCCACGTGCGCTTGTTCGTCTGGACACGGAGCGTAAGGTGGGACGGTGAAAGAACTGGAACAGTTTCAGGCTTTGTAGAGGAGTGAGACGTTTCAAAGTGGCCGTACCTCTCTGTGACTAGCTGAATACTTCAGAGGTCTTTGTGATATTTGATCACCTTCCTTCTGCGTGGTGCTGAGGCTCTGGTCCGCAGGGACTGGCGTGGTAGTAGCAGGTCGTGTTTTTACATTCCTCTTTGCCCACCCCCTCTCTCTTCACCCCAGCTCACCCTGCCTCACTCTAATAAACCCAATTTGTTCTGAGAGGCAGAGATCAGTGTGAGATCAAAAACACGAAGCGTGCGAGCATAACGAGGCTGGAAAAGTCGATTCGAGGGAGGATTTAGTGGCCCAGCGAGAACAGGTAATTAATGCTGACTAGAGACAACAGGATGAGGAGACACAGAGTCACGGAGCTTTTAATGCTGAGGCTTGGCTGGCTGCTTGTTAGCATTCTGGAGATTTTCACAAAAGCCGAACCCTCCTCAGCACTTACCTCTGCAGCAGGATTACACAGTGCAAATTTGATGAGATTCCCTTTAAACCTAAGGACAACAAAAAAAGACATATAAACAGGCAACTTTTGTCTGTTTATATGTCTTTTTTTTAAAGTGGCCCACGTGTGGCAAATGTGCATTTAACCACACGTTTCACTGTTTTTGCTTTAGTAGTTTTATTGCTCACTTCACTCTTTAAGGTTTTTCAAAATTAGCAGACAAGCTTAATGATGTCTGTAGATTTTACAGCCCGAGGTTTTGAAGTCGAGGCTTAAACGCTGAGCTGCAGATGTTAGGCGGGTTTACAGAAGTCTGACAGCTGGTCATTTGGCGGGACTAGTTTTCATTAAGCGGAGGGCAGCCTCGCGCTCAGCCCATACCAGGTGATTCCACCTTAAAGCCGCATTTGAACTTGAAGGAGCGAGCAGCTGTCCGCGTTTGCGAGGGTCGAGCAGTTGTTTTCTTGCCCGCGGGGTCAGCACGGAGCGCGGGGTGGATCAGTCGGGAAGGCCGCCCTCTGTTGCCTCCTCCTTCGCCGAGATAAAGCGCTTCGCGGCTTACACGGGCTGATTCCCTTGGAAGTTCCGCGCTGATTGAGATCTGAGATGTGAGGCTGGATGAACGCAGCAAAGGGAGCTTCAATCAACATGCGATGGCTCACGACCCCGAACAGCCGGGTCAGTCCACTTATCGCCAACTTCCCAGGACAATATTGTTAAGAGGCGGGGGGGTTGTCTCATAGGCAGATGAAGCGTTCCAGCCTCCTCCCCCCTGTGAGCCATCAGGATTCCTTTGATGTAAACTTTCCGAACGGTTTGTTTGTGACACCATGTTCTCTTTCCCGCTACGAGCCATGACCGTGGCGTTAGCTTGAAATATGAACGTAATGTTGCGGCTATCTGTATTCTGCCGTTGCGGCTATCATCTCTCCGAGGTAGCACAATCGCTGGCACGGTGGAGCCAAGTCCCCCCAGGAACTCCGAGGCTCCCAGGATTGAGAGCCTGGCCTCGCTCAGCTACACTCACCATGGCACCGTGGCCTCCGTCTAAGGCTTTCCTCTGGGCCGGGATAAAGGGATGATAGAGACAGAAAAAGGGGGAGGAGGGTAATCTCCCATATTCTTCTTTTGCCGTTTTCATTTTCCTTTCATATTCCCCAGCGAGCCATCTGTTTCCTGTCTGTAAAATGACACCACTGCCACTCGGTCTCGGCAAATCCCGGGCCGGTTTAGAGCGCTCTCGTGCGAGAGGTGCCCCCCACCACCACCACCACCACACTGGGGGAAACACATCATGTTCTGTGCCTGCTCATGTGTGTCCTCTCACCCTAGCCTGCGCAGGGCTGCAAAAAAATGACAGACTTTGTCTTGGTCTCTTGGTAAACGGGGAGTTCAGTGTCGGTTTCCCCATCAATCCCCTCATCTGGGTGGCGACGCGAAGGGAATATGTTCAACTTGGACAGTCCGCTGTGATGGGTGCTGAACTGAGCTCTAAATGTTCCTCTCAACCTATACGACTATATTGTCGTTGTGTCAGAGCTCTGAAGCATTTTCCTGCTTTGAGCTTTTACAGCGGAAAAAAAAAAAACCCAACAGTTCCAACACTGCTGCACTGCTGGCTACTGTGCACGGGCATCATTAGAGCCACTGACAGGCTGGTGGAGGAGGTAACAAATTGGACTCTCTGTTTCTCCTGGGAACACATCGACATGGTGCCAGGGCCTGGGATCATCTGACCCGTTCAGCAGCTCGCGTTGCAGCAGCTCGGCTGAACAAATATGGATAATCTTTGCTCTCTTCTTTCATTTGCTGGCTGAGGATCTTCAAATGTGTGCGTGTGCATTTTTTTTTTTTTTTTAATAAAAAGCCTCTCCATTGGCTGTTTAACTATGAAGTTGGCCTTTCAACAGACAATAAAAGTGATTCGGGCCCCATAACCTCCGTTCAGATTGCCTGGTGGGGATTTTCCACCCGCAGGCCCACACGGAGCGGTTTGGAGGCCTCTGCGCGTGTGTTTGTTTTTAATCGTCGTGTATAATGACATTCGTCAGCTAAAGCGAAGCCAGACCTCCAAGTCGTGTTTGTTTAGCGAGGCCGCTCAGCTTCAGCCAGACCGGTCGCATGGGGACGCCACCTTTGTGCGGCGGGACCCTTTGGTGGTATTTCTAGGTGATTATCAATGTTCCCAGTAGTTCAGCGGAGGTTTTCAAGAAGAAGCTCGACGGTTCAGTGGTGATGCCTAATGCCTGGGTTTGTGGTGAAATGACCAAAGCTGCTGATTAGTGTCTGCCCAGCCTCAGCCCTCAGACCCCTTTGGAGGTGTTACGGCCCCGTTCTGCCTTTTGACCAAATGATCTGTGTTCTTCCACCTGCCTAACAAAATACCCATCAGTATTAATGTGACAGCCCCCCTGTAAAGGTCAGCGCTGATGAGTCCATGGGTGGTCTTCCGCCTCGTTTAGTGTGTAAGTCCCCTCAATGTTAGCCTTTTCCCCTGCTCAGTTCAGAATACACTGTGTTAACCAAACCTGGAAAGCTGGTCTTACTTGTTTAATCAGATAGGGGTTTAAAGATTGATGGTGCCCTTGGGTCTGGGTGGTAAACAAGCTGTTGGAACCAGGAAATAATTAAATTATCTTGACATGAAGGCTGGAAACAGCTTGACTTGCTCTTTATTCAATAAAGGTATCCCTTCGATCCCATATGCTGCCGAGCAATCCACCCGTCCTTCCATCCCTCCCACTCTTGCTTCCTCTCGTCTTCCGTGTCAAGGTTGAATATATGGGATTGCAAAGGTGTTCTGGGTAATATGTGCACGAGCTGACGCGTCAAACGTGTCAGTCTGGCCTGCGGGGTCTGTCTTGTGTCAAATCTGCAGCACAACCCCCCTGCAGGAATACACACAGTTTAAAGAAATAAGGGACCGCCGTCACAGATCAAGTTGCATTTTCCTCTGTCAGTATTCAAGTCTGCTATAATAGCACAAATGAGATGTGGTGATATGAACAATGTGCATGAATGTTTCATGCAATGTACAGCTCCTCATATATATGTAGAATTGGGAGTTTAATTTAACCTTACATTACTACGGTATTCACAGAGAACTACACAACTTTATATGAACAGCGTAAAAAAATCTGACTTTACAAACAATTTTACAATCTTAAGCAAATAGCTGTAGGCAGTCCTCATGGTTTATCTTTTTGCCTTATTTAGCCCCCAGTCAGACCATTCACACATTAAGATAATGAGCTCATTGACTGATTGTCCTCCTGTGCCCCCCCAGCGTCGGGGTCCTGGCAGCAGGTGTTCACTTTAAGGACTGTTGTAAAAGCGTCTCCAGCAGTCTCGCCCCTTCTGTGTCCGTTCCTCTTTTTACCCTCAACCCTGAGGACATGCATCTGCATCTGTTGAGGCTCAAGCTGTTTTAAGAGCCCGTCTGAGTTGACGCTGGCAGAAGGAGACGGGACGCAGCAGGACAAACAGATCCGCAGCTGTACCCGGCCAGGTATTGGGGTGGAGAAAGCAGGAGGAGAAGGAGTCGCGCATTCTAATCCTCGCTTCCTCCCCCCATTTCATCGCCCTCGCCGTTGTCTTGATCGCGACCAGCTGCTCAGCGCAGCCTTTGATGGTCCCTGCTCGCCGATGTCTAATTTTAGAGATGACTCCCACTTCTGTACGTGTTATTAAAGTCCCGTACCGATCACAGCGTGCAGGGGTGGGGATTTAAACCCAGCGCACACAACAACAGCTTGCGAGTCCGGGCGTGGGCTCCTCCTGAGCTTGACTACGGCTTTGTGGAAAAGCAGACTAAACAAAAGGTGTCGTGTGTATTTGTGGCGATAAGACTGATGACAGTAGCAAGTTGACCCAGACCCCCCGCGTTATTATCTCCACCCAGGCCCAGTGTCCAATCAGAACGCTCACGAGAAAACCATGCTCTCCTGTTTCATACGCAGCCAACACATGAATATTTGCCCGACGATGACGGCGGTAGTTCTCTCAGGCAGGTAACACCAAAATGATAATGTGAAGCGCCGGAGGAATGAAGTCATGGAGGGTGTACCAGCTGCTCTGCCGTGTTATTTACTATATTACTATATAGCGCCATCCTTGCAAAAGGCTTGTAATCTGATTGAATCATGTTTGGTGCTGACAGGTGTTTTTAATCTCTGAATGTGACCTCGTTATTAAAACCCTGAAAATCTTTATATGCGGTTTTAGTGTTCATCTAATAGTGCTTTGGTTATAAAAAGAGTGGAAAAATTGCTTGTAAATGCCACAAAAGTTACTCAATTGGCATGGACAAACAAGGAACATACAGTGCAATGCTATGACCCTCGGCCCTCAACGCACGTTTAATCAAATTACCTTTATCAAAGAGGTGCATTCAGCTCGTCAGCCTCCGAACTCTGTGACCGTCGCGAGGATCTCACTTTCTCGACAGAGCCAAACCAAACATTCGTTTTTCATGTAGCGCCCGATGCCGTGAGTTCTCAGTAAACGCAGCCTCGGGAGTCTATTTAAGTACTCAGCTGCACGTTGTGGGCTTTATTGATACGAGCGTGCTAATCCAAACAGCACGTGGACAGTATGGATTCTCGGAGTTCCTGAGATACATTTAAATTCTTCACGGGACAGATGTCACCACCATGACATGCTCTCATTCTGCGCGCGTCATTAAATCATGGCAGGACGTCGCATACCTTAGATTAGAATGCTCGGCCTTGCTGTTCCCGGGGCTCCATCAGTGAGCGAAAACGTCTCAATGTTCTTGATGTATTCCCGGATGAATGTTGGCAGTCAACATCCGTCTCCACGTGTTTCTCCTTTTTCCATTTGTGTGCGATAGCTCTTTAATTGTATCCCCGTGACGCTGACCCCCAGGAGACGCTAATGTTGCCAGATTTTATGAATCGCAGTTGCTGCCTCCCGCTAAAGATAGCGCCATTGTCTGCCTCAGCTGTGTTGGAACATGCTTGTTGACTTTATTCCTGTCGTGAGTTCGTCTAGACAGAGCCCCGCCGCTATCTGTCCTCCCGCCGACAGCGAGTGACGACATCCGCGCCGGAGGCCCCGGGTCGTCGGACCGTGTCAGCAGCGCTCGGACCCAGTCAAAACTCCTGCCGCCACCGCAAGGAAGAGCAGGGGTGGTGGTGGGGGGGGGGGCAGGGTTTGATGACTCAGCTTTGGTCACATCCTTGTTGTCCCAGTGGAACATCAGATAGTGATGAGGCCATGCTGACTTTGACAGTAGACCCACCCCCCCACCCGTGCCCACATTCAACTGAAGAAGCGGAAATGTCAACAGGACAGCTATGCTGCTTTTCAGGTTTCCCCACAACAACACCCTGATTGTAATCGCGAAACCTTTTAAAACCTTGTTAAAATCCGAAAAAAGACCAGCAGCATTCCCAACAAACCTTTAAACCCTATTTTAGTTAGTTAGTTTACTTTAGTTAGTTTACTGTGGTTAAACCCCCCCCCCTCAGTTTTTTTTTCTTTCTCTCTGAGTGTATTTTTGGAGCCTCGGAAGGAATCTCTTTGCTCCTCTAAGAAAGAAGTCATTTTCTCACATTGTTTTGACCCCACGCTGACAACGGAGTCTATTTCTGTATCATGTCACGTCCCAACATGTGTGCACACATGCCTGAGTGTTTAATAGCCCAAAATAGCCCAAACAGCTGGCATTTTGGAGTCCGACTAATGGTAGAGAAAGAGCGTTTACGTTTGGAGCTCGCTCTGTGTGTGTGTGTGTGTGTGTGTGTGTGTGTGTGTGTGTGTGTGTGTGATGCTGCATACATTTGTGAGCCTTTTGCAGCAGAAGGATGTATGTTATCCATTAAAGCTATTAAGAAAAAGTCTTTTCTTTGCAGCTGAATGTAGGGCAGGGGGCTCAGGCAGGACTGGCTGTGTGTGTGTGTTTGGGGGGGGGGATCCATCCAGGAATGTGTTCCTAACTTTCTGGGCCAGCTGCAGTGAGTTTCCCACCAATGTCGAACTGTAGAACAATTTGGATTAGAGCAGGATGACAAGCAGTCGTGACACGAGGCCAACATGTGTGAGTCGAGGGCTCCTCGCAGCGGAATCGGCGCTGACTAGATCTCTCCAGGAAGCTGATTTGATCGCGCGTCCGTGCACTAGAGCCAGGAGGCCAACGTTTTCCCGGGCTCGAGACCCACTTCTCATAGCTCGCTGTGAATTATTCAAAAGGCACGTCTGATTCTCGTCCGTACATTCCAAACGAGCTGACCCACGTAGCCAGCTTCCCGTCGGCGGACTGTAGAATGGCTCCAGAGTTGCTCCACGAGTTGGATCTAACACGCTGACGGCTGCGGGTCTACTTTGCCTTTTGGAAAGGTTGTCTGACCTCGCGATCTCTCTGGCGCTCTGCCCTCTATACTTTATCTACTCTACTTTATCCTTTTTTAGGCTTTTCAGCTTTTTATGGCTGCACTCTGAAAAGGATAAAACACATTTTGAGAGATTTATGACTTGCTCTGAGAACCTGTAAATTAGCAGTGATTTATGGGGATAAAAGTCTGTTTAAGGTCACAATAATCCCTCATTCAAACAAAGTCACAATACAACCTAACATGGCTATTTCAAACATGAAATAAAGCAATATTGGGAAAAGCCCTCAGCTTAAATCACCAATGGGCCTCAAGTCTTTCCAACTCCACGGAAACACAACAAGACCGAGGGTGTTACTCATCGCATCCTGCCACACGCACACCGCCTGAACCGTCGGCTGTCGTACAGCGAGATAAACATGACGGACAGGCGGACACACACGAGACTAATCAGCCAGCGTCAGCTGGATGCTGTTAAGAGCTTTACGCCCAAGGTCGGAGGAACGAAAGGGAGAGGAGGAATGCAGTGTCAACACCTCCAGCCTCTGCCCTTATTCACCTTGTGTGTTGTTCAGGAATGCTGCCAGCGAAGTGAGAAATGGGTGTGTGGGTGCATGAGTGGGAGCTCTTAGTGTTGTGGAGCTGTTGGTGCTTTCATCAGATGGTTCTAGGAGAGCATTTAAACCTTCAGGCAGCATTGGTGTGCTGATAGAATCCAGACACTCAGGTATACCATGCATTGTCTCAGTGCTCCGTTCTGTTTCTCCATGTGGAAAAAAAAAAAAAAAAAAGTCCAATCTGTTCACATGATCAGCCCAGATCTGATCTCATCACTGTTTTACTGCAGTTTAATATTTCTTTTTATCCCCTTTGGCTTAAAGGGCTTTGCCCCAAATATGTTCTGCAGTGGTCAGCACACGGCTCACAGGCAGACATCAGCACGCACACACACACGCACGCACACACACACACACGCAGTGGACTACGAGGCCCAGTGAAAACAAAGCAGGGCTCTGCCAGTGTAAACACAGGCCATTGTTATGGGCATTCGTTCCCGCCTCGTATCTTCGCTCCCTGTGGCGGTCCAGGGCTCGGGGAGGTAATGCACTGGCACTGGTCCCAATTGGTGCAGTTATATGAAGAACGGAGGGCCCGTTTGGCCTTTTTTATGTTACCGCGGCATTATAACATGGGCTGCACAGCGTGGCTTTTTGTTCCTTCCACCCGTCTTTTTACAAGCGTGTGGTTTGCTGCCCCGAGCTGGACGAGGTCAGAGCCTTTGGGCATTATATTTAGACAAGAACTCAATGCAGCTAAAGCACAGCTCAGAAGTTTACATGAGTTATGGTCTACTTCATTTAATCAGGTAAAAGAAGTGGGTGAGAGGGTGTGTGTGTCACAGCTTTTCTCAGCGGTGACCCTGGGCCACATGTGTACCCAATTAGGACCAATCAGAAGGCTGTAATCAGGGCGTGGCTTTGGGTGGGTGGCAGCATGGCAGTGTTTAGACCCATGATTAGTCGAGCTTACCGGGAAGGAGAAGGAAGGCTTGCTGGGCCCACCTCTGTGCCCTTTTCACCCCCACATGTGCCGAAATCGGTTTATTTAAGTTTTTGTTACTTACAGACCATGGGGTCTGCCACACGATATGACGCAGTTGCAGCTATTCAACTGAAATCCAAGAGCACGTCTTCCTACAGCTCACCTGAGACAGCATGAAGGGACGCCATCGAAACAGATTCACAGAAAAGACGGGGAATCCTTCACCACTCCTGGTCTGCACTTCAACCTCCTACACACTCAAGGGAAGGAAAAAAAACGTAACGGTTTGGAGCCAGACCCACAGCAGCTCTTAGGAATCTGTCCCTATGATCGGCTGCTGTAAGAGCATCATGGTCCTCTACCAAGGTCTTCTCTATGACAACCTGAATTTTTTTTTTTAGAAGAGATATCATGGCATTTATGGCTACAACCATGCAGCATCCTTAGACTGCTAATATGTCTATACACTTGAGCACCCCGTGACCCTGACATGGAATAAGTGGTAGTTACCAGAGTGAATGGATGGATTGAAATAGGCAGTTTCTCTTTGGAAACAGGAAGATGGCATTGTATAGTACAGCTAGGTGGGGTCTGCTTACTTTGTTATGACTGCCAGAAATCTGTCTCTCTGTTTGCATCTGGAAATGCGATCGTTGTCTTCTTTTAAACCTCTCATCACCAGTTCCCTCCCGGTGCCACACGTAACTGGTTCGCGGTAAAACTGCCCGACTGACAGATTGAGAGACGCGCATGTAGGGGGCTGCAGATCAGACAGGGGAACACAAACACGCTGACCGGAACGCGGCTTGGCCTCTATAACCGCATGTGAGCGGGTAGGAATGTGTGTCATGGGGTTGTGTCTGGAGGAAACACTGCAGGCTCCCTGAATCAGAGCACACCAGGTTGGGGAAGTGGGGGGGGACACGTTCAGTATAACTTTCGGGAATGAGAGTTCAGGAAGGAGCGCGTGAATCACCACCGACACCATTTTATGGCGTACCTTCACCTGGGATACACTCTTAATTCTGTCTGCATGCATTTTAACTGAGTTAAAGAGAGAAACAGACATCATAAATAATTCATTAAATCACTTTCAACGCCCCCCCTCTTTTTCATTTGCATCGCTGTGAAGTCCCGAAGAAGTTGCTCCAGGAGCAGGGACCCAGACCACCCGCGTACTCCCCTCCACCCAGCGCCCATGACCCCAACATAGTGGGAGACAGCCCCCCAGAGGGAAGTTCAGTCCGTAACCCGCCCAACGCTGTTTCAGGTAAGGACACACTCATACACACACGTGCACACTTCAAACCTGTTAAAACTTCCAATGCATTCTCCAGCCCTTAACCCTTCCCCAACCTTAACCCAATTCTACCCCAAACGTTACAACCACGCCTCAACCCTTGAACACCCCCTTGACGTTGTGAGGGTCAGCCAAAACATCCTAATTCCCATAAATGTCCCAAATGTTCAGCATGTACAAGGAAACACACACACTTGCAGAGAGTAGGTTGCTCTAAACAGTCTCCAACAAGAGCTCTTCTAAATCAGGGGTAAAGAGTTCAGGTCTAGAGTCAGAGCAGATCAGTTTGGATGTACATGAAGTCACACCAGTCAAACCATTTCCATATGTGACCAATGCTCAACCATCCTTTTGAACCAGTACAGTCATCCCGCTTAAAAATGTGCTGTTCCAGAACAGATTACAGTTCTGTAAGCATGTGAAGTGGTCGTCCTAGAGCAGGAACCATCAAACAAAATGGTGGGAGCACGCAAGGAAGGAACTTGAAACAAAGCTTTATTCAAACGGCAGTGGGGGCTCACAACAGGAGACTTCTGCTCAGCTACTGGTACTGTACTAATGAGCTAAGAGAGGGAGTGGACAGGACATGTGGGCTGTTGTACTGACAGTTCCTGATGCATGAATAGCTTCACTTCCATCAAGCGTTCCAGCAGCAGCTTTTCTAGAAAACAGTTTCCCTCACCGATGCACTGACACAAGGATGGGACATGGTGTTTAAAATAAATATTGGACAACTCCCAAACCAAGAGACGGGGTGAGATTACTTTGTTTGTTATTGTGGTTTTGCACTGTATTTTGGAGTAAGGTGAGGAAAACAGCATTTACACAGTGAGGTTTTCATCAGAGTATGAGCTTATTATGGTCACACGCGTGAGAGGAAACATTCACATACAAAATTTACTTCCAGGGTAAAAAAGGAATGCTGACACTCACTGAAGCATCTGCAGTTCGAGGACACATGCTGACTAGTACGGATGACAAATGGGGTCATTTATGATGAGAAAGATGTGAAGGCACTGAGCTAGATGTTTTTGTTTTATTTTTTTGCTGGATGTCTTATTTTTAGCGCTCTTCTTCAGCAATGAATCACATCAGGCGACTTTGCAAAGTCAGCATTTGTCGATTGTGTCTTTTGTACCACCGTAAGAACTTCAGGCAAACTCCCACTTAAGCTCTTATTCACTTCATACATGGTCTGCCTCAGTTGATTAAATTTTCTAGAATTTTGAGGTGCGGTGGAAATTAAAAGAAAAAATAGTGGTGAAAAAGTGGCTATTGTATTTAGACTCATCTATACTATACACAAAACCACGTAAAATGAAACTGTTACTTGGAGGTTTTTCTTTTTAAAAGAATGCCATCTAAATACTTTACCAGTTTCTCCACATAGGCCTCCATTTTGCTAATGATGTGAATCAGAATGAATTGAACAGAAGCAGATGTTGTGTTATCTTCGGAATAACAGCATGTGTGTGTCTTTATGTGGGAGTTATTAGTCACAATTCCTTGGTAGTAGTGGGTTGATGTCTTACTGGAAATGGCAGCGGTCAACGTATAACTGCACCCATGCTCATGGGTACACATTCTCATGTTCTACGTTCAAATTTGATGATGTCGTGAATGTGGTCGGACACCCTTCTCGGAAATGAGGCCTCATTTTGTTACTGAACTTTGTTGCTGTATTTTGCTTCACTTTTGCAGACAGGAAGAAGATTAGGGAGACAAACCCCAACGAGGACAAGTTTTCCAAAGCCGGAGCAGGAGGAGAGAGCCCACTGCCACCTCCGGGCATGAATCCCATGATTAACTCCACCTCCAGCCCCAACATGGCCCTCATCAGCGACGCGTTGGCAGTGTACACATACATATCAGGTAGGACAAAGGGCAACAAGTCCTGAAATGACTCCTTCAGATCTCTGTCAAAGAAGGAGACAGCTCTGGTTTACTGATGTAAATGCAAGAGAGTATCTTTGTATATTCTTACAAACACACCATATGTCCCGGATCATTCCGTTTTGACATCATTCAATAGTTAAAGGCCATTACATACAGAGAAATTCCTGAAAAGTCCTCACAGGGCAACGTCTTTTCACAAATTACTACCATTTTTTTTTGTCTCTTTAAAGGCTGCGTGTTTATATATTTTCCTAATTTCATACCTCCTTGGTTAGCCCAGGGGTCGGCTACCCACGGCTCCGGAGCCGCATGCGGCTCCTTATACTACGGCTCTGAGTGGCTTGGGAAAATAAATTACTAAAAAAATCAAAGTACCGTATTTTCCGCACCATAAGCCACACTTAAGACCCTGAAATTTTCTCAAAATGACGGCGCACCCTTTAGAAGATTATTGTGATCTTAAAATATTAATAAAATAAATATATTTTATTGTTTTTCGTCGCTCAAAATAAACTTGTGGAAGCCGGTATACCCGCCACTAGTGTAAGCACTACTAACTGTATGGTTGGGGTGAACCCTTAAGCATGAAATGGAAGTTGTTTTTTTTTAAAAAATGTTTTTCTTTCCTTTTAATAAATGTGGGTTTTTTTCATTTTAGATGTCAAAAAGTACTTGCGACTCCCAGTGTTTTCTTTTCTGTGGAAACCAGGTTAAATGGCTCTTTCCATGTTAACGGTTGCCGACTCCTGGGCTAGCCCTTCTTCAAAACTACTCCTTGCTGCACAATCTTGGCATTGGCATAAAGGACAACGTCTGCTTTCCCGCTTTAGCCCCAGCCGCTCAAAGTTTCTGTCAATTGTGCTCAGACATCAGACAGGAAAAACGATGCCCAGATCAACTCTTCAGAGCGAAACAGGCAGACCCCAACATTGGTCACATGGCTCCAGTTAAACAGTTGAGATGTTTTCTGTATAATACCAATTAAACACCCTTATCCTCATGTGCCCCCCCATCCAGACCACCCAGAGAGGGCAGCGCTCTTCTTCGTTTGTGGCGTGTGCTTGGGTCTCTTCCTCACGCTCTTTGCCCTGGTGGTCCAGATTTCCTGTCGCACCGACTGCCAGCCCCGCCAGCGGCCACCTGTCAAGAAGCGAGCGCACCCCGCCAACTCGTCATCCGACTCCAGTGACTCGGACTCGGACTGGGACAACGCCTCGGATCTCTCCGCCCGGCGGCACCGGAGATTCGAGCGCACTCTTAACATGAACGTGTTCACGTCTGCCGAAGAGTTGGAGAGGGCGCAGAGGCTGGAGGAGAGGGAGCGAATTATCCGGGAAATCTGGATGAACGGACAGCCCGACATCCCCGGGACACGGAGCCTCAACCGGTATTACTGAGGATCGGGGAGCCGTGTTCTGAGCAAATGCTCCACTTGACTCCAACCAAAATCTGATGCACTTGAGTAGGAAAGAGGCAGAGACGTGGCTGTTAGGTGATGATGCACTGACAAGAACAGAGAAAAGGATTTACGTCCTTCTGCTGGCTTGCGTATTTCTCTGGGTAACACAAGCTGTACCCCAGTACAATAATAAGCTTCTCTGCATGGTAAGCCTGCCACTTTCAGCTGGAAGCACGGGGTGAAAGGCTATATTGCCTCGCCTCTGACCACAGCAGGTCTTTTTAAAGTGAGGATTTATGGGTGAGCTGCCTTAGACAGACAGAGGGCCTGGAGACTGTACAGTGCCTGAAGGACTGAGGCCTTCAGGAGGCCACTGGAAAAGCCACACAGCCTCCATTCAAGTGTGGACTTCATCAAGGGGTGGTATGAAAACAAAGTTATTCAAGGCATTCTCTCCATGGTGAAAAAAAAAAACACTGCCTTCTGAACTTCAGATAAACCAAACATTTTTTTTTGGGGGGGGGGGCGTTCATCTCAAAACCCGAATGAAATCTATTTTATAATATTTAATAGTTTATTGATGTTGTGTTTCTGTTTTTGTTCTCAAGTATGATTTATTATGAGATATTTTTATACTTGGCGAAGGTTGTTCTTTTCAGCACCTCAGGGATGCAATCCTAGTGTTTCGGTGTTTGGTTGATGTATCGCTGCCCAAGGAGGGGATCGGCATGGAAAGTGCTACGTCAGCATTTAAGGAAGAGGAGCTATCACGTAGAACCTCAAAGAGGTTCAGTGATTGTCCTTACTTTTGATATGGAATGTTTAATTCACATTGCAGTGCCTTTTCTAGCTATTAAGTCACTGTAATCATTAGCGCAGCTGGTTTATAAGAGGTCAGTAATTCAATATTCCAAACTGAGCTTGCCGTGCATGTGTTCCCTTTCATCATTACCGTCACCTTGCTGCAATGCAACATGCGTGAAATCTGTCACAGATTGATTTTGCCTTTCAAAGCGAGGACCCATGTTTAATCAGATACTTTTAGCATTTGCAGCTCATGTCCTCCTGGAGAAGAAGCCAGCACTGTTGCCAGTTAATTAAAATAAGCTATTTCCCGCCCAGTTTTGTTTGTGCTGACCGGGACGGGAGCGTTCCTTGACCTTTGAAAAAAAGACATAAATGCCTGGATTCCTGAGTGAGAGTTTAATTGCACGGGCATATTTGTTTCATCCACACAGGGACCGCCACACTTTTAGACTTCTAAAGTGATTGTAATACAGTTGGGCATGTTTTTAAATTTGAACGGGATTACAATGTGCCAATAGCTGGTGAAGTGAGACCAAAATATGATTACTGTTCTTGGAATAAACTGTGTTGAAAAATAAACAGAGACCTTTTATCCTTCTAGAATGTTTTTATTTTAAATGTGTACAATGCCTTATGTCTGTTCAGACATTAACCGGAAGTCGTCAGTATCAGCTACTGCAATTATTGGTCATCGATCGCCCCCTATCGGTTACAATAGAGCACTGCGGTCTCTTTAAATGGTTGGAGCGAGGAAAAAGAACTTGTTTTCGCCTCGTTAATACCAGTAGGTGAAATATGTCATTCACTTAAATTGTAGTCATGGATACCGTAAACTCAGAGCAGCGGAGTCGCCGGAGCGAGAATTTAATCCAAAACACAAATTAGTGAAATATAGGGTTAAATACGACGATAAAGTTACAGGACCAACGATGTCTGGGAGCAAGAAGAGCACCGGATTACCTTTTTTACCAGGATACACCTTCCAGGATGTTACGGTATGGAAACAAAAACGGCCAGATTAATATGCAGTATGTCTTCCTACGTGTATTCTGTTAAATATCGCCCTAGACTGGCTGCTTTTAACCGTCGATAACGGGTTTACTTTTCTTACTTTTTCTTATTTTTTTCTTGCTTTCTGCCGTCCTGTGTTTGATCCCATCACGTTTCCCACTCGGTTTTGTCCTCAGCCTTCCATCGTCCCCAGACCCTGGGCTATAAGGACGGCTATCCTCTGCCCCGCCGGCCCTCGGCAGGGAGAGGGACCTTTTTAATGTCTGGGGCGTGAGGACATGGTCCACAAAGACCCTGATCTGATGCCTTTGGATCCCAGGAAGAGCCTGGAAAATCTGAAGCCGTGTTCCACATTGTCCTGTGATGCTGAGGAAAAGTACAAGTTCTTCAACCTGGATCGGAAGGTGAAAGTAATCATGTGGACACTGGATTTGGGTTTGTTGGGTTTTCTGAAAAGTTATTCTTTTTCACATGAGAAAGGTGGAAAAAAAACAACACCACAGTTATGAAAGTTGTTCAACTTTAATGTCTAATTGTTCTGTTCTCATCCACTCACTCTTCAGGTGATGATGAAGCAAAGTAGGGTCCTTGATATCCAGGTGAAGTGTTCACTCTGTGTAAGCTGACTTTCTAGGTTCTTAAACTTCAATTTCTCATAGTTTAAAAATATCACAAATGTCACCAAAGTCAAAGGTTTTTCTTTTATTCTTCTTTTTTTATAGCGCTCTGAATCAGGTGTGGTAGCTTTAAAGAGTCAGCCCTTGAAGTGTCAATTGTTTTGTACATTACATTTTTGAATTGAGTTCATTACATCTTATTTTCTTCTTTATATATTCTATGGCTTTCTTTTTCTCAGACATAGGATTTTAAGTTTTTACTCGACATGGTTCGGGGTGTTTTTCTGTCTTCATCAGTGTTATTGATGTTGAGGTGAGGCGTCCTTATCAGCTGATGTTACTGAGGGCCTGGCTGACCGACAAGTTCATTCTCTTTTCTTTCACCGTAAGAACTTCTTATTTCTTGCTTCTTGTCACTTATCTGGGAGTTTGCCTTGGATTCCTCCATGGACCCTGAAGCCATATAAGCACGTGTAATCTGGATGGCCATAGTTGCTTTCAATTTTTAAATTAATATATTTGAAGGGGATCCGGTCATCATTCTGCAAGATAAGAAAACAGACCATGTTAGTTATGGTTGGGGGGGAGACAATACTGCCCTACAAAAACAAAAATACTTTTAAAAGCACTCCTCACCTTCACTGCAAATGTCTGCCTGGGATAACCCTCCAGGTTATATTGGAAGTCTCCCAGATGCACCTCTTTGTCCTTGAGAGTTTGTAGTCCCTGTGAGAGAAGAAGAGGTGGTGGTAAAACTGTGCTCTTCAGCCTGTATCACATTAACCTTTGGGACATCTGCAGGTTCATTCAATACTTACATAGACTGAAAAGTGATGTGGGGTGGAGGAGACGGCGTCAGATGGGAGGACGCTTTTTAAAACGTGGTCCAGGGTGACGTGGTTGACGATAACCGTGTCCGACAGCTCAATGAACAGGTTGCCCTGACTACCTGGAAACGACCAGCAGTTCCCTGGGATCCTCGGTTGTTGGTCCTGAGAATAGAATAAGGTTGATGTTAGATAAAACAAAGGAAAGCACCTTGTAGCAAATGGCCACTGCTTACATTTGGAAGAATATTAGTGAAATAGATCAAGTCTCACCTCAATGACAGTACGTGGGCTCGATTTCGAAAACATCTTAATGCCTAAAGTCATCGATCCTGGAGTCTTTTCATAGGGGACCGAAGACCATCGCTTGTGCACTATGGCTCCTGTACGTGAAAAAAGAAATGGAAAGTGAGCTTGGGATCGTAGTGCAAAGCTGCTTTGAATCACGAGGAAAAAGATGAGCCGTACCTTGAGACTCCAGAGCAAAGTTGGGCCAGAAATCTGCTTCTGTTAGCCGATTCTTTAGTTTCGCTTTCACATATTCCATTTCAGCTCTTAGATTCTCGATGTGCATCATCAGAAATTGACACTGTTTATTTGGGAACTAAAAGTGAGGAAAGGCCAGTTTAATATGCTTCTCATGACACCATCCAGCTGTGTGTACATGAGTGTAACTCGTATACATTTTCAACATAACATACCTCACTATAGGCTTGAGCAAAGCCGGGGGCTGAGTAGCTTGGTTTCTTGTCACTTGGTCTTAAAACAGTCGCGATGTTGCTCGGTCCAAAAAGGCAGACAGGAACAGCTGTTGAAGGGGGGACAAAACACTCAAATCACAGTCTAATGAAGAGATCAGACAACTTAGAGACATTTATGACAGATGACAGAGATGTTTATGACAGATGACTTACCCAAACATAGCAACAACAAAAAGACCAAGAAACCAATTGTCTCCCAGGAAGATGGACTAAAGCTCCAGCGGTTACATGTTTGTGTGGTGTTATGATCATCGAAGATGTCAAATCTGAATTCAGTCAAACTGTTTGTTGGATTCCTCACTCTGTTGCGTTTGTGTCTTTTCCTGAAATGCAACAAAAACAGTTAGAGCCATGAACATGTTTACAGAAAACAGGAGGCAGAACTAGATGGTAATTATTTTATTACCTGCAAGTATTTTCTCTGTATGAAACAGTGGGTTTTCCATCTTGGTCATAATAACCAGCTTCTTGAAGCTTCAAGCTTCGTCGCAATCCTGCAAACATAGCGACAGAAGATTCAAATGAGCAACTCGGCTGGCACCCGGTTCAATACACATTATTGATGATACAAAAGATAACGAGAAATAGAATGGCCAAAGTGAAACCCAACAGTCAGCTGCACATACCGTCAACTTTTATGGACATTTTCCGTAGATCAATTCTCAAATTTCTGTATAATAATATAGCTCGTAAGCAACTTCCATATATGAATATATATAGCCCGCTATAACCTAATATAGTCAGTTTTTTCAAAGGCTTTAATGTTGTGTGTTTTTATGTTTTACTTTGTGTTTTAAGCTTTGACTTTGAATCAAAGCTATGAATATATAAAAGCTGGAACTATCACATAATACAGATATTAAGAAAGAAATGAGTTACTTCTTTTAAAATATAACTCAGTCACTGAATTACTCCCCTTCAGAGTAACTACTTACCTGGAAAGTAACTATTGCATTACTATTTTGTGTGTTTTAGCTAAATATGTCTAAGAATTTGTATTTGTTTTCCTCACAGGTTTTGCAAGCCAGTAGTTTAGATTAGAACTGCACAGACAGAGAACCATTAATATTTATTGCACCTACTTGTCGGTAATGGTAATTGTGCTGTAACGATGGTAACAGTGTTCAATCACATGTACTTGAGTAGGAAAAAGGCAGGGCGTTCTTTTCAGCACCTCAGGGGTGAAACATACTGTTTCACTGTTTGGTTGATGTTTCACTGCCCAACGAGGGGAATAAGATTACTGTTCTTGGAATAAACTGTGTTGAAAAATAAACAGAGACCTTTTATCCTTCTAGAATGTTTTTATTTTAAATGTGTACAATGCCTTATGTCTGTTCAGACATTAACCGGAAGTCGTCAGTATCAGCGACTGTAATTATTGGTCATCGATCGCCCCCTATCGGTTACAATCAGTGTTGCCAATTTGGCGATTTTGTCGCTAGATTTAGCGACTTTTCAGACCCCTTTAGCAACTTTTTTTTAAAAAAAAGCGACTAGCGACAAATCTAGCGACTTTTTCTGGTGTTAGTGGAGAGTTAGTGGAGAGTTTTGGGGCTTGCAGAGCGGGATCATCTATTGCATTCTATCGCTGCGAGCATTTCACTCACAGTGTCAGTCACGTACTCACCTCGCCCACCGTGTGTGTCTGTGACTTGAGCTTACATCACGCTAGTTAGCACAGCATGGCTCTGTCTAAACACAGTCTAAAAGATACAGAAAGGAGTGGGAATCAAACCCTGAATTCAAAGGCTGGTTGAAGCCATTTATTATTATTATTATATTTTGTTTATTTATTTTATTATTATTATTATTATTATTATTATTATTATTATTATATATTATCATTTATTAATCATTTATTATTCACGGCTGTCGTGCGCGTGACGTAGTCGCGAGGTTATAACACAGGTTATGCAAATTAGGCGATGACGTCACTTAGCGATTTTTAGCGACTTTTGGGACAGCCAATAGCTACTTCCCTTACTGTGGAGTTGGCAACACTGGTTACAATAGAGCACTGCGGTCTCTTTAAATGGTTGGAGCGAGGAAAAAGAACTTTTTTTCGCCAGCAATATTGCAACAATAAATAATTAATACCAGTAGGTGAAATATGTACTTCACTTAAATTGTTAGTTGATTAGTTTGTCTCTGAATGATCAGAATATCGGAATGACTTTACGTTCCTCTCCAACCGGAGATTCGCCGTTTCCATGGATACCGTAAACTCAGAGCAGCGGAGTCGCGAGAATTTAATCCAAAACACAAATTAGTGAATTATAGGGTTAAATACGACAATAAAGTTACAGGACCAACGATGTCTGGGAGCAAGAAGAGCACCGGATTACCTTTTTTACCAGGATACACCTTCCAGGATGTTACGGTATGGAAACAAAAACGGCCAGATTAATATGCAGTATGTGTTCCTACGTGTATTCTGTTAAATATCGCCCTAGACTGGCTGCTTTTAACCGTCGATAACGTGTTTACTTTTCTTACTTTTTCTTATTTTTTTCTTGCTTTCTGCCGTCCTGTGTTTGATCCCATCACGTTTCCCACTCGGTTTTGTCCTCAGAAGTCAGCCTTCCATCGTCCCCAGACCCTGGGCTATAAGGACGGCTATCCTCTGCCCCGCCGGCCCTCGGCAGGGATTGGACGGGACCGTCTGTTATCAGATGATCTGATGGAGCAGGAGGACTCTGAGCTTCTGTTGGACACCCAACGTCTTCTCTACAGCTCCTGTCATCAGGATGCGCCCCAGCCCTTCATCCCTGCATATGTGACCCTTGACAAGAAGGCATGAAGCAGTCTGGTCCAGGGGCCCTGGTGTTTTAGTTTTGACTTTAAGGACTAAACGCGCCACCTGCTTTCCCTTTTTAGGTGCTGCGCTTCTACGGATATTTCAGGGAAGATGTCCCATGCTGCCCTGAGGAGGACTACCGCATACGTCCTGTGGTTATTTACTATTTCCTGGAAGATGACAGTATGGCCATTTATGAGCCTGTGGTGGAGAATTCTGGGATACCACAAGGGAAGCGACTCAAACGCCAGCGTCTGCCAAAGAGCGAGCGTGGAGAGTATTACAGATGGAAAGACCTGAACCTTGCCATGGACCTGGAAGTGTTTGGAGTCAAATATCACATCATACAGTGCGATGGATTCACCAAGGTACATGACTCTTACCTGACTGGAAATGCTTCCTGACACAAACCTGCATCCGTTATCGTCCGTCTGCCTCTCATTTACCATTTCAAGGAATTCCTGGAGCGTGAGGGCATTATCCTCAATGACCCCGAGCTGATGCCTCTGGATCCCAGGAAGAGCCTGGAAAATCCGAAGCCATGTTCCACATTGCCCTGTGATGCTGAGGAAAAGTACAAGTTCTTCAACCTGGATCGGAAGGTGAAAGAAATCCTGTGGACCAAGACACTGGATTTGGGCAAAATGAATTACTGAATGCTAAAAAGTTACATTTTTCGCATTTTTTTATGGACAATTCTGTACATTCAGGCTTTTTCCCATTTCCTGGTTAGGTGTTGCGTTTCAATGCTATATGGGAAGATGCTGATTCTCTGTGGGGGAAGACCCGGCCAGTGACCATCCGATACTTCCTAGTCGACAATACAGCGGAGGTCAGACTTGTCGATGAACCCAACAGCGGGCGAGAAGCCTATACTGGCTTGATGGGCAGAATCAAGCTTCCAAAGAAAATCAAGACAGGTTCTGGTGAGCAACACTGCCACTTGCTGCTTCTGTGTATGATTAGTGTTCTTATGACACCGTTTTGTTTCTCTTCAGAGTCTTTTCCCAGCTGTGTTATGGAGATTTCTCCACAGGAAGTGGAAGAGTATTATTCCCCCAGAGATTTCCAGATAGGGCAAAGGGTGAGTCTGCTTGGCCGCTCCTTCCTGCTGTGTGACTGTGATGGCTTCACTAAGGACTATTACAAGACCCACCACCCTGACATGGAGATGAAGCCCATAATAAAGATCTCAGATAAGACCAAAGGGCCAGAGAAACCGAAGGTAAGAAGGTCAGACAGGGTGCTGAAATGTTGTTGCACATGATTACATTCCTCCTGTCCCTGTCAACAGGTTGTTGCTCCCTACAACGGCTTTGGTTCGCTTGAAGATTCGCTCCAAAATTGCTTATCTTTGATTCCTGAACCTCCCCGGAGGAATGTGATGAAGATGCTTGACAACAGTAACAAGGTGCTGCGCTACAGTGCCATACTTGTGAGTACCTTCCAGATGATTCTCTGTCAGCTGTGATGACACATCTCCGCGAATTTTACGTTTGCGTGATTCCTTGATATCTGTATAAAACACACTTGAAAGAAATCAAGTTCTCATTTTTCAAATCCGCAAAAAAAAAAAAAGCAAAACCACACCAGATGTCTACTTGTTTATGCACCCGCATGCTTCCCATTCCAGGACTCCCAGAAACCTGAGGACATGGGCCGACGTTTCATCCTGTCCTACTTCCTTTCCAACGACAGCATCAGCATATTTGAAAAGCCCACTAACAACTCCGGCATCATTGGTGGCCGATTCTTGGAGAAAACCCGAATCCCCAAGCCGGGCTCCACAGTGGACAACCCAGAGTACTACTCACCTGCAGACTTGTGTATCGGAGCCAAAGTGCAGGGTAAGACCACAGGTACGCGTCCTATTCCCTAACTGGAGCGGTCTCAGAGCGTCTGCCTGATATCTTTAGTGTTTGGACATCGTTTCCTGTTGACCGACGCCGACCAATACGTGCTGACGTACTTGGAGGCCAACGCCAGAGATGTTCCAGAGCAGACGCTGGAGTCTCTGCGCCAGAAACTGAGTCCCGGGACGGCAAGAGAGCGAGCAGCCGAAGAAAAAGGTAGGAGGGGAAAAAAAAAAACACAACACCACAGTTATGAAAGTTGTTCAACTTTAATGTCTAATTGTTCTGTTCTCATCCGCTCACTCTTCAGGTGATGATGAAGCAAAGTAGGGTCCTTGACATCCAGGTGAAGTGTTCACTCTACAACCTGGTGTTTGACTTTCTAAATCCTTACATTTCAGTTTCTCCCAGTTTAAAAATATAAAAAGATACCAAATTCAACAGATTTATGTATTTAGCAACTGTTACTATATAAAAAGTCTGAATAAAGTCGCAAAAATCACTTTGAGAAAATTCCATTTTTTTTTTTTTTTAATAATCAACCAAACATTAAAAAGAAAAGAATGGCATGTGTAATATCCATCATACATATATGGAGCCATTCCCTTAAATGACGTGTGGTGAGTGGAGAACTTTAAAACAGACATCAATCACAGGATGACCAGAACACCGTCCCTCAAGGGGTCAGCACTGCTTCGCTCTGCTCTTTTGCTACAGAGGACCAGAAGGGGGACAGCAGGCAAAGCTGGCTCGAGTGTGTGGGGGGGCTGCACGCTACAACCGATACAGTACTCATGTGGATATGCATCGAGGCTGGCTTACAGTAATGTTTCTGGCCCGCTCCTTTTGAGTGATTCTGTTTACGAGGCTCCTTCAGGTAACAAGCTCTGTGGGCACGTTTAAAAAAAAAAAAAAAAAAAAAAAGATAAGAAATACTGATATGAAGAGGGAAAATTGTCTTTTGAGCTCAAGTGATTTCCTTGGATTTCATCTTCCAGCATTCAAGCCTAAGTCAGGAGATGCGAAGTCCCGGGGGGGGGCTTCACCAGGACTTATGGGGATTTGAGCTTTTTGGTTCGAGGGGACGTTCCATTATCCGCTTTCAGAACTCCGTTTTCGTGGTGACCGACTGGCAGAGGGGGAGGGGAAAGGGGGAGGAGTCAGTCAGTTTTTCGAAATTTTGACCACGGCTGTGGCGCGTCTGCACTTACACGAGTCTCTCTTGACGGGCCTCAGGGCTTGTTTCGTGGCGGTCTTCTTTCTGACGGCCTGCTCGTGTCTGAACTCCCTCCAGCGCCTCAGCTGGAAGCGGATAAACTTCCAGAGCAGCCAGGACTGGGTCAAACACACCAGCAGCAGAACGGTCATCCTGGGGCCCAAAGAAGCAGATTAGCACCTTTCTGCACCCCCCACCCTCCCACCGATGCTGTAAAAAAAAAAAAGCATACTAATCAAACCCAGAACCGGTTCTGACCTTATCAGCACCGTGTTGAAGCTGCCCGCCTCCACGTCCAGGCCCTGGTTCTCCACACGCGCCAGGCCAAAGCCCACCACCAGGAACATCAGGGTCAGCGTCACCATCCGCGTGAACACGAAGCCGACCGCCCAAATGTCGAACCTGAAACACACCCCCGCCCCACCCCCCCCCCGCCGTTAGGGAGAGGCGCCGTCAACGGTCCCCGCGGGGGGGGACGACAACAACAAAAAAAAAAAAAACTGCGGTCTCGCTCACATTTTGTGGTGATTCTCGTCGGTGAAGTAAAAGAGCCTGGCGATGTGGAACCCCAGCTCCGACACGTACTGGAGAAAGAGAAGCACCAAACCGAGACGGCTCATGCTGCAGCGGAAACGAGACAGGCGGCGTGTGACTCAAGGACGCTGCGACCGTCGGGACATTTGTCCTCGCGCGCGTTTGTCCCAGCTCGAGCGTCTGGAGGGGTCCCGGTCACTTACTTTAATAAATAGGCTGCGGCGATGTGCAGTAGATACAGACAGATGTACTGCAGCTGGCGGGAAACCTCCTCCTGGGGGAAAAAAAAAAGGAAGACGCTACCGTCGTGTTCGCCTGCGGGCGGTCCGGCCCGGTGACCTTCACTGACCTTCCGTACTTTCTGGAAGTAGAGCTCCGGCAAGGCGTGGAGCCAGTAGGCCAGCTGAGTAAGGTAGAAGAACTTCACCTGAAACCTGGCGGGGAGGGAGGGGGGGAGGGAACACGCTCAAAGAGCCGCTTCACGTTATACAAATGGTGTGTTCAAATGGCTCAGATCAGATCGTAGCCGCGGCAACGGAGAACTCCCGATTCAGGCTCGCAACTGTTGATTCAGCTTTTGTCCGATTCAGGCCGGTACGTGTGAAACAGCTCAGCACCGTTTGGCAGCATAATCCGATTAAGGCAGCGCGCCTCATTAAAGCTTATGAGCCGCACTAATTGGAACCCCCATTTCCATTTCATATTCTTCCCCTGCTTTAATTATTGTAAATGTATTTCCTTATTTAAATAATTATTGTTCATTATTTTCTCTTCCTGCTGCAGATCTCAATCTGTCCATATACATATATGAGCTTTTTATCTTTTACTCTTCTTATAATCCATTCTACTTCCCAATATTCCAGTTGTTTTTGTGAGTTGTGATTAAGCCTGAATTCTGATATAAATGGGAGAGTCTGGCCTTGCTTTCCCGTTTCTCATCATATTCTTGATGCCATGCTGCTCCAAAGGCCTCCTGTTTTTATCTAAATGTGTGGCACACAGTCGTACCTGAGGTGGGCGTGGGGATAGTTCTCCCAAAGGCTGCTGGGATGTAGGATATATCCCTCCTGCCATGAAAATCGGGGGGGGTTATTGTAGATGACAGTAGTGCTGAATGTGTTTCTGTGGAATCACTCACTGATGCGAGGATGTAAAAGCTCCAAACACTCGACGCCAAGTGGAAGACGCACAGCTGACCCGACTCGTTGAACTTGGTGTTCTTGCTCTTGGAGAGGTGGAGGCGCCGGATGACTTTCTGCGGTCACAACAACAAGAGATCGCGTGAGCTTGCGGCCACAAAGGCCGCCGGGGCCAACCTCCGCCGCCAAACGCAGCAGCGCAACACGCCCACAGACATCGGACACCGTTTCTGGTGACAGAAACACAATCTCCTCTCATGTCTACACCGCTGAATCAAAAGCTTCTCCGCTTTCCTCTTCTCCTCTGGGTACTCACGTCGAGGAGATACTCCTGCACGACGGCGTGGAGGATGATGGCGATGAAGAAATAGAAGACCACGGTGGCGCCGTCCTTCCACCCGTAATGGTAAAGAGTCACCTCTCCGTCTGAGCACGGGCAGGAGAAGTGAAACACTCCCGTTAGAACCGCGGGGCCAAAAGCAAGAAGTGAAAGCGTCGGATAAGGATTCCTATGAATTGAGGCGTGATTCAGCAGCTCGCCCGTGCGTACCTGGGGACAGCGTGGTCACGTTGTACTGAGGCTGGATGAACAGAATGGCCGTCTTGCCTGTTGACTGGAAATCAAGAGAGAGAGAGAGAGAGAGTGTCATGAGCAAATTGTTCAGGGTTGGTTTTTTTAATGTTGTAATGACGGTTCTAATGACAATGGTAACTTTGACTTTGAACAGGAGGGAAAAAAAGGTTTGTCTTTGGAAACTACGAAATGTCGATCACTTGAAATATTCCGATCTCCAGATTGTGGTTGTTGATGTGTGAGGATTAGGATTAGGAGGTCCTGATAAATGATTTGGACCAGTGTGGGCATGGAGTCCTGGTTGGGGGGTCCCGGGTCCCAGGACCCCCCTCCTGGTCCCCTGGTGTCAGTGGAGGGGCCACAGTACATGAACCGGAGGCTGCAGGTGTCCAATGACCAGTTCCGTTGTTATACTTTCCACGAAACTAGAATTATTTGGGAAATCCCCTGTTTTCTTTTTTGTTTTTTTTCCTCCCCACCGACCAGCACAGTTCGAAACTCGAAGAGTTAAGATCATTCACTGATAAACCTCACACTAAATTATTTGCGTCAGGGGTAAAATCCCAACAAACAGACGCTCTTATCTTTTAGCTGATTTTAGTTTGTTTTGTTTTTTTGGTGAAACTAGAACACACGCCAGCAGCCTCCCGATTGAGACGTGGCAGTTCGCTGGCGCGGTGACGTCGGCCATAAGACAGCGACCTCTTCCGTGTCGCCCTTTCAAAATAAAATCCCGCAGTCACGCCTGCGGCCTACTTAAGTATAGACGGACGGGGGGCTCTTTAATTTGAAAGCCACAGAACCTCGACCTCCGGCGCACCTTGCGCTTTTTGCGCGAAATGACAGATTGTGGAATTCAGCGTTGAGCTGGAATGGACTAAGACTTTGTTCAAATGGTGAAACTTTGAGTCAAAACAAAAGACCAAACTGTGCGGTGTTTGGGGCAATAATCGTCTTCGCACAGATGTGCGTCGTGTGCCGCAGCTGCACGTCCGGGGGTTAAAAGCCGATCACCGCGCACGCAGAAGTTAATAAACGAGCAAAAACAGAACACGGAGCCGCAACAACAAAGAAAAAAAAAGAAAAATCACAAAACGTTTCTCCGCTTTCGCTTCACTTTGGCAGCAAAAAGTCCGCAAGATCCACAGCCGACCTAAGTAAGGGCTGCAGGGTTCCACCGGGGCGTGCAGAGACCCGAGCAGGGCTAAAAGAGCGAGGAGAAGGAGGCTAAGGGACGGATCTCACCTCAAACATCAGCCCGATCAAAATGAAGATGACCAAACTGAAGACGATGTCGGCGTGGTTCTGGATCAGGAACTCCTGGCTGAAGAAAGGGTAACTCTTGTTCCTCCGGCGAAACGCCATGTCACTGGAGTTATCGCCGCTATTTCTTTAGAAAAGCAGACGCACACACACACACGCACGCACACACACACACACGCACGCACACACACAAAAAAATCTCAATTTGACGGCGGAGTTGAGTTAACTTTCTGGCCGCTGTGCGCATGCGCAGACTCTTAAAGGCCGCGTGTCAAATACTTTGAGACGCCGAGTGACGTCACAAGGAGCCGTTTTAACCCCACATAGCGTTTTATCTTATTTCATTGATAAATAAAGAGAGCAAGAGCAACGGCGCAAATCGTTCCCGTATTTGTTATTTATTGCTTATTCAAAGCCACCCAGTGGCCTTACACCTCAGAATTCAAGTAACCTGGTTGGGGAAAAAAGAAACAAAAAGAGTGGTGTTAATAATATTAATGAGCAAAAAAGTCATCGTCCAAACTTTAAAAATAAGAGAACACAGTCACTACAATACTCCATCAATATAATTTCTTCTGTTACACGACCTTTTTTTTTTTTTTTTTTTCAAAAATCAGAGACATGATTTTTTTTTTTTTTGTAGAATCCCACAACAATGTAAATTCAAAATCAGTTACATGGTCAACATGTAAATGAAGTTAAAACGTCAAGGGTGGTTTTTCGATGTCACCACTCTAGCCCTGTTCAATACTGGGTGATTGATAAAAACGAATGTTTTTTTAATAGGATGAAGACTTTTCCTGATAAATCCCAGTGACATGTACAGTTAATGCTTGTGCTTTAAGATGGTTATATGCGTTCGTCCTCACACCAGAAATCCAGAACACCCCTTGTACTTGAAATTACCACTATGTCTGGCACCAGTATTGGTTTGTGATATAAGTTTTCCTAGCGATCAAAACTGAAATAATCAAGCTGTTTTGATACAGCTCGCAGTTACCTTAATATGTAATTACATTCTGGTTGAACCAGTAATTGTGTTTGATTTTGCACATTATATTTGAGAGGTTGATGTTTTCAAGTACTCCCTGCCACAAAAACAAATGAAATAAAAAGAAATTGGACACACATATATACTGAGCATATCTGAAATTGATCCAGTGCAGTAGCAGCAGCCTATTTATGTTTGTTCATTATTGGTTTTAATGATCTATATCTGAACTAATTGAACATAATTTATTACAGTAATTTTATTCTAAAATGAGACTTGAGTTAGCCTTTCTTTATGCTCAAATATCTCCATTGTGTCAAATTTTAAAAAAGTAGCGTATCCTGGGGGCTTTGTGGCTCAGGTAAAAGTGGGTCTGAGCAGCAACTGAGAAGATTTTGATAATAAGTTGATACCGTTTAAAAAAAAACACCTCTGTGTGCCGGCTGTCAGAGCGCAATTGCTCGGAACAGCAAATGTTAGAAAACAAAGCAAAGCTGCTCGCCCTGTAGGCTGTGGTCACACTACGAGCTTTATCCCCGTTTATCCTCCAACCACACGACCTGGACAGAACCCACAGATAGCAGGTTCCCCTCTGACCTATGCTGCTGTCATATTAACGTTAAATGATCAAAACATCACAACTGGATCACAGAGTTGGGTCTTTTCTTGTAAAGGCTTCCACGCAGAGGCGAGTCTGCTGGAGGCCCAATTCCACCTAGAGGGAGTCAGAAATGCTCGTCCTCGTCTCTTTGGGACATTATGAGCTGCCGCCGGGGCCCTGTCAGGTGAGGGACACTCGGAGGGGTGTCCACCACTCCAGAGTCCAGTCCCGGTGTGGAGGTGCAACGGGGCCCTACTCTGCCCATGAGGCCTCGAACGCCTCTGTGGAGGGCGGGATCGCTGGGGACCGAGTTGAGCCGCACCCCCTTCTCCCGCCCTCCGGCGTCCCGGTCCAGACGGGTGTTACTGGTGCTGCTGGGGGACTGAGGATCGGCGCTGAAATACAAGGTGGAGCTGGACTCTGTGGGGCAGAAGTACGGCTCCGGGCTGTCTCCGAACACAGACTTGCCTTCGGGTGAACTGCGTTTGAAATCCGAGAGTGGCGACTCCAGCGGGCTCCCCATCTCCAGACTGTCGTCTTCTTCCGGTTGCTCCACTGACGTGGGCTCGCTGATGGTTTGGAACTCGTCCTTGCAGTCCGAGAGGGGTGCCAGGCCTTTCTCCTGGGACACGGAGTTGGAGATGCCCCCGCAGCTGCCCCCGGCTGTGAGCACGTTGCCCTCTTGACCCTTGAAGTCCTGAGTGAACTCCTCCATATCCAGCACGGCGGCTGCACCGCCCACCCCGTACGCCCTGTTGATCTTCCCAAGGTCACCCGTCTTCATCGCCAGCCGGATGAGGAGCCAGTGGTGGTGGTAACAGGGGCAGGGGTTGTTGGGTGGGCCACCGCAGGTTCCCGGGTGCTCCAGGAGAGAACCGGCCACGCCGGAGAAGGAGAAGCTGCCGTGGTTTTGAATTGGGGGAGCGGGAAGGCTTTTGTCCCTGAGTGAGAAGGAAGACTCTCCCCCTTCTATGCACGTGCTGCCCATGTTGTTGTGGCTGGTGCCCTGGCAGATCTCTGTGGACTTGGGGTGGAGGAAGCGGTAGTACAGAACTAGAGAGGTAGCACCTTGGGAGCAAAGAGACAAACTATTAGTTGAGTTGCTCCATACCACTACTACCATTGTGAAAACAGACCAAGTACCGTATTTTCCGGACTATAAGCCACTACTTTTTCCTCCCACACTTTGAACCCCGCAGCTGATACACCGATGCGGCTGGCCTATAACTGGGCTATAGGGGATGCTCTATCTGGAAGACAAACTGAAGAGATGATGCAAAAAAGAAGACACTAGTTTTAAACTTAGCATCATCATTTTGCATGTAATGCACAACCCCCATCAGTTATATAATTATATTATCAGTTATATACAAATATTTACAAAACCTTCATGAGTAAATATCTCATGCTAGAACATGGACATTTGCGGCTTAAATATATATGTAAAATATTTTTTTAGTGGGTGTGGCTTATACCCAAGTGCGCTCTATAGTCTGGAAAATACAGTATTTCCTTATAGCAGCATTTAAAGTTTGACAAACCACAGTTTCAGTGCATTCTGACACCAGCCTTTTAATGAGCCAATGAACAACGAACCATTAGGCTCATCTGCACCGACACAAAGAAAGCGTGGAGAGAGAAAATGACTCACTGAGAACAAAGCTACAAAGCACAGTGGTGGGTAGGGTCATGTTGTCCCATGATGCCTCACTGAGGAAGTCAGAGGCGGCCAGCAGCAAAGTGGCATTCTCCACCAGCATGAACTGAGGGAGGAAGAGAGGGCGCGTCAGTCATCCATGGACGGCCTTTTGTCGCTTTTGACGACAGTGAAACCCGTCTGCCCGCCTGCGCGGCGTCGCCGCGTGGGATTCAAGCAGCCCCGTGCTAAAGCCAGCACGCCCGCTCGAACTCTTACCGCGTAAAAACTGGCCATGCGGAAGCGCGAGGGTCCGTCCTTGACGTTGAGGAAGAGGAAGACGTGAATGAGCCCCATGACGGCGTTGAAGGCGCGCCAACACCAGGGCCCGGTGCAGATGTCTGGCTGCTGGGAGATGAGCCAGAAGGAGGCTGTGAGCCAGTGGAAGCCTGGACACAGAGACGCACAGAAATGCACTGCGTTCTATATGCGCGCTGCGACGTGCGACGTGCGCCACGCGACGCTTCCTGCTCACCTGCTACTCCACAAACCCACCAGTTAAAGACCCTGGCAAAGAACATGAGGCAAGCCACCCTCGCACCCAGCATCCCAGACCTCCAGACCAGCTGGCACAGCATGGCTGCGGGAGGCATGGCCAAGTGGCCCGGGCGTATCAGACAGCAGGCCCTGTTGTACAGCACCAGGGCCCAGGAAATGGACAGCACACAGAGACCACAGGACCAGCCCACTGGGAGTAACAAAAAAAAAAAAAAAGAAGAAAATGAAGTTGCATTTTTAAGGGGCGAAGGGCTGCGACGGAGAGGCGGCTCGACCTGGTGAGATGACACCCACGTCTGTGGATACCACGATGTACGCCTGCAGCAGGCTCTGAGGTAGGGTCAACACTAGGGCCTCCAGCAGCCAGAGAGCCGCGACGTCGGCCTGCTGCATGATGGAAGCTCCGAGCTCCGCCGCCGAGTCGTGCCTGTGCAGCGCGATCCTCATGCAGTCCCACAACCTGCCGCCAGGCGGAGCCAAACACGCGCGGGCTTTAGACGCCAACCTGGGAACGGCTATCCGATCCTTTGTCTGATCTGGGATGTTTTGGAAGAGATCTTACCTTTTGAAGATGCCCAGGTGCAGCATGTGTATGACAGAAAGGCAGCATCGTCTGTCGTCGCCATCGTCCCTGTACCATTTCAGGCTGAGCAGCTGAACCGCAGTTCCAGGTAGGAAGAGGCCGAGAGTCAGGCCTGCCCACTGCGTCTCTTCGTTCCAAAGGTAAAACCCTATACAGTAGATCACTGGGACACACACGTGCACAAAACACACAGGTGGTTTGGTCATACGTTAATGCAGCCCAGAGTTCTCACACAATTTGAAATAGAAGTGTGAGCAGCCCTTTAAGAATGAATATTGGAGCCTCCAAAACATTTCCTGGCTATAGCTGCCAAGTTATACTATGATAATAACATCCTCACTATATTAATCTAAGCATTGTTTTCTGGTGACAGCTGACCGCAGCGTCTTTGCAGTAGCTTGGTATTTTTATCTCCTGGAACCTGCTGAACCCCCCAGTCTCACAGTCACCTTGTCCCATTGATCGACTCGGGCTGTAAATGATCACATTTGAGTGTTCAGCACACTTGAAATCTGCATGAATCCGGTGCAATCATTGCCTTGTTGTTAAAGAGTGCTGAGGGCCATTGTTACACTTAATAACCGTGACCCTGAAGGACCATTGGTGGTGGTGGGGGGCGCACTTTACATCCTCTGTAGAAAAACAAATCAATCATCATATATATATATATAGATATAGATATATCTATATATATATATATATATCAGCGTATGCCATCGGGTTCAGCTCACGCAGCGCTAATCCATCCCTCTCCAAGACGACGTTTTTAGAAGCAAATACTCCATCGACACCATCTCGTCCTCCGTCATTCAGCCCCGCTACCACAGGGATTCCTTGTGCCCACTTACGAGCGCTCCGCTCGGCCACGATCACCAGCGCCGACGCGCCGAGCAGCGCCGCCTGGCACCATGCGATCCAGCAGCGGCTCCGCCGGGCCGCCGACGGCATCCTGCGGGCGACGGCGCCCACCGCGTTTATCATGCCGAGGATCGGGGAGACCGCGAATAACCCGGTGACATGATCGCGGGCATCCTTCACCCTCCGATTAGCCGCTCCACTCTCCTCCTGCTGGCCGGATGACGTCAGCGCGCGTTTTTTTAAAGGGGCATCGGTTTACTGTGCGCCCCCCCCCGTCGCATCACAAGCCCACCCGCTGTGACCCCTGCAGGTCACCGATGGAGTCCATCAGCATCAGGCCTCAATAATTCTAATCATAGACCTGTCCGCATTCCTGCTGTCAGTCGAGGTCTCAGGCGCCCGCAGGGGTTCTTCATTCTTCAAAATGTGTCAAAAACCGGAGCAAAAATAGCAGAATCTGTGGTTCTTGGCTTGAGGCGCATCTTCCATTTCTTCATTTTTAAAAATACACGCAGAGTTTTCAAAGCTCTGCCACGCTTCTGCTTTGACTACCAGAATTTTTATTCTTCGTTCTAATAAGGTAAAATGGGAGATTTGGTTGAGCGGCGCTGTGCAGTAATCGTCACTGTAGCCCAGGATTAGGCCTATCTTTGGCGTTTTGAACTGAACCATCACACAGCTGAGGTGTGTTTATCATCAGTACTTGATTAACAAGCTTACGTGAAGCATCACATACTTGTTTCAGTCGACCGTTTTCATGCTCAGTCCTTTCTGAACATGGTGGAGGTACGTGTGGAGACCTAATCAGAGGTTTGGCATAAGCAGCAAGAGATCACCAGTGAGTTGTCTCATTGTTTTTTTTCTCAACAATGTGCCACTCGACACCCTTTTAAATCAGTAATCTGAGGATCAACGGGCAGGTGTAAGAGAGCACACTTGGCTTTCCTCCACCATGTGTCTTAGGGTTCTTTTTTTAGCAAAGTCTATATAACATGGTGAATAATATATGAAATATGTCACAGATAATATTAGGTTACATTTTAATTTAATTGAAGTGCTCCTCATTAATTTAAGTTCTGTGTTGAACTATGCACCGCTACTCAGCAGTGAAAACATGTTCTAAGACTCATAACAGGATGTTTAATCTGCGTCACACACTTCCCACATCACACTACGCACACAAAGTTTATGTATTACACAAACAGCAGAGCGTTCTTCTGCATTATGTCATGGCTCTACTGTAACTCTCACTATAATTAGGACACAGACAGGAAGACTCACACTCACACAGTCCCACCGTAAAAATAAAGGCAGACATTGTTTATGTGTAATCACATTTAGTTTTTTTTTTTTTTTTTGTTCACGAGGAGGATCCAAAAATACAAATCACATGATATGTTATAGGTCTTATTCCAGAACACTAATAGAATAAATAAAAAGACGTTTACATTAAATCAATGGTGCCACTGGCCGCAGGTCAGGTGATAAAGTCTGAGTTCTTCACGTGAGACTATAAAGTAGCTTCAGGCAAAGCAATCTGTGATTGAGATAAGGCTTTGCTTCAAATAGGCCAGTGACAGACAGCTGCTGTAGACTTGTGGGGATTATATGACTGGATTAGAAACGCTGTTTTAGGGCTCTGATATGCAGCCTGGCTCCAGCTTGATGCTGCTTGGATGTAGAGGTAAAAGGCCGCCGCGTGGCCGAGTCGTGGGACGGATGCTCCAGTTGTCCTCCGCCCTCACACCGCTCTCATAGCCAGAGGTGAGCGTCTCCATTTTCTTTATTAGGTCTGTAATGTTCCCGTTGAGCATCTCGGCCTCCGTAGCCATGGCCTCCAGCTGCTCCGCCGCCTCGCTCGTGTCAAACCTCTCAATCTCCCTGTTGACCCGTTGCTGATCCTCCAGCGAGTGCCTGTAGGTGGCTGACGGGGAGAAGGGGCAGAAGCCTTGGAGGTGCACCTGGAGGCTGCAGTGGTGGATGTACGAGCACGGGCAGTGGGGACACCTGTGAGGCCGGTTTCCGGAGTGCAGGCGTTTGTGGAGCTTGAGATGGACGAACTGCGTGAAGCGGGCCGGGCACAGCTTGCACTGGTATGGCCTCTCGCCTGAGTGAAGCCTCTGGTGGGTCTTCAAGTTGCTGGTGCTGCTGAAGCGTTTATGGCAAACCTGCATCATGTGGATGCAAAAAAATAAAAATGAACATGTCGGTACATCAGCATAAAAACCACGATGACTGAAACCAATATAAGAGGCGGGGCTTATTCCTTTCCTTCACCGGGTGGTTGGTTGCAGATCGTCTCAATTTTAGAGCGATAATCAAATTAAAGATACCTTGCATTCGTGAGGCTTTTCTCCCGTGTGGACCAAGTAATGTTTCTGCAAATGAGCCAGCTGAGTGAAGTTCTTTTGACAGGTCTGACAATGAAAGGGACGCTCTCCACTGTGCACCCGCAGATGGACCTGGGGAGGGCAGCCCAACGGTGAGTAGTCAGTTTACTCCTTGTCCTAACCCACCTTCCTCAAAGTTTTTAATAGAAGAACTAACCTTGAGGTTGGACAGCTGCCCGAAGACCTTTCCGCAAATGTTGCAGTTGTATCGGATCTTTCCATTCTGCCTGGTGAGGGGGTAGGCCAGGGTTTGGTGCCCGTTTACCTGCCCACCTCGTTTGGACTTCCTGAGTTCTCCAACATCCCTCGTGTTGCTCTGAGTGGCGGGGGTGGGCTTGGAAGGGCAGCGGTCGGAAACCGCGGCCACTCCAACGGGCGGCGAGCGCCCCCCGCGGGCGAGAGTCGGCCGAGCTCCGTGCAATGAAGTCACCATGGACGAAGTGCTGGGGGCGGCGGGGGGGGCGAGGTCCGCGTTATCCTTTCCAAGAGGCTGATGCTTGAAATGCCTGGACTTGTCTGAGAAAAGGCTGAGGTAGTGTGAGGTTTTGAGTGCGAGGCCGTTGTTGTCTCTCTGCTGGAAAGCCGGTGCCACCATGAGGTCTGGTTTGACCTCGGACAGTTCAAGTGTAAAGTCCTTTTGTCCGGAGGCCAGGGGGTGGAGGAAAGGTGGATAGCATTCGAAAGGCAGCAAATGGGACGGCAGTGTCAAGTGAGGCTTCAGTGTGTCAGTGTAGAATGGATATGAATGAGGTAGAACGCTGTTGAGGCCCAGAGAGTAGTACGGCAGCAGATAGGGAGCATGCTGCGGAGCCTCGGGCACAGGCGACAGATGGCAAGGCTTGGCTACGGCAGGGCTCGGACACTGCTGGAGAGCGAGGTGCAAGCCGGACGAGAGCGGGCAACTCCGGGCTCTGGGTGGCGGTGGCACGCCTGCGTATCCGGGGTCGCAGAAGGCTTCTGGGTGAGGCGTGATGGGGTAGACAACAAGAGGGTGCTTGGGGAAGAGAGCTGAGATACCGGTTTGGGACGGGGGGCCGTCCTGGTGTCTGGGGCACGGCCTCAGGGATCTGGGGGGTTCCATCCTGAGGATTTCAGAAACGCTGTGACCGCGTTTCACCGCCATCTTCTGCAGAGCTCCACTCTGTTCTGTTGGATGGAGACAAAAATGACATCCCAGTTAAAAATTCAGCGAACTGTCAAATTCATTGCAACCCATCAGGAAGTATAGTTTTGGTCCTACCAGTTAAAACTGGTATGGTCCAGTTCAAAAGGCTAAGCAGTTGCATTTTCTACAGCTGTGACCGACAACCCACAGGCTCAGCATTTCTACACACACTCCCGCTGATGGAAAACCATATTGGGGTTTAAGCAGCGCACAATTTTTTGGGAAGTCACAAGACAAGACTCGGCAAGCTGACTCATTTGTAACAAAAGGGCATGAATAGATGAAAAGCATACACTGATGCACATTTGGACATTTTGACTATCTTTTGGACAGCAATCTCCCTAATCTCCTGCATGCCCCCGCCCAGGTTCACTCTTGGCAAACACACGTCCAACACTCGGTGAGACATCAATCTGTCAGCAGGTCGTCTTGTCAGGAAGTTCAAGTAGTCACCAGAGTGCTTCCTACCCTTCTTCTTCCTTGAGAGCCAAGTAAATAAGGGGAGGCGTGCCAGAATACTGTCAGCACCTCAGGCAGCCTCGTGTGTGAGCATGTGCGTTAGCTTGTTAACACTGGAGTGTTTTGGTGAGCGCATGTGGCCTCTCTCCGCTTGCGCTTGCCCTTTGTGCTCATGAATGAAAGCCGAACGGCTTGCGTGTCAAAGAGCCGCCAGCTGTGTTTCAGCGGGGAGATCAAAAAAGAGAAACTGAAACAACGACTCATGTCCTGATATTGGTCTCACCTTACCGAGATATACCAAGAGACAGGTCTTCTCTGCTTTCAGGACTCTTCTGTCCTCCATTGTGCTTTTTGTTTGACAATAGGGCCATGGGTGTGACTGAGGTATGTCTTAAACACCCGAACAAAAACCACATCCATCAGCTGGCTCTTTGATTTAGAGCCGGTGGTGATGCATGACAGATACGCCCCCAAGTGTTGGCTTAATCCTCCCTGTTATCTTCAATTGTCCAGAAACACCTCTTTGCACTTTGTCTTTAAAGGATGAATACTTGGATGGCTACTTACCACTGCCCTCCATAGACAGTTGTCGCAGCGGAGGGTAGTTACAGCGCTGGGCCAGTTCCTGGCAGTACCACACCAGAAGTTCCTGTCCTGGTTGAAGCGCTTTGATTGTGTAGAAGTAGATGTCCAAACCATTTTGGCAGGCTACGAGGTTCTGCTCCTTCACGCTGCAGGCGGGGTTGACGTAACGCATCCAGTTGCTCTGCTGCTCGTTCAAGCCATCGAGGATATGGTGCAAGTGTCCCTCCACAAAGACCTGACAGATCCAGGCAAGAAGCAAGGAGTCATATACATTATATGATCGTGACGTGCTTCTGACACATTTATGGGGAAATGTCAGATGTTTCTCTGCAGCTGAAGCCTGCATTACAAGAGCCCCAACCTGAAATGTCTCCGTGCCTCACCGAACAAATATTGTTGTGTGTTGTATTCCTAGCGTGCCTGCTTATTTTTAAAAGCTCGCTTTAGCAGCTACACCTCCTGTTTTGTTTATTTATATCTTTGGCCTAATTCTAGCAGCACGTTAAAGTGTGTTGTGTCTTGAGTCACCGCGGATTGCTAACAGATTGTCTGTGTTCGGCTCTATTAATTCCAGGTTGCTGATTTTAAAAGGCATATGTCTTGAAGCTTCTGATTTACATACTGATAAATGTAACCTTTTGCAGACATGCAGCCACTTCCTTCCTTAGTCACTGTGAGAGTTTCAAGTGGTGGTGTGGACAAGCGTATGGTATGTTTACTGGCAGCGATACCAATGTCGAAGGATGCAGAGAGGGGAGTACTACTGCGTCACTGAAACCAGCTGTATCTGACCTCGAAAAGTCAGTGCGCAAGCACATGTGAAACCATCTGATGTACACAGTTGCAGAGACACACTTCAGCAGGGTGTCAGGCACATAATTAATGCACCCAGATGGTGGTAAATGACGTGAAAGATTTTGAGATGCCCACAGAGTCTGATTACCATAAAAAAAGTAGACAAATCCACATTCACATGCTCACTTACCCGCCAGAAGTATTTCCTATTAGCGTCTTTCAGGAGCGCTTCATTGGTGTATCTTTCCCCCACCAGAGGACCAAATCGTGTCCCTTTAGGAATCAGTTCTCTGCAGATGACCCTAAGCACCTGTCAATCCAGAGACAAGAAATCAGCAAACAGCAGTGGAGCTCTTAAAACTGAAGCCAGTGCGTGCGTCAGGATCCATTTGTGAAACCGCTGACGTGAGTTTTCTAATGAAGTAATTAAACAGCCCTGCAGCAAAATACAGGGGATTATTACATAGTGTGCAGAAGCACGAGGCTGTGACAGGAGTGTTTTCCATTACACAGTGAATATTTTATTAGTTATCTTAAGTGTCTCTATGTCATTAAACTTTCAATAGTACCCTTGTTTGTCACCTACAGGTGTGAAACCCACCCCCCTCTTCTCAAACATACAGACTGTGAATGAGTGTATAGGGTGTCATGGACACACCCAGACCAGTTAACGCTACCTTAAACTTCTTGTCTGGATCCTGTTTAATTAAGACGGATTATTGCATCTCTGGTACTTCAAACCTTTTGCTGATCCTTCAAAGTCTAATGGTCCAACAATAATGCTGTGTAACCTGCTCTTTGGTATCAACCATACCTCAGCCATGCATCAGTAGAAGGTCAAAGTGGTAGTGCAGGTTGCGGTAGACAGCAAGTCGACTTCCCATTGTCTCGTCTGAATACCATCTTACAATTAGAGAGGCTCAAACTAAACCTCACGAAACAAAATTTACTGCTTCCTTTCAATGAATAAGCCAGGTTAAACTTATGTCATGCATTTAACACCTTGACATCACTTTAGGCAGGAGCCACCCTCCACTTTAAATCACTCTGCTGCTACACACTCCTGAAGGTTGCACAAGGTGTTAACCATACGCTCCGGTGTTATTGTGTCCCGGCAAACCTTGGAGGCTACTAATCAGAGGGACCCCAGCTCTGTGCTGATGGAACATCCTTTTTCTTTGCCTCAAGACCATGAGCGGAGGGGAAAGGCTGAAATTAGACTTGAGCGTGTCAAGTAGTTCCTGTCTGAGGGTGGATAAGTGGATGGAAGGATATTGGTGTGACACAAAGGCTCAACATGCGGGCTTTGAAATGTTTGCTTTGAAATTTTGTTGCAAATCTCAAAATTCTCAAACCGTTTTTTTTTTTTTTACCTCGGCAGATTTGGGGCATCGCTGGAGGGCGAGGTTTCTGGGTAAGGATTGCTCGGCTCGTGTCCTGCTGGTGTTTTCGTACGCCTCGTCCAGGGGATGATCCTTCACAACGTAAGTGCACTTCTCCTCAAAGTCCCCCTCGCTCCACGATGCCGTGTCCACACATTCTGTCTCCGGCGTTGTGGATGTGACGAGTCTTGAGCCTTGGGGCGACTTTTCTGGGGTCAGCATGGTGTGTTTCAGGGAGCAGGCCTGCAGAAAATGATAAATAAATTAGAGACACCAAGTGAAGTATGTCCCTTTTATCGTTTTATTTTAAGTGGGACAATAAAACACACACATAGAAAAAAAAAAATCAAACGGCGCCAAAGGAAGTCGGGTTTTGAATGGAGCTAAAATTGGATTCCAGAGTTCTAGCTGTGACACAAAGGAGGCAGCAGCAAGTTGTGGATGTTGAGGAGGACAAAAGTGGTGGGGAATCCAACTTTCCCATCCGTGTTACTGCCGGACAAACAAACTTCAAAGTGGAACTTTGTGCTTGCTGCTCCGTTGCTCCCACTGTTGCATACATCCTGTGGCTCTCCAAATCACAGCCCCTGGGCTGTGAGGGAGGTTCCTGTGCATGTCAGGCCCATAGCAGGACCACTTTCACAAGGAAACCAGTGCTCCCAGAGAATCAACCAAACTTCCTCCAAAGCGCCTGTGACCTGGCTCTCAGCCAGATCCTCTTTCCTTCTGTCTTTCTGTCTTTCTGTCTTTCTTTCTTTCTTTCTTTCTAATACTTATTCTCACACAGCTCTGAGAAAGGCTGAGTGCTGCTGCTGCAAAGTGGCATGTAGATCAAAAGAAGATAAGAATCACGTGATTAAAACAATACTGAAAACTTCCCCTTACAGGCTCATCAGTTCTCCTATGTAGGGATAGATAAGGCTCTAGGTAGGTACTGTTGTCTGAGTTCTCATGTGACTGGTCCCTCCTGCAGCGAAACCAAAACCTGAACCTAAACAAAAACCTTAAATATGAATGCGTATTTTATAGGACACTTGTTCTGACGAAGCCTGTTGCCATAGTTGACTCGCCATGACTGTGAGAGCTCACTCTGAAACCTCTGAGGTCAGTGACACAGCGCAAAACATCTTCTGAAAACCAAGACGCGCGTCGACCACACGCACAAGTTCACGGGAAAATTTTGAACCAGCTGAGTAAGAAAAGTGTGGGCCGTTTCCAACGTTGAGGCAATAATGAAAAGTCTCGATATAGATTAAAAAAATAGAATAGGTCAGGTTATAATAGGTTATGTAGAAGAAAGTTGCAAACTTACTGTGAAGCCTTGTGAGGAGCCACACATAAGGTGGCCTGTCAGTGCCCCCCCTCCGTCCAAGCCTCAGCCTGTCTGAGCAACCGGTGGTTGATCTCTGACTTGTCCACTTTCGGTATCCTGTATCTTTGAATGACTTTTGCACAACTGAGCACTTGAGTGTGTAACTCTTTCTTTAGCTTTGTGCACGGGAGGAGGGAAGGTGTGCGCGTGTGTCTGTGCGTGTGTGTGTGTATATGTGTGTGAGAGAGAGAGAGAAAGAGAGAGAGAGAGATACACTCCCTTTTCCTCTTGTACTCCCTCCCCTTCTCCCCTCAGCACCATGACTCCTCCTTGGTGAGTGTTTGTCTGTGCATATGTATGTGTCTAATGCATTTACCCTGGGGCATGAGTCTTTCTATAGGGGTGGGGGTGGGGGGGGTCTCCTGGCTGTCACACAGCTATGTCCGGATCAGACATTCATTTTCTGACAGGCACCCACTCCATCTTTAGACAGACCTGTGTCATGTTGTGATCTTGTGATCTCCAGGTCCCATCAAAGAGGAGATGAGTTCATGTGGATCCCTGTGTACTGCAAAACAAGTGTGTGTGTGTGTGTGTGTGTGTGTTCAGTTCAAAGCATCACGATCTCCCTGCATGCCTGAATGACTGTCGACAAGGATGTGATTACATTTTCTCTCCCAGTATTCCCAGCATTTACATCCATTTGACCTTTATGTGAGTATAAAGAAATATTTTTTGCTGACTCTGAATTGCTATCGCAACTCTTTCATCACTACGTCGTCGGAACAGGTTCACACTGCGTTTCTGCTCTTTCTAACGTTCAAGCTCAACACATTCATTCACCGTGTGACATTCCAGTTAAAAACAAGAACAATTATTGGAATATTAAAGAAAGGTGTGCAGGGGTGTTTCACATCCTTTGTCTTTTCCTTCTGGAGAGGTGTGATCTCCAGGATCTCCAGAGGTGAGATCCAGAATTTGTTATTCCTCATCAAGAGGTTTCTGTGAAGCCCTGCTCTCATCCTGTGCGTGCTGGTGGTGATCTTCTCTCTCTAAAGGAAACACCTCATTTGGCAGCCTGCCACCCTGCAAAGACCTTTCACACTTCCGCACGTTTGACACGCGGCGCACCATGAGGGGCGGGCGCGCGCGCATGTTTGTCTTGAGCTCTGTTTTTCGCACGGGCTCGACATGGACATTCTTCCCCTCGCTCACTTTCGCCGCTTCAAGGAATTCGTCCCCGCGGCGTTCACGCCAAGCGCAGCTCGCCCTGGCCATGTCTGCCAAGTTGTGCAATCCTTTCAGACTTCCTGATCCGCACATCGCACCTAACCAAGCTACTAATCAGGGCCGTCGACATGAGCCAACGTATAATTTTGAAAGCGCTCCGCTGTGCTCCTCCACTATTTCTCAAGGCCCTCGGTCATGTCGTTCATCACCTTCTACTCAGCTCTATTCTTCTCCACCCTCCTCTTCCTCTGTAATGTCTCTATATGTGAAGCTTTGTACTCATTTGGGCTGTATGACTAATTCCTGTACCAAGTCTCTGGGGGTGTGTGTACATTCAAAACTTGGATTTTTTTGTAGTGCAGGCACGCGACTCGCTCGTCGCCCTACCTGATGTTTGACGTGACATTCTCGGAATGACGAGACGAAGAGCAGGCTGTAAAATGATGCACGTAGCCTCGGACACGATATAGAAAGTTCGTGAACCAGAGGCCCGTCGCTGTCTGATGTTGACAGAGTCCGGGGGCAATTGTTCGGGATCCCCAGGACCAGGCAAACGGGGAAGCACTTCGGGGGTTTTTGGGCATGCCAAACGCGTCCACAGGCTAGTGGCGAGGTCCCGGAACAACTAAAATAAGAATTTGACGAATGCAAAAGAATTTGACTAATGCACGTATCTGTTAGACTGTTGCACACATGCAACAGGTATGGTAGTTAGCCTACCTGTGTTTTGTGGAATTGAACTAAATGCATTATTTCAGCTTCACGCGCCAGAGGATGGAAAATCAGAGCGCTTCCAAGAAAGGTGCCTACTGTGGCACTTCAGTCGCAAAATTATTTCTCTTGATTGCTCTTCTTGATTTCTCGATCCTTGATTGCATGGTCCCCAATGAAGGCATGAAATAAAACGGTTCTGAGGCCAGGTCAGCCCTAAACTAGTTCCTAGCGCCCAAAAATGAGACAAACACGGGACCGAAAGATGAGCCAAACTTTCCCACAGTGTTCGCTGCCACTAACGGGAATACCTTATTCACACGATTCAGGATGTAGTTTACATATCCAGGTCGGGCAAATGCCGTAACCAAAGCTTACCAGTGTTTTTTTTTTTTTTTTTTTTCTACAGTGGTCAGCAGACAGTCATCAATAAAGAACACAAAGAGACGTTGTCAACATTGACTGTGGGGACTCTGTAAGAGCAGCGTGTGTAATAAGCCCTATAATTTCCCGGCCTGTGTCTGTACCAGCCTGCGGTCGTTTGTCACTGCGGGGCCACCTCCCCCCCCAGGAGAGAGAGAGGGAGGACAATGAGTCTCTGAGTGAGTCCATTTGATAAGCCATCACAGCAGAGATGTCAGACACAGCCTCCACCTCTGCCTCTCCCGACGTTTTATGGCTGACTCAAGGAGACGTCTCGCATTCTGTCAACAGCCGCGGCTCTGCCCTCCTTAAACGGTGTCGCTTGCTATAGTCGCCACGCTGCTTTCAGAACTTATGGGATCTCCCGGGCTCTGAAGTCCCGATCTGATAACATGCCTGTCTAAAAGGGCAGCGTTAGACTGCCCTTGAGTCAGCCTGAGGTGTTTAGAAGGAGATGAGCTCTGGCTTTCCGCTCCACCGTAGCTCAGTTGAGGTTTGCTTTTGAACTGGAAAAAAAAAAAAACATGCAATTTGTCTTTCTTCGGTCGTTTCCCTCCTGTTTTTCAGTTTCAAGGGTAAATAGGAACAAATGCTCGCCATTAGTGCTCAACCAGTGGATGATCTCCTGTTGACAGGCCAGTGGTTATTATCGTGGCTCTGGGCCAAGAAGGAATGCTCCCACGTTTCACAACAGATGTCTTTGCAAATACTGACAGAACTCACCCATGAAGGTACGGAGAATTCTTACTGTAGGCATCTGAAAGCCGCTAGGGAAAGATACCTCGAAGATAAAACGCACGCCAGGGTATGGACTTTGATATCGACGGCTTCTGAAAGGAAGCCGTCGCTGTTTGGGTTTCTACACGTACTGAGGCCAATCACTGTCCTGTTGCTATGTGCTACGTCCAAGTGACTTTGGCCCTGTTAAAGAGCACACTAATGGAGTGGCCTGCTGCTTACAAGCTCCAATCAGTCTGAGTACTGGACCTCTGATTTCACTCTTCAAGGAAAAACATCCTTGCTGGTGATTTGCTGTTGATGGAAATGTTTCCCTTTTCCCACACTTGCCCTTAGCCCGACCCATCTGTCATTCAATTACTAAAGCATAGGGTGATACTTCTACTTTGTTAACGTTTCAAATATATAAAACATATAAATACGCTTTTAATGTTACACTAAAATAATAAAGTTTAATGCTCATACAGAAGCCAAAGTTGGGCAGAGTTGTCTTCCTTTAATATAGAATGTTGTGAGTAGACAAAATGTGGCTGAATAAAGCAGCAGGCCTGTATGAAACACTTGACTAACGGTGGCCTCACTTTGTTTTGTCTTCATTTAATCATGACGACAGAGTGAAGGAATGGCCAGCGGTGAGACACGTCGTCCGGGAAGGGCTGTAAACTCCTGTTTACTCACTCTGTGATTTTATTACTCACGTTAGGTCTTTTCTGATACCTCTGAGGTAATCTCCGAGGGAAAGGTCCACTTTTCAGCTGCGGCTTTTGCTGCAACTACAGTCTATCTACCTTAGTGAGGAGCAGCGGTGACTGGTCCTCCTAACTTTAGTGGTCTGTTTTAGGGTTAAGACTGGTTTTAAGTTAGAGTTAGGTTTATGTTATGGATAGGGTTTTATGAGGGTTAGAGGCAGCGGAATGTATTGCATTATCTACATTATAAGCGTCCTCACAAAGATAGATGTACAAGGATGTGTGTGTGTGTGTGTGTGTGTGTGTGTGTGTGTGTGTGTGTTCAGATTCCTACCATACTTCTGGATGGACACTAAACAAACAGAGGTGAACCCAACGCATGCTGCCATACTGTAGCACAAGGCAAACACATGTATGCACACACATGTGCATGCAAGCGGAGGCATTGTCTTTCCTGTTTGAATTACTGCAATTTGCCACACACCCAGCTCGCTCTCTGTTTGGTTTACCATCCGCGTGGCTGGAAGGGTCCGTTTAGAATGCCGTTCCTCGAGGGCCCGGAAGAGCCCAGCCTCGTTAGAGCCCTCATCTATAGGGTGTGCTTTTCATCACAGACCTGTTCCCAGAGCAGGACCACGGGCAGGTGTCCGTTTGTGGGTGAGGGAACGATGAATGTGATTGTGTTTCTGTCACCTCGCTGATGTTTTTTTGAGGCCATAAAATCGTATAATATAAAATATAGAAGCGGTGACACATCCCTTACGCAGCCTACTTAAAGACACCAGAATATCATTGTTTTCAAATTAGAAGGAAGGCTGTTTGTGCTCCATCTAACTCTGCATTCATGCCTGAGTGGGCCTTTTTCGGGAGGGTTGGGGGGCTACTCCAACCTCCTGGTACACTGTCAGAGCAGTTTGATTTTTTTTTCTTTGTGAGAGCAGAAATCAAGGGGTGGTCATATTGCCCATATTTATGAGCATCCCAGCTCTCCAGAACTGGGGTCAGGGACTCCCAAACACAGGACCATCAGAAGGGCTGGGATTGGGCCTGATCTCAACCCTGCTAACTGGACTTTGGTGGCAGCCGATTGCCCAAAACAAACACCACTTCCTCTCCCTCACTCTCTCTCTCTCTCTCTGTCTATCTCTCATTTCAGTCGCCCGGTGACAATATCAGTGACATCACCAGGTGCCACGCTGTCTGAAGGTCTTGCTCTGACACACATTCTCTCTGTTAAAGAACCAGTCAGACGGCGCTGCCCTCCACCTGTCTCCAGCCTTACCTGCCCCAGTCATTACCAAGGTCCCTGAGCCCCCTTGTAAGTGCACATGTCAACAGTACGATTACAGGGCACGCACGGATATTTGTTTTGCATTTGAAAGGGTAATATCCTCCTGCACGCAAAGCCATACGTTACCCCCCCCACCCGTCCACTGCTCCCGAGTTGTTTCAACGGTCGGACTCAGAGAACAAAGCTGGCGATGTTCAAAGACAAAGAAAAGGAGAAGGGGCTTGTGAGGGACACGCATTTTCACACATGTTTTCCCCCGCTAATGACAAGGAGCGGCCTGTGCGTTTGAGCCCCGCCGCTCTGGTCAACAGAGACTTTTTACACCGGTTAATCACAAACTCCCACTTAAGTGCTCTCAGCTTTGTTGTCCCGCTCAGCGCGCCACAGTCCGACCAATTAAGACACCAAGGTGTCTCCTGATGTCTGCGGTCAGGGCGTCTTCGTCTGGAAAGAGCGCGCTGACAAGCTTGGAAAACTGTTACAGAAGAAAGATGTAAATTGCTCTCGCTGAAAGATGAACAGTTTGTTTTACAGTGGATTTAAGGGCACCTCGTGGTATAAAAATACCACAGAGCATGCACCAGCAGCCCAAGACCTCGAGCTCCTGAGGGGCTGCGCCTTTGTGTCCTCGCCTCTTTCACCAAGTTAACTTTGGGTAACCGGAGTGCTCATTTATTTACTTTTCAACATGATCAGTATAAACAATGACAAACTTCCGTTCTCCCAGGCGTGGGCTGAATTAGTCCCATTTGGTGGTGTTTAATCTGCTCAAGTACCCCAGGCGTGCGTGTTTGATTAGATACTGACAGAACCTTATTAGACGTGCCAACCACGTTAGACTGTTTGAACAGTTAAAATAAAAGCAGACGTCTGCTCTTTTGTTAGGGTCTAACTCCTCTATCGCAGCATTTGTAATAACTGCCCGATGGCAAACACATTATGCATTTCCTGCACCGATCACATCCGTCTTCCACCACGACCCCATCACACACACACACACAAACACACAGACACGCACACACACACACACACACACACTAGATCCTTAAAAACATCCTGTTGTCTCAGGACATCTGAGGGGCCAGGCTGAACTGACCCTCCACCACATCACACACAGGAGGGGGGACAGAACAGGGACTATTATCACGGCCCGGGTAATGACAGCCAAATCAGAGAAACAGGCAGGAAGCTGCATCCTGTCATCTCTGTATTTAGGAGCGCCTTTATTATTGCTTTTGCATTGTTCGGTGGCGCTGGGATCTCGGTGGACGGCTGTTATTAAGGGCCGCGAGTGGTTTTTGAGGCTGCTGTTTTAACAGCTCGGCGTCGCGTCTGGTCTTAATTATCGGAAAAGTTTTCAGTGCTGACTTCCCAGTTGCCGTGTCCAGCTTGTCACATAGATTAGGGCGATAAATATAAAGACACTTATCCTCTTCTGAATTGTGTCGATGCCAATTTGGTTTATTATGACCCTGTCGTGACGGGCGAGGGCAATCTGATTGGTTGATGGTGCTACACCTCAAACACTCCTTAATTGTGCGATTAAGTCGAACGATCAAGTTGTAACCCATGGGACTAATGCAGCATTACTAGAGTGGACTAGCCGCCCCCACAGCAAATCAGGTGGTACTTCCTGAGCAACTGTAGCTCTTAAAATCATAACGCATATTTGTGTCACTTTGTTGTTTTATCTGTTTTATTTCTTGCTGTTTCTGGCTTTAGTCAGCCTCAGTTCAGCTCATCTTTATGTACACGGCCTCTGTTACGATCATGTCAATAGCAGGGACCCCAAAAGCAGGAAACCTTGAGCAGGCCCAGGCTCATATGGGGGAGACACATATGAGACCCACCTCCTGGTGATGGCTGTGCTGCAGAAATATGATGGGATACTTGCATGTGTCTGGTGGCATGAATGTACACTGTTTACACATTTTTTGTTTAATCCAACAATCAGTTTGAATGCATATTAGTCACATGCAAGCAGGTCACATGTAGCCTCAGTTGACAATGAATAAAGAAGGACATCAAATAAAGCTATTTTGTATGTATGCTGTGTGACCAGGTTTCCTTCTGGTTTTAGCAAATAATGAGCCACAAGCTTCATGAAGGGGTTGACCTTGTGGTAACCTGCACAGGGAAACACAGCAGGTGGCCATCCTGCTTCATGAGGAGGCGCAGAGACAGGTGCTTCCGTCTTAGGCAGACAGATCACTGTTGACTCAGGACAATGGAGTAAAACATGGTCATGCTTGGAAGCAAGTGAGCTCCTTTCTGTGCCAACAAGACAAAAAAAATGCTGAAAACCGTCACCTGGTGGGCACAAAAAGCCCATATTGCAGAGGAAGTGCAGGAACTGTCAGTGTCGTCGTCCCTGGGTTTTGTTCTGTGACCCATATCTGCAAACAGGAAGAGATCCCCTTTGCATTAAGGGATGCTCTCCATTCCGGCTGAAGCAAAAAGCGAAGAATAGATTTGGATCTGAAGGCGGTGAGACTGAAAGCGTCCTTTGGCGACGAATGTCTGCCTTTAAACAGTTGTGATGTTATTTATAGATGCGGAACAATTCTCTAGCACGGAAGGATTCATCACTGGGGAATGTTCTTGTCTAGCCTGCTCTAATACCATTCTGAAAGTAACTATACTCAAGAATCTCCTTGAGGATATCGCACTGTATTATCAGCAGTGGTATCCAAACAATGTGCTTCCTTATAGACTTCAACCCTGCCGCGTTATTAATTTGTCTCAAGATTCTTATCGACACTGTTGCCTTTCACAACTGTCTCCTTTTGAGCCACCAATACTGATGACACACCTCTAATTCAGCATCCACTAATCTCTTCATTTTAGTCCTGATCTGTCAGTGCCTTAATTCACACAACCCACCGTGTGCGAGTAAGCGGTGGGTGGCTGATAATAATGGGTCAAATCGGGGGGGTGATTGATTGATTAAGAAAGGAGAGGAAGGAAGGGAGGAGTGGTGGTTGATGAGCAAAGAGAAAGACAAGTGAAGGGTTGACCTATCCTGCTCTGTCACACAGATAAGCTTTGCGATGATGGAGAATCCCGTTGATACCCGGATGACGCCCCCCCCCCCAAATGTTTTCCTTTCTTTTTTTTGCGCTCTTATAATAACATCACGTAGGGTATCATCTATCCATCCAGAGCACAGTGCGGTAAAGCCAACAGCCAACCAGAACCACCCAACCTTCATTGGCGCCCCCCCCACACACACACCCACCCGCCGACAGGCGGCGCTGCAGGCCGGGGGCCGCGGGCCGGCGGTGCCCTCTTGGCGGCGGTCGTCGTGCGACGCCCCCGCCCCCCTCCTCTGCCAGCCCCGGGGCCGCCGCCGCTGCTAACCCGCCGCTGCCCCCCCCCTCCTCCCGAGGCTGCCTCTTTCTCTCACACGCACACTCGCCGAAAGACCCAGCCACGGAAATGTCGTTCCAGTACCCGCAGGCCTACCGCGACGAGGCCGTGGTAAGAGCGCCCGTCGGCGGGGGAGCCGCTGAGTCACCGCGGCTTCACCCGCCGCCGGAACACGGACCTTCATTGTTAGCACGCTAGTTAGCCTAGCCAGCCTAGCCGCACACCGGGCTGTCATTTCTCTTGTCTTTCTGTGATTTTCTTTTTTTTTTTTTTTGGCTGATATTAGTCCGACCTGGTCCCGTTATTTAAAGGCTGTCGTGCCTGTCTGACCCGTCTCAGGTGGATGACTACCATGGGTGTAAGGTGCCGGACCCCTACAGCTGGCTGGAGGACCCAGACAGTGAGAAGACACAGGTAATTCGGCAGAATCTGAGGTTTTTAACGACCAATGAGGCGTTTATCAGCCTGTTTTAGTAAAAATATAAAGATCGAAATAAAGAACAGATCACACTAGATGTTTAATTGGTTGTAGAGAGTCACTGATAAAGGCCCAAGTCTCTGGATGTAGGCAAAAATAATCTACTTTTTTATTATTATTTTCATAATCACATTATTGTAAAGAGAAAAAAATGCCTTTTTTTTAAATTACACTAACTAAGTCAGACTAAAGTGTTAATAAATAGAAAGGTAGACACATCAGCTAGAGAGCAAGGTGAATAGGTTTGGCTCTGACCCATTTACCTCTCCCAGAAAAGGACCACCTCATCTTAAAGTGATTTATCAACTTGTTGGATAATGGGTTTTCTGTGATGTTTTAGGCTGTGATAATCGGGTAGTTTCCTTTTAAAGGTGTTTAGGCTTTTTGGGTAGATGGTAAACGTCAGTCTACTTTTATATTAAACATCTCATCAAGCCTGTTTCTGAACTGAGCAGGACTGTTTGCTCAATTGATGTTTTTTTTGTTGCATTTAATTGTGTGTGTGTGTCATTTCCATACCAGGCCTTTGTCAGTGCTCAGAATCAGCTGACACAGCCATTTTTAGAGCGCTGTGAAGTGAGGGACCAGTTCAAGGAGCGCATGACCGAGCTGTACGACTACCCGAAGTACAGCTGCCCCTTTAAGAGGGGGAGCAGGTGAGGAAAACAGGGGTTGTGTGGTTATGGTTTTGGAAAGGTTTGTCCTGTTGTGATGAAGGAGCAACGCTAACAACGCCTCCCTTCTTTCCCTTTCAGGTATTTTCACTTTTACAACACAGGCCTCCAGAACCAGAGTGTGATGTATGTGCAGGAAAGCCTGGATGCTGAACCCAGAGTCTTCCTGGATCCAAACACATTTTCAGAGGATGGGACTGTTGCTTTACGAGGTAGGAGGCGTGAGAGACGGTTTATTCTTGGAGTTTGGATATCTTTCACTTTTCTGTATTTCACATGTCTCTGGATGACCTAAATTATTGTTCTACAAATTTGATTTCAGAGTGTTGTTTTGTTTCATGCCTTTTACTTCTGTTGTTATGTCATGTTAAGGCTATGCGTTCTCTGAGGATGGCGCGTACCTGGCGTATGGTACCAGCGCCAGCGGCTCAGACTGGGTCGAGATCCACTTCATGAGGGTTGAAGATGCCACGTTGCTTGAGGACCGATTAGAGCGGGTCAAGTTCAGCTGCATGTCGTGGACTCACGACGGAAAGGGACTTTTTTACAACTCTTACCCCGAACAGGAAGGCAAAAGTGACGGTGAGTTAAAGCTGAGTCACTACTTTTCATATTGATTGAAAATCATTTTTGTTACAGCTTTAATGTCTGACCTCTCAACAGAAATGAAGCTACTAAAATAATAACACATGCTGTCGTTTAGGCACCGAGACCTCCACCAACCTCCACCAGAAGCTGTACTTCCATGTTTTAGGGACGTCTCAGTCTGAAGACATGCTGTGTGCTGAATTCCCTGACCACCCCAAATGGATGAGTGGGGCTGAGGTAAGTAGAGAGCTGCTCTTAAAACTGAAGCTGCTAAGCTGTGTGCACGTGTTTAATTTTAATGACATTCAGGGGGAATTTAGTCATTACTCGTGTACTGCAGGTATCGGAAGATGGGCGCTATGTGCTGCTGTCCATCAGGGAGGGCTGTGACCCTGTCAACAGACTGTGGTATTGTGACCTTAAGACCATTCCTCAGGGTATAACAGGTATAGGTGCTGCTGCTGTGAAATTCATCATTTCTTGTTCCTTTATTCCTTTGATGGGCTATTTAAACGCTTGTATGTTTAGGACTTTTGCCATGGGTAAAACTCATTGACAATTTTGACGCCGAGTATGAATACGTGACCAACGAGGACACGCTGTTCACATTCAAAACCAACCTGGACGCCCCGCGTTATCGCCTCATCAACATCGACTTTGCTTCTCCGGATCCGAGCAACTGGAAAGAGCTCATCCCTCAACATGACAAGGATGTCATCGGTGAGCTGCTGCAGCATCCGTGACCACCAGTTGACCATCTCTCCTGAAGGAGCCAGATTCAGCGGCAGCAGAAATGCGGACTTAAACCTTCCGGTGTCTCCCTCCCTCACAGTGTTTGCGACCTGTACGTACTCCAGCTTCCTGTTTGTATGCTTCCTCCACGATGTGAAAAACGTGCTGAAAATGTACCGCCTGAGCTCTGGGGAGGAACTGCGGACCTTCCCTCTGGAAGTGGGCTCTGTGGTGGGCTTCACAGGAAGGAAGAGGGACTCTGAGATCTTCTACTATTTCACGTCTTTCCTCTCCCCAGGTATATCCTCTTTGTGTCACGGCATTTTAAAGGGACACCATTCAAGGGGAATATTATTTTAAAATATTCCTCCATAATTAAATCGTGTAAAGGTAATGTGATCATGTGCCCCCCCCATCAGCCATCATTTATCACTGCGACCTGACAAAGGAGCCACTGCAGCCCCACATCTTCCGAGAGGTCACCGTCAAAGGCTTCAACCCCTCTGACTACCAGACCACCCAGGTAAGTACAGGACCCTCCCACTCATCCATCCATCCAGACAGTCATCCATCTATATCTCTCAGCTGGGCCTACAGCCAAGAGGGGGGGTGGTCCACAGTAGCCAGTGAGGCTAAGAAGCAAAACCAAATCTCCCCTTATTACTGTAAATGTAATATTTAGTCTCTTAGCAACTCTATGCAGCCTCGATCCACTCAAAGCACTAAGCAGCCATAATTGGAGAGGTTCTTTTGAAATCTGATGGGGAAAAATCTGAACTACAGGAGGAGTGCAGTGAGAGTGTGTGTTTGTACTGCTCCCCGGCTCCGCTTTCAGTCCTGATGTTTCGTTTTCCCTTTGTTTTCATTTGCCAGATCTTCTATCCCTCCAAAGATGGAACTCAAATCCCCATGTTTATCGTCCACAAGAAGGGCATCAAACTAGACGGCTCCCACCCCGGTTTCCTCTACGGCTACGGAGGCTTTAACATCTCCATCACTCCGAGCTACAGCGTGTCCCGACTCATCTTCGTGCGCCACCTGGGCGGCGTCCTGGCTGTTGCCAACATTCGGGGAGGAGGAGAGTACGGGGAGACCTGGCACAAAGGTGAGGGGCTTGGTGCAACATGCGACGTAACCCACCTCACGAGCGGAGCCCTGCATCTGATCGCCGCTTTCCACGTTTCTCTTCAGCTGGCATGTTGGCCAACAAGCAGAACTGCTTCACAGACTTTCAGTGTGCCGCCAAGTATCTCATCAAGGAGGGCTACACGTCCCCTTCCAAACTGACTATAAACGGCGGCTCCAACGGCGGCCTGCTTGTGGGTGCGTACGCCGCTGCCGTCGACTGATGGCGAGCGAGCTAACGGCTCACAAACTGCCTCTTCCCCTCATCCCCTCCTCCTCCCTCAGCGGCCTGCGTGAACCAGCGTCCGGAGCTGTTTGGCTGCGCCGTGGCTCAGGTCGGGGTCATGGACATGCTGAAGTTCCACAAGTTCACCATCGGCCACGCCTGGACCACGGACTTTGGCTGCTCGGACATTAAGGAGCAGTTTGACTGGCTGATCAAGTAAGTGCGAAGCGACTGGAACGCTCCGGTGCGTTGGATTCAGATCACTTTCACTGAAGTCTTTTGTTCGTTAAATAACGTGTAGCAGCTGACTGCTGATATATAAATAGTTGCGTAGGTGTGTACGTATATGAGAGCTGAGGACAGATAACAGGAGAATTTCCTGCATTCCAAAAGAAAGGGAACACATTTATGAACCTCACAGCACAGTATTGGGAACTGTATAACCGAATGAACCTTCTTGAAAGCTAAAGCTGCTTTGTGATGTGATAAAGGTCCCGTTTGAACATCGACTCACGTCAACTGCCATCAGCACTGGTTTCTAAACTAGTCTGCAGCGGAATAACAGATTTTATTACGCGTTTTGGCTCAGGGTTCAGTCTGGTACTCATTTATAATCACTGAACTTATCAGTAATCATTACTTAACTCTATATTGGAATACTGGTTTAAAAAAAAAAAATCTATTTGTTCCCTGTGCAGCCAGAAGTGCTGAATACTAAATGTTGTATGGTGGCAGGAAGATTAGTGAGGAGGAGGAGGATTCAAAACGGGTAGCAGCTGCCGCGTTAACGGGGGGGGCTCTCCTGCTCTTTCTGTCCAGGTACTCTCCACTCCACAACATCCGTGTCCCGGAGGGTAATGGGGTCCAGTACCCCGCGGTGCTCCTGCTGACCGGGGACCACGACGACCGCGTGGTGCCCCTCCACTCCCTCAAGTACATCGCCACCCTGCAGTCCATCGTCGGACGGAGCGGCAAGCAGACAAACCCCCTGTTTATTCTTGTGGACACAAAGTCTGGACACGGCGCCGGCAAGCCCACCAGTAAGGTCATCCAGGAGGTGGCTGACACTTACGCCTTCATCGCCAACTGTCTCAACATCTCCTGGGTCAAATAGACCCACTGGCGCTGGGTTTGTTTTACTCCTTTTACCCATATTTGTAGTACACTACATAGCAGCTGCTCTCACTTTTTCTAACGTAAATCAAACACTTTCAGGACCTCAAAGCGCAACTGGTACAATTTTAAAACATGTTTTGTTTTGTTTTTTTTGATCCACAAAATGGTAAAATACACTTTCATCAACGTGTCATGAGCCAGTAAAGATAAGACGGTCAAGGGGCAGAAGTGTACTCTGACATCATCTCGTGGTCTGTGGGTGCCTCGAGACAATGCCCTTAATTTATTTCCCATTCGCAGATTTGGAATTGCAGGATGGCGAATAATTTCATCATGTATGTGCTTTATGAGGAGATGGTCAAATACAAATGATGCTGCCAGTAGACAGTGTTGCTGTGGGTGAGTAGAGAGAAAATGGGGTGCGTGTGCGTGCGTGTGTGTGTGTGTATGTGTGTGTTCAGCATGTCTGGTCCTGTCGAAGGGATTTCTACCTCTTGACGAGATTGTGAAAACACAGAACCAGACCTACAATAAACTTTTTGAATAGTCACTGGCCTCTTCTCTGTTCTTCAAACATTTCAGATAATTGCAAAATGAGCTGGAAAAAAAAAAACGGTTTGTTCGTTTTTGCGTTGTACATTTAGTTCAACGTACACAACTTTAAATTGGGATAAAATCTGTCGACAAGCTACGACTGAAACGTAATTTTAAAGCGGAGTGCCAACATCTTCTGGGGTGAGGCTCGAGCTGTCCGCCAGGGGGCGCTCGGTTCTAATACGCATATGCGCCACAAAGTTAGGGTGGTCAACGAGAACCCCCCCAAACATGTTTGATAACACCTGTCAAGTAAATTAGAACTGCTGAATTATTATTATTATTTCATTTATTTTATATTAAGGAAACACTTTATTTCAGATGTTAGACAATGAAATAACCTCAAAAAATGCTTTCTGCAATAGTATACAATATGGAAAGACGTATTTGTTTACACATTCTCAAATTATAAAATTGTCTTCACATAATTTAAAGAAAACTGTTGGGTGGTTTTGAAAATAATTAAATTTAAATATAAACTTTCCTTGAGGTTGTACCAGTCTAGTTTTTGAAAAATCCAATTCATTTCTATAAATTAATGTAAGAGGTTTTGGGAATCGTCTTGCGGCGAGAAACACAACAAAGCAACTGAGTTCAGATATCATTTTCGCTTGAAAATATTTGCATTCTTTACTCTAGTAAATTAAGTTTTATAATGGATCAACTTCTATGCAATTATATTTATTTTCCTAAATTATGCTGTTTTTATCTGTTTCACATTCATCAAACTAACCGGCGTGTGATAGCCAGAAGAAATAGAATTTACTGATTATTTATAATCATTTCAAGAAAAATGTAGTCGTGGGCTGGATGTGCGCATGCGTGTTTGACACTAAAGGGGGGCCACTAGGGGGCGCTCGTCTCGCGGGGATCCTCCATCGGAATATATATGATGAACGATTACGGAACACGATTTAAACGTGAGCCCCGAGCACTGTCGGAGCCGCTGCAGGGACCCGGTCCTGGACCCGGTCCTGGACCCGGTCCTGGCCCGTTAAGCCTCCCATAAACACCAAACGCACCTGTGTGACGGCGCGGGAATCGAACCGCAGACCGGAAATGGAAGGTCCACTCAGCGGAAGTTCAATTTACCTGCTGGTGAGGTGACGACCCGGTAATCGTGACAAAAATCACGATAATTTATTCATTTAAGCACGACCGCCCTAACCATTTGACTTTTATGAGGGGTTAGATTTTGCATTAGCGGATTGTGTAAGCACACGTTTTATTTGTTTATTTTGTAATTGTTTATTATTTGTTTGTCTTTGTGAGGTTAAGCAGCTGCGTCACAGCGGCCTCGTTAATATCTGCCAGTTTGAACGAATGTCACCTTTATAAGAGTTTAAAAGGTGAGGCTGGGTGCATGTTCTGGTGGACGTCGCGCTCGTGTTGTGTTTAAAGCGGCGGGTTCTTCCGGTTGTTTTATTTTTGAAGCGCTCGGAGGACTTTCCGTCTTCTTCCTCCACACCTGGAACGCCGTCGGGAAAACTGTCAGTCATTCCAGGTTTTCCCGGTGGATGCTGAGCCGCGCAGGTGACTGTCAAACGATGGGTGGCGCTATTTCAGCTCCACTGACCTGATCTGATCTGTTTTCAGGTCGGGCGTTTTTTTTTTTGTTGTTTTTTTTTTTTTTTTTTTTTTTAGCCCATCTTTTGTTAATATGATACAATGTGAAAGTTTATCAGCTCTCCTGCGAATAAACGCTCCCACGTCAATGCACATGAAGTAACGTTGGCCGAGAAACGCTCTTGCCTTAAAATAGTTAGTAATAGTGAATGTAAACAGGCTGGGTGGGGGATGTGGACTATGGATCTTTATCCACAAGGGAGCGAGAGGTGGGGGAAGGCTGTGCGAGTGATGGGGGAGGCCGTGGGTGCCACATGGTTTGGAGAGCTAACGTGAAGCTCGGGGAATGAAAGTTTGGGACTCTTGCGGGATTAACTTGGTTGCATCTTTCTCAATTCCAGCCCTCCTCGAAGACTCGGAAAATGGAGACTGGTGAGGAGCAGAGGGGAGCCCAGAAGCAGGACCCAGTATAAAGAATATCCTCCAGGCAGGAGCCCCATTATTTGATTTTTTATTTTTTAATTTTATTTTTGAGGGAGTTTGGATCAATCTGATGGTTGACTTTAGAAACAAATCCACTTGGCCCTCACGCCGTCGCAGCTTGTGTTACAGCGCCGCGATAAAATATTCATTCATGGAAAGTGTCTTTGATTCCAGCCGGTCCCCGGGCTTCATTCACCCTCCCGGGATCAGCCCGAGCCAGTAGGACACCGGGGCTCCACAAGGCACCGCTCCTCACCCCCCCTCACCCCCCCACGTCAGAGGAATCCCGGTGATTCATCAGCCGGTGCCGCCTCATTCGGTCTCGGGCGGAGGAAAAAAAAAAAGAGCGGAAGATGTCTGCTCCCCCTCAGACAGGTGAGTCACTTAAAAAAATTTAAACTCGGGAAAAATGAAGCCCCCCCCAAGAAAAAAGAAAAACAACAAATCCGATCACAGCCCAAATCAATCCAGGTTGCTTATTTGACAACGCGATGCCGTTGTTCAACCCTCGGAATGATCTTAATATGGCGCATAATTTAGCGCAAAGCCGGGCGCACTGCACGCATAATAAAGCAGTTGCGCGAGAAAAGAGCCAGAAGAAGAACCCAGCTTTATTACGTTCAAACTTGTAAGACTATTAAAATAAATCATGTTTTCGTTCCCTTTGGAAACAACCCCCCCCACTGGTTGAATATAATATTAAAGAAATGATAGGTTTAAAAAGAAAAAAAACAGATCGAATCGACATTTCACTGACCAGCGGACCCTCCGTAGAGAAATAACACACATAAAGGTTTAAATCGGAGAGGTTAAAAGTCGCAAATGTGTTCTTTTTTTGCGCAATTTTTGCGCTGCGGCTGCGGAGCCGCGTCTTCTTCACCCGCTCGCCCCGTCTGACGTCACCGACAGACTATTTCATTCAGTGATTACCACCTTGTTTACTCCCCTTCGGGTCGTCGTATTCGACGTGGAAACCGGTTTTAACCCACACACTGTCGCCTTAAAGTGCGTTTGAAGCTTTTGCGTTTGTCTTCGCCTCCTGCAGCCGAAATCGAAACGATTTTCTTGGAGACAGGAAGTAGTTTTAAAAAGTTTTCAGGCTGAAAAAATATATCGGAATGAAAGGGTTTTTTTTGTTTTTAGGGCTTTAATCACACCCATACACACGCTGCAAGAGAGGATTCGGTGTCTTCTGGGTTTGGGATTAATTAAACTTCGAGTCCTGCAGCTTCTTGCTTGGCTTTTCCTCTCATGTGCAGCTTGTTGAACGCAGGTTTTGTCAAATTTTTCGTTAGTTCAAAATATTTTTTAACGAAATCTGAGCAAAGGTTAAGGGAAGAACTTCAAAAAATTTGAACACTTTTAGAGTTATTCCTTTGCTCTACAGTTCAATCTTAAATTAAGTTAATAAAAGCTAATATTTTTGCCAAACAGGTCTGGGTTTGGAATTACAAATGTAAATGAATACTTGAGGTTTTTTTTTTTCATCTGAATCTCCCTGTATGCTAATTTCATACAAATAATCAGCTCTGCTCAGTTGATAGGAAGTTTTACCCACATTATTCACACTTCCTATTAAAGAGTATATGGAGGGATGTCTCTGGTATCTGGAACGCATGAAGTGAAGGACGAAAAATATCAGTCCTCCACTAGAAAAGAAAAGAGAGACACAAACTCAATGAACCCTTTGAACTGCATTGACAGGGTAAAGGCAAATTTCCTCTGGGAGTCGAGGGTAAAGAGTGGGGGTTGGGTGGGGTTAGCTGGGGTGAGGGAGTCCAAAGTCTGCTCACCAAGTTGGCCCTCAAACAGCTCAAGAGTTTTCTTCACCTTCATGTGCTGAAATGATCCGAGCTTTTTGATTTTTGACCCACGGATCAGATTATTTCATTTGGTTTGAGTTTGCTAGTTTCTTTAACGTCCTGTAGTAACAACTGAGGCTGGCTTGAATAGTTTGATTTTTTTTTTTTTTTTTTTTTTTTTTTTAAGAAACTGTGAAAATAGGCACATATGATTTTGAAGTAATGCAGACTTTTTTGTGGGTGTACATCAGCAGAGTTACTCACTGATAATTTAGGTGGAGGGTTTTGTTTTTGGTCTTCTTCAAATTCAATAACTCAAATATCATCTCATGTTGGACAGAAATTATTTATACAGAGGGATTGGTAAAAACAGCATAAATTCTGTTCTTCACAAATTAGTAATTTGCAAATAAACCTAAAAATCACTGTTTAAGTGTTTCTATATAGGCTTTTTGATTATATGATAATCAAATATAAAATCTGATTATAGAAGTTTAGAACTGTCTGATTATGTTACAAATCCTTACAGATTAATAATTTCAAATTTCCAAATAGCCTTAAAAGTTATCTATTCTCGCTTTATTGATTTGTAGTATAACACTAAACATGCAATCTAAACGTAATAAATTTTGAAATCATTTTTAGAACACTTCATAGTTGTTCTCCTAAAAACTCCAAAGCTAATTTTAGTACGACTTATGTTGTCATTATATTGAATGACAGTGTTTTCTTCATAGCAAAAACAAGCTTGGAACCTTTTCTAACCTTTCCTAACTATTGCGGGGGTTGAGAACAATGAAAATTCAGCAGGGATGGATACTGTTTACATGGTCCTACAACTACTGGTAGAAAACAAAGAGCTTAAACTTCTCATTCCAGTAAAAGTTTTCTGCAGCATTAGTTGCTGAATTCAAAGTGAGTTTTATATCTGCGCACACACCCACGGAATAAATGATGTGATGTTGGCGTCTGAACGACAACAGGGGGGTGGAATTAAAATCTCACTCTGAAACTTAAAAAAGAAAATGCTGTTTATACCCTGATATTTCTTCCCTACAAATAATAGATAAAATGATTAAAAAAAAAAACAAAAAAAAAACAGATGTGTTTTTTATTCTCTGCAGCATTAGCTTTATTTTTGGCGGCTTGTTGTCACACAGAAAAATAATCTAAGAGATGGCTCAAAGGATCAGATTGACTTTTATTTCCATTTAATCTGTGGTTAGTCCCATCACTCCCTGAACCAGAGACAGATCTCAGCCCTCTGTTAGCTGCGCTGCGCTGCGTTTATTTTTTATTTTTTATTTTGGGGGGGGTTGGTGCTGATCAGAAAGCTCCTGTCAGGGTATGAGTGAGTGTATAAGATGTGACACTGGCATCCAAAGTCTCTGACCCTGACTGTGATTGTGTGGCCACCGCAGAGGACGCCTCTACAAGCATCTTCAAAAACATGGCCCTTTGTGTGTGTGTGTGTGTGTGTGTGTGTGTGTGTGTGCGTGCGCGCGGGGGCTGGGACGCAAGGTTTGGGGGTAGGGGTAAAGCTCATGAATTCCAAAGGGTGGGCTCTTTAGCTCCGGTGGGTGGAGATGGGTTTGTTGTTTCATTCCTCCGATGTGTTTTTCCTCTTTGCTCCTAGCCGGGAATAACCCCTTGAGAAAATCCAGCAGCGTTTTGTAGCCTCTAACTGAGCATATATTTTGTTATTGATCAGCTCTGGAGCTTTCCCACCTACTCGGACATGTTTATCAAATGTTGTTGAGCAGGATTTGGACCTGAATGTGTAGTATCTTTTTTTCTTCTTCTTCAGTAACACCATTTAAAACAAACCGGTCCTCATTAGGAGGGAGGACATATAGCTGCACAGTGTTTGTTTTTATCTATAAACCCAATTGGCTGATCCACCCCCCCCCACCCCACACACACACACACACACACACACCACCACCACGCACACAAAAAAGATCCCAACTAATTGGCTTCAGGCAGCAGCCGTCATAAAGCCAAACACATCAATTTTTTAGGTTTGTTTTCCTGGGTTTTGCAGCCACATTCCAAAGCTGTGAGTTCAGCTTTCCTCTGGTGCCCACGATGATGCTGGGAGGTAACTGCTCCTGGGTTTGGAAACATGAGCCCAAAAAAAAAAAAAAAAAAAAAAAAAACGACATGTGTGTGCAAGGAAAAGTGAGGACAAGCTGCTGGATGCGATGATTTACGCATCAGGTCGGGGGGGGTTGATTGAACCGGAGCACGGATCAGCTGGGAGGGCTGCGCATTCGGGTGACGTCATGACTTCCTGTTGCTTCATACGTGATCGGCTCCGCGGCCACATGTGATCGGCGTGTCCCAGATGTTATGAAGACGTGATTCGCCTGTTATCAACACACGCTGCCCCTCGGTGATTATCGTGTCTGTTTCCGCGTGTTTCGCCCCCCCCGGCTGCCATGACTACATCAATTAACCACAGAGGAACCATTAACATTTAATCGAATCCCACCTAATCTCATCTCGCACTGTAATGGGCCTCGTGGAGCTCCGAACCAGCTCTTTGTGATGGACTTTCTTCTTCTTTCCCACCCCCCCACCTCTTCTTCAAACATCTCCGCCATTAGAAGCGTGACGGGCCGACGCGGTGGCCGTCGCCCTCGACGCTGGCCGGGGAGAGGTGACGAGGAGGGGAGAGGGGGGAGACCTTCCGAGGAATCTGCAGAAACGAACCGAGAGAAAGCGTGTAATTGAGCGAGTCACGTGGTCCGGGGACGGGAACGGGCAGAGGCGGCGAATGAGAGAGAGAGGTAGAGGAGAAGAGAGAGAGGTAGAGGAGAAGAGAAGAGAGGTAGAGGAGAAGAGAGAGAGGTAGAGGAGAAGAGAGGTAGAGCAGAAGAGAGAGAGGTAGAGGAGAAGAGAGGTAGAAGAGAGGTAGATGGGAAGAGAGAGAGAGGTAGATGGGAAGAGAGAGGGGAGAATAGGGAGAGGGGAGAGAGAATAGAGAGAAGGAGAGAGAGGGAGGATAGAAAAGGACAGAGAGGGAGGAGGAGAGGAGAGAGGGGAATATATATAGAGAGAGGGAGGAGGAGAGAGGTAGAAAGGGAGATAAGAAGAGAGAGAAGGATAGAAGAATAGAGAGAAGTAGAGAAGAATAGAGAGAGGTAGAGAGAGGGAGAGAGAGATAAAGAAGAATTGAAAGAAAGGGAGAAAGGTATAGAAGAATAGAGAGAGATAGGGAGAGGGGTAGAGAAGAATAGAGGGAGAGAGAGAGAGACGGCGAGAGAGGCAGAGAAGAAGAAGAGGGAGAGGGGGTAGAGAGAGGCAGAGAAGAATAGGGGGAGAGAGAGAGGTGGGGGGGTGTAGAGAGAGGCAGAGAAGAAGAGAGAGGGAGCAGTCGGAGGTAGTGAGAGTGCGGGCAGGACTGGAGGGAAGAAAGACATGAGAGAAATACCAAAAGGCAGAAAGCTCGCCGTACCATGCGAGCTAAATTAGGGAGCGACGGGATCGAGGATGTGGGATTAATGGTGACTGCAGCAGCCCGTGTCCACAGAGGAAGCTTCTCTATCGCAACTTGGGCGCAGAGGGTCCGCGGGGAAACATGGCCGAAGGTTATTCTGCATTTCTTTTTCTTTTTTTACCCCTCCTCTCCCTCTCCCCCCTCCTCTCTCTCGCTCCTCTCTTCTATTTTGTTTTCGTGCGCTCTTTCCTCGCCCGTTCGAAGGCAAACGGGAGGAAGAGGTGTGTGTGCGTAGTGTGTGTGTGTGTGTGTGTGTGTGTGAGTGTGTGTGTGTGTGTGTGTGTGTGTGTGTGAGAGTGAGGGGGGGGGTAGCAGGGCGCTCGGGAGGAGGAAGCAAGGTGCAACGTGATTGTAGTTCTACACCTGAAATTAAAGAGGAAAACAGCGAGGAGCACGTGCAACACCCCCCCCCCCCCTTTATTATTATCTTTTCATCGTTAGATGGTTTTTGGTTGTTGAGCACACTTCTTGGTGGAGGGGGGGGCAAGGCTACACCTGCCCACCAGATCCAGCAGCTTGCAACTTCACGGCGTGCTGTAGGTGCACGGTGTGTGTGTGTGTGTGTGTGGAGGGGGGGTCTCCACACACACACACACACACACACACACAAGTTGCACAGACCGAGCACACACCCGTGAACCAATCGGCGGCGGTCGTGTGTTCCCGTAACAAACAACTTTCTCTGTTTTTATCGGGGTGTTCACGCCGGGTCGCCTCGCCACGCGTCCCCGCTGTTGTGTGGTGGAGGCACGGCCACAGAAAATGTGCACCGGCCCTGAACTTTACATAGCCTGCGAGGAGGGGTGTGTGTGTGTGTGTGTGTGTGGGGGGGGGTTCCCCCTCGCTTTTGTTTTTTAAATAATTATAAAACGCACCACGTTCAGCGACCCTGCTTTAATACCCCCCCCCACCCCCTGTCCGTGTCGCAGGAGGGCCGGGTAAAGGTGGCGGAGAAAACCCCGCCACGTCCGCCGATCAGGAGAGCCAGCGTCGGCCTCAGATCCTGTCGGGATCGGGCTTCTGCAAGTGGTTCAACGTCCGGATGGGCTTCGGATTCATGGCCATGACGAACAGCGAAGGGAGCCCCGTCGACCCGCCCCAGGATGTTTTCGTCCACCAAGTAAGCGGACGTCGAAAAGCGGGCAAAATGCGGATAAATAAACGTGTGCACGGGCGGTGGTGGTGGTTATCGGTGCGAACCCGGGTTTAAACCCCGAGGCCCCGACGTATGACTTGGTCACTCAGTTGCCCTCACAAGGCTGATTATTGTGTGTCATCCGGGTGTTTTGTGTGGCCTCCAGTCAGTGGGGGGAAGGAGCGCCAGGTTTCCTCTGTGGGCCACATGCTCCAGCTTCCCCTCCCTGGCTCCCCTCTGCAGCGCAAAGGAAGGGGAAGACGTGTCGTGTGGATGTGACACGGCTAGTTTCACACTTGGGCCTCACCCTCGGACAGCGGCTCCTATCTTGGGAAGCGCGGACACCCACACGGCCACAGCGCCTTTCAGTCGTGCCATGTTGTCTGCCGCTGTTTTCCTAATATCAGGCCGGCTGAAAAGCCCCTGACACGTGTGGACGCGACTGTACACCTTGTGCGACCGGCTGCCCTCTCACATGTGGGGTTTTGTCAGGATGCAGAAAGTATTTTTTTTTTTTAAAGGCCTTCTAACAGTTTTGGCTGCAGAAAAGATGTTTTCCCACCATGTTCAGAGTAGCATTATTATACTTTTGAGAGGGTATTCACCTTCTGTTGCCCTTTGAAACGTATGCTGTGTTGAGCAGATGAAAGGGGGCATTTTCATGGTCCGATGTGAGGAGTAAAATAACTGTGGTTGCTCCATGGACAACGGATAAAACAATGTTTTCGGCAGAAGTCTGCAGATTCGTGATTTTTATTTTCAAAGGTGGAAGATTTGTTGCACAGCTGCAATAGGGACGGTTTGGAAATGAGTTATATTGCAACATTTGGGTTTTTTTCTTTAGCTTCTTTTGGTTCATTAAATATAATTTATATATTTTTTTAATTACACTGATGTGATTCTAGTTTTTATAACCTATAGGCTATTAATTCTACAGCATTTGCAAATCAAAATGTGCTATTCAGAATATTTTATCATCTGAACACCTGAATAGCACCCACTCCTGAATTTCACATTGAGAATGAATGAAGTGTGCAGGTTGCATAAGTATGCATTCCTTCTCTCATAGTCCTTCTGACCTGTAATGCTATATGGATGTCAGTCCAGCAAGAGAGAAGGGTCGTCAGGGAAACAGCCTTGAGCGGACAAGGTACAAATTAGAAATATAGGAACATTGGTATTGCTGTATTTTTTTATTTTTTTTATTTCATGTGAGCTTTAATGTACTATACGGTAATTCATACTGCTCTGGAGAGTAGTTCCCAGACCAGGTTAATTACATTTTATTCAGACACTATGTTCATGTTTTAAAACACAGTTGTACCATGAAAATGAACCAGCATTTACTTTCCATCTTCTGCCTGAAGCCACTCAGACATTTGTACCCTTTTGATCCTTCAATTCAGTCAGGCGCAAACAAACAAAACAGCAGGAATAAAAGTCCCCATCTTGTGAAGGAGAGTTAGCACTGAAGCAAAGGTCATGTGAATTCTCCGCATTATCTGCATGTCTACCGTAGGTTTGTAGCTGATTTAGTCGTGAACAACACGTCGTGTTAGTACCAGAAAGAGGAAGGACCAATGTAGAGGAGGGCATGAGGACGTGCAAGAGAGGAGGAGTCTGAGGAGAGGGATCGGGAAAGGATGTGGGGAAAAATAAGTGTTGGTGGGAGAGAGCGGGGGGCCTGGGGTGGAAGCTTTCGGTAGTCGAGGAAAACAGAAGTGAGTGAGAGGAGGAGCAAGAGGTGTGTGTGTGTGTGTGTGTCTGGGGGGGGATGTCAGATCTCCTACCTGATCACTTCTTTCAAGAAAGAGAGTGTGTGTGTGTGTGTGTGTGTGTCAGACAGAGAGGGTAATTAAGCGGTTTTACTCACCACACTTAGTTACTAATCGTACAATTGCACTTTCATTATCTGTCAACCTGTATACCTGGACTGTGTGAGTGTGAGAGAGACTGGGTACTCTCTCTGAAACTCAGGTGCTTTTTGAAATAAGGAAGTGCTTTAAAGATGTGTGGAGTTGTGGTTGCCTTTTGTCATGAATCAGTTTGAAACGTTGAACGGTCGTGGAGCCCCCGCATGTATGGACGTGTGGCTCCTACATTCTGCTCCTACCAGCAAAGACTGTAATTTTTTTTATTTTTTTTGCTTTTGAGTATGACTGTGCGCTCAAAGGAGAGGGTGTGTTATGTGTAGTGAGGTTAAAGTGGGCCCCTAGTGAGATTAACCTCTGGTCCGTGTCACTGTTTGGCATGCAGGCCCCACCCATCTCTGCCTTCAGATAGCCAGTATCTGGCTTTGTCTCTCCTGCAGCAACACTAACCCCCACCCCACCCCCCTACCCCCCAATGCCACCACCCCACCCCGGACCTCCTTCACCAATCCCACCCATTTCTTCTGCACACCAGAAAATGCAAAAGAAGAAGAAAGACTGGTCATGTGACTTCCTGCTGAGCTGGAAACACACAGCACTGGTGATCAGTGATTAGAAATGGAACGGAGAGGAAGGCAGCGTAGGGTTAAAATCTAGTCACAACGAGCATTAAATAGAAAGAGAGGCTGTGGTGTCAGATATGTTTAAATCTCATTTGGCTTGAAAAATGCATGAATATTCGATAAGAAACATGTGGGCATTGAGCTGTCCGGAAGAGGATTTGTTTTTTGTTTGATTTTGTATGTTTCATTTCTGGGATTTAAATATATGAACAGTTTAACTTTTCCAAACCCTATTCATTTTTTTTCCCAAAGCATTTTCATGGGCAGTTTTGTTAACAAAAATACACTTGTCAAATTTGTCTAAAAAAGCAAATATACAAATATATACTTGCATTTTCAAACTTAAGTTGTGAATGCACTTTGGGTTTTTATAGGAGCACATTAAAAAAAGGTTGAAATCCAATGAAATGTCCTGAAAATAAAAATGAAAACTTTATAGAATTTAGCAAATTAACATAGATAAAATGTTTTAAATTTAGATGTTTAAAAAAATGTCATAACAAAAAATATCTTATCAGCACCTGCACCAAAAGCATTGCAACAATTTTGACATTTTTAATTTGAATTACATGCAGTAATAATACTTCTTAAATAGGTAATAAGAGGCTCCAATTATATTGTAACTCCACTGAAGAAAATGATCTGGTTAGATTATTGAACATCCTGTGAAAAGTCATATAAAACCCGATGAAATTGAGACATAAAATTACCACTTTGCAGTTTGTGCTGTGGTGCGACTAAAATTTAATTGTTAAACTGCATAGAAATGGTGTATCACTGATGACGTGTTTAAATTTTAAAACAGATTTGCACAGTTGCTGTTAGAGGGATAAAAGAGGGTTTTTCTTCAGATTAAGGTTGAAGTGCTTCTGCTTTCATGCCAGGATCGCTCGTTTCCCCTCGCCTGCTAATAAAGGTAGCACGGAGCTCTTGTGCGGGAACGCTCGATGGGGATTGGGCAGGGTCGACAGGTTGGGAGCGTGGTGAGGTGCGATTGTCCGAGCGGCTCCGTAGGCGCCTCCTCCACCGCTGGTTTCCACCCTGTCGGGATCTGTTTGTGCTGATATGGAACGGTGGCGTCCGTTGAGTTCAGACCCGACGTAGCAGTCCGCCATCTCAGTCAGCGACACGCAGTCACACCTCCTCCTTTCACTCCGCACACGATGGCGCACAGGGCTCTGTGTGGGGCACCTTTGATTGAAAGCATCCCATAATTAGCTGGTGGCTGGTGCCCCCTCCACCCTCAAAACCCTACAGCTTCCTGTATCGATTGTTTGTCCGGGTGATGACGTGGGACAGGCTGATGAAAAGGAGGTCTATTTCTACCTAGAATACATTATTGATCGCCAGCTCCTTCCTACACGCAGACACACACACACACACACACGGCATAAGAAGGTATTTATTACATATGGCAAGGTCGTAGGCAGATTTGAGCGGTTTTATCGGGGGTTGGTGTCAGCTAATGCAGACTTTAGGAGGACACTGGCTGCTGCTGGACCTGCTGTGGTCTTTTAAAGCAGGCAGTAGGTGGGTCTGGATGCTTCTACCAGTGACCCTCACATTTCTACTGGTGACCTGTGGGGCTCCTGATCAAATGAGTGTTTTGTTCCCAGGCTTCCCCCCAGGTCCAACGGCTGATCAGCAGTTGCTCCTCCATTGGAGCTGAACAGAATGCTGGAGGCATTTCCATGAACGCCTCTCCACCTCCCATTCCTCCTCCTTCATACTAACCCCCCTCCTCCACGAAAGGCCACTCCTCCATTTTGTTCTCTCTCTCTCTCTCCCCCTCTCTGTGTGTCACTCTGATCTTGCCTCCTTCCCTTTTCCTCGGCTCTACCCTTTCCTGACCTCCGCGCGTAAATCGACACGGGTCAGGCAGCTGAGGAGGAGACTCGGATCACAGGTTTGAAGACCCCTCCACACCCGAAATGCGCAACGTGCGCATGCATGAACTCTTAGGACACGCTGCTATTATTACATAATGTTTAGCAACTGAGATGTTGCAACCACATGCTTCAGAAATAAAACCCATCCGAGGCGCAAACACACATTTCACATGTGCGTGAGGACCAACGTAACTGCGGTTTCCTCACTACACGGTGGGTTTTGATGGGGAGGGGCTGTGACAAATCACTCAACTTTGAACTGGAGAAACAGGCGACTCATAGATGAAGGAAGAAGAACAGGAAGAGCATGTGAGTCACATGGTCGAGGGGCTAGTAAATGATTATTCATCATTATTCATCACCGTGAGTTCACTCATTCAGCTGCTTCTGATTTACTTTCTTCTGATTTAATTTTCTAAAAGCAATTTAAAAATCAAATAAAAAAAATGTTTTAAGTGTAATAAATACTTTATTTCCATCTGCTTTTAATTATAAAAATAATTAGAAATACGCATATTTATGTATTATTTAGAATTACTTTATACTCACTCTTGACCCACATGGGTTGGAAAAAATTATTTAAGTAAAATTATCTGAATAGAATTATCTTCTACTCTTCCCAGAGTAGAAAATGGACTTACATTTAGTTTCATACTGCTCAAAGATTTGGTGAGTTTTATGGAATCACGTGATGAATTTCTTCTTCTGTAGTTATTGGGAATTGCAACGCTGCAGTACATTTTTATTGATTAATCTTTGTTCTGTAAACTTGCTTGGACAAATGGAAATTCACAGGCTTGTTCCTTGTGTTTGAGTTTTTTTTACTTTTGCGAATGTGTGTGCCAAGATTGTATGCTTGAGATTTATTGAAACAGTCTGTACTTTTTGCTTTAAATTCTTCTAAAAAAAATGACTTAATTAATTTAAATTAATTGGAGAGTTTTTCAATTTTATGACATGTTTTGAGACCTTTATTTAATCAATTTAAAGCCATTGTAATAGTATATTTAATTCTGTTATTTTAACCCAGATTTTCTTCATTATTTGATTGTGCTTTTGTTTTTTGTCATTCTTTTTATACATCCCCACATTTATTTCCTCTCCTTTACATATCCAGTTTTATGTAATAAAGCTCTCCTGGAGAGAACCTTCCATTTCAGTGTTGACACACTACAGGAACAGAAACGCTGCTGAGCACATTTCCCCTCCCTCTTCTTTGCCTTTACACTTGTTTCCCTCCGCTCGCTCCTTTCTTTTGTGTCTCCTACACGCAGTAGCAGAATTTCCAGAACGCCGGTGTTATTATTAGGCTTGGATGTATAGCAGGTTGGCCGCACACTCGTGGGCGTGTTTACCTATGCCGTGGTCTGCGGTGCAGCCGGCGAAGGTCGTGCATGCGGTGGGCGCTCGCTCGCTCTGCGCGGTCGACAGCTCACAGAGCAGATTGACCGTCAGGCCGCGTGTTATAACATAACACTGATTTTGTGGGGGAGATTGATGGTGGATATGCTGGTGGTGGGGGGGGTAGGTAGTGGTGACTGTGAGATGCAGCTAAAGGCAGCGCGGCGAGGACACCCTCAGCCAGATAAATCCTTTCTCAGGGAGGTTGTCGTAGCAGTTAGCCGAGGCTGCACAAAACTCGCCCCACGGCATTTGGAGCCACACGTTGGGTGCCGTTCTCTCGTGGTTGAACTCTTGTAGAGCCTGTTTTAGAGGCTTCTTCTCTGACTTGTAGAATCGCCATCTCTAAGTGCCCACCACCGCTTAATGCCTTTTCTTTTTTCCCTACTCCCCTCTCAACAGAGCAAACTGGTGATGGAAGGTTTCCGTAGCTTAAAGGAGGGAGAGCAGGTGGAGTTCACGTACAAGAAGTCCTCAAAGGGCCTGGAGTCCCTGAGGGTGACTGGACCTGGTGGGGGACCATGTGCAGGCAGCGAGAGGAGACCTAAAGGGAAGATCCCGCTCCAGAAACGCAAACCAAAGGGAGACCGGTGAGTTGAAATGATGGCTATAAAAGGAAATTGATGGATTTTGATTCCTCCTTCATCCGAAACAACTGACGATTGGACAATGCTGCATAGGCATTCATTTATCATTATCAAAGGAGCCGCCAGATTGATGGCTTCCGTTGAAATGGTGGTTCGCCTGTTGCTATGGTTATTGTGTGGTAGCTTCACCTCAGTATGGAATGGGTTTTGTATGCATGTCAGTGGAGAACTATTTCAATTATTGTTTTATTTTTACAAAAATGTGTCGGAAAGAGACTTGAACACCCTGAAGCAGGAGATAGCATCTTCTTTAAATGATATGCAGTGAATCTGTCCCCAGACAAAGCCTGGGTATGTGTGTAATACAGAGGGAATGGCTCACCTTAAAGGCTTCCTTTAAACAATAAGGTCAGCTTCTGTCACTCTTAATGGTCCTCTCTCTCACTACAGTATAATTTCATGCTTCTGAGGTGTGAAGAGAAGAGCTGATTTGATCAGGAGAAACTGTGTGTAGGTGTATGATTGTCTTACACGCCTGAATAATTCAGTTCATGTGGGATAAATGAGCCGGGTCACTGTTGGGTCAAGGTCTTTGTCTTCAGAAGTTAGCAGTATTGGATCCAGCGATGCAGGTACATGTCAGTGATGTCATCTGTTCTTGGCTGCTCTGTGTGAGCGGCTTGTTGGTAGCTGTTCTGACCCCTGCTGGTCACCATTATACAACCAATGAAGTACAGTCCTTCCCAGTGCTTTCTAACTGAGCTCCTAGTATTTCCAGTTCCGGCTGAAATACTCGCCTTTAGAGGAATTCATAACAAAAGACAGGTTGCCAATTCTGAATCCATGTTTTGTTTCCAAGGTGAGCTTATCTTTATTTATTCCGTCAATTGTGGAACATCGTTTTGACATTCAGGTTAAAGCTGCTTTCTTCCATGACAATGTACGAGCCATAGAAATGATTCTATTTGTAAATGCATTCCAAGGATAGCGCACACTTGTCAGTTTGCGTTGGTTTAATGCTGAGAGAGCGTGAACAAAAGTGTGCGCGATGGATTCATGAGAGGAACGTGTTAAGCCAAGACCACATTCTCTTTTTTTCCCCATTTCCGTATCAATAATAATACTCCAGTGCAGTTTGCGCGCCACAGCCTCTGCTTTATTCCCTGCATCATACTGCCATCTAGTGGCGAGGGCCACGCATAACACTTCTCTCCCCCCACCTACATCCGCAGTTGTTATAACTGTGGAGGTCTGGATCACCACGCCAAGGAGTGCGGACTGCCCCCCCAGCCAAAGAAATGCCACTACTGCCAGAGCATCACGCACATGGTGGCTCAGTGTCCCCACAAGGCGCTGGCGCCCGGCTCTCAGGACCAACACGCGTCTACCTCGGCCTTCAGTCCAGGGACCACGCCCTACCTCTACTCTCCAGAGGAGGAGGAGCACGCCGGCTCTTCTCCGCTGGAGGGGTCCTCCTCCTCCACAGAGGAGCCCCACACGCGAGGCCCCCGGACCCAGAGGTGGAGGAAATCCTGAAAATAACCCGCAGGGGCAAACCTTTCAGCATTAACCTCTGACTCTTATTTCTCCTGTCAATCAAGGATACCCGAGGCCCACCCACCCACCTCATCTACCTCACACCTGAAAAGATAGTTGTTGTGTTTCTTTTTCTTTTGTAATTTTTCATGTCTAACCAGCACAGCTAAGGCAAAGATAACGAGGGTACAGGCGCTTGTGAACACACACGGCCGCCTTCCAGCGCTGGAAAGTTGGCTGTTCCCAGTTTCACGTTCCAGTCACTGCTGGTTAAGATGGTATGAATTTTGTTTTTGATTGTCTTTTTTTTTTTTTTTTTTTTCTTTTAACCCCTTGGAACTTTGTGACAGCTGATTTGAATGCTTTACTACTTACTCTTAAAGGTTTAAAGCCACAGATATTCAACATGAAGATTTTCCTCAACCCCACAACTTGCATCACACCTCCTCAGCACACGGTAGCTCACATCAGGAAGAGTTTCTAGATTCCCTGGGTCTTGAAGCGATAGTCCCAGCTTTGCTCATTGAGACTATTAATGAAATATCACGGATTCCTGAGGGAATGTAATAGAAAAGCCTTGAGCTTCTGAGCACCAGCCTTTAATGAAGCGGGCAGTGCCAAGTGGCTGTCAAACACTGCCTGAAGCAGCGTGTAGCTGCCCGGGTGTGTGTTTTCACACTTGCAGAGTTGTCAGACTTGAATGACCTGTTCTCCGGGTGCGAGTCATCACTATTAACCTCCAGTTTTTGTTGTTAGATTTAGATATGACTTCATATAATCGCGTTAAACCCTAGTCTTAGGTTCAAAGTAACAGTGACAGTTAAACCTCTGTTTTTGGTTGTTACATATTTAGTTGAAAAATAACAGCTTTAATCATAGTTTTAAGTCATTAATATATATGTAAAGTGACAAGATTTAATTAAAATTCTATTAACTTTAATTAATGCTTGTATGATAACTCTGACATAGGGGATATTTTGTTGGTGTTTGGATCAATGTGTTACTCTCTCTCCATTTAGCCCCTTTTAACCCCAATCAAGCTTTTTTTTTTTTTTTCCTTTTTTTTTAAAATCACATTTAAAGTGTCTTTTTTCCCGAGAAGTTTCAATTATCGACTCCACCTGATCCAGCACAAAGGCCCCCTTCGTTTCACTGCGAAGGGGGCGTCAGACCGTACTTTTAGAGCTGCTTAATATCTCCCAACTGGATCTGTCCCAGCACCCACCTGTGCCTCCCAGTTGTGAGGCAGCACCAGGCAGGACACACGCGCTCCTCTTTAGGGTGACGACGCCACCTCTGCTGCTGCTGCTGTCAGAACCATAGAGAGAGAGCAAGAGAGAGAGAGAGAGAGAGAGAGAGAGTGCTTCTTTTGGTATAACTTGAATTCCAACCGTGGTCTTAGTGGCACTTGTTTCTGACCGAACTCTTCTCTGACCGTATTGAATGTGAAAAAAGCTCACCTGAAGTCGATAGGCAGTCGCTCACGCCGCGTGGCTTCGGAGTCGTATCTGACTGTTCTGACAAATCAAAAGAAAAAAATCTTTGCGTGACGATATCAAGCTTGCTTGTTTTGTTTGTTTCTTTTTTTTTTTTTTTTGAATCTCTAAAGTGGACGGCCAGCTGATTTGGTGTATTTCTCTACCAGAGTTAGGCTTTTCTCTTTGAAGGCATTTAAAGCCGAGACTTGCTGAAGAGCTGGCGGTCTCTGTCGGAGCGGGGTGGGGGGCCCCAAACACCGCAGCCACTTGTTTTGTTTTATTTCCTTGAAATGTACAGCTTTGTGAATGTGCGCATTTAAGAAAAAAAAAAAAAAAAAAAATCAATCTCCTCGATGCAGCAGGACGGTGAATGACCAAACGGCTTTTTTCATAGAACCGGTATCTTTTATATGACATGTTTTTACAGTTTTCACACAATTCCTCTCAGGATGATGAACTGTTCTCAGGGAATTAACCAAAAAAAAAAAGTGTATTTCATTCTTTTGGGAATCATCCACTGACTGACTCAACAAATCTGTGTAAGACACATGTGACTGATCATGTACTGATGTTAGCAACTACCTCTTGAGTTACACATTTGCATTCTTTTTATTTTTGTGTGTTTTATGACAAGCTCCTCCTCTGGGCTGTAGGTTGCTGTTGTCCTGGGGCGTGAGGAATTCCCTCACGTCCCCACAGACCCCCTGGTCTCCCTTTCTGAAGTTACTTCTTTTTTCTACCTAGCCAAATCCTTTTTTTATTTTTTTTATTTTTATTTTTTTCCAATTACAGCAAAAACCTACCTCGTATCTTCTCCTCCACAAACTCCGGACCTCCTCCCAGTTCCTTCTACCTCCTCCATGCAGTTGTTTGCCACGCATCACGCAAGAGTCCAGCCGTACGACCTTGAAGGCTTTTAAAAGTATTTTATTTCTGAGGGGATTCCTGCAGGAGTTCAGTCGCGGTCGGTGTGTGCGCTTCTGCGTGCGTGCGTGTTCTGCAGACAGCCAGCGAGTTTACCTCAGTTTCAGTTTAGCTGCGAATGAATTGCGGGATCGTACTTCACATAAGGGTCGCCCGTCTCTTTGCTCCCCTCATCTCACCCTGTTACCAGATAGGTATTCTAACCACCCTTTTAGGTCGTGTGTCACGTACAAAGTTATCTTGAATCGGTAGATTTAACACTAATGGTGACATTGCAGAGACATCGTTGTAAAAAGAGAAGTTTATGAAGATGAATATAACTATTTTAAAAGATCAAGGAATGGGAGATCTGAATGTGACCATAGTTTTATGAGCAGTGGGCCTGCAAGTGTTTACAGCAGTGAGTAGTGTTTTAGCAGCTTTGCCTTTCCTCCGATCACTGTAACTACTGATTGATCTCGAATGTTTCCCGTTCAGCATGGAAAGCAGGCGAGCAGACCCGGCGCGCGGAGAATGGAGGTCTCCGATTTAGAAATAACTTGTTTTCGCGCAGGTCTTCTGTGGCTGCCTGTTCGACAAAGAGCCCATGCAGATGCAAAAGTTGCCAGAATGGCTTTGATCCACGCGCCTCATCGCAAGTTAATGCAGAGGTTTGTCTAAGTGGAACAGCAAACGAGCACAGCCCCCCCCCCCAACTCCATTAGTTTTGCAGCTGGGGATTAAAGCAATGTGGCATCCTCCAGCTTTAACAAAGACGGGAAGAGACGCTTTAGATGGGTGCCTTCAAGGTGGTTTTACCTGTTAAGGAGGGCCTGACTCCCTTCTGTTTGCATTCCGTGGCTGACCTTTAACCTCCTCATGCAACGCCGCAGCAACAGCTTGAGTCACTCCTGCAAGCACGGACCTTTATAGAAAATCTGATCAGCTTCAGAGAGGACTGTGTGCATTGCTGCAGTAGTGCGACCAGCTACATGTATGACTCAAGTGTTGCCTTTTCTTTGTTTTAAAGGTCCAGTGTGTATGTGTAAGTAATCTAGTGTCAGAACTGAATTCACTTGGAAGTAAGCTTTAAACCTGAGTATTGGACAGGGTCCAGATGCTTCTACAGTAGCCTGGAGTGTTTGTTGATCTCAATCGGCAGCTATAATCCACCACTTTTATGATGTTTCAGCTCTAGGTCAGCACCCACAGATGATTTTTAAACCAGCCTACCTCCAGAACATCTGGACTGGGACTATTTACAGACATGCTCAGGCAGTTTTGAAATGAGAGGGGATTTTAGTTCTTGTAATTTTTTACTTTTTTGCAAATAGAGGGTGATAATTCTGCCACACTGGACCTTTAGTGGTTATAAATATATTTGATTTGGTTTAAAAGTGAACTCAAAGACTCTGGAGACTGAAAATGGGTTGCATTGTTAAAATAGCTGTACACGCATTGATCAGACCCCAGTAGAAACGGGCGCGTTTCCTTTGATCACTTGTTACTAACAGTATGATCTCTTGTAAATGTTTTTTTTTTTTTTTTTTCTCTGTGACATCACCCGATTCCAAAAAAAAAACAAACAAAACAAAACACTTTGAATTCTAACAGGCAAGGACGTAAATGACAATCTGAAGTGTACACATGGGGTCCCCAGAAGGTGGCCGAAACCAGTGAATGTCACACTCGGCAATAACAACCGGAGCAGGAAGTAAAGCCTTCTGACCAATCTGAATGAAACAATCAGAGCACAGAGCTGTTGGCTTCATCTGGAGCACCGCTGAGGCAGGAGAACATCTGTCCACATGTTTGAAGGCCTCTGACATCGGCCCTTCTTTACTGCTGTTCCCGTCTGCGCTCAGAGAAGCCAACAGGTTTATTCACACTTGTGGAACTGGGTGTTTTTTATACTAAAAAAGAAATCAGTGAATTAGAGGTTTTTATACAGCGTCATGCGTCTGATGCTTTTGTAACTAAGGTCCAGTCTCTACGAGGACACTGGACCAGAGGGCGTATGGATCCAACCAAGGCACATAAAAGTGCACATACATCCTTGTGGCGACTATTAAAGTCCCATTTCTTGTTTTATGTTTTTCCTCTCCCCGTCACGGCCCGGGGAGTCTCCTGTGGTGTGTCGAGAGCCGAGCACTGATTGCTTTTTAAATGGGGAACAATGTTTTTTTTTTTCTTCTGTTTTATTTTTTTGGTTGTTTTTTTTCTATGTGCATATCACTCATTATTTCAACTGCCTTTTTTATTTCTGTGAATCTTGGATTGGATTTTTAAATATGACTGAAATGTTTTACTTGATTGGAAAATAAACATTATATTGGCATTACAGTTTGTATAACTTCTGACTGGAGTCGCTTGAATGTTTTTTCTTTAATAATGTTTAAATTGCTCTTCCGTCATTTTGATTAACGTGATCGATTTTTAAAAGAAGAAAAATTACATGTAAAAAGTCTTTTATTGTTATTATGGGTAAAAGAGTCGACCTCATCATCACTTGAGTTAATGTAATTTCAGTAGAAGGCAGTGCGGTTTTTCAAAATCCTGGAGACATCAAAGATCTTCACAAGAAAAGAAGCTTCCATTATATAAAATCCTAAATCAAGACTTTCTGAAACACAAACGGCATTAAAACACAGCTGCATCGAATCATGGGAGAAGTAGATTATTCCTTTCATTTTGATTTTGCTCATGAGGAACAATGTTGCGCTGCTCCAAACCTAGTACGAATTAAACCTGATATTAAAGAAAAGTAAAAAAACAAAAAACAAGACAGCATGTATTATTGCACCATTTATCATCAAAGGATGTTTAGATAACTAACGCAGTCTGAACGAGAGCTGCGACCGTCCTTCAATTAAAACGTGCGGCGCTACTGAGCCTTTAAAGTGACTGTTCCACTCTGTCACCACTGGGGGGCAGTGCGGCGCTGCAGCCTACCCCCCCCCCCCCCGGGGGGGCCTGTGAGAGTCAGAGCCAAAACAAATTAATCACCACATCTGACTCACCGAAGACGCCGGTGTTTCTCCACATGAACCCCCCCCGTTCATCCCTTACATCGACGGATGCCCTCTCTCACTTCATGTTAATGCCCCCCCCCTTCCACCACCCACCACCCCTTACGTACGCAATCTCCACAATCTTAGTCAAGGTCGGCGGTCCCTCTGGTGCGATGTCATTGGAGGGATCTCGGGGGGGGTGAGAGGAGCCCCGATGAGGGAGGGAGGGAGGGTGCTCACCCCCCCCCCTCCATCATCCCTCCCCTCATTCCTAAACCGCTTGTTGACCTTTGCTGTATCGCCTCCGGGCGCTATGCTTTACCCTTTCCAGTGAGGTGGTTGGGGGGGGGGTGTCCCTGGGCTGTGAACACCAGATAAATCAGAAGAGTTGTTGCGCTGCTGCTGCAGGACTCGGCCACGGCTGCAGCCCCCCCCCCTTCCCCCGTCTCCCGGAGCCCTGGACGCGCACGGAGACGCGCTTTTCCGTTCCATCCACAAGTGGCGGGTGAATTATTCATCCCTCATTAAAATGCACTATGAGCCACAAAAATAGCCAGGGGTGTGTGTTTTCATTATTCCCACCCTTGTGTTTGAGTAAGAAAATAAAAATGAAGGGGGGGGGGGTTATTAGGAGCGTCCTGGTCAGTTTGGTGTGATCCACCACACTCAGGAGGAAGATGAGAGGGAGGTTAAAAATATCTCATTTCCTCTCTGCATTGAGAATTCACGACGAACGAGATGAAAAGGGGGGGGGGGGCAGACAAAGAGATGAGAGTTTCGACATCTCCTGGTCTCCTTTTGGCTCCCTGCGAACTGCAAGGAGGAGGAGGAGGAGGAGGAGGAGGAGGAGGAGGAGGAGGAGGAGGAGGGGGGGCTTTAAAGCCGCAGCCCTGATGAAAGAGCGAAGGCGCGCGTCCCCTCCAGAGGTGGAGCCAGCTGTGGACGCGCCGAAGAGGCGCGTCGGTGGGTTCAAGGAGAGCGGCTCCATCCGGGGGGGGTGGTGGTGGTAGTGGTGGTGGGGGGGGGGGGGTGTTAAAGCGTTTGACAGCTAAGAGGCGTTCAGGGCGGGATTACCTCCAGCGTGTGTGTGTGCGGAGAGAGATAGATATCAAGACAGTGAGACCACGTAGGAGCATGCGTGTGCGTGGGGGGGGGCGAAGGCAGCAAAATAGCCTCCGACCCCCCCCAAAAAAGAAAAGAAAAGAAAAGAAAAGAAAAGAAAAGAAAAGAAAAGAAAAGAAAAGAAAACACCCTGGTTACACGCAAAGTAAATACAAATGAAAATATTGCTAATGGGGGGGGAGGGTGTTAACGGGGAGATGCCGGGAGGTGCAGGTTGGGAGGGGGGGTCCTCCATTCGTCATCTGCCACCTACCACCGAGCATCTGCCACTGGGAGAGAAGAGGAGTGGAATGGGCAAACTGCATCCAAACACACAAACGTGCCCCCACAGATGGGGGGGGGGTCCACTACAGAGCATCAGGCTTCTTCTCATGGACGTCAGTGCCCCCCCCTCTGGTATCTATGGGCCGACACACGCCGCCGCCGGCGCAGAATCAACATTTACGCAGGAGCTCCTCCGGCCACTGTAAACCTCCCTTTATTGCATTTTTATTATTCTTCACGCTGGAGTCAAAGCTCATCTCTGGAGCTGAGGAAGGAGGATGCCCCCCCCCGGGCTGGAGTACGACCCCCCCCCGCTGTCAGCTGATATGACTCACATGGCAGAAAGTCATTAAATTATTTACAGGAGCGCCCGGTGACCCATCGGGCTCTTTAGGGAGCGCCAATGAATGAAACGCTGAATTATTCCACTTTGGTCCGTGGAAGCAACAAGTGCTTTTGCAGCCGCTGGATTTTCTTTTCTTTTGCGTCTGCGCGGTCAGGAAAACATCTGGTTAACATCTGAAGCGTCGTTTGGGAAGCGTTTACCTACTGCACACTGGCTGACGTGTGAATTTCTAATTTGTATGGTGGAGGCGAGCCTCTATCCCCTCGTATGGTCTCATCTGATCACACACTGAGATGAGCCTCGACATATATATTTCTATGTTTTATGTATATATAGTATAAACATGATTCATTCAGGGAGTTAAGCCTGGGTAGCCTCCTTTTGGTTTGTTTTTAAAGGTTATGTTCAGTTTCATTTGCATTCCATATTTGGACATATTTACAGATTCTAGTCACAAATATTTAAACAATCAAAGACATATTAGACATATTAACAAAATATTAAATAATTTGGGGGTTAGGACATAAGTCCAAACCCATTGCAGTCCTCCTCACGGCCGCTAGGTGGCAAAGTTAAACGTTTCTACGTGAAAGTGGTACAAAATCCAGGCAGTTTGGCTCTCCCAGAGTGAGTTTACTTTGTACGGATTTAAAATGACACTTTACCTCAGTTTTTAAATACGAGCACAGCTGGGGAAAAAAAAAAGGGAAGATGGCAGCCGCCTGAAGCAGTCTGCAGGAGCTGGTGGATGACAGCGAGACGGTGCACAAAGGACCGCTGAAGTGACCCCTGACAGACCCGAATGTGTCTTCAGTGTTTCAGAACATCCTGGTATTATCCTCCCCCTGCCTCCGCTCGTGTATTTAATAACTCAAAAAGCCAATCTGCTATCACTTGTTTAAAATTAATAAAAATAAAACAAAAAGGGTTATAGTACATGATCTGCTGTCCTGAATTATTAAAACCGTCAGTAAGTGAGCAGCGGAGAACGGCTCCCTTTTCCCACAGTCCGTGCTTTGCCAAGAGCTGTTAGCCGAGAATATCTGTATGACAAACCAAAGTCACATTCAGAATACAATTTTCTGCCCGCACCACAGTCTCGGACATTAATCGCCTGATGAAGAAGGTGTTATCCAAGGATACCGTCGCAATGACCACTTAGGAAAAGGAGGAAGGGGACTTAATATGATGGGAACAAGTGTGACAGAGTAAACGGCCCCGTCTGAAAGGTCTGACACATATTATGACCTTGCCTGTCAATCTGGAGGGCAGACAGGGCGGTCGTCCGTGTTGCGGAGGCGTTCTGGCCCGCAGAAACCGCTCTCATCACTGCTCCAACAAAGCCTTGTCACAATACCCAGAGCAGTCTGGAGGCCACCTCCATGCGAGACAAAGCAACAGTAAACAACCAGGAATCAGAGCGACCGAAAGGGGCCTTTTTGACTTCTCCGCCTCGCGGCCATCGCTGCTGTTGAGATTTGACTCACGGCACGGCTTCTAGACGTCTGGCTTTTTGGTGCTGCTGCTGTTTTGAGGCAGCTTTTCCACTGCAGAAGCAGTACCCGCTTTCAGGCTGCACCCCCGGTTACGTCCAAATAAAACACACACAGAAAAGGAAAAAAAAAAGCCCATTTTTTTCATGTTTCAATTTAGGCTCGCATCAGCAAGACGAAATGGAAAAACAGGGCCAGAGGACTGGACATGATTTTAATATTAAAGGTGACCTGGAGTGTTGCCAAACGTACATCATTGGCTTTCTAGCCACCACGATCGATCAATCGATCTGGCCCAGGGGCTGATGATCAGCCTGATCAACATCACCTTTTTAGTTCTTGATTAGAGCTACTGCTAAAAAATAAAAATACAAAATAACACCTCTGTCTGCGCTCGTCACGAGCAGAACCGTCGGCGGGAAGGTTTGGACCTCCTCGAAGGCCCACGCGCTTTTTCATTACCATTATAACAAGAATGTGACCGCAACAACACACTTTATTTACCATTCACATGTTACATAGAGTACAATGTAGCAGCAGACCTACAAATGAAGGAGTTTGTTACGGTGCTTACGGTCTGTTTACAGTGGGCGTGGCTACTGTGATGATCCTCTGACCAATCAGAGTCAGAGATGTGTTGACGTCACCTTTTGGTACCTGAAAGAACCATGCTGGTATTTTAAAACCAAGCAGGCTGTAGGTCGTTTTTCTCAGTGGAAACCCACAAAAAGAGAAGAGCAGAGCAGAGTAGAGTAGAGCAGAGCCAATATGTCACGAACATAGGGGTCCTGCTTACGACCCGTCGTCTGGGTTTGTGTCATCATCGGAGGGCCAATTTTTGAACCTCCGGGCACGTGGGAGATACAGAGAAAGAAAAAGCAGCTCAACACACTCACAAACCTGATTTGATTAACAACTTAGCAATTACCTAATGCATTCCTTTGGATAATGCAAATCACGTCTGTGGGTACTTAATCAATTAGAAGAGCCCGACATTTCAGCGTAAAGACACTACGCTTTGCTGATTCAGTTTAAAATGGGTTCCTGAAGCAGACTTAGATCAAAACAAGAAAACAACACAAAAAAAAAAGACAGAAGGCAGAGCTGTAATTCCGACATATTTTTTTTTTTTTAATGGCATTATTTGTAAAACGTTGCATCGATGTCAAATTCCATGAGCTCGTAATTTTGTTTTCACGACAAGACAGCCAGGCCACTGGAGTGGCTTTGATAAGTAGCCGCCACACGACAATGGAAAAATGACAAGCAACACTGGTGGAACGCCCCTGTCAGTCCTCGGGAGGCGTTCCGTCGACCTGGAATGCTGACAGATGTGCAGCGGAGTTGTTGTCGCTAGCGTCGGCACGAGTGCAAGTGGGACCCCTGGGACCGCGGGTCAGGTCGGGTGAGGTCATAAAAGAGGGGCAGCGAAGGAGGAACCTGTCGCGGATGCTCGCCGGGAACTCACGACCAACTATGTCACATCTGGAGACAGCACAAGTGGTCCGTCCCCTAACACTAATACTGGCTTTAACTCTATAGTTATTACCCCCCCCAACGCCACCGTACTGCAGCTGCTCTGTTACATACATTCACGCGTCGTCCTTCTCTGAGGTTCTAAATTCATTCGTTTACACGGCGGTTGCGACCACAAATCTCGCCATACAGATGCAGTTGCCCAGTTGTAAGTCACCTCCGCCAGTGAAATCTTTTCTATCGTGTATGTTTTTTATTTTTTGTTTTATACATAAAAAATTCAGGCCACCATTTCTGTTCCATTTAGAGCTCTTATTTTGGAGGGAATGCGGAAGGGGAGCGACTTCCCGGTCATCATTAACGCAAGCGACAAACAGTCAGTCAGGAACTTTTCGCTGACAGAGGATGTCCCATTTTCCAGGCTGAGTCGACGCGCCGCGTTCCCGCTGTCCCCGGACGGACGGACGGACAGGCGGGCCCCACCACACTGACGGAATGGACGACGGCCCGAGCAGCAGAGCTTGAAGCCCAGCGGTCGGCGGGATCGGAGGGCTTGGTTGTGTAATCCGCTACATTGCGTGTCCTTGGGGAGGGTTGGTCGTGGCGGGGGGGGCTACTGCAATACAAAGAACTACAAAACCTCTTGTCCTTGTACAAAATCAAACTTTTTTTTTTCTTGTAGAAATCCTGCATTTTTCAATAACAACAGCTAATACAGAGCGGCGACTGCAGCAAGGACAGACGTGACTGTTGGCGGCGCAATGAAACAGGTGTGGTAGAAAGTTCTATACAACCCAAGAACTTTGGCACCAGGAAGGTAGTACAGAAAAGAACAAGAAAAAGAACAGTACTGGACAGGGTCAGCAAAGGTCAGCCCCAACTAAATAACACTCTTTGTATTTTTTTAAATTACTTTTTCTTTTTTTAAATATTCATTTTGCTTGAATTTGAAAAGAACCTCAAATGGGCACAGAAGGGACCGGGGGGGGGCACAGATGAACGTGATACAAAAGACATCCATGACAACCAAAAAAAAAAAAAAAAGCTACTGTTACAGTTCCTGCAAAAGTGTGTGTGTGTGTGTTATTGTGTGTGTGTGTGTGTGTGTGTGTGTATGGACCAGACTTGTGTGTATGTCCCACATCTGTTTGTTTATTGTTTTAAATGAATGGCAGCAGGTGAGGGGGGGGGGCACACTGCTGGGGCGTCCATATTTCCACAGGAAACATCTGTCTGCAAGTGGGTTCAAAAGAATCCTGTTTCTGACCTCGTGACCTCGGTCTGCGGCTGAGTCAGCGTGTGTTTCACCCCCCCCCCTTCCTCCTCCTGCTCCTCCTCCTCCTCCTCCCACCCCCTTGGCTTCAGTTCAAGGTTTGGTGTCCGAGGCGGCGCTCCGGGTTTCAGGCCATGGTCTCCTTCCCCGGGAGTCTCCTGTCGTTGAACGTGTGCATGTTAATGACCTCCTCGGTCTTGACGATGACGGGCGGCTGGGGCTTCTGTTTGAGGCGCCGCTGACACTTCAGAGAGACGCGCAGCTCATCCATCATGGCGCTGCAGAAGGACCGCTGCAGAAGGGGGGGGGGGGTTAGAGCCTGAGATGGGTTGTTTTGGCTGTTCTGAGGTATGCAAATGAGCTGAAAGAAACAATCCATTACCCCGACGTGGAGATCATTACCAAAATGTGGCAACATGATTTGAGATTTTAGCTGATGAAACTCAAACTTTGGAGCTCTTTGACTTTAGATTAAAAGTAGAAAATGTTTTTCTTCTTCCACCCTTTTTTTCTTTCGTCTGATTTTTGTCTAGGATTACTCTTATTCTTATTATTTCTGTTGTTGATGTTCCCCCATCCTGTTTCTCCTGGAGGAACGTCAGGCCCTCTTATCTTAATAGCAACTGAAAAAAAGAATAATTTGAGTCTAGACTGACTGCTCCAGACAAATAAGTTGGAAGTGAAGTCTTCTTTTTAATTTAAAACTGTTGCTCCTGCCTGTTATCATATAACAATGTACTAGCAAAAGTATGAGAAAACTATTGAAGAAGCCAGAGTTTACATTTCAAATTTTTAATTTAAAGTCACTTAACATGCTAATTAAGTTAATCCATTTAGGATGGAAAAGGCGAGGCTTTTTTTATATAGGTTGGCGAAGGACAACTGAAACGTGGAAACTGTGTCACAGTGTTACAGGTCACAGATCCAAGTGTAGAAAATGTGTGAGGCATCATTTTAGCATTAGGTCTGTTATAAATGCTGATCAATAATCTGATGCCGACGGTGCAGATGCAGACAAATATAGACACAGCAGGAATCAATAACACATTTTTGAGTATTGAAGCGCAACCTTCTCAGTGACTGGTGCGATTGGGATACTTACACAATCATTTTGTGGGAAACGGTTTGACATTTAAAGTTACGACGTGTCCCAGATTTCCCCCTTTCAGCTTTATTACTCTATTTCAAACTGCAAACTCTGCCAAGAACCAGAGATATGTAACGTCGGCTCGCCAGCAGGAAATGTAAAAGGCATTAAATAAGGGGGAAAAATATCCACTAAAGCAGATTAAATCCAAAAATACTGCTACCTTCTTTCAAAATACCAACCTTCTCAGAGACAGACTGACACATTTTATGTAACCTCTGTGAAATGAGCCTCTGTTGGCGCAGTTTTCTACACGAAATCCTGCAGAACGCCGGCATGCTCGTGCAGATTTCAGCACATTCAACTCTGTGATTATGTAAAATCTCATTAAAATTTGAAGAGACAAAATTAAAAACAGGATTGTGCTCAGCAAAGTATGAAAGCCATTATTGTTCCGTTTGTGTAGGTGAGAGCGTAGGTGTACGAGATGTATATCTGTAGGTGGATTGCGCTGTTTTTATTTGCATATATGTGGAGGAAACAGTCCGGAAACCAGAGGATGCAGAGGTAAAGGGCGAGATAAACGCAGACTGCAGAACAGTGTGTGTGTGTCTGTGCGTGTGTGTGTGTGTGTGTGTGTGTGTGTGCATGGAGAGAACACTTATTCAGGAGAAAGCAGCGAGGATGTGCACTTCCCAGCCTGTATCAGAAGGGTTTTCACCATCTCTCTCCACTAACAATATGGCCGCAGTGTGGGCTTCAGCTGGAAGAAACCTTTGTAACGCTGGCGTTCCCTCGCTCTGTTAAAGCAACACCTAACTGGGCTGATGACTTTGGTGTGCAAGAAGGATGGCGCGCTTATGGAAGAGGTTTGTTATTTCTGAATCGGGGGTTTATCTCTCAACGTGGTTGCCTCTTCTGTCACTGGATTAGCAGCACAAAGGTATTATAAAAAAGCTGCTAATCCTGGAAACCGTTTTGTGAACATCCTCAGCTCCAAATTTTGGGCGAACTGTCCCTTTAATTGACAACACTCTCCCTTACATGAGGGCTCTGATGTGGTTGAGTGCACTCACACCCATTAGCTCCCCTTTTAAAAAGCTGAAAAAGGCGAGCTAATTACCAAAGGCCACGCCGGGCGTACCTTCTCCAGCTGGGCGTTCTGTTTGGACTTGTAGAGGACCTCCCCCACCGCCACGAACACGGACAGCACCAGCCCGGCAGCCAGCACGATGAAGATCCCGCCGATGTTCTGCACCCCCAGGGCGCTGGCCTCCTTGCTCTCCTCCTCGGGGCAGCCGTTTCCTCTCCACCACTTCTCCTTCATCATGTGCAGCTTCCCTTCCTCCTGCAGCTGCAGGATGGCGATGGTGATCTTGTCTCTGTACGGGGAGCCTGCGGAGGAGAAGGGACGCCATCTGGAACCTGAGGCGCCGCAAAAATCGAATCTGACGCACCCCCCCCCCCCCTCCCGGTTTACGGCGGCTGGCGGAACCTGCCGGGTTCTTGTCGGCCGCCTCAAATCCCGCTAATCCACGCGCTCGCGGAGGGGTTCCAAAATTCACACTTCCCTCCGGAGTGTGCGGATCCGGCTGCACGGGGAGTTGGCAACAAAGGCTCGCCTCGGCGGAGACGGGCCGCTCGTGGTTTTTGTGGGTGAATTAGCCGACGCGGGGGGGAGGGGGACCGAGCGGGGGCGCGAGTCGGGGCGTCTAACTGCTTCTGATGCGTATCACCGCCACCACCGCGAGTGAAAAATGGCCTGGACCTGCACACGGCGGGAAATAGCAGGGCGGGGGGCATTAAGGCGCAGCAGGAGCTGGGGGGGAGGAGCGGAGGGGAAATGGTAGGAGGCCCTCAAATGTGCCACCATAAACAGAGACACAACACCGGGGGATTAATACTGACTGTCAGAGTCCATGTTTCATTTATAAGGCGCTTTAAAAGCGTGTTACAGCATTTATGTGATTACAGAGGGCACGCTGTGACCGCCACTCCTATATTTCCCTTTTTTTTTTTTTTTGGTAGTGGTGGTGGCGGGGGTCTGCTCTGGGAGGCTCAAACGAGATGGGAGCACGGAACTGTTTATCGTGTTGACAAATCATCCCGTACGGGGGGGCATGTGGTATCATCACTTTGTCTGCTCCTCTCACCTGTCAGCCCCTTTGGTGTTTCCTCTCTGTCTCATCCATCATTCATCTATTATTCTCCATCATCCTTTCATCTCCATGTCTCCGTGAATTTGCTCCGACAAAGGGGCCATTTAGTTTAGTAAAAAAAAATTATCAAAGAATAGAAGTAGGAACTGTGGTTCTGTAAGAGTGCCTTACTCTGGTGCAGGTTTTTGTGTTTTATCTTGTGACGCAGATATACAGTAGTTGTGTAGAACTGTGTGTGTGTGTGTGTGTGAGAGAGAGAGAAAGAAGAGCATACGCTTGGTTCATCTGAAGATGAGAGATCTATCAAGCAGCCCCAACTCTTGGGCTCATATTTCAAATGATTAATGATGGCTTAACAAAGCGGGGCTCGGATAAATGCTAATGGGATGAGTCCTCGGAGACGCGGGGATGGAGAGACGGCCTTGCGGCTGTGCATGGCGTGCATACACAACTACCTGACAGATGTTGGCCACTGGAGGAACCTTTTCTCTCTCACTCTGTCTGGTTTGGAGTATTAATGGGGTGGTTTTTTTTTTTTTCTTTTTTCTTTTTTGGTAGGCGGATAAAAACATAAAAGGAGATGGACTTTGATGCAAGAAGGGCATTCCATTATTGTAATAATGTCATTATTACTGCTGTCAATAGAAACAATAACACACTCTGGCACCCGATGATTGCTTTCATTCATGGATGGAACTAACGATCTTTTTCATTAATTGGCTAATCGCCACCATCAGTCAAGGCTCCTGCTCTCCCAACTCTTACTAGATAAAAAATAAAATAAAATAAGACAGCCTTGGGAAAAAAAAAAATTAAATTAACTCGCCTCGTTCAATAAAAAAAAAAAAATTCCCATTTTCAAATCTGCGGACATTTTATAATCACATTGTAGCTGAAAGCCATTTAAATAAATGCGGGCGAGGGTCCTGGTGGGGTGGCGCGGAGCCAGCCCTGTTTCGGAAACGGAGCTGCTCTCTTAGCCGAAAAAGGAACGCCGCGCAAATAACGCAGCTCATTTTGAATTAATGAAGCAATTAACCATCCCAGGGCCACTTCCATCGCAACATAAATGTTTCCTGGTGTTTTTAATCCTTTATTAGAATGCTTGGCGACACCAAACCACTTCTCCACGAACGGAGGCGACTCTGTTGTGCGTCGTTGATTTGATCCACATCGGACAAGAGGTGCTCCTCATTTCAGGACCTCCCCCCTTGTCCATCTGAAAGGTGTCAGAGCAAAGGCCCCGTAGACACTTATGGGGGGGGGGGGTCACGGGGGGGACTATATTTCACATCGCCTCAGCTTTGTTACAGCCGAGGCGATCATCGTATCCCCGTGGATCTATAACTGGCCCATACTCATCAGCGCCAGCCAGATGTGGACGCTCCTTTCGAGTTTGACGGCTGTTCATTTAACCCATGACAGATGTGACCATTACAGATGCCCGCAGCGCTCTCTGCGGCCTCGTCACCACCACCCCAACCGCCGCGACGCCTGAAATGAGTGTCCAACAGCTCTCCGAAGGTGGCCCTCGCGCTCGGAAGAACTGTGAATAGTGAAATAGAGGAGTGGGAAACGCTGAGCTGAGGGTGTGAAGCTGATTAGAGGATAATGGTGGGATACACAGCTTTGACAGGAGGCAGGTTAAATGGATTTAAAAAGGACTTTTTGAATACTCCAATGCTCCAAAATGATTTAATCTTGGGCAATCACAGGGAATTGCATTAGACCGTAATTTTCAATTGCCTTGTATTCTTATTTCACAGAGTTGCACAGAGAGGCTCACCTTGTGTGGCTCCAAGCTCTGAAAGCACCACAAATGTATGTTATTTTGGCTCCCCGCTCTTGAAATCATGGTGGGAAAGTAATCATTGGGTGCTGGAAAGAAATCCTGACCACTGCCAGTGCAGAGCTGGAACTGCTTGTGCACCACGAGCCCCGGGCGCTTCTTAACCTTATCCATAAATTCAGTCGTTCACTTTTCATTAAGCTGAACCTCTAACGGCTCACACATGTCGACCATTACGGCTGCGACCCCATCGATAAAGGTCAGCCCCTGTTCGAAGACAGTGTATATCATCTGTGCTGTATATTTTAATAGCATCTGTGTCATCCTTCACTGATGTGGGAAAGGTACAGATTCACAGGTTTACCCATGGGTGTTCCCACTCCATAGGCCGTGGAGTCGATCAGGCCTCCGATCTGGGTCAGGTTGCAGTTCCTCTGGGTGACGAACTCGATGGTGGTTGACTCCATGAGGAAGGCATAGTCGGAGGTCAGCACCCGTTGGATGCCCTCCTCCACGTTCTTCACCATCACAGACTGCCTCCTGCTGTTCATGAACTCCCACATCTTGTCATAGGTGGAGATTTTTGTTTTCTACAAAGTTGAAGAGGAAATATTTGTGAAGCAAATTTGATGTCAGCCAAGATTCAGCTTCTGTGATGGATTTTTTTTTCAAGATTTTTATTCTGCATTCTTCATTTTGTCAGGAATTATTTGTTTTAATTGCACCAAATTGACCTTAACTGATTGTTTTCTTTGCATCTTCCTCTGATCTAAACACACCGATAGTTCCCCTTTTTCTAATTAGCTTGGCTCAAGTTTTTCTTGTGAGAAGGTAGTGCTAGACTGCCCAATCTTTGCCAATCAGACTCCTATTTCAGACTTCTATTTCCTATCTCCATTAAATACATCGCTGTCCCTAGCCTAATTTTTCAGTTTTTTGTCACAATGGATTTTATTGGCCATCTTTCCTGAATGTGACATAATGATATTGGCTACTAAAAGATGCCCATTTGTCAGCCTTAATTAAAGAAACGAAACGTTTTTTCTTCTTGTTTGGGAAAAACACCATAAATGTGGTCTGTTACATCAAAGGAAAAACTACTGTCAGCCTTTCAGGCAACATGCAACATCGGACATGCAACATTGTTTAATTCTGGCATGATCTAATTAGTTATTCCATTTACGATCTGTGACATTTCAGAAAGTGTCCTAATGGTGTTCTTTTAATGCTGAGTGCAGGGGGCTGTTTTGAGCATGCTACACTCCAAATGTATCACTGTCATTTATTCTAACCTAGTCTCATTAAAGTGACACTGGAAACCATTGGCATTTTGCTGACGGTGAACCTTCTTCGAAACATTATGGGCAGTTGTAGGTAGTCTGTGCCTCCTGGGGGTTAGTGACGTCATGCAGCATGCAGGTTGCAGTGATCTTATGCTGGATTCAGCCCTGCGTGTTGTCTCATTAGTCAGAAAGCGGAATCCGATACCTTGAAGAAGGTCATGGTGGCGCCGTCCTCCACTACACCGTACAGGATTTTGGTTTGCTTGGCCAGGTCGTCAGCAGAGTCAATGGGAGACTCCATCCTCTCCACAGTGAGGAAGGCAGCCAAATTGGCCGTGTATGAGGAAATGATGATGAGGGTGAAGAACCACCAGATGCCTCCCACTATTCGAGTTGACAGGGCCTTGGGCATGAGCTCTGAGCCTGGTGTAAGGGAGTTGGCAGGGATCAATATCAGGCTGCAAAGATCTCAGCAAGTCATCATTATGGGTCTCATCATGGACTCTAACTTATATTTGTATTGAACTAGTCAAATCATTTCAAAAACAGGCAGCCCAATCAATGCTGATGTGCCACTTGTTGAAGACGCCTCAAGAGAGCACTTAATGGCCCAGTGTGTGCAAGATGCTTTCTCAGAGCTGGCAGGAATCAAACCCCAACCCCTCAATTTACAAGAGTGAGAATCTACACATATCACCAATCCACGATCATTGTTGCACCCAACCTGATCGAATCCATCTGATGGGCCACATAATGTTTGTATTTAAGTCCAAATGTGTCTACATATTTTATGCTGAGATTTTTTTTTTCACTTTTAAAAATGATTTTTTTTTTTAGATTAGATTGGACACTGGACCTTTAAGTTGATATTGAAATGATCTGCCCACAGCAACACAATTTCAAATTTAGAAGGAGTTTGGCTAAAAATCAATTAAGCCTCCATTTAATGATAATTAAATATCAATCAGGAAGTTTGGGCCAGAGAATCATGTACCCAAGGTAACCTCACACCCTACTCCACACCCCACTGACCTCTAGGTGCTGATGGGCCAAGGGCAAGAGGAGGGGACATTGAGAACTACCCCGCTGATCAAACTCACATTCTTACTCCATTTAGCGGCATTAGCGCCCATTTACTGACCTGTAATTCTGTCTGGCATGCCAGTCTCATACAGGCATACTCTCATATCTCTCACATGCGCTGGAGGTTTATTAGGTGTCCGCAGGAGTTAAGATAATTGATTATATGCACAGGGACACAGGTTGGTTGTTTAGTTTCTAGCTTCCTCAGAGGTCTCTCCCTGTTGCCGCTGGCTTGAGTGAAACTGCCCAACCCTCAGAGACAGTGGGATATAGAGAGCTCCCGCTCCACAGAGCAACAGCAGCCACAGGCTGAGGCAACTACCTTGCTGCATGAGAGCCCCAACTCCAAACCAGAAACTATTGAGCAGCGTAAAATTGTTTTCCACCACATCCGAGTCCGGGTTGCAGGGGTGCGGGTTGTACCACTCGTACGGGCTAAACCTGTGGAAGGAGAGAGCAGAGAGAGTTGGGTCAGCATAAAGCGGAGACCAAGGTGCTCCCTGGTCAGACGGAACATCATCATTTTGAAACAGCGTGAGCAGAGTGGATATAAATGTGCAGGAATTCTGAGTTGCAGACCCAGGCTGAGTAGGGGTTGGGGTGTGGGGGTTGGGGGGGGCATAGCCAATCATTCTGCTCTTTTGCAGTGATCAACATATTGGCATATTCAAATGGCATCAGTTTATTGTGAGAACAGATCAATAGGCCGGAATAACTCTGTCACCGGTGATAATGTCCTGCAGCGTGGTGATCTCTAGAGCTCATTTGGATGGGCGTCACACCCCCCTAGTCACAGCTACTCTGCTGATGCCCCCCTCCAACCCCCAGCTCCTTACACCCTCCTCACACCCACACCTCAGCAGCCCAGACCTCATTTCCCTCCTGATTACCACACTTCCAGTGCGAGCGTCCCACTTTCATGCCCCCCCCCCCACCACCACCTGCATCGGCTGATTGTCAATGTCTTTGGGTGATTCGCGGAGGCTTCTCATTTATTATACTAAGCAAAAGTGGCATGGCATTAGCACCGGGGGGTATTGGGTTAGCATTAAACATCACAATCTGATTGGGTTTGTGCTGAGGTGCTTGCTACGGGGGGGGGGGGTTGCTTATTCAGAGTTCAGGGCTCATCAGGTTAGATGTTTAGCTTTTCCTCCAACATGCTGAATACTAATAAGCCCGTGTACCCAAACCGTGGATCTTGCAGTGGAGAAACATGATACCGTTTGTCAGCTACGCTACTATTCCAGGGCCTGTGTAGATGCATGATGTATATGCAGACGTCGATGTTTACACACGGTGGGCTGCATCTTACATTATCAAACCAACTGCTTGGCGTTGGCCGCTTGACTTTGAGACAGCAAAACACGCCGTCTACGCAACGGGTGTTTTTTTTTTTCTCCTGATTTCCTTCCCCAACAGCCCAATTAAGAGGCACACTTTGTTCCGCTTTTTTTGGCGCCCTGTCGCTCATTTCCAGCGCCATCTCCCCCGAGATTTGCCGCTGTGGATGGCATGCTATAATTCCCCCCGTCAAACGCGTCAAGATGCCTGATTTACTGGAATGTCAATGAGCTCCGTCTCCTTGAGAACGCGGACGTCTGAAATGGCACGGCGGCCTCGTGGTGCAGAACGCGGCGTGTGCGCATGCGGCGTGCGTGTGCGGCTTTGCGACTGTGTGCGGAGCCTCCAGCGCACGACCCTTTGCCTGCGACTCCCGTCGCCATGTGGATGATCGCCTGTCGGCATCTGTGCATCTGTACTGGTTAAATATGCCCTAGGACACGCAAGGCGACACAGCAGGCTGCTCCTCCTGATGGGTTTTGGGGCAGGCGTGCGTGCGTGTGTGCGTGCGCATGCTCGCTCTAATTGGATTTGGTTTGCTGCAGTCAGTGTCTTCTGTATGCACCCGGTCCGATGGTTCGTCTGTTTGACCTTTGCCTGCAGCCGGTCCATATTCCTGTGGGCCATGTTCCGCACACTGATCAGCGGGAAGAAGGTGATGTGGAACATGGAGACGTGAGGTCACCTCCTCACATCGCGCAAAGGTGGTGGTGGTGGGGTGATGGGGTAAAGGGGTGGGGGGGGGAGGTTGACTGTGCGCGGAATTCTAAAGCGACCCCAGACTCCGTCTCTCTCCTCCCTCAGCTGTCCCTGTCCCACAATAGCGCTACAGGCTCCTGCCATTACCTGTCGGTTGGATTCAATTACTCCGACCGGCCTTATAGATCCACTGCCTTTCTTCTTTAAGGCCAGCTGAGGAGGCTTGTTGGGGGGGGGGCACATCATATGAGGCCAGACAATATCGCCGTTTTGTTAATAAAGAGAGGAATTGAAGCACAAACAGAGCTGAAGGAGGCAACAAGTGAAATGCACTACTCTGGTGCTTCAAATGAGATAGCTTATTTATTCAGTAAGGAAAAGAGAGTGTGTGTTTGTGTGTCTTTGTGAGCGTGGTTACGATGGGGAAGCTTTCAAAGACACAAATCCCTGGTGAGATTGAGGTGTTTAATGTTTTATTGTGCAAAACCGGGACTTCATAAGCTCTCATGACTCACTCTGGTTACTGGGAATAAGAGAAAAATAATACTCTGCATTTAGAAAATTGATCAGTCAATTGGAGGCCACGCAATCAATCAATACTGGAATTACGATAGAACCCATTGAGCGAACAGAGAACAGCACGGTTTAGACTCACAATGGGCAACATTATCTCCCATGTCATAACACATGCAGAAGAATTCAATTATTAAAATAATGCACATTTCAAGGCCGTTTTCTTGCGGGCGCAAGAGAATCAAAGAGATAACTGCATGCTTACCACTTACCCCTGTGCAACTGCAGAAACAGTGGTAAACAACACATATCAAATATGCATATTCTGACCTCACTTAGGTGACAGTTGCTGCTCTTCTCACTCTCGTCCATTTGGCCAGTAACATTTGATGAAAGTGTGCATTAAACTGAAAATCCCCTGAGATTAACAGGCATCAGAAGGCTGCCTCCAAAGGAGTGTAAGAAATGTATGCATGCAGTTGAACCTTTCTCACAGGTGATTCTGAAATAATGTGTGAATCTGCCCAACATGGCCCATAAAAGATGATCAAACATCATGTTATCAAATGGCCTTAGAGGAAAGGCGTTACCAGGGTAATGTACAGCGAACCGCACTTAGATTTTGGATTAGGTCCAAAGGATTTAACGCTAAATGCTGATATTTCTAGGAGTTTTACCTCCCACAGCTCAATGAGTAATTTCTCCGGGTCCAGAGGGAGCAACTGCTGTGTGTCAGTGACAGTGAGCTAAACATCAGCGAAGAAGGAAGTGGGAGGGGGGCGAAAGAGGAAATGAGCACAGCGGGGAAAGGGAGGGGTGACATGTTACCTGGCTATGACAAACAGCACACAACTGACACCCAAGCAAGCCAGCAGAATATACATCCAGATATCAGGCGAGAGAGGGTTGAGGAAGGAGAACACCCCAGGGTTGGTGCCGTTGGGCTTGCGGTACAGGATACTTATCCCCAGTGTCATGAAAGGCTTGGAGAAGTCGATGACCTTCTCTCTGACATAGGTGATGGCCAGAGGAGCTACCGCCAGGTCTGCTTTCTGTAATGAGATAATAGGGGTGGAGTGGGATCGGTTGGAAGGGTTAGAGGGAGGAGGGGGGGCTACGGGAGGCTGACTCCACTGATGAAGGACAACCAACAGTGCTAGGATTTGATTTGATTTAAGCCGACAGCGAGTCCAATCAATATGTGTGGCCGAAATGACAAAGCAGAGAAATTTGCTGGGGCCATTAGCTCACATAGATTTGCAGGTAAGAGGAAACAAGGCGACAGTTTCCAGAGGGGGGGGCTAGATTAACCCGTGACTGATTCACCATGTGCCCCTTGTGTCAGGCTGTGGCTCCATGCACTTATCAATAACAATCTTCTAGGAGAATGATCTTAGGGAGTGAATTGATCACACCTCTAAGTTCTAACCACAGGTGTTATTTTAGGGGTGATGGGCTAAAATGCCTGTGAAACCGTGAGAAGGCAACGGTCGCGCTGTCACGTTCGGTGTTCCGTTCGACTCACATGGTCCATCAGCTCGCGCACCATGCCGTTCCATTGACCCGTGCTCTCATCCAGGGCGCCGTACTTCCCGTCTTCCACCAATCGCAGCTCGTATCGAAAGCCAAGGATGCCCGACAGTTCCCTCAGCAGGTCGATGCAGTAGCCCTCGAAGCGGTCGTTGCCGTACAAAGGCTTGTCGGACTTCTTGAACATCACGTACGGCTCTTCCTGCAGCGGGGGAATAAAGTGCCGTTACGGCCCGGCCGGCCAATTTTCTATTTGATATTGACCTGTGTGTTTGAGGAGTGTTTTTATATGCTCTCTCTACCAGTATAGTGGAGACACGCAGGGATTTATTAGCCAGAGAGTCGGTGATGTTGGATGTCTTGCTATTGTGAGCCTCTGTCATATTCAGACCGCTGGGAGGATCCCACGTTCCGATCTGTCGAAACAATTTACAGTTGAGTTTGTATCACTTTGTCTTATCTGCTGGAAACAATCGTTTAAACTCCCCCGGACTCGTATGCCATTCCCACCCAAATGGCAGATACCTTTTCCAAGCCCTCCTCCTTCAGACTGATGACATCCAGGTCGAAATCTGTCCTCAGACCGTTGGTTTTGTTGAAGAGAACGCGTCCAGTCAGGCCGTCCCAGTGCGCCTGCAGACAGAAGCTTCTGAGCTGGAATCCTGAGCAGCCCGCAATTCTCAACGATATCAATCGAAACAGAACCCCCCCCCCAACCTGGTCTAATTAGGAATTCTGTCTGACTCTGGCCCATGGCATCTCCCCCTGCAACAAAATGGGGGAAGCGGGGGGGGGGGTGTCCATGGTGGTGAGAGCAGAGCCAGGTATGACAGGTAAGAGTTCATTATGCATGTGTTTCATTGTGCTTGAAGTTTCACTTCAAAGGCATTTGGAGGAACAGACGGGCGTGGAGAGCAGACAGGAGAGGGGGGGGCGGCAGTGGTGCTGGTGCTGGTAGTGGTGGTGGTGGGGGGGGCATCGACTACAATGTCTTGTTCTGAAAAAGCACCTGCAATTATACTATCCAGACTTGTAATGATGATATTTTTGAAAGAAAACCGGGGAGAACAAAGCAAAGAGTCGACCCCGGCCAGAATTATACGGAGGCTTTGATATGAGGACTACAAAGATGTGAACACTGAAGCTTTGCAAAGGGAACAAAACATAAAAAAAAAAGATAATAACACCGTCTTCAGGTTATCATCATTAGCGGGGTGTGTGTGTGTGTCTGTGTGTCTGTGTGTTAAGAGTAATTCATGTGAATTTTGTTAAGGCACAGAGGTGTCGTCAAGCAGATCAATTTGTGGTGATCAGTGGAACACATTGTGGAGGTGAACACGTGTGACCCCCCCCCCCACCAGTCCTACCTCTTTGATGAGGCTAATGAAACGTCCCCCAAAGCGCCAGGGCTTGTGGCGGTTGCACTGCAGGGAGCTGACGGTGATCTGCTGCGACTGCTGCACGGCCACGGCCACCACGTGCACGGCATCGTACATCAGCGCCGCGTCCGTCTGCGGAAAGAGAGAGAGAGAGAGAGAGGTTGTGGGGGGAGTGGAGTGGGGAGAAGAGGTATCGGTGGACGCCCTCGCAACACCTGCCGATACTTGTGACCTTTCAGAGGGGCATGAAGAACGCCGTCGAGTCCCCGGGGACTTGTTTTACTCTTTTGTGGGCAGACAAGGACATAAATTAGGAGTAAAGCCAGCGGTAAATGCCCTGCACAAATGGCATGATGTCTCAGCCTGTTAGGAAAAATACCCGACCACTGTCTGGAACAATTTGAGAGCTCCACCAGGGAGAGAGGCTCAGCGGAAGCCCGGCCTGTCAGCGTAAAGACTAATGCTTTCTGATGGGCGCGCCTCTCCTCCGCGGATCCCAAACAGCCGTCATCGCAGAAAGAACAGCGTCTGACCGCCGGACCCGGCCCAGCGTGCTCATGCGCGCATCGCATCACAGCCGCGGTGTGCCGGAGCATCCGGGGGGACCTGGGCTCAAACTGAACCATTTTCACATGACGTGCTGAGATTCATCTTCGTCGCCGCAATGCTGTGACTGCGTCCCCGCAGTTCGCACTCTCGCATTTACTCAGGTCAAGGCGTTACAGCTCAGCTCTGATCCCATTTCCACGGTCCCGCTGAGTCTGAAGCCCGCCACGGTGATCTCATTTGACGAGTCCTGGGTGACCGATCCGCAGCCGAGGATGAAAAATGAGCGTGAGACCTCAGAGTATCCGGAGCCGGACGCGCTCAGGGGCTGTCGGCGAGGACAGACGGCGCGGCAGGGGAGCAGCGGGCCACAGGACCCCGCGTTGTCTCTGTGGGCGAGACGGTTGCATCCGCCCCCCCCAGAAATGCGGGAAATGTCCGGGAGTGTCGAAAAACGACGAGACCGTTTGCGCGGTTGATCCAGGGCGTATCTGTGGTGACAGTTCAATTACAGAAAGAAAAACTTCAGTGAGTCAAACGGAGAATGTTCTAGAATGGTAAATGTATCTGTGCACATTGCAAAAGCTAGTGTATATCTGCAATGTGTATACATGTCTTTCCTTTTGTTATAGTCCTAATGGCAAATACTGATCAGCAGAAGAGTCCATCTGGCTCATTTATTTCATAAACAGCAGAGAGAGGTTTTACACACAGTCAGCATCTAAATACGATCCTCTCCACTGAAGCAGGGGTTCTTTATGTCCTTATCCAATTATTGGATTACAAAGTACATGCAATTGGAGTGAATCCCCTCTTCCCTCCCAGACATATTTCCAAAAAACAGCTCAATCTGATCTGAAAGATTTAGTCTCATCCAATTTTAAAAGCAATTTGTACATTCTGGATTCATGTATTCTACAGACTGGGTTTGGAGGTGATCGGAGCTGGTCCGCACTATCGTGGAGTTCAGGATGCGCACGTAAAAGTCCGCCTTTGACTTTCGTAACCTCAACCTCTCTTTTGACCTTCTCTGCAGCAACACTGACCTTTGCTTTTGAAGCCAATCAATAGCACATTTTTGGTCTTCCATTATTCATAAAGATCAAACCAGCATTGTCCTTCAAGCGATTATACATTTAAATACTTTCAGAAACAAAGACATGTGAGGAGGTTTTTCGCCTCTGACAACATCTAGTCTAAATATAGCTTCAGTTGCTGGCGGTATCTGCTTCCTGTGGCCCTCCGATGGAATGGGAATAGGATAGAACTATGATTTCATGTGGAGCCACATTGTTGGGACACTCTGCCCCTGGTAGGATCTCAGACAAGACCCCATGTGTGGTCATTGTTTCTACCCAAACCCTGGAGAAGAGTGAATTTAGAAAATATAGGTTACAGGTCCAGCCCTCCATTAGAAAGTGTCTGTGTGTGTGTGTAAACTACACACAACATCCCATTACACCACAACGAAACCTCTGACATTCCAAAACGAAAACTTTACAGCGAGCGCCTGTGTAAACACATATTTTACGTCGGTGGCATTACATGCCAGAATTTGTTTATTGTGACATAAAGATTGATTTTACAGCACGAGGCGAACTTATAATAGAACATTTTACAAACAATTCTCCCCGTGTGACTGCGTCTCCTGCCTGTGAGCAAACGGCTCTGTTGATTTATCTGACTGATTTATGCCATATTAACTTAGAACCATTGAAAACAGGAGCATTCCTGGACAGCTTTCTTCCATCTTTCACCCTCGGAGTGTTGATACATCAGATATCATCTGCCTCCAATGACTGATACAGCAAAGAGATTTTTTCCCCCATTTTTCCATTGTTCCTTTGAAGCAGACAGATGCCTACAAAATAAAAATAAAATCTTTTGTGATGGAACAAAAAAAAAAGGCTGGCATCGAGTGGAAGATGAAGAGATCAAGGACGAAGTGGCGGGGGGGGTTGAAATGATGGCTGACGGCTCTGGCAGATTGCATTCAATTTAAAAGCAATCCAAGTGCGATCTCGATATTTATTTCAGAGCCTCGCATCGGTTCTGTCTGGGTTGTTTCAAGTGGTTTAAGTGAAACCAATCTTTGAACCTGCAGGCTGCTCACATGGAGAGGGGCATAGTTTCAGACATAATGCACCCCAAAAGCTCCCCCAACATCCCCGTTTTCAGGAGGAACAAATGAAGCTTGCATGAAGTTTCCTCATTTAGCACAGGTGATCTGCAAACTGAGCTGCCTGTGGCTGTATGTCTGTGTGTGTGTGTGTGTGTGTGTGTGCAAATATATTCCTCTCTTCTGCATCAGTATTCAACACAGACTCTCCACCATAATTCCTCAGATAATGCTGCACCCTATGATACAATATCTCCCCCCTTTTCTCTTCATCTCTTCGCAATTCGTCCCCTTCCTCCACAAATATTACTCTACACACGCACGCACGCACACACACACACACACGTACACTCTCTCTGCTTGACCAGAGCTGGATGCATGGAGCTGCTTCCCAATGCACGGTGGAACTCAGCTGTTTATACATATCATACACATCTGACTGGCCCTAATGAGATTAGCTCTGACCTGTTATTCACCATGCATCGCTGGGCTGCAGCTGCCAGGCACAGAGCAACAACGCGCGTACGCATACACACACAAACATACACACTCTCGCACCCACCAGCGGCATCGCCATCAACGCCGTACTCCCAGCGTCCACCACAGAGAGAGAGAGAGAGAGGAGCTCATCGTTTTGCTGATGCTATAGTTGCTCTGTCCTCGGATCACAGGCAGAGAGAGACACCAGCCCCCCCGACCCAAACCCCCAGGTTTGATTTGACAGAAGAGGGAGGAAATTATTCATTTCATAGTTTGTGCGGATTTGCGCCGCTCCGCTGCGCAGTCTCGCGCGAGGAGGTGACTCACGGCTCCTAGCGTCAGATAAATAACCGCATTTCTAATATCTGTGATTTTTCAGCAATTAAATTTCCTCTAGTTGAGTACGGAGCGTTCACTGGGAAATACAGGGGGGATTAGACTTTCAATTAAATTTCCCTCGGCTTCGCACTCTTTGCGATGCTGGTTTATTTATCAGCTTTATGGGCTAAGAATGCATTTTCATGAGGCGCGTGGACGCTGGTCGGAAACCCTTGTCCATTATTAATTCATGCTGAATGCAAAATATCATTTTACATTCATTTTCATGGCAACCCTTCACAGAATTTGCTGCATAAAAAGAATCACTTAGTGGTTTTAATGGTTCACACCTTCCACGGTCTCAGGTAGATTGAACAATAATTATATTTGTAGGTTTAACTTATCTTACTCTAAACGACTATTCGAGATTCATTTGGGCCTTCAAAAGCCGCAGCCTTCCTCAGTCTGCTCGTGTTACGGTCAGCCTGAGTTCCCAAAGATCTACTCTTTTTTTGACAAGCAGCCTCCATATGATCTGTAAAGCTAATCAGCTATGTCACAGGTTCCCCTGAACAAAGTAGGACCAAGAGGTCCTCCGCAGCCTTCCAACCCAAAGGGGTCTTGTCCATTAACGCCAAATCTATTGAGTTAATTCCCTTGTTTCACTTTAGGGCTGACGGCACCCAAAGGCGTCGACAGTCCAGCCCCCTTTAAGTGTCACTAAATCAACATATTTCGCTCCAAAAGGAAAGAGTTTTTATAAATGTGGACTTTTGTGTTTTTGGCACGGCTGCGTTTCCCGCTGATGCATCCTGATCCACTCACTTGGGAATTATCTCTGTTCTGCCGCTCTTTCAGCCTTGGCTTTGCTTTCCCGACAGCGTTTGAGTGAAACGTGTGAAACGCTCGGAGTTGCGCAGATGGCGGGCAGATGGGGGGGCTCTGCCATGTTGGCGGTTTAATCCCCCGTCTCACGTTTGAATTGCGGTGCGTCGAGGCAACGGAACAGAGCTGCAGATTTTCCCTTTTTCCTTTTAGAAGCTAAACTCTCCTCTCCTGATGAGGACCCTTGGGTGACACGTCCATCGACGGAGTGGGATTTATGCGAAAGCACATTCTTACTTTCATTTTTGGTCTCGGTTTAAACCCCACTTTAAATCGGGTAACGAAGAAAGGGGTCCAGTGGGAAATACAACCCAGTGAAATAAGCAGTGTTTCAGGTATGGTGTCAATATTCAGCACTGATGCAGTGGCACTAAAATGTCTTGGACAAATTCAGGAACAGTTTTCCATACTTCACCAAGTCTGAATGGTATTCAGTTAAAGATATTATTAGTCACTAATAAAACTGAAGGAGATTTTCCCCGCAGAGGGTGCACAACAGCAAACACATTTTAACTAAATAAGCATATAAACAGCGTTTGGCCCCCGATGTCCGGCACAGCTGCAGGAGCGCCGGCACTGAAAGCTACACGTGAGTGGTAGTTCGGCACATTAACACCTCCAAAACAAGAATTTTGTCTCCAAGAAAAGGCGGCCGCGCTTAATGGAGCTCTTCTTTGTGATTAGCACTCACATTATGATTCACAGCAGTAGATTGAGTTTTCATTCAATCCGATAATCAGATGAGCAAAATTTCCTCACCTGAGCCTTGTAAATAAGAGCGGGAAACCAACGTTTGTTCTCACCCAAAAATGGCCATCTGAAATAAAATCTTTCATGTTTTTCTTTTTTTTTTTTTTTTAATATAAAATCTAACAAAAGAATTGGGGAATGTGGTGAGTGCTGGTCTCCCACCAGATCACCAGATCTTTGGAGAGCGCGCCGTTGGCAGCATGGACCACTCGAATCCACCCTGATTAACGCCACACAGTCGATCTAAGGATGTAACCACTTACCGCGATAGCGTCTCCTCACATATAATCAGCCTTAACCAGATTTAAATTGGGAGTAGGGTTCCACTGCTTCAGTTTTCCCCTCTTATTACAGAAGTCATCTCACAATATATGCTTGAATAATCACATGTCTCGCTGCCACGTGCGAGTGCAGATGGGCGGGGCCGCGCTCCGAGGATGATAACTTGCTGATCTCAAGGCCAAACAATATCCCTGAAGTGCGGCCGTGATATAAACAGCCATCCACCGCCTCCAGGGCTGGGCTGAATGATCACGATCTGCTGATGGTTGTAGTCCTTGATTGCACAGATTTTTATTGTCCCATATAACATCCAAGCCCACGCCTACTTGCCATCTCTGTGTCGATCCTTGTTTTTTTTTTTTTTCCTGCGTTCGTGATGTGCTGGGCTCCTTTTTGCTCTCCCTGACATCTGAAGACAACAAATGAGCCGCGCTTTAAAGGGAAAATCGCTCGGAGTAGCATCAGGGGGAAGAAAAAGAAGCATTTTTTTTTTTTAACTCAACTTCCATATCGCTCTCTCCCACAGCCTGTTTGCACTCACAAATGGCTTCTATAGACCAAAGGAGCATTGGTGCTAATAATGTTGAAGCTGTGCCAGGCCCAGCTGGTGGTGCCCGGCACAGGGCATCGAGTGTCTGCCCTCCACAGTCGGCGTCTTTAAAAGGCTCTCTCTCCTCTGCCAACCGGGATCAGAGCGAGAGGGATCACAGCATTAATGGTCGCAGCCAACCTGTGAACCTTCCTGGAGCTCGTTCTGTCAGCTTCCACCCTGAAGACATCATCAAAACACTAAAATGTTCACAGAGTGTCTGCCTTAAAGGCACCGAAGTGAGGATTGTAAATTCTGTAACGGCAAAAATGCACATTAACCTAAATGTGCGCTTCCTGAATCCCCCTGCACTCGTGTTAGTGTTTGTGCTGATGAGAGCCGTCACACAGCTGCTCAATGAATTTGCAACCCAAAAGTCCTGTGTGGACTTTTAATTTCACCTAATGAATCTGCGAGGTGAGAGCCGAAATCACTTTAGGACCAACCAATTCCCAGATTTATAAGCTAATTTCCAATAAAGCTAATTTTGCTGTCCGTGTCCTTCAGCCAGCAGCGCGGGGACTGGCAGCCGCCAGATTTGGCTCCATGTGAGTGCACACCCACCTCGCAGAGGACCTGGGTTTGTTTGGAATATTGTTTGAATAAAGCTCAAGGGGGGGGGGGGATTCATCTGATAGAATTCCCTCCCGACTGTCGGCCTTGTTCTACCTAACATCGGCCCACAGGGGCCCCCGCCCCCCTGGCCAAGTCCCGCCCCTTTTGTCAGCAACGGGAAAACTTCATCAGGAAGATGCACGGCCCAATTCAGCTGGAGCGTACACGTTTACAGAAACATGCACACTAGAACAAACATTTCTTTGTGATTTTTTTTAGATATAATCCCACTTCGCTATGAAATGACTTCGATTCACTTTACATATTTGAAGTACTTGAAGTGTTGTGTGTATGAAGTGTTGCCTGTGTGTATGTTGTGTGTGTAAGTGTAATCCAGATCCAGCTCCGATCCTTCCTATCATTTACTTCACTGGTGTTATTTTCAGGTACGTTGAAAAGTAGCGCAGCTTTGTACACCCTTGTACGATGCTGCACTGGAGTACACAGACATGTTAAAAGCAGTCCCTTGTAACCAATAAAGGGGAGAAGAAGACAAACCCCTGACCTGTATGAGGCAAATGCCACCTTCCAGAACTGGTTCTTTGAATATTTATGGATTTGAATGATCTAACTCCTAGCCAACTGTAATTGTGACAGTAAAAAGTGGGTCATGGGCCTGCTAAAACGGTCAGAAAGCTCACAATGGATGGGGAGTTTAAATGTGTGAGCGCTAATGGGCCCAGCTTGCAAATGGTGGCATCATTTCACACAGAGTTTGATTTGTTGGGGGATTAATTTGCGGTAAAACTAGCAGCCATAAAGGATTTTATGCAGAAAAACTTTTCACTCTAGCGTTGCTCGTTCCCGTATCTCACCAAGCTTACTTGTTAGATTAGCCTTCCTTTCAGCTATGCTGCGTGCAGTAATGTGCTGTTTTATGGGGTAAGAAAGGGCAGTTTAGCATTCAGACGAAGGCCGTGGTGTTCTTCTCACATAAATGTCATCAACAATTATTTACATTATCCTGGGAGAGTTAGCTAAGCAAGCAGGCGCCGCTGCACATCGGAAGCCATATCTTCAGCGCGGAACCATTAAGTACCCTCGAATGTTGTGTTTGCACTGGCGTCGCCTTGTGTTCCGCTAATGCGCTCCCGCTCTGCCCCGTCATGTCACGCGCATTAGCCAAACAACTGCACTCTATTAATAACGAACCATTATTATGAGCTATTACACCACAATTTCCAATTGCAGTGATGACACTGGAGAACATCCAGCCCTCCGCTGGGGTAATTACAGCTCACTAAAATATAGACATAAATGAAAAAGAAGAAGAAAATATCTGGCCCTAAAGCCTGGAACTATTTGCTTCAATTAAAAACAAATCTATCCAACCATCCATCCATCCATCCATCCATCCATCCATCCATCTATCTATCTAGCCATCTATCTATCTATCTATCTATCTATCTATCTATCTATCTATCTATCTATCTATCTATCTATCTATCTATGCATCCATCCATCCCTCTCTAACAATAATCCTTTTCAGCATCTCATGGATGTTTCTGACAAACACAACAGGGATACTGGCTGACTGTGTTTGTTGCCTCGCCGAGGAGAAACTTCTCATTATGCGTCGGCAACACTCAGCCTCACCCAAGGCGCGGAGTGTCACTGTGATTATACACTACACCCCGCATCAACGCCAGCCTAGTGGCACGGTCAAGCATCGCACACACCAAAACGCACATTCCGCTGTCCAATGTGCTCTCTTTCAACCCCACCCCCCACACCACCCCACTCTTCCTGTCTCAGTAAATCAATCCTTTATGAAATCACAAGGTGACATGGTCGCCGTTGCCCTGGCAACCACCACCGTTGCCTGGCCACCCTGCACCAAACAAACTTGGAGGCCAGCAAGGCAAAGCTCGATGAAAGGCTAGAAGAGCACACCGGTGGGTGGTGTTAGGATGTGTGTGTGTGTGTTTATGGGGGGGTGGGGGTAAGGGTCATGGGTGGGCATCCCTCAATCAGATTTAATGACAGCCAGCGAGGTTGCTCCTGTACGTGAACTCAGCCCAGAGTGCCAGAGCGCAAATGTCAGGACAAATCTATAGATAAATTCAACACATTTGAGGTGCGGAGACAGCGAACGTGATCACACTCATAATATGCCAAGGCCCACCTGCAGAAAACTTCAAACCGTTCCAGTAACAACGGCCACATTTCCGCTCCTCCGTGCTCTCTTTCCGGGGTGGAGCTCGATAAAACCCGACGCTGAGGCCAGACTCATGAATAGAGAACCTTTAATGAAGTACTCCGTCAGGCTCGGTTGAGCCTCCGGACATATTATTCATTATTTACTGGTGGTTCTCCCAGCGTGCTCTGTCAGGGCGGACGCTGCGCTCTGACATGATTCACGCATCATAAGTAATCACTTCCGCACTCTCAATAACAAAGACGGAGTCGAGAAGAGACCTTTTGGACGGCGGAAATCAGCACAAATGTTGTTGAATGCAATAAGCTTTAGTATTTCTGTATTTACTGCAGCGTCTGTGGCTGGGACTTTCGATCACACGGAGTCGCATTTGCATGGATTCATGTGGGAAAGGATCCGTGGCCAGCTTCACATTTTCATTTTCCATCCCAAGTATATACTGATGGAACCGGTTGCTGGCTCAAGGTCCGTCCTTGAGTCTCTTTTCATCTCTGTATTTAAGAGGATCTCTGACATCGTGTTGTGAATGCAGGGGGGGATAAAAGCGCTTGGCTGAAACATGTCTGGCCTGCTAGTAACATGTTGTGATGTGGGCAGGATGAACTGGATTTCCAGCACAAACCAAGAAAGGGACCTTGAATAAGCGTCACGGGCCCACCCCGCTTTTCACTTTCAAATCACCTTATCCCAGGCTTTTTTGGAAAGTCTCCTAAATCAAAAAAAAAGAGGACATCATTTCCATCCAATTTGTTGGCCGGGACTGACAGGCTGTCATATTTTGGCTGTGTGCCCAGAGGAGGGGAGGGGGGTAAAACGGCCATTACCATTCACACCAGATCATTACCGGCCATTTATATCCCGGGAGAACCAGCTGAAAGTCTCCACCGGAGAGGACGACTCTGAGCTCCTGACTGACGCGGGGCGACGGAAGCGTGATTGGTCCTACCGTCATGAAGCCGTCCAGCAGGCCCGAGTCGGGTTTGGGCGGAGCCTGCAGCCGCTCCATCGACCACTTCTCGATGATGGATGACACCTGAGAGTTTTCCGTGTTGAGGATGCGGAAGCCCGTCATGTTGACGCCGCTGTAGCGGTACGGCTCCATGTCCAGGGCGAAGAGGTCCTGTGCGGTGAGAGATCAAAGGCGATCGCTTTAAAGATGCCGATAATCGTCAAGCAGTCAATCGATTCAACATAAAGCCTGACTCGTTTCAATGGGAGGTTTTTTGTTTTTTTTTTAAAAAAAGGGAAGAATTCCAGGGCTGTTTTTGTTGTTAATCTCAACCGGAGGCCACGATTGAAGCGGAGGCTCTCAAGGTCATGGGCAGGTTTTTGGTGGAGCGCCATCTATCACGTGGAAGGGAAAGGACGAGCCAATTGTCCTGCACACGCACGCGCACACCCACACATACACAAACACACACACACACACACACACACACACACAAACACACACACTTCTGGCGTTTCACCAGGCTGACGTCTCCTGGAGGCGACAGGTGACAGAGCAGCGGAGGAAGAGCGGGCTTGGGGTGGTGGCGGTCGGCATCCAACTCTGGGAGCAGCGCGGGCAAGAAGCAGCAGGCCGGCGAAACAACCTTTTCCAGCGCCGCCTGCCCACGCCCACTCCCCGTAATCATCTCGCAAACAGATGATTTTGGCCGACCCCACCCTCTTTCCCATCAAAGGACTTATCATTTGGTTGACCCATAAGGGACCAAAATCTCATTAGCGATCAAAGACCTTTAGAGAGATTTCAAATGCTTCCAGAGTTGGAAGAAAAAAATAGACACCCGACTGCTTTTGTTTTCCTGGCACACAGAGCGCTGCGGACGGCGAGGTGGAGAGTAGCGGTCAGAGTAGAAATAAGCTGGTACTCCTTCCACAACTCGCTGCGTTATCATTCAAAGCATATTTTTAGCCAGTGACAGTTTTAAACTGCACTTCTGCCGCTCAAGTTCAAAGCCTTCCCCCCGTTTGAGGGATATTTCATTTTATCCCATGAATAAAAATGCTGCCGGAGTCATTAAAGCAGGTTTTTTTCTTGCTCCGCTGCAGACCATAAAATGAGCGCAAATGGAAAAGGATTCAAAGTCCGAGCATCAGCAGATGATCCTCCAATGGTAACTGTATTCCGTTAACACAAGACAAGTGTCGGCACACTCACCAGAGTAGTGAAAATGTAGTGGTAGTACTCCGTCATCATACCCATGGACAGGGCCTGCGGGAAGGTAAGAGCTGTAACTAAAGCAGGAAGATTTACGGCTTCCAAATGACACTATTACTGCGTTTATTTCACTCTTCATCTTCAGTCTCTGAGTCACTGATGTGTCTGTGCCGGCCTGAAAGCCACAGAAATAAGGTTTGATGCTGAAATAACCCATTTGCTATTATTAAACATAAAATGAAAAGGAATAATAACAACCATCTTCGCAGAAGAACAAGCAAACAGAGAAAGACATTTGTGTTAACACCAGACTGGAAGGCGACCAGCAATACAAAGCAGCCTGAAGGAATTTTTAAAAAAATATAAATACTATTAATTAGGTGTTCTTCACGCGACATGTGTTCTTTGTGCTAATGTGATTTTGTTTGTTTCACACCTCCTTCTCCATGTGAGGAGGAAATAATAGAGCTCATGCTGAAGTAAAAATGAAAATGAAAGCAGAAACACTTCAGGAATTGTAGGAGAAAAAGCTTGAAAGGAAGAGTTGACTGTACAGGCTCCCGGTGACTGTTTATGCTTGAAAGAAGACTTCACTTAGGCAAGAAAAAATGAACTCGCACAATAATGTGGATTTAACATGCCTGCAAGCAGAGGTAGGTTTTCTAATTAAAAACCTTTATTGTTCAATAGAGAGCATCCGATATATGGGTCAGGCAGAGATCTCATATTCTACAACGGATGGAGCCGGCAGCCAAATCGTTTTAATTAATGATTGAACAGAGCACATGCAGTTAGATTATTTTATCCCAAAATAACGAACTTATTTAGTGCTTGGGTCTGTCTTTCTACATGTGCAATTTAGGGATATAAAGGAAATGTAGCAGACAGCTTTAGCACTTCCAAAATGCCAAAGAAGTGATGAAAGGACTGTGAAATAATTGATCGTGTCAGTGGAATAAAGCGTGAATGAAAGACTTAAGTGATGATAACTCCCCTGTCGATGGATATAACATTCAGAGAGGCGTATATATAAGAAGGCTGGCCTGAATGAGGTCTTTACAGGAGTGAATGTAAAATTATTTGCTCCTGCAGATTCAATCCAAACTGTTCAATATAAAGATATAGTTTTTATTTAGTCCCAGGAACACCCCTGTTTTTAGCCAAACAACTGAACAGACAAGGCAAAGAAGATCAAAGTGGATCTTGATCAAAGCATGCTGCCTGAAGTACAGTTGTATTATTTCTGCAAATATAAAGTCGGAATTTTCACCCTGAACCAGAAGACTCTGAGAAACTCCAAAGGTCAAAAGCCATGCTGGCCGCTCTGTGTACCCACACACTAGCCACTTCACTGCAGATGTGTGTGGTGTTGGGTCAGAGATCACCGTTATACACTGGGATAAGTCTCTATATTTGAGGTCAATGGAACCATCAGTTTCTACCGTGGTGGAGGAAAGATGACATCACAGAAATTGTGGTGTGGTGTGTCAAATGATGTGAGTACAAATTTTAACTGGACAGTGTCAACTCAATTCAGGTGGGGGGGCCATAGCCATGCTGATCATTAGCTGAGAAAGGAAAGGAGGGGAGAAGGGGGGAGAGGAGAAAAGAGAAGAGGAGAGGAGAGGAGAGGAGAGGAGGAGAGAGGAGGAGAGAGGAGGGGAGGGGAGAAGAGGAGAGGAGAGAAGGGGAGAGGAGAAGAGGAAAGGAGAGAGGAGGAGAGGAGAGGAGAGGGGAGGAGAGGAGAGGAGGAGAGAAGAGAGGAGAGGAGGGAAGGAGAGTAAAGGAAAACTTGCAGTCATGAAGCAGCAGGGTGAAACCTGTCAGTGCTTCGTGTTTCTGTACTGCAGCAGCTTCGATCTCTGGCAGCATAGTTAACTTGTTTGAAGGGAACGGTGCCGTGTGCCCCCCAGGTTTACTTCTGATTTGGATAAAATATCCCGACTCATTAAGTTGGACTCATACCTGCTTTAGGATCCAGGCAGCCATCTCATGTCCACAATCAAAGATGACATGGAACTCCTTTGCCTTTTTCATCTCCTTCAGAAGTGGCTTGGCATCCTTGGTCTCTGTGGGTAGCTGACGGATCTTCAAACGAATGTTGTATCGTGACGGAGCCTTGATCAGCTCCTGCAGCCGAATGAGACCTGCAGACAAAGAGGATGCACGTAGCATGGAAAAGGAATTGTGAGGATGGGGCTGCATAAATTGTTTGATCTGTTACAATTTTAAGATGTATCTCGTCACAAAAACCTACTGGATCCAAGGAGAAAAAGAGGCTAGCTTCCCTTCCTAATCCAGCCTATTGATCCACCCACACTTCTTTGGCAAGCAAACGGACTACAGGCTTATCAGGAGAATTTAACACCAAACAGCGCAATGCTCTTTCATAGCAAAAAGCACAAAATAGAAAGAATTTCGATCTTCATCCGCCTACAGAAAATTCCCATCCCACAGAAGCCCCCCCCCTTGCCCTTTGGAATGTCGAACCACTCTTGTCTACTCTGATGTTGCACAACTTCAATTCTGGCCTGATGGAAAGTCAGTCATTCCTTTCCCTCCTGTCCATCACGTGCACGTTTGATGTGCTCTGGTGAAGTGGCCTTTGTCCGCTCAGCTCGCACTCGCTTCTGAAGAGTGCCGCTGCTCCTACATATTGAGCTCCAATCTTCACCTTTCATTTCTTGACCTCATGCTCAGGTAGAAAGCTCTCTGGGAGATAGGCTGATGAGATTACAAGAGCTTCTGCCTCACAAAAGAGGTTCAGAATGTGGGGATGAAAGAGCCTGAATTGATGGGAGAGATGATTACTCGTCTGTAGTATAAAAATGGATGAAGCAGGGAGGCAGGTTTGAGAAGGAACTGGAGAAAGATGGATTTCTTTTCTTTTGTGAGACCACTTTAAGATAGCTTGGCCTATCTTTTAATTTTTTTGGTATTTTGAAAAGAAGTGTTGGGGAAGCAGCCTAATGGTCTGACTATGACTGAGGGCTGGCTCTCCCACGAAGTCTATTGAAAAAGTCGGGTCTGCTACTGCACCTCCTCGGGTTAATCCCCCCCCACCCCCACATTTTGTTCAGACTGACACTTAAGCTAAAAAAAACAAGATCTTTTCGAGGAAGCTCACCGTTTGTGAAACACTGTCAGTGCACACACTTGTGGACTGTGGCTAATGCCTTCGGACTGCCCCCCTTCCCCCCAGATCTTCTAAAGGCTGTGTGTGAATATTTTATCTCCTCCGATAGTTTTTCCTGCCAGCCGTCAGATAGACTCCAATCAGCAGAGCCGGGCCCTGGAGCACGGAGCCGTGTGATTACAGCCTGGGACCAGGTGGAAGTAGCGGAGGGAAGCAACGCGGCTTATGCAGCTGTCACTTCTCGGGGAGTCAGGTGGGCCTCAACAGAGAGAGAGGGTGGGGGGAGAAAGAGGGGGGGGGAGAGAGAGATGGAGATAGGGAGAGGGAGGGTGCGAACGGTCCTGGCTGACAGGGACTGGAGCGAGAGGTCACCTTTTGGTATCTCCCCGGGGTAGTTTGACAGAGAGCGAGGGTGTGAACAGACCCCAGAGCTCGGAGGCGGGGAGTGACACGAGGTCAAGGAGATGAATTTGAATGACGTGACGAGAGAGACGAGGCAACGGGGAGGATTTGCAGCTAATGTTTCGATGAAAAGCCGGCTGCAGCGTCACCGAGGTAGCGGCGGTGGGGGGAAAAATGAAAAAAAAAAAAAAATATGAAAGTGGTAGTGATGTAGCGGAAAATCTGGTTGTGTTTGGCTGCACAGTTTAGGAACCCGCCTAGAATACTAAACACGGAACCTGACGGTGGACATGTTATTGGAAATTTACAATCTGTTCACCCTTTAAAACATAATGGTCCATTCCAAAACATCAAAACATCAAAGGGACGCCTAATGAGCACACGTGACCCTCGCCTACAGAGCCCAGCTCCTCAGCTGTCGCTAGCTGTCGTCATGTAATTTGCTGATGCATTAACAGGAAGAGACATCGGGCTACTCTGGGTAATGTGGCTCATGTTTTTTTTATTTTATTTATTTTTTTGCACCGCTGCTCACTCTTCTGGAAGACTGACACAGGCAGCACCTGCAGGACTCAGGCATAACAGTAAGCAATTGATTTTTGAATTAACTTGACAGGTAACAAAGGCACTTGGTGCACTCCGAACAGTTCACCTGGATCCTCCTGCTCTCCCTGACTTATTTGAAGAGTGCAGGTTGCAAAACGCCGGCTCATGCATGCCAAACAGGAACGGAGCCAGAAGAGGAAGACGGACGGCGACAGTACCTGTACCTGTGCTGTCGTCGTACACCACGGTGACCGTTCTCCACTTGAAGAAGTGCACCAGGTCCAAGATGGCTCTGCTGAGGGAGGAGAAGTCGGGGTACAGGCTGACATAGTACGAGTCCCTGTTGTCGGACACCTGATGTTTCCACTTGGTCTGGATGTGGGGGACCCCGAGAGCGTTGCAGATGGACTGGACGGCGTTGGCCGACGAGCTGTGTGAGGGGCCGAAAATGGCTGCGACCCCGAGGGAAAGCTGATCGCACGCTGTGAGGACGGAAGTGCGAAAACAAACAAGTCAGTCAAATGTTCCAGTTGGCTTTAAATACCAGGCCCTCCGTTTGTGCTTTTGGGGGATGCGTGGCCAGCCCTGACTTTGACTGACAGCCCGTGTATGTTCATGAAACAGCTTTGAAGGGACCTGTTTTTCAAACACGCGGGCTAACTGCTTTACTTGACCAATTCCTTTTTGCATTTGCGGCGCAGCAGGAGACACTGGAAAAGAGGCCCGGGGCCATCTATCACAGCAGTGCATAGGCAGTGCATAGCGGGCATAATTCGATCAATAAATTGGTTCCTGTTTACAAGATCAGAGAGATCAGTTTACAGTTCTAGGCCTCCAAGAAACAGCTGCAGCTTACACGCGTGTCTACAAGAGTCCCTCTTAAAGGTCAGAGGAGCTCTCACGTGGCTGCAAAAATGCTGCCTTCACATCCGTGAACCCCGTTAGACCATTTTATTTGATAACTGTTCCTCAACAGGGGGTTGAGGCATTAAGCAGCAGCATGAAAATGCAGTGCAACAGGTTTGCATTGAACTATTTAAAAACATCAAATAAATGGAATCACGGTTTCGAGCTATAAGCGGGGTTGGAAAGACTGGATAACACAAAAGCCAAAACCATTCCGACATCCCCCGACTCACCTTTCCTGGAGGCCTCGAAGCTGTCGAAGATGTTTATTCTCTGGATGTCATAGGTCAACGTGGTGTTGGGCAGCAAGGTGCGGTTCCTATTGATTGTGTTCAAGGCAAATTTAAAGGCTAGTTCCTCTGCTCCGGAGGGGCCGCTCTCGATGGACTCGAATATTCCTCCTGAAGAGAGAGGAAACAAGAACAAGAGCTTTAAATGGCTGCATTTTTTAACACTACAGTGTTTTCAGTCGCTGCACCATGTTCACATTCAGTCAGACAATGGCAGGAACCTTATATAAGGTGTGAACTTGAACAACTGAATCTCGTCCGATTTGCGCTCTGTAGTCTCCCGTGTAATTACAGGCAATTAGTAATGCGGGAGGTGAGATCAAGGGTGGCTGCCTTTCTTCAACACCTTCACTCAACCTCAACAGAAAGGTTCACTCTTCCAGTTCTTACCATTGATTTCAGTTCATTGATTTTTTTATTGATTTCATGGCTGGGGGGGTACGAAGGGAACTCTGGGATGCCACAGATTGCAGAACCCCTCAAATGGTGTGGAATTAGAAAGGTGGGGCAACAGGTTAAAACAAAATAAACATTCGCCTTCAGTTTACTGTGGATGAATTTCACACCTAACCTCCCCCAAACCCCAAAAATAGTGATAATAATGCCCCCAACAGCACGGCATTGGTCAGTTCTGAGTAAACAAATGCTGTGTGTCTCATGAGTTGCACGTGATCGGCTTGATCATTCTGTTGCTTCCGGATAGTTTGCTGAATTAATTGACCTGCAGCCCAATGAACAGGGACATACTCGATGTCAACAGGCTGAGCAAAACACAACATGAATTATTACAATGAGGTCACATAATATCGCATCTGCTGTTTCATAAAAATGGTTGGGGAAAAAAAAAAAGAACGTGGTGGAACATGCAAACAGAATGAGAGTGCTTGAAAGTAGTCAGACTTAAAAGTAAATGGATTAGATGGGGGGATGAGAAAACACTGGGTTGAGTATTGAGTAGTCAATCCATAGCTCCTGTTCTCTGAGGACAGGGAGCCTGTCTGAAGGAAAGCCACAAACTGGAAAGGAAGAAAGAAAAAAGTCCATCGATCGACTCAATGAGAGCCAGCGAAAAAAGTGACTGAGAGAGCAAAAGGACAGATAGAGCGAGGCGTTTCAGGTTTTTTTTTTTTTTGGAGGGAGGGAAAGACAGAGGGCAATACATTACAAGAGAAGGCGTCTATAAATAGTGTTTGAGCGTGGTGGGGAACGATAGAAAAGGAGAGGCCAAAGTAGATGTCATTAACTTTGGGAAGTGTGCTTTATCACTGTCACCACTGTGCACTGTACAGCCGTGCACTTTCTTTAGAAGCACACCAGAGGGTGGAAGGGGCACGGGCGAAACGACGCGAGAAACAGAATTTTGAAACGCGAGAAGATTCTGAAATAACAACATTTTCCTGCGGCATGAATCAAATGCGCTGTCAATTGTTGGATTTCGCTGGAACTTGATTTCGATGCAAGCAACAGGGGCAGCAGATTGGTCACTCTGACCTGAGAGATAATTCTTACTTCTGCACACTGGGCAATGCAGATATGTTCTATATATTTTATTTTTAATGGGCGCGCTTCAGAGCGGAGACACGATGAAGTCCACAACTTTAATTTCCATGATGAAGTCAAGCATTGTATGATTCAGCAATAGCATGCACAAGATAAAAGGGATATTGTTTGATTAAATGCTCCTCTAAATGCAGCTGCTGTCTCTGATTTCTTCCCCCCAACTTACAGTCTGGTGGGAAAAAAGACTTATATAACAATCTTCTCTTCCTACGAGCTGTGGTGGTCTTGCTGATTGCAGGTGTATGAGATTGTGCTAAGATAATGTGTGTGTGTGTGTGTGTGTATGTGAGTTATAGCGCAGCTGTCATTGGCCCTGGCGTGATGTATGATACAAACGAATGCTCGGAGTGAGTTACGGGCGGGGTAATCACCCTGGTAAGGAAGCGGGCCCCCTGATCTGAATGTGTCAGAGACGCGTCCATGGCTGAGGGTGAAGACAAAAAGGCGCCGTCACTCCTTTTTATATCTCCAAATCAAGTTCCATAAAGCTGCTCAAGCGCAAAAGCGGGGGGGGGTCCGTGCTTCTCACTTGGTTTATTGATTCCAGGGTTTTCTTTTCAGTGGAGGCTTCTTTTTTTTTCTTTTTTTAAATGAGACTATTAAGACAATTACAGTAATGTTGCTATGGCAATAAAACACTGTATATTGAATGTTCCTGGGAATAATGTTTCAGTGAATTCATTACAGCAGAGCCACTAGCAGGTGCAGACTATTTAATGCAAAAATAAATGGCTTACTTATTAAACTGTGAATGGAAATGTTATAGTTCTTTTCCAGCGGATAATTCAGGTGAGGAGAGTCAGACCTGTTGCCATGGCGACTCTCATATTTATGCTATAGCTGAGAGCCATCTGCAGTTTCAGAATGTGGGCTAATTGGTGCAGGGTGGGTATTGTGACATTATGGTGCATAAAGCTTTTGCCTGTGACTAATGACCAGGACAGCTGCGGGATGCTGCTGGACTGCACAGTGGGTGCCATGGCAACCAGCAAGGAACCCTGTCGATTAAAGGGACCCAGGTGTGAAGTCACTCAGCGAGGCCTCGACCCGCCACGCCCAAGCTTGTTTGTCTCTGTCTTCAAGTTGGCGAGCGTCAGTGTTCAGAGCCAATGAACATTAAGGAAGAGTGAAGGAATACCGCCGCAGCTATTCCGGACATTCCCAGTGGGAGAGCTCGGCCACACGCTTATCAGTGAATTGGGGTGCGACGCATGAATGCCTACAGAGCATGGCCAGTCCTGGTCATTAATCTGAAGACCCCCGCGTGGAAGATTGACCTTCCTCCATCTCACAAGGGCCGATTGTCTCCGTCCATGAAGTTCTCTCCGAGACGCACATGGGCAGGGACGCAGGTGCTGCGGATGGGACGGGTGGCCTACAACGCTCTGCTGAAATCAGGTGGCGGGCGTTTTCACCCAACAGAAATACAACCAGCTGAATTTCTGCCGATAAGATACAAAGAGCCTCACTCATGCAGTTTAATCGAGGCAGGTTTTCAAAGGGGGGGGGGTTGCTCGGTCTGCTAACAGCTGAGTCTGACAGCTTTATTTTGACTATAGGCTCGTACTGAATTCAGAAGACAGACATTAAGGCATAAAGAACGGTGTCTATTTGGTGTTCGCAAAATATTTCATTATAGAAAAAAAAGCTCTCATCCAGCCCATTTGCTTTTCTGCAGAACAAAAGCAGGATAACAGCTTCTGACACTGGGGGCGGGCTGTCGGACACAGCGCCGCGGAGCCAAGTCAGTCGTTTTAACATAGTTTAACATACACGTGCAGGGACACACGATTACGCGCGATCCAAGGACCGACCCGAAATCAATTTGTCAGGTGAGAAACTGAGTCTGGAGGGAAAGGGTGGGTGGGGGTGGTGTCGGTTGGAATATCAATCCCATTTCCCAGTTTGGATTTAAGCAACTAATTCAGCGCCAAATGCTCAGTCTTGACAGCCGCTTACGGCGAATACACGCGCGGAGCCTTCAATTATGATAGTACGTCACCAACCCCCCCCCCCCCTGTTACCAAGCTTGAAACCACTAATCTTATAACATGTATTAAATCTGAGCACTGACAACAGATGTGCTAATTGGCCAGGTCCTCTCGATTCGAAGAATGAGCCAGCTCCACAAAATAACATGCTCATTTGCGAGAGCTCGTTGTGCACGTGCTAAAACACCGGCTGACATTTTGTGTGCTAATTTGTCAAGCACCCTCCCCACACACACACACACACACACAAACCCATTTTGGTGCTAATTGTGCCAAACTGTGAGCGCACTTCCACGGGCCTCGAATTACTGAGGTCCCAAATGACTTGTGTGGGTCCGCTCTCTCCAGGCTCTCACAGCTAAAGAGGAACCGCTGTGAAAATAAGGAGGTGCCGATCGCCCACATTTGCCAAAGTGTGTGCACGGAGGCGCTTAAACCTGCTCCAAAGAAACATACTCACGCATGTTAGGGAAATAACACCGTGTCCCCCAAGACCACAGACCCGGGAACGTCAAAACAAACAGACTAGGATCAGCCCACCCTGCAGCCATAAACACGGCTAAATATCGGGAATGGCATGGGAATGGGATATTCTTCTACTCCAGTCATCTGTTAATCTGAACTGCGAGACCACTCTGAAGCTTCTCGGCCTTCTCATGCTTGCAAATCAGCACAAGAGGTGGCAGCTGTCAAACAGCTTGCAGGAAGGCGCAGGGCGTGTTTCTTGCAGGCTTCCGCTTTCGACAAATGCTTTCATTCACATTTTGACGTCGTTGACGTGCACGTCCTACCTGGGAAAGCACCCCCCACCCCCCCAGCCTATAAAACAACATCGCAGGGGAAATGACACGCTTCTTTTTATCTAAAAAGCAAATACGCATTAGAGTGCAACGCTGCAACAATAGCAGATGAACAGTACCAGCTGATGGCATTCATTAAATGCAGAATTACACTTTGATATCAGCTAAACAGATACGTATCAATCCTGCGCTTGTCGTTTGAAAGCGCCTTGTCTGAGGTACGAATGTGATTGATGTTGCCTCTTCGGGGAAGAATAGAGTGGCTTCTCTCTGACTGGAGCTCACCAGCCTCCAAGTCGTGTTTCTCACGTCTAAATATAAACAGAGTTCTTGAAAGCACCGTGAGGGTTCAACTTCAATAACTAACACGAATCCCAACGCTGCTGTCGCCACCCCCCCCCCCGACACACAAAAACCCGCGGCGGAAAATGGAAAGTAAGAGCGACCGATTATTGAACAAAGAGTTTGGGCCCTGACACACTTCACCCTCCGTGCATCGTCTGGTGTCGCTTCAGGAAAAGATCCCAGGTTGAGGATGGCGCGCTGCTGGCTTCCCTCTAACTAGCGGCCATCAGGCTGCGGCCCCGGCAGGTGACAGATGGCGACCTCGCAGCTCCGCTCCCTGTAAACTGAGTTTTAATCAAGCCTGAGCACATGTGAGGGATGCTAATTACCCAGAGCAGGCTGGGAGACAGGACTCCAGCTCGCCTGTGCGTGGGTACACAAATATTTATGTTAAAATGCCAATGTTTTGACCTCAGTTATTCCATTTTTGAAGGTATGTATTTCAGTTTGACACTATCGCTCTCTGTGGGATGGTGAGATAAAAATGAACTGCGCCATCTCTAACACGGATTCATCGCCCTCAACGCTGAGTGAAAAAAAAAAATACAACTTTTTATAACAACAAATTAGGTCAGAGGAAATTATAGGTCTTTATCTTCCTCTTTGGTCCTGCTGCCTCATTCTAATTCAGTGTTCTGGTCGTCAAAATGGCTCTGAATTACACTCTTTCCATTGTCATTTCCAGCAAAATGGCTGTGAAATTACATCCACTTTCTCGCAGAAGGGCAGATGTTATCTCTCGTCGGAGGCAAAGGTCAAGAATTAATTCAGGAGGCAGCTCTTTATCACTGGATTTCTGAAGGGAGGGGGTGTGGTGACAGGATCCTGATAATCTGATTACAGTTTTACATCTTCAGACATTTAGAGCCATGGGTTGATGAATATATTTCAGATCCACAGCTAAGATGTTAATGAGCCAAAAATAACATTGATTAAATTCTAAATATTAATAGTTACATTAATAAGAGAAGTCTGTCTCATCCATTCATGAAAGCTAATTAACTTACAAAGATAAATTACTCGAAAAACTATGGAATTACAATTTAAATATTGGCATTTTAATGCTTTTATCCAATTTATTTCAAATTTCAAAACCCTATATATAACCCTATAAATCTGCCTTATTTCAGGTGCAGTCTATTTTAATAATTAGTTTTGCTGCTCCTGTTGCACAAGTGTCGATCCTGACCTTGACTGCAGACCAGAGCCGCAATATTCGGTCCAACCACGTGAAGCACCCTGACCAGCCAGGGGCGCAACATCCGCGGAACCTGTTGCCCTCTTTTGGGTTTCAGGTCTCAGTGCACGGCAACTTTGAGTGAGGATAATTATGTATCGTGCCATTGCTGTCTCTGAGCCGGCTGTTGGGGGTGTAGGGCATGAAAAACACATTTCCATGTATTCCTGTTAAAAATGGTTTCAGATCGAACCAGTGCCGGGGTTGCTCATGTCAGTCTCTCAGCGGTTGATTATAATTCCTGTTTTATCTGTCTGCTCTCTGGCCGCCTTCTCATTGCCTTTCTTGTGCCTGTCATCTCCACTTTTGGGCTCAGTGATTTATCTGCCTCTGCCTCGTCGCACTGACTGCAGCACCACGGCTAAACTATTTATAAATAATAAAATATAAAATACATGATAACGTATTTCTTAACCTCCATCCCTTGATCAAACACAGATGCTTGAAAAATAAGAAGGCCACCAGCCGTCTGCTGCCCTCCATTTTGAAAAAAACAAAAAACAAAAAAAAAAACCCAATAAAAAAAAAAAAACGGGCTCATATTTCGGTCAGTCTTCAGCACGTCACACTCTAAATGCCGCGGCTGAAGAGTTTCACACACGAGCTGTAGCTGAAACTTTTCCTTCCATGTTCACTTAGTACAGCTCTTCACAAGCACACATCATAGTTTCCTTTTTTTTGTTTTTTTTTTTAACCTCCACCACATGTTCAGCACGGGAAGCACATAGCAGGGCTTGACTGCAGGTAAGGGTGCCTCAAAGGGACAAAATGGCAGGTGTTGTTTAGGCCTGGCTTTGAACCAGTTAACTGCAAGAAGCCTAATTAAAGGAAAGGTCTACAGCACCACCTGGCAATCTTCAGTGCAGTCGTTTGGTGTGGAACACCGGCGTATACATCTACTGGGGGTGGGGGCAGTAAGTATTGTGACAATAAAGCAGTTGGACACTGCAAAATGGAGCTCATCATTAAAGCAGTGGAAGAGCGTGGCAACAAGGCCCTGTGCTCCATCCTGACATTAAGAACACCAATGATGTATGTACAATGGAGAGTTAACAATTCTCTGAAGAGCACTCGGGCAAATTCAGCTTGTGTCAGAAAGTCATCTAGTTATTTTGGTTTCCCAGAATTCTGTCCAAAGAGCCGTAATTATTTCTGAGCTGCTTTTGTCTTCAAGGACACCGAGAATGAGATGCTGATATTGGAGCAAGAGAACAAAGTGGAGGAGATGGACCAGCAGACTATCAGAGAGCAGAGACAAAAGGGATGCAGAGAGGACGGTGAAGGGCAGAGGAGACATTAGCGAAGAGGATAATCACAGGAAAATATTGATATTTAATTTGTCCCTGGAAGCAGCGAGTGTTGTTGCGGCGTTTCCCTCCCGACCCAGCACATGGATGGAACACATCAGGTGACAGAGTCAGGTGTAGAACACACTCAGATCGTGCACGGGTGACCTGTCGGACAATTAGGAAGAGGGCGAGGAGAAGGAGGAGGGAGCGAACGCAAAAAAGAAAAAGAAAAAATCAAAGGAGCCGATGAGGGAGAAAAAAAAAAAATCCAGAATAAAAGAAATTGAGAAATAGAGAGAAGGGGCCGTAACACGCGAACGCGCACCCGAATGCACGCCCGAACAGACACCCAGAGCCCTCATCTGTCAGTGCGGGGCAATGTCATATCCCCGATTCGGGTTCGCCGGCATCCAATCAGCCGTCGCTGGCGTGCGCGGGCGAGCTGGCGCGCGAGGGCGAGTCGCCCGCGTCGCTACAGAGGTGTGCCGCTCCGTTCCACAAACACACGCTCCGACAGGCGCGCGGTGCAGAGGGAAGAAAGGCAATCAAAGAGCGACTGACTGCGGGGATGGATACCGCCAGAGGCGACCTGATGAAGAGGAAATTACCTACTGACAAAGTTCTCAACTGTGCGCGCTCATTTCTGTTCAATAAACACGGGAGGATGCCGAAGACAAACCCTTCCTCCCGCGCGCCCCTTCCCCTGAGCTGGGAGCTGTCGTGTAATTCGCCGTGCCTCGCGCGCGTTCGCACCCCGCTGAGTAGGAAATTTACCGTCTTTTGTCACATCTAGAAGGCGGGAGCTGGATGTGAGTGTATGTCAGCATCTCCGCAGGGAGCAGCAGCGACTCTTTTAAGGAAAAAAAACAATCTTAAAAACAGATGCAAAATCAATCCCAGCCTGTCAGATTCCGCCACCAGGCCTAATGTGTGGGTAGATCAGAACTATTAGGTGGAGAACTGTGTGTTTTCAAGCATGGGCATGAAAAAAAAAACAGGATGTGGCGACTGCAGACGAGGCAGGGGCCTAAAAACATGCAGAAATGGGCTGTTTGAAAGTCTTTTCTTCTTCTCCAGTCTGTTAATATTAGCCAAAGCTGATACAAATAGATTGCCTTTTGTCCCCTGTGCGTATTTTTATCTCCAAGCTCTCTTACTCTATGTCTCCATTCATCAATACCTTTTCCTGCTGATGAGTGACTGAGAATAGGAAGAGGAGAGGGAGGACACAAAAATGAAATTGAACATTGCAGGAGACATTGTGCATAACCCTGGCGGAGTGAGGACAATAGCGCATCATGCTGATTCAAAGAACAGGAATTTAAGGGAGGGTGCTTTGATAAGTCCTCCCACAGAGACGGCTTCTTCTTCTGGCCGTTCATACATCTGTGTCGTTAATGGAGGCCGCGACTCTTGTCCTCCGACGCTCCTCCTTCATTCACAGAGACTGCGGAGAAGGATCTGAATCACCATATCCTCACCTAATTGGTGCCTCACGCCATTGCCGGGGCTCTGAAGCAACCGTTTTATCGTGCTTTAAATCCAACACAAGATAATCGATGACCCTCCGGCTCCAGGAGCAAATAAACATTTACTCTGCCTCTCAATTAACAACATGGCCGGCAACAAATCCAGGCACTAAATCATCACCGACCCCTGCTTGGCTCTCTCTCTGAAGTGAACTGTGAAGCCAAAAGCATGTTACGTGTGTGTGTGTGTGTTTTTTATTTTTTTCTCTCTCCTTTTTTTCCCGCCCACGCGTGACGCAAACAGAAGAGTGATATTGCGGTCTGTGGAAGGTGGACCTGTTTTTTTATTTTTTTTGTTTGTTTTTTGTGCTGTGCCTTGACGCACCACTCAAAGCACAGCCGGTGCATCACACTGAGAGGAAATGCGGATTCTAAGCATTTCCTAATGGCTGGAAGAAACAAGATAACGAGGAGATGAAATGCGCACGGGTCGGCGGATACCCCCAGTGACACCGCAGCGGCGCGACGTCCCCACTCATTCACATTAACGTGCATCATCAGTGGATCCCTTCTTTCATCTTGACGGAAAGTTGCACATCTGCGCTGCAACACTCCTCTCCTTCTCTGATTTTGTTGCATATTTCGAGCTGCTGATTTGCATCGACACCCCCCCCCCGCCGCCCCCACGAGTGTTGCTGGATATATCACCGTAGTGATATTTGTATCAGCAGTGATTTTCATCTTTCCATCCCCTGAAAGCTATTTCACGCGTTTAATCCGAGGCCAATTTTGTGCCCGCTAATACAGAGGCGCGGCGCGTTTGGCTCCTGACCTCCTGCTGTATTTCCACAGAACACTCAGCCCTCCTTTCAGTCTCCTCTTTTCACAGGAGCCATCAGAAACCTGCAGTAAAACACCACTGAGAGTGGGCAGAAAGTGGACTGCTCAGAGGCAAACTAATCTATCTTTACTCGCTTACTATCCGCTGGCCTTGCCACTCTGTTTTTCTTCCCGCTCACCCTCTATAAACACTCCCTCTGTTCCTGTTTGGATTCTTTAACAAACACTCGTTCTTCTTACGCCTCCCCGAGAGACGCTTTGCGCGGGGCACAGACGAACGTGTGCTGCTGGTTTCTCCTCGGATTCCACGTACAACCCCTGACCCCCACACCCCCCCCACCCTTCTACGCTGACACCCGGGGGGCGTCCTTCAGTGACTATTATCCAGACTGACGCGCTGCGAACGATGCCGGTGCAGAAACGAGGCCACGGGGGAGAAAATAAGATTCAAAATGGATTCTGTTTCAGTCCCAACCAGACAATATGATAAAAAAAAGAATAAAAAAATGCAGCTACAGCAGAACCTGTAAACAAGGTCAATCATCTCCATGTAAATAATCTCTCTAAATATTCAGGCAAATCCTGAAAATTGCCTCAGCACGACAAGAAAATGACTTTCATACCTCGCAGATATTTTCCATTTCAAACCGGCAAGAAAAGCGTGCGGTGGATTAATCACCTCTGCGGCTTTTGTAGCCGAGGCATGACGGCGAAACCTTCAAAGACTCGGGACCGTAAACATGTTTAAAGAAACCCATCTAGATAGCTGAGTGCTCGAAGCCCATCTGTGGGGCCGCATGGCAACGCGAGGCAGATTTCCTTCTTTGTTCTTGAAACACACGGCGGGTATTTTTAAACCGTGGAAATGATTTGTTAGCGGAGGAGCGATAGTTTCATATTTCTGTAAGCTAGAGCGGAGCCAAGCGTCACATGAATGTCTTAAGCGGCTTTGCGCCTGTTTAAACGCGTTTGCCTTGAACGGGTCTGGCGGTGGGCCATGGCGCAGGGTGTTATCCCTGATTCCCAATTCGAAATTCAACTCCGGAGTGCAGAAAATTCAGCCAGAAAACAAAACAAAACAAACAAACAACAAAAAAAACCCCTTGATATTGGGAAACCTTGACATTTGGACTGAAAATAAAGAAATAAAAGGCTTCTTCAACTATGAACGAATTCAGCTTCTTGCTGAAGGTTCAAAAAGGAAATCTTGATCTTGAAAAAAGAGCATTGTAATGCAGCTATCTAACTATCCCAGAGATGACTACATGAATATAAACACAAGGAAGAAACTATCAAACTGACTAGCAAAACCACATCTGCCACAGCTGTTTGTTGGTATTGTAAGTGGCCTCACAGACCCAAACCAGTGGCCAATTAAATCATGTGTCTCCAGTTCAGACTTCTTTTGGGTTACATAGTAGAACTCCCAATCCTGTGAATTGACAGATATGATGAGTCATTGTTTGTTTGAGTAAGCAACTGTCATGGGACCATCTAAAATAGATTCTGTATCTTCAACATATCAGACAGATACTGAATTCAGCTTCAGGTCTTTCTCCCAGAGAAGCACAAATATACACCGACACAAGCAATCGGATATCAGCGAGGACGGGCAGTTAATGGCTCTAACGAATGTGAAGGTCATGGATGGATGCATGGATGAATGGATGGATGGATGGTTGGATAGATGGATGCATGGATGGAAGGATAGAAGGATGGAAGGACGGATGGATGCATGGATGGATGGATGCATGGATGGAAGGATGGATGGAATGAAGGATGGATGGATGCACGCATGGTTGGATAGATGAATGGATAGATGGATGGATGGATGGATGGATGAATGGATGGATGGATGGAAGGATGGATGACCGCACCTTGCTTAACATGCTCAACATTTACGACAAAGGGATAAACATAGGTAGCACCATCTGCGTATGAGTGTGTATGCATGTGCGTGTGTGTGTGTTGTGTGTGTCTTTCCGCGTTGTGTAAAGGTCTCAGCGTGACAGGAGAACAGTGGTTGTACACGGCGCACCGTCTGTCTGGGCAGAGCTGGGCTAAATTCAGGACAGGAACAGGCGGACCCGGGAGAGCTGACCTCCTCATTCAGCCCAGCTCCTGCAGGAGCAGCGAGCCTTAACTGCTGAGCAAGCACATCCTCCAGCGCAGAGGGCGACCAATGGGGCTCCCAGACCCTTCTGTTTGTCTGTATGTCTCCGTCCTCTAAAGCACAGCGCTGGCGTCAGAAGAGGCGAGCGCATCCACCACAATGGAGACAATTCTGAAAACAGCTCGATTAAATAAATAAATAAATAAATAAATAAATAAATAAATAAATAAATAAATTAATAAATTAATAAATTAAAAAAAAGCTGTTTCCGGGGTTTTAGATGCGCAACAGGCGCGGCGCGGCCGTCCCGCTGGCTCTGCTGTCCTTGGTGCTGAAGCAGGCGGATGATTCAGGACCACGGACAGAGACACCGCGGCTGCTGCGTTCAGGTGCCCGCCAGGAAAAAAAAGAAAATCTCAACCCCACGATGCGCGTCTTATCTCGCGTGTTCCGCCCGCTGACGCCAGATGCCTCGCAGCGTGCGGCGGCGCATACCCGACACGTTCGGACGCGATGACAGTTCTATGGTGATTCCAGATGTGATCTCCATAAAACATCCGGGGTTGCGCGAGGACGGGGACGGAGACGGGGCGAGGGATGAGGAACAGCGCAGCATTCGAGGACCTTAACCTCCTCCCAGGAGGCGGCTTTGGGAACTTTTAATGTCAAACGGGGGAGGCTGTGGGGAGCGGCGAGAGTCGATGCAGCCGGTGCGGAGAGAGGCGGATTCGCTCATCCGCCGCGGATGCAGCACGAAAACGAGCGCGTTGCCATAGCGGCGCCTCCTGCGGACGCGGCCTGACAAGAAAAAAACAAAAAAACGACGCTTGTGGGAATCGAGGGTTGTGAGGGCGCCTTGTCGCTGGAATTCCACACCCCGCTCCCGCGCGTATGCGCGCGTCCAACACTCGCAAAATGACCCCGGATTAGGAACTTTCTGATCCGGCAATGTTCACAACTTCGTCTAAAAGTTCAGAACTACTGACTCTCGGAGGGAAGTGGCAAATCAATTTCGAGGGTTAATGCGTTTGGCTGCTCGGATGAGTCGATTAGATGTTTTCCTTTGCTGTTGCTGGATTTGTTTGTTGCATTTGTGCATCTTCTCGCCGTGACTCAGCCAATCAGAGAGGACCGGAGCCATCAATCCAGTATTCACAAAAAGATAAAATAAAAATCACGTGAAAGCGGAGTAAGACTGAAAAGTAGTCCCGTCTTCACTCTTGCGTATTGATCGACCAATAAAACCAGATTAATGTCGCTCCGCTTATAGTGTTTACATGCAAACTGGGGCTACGGGGGGGGGGTTAGAACTTAGAACCGGACATGTGATAGAGGAAGAGGTCAGGAGGTGCCAGCAACGAGCACCATCCTGCTCAAGTGTTGCATCGGACAACTCCGTTACCGGCGTCAGGTGATGCTCCTCCAAAGTAGAGACACCTACTGCCCTCCACAGCACTGACATTTAAAAAAAAACATCACGGCCACCGTGCAAAAGTGAAATAAATCAGCAAACTCATCCGCAGTTTGTTTGGTTGCCGACGGAAAGCCGGTCAAACAAAGCATCGGGGCGAAACGTGCCCTCATTTGCATCTCTTCCGCGACAGCTCATGTGGAAAAAAAAAAAAAGCACACAGACAATGTTGCGGATGGAGCCGTAAACAGATGCTTACCAAATCTCAAAACGTGTGGCATCCCGTGAGAGGAACCGAGGAGCAGCAGCAGCAGCGGCGGGATCAGCCTGAGGTTCGATCTGGAAACGAGACTGGTTATCGGCAGATGGTGGGAGGTAATCTTCATGTTGTTGTCTTTTTTTGTAAATGGACACTGGTCCGATCCACCCCGTGCGCGGGTTCTACTCCCCCGTAAATCTTCTACGGTCGGTTGCCAAGGCAGGGTGACGGCGGCCCTGGTTGCGCAAGATCACGGCATGGTCATTTGCGCTTTCCCTAAATCCATTAGCAGTCCCGGCATGATTCCTTCCCCCCCCTTTTTTCCCCCCACTTCAGTGTGCTGAGAAAACCGAATCCTCCGGGTCGAGAGACGACGGGACGTCCATGACGAACGGTACGGAACCACTGAGGAGCGTTGCTGGAGGGGGTGGGGGGGTGAGAGCCGGAACGTGGGATGTGGGTGAGGTGCGGAGCGGAGAGGAGAGGAGCGGGAGAGCGACAGGCAGAGGAGACGGCAGCGATACACAGCCCCCAATGAGGCGCTCTAGGTTGCCTGCGCTCCCATTATACTGCACTGCTGCACAGGCGCTGACGTCGCGCCAAGGTTAGTGTGAACGCGCGCCAGAGAGGGACGGAGGGGGGGGGCAGTGAGAAAAGGAGGGGGCAGAGAACGGGGGGGCGGAGAGAGAGAGAAAGAGGAGAGGGAGAGAGAGAGGGAGAGAGAGAGAAGGAGAGGGAGGGAGAGAGAGAGAAGGAGAGAGAGAGGAGAGAGAGAGTGAGAATGGAGGGGGAGAGAGAGAAAGAGTGACAAGGGACAGCGGGGAGAGAGAGAGAAGGAGAGGGAGAGAAGGAGAAGAAGAGAGAGACAGAGGGTGAGAAGGGAGGGGGAGAGAGAGGAGAGGGAGAGAGAGAGGAGAGGGAGAGAGAGAGGAGAGGGAGAGAGAGTGAGGGACAGAGAGGGGGCGGAGAGAGAGAGAGGGAGAGAGAGAGAGCGAGCAGAAATGGTGTGTTGGAGAGAGAGGGATAGATAGATAAAGAGAGAGAGAAAGATGGATGTACTGGAGAGATAGAGATTTAAAATCGGAAGGAGGTGGGGTAGTAACACAAGACCAGTAAGAAACTTCATTTCCTTCACTCTTGAAATCCAAACAAATGAACCCTCCCCCGATACACACACACACACACACACACACACACACACACACACACACACACACACACACACACACACCACCTCCCAAATCGCTTCTTCAAAGCATGGGCACATCTGGCAACAGATGAAAATGAAGTTATTGCAGTGCCGTTGTTGCGCTGATAGCACAGAAAATGTGTTTTTTTTATTTTTCTTCTGTTGAAAGAAGCAGAAACATCAGGAATCAGTTTAACTCACGGCAGTGTTTGTTCCTGCGATTGGCAAATAAAGAGACAACGGCGTACCCACTGAGCTGCACACAATCACTGGCAAACGACTCCAGATTACAGAGACAGCATCTCCATGCCTGGAGGACAGCGTGGAGAATTGCTTCCATCCTCACGTACACACGAGTAGGATGCGATTTCCCACTTCGTTTTGCCATTTCCGACTTCGTCCTTTCCAAAGCCTTCCCAGTCATAGCTTCTCTATAGCTTCCACAGACGTGGGAGGATTTAGGATGGAGGGGATTCAAATTAGGATGGATTATGTGTATAAGCACGTGTTTGCTTTCCCGCTTTTGCGTTGAACTGTTTCCAGCAACAGTTAAATGTGCGAAAGTGTGAGTGATAGAAGGCCACTATCTTCAGATCCAAAGCGCATCCCAATCTGATTATCGACTCCCAACCAGTTTTGCTCCCCCCCATACGAGGCGAGACGATGTCTATCTGCTATACATTCCATTGATTTTCAGACAGTAGCTGCACCTTATCAGCCGCCGGGCTCATGCGGGAGGCCTTAACATCAGCTGGATCTGTAGGTGCTCCAGAATATGAAAGGAGCTCTTTGATTAGCCCGGAAACCTGACAAATAGCATCTTTGCGGGAACTGCAGGGCGCAGAGAGGAATATTTCCAAAGTAACGACCCCACGGCTTCACGCTATTGACATTTTTTTTAATAGTAGGACAAAAGTGATCACGTTAGTTTGCACAGAAGCAAAAACAAAGTCAAAGCGCGCACGCAGAGCGAGCACGGCGCCGCTATTAAGGAGCCTCCCCACCGCACTACACATCCCTCTCAAATCCCTCTCTGCAAATAAAAGCAAATGCATTTAATAGTTGAGAGGTCGCCCGCATCAGCTAAAGGAAACACGGGGTAATTACACGGGATCAAGTGCGCCGCCGCCAACAGTGACTTTAAGCGCGCGTCAGTTTGCGTGGGTCTTCACAACAAGCACTCAGCAGAGTGAGAATATCAAAGAGAAAGCCACTCGTCATGCTACCATCTGGGCTATTTGCATAATTATGGAGGAGCTCAGTGTTCCCATGTAAGTCAGCAGAGTTCCACGCAGCATGAAAGGAGAAGACCTCTGCTCCAGCGAACACAGCGCCCTCTAGTCCGATATGGGGGGTGCCATCCGGGAAACACAGTGCTCTAATGCAGGGATAAATGTGTTGAGCTTCATGTGCCTTTAGGAAGCCTTGTTGATAAGAGGAGCGTGGCTTAGGCGATGGTTGAACTTGAGTGAGAGGACACTGACTCATCACATCTGACACAAAAGGAAATGTAGTTATTGTGATGTTAAGATGCCTCATGTTTCTATAGCTTGTGAAAACGTTCGAGAGCTGCATTCTATTTAAAAATATATATATATATATCCACCATCACAAGCGTGTCGCTTTTGAAGGAGACCGTAAATGAGATTACTTCACACACACCCACTCACTTGTAACCCACAGAGGCTTCCACACGAGCTCGCTGCTGTTTATTCAGATGCCATTCAGGCGCGGGGGTAATGCAAAGGGGGACTTTATGCAAAGGAGAGATAACCACTGCTAAAAGCCTTCTGTCATTCTCTCTCTCTCTCTCTCTCTCTCTCTCTCTCTCTCTCTCTTTCACACACACACACACACACACACACACACACACACACACAACGGTGGAAAGATTGCATTGGCATAGAGAAGGAAACCATGGAAACGAGAAGCTGATGCACTCTGAATGGTAAGACCCTGAAAGAGAAGACGTTCATTCAGATCAGTCACCTTGTACCAAATGCTCATCTCTGCTGCATTATGCTGAATGCTACAAGTTAATTTTAACGGGCTGGCTCCAGAAAGCAACAGTAGTCCCTCTTCATCAGCCCATTATGTGGAGATGACTGCAGCAGAGAACACCTCACCATTACAGGAGGGTATGTGGAGAATACCTTGTTATCAAACACACAGACAGAGCATATACCTTCATGATTGGCATGATTTGACAACTTCATCCCCTCCCCAACCGCTTCTAAAGGAAGGGACTCACTGGAACACATGATGGTAAGCTGGAACGCACAGACTTGCCATGGCAGCGGCCCACGTGTCTTCGGTCCAGCTGTCAACGTGATTCCACTGGATCTCAGTGGTAATATATCTTTTTGAGGCGACAATTAGTCAAGCGAGACGGTAGTTAGGACATCTCTGCATACTGTCATTTCTTGTTAGACTTGAAGGGTGCCCGCAAATCTGCGCTGCAGCCGCGGCCGTCATGCGGACTTAGGGCTGCTTCTGAAGCCGCACTCGACCTCTCATGACAGCCATCTGTGCCTCTGAAAAACGACATGCAAATGCACTCATTAACATGCCAATTAAGGGCCACAGTGACATAATAATTACACATAAGTGGGCTTCCGTGATGGTGTTATAGATATGTTACAATAATTGTACGGCACAATCACCTTCTAAAAATAGAAGGTTGAGAGACAGACTGTTACTTGTAATATTATTTTTATGAAGCCTGAATGTTTGTAACAAGAATCATCATAAAAAAGAAGTCAAAAGTACAACGCAAATGAACAAAAGAGATTTAAAAATACATAAAAACAGCATGAATTAACCTACAAATTTGCAATTTCCTCATCCTAACAGACATGACAATGGAAGCCAAACTAAAAAAGACTTGGTTGCTGAATCCGATCAATATTTGATTTTGTATGTGTTTATGTGGAATGTGTTCATAAAATTGCAGCAAATACTGCACATACCAGACAAAATTGATTCCAACAAATCAAGTCATGTGAAGTACGTGTAGACAGAAGCCATTCTGACACATTTAGTAATGATGATAATGAAAACACTTTTCTAATCTGGCCTGAGTCATGATTGTTCTGCATGTCTCCATGTGACACTTCCTATTAAACCCAACAGTAATCACTCTCATTATTATCTCATTATCTAAACATGTCCTTACCTCTATCAACGGGAGGTTTGTGGGTTTCACAGTGAACAGGAATGGAAACTTTTCCACTGGATAGTGATTCTGACCCAGTTTTCTGGCGAGGGAACAGCAGAATAGCCGTGGAAACTTATACTGCAGCAGCACAGGCGCTCTTGTCCATCTGCATTTATAATACACCCTCACTCGCTTATATTATAGTCTCTTTTTCACTGTTCCCTTGATGTTTTTTTCAGTTGGGTCTCACCAACATTTTCAGAAAATATAATAAATCAGTAATAATCTCCAAACACAATAATCTACACCAACAACCGTTAAAAAAATTAAACCTTTGCCTTTGTTTGAAATGTTTTTCCTATGGCCTTGTGAGATTAAACGGGTCTGGTGCTTTGAAAAAGAAAAGAAAATCACATTCACACACACACACACTCACATGCACATGCACATGTGCAGCGGAGAGCCTGATTAGATGGTGGACGGTCGGAGTTTCTATTACCGAGTATCCAGCACGGTCTGGTTTGCAGGATAAGGACGTCCTTACAGGGACATTTGTCAGTGTGAATGATGAGGAAGCAGCTCTGTGTGTATGTGTGTGTGTGTGTGTGTTCTTGTATTTGCTGCATATTGAGTATTGGATATATAGGGACACTCATTTCACTAACAAAGTGAGGACATTTGCCCCAAAACCTCAAAGGACTCAGAACTGAGTTTAGGTTAGGATTAGGGAGTTTGTTGGGATGGTTAGGGGAAGAGAATGGAGCTGGGTTATGCAGTATGTCTGAGTCCTCACAAAGACAGAAGGACAAGAATGTGTGTGTGTGTGTGTGTGTGTGTGTGTGTGTGTGTGAGAGAGAGAGAGAGAGAGAGAGAGAGAGAGAGAGAGAGAGAGAGAGACCATGTGATCTGACATAGACCCAGACCATAAGGAATATCAAGCATATGGGCAATATGTCCATCTGCCTATGTGTTATTTTGCCCATCAAACAGAAAATCTTTGCAATACTTGCAATACTTAAAGTGAGTTTCCCCACTGGGATAGTGGGCTGGGAATTTGCCTGAAGACAAAAGAAAAACATACACAGACTTGAGATTGATGCAGAGAATTCTCCATTAAGCTTTTCTCTTCGCAAGGACCTCCGCATGCACAAGACTGGAGGAAGTGTAAATAAAGGATGGACACACGCGGTTGGCTTGCACATCGGGCCTTTTTAATGGCCTCTCTGGGTGCTCATTAGTAAGTCATTAGCATTTGAACTAATTTGCACCATTTTACAGACCACTGAGAAAATAATGCCACCAACATCCCATATAAACAACAACAGACCGCTCTGAGGAGCTCCAATGATGTGGACAAAAAAAAAAAAGAAAAAAAAAGGCTGCTCATTTCCTAAGCTGCCATTTTTTAAAAGAAACTTCCCCAAAAGGAGGAGGAGGAGTTAACAACCTTTTAGGTTTTCTCCCTCCGTAATGCAAGCAGCTCCGTCTCCACAAAGATTCCAGGGATCAGGCGTTCAGGCGTGGCAGGACGTGCAGGTTTGGTAGCCACGGATCAGAAGATCCAAATGAGGATAATGCCCTTTCAGGATCCAGCGTTTTCAATCAAAGAATCCGTTACTGTGACTGGAAACAAAAATGCCCCGAGGGGCAATCATGTAGGAGTTTGTCGACATGGAAAAGCTGGCACGACTAATATGGCTTGTCAGGTTGCGGCTCTCAGCCTCCAGAAAGGTACATGTAATGCCTTTGTCTGCAGCATCTCTCAGGAGTCATGCTCTAATAGCTTTTCCAGAACCGTGTTGCTTTGGAAAGAGGGATTTTAGTTGGTGTTTCACGATGATGCGCCTGAACTTGCAGGGGATGAACTCACTCATTTAAACATAATTCAGCGTGAATCTAATTTATAGCATCATGAGTGCAATAAATCCGCGTCTTTAGAATAAATAGCATCTGGCACACGGTTTTTATAATTATGAAATTGCCTACGGATTTATCAAATATAACTCAAGGTACAAGGATTGTGTCTTGTGTAAGCTGTGGTGTTTCATAAGATGCCAAGACTGCGGCATTCCACATAATTATATTGAGGAGATAAAAAGAAATGCTAAATACTGTGAAAAGTATGCCAAGTGCCATTTTGTTCAAGGTTTAAATATATCTGAGATGTGTTCAGCTGCAGAAGATGTAGCTAAAGTACATTAAATCCCAAACTCTAATACTTTGTAAGAGAGAGAGATCCCTCCCAAACTGTCTGCATTAAAGATGGAGCGTTAATGAATCACCCCCCCCCCACATGGTATGTGCACACACACACACAAACACACATATACACCCACAATTAGCTGGAGAACTTTAAGGTTTTTTCCTGTGATAGACACCTTTCTTTTCTACATATTTAAACCCTCAAATCTTCCGGATATTGTGCGCGAATCCTCAGGGATCATTTTAAAAAGACAAATTCTCATTACAGCGGTCCTCTGTGGGTACAGTAAGCTTCGTGCAGAATACCCCCACACACCCACACAGTAAAACGTTGCCCCCTAAAACCTGGGGATACCTCCAGACATGGGGCAGGTGGAGCACCAGATCTTATAGGTGCCCTTGCTGCTGGAGAGGCGATGGAAGGAGGCGGGTTGTGTGCTGGGTGAGGTCACGGCTCTCTCCACTCCTCCATTAATCACGCCTGCACACATGAAAATGAGCTAAACTGTCTCCGGTGTGCTCCAATTCCACTCAAGGACATCTCTGCAATTGCAGGTGTGAGGACGGATCTCCCTGCATCCATTTCCCTCCTGTTTCCCCAACTAACAGACACCCTTTAGTGCCCATCCCTGACTGAGCTTTACTTGTCAGAAGTGTCACTCTTCCTTGTTAACATCAGAACAATTAACATGCGCATGAATCCTTTTGTCAGATACTTAATAGAAATTGAATTGAAGGACTTATCCATCCCCCAGAGTTTAATGTAATTGTTCTGATGACTAAGAAGCTTGCTGTATCATATACTGTTTATTGAAATGATGAGGATGCTGAGCAGTGGAGAAGATGAAGACACGGAGGGGAGGGAGGACCAGGAGACAGAGAAGAAATGAGGAAAGAGAAAGGACGGGGAGAAAAAGAAAATGAGCTTGGTCCCTCTGTGCTTCTCCACTTAATCTTCCACTGGTCTATAAATAGGCCTCCACAGCCATGGAATATCGGGAGATTAATGGGAGAGAATAGAACACCATAATGCTCCAAAGCCCCAACACTTCTGTGGTACTTCAGTGCTGTATTCCATTTCACCTCAGCACCGACGGCAGAATTTCAGCTTTACTCTAAAGTCCGACCACGCCATTCTGGCATTTATAAATATATATGAGAATTTGATGCATATAAGTAAATTGCCTGAAGGATACAAGGCTTTCCCACGGCTGGTGAGTGGGAAAGCTCTCTCCGCTTATTTAAAATTCTGAAAGATGCACTGCAGAGCATCTTTTCAGCACTAATCACATGCACCCATCTCTTGAAAGGCGAAGGCGCATCTGAAATTGCTGCAACGTTATCACCTGCTGGTTGTCACAAGATCACCCCCCCAACACACCCCCCACCCTACCACCCCCTGCTGCGTTACAGCCACCACCATCTGCAAGCGACGCATCCAGCGGGGCTGCAGCACTGACGGCCCATCTTAACTTTAGCTCACTAATACGGACCTAATGAGGTGTGAGGAGTTATGAGCGACGTTAAAGACAAAAGGGATGAGAGTGTTTATGAGAGCGTTTAATGCCAATGATTTACTTTCTACAATGAAAGTGAGGAAATTCACAACCATAAGACCAGACAGAATCCCAAAGCGCACATGTGAAAAGAAATCAATTAAGTAGCAGTACATATGCATTATATTTGCATGTCACCTTTGATAAATACATCTTGTTCTTATTGTTCGTTCCTCTCCGGGTCTGGTTCGGTAACAGTGGTGCTGTATCCGTGGACACACGGACATCCAAAGCGAACCTTGTAGTCGCAGCATACCCCATCGACTTGCTTGGCGTTGTCACAGTGAAACCCCTCAGTGGGGCTGAAGCTGAAAAATAATTCAGGGCCCGTCACTTGTCGACGCGGCGCGCAAAGGAGGGAGACGGAGCCGCGCCGTTCGCGACCAGTGTAAATCATTAACGACGCGTTCATGTCTGACAAATCACAATCTCTGTGTGCTCACGGGGATATGATGCAGGGAAATCAGTACAAATGGAACATCGAGTGTTCCTGCTGTGTGTTTTCCACAGTATTCGCTCGGTAGCTGTGAGCACAAGCCCGAGCCAGGTTTAAAACTTTCAGACGTCGCGCGCCTACACACACTTTCCTCGCGGGGCTCATTAAAATTTTCACACTGTCTAATGTAAATGCACACCCACTGAGGCTCTGTGTCCTCTGCAGTTCGCCCAGACGCTGTGTTTCTCTCTGGGAAAGTGGAGTTAATATTTAAAGCGTCGACTGATCGGTGGCTCTATGGCTCCCTAATTAAACTGTTGGGAACTTACACACTGTAGATTTCCCCTGTCCTGGAGGCTGAGGTCAGCGTGTCCGTGGTGATGGCTTCAATGTACACTGGTTTTTCGCAGATCTCTCCCGGGTAAGTGGACCTCAGGCCGGTCAGGAGCTCCCAGTCTCCCGTCCCAGTCGGATCATCGTGGTTGTACCATTTGGTCCAGCAGACTGTAAGGAGCAAGAGACGCAATGATAGCTGTCAACGTTTGCAGACACGACCCATTGGAAGGGCTTCCACTGACCTGTAGATCACATCCCCCGCCTCAGAGGGAGTCAGCCCCGATAGCGTCAGGGCCTCGATGTCTACAGGGTCTCTGCAGAGCTTACTGGGGTATCTGGAGATGATGTTGCTGATGGTCTCGTAGTCTCCGGATCTGAATTCGTTGTCAACATCAAACCAGCTGGTCCAGCATCCTGCACCGGGGTGTCAACACAGCGGTTCTCATCTTACAAAGTAAAGATTTCCCAGCGTGTTGGAGGATAGGATCTGCTTACAAATGGTGTCCTGCTCGTGGCAGACTGTAAGGTTAAAAAAGGACAAGGAGTCAGTCCACATGAACCAGTGAAGGTTGTGTTTACAGCTGAACAGACACCCCCCCCTTTTACAATTAATGATCTGGAGCCGAGAAATGACGTTCAGCAGACCTTTAAAGCCTCTAGTTCACACTCACAACAGAATCAAGCAACGACAAGACAAACTCTTGGGAACATTCTGCTCCTACCTTGTGGATTCACGATCACTTCATGATCGCCATTGTGCGCTGGTGAAAGGAAAGAAAGAAATGAAAAAGGGTGACCATCAGCGTCTGATCACGAAGTCGGCCGACGGTGACGTGAGCCTACCTTAGACCAAGCCAGCAAGAAAAACGAGGCCCAACTACAGGAGAAAAAGAGAGAGGTGATCAGAGGCCATGGCAGAGAGCAGAAAGAGGAACCGACAGAGCTACAGGCATACCAGCCGGATCATGATGGCAGATGAAGAAGGACTCTCAACCCTGTGGAGACAACAAATCCTGGAAATATATTTAGATCTATCTACACCAGTAGACGATCAGTAGGACACTCACCCACGGTTCAGATGTACTGAGCAGAATGGCTTGATGGTTCAGGTTTTTTGCCCCCTTAAATACGTACACAGGTGCTGTAATTATGAGTAAACACTAATTAACCACTAATTTGGAGGTGGAGCGCATGAAATATGCAAACCACAGGAATTCCAAAGGGTGGGGTTCCAAACCACAAAAGAGCCGACAAACGGTGCACTTACACGTACGACCTGACCATTAAAAAGTGCCGTAATGAGACAACAGCATGCATTTTCATTTCAAGAGGATCGGGTGTTGAAATAATGTGGCCGCTGGATTAAATTAGAGTAACAGGAAAAAAAAAAAAAAACAGGTTTAGGATAAATTAGTCATGTTTGCTCAGCTTCATGATGAATAAATCACTACAGCGATCAGCAATAAACCAAACAAAATACTAAAACTCAACGTAAATAAAGGATTCAGCCAACTATAGCTCCTTTTCTTCTGTACAGTGTGTGTGTGTGTGTGTAATAAAACTAGAGTGCTGTAAGTGACTCCCATAATAATGCTAACAGCTGCTGAAAAAGAAATTGATTCTGTACATCATTCCCATGTGAGCGCTCCGGTGTCTGTTCCATCTTCGGAGCAGTTTGTTTTCCCCCCGCGAAATTATTTTCTTTTTCAATATTTCGAATGTTGCACGTCGCCCTATCCAGCGCGCGGCGACCCAACCCCCGGTGAAATAATCCAATGATTGCACCTTCAATTCCGCACGTTCTTGATCAAAAGTAATGAAGCCTAAATTGGTGCCGATGTCTGTGTATCCTGCAAGGCGCTCGGTGCCAGCTGTGGCGCTCTTTCCCCGAGTGCGCCCCTACGTATGCGCACAGATGTTTAAAGCGCGTACGCTGTGAATGCGCGATCAGTCAAAATTTTCTCCCACGTGGCCGATGAGACAGATAATCCCACCGATCCCGACGTTAAAACCAGAGTGCAGCCACCTTTTCTCAGTGTGGGGGTTCCCCAGCGGTGGTTGTGTGCACGTTTATTAAGTGGCCTTTCAGAAGAATAGTTACCTCCCACTGTTCGATAGCAGCTGGGGACAAATTCTGTCTATTCATACATCAGCATTAAACTTTGTCGTCTGGAGAGGCCAATGTAATATTTTACACTAAATTGTGCTTTGGACTGGATGCCAAAGTACAAATGACAGCGAGGTGTAGACTCATTTATCATCCCACCCAAACCCCCACCCGCCCCACCATCTCTTTACCTCGAAACACCCTCAATCTCTCCTTGGTCTCCATGGAAATGGGGTCTGTGTCATCCTGCTGTGAAGGAGCCGACTGGAGCCTCTGTTTACCATCAGGCCCATTTTCACAGATGAGACCAACAAAAAGGGTTCTTTTTTTTTTTTCCTCTTTTTTTTTTTTTTTTTTTTGCAAATCCTCCTGACACACAAAGGCACACTTCCTGCCTTAGTCACTGCACGTCTCCCTGGATTAGTTTTCACCTGCAACTAATCAGCGTTAGCAGTTAATGTTCATTGATAACCCCGAGAGGTGATCGATACAGGAAGCAGAGTGAGGGTTTTAAAGGTGGATAATCAATGCCTATATTGTAAGTGCGCAGTCTTCATCTTCATCATCCGAGTGTGGGTGGGAGGAACAGCAAAAGAGGACTGTAGACTAAGAGGTATGTTCTTTTTCTGGAATTCTGACACACCTGTGTGGAGGGAGTGGCGCCCCACAGCAAGACACAGGCTGATTTAGACAGCGATCAAAGGCACATGAGGTATCTCACATGATCGTTGCAAAGAAATGGGAACAGCAGGGACAGAAAATGACTCACAATCAAAAGTAATGGCCTCGCTGGTATTCAAAGGATGTGTGACTGCCACTGAACAAAGGGAGAACATACTCTCGGCCTGATCTTGAGCTGATGAGGGTTAGATGAGGGCAGGGTTGTTGGCTTCCAGATGTTAGTGGTGTTTAAATATGTGCTTCTTTATTAATCGCTGATCATCTCGTCTTGTCGGTGACCTGTCACTGCCCCCCCCCGCCACCCCTCTAATGAAACCCACTTTTTAAAGGGTCATAAAAATAACCCCTGTTTACGAGCCACTTATGCGATTGGCTGCTGTACAGGACAGATCTGAAACAGGGGGTAGGCAGCAAGATATGCGCAGCTGCTCTGGGGGGGATGCTGTCGCCTCAGAGCCGCCGCAGGTTCAATCTAAAAGGTTCGGCCATTTTGACACAGCCGCGACTAGCATTAGTAAGACTCCATCTGCGGCGCGGAGGCGCCATGGCCATGTATGATTGTAGTGCGACCTCAGAGGCGGCAACAGCAATGGGAAAGTGAGAGGAAATCGACGAATGTCCCGCACGCAGTCTCGAACATCTGCTGCGTGGTCCCGTTCACCCCGCTGCCAATGCCTGAATTCATGAAGTTTTAAAAAAAAAAAAAAAAAGAAAAACCTTCCAGACTCTAACTCACGTTGCTCCTGCACATTTACGGCTCCTCATCCTCTCTGTGTGTCGGTTACTGTACAGCCTGTATACATCACTGTCTGCAACCTGACAGTCATTCAATCAAACTCCGGGATTTAAGGGGAGCCCACATGGGGACTTCTGTTTCCATGGTTACTAAGTAAAGTTGCAACTCACCAACACGCCAAAGACTTGAGTGTTGCCTTCTTGTTCTTGGGATAAAAACACAATAACTCTGTTTCCTTACCAGCCCCACCCCACCCCACCTACCGCAGCGGGGGATTGTGGGTAATTAGACTGTGCAAGCACCTGGTTTCTTCTAAGAGGACCCCAGATCCTCGTGGAGCTGCGGCTCCTCTGTCGCCTGTACTGCCGTGCTGTTAAACCTGCCAACGCAGTCCTCTGAGCATCACACTTGACCACACCCCCCCGATCACAAAATGCGCGCCATGTGCAGCCTCCTTAATTTACCCAATTAGCAGCAAAATGCATCTGGGGCTAATCTGACTGTCTCGAGCTTCCAAGTGCAGCACAACTGGCTTCTGGAATCGAGGATGACTGTCTGAAGGGCAACATTTGGAAAGAGAACAACGCAATCAGACCAATGACTATTTTGGGATGTCCTGTAATTTATTCATCCCTACATAATCTGCTCATTATTCCCAGAAGGATGTGATGGATTGCGCATCCCAGAGCCGTGGTCTGAATCTCCGTCTCACGCGGAGGCACACTTACTATTTTCACTCGACGTCCTCTTTTCTCAGCGAGTAATTAAAGAGAAGGTCCACGCGCAACGCAAGTGACAGGAGGCCCGTGGAGATAGCCGGTGGTCTAATTAGAACCCGTATCTCCTTTCTCATCTAGAAAAACGCTCCCCACCTCTGGAAGCCGTGGCAGACTCCAGCACCCTGCTGCAGGATGGGCGCGCAGCCACTTTGCTGCAGGAGTTTTAAGGGCGCCAAACAGCAAATACAACAACACTCGCGTTGCATCTGAAATTATGATTAATCACCTTGGAAGAAGAGACTTATGGAAAACAAGCTGTGCCTCGCACTAATCTCAGACAGCCTGAACAAGAAATATGGAGCAGCATATGGCGACCGATCAAATTGGTGCTGCTTCATCACTTTGCTGCGTTTTGCGCGGATGTAATTGATAAAATGTTAAGCAGGAAGGATGTTCCTGCGTGCGGTTTCATTTATACCCGAAAGGGATCTGCTGTCAGAGCGCGCCGAACTGTTTCACTGTGATGGGGGATCATGTTTGCTCAGCTCGCCCGTGCATTATTTGTCATTTCCAACCTCCTCGCGGGCGCCTCCGCTCGTTCCCTCTCCAGCCAAGTGCAAATCGGAACCCTTGCGCGGGGGGGGCTCGCCTGTTGACAAATGGCTCGCAGAAGAAGTCCAAGGAGAGTCCTGTCAGTGTCAGCCGGAGCGGAGCTGTTGCAGCACTCTGGAGATGTGTGTGTGTGTGTGGGGGGGACCAAGGGTTTTAATATGGACACAAAGAGCCATGTTCTTATGTGACGCAGCAGAAAGAACCGCAATGGGCAAAATCCCCGGAAGCCACAAAGGAACATGGGAGCTATCCTCAACAGGAAAAAGAGGACACTCAGAGCTGGTGACAGGGAGGAGGTGAGAACAATACAGGGGAGACTGAAGGTGAAAATCAAACAGGCCAAGGAGAAGAAAAGGGGGGGGCGCAGGAACAACACGAGAGAGGAACAAGGATCATCACCAGAAACCCCAAAACACACAAACACACACACCCTCTCTCAGTTGCACCTCAGGCCTGGACGTATATGCCAATGTTTTGTTTTTTTTGTCATGTAGATGTTTCATTCACACAGCAACGTGCCCCATCCTCCTTAACTCGGATGTGGTAAACAACAACAACGTCGGCCTGCAGTGCTACTGAGCTAGATATCAGTTACAGCACGTTGTTCTGCTCCTCGGCACCCGTCAGCAACAAGTGGGCCCGGAGAACCGCACTCAGAACAATGCATGTTGCGTTTGTGATGTTTCACACCTGTGCTTTTGTGGAAGCCCCATTTCTTCTCTGTTTTGCTGCATTTGTGTGGCTGAGTTACAGCGCCACCCACAGGTCGGCTCTATGTATTACAGCGTTCCTAACTAGCCAGCAAGCCAATATATGTGTTGTTTGTGCCAATATATTGTTGTTTGTGGCCCGAGACGAGGCAACTCTCTCGTCTGCTGCTTGCTGGTCAGTGCCGTAAACAGCACCCAGTTAACCCACTTTCAATCCTTTCTTTAAAAAAAACCCCAAAACTTCCATCCTCTTTGTTCCTCGACTGTTCGGTAATCGTCTCCTGGTGTTAGCTTTTCTTGATATCGTGTTTATGTCCGCTGGTTCCTCCGAATGCTGGTTGGAGACATCCAGGTAAACCAGATTTCTGGTCAAACCATGTAGCTCCACCTTCTCTCATCCGCCACACAGCAACATCTGTCCATCATTGTTGGACCAGGCTATGGCCTTGCTTGTACCTACTCGCCCTGGTGCCCCTACTGCAACAGCCTCCTAACTGCACCCTGTTGACTCCAGTTGGTGGGTATTAAGAGGAACAGCAGCAGTGAGTGCGGTAACCAGCACATTCCTCTACACTGGTGCATGCCGGGTCGGCCGGCTGAGGGTGGCGGATGGTGACAGACTAAACTGGGGTCGGGGGTGGAGCTGCACTCTCTGACAGCGGGTTAAGAGGGAAGATGCTGTCTGAGATTCCTGTCGTCTGGGCCAATGCGTCCCACCCACTCTGTGGCCCACTGACTCAACACAGGACACATTCAGCAGGAGACCGATTCCCCCAGAATACACAACAGAAAGTCATTCCTTCTGTGCAACAACAATTGACAATTGAATGCAATAAACAGCACACAGTGGCATCACAACACAAATTAATTTATTTATTGACTGCTTATATACTGCTTATTTTGCTATATATTTTGGTGTTTACATACGTTCTATATTTATATGAATGTTTTGTAAAACACACAATATGTCTATTTTAGACTCTATTTTCTCTTTGTGTGCATTTGTATACATCCTTCTGTTCTATTCTATTCATGAATGGGTCCAACTCTTCCTACAACCAACAACTTCCCCCTTGGGGATCAATAAAGAATTTCAAACCTCTGATTTCTATTGATAGTAACTCACAGTTTTTCACCCTCACCATCATGTAAAATGGGTCTCAGGGATCACCAGTGTGCAATCGAAAAGCCATCTGCACTTGCCTGATTCACAGTTTTAGTGTCTGATTATTCAGGACAGCTTTGCTGAGTGTGGCTTTGATTCACAGGGAGACACAAAGAGCAGAAATGCAAATGAAATGGGCGCCTGTTCTCTGGCACAAAGAGAATAACGCCAGTAATAATCCCATAATGTCAAAGTGAAGTGCGTTTCTGAATGCCTGATTTCAATCAGGTGAGAATTACCAGGAGTGTAAAAGGCTAACAGCCTCAGCTCAGACGATGTGGATGCTCCTGCCAAGAAGCCCCACGGCTCTGACAAGCAATCTGTTTACCCAACATCAGTGTCTCATTTATTGACCTGCTGGTATTAAAATGTCCAATCGTTCCAGTTTTAACAAATGAAACTCACCTATGAGTACTTTATTTTCAAAGACAGGTGTTACGTCTATCAAAAGAAGTGAGGTTATCCAAGTTTTGAATTGGAAATGTGGGACAGAATCATCAGAAAATAAAATAAGAAACATGATTGACAACCTTTTCGGATGTTTTTTTTTTTATAAATCTGACTTCAGAAACACTGGATATAAATGCTTTTAATAACTTGCACTGCCAAATAAAGAACAAACGTGCCGATTCGAGGCATCTGCGATACGATTCCCTGCTTCTTTTTTTTTTCTTGCTTGACTGCAGAGAGGGAGCTAAAACAAACAAATCTTTCATCCGAGTTTCACACTGCCGAAGTGTCCTTGAGCAAGACGCAGAATGCCCGTGAGGCAAGGCAAGAAAGGGAAGGGGAGGGGGGAGCTGCAGAGTCACGCAGCAGCGATAATTCCCCACCCACCACCAGCACCACCAGCAACCCCCCCCGCCCCTACCCCTGCCCCCCCGGGAATCCGCCGAAATCTGCAGAGTAAAGTAGCGGGATCATTCCGGGAGTGTCTCCGGCGAGGACGGGGCGCAGCGGAGGCCGCTGCCACCCAAGGTGGAGGTTCACCTTTAATCCCGTAATGTGCTGAGCGAGGGGCATTTACGCAAATGACACCGCTCCGCCCCCGACTCTCCGCATGGATCGTGTCATTGTGATCGTCCCGCTGCAGATTCCACCTTCGGCCCAGCGGCCTGGAGAGCTTTGAGTGCTGAAAATGGTGCATTTGTGCGAGAAACATACCCGCACACCCACACACGCACACACACGCACACACACACACACTCGGATTGTGCAGCAGCTCTGTGATAGAGGGATGTCTCACTCTGGGGCTCTAGTACAGCTCTGTCAGAGATGTGTGACAGATATTAATGTCACGGAAGAACATGATGGATGGAATTCCTTTATGATGCTGCTTTCTATCTCCGGCTCTGTCTCCCTGAGCCTGGCATGCTGCAGACAGCCCTTTAATGAGTGCTGGAAACAGCCATATCCGCTGACAGCTCTTCCTTAGCGGCCTCTTTGCCTAAAAACGGTCTGACGGGCACTGGCTCCAGGGGAAATGGAGGAAGTATGCCAGAGAACACCCAGATGTCTTGTACCCAACAACAGGAAACACCGACTAGATGAAAGTATGTTTTGTTCTTTTAATTATGAATGAGAGCAAAGCTGTGGTAGTTTAATACGGATCTGCATTTGAAGAAAATACCTCTAGAATGAAATAATTCATTCTCTCTCTATTCTTTTCTATAATGCGCACGCTTAAAGGTGTGGTGCTCACATGTCGATTGCTGTTAATGGGTTCATAATGAGTGTTCTCTGTGGAATAACAGTTACTGACTAGAACATCGTTTGTTTAAATGTCTGCTGTGACTTGTGTGCAATTAATGCTTTTATTGCCTAGATGAATATTGCATATACTAAGGGATGTTTTCTTTTTAATATGAAGTATTTATTATTATTCACATTGTATTTCCACTGCATTAAGATTATTTTGTATCTCTTTCTGTCTTTACTCTGAAATATTTGCCATCTCCAAAGGGAACACATTCTTCACAAGTTGTGGCCCTGCAATCCCCGTAACGCAATAGCATTAAATACTGATGACTGACTTCTCTCGCTCAGTGAAGGATTGGAACACTTCTTAATCCACACACAAGGTGAATACAAAGCAGGAGGAGGCTCAGACAACTGGCATGAACCCGGTGATGAATATAGCAGATAACATCTAGGCATGCATCACTGGCCTGGCTCTGCATTCCCTGCCTGTCAGGCCGTCGGTACAGCAGTCTGAGCTGCTGCACTTTTCCAGTATAAATGAGCTGACACCTAGTGGTGGGAAGAGCCACGCGCGCTATTCCAGGATGACCCCGTTGAAACCCCAGTCCTTGTGTGGATCTCAGTAGGGATCGCTGCTCAGGATTTGTAATAAAGCGACCTGCTAGGAAGTAAAAGGATCATCGAAGGACAAACTCTCTGCACCACAGAGACGCCTCAGCCCAATGGTTGAAGGGCGAATCCCATAAATCCGCTCCGGCGTCCCTGGAACCCAGCTGAGTCTGTCCTTTCTGGTAGAGCAACATCAGGAACATTCTGTCATGACTGCCTGTCACTACCACACTTCTCATCCCTTGCTTTAAATAAATATGGAAATAAAATACAGGGTTCACAGCTGGACTGTGACGAATGATAGTTCTATCTATTTGAAGATTTTCTTCCATGTACATCCATTCTGGACAATTATTCTTAACTGCAAAATATTTCTGGAGCTTCATGTGCAATAATTTTCTGTAACCTGAGGTGGAATATTTTTCTTTCAACAATATATTCTAGATTTCTTACCATGAGTAATTGTATATAAAAAGACAAAGTATATTTTACAAATTTCGAATATAGTTATGTATATTGTATATTGTCGAGTGTTTAAGGTGATGGTAGGCATATATGTATAGTGTATGTATGTATGTATATAGACTATGTAGAGCCCTGTAAGTACTGATGAAATAAAAGAAAGCAAAAAAATAAATGTGATTAATAAACTACTATTCTATAATAAACAGTGTAACACAAACTCAAAATTACATATTAGAAAGTCTAGAATAGAATGGACCAAAGATTAAATATAACTGGCAACCATAACAGGATTATGATGAGAAGAGATGAGAAGTATGACTTACATAAAATAGTATTGAAGGTGTTTAAATATTGTTCTATTCAGAAAAATAATGTGTTGGTGTAGGACTTCCTATAATGACTCAAATTTCACTACTTGTCAATAAAGCACAGGCTTCCCCATAATAGACATCCAGAAGAGTCAGATACATATTTTTGACTGTTTTAAATGGGTTTTCTCAATTTTATCATCCATTATCAATTAGATTTACACTTAGAAACTTCTCCAAAGTTGTGGATAAAGGTGTGGAATCAGACCACCCCTGTCCTCTGAGTAAAAGCAATTTTACGGTTGTGGGTAATGCGCAGCCATGCTCACCCACCAGGGGGCGCTGCAGTCCTATAGATGACTGCCTCTGCGTGGAACTGAACAAAGGAGTGTTGCTCTGAGATCAGATCCACACGTCTTCCCTTCTTTGTGGTTATTTCCTCCAAACATTAGCTTCTGCACATTGTCTGCCCTTCCTGGAACATTTGTAATTCCGCAGTCAGGCTCAGCTTTCAGCAGAGGTCACTAAACCGTGCAGCTATTTCCTTTCTTCAATTAACGGCTGTGTCTCCCCATCCCAGGCCTCAGACCTCAGCAAGTGAAATCAGCCACTTCCTGTGCGCGCCCCCTCACTCACCCCTCTGGCTTTATTGTCCATCTCTGATGTGTGACGGCGTGTATCCCAGAATGTCTCTCATGATTGGCAGAGCCCCCTGCCGTGCCCGTCTCCTGCAGGAAGTAGGCATTTCTGCCCAGCTCCTGCCTCTATTTGTGACCCTGCAGTCAAACATGTGCATATTTACAGGTGGGGGTGGGCGACATGGAGGGGGGGGCGCTGAGAATTCAGGTAGAGGATGAGTCAAAGGCCTCCATGGGAAGACGCTGATATCTGCTGATTTGTGTGTCTTTGGGTGGATCCAAGGTGGAAAAGTGGAGATTGCAGCTGCAGCCGGCCGTTTAGTGAAGATACATCTTCCAGTGGGATTGAGTTGTGCGTCTCAAGCCCCCCTTGGTAATTACAATATCAATTAAAGATGAAACAAATGCAAAACCTGTCTTAAGCTATGTAATTTAAGTGCTTCTCCCCAAATGTGAAGCCCAGCTGGAGTCGTCCGGGTTAGATCTGCTCCTGTCATCATATCATTTTATATATGTAAGCATCTTCCAGCAGCTTTATATCATGTCTGTTGATAAACTGCATCTTTGATGACTGGGGAGAGCATGACCCTGGATTAGAAAATCCCTTAATTTATCCAGCCAGACAATTCCATGAAACATATGAGCTGAATGCACCACTGGTCTTGATGTTCTCAATGAGCACGAGGAGACTAAAGTATATGAGGCCACACTGGTAATTTGTCATCAATGTTTGATGCTGGTCTATAAAGATTCCGCTGAGGCTATACACATGAAAATCCGATCGTATCCAGAGTTTTCAGATTATTCTAGTGATCGCATCAACAGCGTGATGTGATACGATGTGCTCCATCAGACCGCAGCAATCTGGATATGAGAAATCAGATTAGCACACCTGGTTTTCTCCCCATCACTCTGATCTCTTTGTGCATGTGTGCCTGTTAATCTGATTCATTTTATTCTTTAGTTGAATAGGCAGAAGAACGGAAGTGATCAAAAGACAACAAGCATGGTGTCCAGCAGTCGACGACCTCGTGAAGCGCACGTTGCTATGGGCAACCGAAACGCGTAACACATGTTGGACTACTGCTAATTACGCTAAAGGTATTGACCATAGAAGCAAAAACAACGGCAACAAAGAGAACAAAAACAGACCTCATGTTAAATAGTAATTCCTTTGACTCACTTAACTTCCTGATTTACACATTTGTGAAAGACAGGAAAATAAATTAATTCAGGAATGTTTACTGTAATTGGATGTTTACGTCTAAGTTGCTGACAATGTTAGTGTTGACGCACGCACGTTAAGTAAAGGTGGTGCCGTCTACGAGGGTCTTCCAGCGTGACTGGCTGTAATTGACTGTATGCACATAAATCATCCAACACTAAGAAATAAAAGCGAGTCCATCTTATCCTGTGTCCAAGAAGGAGCAGGAAGGCCCTGGACCCTGGAGGTGGGAGGCTAAATATTTGTTTTATGGGCTCTGCATTGAGCTCAGGACCTTTGTGTGGCTCTTAAGAAAACTTTCTCCCGCACGGGAGCAACCAAAGCAAACAATCGCACATCACGCTGTCTGGCTCGCTGCAGACCCTCGTGTGTGTTTGTTTGCTCAAACAGTCTCCATGACAGATGGAGCAGCGGTGAAAAGAGAGACACTGGTGTTCGGTGACACATCGAATAAATCAGATCTAAAAAAAAGAAGAGTGTAACGCAAATATTTTTGGATTTAATTCTGCAGCATATGTTCAGGATTAATATTCCAACAAACCACCACCAGCACCAATATTTAATATTAGTGGTATCCGTGGGTCCTTGTGAAGCAGTGCGAGAGGAGGAGGAGGACTGCGAGGAAGGACGATAGCACAGATGGTGCACTTCTGCTTCTTCCAACAGCTCTGTAGATTGCATGTTGTAAACAACATAGAGTAGCACACAGAGGGAAAATGTCGATGACAGTTGGACTTTCTTCATCAACAACTTTGGGACAGTTTCAAGGGTCCTTATGTTGAAGCTGAACCACCCCCCTCCCTCCCAACCCCCCACCCCAACCACAGTCTGAATCCAACTTTTACAAAATAGAAACATTTAGGCTTCAAACTGTGGGATTGATCTGGAGTCCAACGCTTTTCATGTCCATCTGTCCGTTCCTGGGTTTGGGAGTCCTTATACTCATCTGCTCAGGCCCATTTTGTGTTGTGTGTGTGTGTGTGTGTGTGTATATGTGTGTGTGCGTGTGTGTGTGTGTGTGTGTGTGTGCATGTGTTTGTGTGTGTGAATGAGCGAGTGAGTGAGGTGTAAAGGGGTTTTAAGGAGCAGATCAGAGGAGGTTGTAGAGGCTCAGTGAACATGGGCTGAGATTAGCTCCCTCACAGAGGAATCAACCTGACCTGGGAGGCATGCCATCAGAAGGACAGATGGATAAGAACTATTGACCTGCTGACCTGCATCAGATTCTCACTAACTCTAGTAATTTGAATGCAAATCGCTACAAATGCCCACTCTGACTTTCTCCTGCTTTCATCGTATCACTTTTTCTCTCTTTTTACTGTCACACACATACGCAACAACACCACTGCACACACACACACGCACACATATACACACACGTACAGACTCACACACATACATAACCCCACCTTCCAAAGACATTCTCCCTTGTGGCGTGCCCTCATGGTGGTCGGTCGCACTTCTAAAGGCTTAATCTGTCGGTCCCACCTCCCTGATTAAGAGAACAAAGGCCCCTCTCCCCTCACACAAAGCCAGCTCACACACCCCTACACACACGTCTGATTTCCACCACAGACGGACCACCCATCCTTGAAGGCCACAGCCTCACACAAGGAGACGCAGCCATGTATCGATAACAAAAGTGCGGGGAAACTCCACTCACACTTCCAGATGCTCAATCCGCTCACAGAGTGGTCAGTTCATGGACTCTTTGGGGGCTTTGTGTCTTGGGGGTGCACATCGAGGAGCAGAATGTCTGGAATATGTGGACCCGTTGGTAAACAACAACCCAGATAAACAGCTTTTCTTGCTCTTTCTGAAAAGAAATCGGGTTTAAAGCCCACAGTTTAAAGGTCAGGAGATGCTGTGCTGGGAAATGTTAGCAGGCTTAAAATGACTGGTTACATCAGGCAGCCAGTCAGACACAGGTGCTCTCAGAGGAGTATTAATGTGACTGAGGGGCAGCTTGGTATTAAATGGAGACTATGCTTATTGTGATCTCTCTAAAACAGCCAAATTGTGCCATCAATAAAGGCCAAACAGAGAGAAAATTTGAATCATTTGATTTAATTTTGAATATGAATCATTTTTCTGTTGCTGTCAAATTTTACCAAAACACACTAATGTTAAGGATCTGATGTTTTTCTGATACTTTCTGCTATAAAATGCAATTAAATAAACATTAAAAAGGGGGGTTATTTTGTAATTATTAATGTAGATTGAGAACAAGATGGGTCCTAAGCCTGAGGCTTGAGGTACACCTTTTGTGACCCCAAGAAAGGTGGAAATAACTCCAACTATCTGAACACATTGCACCATCCTTTTCAAATGATCAGCAAACTAAGAGGCAGCTTGTCTGGAGATGCCATTCTTTAAGAACATGTCTAACAAGGGACTGGTTCATTGCTTTCGACAGAGCAGCACAAGATCTGTTCAAGTCCAACACCTCAAATACATCATTAAAACCTTTAGGTGACTGGTAGCACCGGTAGTCTTCCTCAAACTGAAGGGGGTTTAGAATGTTTGATTGTAAAAAAAAAAATCCATTAGCTGATTACAGACCAATTTTTTAAAATACTTTTCCCAGAATATATCATTTTGTTACAGGCCTGTGATTTTTTAAGATTGAAGGTTCGCCGCGCTTTTAGTAGTGGGCTGACATAGAATACAGATGTCCAAACCTTAAGGAGGTTTGCTTTTGCTGAGGCTTAGATTAAAAATACAATTGAAAGGGTCAACAATTATTTTAGCAGCCAACTTTGAAAACAACAATCCACGAGGACAGGACACACAGCAGAAGGTTCATTGCTTCAAGCCGTGGTTTTAAAAAACTGTTGTTCACCGTTTAAAAAATTAAAAGAATGGCCCTGCTGTGATGAAATGTTCATTAAAATTATTTAGCCCAGCATATTTACCACTCAGGCTTACACTTTGAAAAAAAATTGGCAGCATGCTAGAAGACATAGCACCAGAAGCAGATCTCACAACACAATCTTTGGTGTCATTTCGATTTTTGGTGGTTTCAGATAAATAAACTCAAATTTAACCTTCTAGATTAAGGAGGTACATTTGCTGTGGAGCTGATGAAAAATGACCCAATCAGCTTCTATATCCAGGAGGAAGTCTCATTCCTACTCAGATTCTGCAAAAAAGCCCGAAGATGAAAATGTTTAAAGTCTCTTGAGTGGAATTGGTTTAGTTCTGAAGAGTTTGACAATTCTGATCACTACAATAGACACGGGTCATTCCTGAAAACACCAGACTCAGTTTACCAGTGGGTTGCATTTGTTATTGTTAGATCAGGCAGCGATGACCTAGAGGATATTTAACGTTAGGCCGAGTTGAGCTGTTTCTATTAATTGACTTCAATTTAGTGAGTCACTGATACATTTCAGGCTACCCAAGCCTGATGGCAACAAATCAAGGTTTAGATCACCCACTAAGCCCCTGTCTGTTAAAACTGAAGTATCAATGCCAGATCTGAGACCAAATTACTCAAACAAGTTTCAGACAACATGAGAATATCAGTTTCAATTGTCTGTATTCTAATTTTAACTGCATTCGTTTTAGGAAGCAGGCTCCAGACATTTATGTGCTGCGTGTCGAGGCTTGATTTGGCTCAGAATTCATCAGGGGTACTAATATTCTTCAGAGTAATATTCTTCCTATTGCCTGATAATGAAAGAACAGGGATGAAACATTTTTTCCATCAGAAATCATGAGATTCTTTATGACAGCTATTTATGGAACCGACTCCCCCATGATGGCCATTCAGCCCTTTCATACTGCAGAAAAACAACATAAATCAACCTTGATGACCTCATCAAAATTTTGATGGATATAATGTAGGTCATGCTTCAGGATAAGATCAAACAGAGAATAATTCAAAATGTCTAGTGATATATACATTTCCAAGAAACATGTCAGAAAATAAAACACTTAAAAAACCATATGCTTCTAAATGGTTTTCAGCGATCAGGCTCAACTCAAAATCCAGTTACTTCCAGTTATGTGTGTCTTAATGATTGAACCACTGTTCCCAGCAGAGGCTCTCCTGAGCCGGCATACTAGATTCGTCCCCAGGGACGGTGCCAACACATGCCACGCACCTTCTCCTGCTCGACAGGCCGGCCGAGTGCATTTGTTTGAGCTGAGCTTTCTTCCCATTTACTCACAGCCTCTGCCGAGACGCCAGACAGATCTCCATAATCCACAAACAATTATCATATTTGCCTCAGCGGATGACTCAGGTTTGTGTTTACTGATTCAAAATTAACAATTTACACAGCTGGCGTGGAGGCACCTTTCCTGGCCGACAGCGCTGCATCTGGACCTGGAGACAGAAGTGCTGTTGGTGGGGAAACTGGAGGTGAATGCAAATGAGCCTTTGAGATTTAAAGTATTGGGATTTTGCATTGAATTGAGGTACTCTCGGTAATTGGACAAACCCCGATCTAACATTCTAACATCTGTGGATTGCAAATGGCAAATATGTCTCTTTAAGAAAGAAGGGACGCGTCCACTTGCTCAAATAGTGCACAGCGACTGGAATAATATAATGTTCTAACACCAGCTCATTGAGGTCTGGTGGAAAAGGGATACAAAATGCTGCTTAAGTCAAAGTCTCCAAAGTCTTGAAGAACCATTAGTATGAGCCTGATGTGCCTTCTAACCACGTGTTCTTCCATCACATACATTTTGTTAGAGTAATCTTCAGAACACATTTTTTTCCACCCTGCTGATCTATCTAAGTTCATTAAAGCCACGAGTGCCACTACATAAATCCCTCAAGCCAAAACAAACTGTAGAAGAATTTTGCCAGCCCAGTTTGGCTGCCTCTGAAAGCGCAGATGAGGATTTGGACAGTGGATTAGGCGATAGCTGGTATGCCAGCTCCTCTGACGGTGCCAAATCAGAAATCTGGGCAGTGACACTCTGTATCACATAACAGATCGATAGCTTGGGCTTTGAAAACACGACAAATAAAGCTTGGAGGGGAAAAGCAACATCAAAAAACATCCTCCAGACATTAATATCAACAGCAACATTAATGTATGTATCCTGTCTTTCATGTGGTGGTGTGTGTGCACATGTGTGTGTGTCTGTGTGTGGGTGGGTAGAGGGGGTTGGTAATAGAACTCCTTCTCTATAAAGTGTTTGTGACTAGTCATCTTAAATGACCACTACATCTTCATAATCTTCATCTCCCCTAATCCCATAATCCTTTTTTTCCTGGGTCGTGACTGAATGGTGGGTTTGCTGTTGCTGTCGGCATCAGCGTCACTACACCTGAAGCATATCAGGAATAGGACTCGTCCCTGTAAAGCAACGTTATTTTGGTGAGAATCCGGCTCACACCCATGTTTGCGCGGCTGGGATTTCAGATGAAGCAACAAACAAGTTTCAAGTTTGTGTTTGTCCTCTTGTCCACGTCAAGATTTGTGCGGTTGTTGATTTTGTCGGTTATGCCTCTTATGTACAAGGATTCCAAATCTTTGGATTGGAATTAACACAACTGCACTTGGCCACGATGTCAAGAAGAAACTAAATTATAGACAGAAATAAGTAGCCAGAAAGAAATAAGAAAGCCAGAAAATACAAATGAAAGATGGATTTTGCCATGAAATATGAGAGTAGGCCTATATATGGTGTATAGGAGTATAAACACTGATCACATCAGACTACATCGACTGCATCTCTTTTTGATCCGCAGGCGTCAGATCTGAGTCAAGCCAGATGCGCTGTGAGGTGTCCTGACGCTGCGGTGCTGCCGACTTTTAATAAAAACCCTCGTCCGCTCTGTTTTAGCGATAAAAGAGGTCTGGGTTAGCCTCCGGGCCCCTCGGCAGCTGGGGCCAAGAGAACCTTCCTTCCTGTTTCTCCCTCCTTATGGGTGGCCGCCGTGCACATTTGAAACTTGATCCAAGGGACAGTTGATAATTTATGAGGCGGAACGAAGCTGTTTCACAGGTCAATCATTTGGATGCACAGATAAAACGGCAAAAAAGATAAAAGGTGTTTCTTTAACCTTTAGTGCTTTAAAAATTTGAAATCAACTGTGTCATTAAACGCCGTGTGTTCCTGCTTGTATGAAAACACTCCACTCCTCACAGAAAGTCTGAGTTCACTCCCCGTTTGCGCTGCACAAGCCCCGCTTTGTCAAATCTTCAAGGTAATTTCTATAAAAATGGATCGAAAATGGGCCGGAGGTGGGTTTTAACTGGGCTTTTCCTTCAGCGCCCCAAATTATGCCCCAAGCCGAGGCCTGTTGAGCGGTGCGGCTCAGCCAAACATGAACACGCATAAGCAGCTTCTGTATAAATGTGCAACAACGACCGAGCCCTGAATATTCCATTTATACTGGTGCCATCAACGGCCCACTCTTTCAACTCTCTAAGCTGACAGTTAGCCTTTATGGCATAAATAATCGTTCTTTCAGTCGAAGAAATGTTGCCACTTTAGCAACGGCGACGTTGGTTCCACCGGTTGCGGCTGGAGGGTGGTCGGGCTCGTGTGTGTTCCAGTGATTTATTCACCTCCCCTGCTGAATGCCATGTAGTCGCTGGACACCCCGCTGGCTGCAATGACAGGCTCCATAGTAATCTGACAGACTCACAGCGGGAGAAGACAAGCTCCCAGCTTCTGTTCTGAGTCTGGAATGACGTATCCATCCCGGCGCTACGCCTCTCTGCTCGCTCGCTCCCCAAACTCACTTCTAGCTTCCTGTTATAGAGTTTGACTCTCCCAACGCTGATTTATCATTAACGTGAGCTTTACCATTCAAGGAGCTTTATTGTCATACCAGCACAAAGTACAAAGTAAGCAGCCGACTGTAACTTTGTCACACTTCGACAGATTGTAGTTCATCATCAAATCAAAGATGATGGCAGATTGAAGCATTTGGTATTTAAGACCTTAATTAAGTTGTACTAATAAGTCTCCTTTCAGCCTAGATGAGTAAAGGGGTATGAAAACACCACTAACACATTGGAGTTCTCCTTTGGAAAACATTACAGCTTCAAGCCTTTGCTCTTCCCAGTCTCCCCCCCCTCAGCCATCACTCTCTAATGACTGATCAATCACGGGGACCATATGTGGTGATGTCATGTTCCTTGAGAGTGAATGGGAGGGGCTTGTCGTTTCCATCTGTTTGGGTTTTTTTTGGAACATTCCAGTGCTTCAGCATTTGCATGGTTGTCAGGCGGACAATAAAACCTTGCCTCTCCTCTGCAAAGCAAAGGGGCGTGGAGCCGGTGTGAAGTCAGGAGCTCTATATTTCTATTGTGTTTTTGCTTCCTTGGGTTAATAATTTCTAAATGGTTTTTAAATGTGACCTCAAAAGTGCAGGAAACAAACAAATTCATGTCAATCCTTTACAAAAACAGGGTGGTGGTTGGTGCAGGAGGCTCCAGGTTATCATCCCCCTCCCACCTTCCTATTTAGAGAGCAAATGTTCTCCCCGCTCCTGCGTCGGCTTTCTAAAACAAAGCCCAAATCCGGTTCTAACCTTAACCTTCAAACCAAACTAGAAGCCTCACACAGCACATTGAAATTCTGAGCACTAGCCAAAATGTCCTCACTTGCCAAAATGTCCTCCTTTTGTAAGTGAAATGCGTAATCTGGTCCTCACTATATAGCATGTGCAAGAACAAACACACACACACACACACACACACACACACACACACACACACACACACACACACACCGGTATTCATGCATCCCCTGGGAGGCATCATCAGACAGCCCCTACAAACACATGTCTTACACCTCCTCTTCTTCAACACGCGCCTCACAGCAATTACCACCATTAAACTTCTCGCCACCTGTTAACTGCCATGTAAATATTCATTGGAAGAGGGACAGAATTTCAGCCACCAGCCTGCATGGAAATGACTGGTCCAGTAAATCAGCACGGTGACAAGCCCGCACCGAGGCGCAACAGCAGCAACAAGAACAAAAAAAAAAAAGGTTAATGGCTCATGAAATGTAAATGTTGTGTTTCCACAGGAAAACAAAGCATGAGTGATGGTGTTACTGCGAGTAATTTATGTGGAAAAAAAAAAAGAAAAAAGAAAAAAAGGGATAATATATGCCGTGAAAGCACAAGCCGCAAAACAAATCATGAATTTAACCTCAAGCCCAACTTTGCTCAGGGAGTAAAGTCGCATGTGGAAGCGTTTACCAGTAGGTGAGTTCAAATGGAAATGGGAGCCATATTTTCTGTAGCACCTTGTATGTTGTGCAGGCTGTATGTTTTGTCTGATGAGAATTTAGGCTTTTCATTTCCAAATGTCATGTTGTTGGCCATAACACATAAATCAGCTTATCGCACTGCAAAATTTATATTTAGCAACGTTGTCCACAAGGTGGGAAGTGAAAAAATATGCCTTTTATAGCTTCCAGGCTCATTTCTGATGTGTAATAAATATGCGTCATATCATTAAAAATTAAGATGCCGTGTTGTGAGAAATTCAGCACTTTTATCAAAATTGCAGGAATTACCAGGCTCCAGTCAGGCTTTTACTTTCCGCTGCTACTGTCTAGACAGGACACTTTAAACCTGTACACTGGGATCTGAAATCGCCCAGTGCTTCATGTGCACTGGCTCCAGTTTAGCAGCCAGCGTAATTCGTTAGGGCGTTGAAAGTAATGACCCGTGACGGGGAGGTGTTTTAACATGCGGTTTGTAAATCAATATTACATTAAAAGGCAGTGCTTTTATGTCTCCCTAAACTCTCCAGCTCATGTTTTATAGGTCTTGTGGTGTTTAAAGCTGTGGCTAACCTCTTCTCTGGAGCCGTAATCGGCGCGGATGAGAAAGATCGTGTGAAGTATTCGCAGATTTGGTTTCGCTTTGTGCAACCAGATATTATCATCCAGCAACGCCATCGAGTTCGGGGGGGTGGGGGGGTTACACGCTGGTGCCATTTACAGGTTTTCTTTGGCTCCTTTTAAGTACAACACGGAAGTATGTCATCTTGAGAAATGTGCTGCTCTGGCCTGATCCCGAGGTCTTGTTGGAATAATTTTTTATCCTCGCGGCCTTTGAGGGATGAGACCACATCTGTCTCTGGTCACTATTTACACGCTGTTTCACCATAAAGTACTCCCAGTCACACATGCACACCTGGACAAACGCGCACACACATCCTACTCCTATCTCATGCCTAATTCAAACCTGCCTTATGAGCCCCCAGACAGATCCTCGCCGAGCCGGCTCAACACATGCACACGGACATTCAATCACTTGGAAGCAGCACAGGCCACGTATAAATCCATCTAGTAAAGCATCTTCCAGACCGTTCCCAATGCGAATGAGATGTCCCAAAGTCTTATGGCACTATCTGGCCTGTGCAAACACAAGAATGTGATCTATGCCACCCTAATTGTTGCGGGGGGAGGTTTTATAAGCACACTGTGGTTTGGGCTAAAAGGACAAATAAATCCCACAGCTTGTAGTTTGCATATAAATCCACACTTTCTCTGGTGTTTTCCAGGATAGGGTGTCCCTGCTATGAAAATGACAAGAGAAGATTAAATTATTCTTCAGTGGCTTTACTTGAAGTTTTTATGGAGCGATATAAAATCAGCACCAAATAATATTTATGTAGTACTAAACAAGCAATGAGAAGAGCTTTTTAAGTTAAGTTGTTTTTTTTAAGATGAAAGATTGTTAATCACTTGGCTTGAATTTGGCACAAAAAGAGAGAGAGAGAGAGAGAGAGAAAGAAAGAGAGAGAGAGAGAGAGAGAGAGAGGGGAGATGTGTCCTACTCTCCAGTCCAGCCATTCAGGCCTCATCTCCGTGCCTGCTCGCTACAAGATGTAGTTATCCACGTCTCCCATCTGAGGCACCCCACTGTCAGGGTGAGCACAGGGCTGGATGACTGTGCCATGCACGGCGGCAGAGCTCAGGGAGCGGCACGCTGCTCCACTCTGCCTCTTTTGGTTTCTGCTTCTGTGTCAAAGAAATTCACCAACATAGATCTTGAAATGTAATCACGCATTGTCCCAAATATCAAAATTTCTTTGATTTGCTTACTATTATTTTACTATTATCATCCTTTAGCTCATTGGTTTGCAACATTCAAAATAAATACATACTTTAACACTTTAATTTAAATTGACGTATAGAGCGACTTTTTACTTTTCAGACTTTTGGCGTTGAACGTGGAGAATATAAGTAATTTCCTCCACTTATTTTTAGTGTTTAACAGCTAAATTTGAATTGAATTATGTCAACGTCTTTCCCACCGTTGTTAAGTGGGATATTGTCCAAATTGTGTCTCTCTGGAATTATACCATTAACACACAAAAATATGCTTGATCTTTCCCAGTGTCTCAGTGTAAAGTCTCCTAAAGTAGAGCCCAAAAGACATCACTTTGACCTATAACAGCCTGAGCCATTAATCCTTCAGAGAGAATTCACAAAGCACCTGGAGCAGGAGTCACTTCCACCGCCGATGCCACGTCGTTGCCGCTATCGGCGTGGAAAAATTATCTCTGTCCTTCCCTCCACCACAGGCTGCTGACCCCTAGCTAACCCCCAAACCATTGGCTGGGGTGTTAATGTTCACCCTCAGCGGGGTCGCAGCCAGCATGTTTGTTTTATGACACAGGAGGGAGGACCTCAGAGGGGAGTGTGGCCTCGGCACATTGACCTCCCAACCCGTTAGTAAAAAGGGCTACCGAGTTGTAAAAGCCGTTGTTACGCCTGAATCGTGGAGTGATGCGGTTCCGAGACTGAAATAGCTTTCCTGATGATCACACACACGTGCACACACACACACACACACACGCACACAGTCGGGGACAGGGTGACTGTCACTGGTGACTGACTAATTTCTGCTGTGGATATATTTCAGTTCACCACCACTGTTGCAGGAACAACGGGAATGTCATCCAACTGTGATATTTGCTCAATTGGAGAAGCACTTTTTATTCACACAAGCATCAACATGTTTAAAAAAAGTGTCTGTAGATTCACACTTGGTTTTGTGTCTGCGTGTGTATGTCTGTGTGTGTGTGCGCGCGCATAAGGGAGGGGGGGGTTGCACATATCGCTCCAGAGGGAATCCATCAGCCACATTTCCAATTCCGCTCAATTTCAGCAAGAATCTCCGTAATCCCGCTGAAGAGCCGCGGTTCTCCCACAGTGACATCCCCTAATGGCGCGAGCCCGCGAGTGGTGGGCACCCAGTTACGCCTCCGGGGCTCCATTCGGTTCACGTTCCCAATCCCCCAACCTGTCTGTATGCAAACATACCCCCACCCCCTCCCCTCCCCGCCCCCACCACCACCCCTCTCTCTCCGTCTCCCCGACCTCCCCTGCTCGACAGTGAGCGCTGATCTGGCCGCCTTCCTCTGAGCCCTGTGTAGACATATTTAATGCCTCAATAACCGCTGCTTAAGACCGAGTGATGAACGCCGGCGGGCTTTCACAACCACGAGAAGAGTATGTATGTGTGTGCGTGTGTCTGTGAGAGACAGTATGTACCTAAATAAGTGCCCTTGCTCGTAAACACAACAGGACAGTCAAGCAGTTGCTGCATGAGATGAAGAAACACGGAGCACCTGGAGCGCACGTGGGCCCTGGCTCGGACCAGCTACGGCTAATTTGGCCACGAATCTGCACTTCATCACTTAAACAAGAGCGGGGGAAGAAATATGAGTAAAATGGCAACAGTGTGTGTGTGTGTGTGTGTGTGTGTGTGTGTGTGTGTGTGTGTGTGTGTGTCTGTGTTTTTTTTAACGTCCTCATTTGATTTTTTTTTTTTTTTGGGAGGGGTGGGGCCAGCTGGAGAGCAAGGTAAATATAGTCAGAGCACCACCGCAGCCACAAATGTTCACAAATACAAGTAAGGTAGGTACCAAAATGTGAGTTTTCTCACTGCAAAATTTAGCAAACTTTTTAAGAGCCAAGTCTCATGTTCCTTTTTTGCCCGCGATGAAGACAAGAACACCCCCCATCGGTTCATCCCCATCCCCAGATACTCGTCACAGAGAGTGAAAGCCGGCCCCCGGATCAATTTGCCCGCACAGGAAACTGTGTAATGTTAATCACAACTTTAATTTGGGCCGAATTAGCATTTTGATGAACTTGTGAGGTTGACTCGTGTTCTCTAAGCACCTCCAAATGCGGCACACGCGGAGGAGATGGTGGCGTGGTTAATTAACGCTCGAGCTGCAGCAGATGGGCTCGGTGAAAAGTCTGGCAGGAAGAGAGACGAGGAGCGGGAATTGATGGGAAACAGTCACCGTTAATGGATGGGAGGGGGGGTGGAACACAACATTAAATACCCAATCCAACAAATAAAATGGCTGACTTCAAAGTAACGGCTACAGAAGGTGGGGAGCACTAAACTAATATTTCTGTCTTTTATGGAAATAAGACACACAAAGAGTCAGTAATAGCTTACAGAAAACAGGCCTTGCAAATCTTGGTCAAACATTGTAGCTTGTTTACATATTCCCAACCGTTCCAATCTCGGAGCGCAGAGTGTAACCCGACATGGGGCCTCAGGCTCATTGCCTTTTCACACACGTTTGAGAAGCAGCATTTTTTTGGAGGTAGGCTTTGTTTTGTTTTTGTCTTTTTCCTCTGCCCTCATCTCTTTGCGACGCGGCATTGCCATTAAAAACGTCTCCGCTGATCAGCGTCTATTTGCGGCGGAGCTCGCGCCTCGCAGAGGTATCTGAATCTGCAGCAGAGTCCCGCATTTGGCCCTGATGAAATTATCTGCCGAGCGGGGACCGAGGAGCGAGCCGAACAGACGAGTTGTCTTACAGTAGGGGGGGGCTCCACACCGGTCTGAGTGACAAATGAAAGAAGTGGAGCTACACACTCGCCACATATTCACTTCTGAAACCTCACTGTAACTTCGTACAACAGCAATCAGCTCCTGAGGTGACTCACAGAGCAGAGATGCAGCGCGAGGTGTTTGCTGTATGTTCAGCTCATCAATCAATGTCACTTTGTTAATTAATCCCCAATGTCCAATTTTCTGTCTTAATAATCATCTATTGATAAATGTTATTTTTCTGTTTTATTACTATCCATAAGCAGCAGATGTAATTGTAAGTTGTTGATTTTTTTAATGGGGTGATAAAAAGGTTTCCTGGAATTTTTAATTTGCTGGATTTTTTTTTGTTTTGATTTCTTAATTGTAACATTAAGGGAAAGTGACTTTTTTTCATTTTGACACATCAAGTGAAGATATGCTGTTGTTTCTTTCCAAACGGGATTAAGAGAGTTCCATACTGAACACATTTTAGGAGACATCTATATCCTCTTCTCCAGCCTTTACTCGCCTCCTTTCCCTAAATAACCTTCCACTAACCTGCCCCCCTCCCACCATTGCTGTTCCTCCACGCTGGGGAGATTTTCAGGCCTGGCTTCCCACTGAGAAGTATGATTTGTGGGGGGAGAAAAAAAAAGGAAGAAAATACACAATAAAAATGGAAAGATGGCCGAGACTATGCTGACTGGGAGGAGGGATGGGGAGGGGGCGAGCTCCCCCGCAGCGACGGCCCACGGTTGTCCAGGCAAGGTAAATCTTCCAGGAGCTCATAACCTCAGAGGACTTCCCGATTCCCGTCAGCCAGTGTGGAGGGCGGAGCTGATGGTTCCAGGCCGTGTTCAGCCTGACCCCAGGCTCCATCACTGATTCCTGCTGTGTCTGAGGAGGCATGTTTGCGTCTGCAAACCCGGCCGCAAATATGGACTTTTTTTTCAAGGAAGGAAAATCAAGGAGGCCTTGCGGATCATTTACACAAAAAGGGACAAACAGCTATATTTGACATGTGACTGATGCGTGGTTCATTGGAAAGAATCCAGGGAAGAGATCTTGCTTCAGGTTTAAGGATGAGTTACTGGCACCACTCCTGCTTTAACTGTTACAATATAGAGGATAAAAAGGCGCTGTCTTATTTTGAGTTCACAGCAGAAGCCATTTAAACACCTCTCCCTTTTCTCTCTCTCTCGCGCTCTCTCTCTCTCTCTCTCTCTCTCTCTGTCACACGCACGGCGCACGCACAGACATAACGGGCAGAAGAAGGGAATTGAGACATCCGCTCACAGACAGCGGGAGAATCTCCAATTATGGCGAGATGCAGCATCAATTTAAGGCCTAATTATGTGCGTAATGAGCTCACCGCCGTGCGTCCGCGCCCCCGCGCTTGCCGTTCCTGCAGCAACACCCCCCCCCCCCCCTCCCCACCTCCAAACTCGCTCCGTCTTCCACATCCATCAGAACACCCGCCACCTAATTAAAAAACTACATGCGCCGCGGCGCTCTCATCTGATTCACACAACGAAAATTAATCCTCAAATAAACGTGGTCGAGGGACACCGTGAAACTGTCGGGCCATGCATGCGCCGCAGCTCTAACTGGCTGGGTTTTTTTTTTAATATAACACAGCCAAACTTCAAACTGAATAGAGGCTAAAAATAAAATAAATAAATAATATATTTGGGAAGAATAACCATAATAGTCAACAAGACCAACGTTATTAATTTTGTTCCCCACCCCCGGCCCCCAAAGAAGAAAAAGAAAATTCAAAAGCGTTTTCTAAAACGACGAGAAGGAAATATAAATGGCAATGATTGTAAGTTTTAAGAGTGGTCCGTGTTTTGCTGAGCACAGGGCAGTATAATCACAGATAATTAAAGAGGAGGGCTCAACTTAGGGTGATGAATAGACAACGGAAAGGTTTTGAGGCCTGTTTACAGCGAGCAGCGGCTGTTAATAAGTTCCGCATTGAGCTATTTAGTTATTAATTTTACATTGACACTCTTTTATGCATGTATCCCTGTTTACAGCAGAAATACACATGTATTGTTTTATCACCAGATGATGTTGCATAGTCAGCGAGCAAGAAAGAGAACAGCTCTGATGAGAATGATAATTTGCTTAAATTATGTAAATTACTATAAAAGACTTTTCAATGAACACTCTAACAATATTTCAATTTACCCAAATCTTTTACAAAATATTCCAAATATACATTTTGGAAGATATCTTGTGATCTTCACACATTGTTTATGAAGTGGGGGGGGGGCGTGTTTTTCGGTTTGGGTGCATTTACCAACTGCGGGTGATCGGACCACTTTATTTAATCTCAAAATTACACAACCACATCCTGCAATGCTGTTTTTATGCCGATTTATTCATTTATTTAAGCTTGATCCGTGATATCCACGCGTATCACAAAAACACAACAGGCGCAGTTCTGCGCGCAGACCTGCAATCCAGGTGACGCCCACTGCGACCAGCCAATCACAGAAAGGCATTCGGTGATTTCCTCCAATCAGAGCAAGGCAAGGACGCGGTGGGAGGTTCCCGAGCGGCTCCGAAGAGGGACATTGAGATTGTTGAGGAAAGGAGGCTTGTTGGGCACGAATGCCACTCGTTGCGCGTCCTTATAATTTGGAGAGGTGTATGCAGCGCACGACCCGTTCGCCTTCCAGGTGGAAATCCAGGAGGAGCCGAGACCAAACTTAACTGGGACGACTGGTGAACCCGTTTTAGGACAGGTGAAATTCCCAACAGGCTGCCAGTAGGGCCACACGATCGATTGAGATGCAAGGAAATAGATCGCATGAGCGCGGGGGGGATCGGGCGATTTGCTAATAACGTCTGCCGTAACAAACGTGCCAACTTCTGCAGGACATGAAATGATTTTATTATTCTACCAAAAAAACAAAAATCGCAGAGGTGAGATGATGTCAGTGATATTCGCGCCGAAACCCGAAGCGTCTCCGTGGTCAGAATGAGCACGACGGCCCAAACGGAAAATGTTGTCACCTCTTCCTGCAGAATATTTTGAATAATGGGGCCGACTGTTGCAGGCTGACTGGTGGACGTGACTGCTATATGAAATTCATTTTGATGGTAAAATTAAAAAAAAAAAGAGAGTCCACATCCAAGGCCACGCGCGTTTTTTTTAAATAATTATTTATGCGCGTAATAAATGTTGGTAAATACGAGGCACATTTACTGTATATTTGGGCATTTTGCATACGTGTATAAAATAAATGCATTAGGTTTTTAGTAGCTAATGTGCTCTCCAACACGCAGCATCTGCACCCTGTAGCAGGCGGCATCGCTGTCATGTCACTGCAGGCCCTCCAATGTCAAACTGCAACATGGCAGCATCTGTTTTCCCCTCGTGTTTTCCAGGTCATGGATGAATCTCCACAGCTGCACCGTGAACGCCTCACGAGCTGAAACGTGACCGACTGCCATCAGGATATTAACACTATTTTGGGACGATTCGAGCTTCTCCTATTAAGTCGTTCGGCGGTGATTACGCGTTTGCCATGAGAAGGAGTCACAAGAGCGAGGAAGCGACCCAGATGCTGATGTGAAAGCCCATCGTCTCAGAGAGGAAGGATACAGTGTAAAACAGCGCCGACATGAAGGAGAAATCCAAAACGGCCGCAAGGACTAGACGAGAAAAGGAGAACAGTGAATTTTATGAATTGGCGAAAATGTTGCCGCTACCGTCGGCCATCACCTCCCAGTTGGATAAAGCCTCCATAATACGGCTGACCACCAGTTACCTGAAGATGAGGATCGTGTTCCCACAGGGTGAGCAATTCATTTTTTATTATTTAGGTGGGATATGGCCCGATTTTATGTGTGTGCATGAGGCCAAATTACTGTCAAAACGAACCATTTTAAAATGCTGAAAAGAAACATACAATTTTCAGGCATAAATAAAAAACCCAATAATTATAAAAAAATCCCCTGTAATAAAAATGTTGGATATTTTGGCCATGGGAGAAATATTTTTCTAATATTGTAATGTAAAATTAATACATTAAAAAAGGAAATAAGCAATTAATTGAAGTTATTAATTACTCTGATTTGTCTGACAATTGGAGGGACAAATACCATTGAAAATATAGAAAATTAAAAACGTTTTTAGGAGAGCAGACTACTATGATTATTTGTTTTTTTTGTGGACATTAATGACCATTCATTCTAATAAACTGCTCCAACGTTTTATAGTGCTCTTCAGAGTGTTCAAGGACAAGACGCACAATAATAATAATAATAATAATAATAATAATAATAATAATAATAATAATGATAATAATAACAATAATAATAATGTAATAATACATTACTATGCGGCACACACAAATTAATTAAATGTGTGTTGTGATTAAGCTGAGCTATGAATGTTAGACTGTGAATTAATATTCACAACTTGAAATCGAAGATTTTAAAACATATTAAAAACCCTAATAATATAAATGTATATATAATACCCTCTACGCATGTTATTTTACTACAGAAATTACCAGTAGTAGTAGTAGTAATAATAATAATAATAATAATAATAATAATAATAATAATAATAATAGGCGTTATTTCACTATTTCAGGTTTGGGTGAGGCCTGGGGCCACACAAGTCGAACCAGACCTTTGGACAACATTGGGAGAGAGCTGGGGTCTCATTTACTGCAGGTAGCCTATTCTATTCTCCTCCTCCTCATCATCATCGTTCTGATGAAGCATTAAAGGTGTGCTGCTGTGACAGATCACTATGTTTCTCCGCAGACGCTCGATGGATTCATCTTTGTTGTGGCCCCCGATGGAAAAATCATGTACATTTCCGAGACGGCGTCGGTGCATCTGGGACTGTCTCAGGTCCGCCTGCTGCTGAGCTCTGATTGTTTTTTTTTTATAACCCCCCGCCAGAATTGCAAATCTAAAGCGTAGCAGCAGCAGTGAGTGCGTGTGTCCGTTCATTACCTGAGTTATTCTCAACAGGTAGAGTTGACCGGGAACAGTATTTATGAATACGTCCACCCCGCCGACCACGACGAGATGACAGCTGTGCTGACACCCCACCAGCCCTACCACTCACACTTCGTCCAAGGTTGTTCCTTTTCTACAGCCAGATATGTGGAATCTATTTGCGATTAAATTACAAATCCAGACTCGGTGTGCGCCAGGCGACCGCAACTGATGCGTCGATCTGTGCAAAACAACCCGGAATATTCTGCAGAACAAGATCGACTTTTTTTTTATTGTTTATTCATTTGCTTATTTCTGATTAGTTTCACTGGCGCTAAGCTGCAGGACGGAAAGTCGTTAAAAATCGCAGCTGTTGGTTCGTTGTTGGAGCAACCTTTTTTTTAAAAAAAAAAAAAAAAAAAACGTCTCCCTCTCTGCAGAATATGAAATGGAGCGCTCCTTCTTTTTGCGGATGAAATGCGTACTGGCGAAAAGAAATGCAGGCCTCACCAGCGGCGGATACAAGGTAAATAAATAAATAAATATCTACAATATCACAATAATAAAATACAATTGTCATTTAAAAAAAAAAAAAAACATGATGTTCTCATGCAGGTTTTTTTGTATGTACGTTAAGCTGCTTTATTAAAAGGTAATGCTTCTGTTTGTTGATGATATATAATGAAGGTATTTTTATGTGTGCAGCATACCTCTAAAATGCTGTAATGCAGCTCAGTTTGTTTCTGGACACCAGGGTTTCATCTGCATGTCGCTCACGTCCACCTGCTGCTCCACAGGTGATCCACTGCAGCGGCTACCTGAAGATCCGTCAGTACAGCCTGGACATGTCGCCCTTCGAGGGCTGCTACCAGAACGTGGGCCTCGTGGCCGTGGGTCACTCCCTGCCCCCGAGCGCCGTCACCGAGATCAAGCTGCACAGCAACATGTTCATGTTCCGAGCCAGCCTGGACATGAAGCTCATCTTCCTGGACTCCAGGTACGCCGTGCTCAGATCAGGGGGAAAATCTGCGCGCGCTTTCCACAAACGGCTGCACGGGTTTTATTTCCCCCTCCAGGGTAGCGGAGCTCACAGGCTACGAACCCCAGGACCTGATCGAGAAAACCCTGTACCACCACGTCCACAGCTGCGACATCTTCCACCTTCGCTGTGCACACCACCTCTGTGAGTCACGCTTCTGCCCTCCATTATGCTTTAACCACAGGCTGGCTGACTTTGCTTTGTCAGACGGTGACTGTTCGGCTGACCTGCTGCCGTTATGTTGTTAACAGCTCTAATCTTTCCCCCGTTTTATCCCCTCCAGTGCTGGTAAAAGGCCAAGTCACCACTAAGTATTACCGTTTCCTCGCGAAGCACGGGGGCTGGGTCTGGGTCCAGAGTTATGCCACGATCGTCCACAACAGCCGCTCGTCCAGACCCCACTGCATCGTCAGCGTCAATTACGTCCTCACGTGAGTTCCAGCGTTCAGCAGCGTAGTAACTTCAGAAACAGACACTTTGTTGAAGTAAAAAGCGCATTATTCATTCACCCAGGTTGGTGCTTTTGTAATTATCTGACGCAATTTGACTGGAATCATCAAAGGACAGGACAGCGGAGTCTTAATGCTGTTTGCTGAGGGAATGACGTTGAATATTTAACCAGATTAAGGAAAATCGTATCATACACTTTTATGATCCACGCGTGAAGCTCGCTCTTGGCTACGATGGCTCTTTTGTCTCTCGGAGAAATCCCTCCCTTTATCCCTCCGCAGCCTCTCCGCACAAATCCGGCAAATACTGCGGCTACAGGGCGCCGGCGGCTGTGTGTTATGAGAGCACAAAGCACACGGAGGCCCTCTGAGACAGCAAGACAAACACCGGGGGTTCAACCCCATCAAAAAAAGGAGAAAAAAAAAAGCCTCTACTGTCACATCGATCTGCGGTCTGAGGAAAGCAAAATCGATCAAACGGTGAACTAGGAATCAATAGCCATCTCATAGCTGGAGCGCATGTTGGATTTTCCTTGTTACGTTTGGTTGATCCACACCTCGCCTGGGTGTGGGTGCGTGTGTGTGTGAGTGTGTGTCCTTCTTTTGAGTTTCCATTGGGGTGTGTGCGCGCATGGCTACACTCCAGGTATTGATTCCTTCAATGCAGTAAGGAGAAAACAAACTAACTATATTAAAATGACAGTGAATTTCCAAACGCAATAATTAGGAGTGCCTAAAGCACATGTAGTGTAAACAAAACCAACAAGTTTAAAAGTAAAAAACAAACGGGAATTCAATTGAATTTTACCCGAGAATGCATTAATAAATCATGGTTGGAGGTTGTCTGGTGGTGTGTTTCAGACACGGGGCTACTCCGACATTGACCCTGAGGTGGAATTCGGATAACACAGCTGAGTTTGCACAAAGGCCCAACATTATTGGCTCAGACATAAGTCAGCCAGGGCGCAGATAGGATGCAGAACCGGCCAGGCGCAACTATACCTGCAAGAGCAAACAAGGCTCACACTGTGTATCGACAGTCCAAACACAGCCTCTCCCCCAAGGTGTCGCACATAAAGAATGGGTCATGTTTAGAGTCACACTGGAGAGGCTGGCTGTGCGGGGTCAGGGATGGGCCACGGGGTTTAAAATGCCTGGCAGCTGCTATTACATACTGTTGATGTGATAAGTTAAGAATAGGCTCATATTTGCTGAACACTTGACACAGGAGCCTTTTCATTCCCTCGACAGTAACGCCGTGTTCGAGTTCAGCCGCGGGACAGTGGGTTAAAATGTCACAGACGGAGCACCGACAAAAGAAGGACGCCAAAAAAAGACGGGGTTATTGTTGTTATTATTAGTATGGAGCATGCTTCAGCACGGGGGGAGCTTGCACCGGAGCCTGTGTGTGCGCGCGCGCCTGTGTGTGTGTGTGTGTGTGTGTGTGTGTGTGTGTGTGTGTCTTGCAGAACGGTGGCAAAACCACTGCGGCACAAAATAATGATTAACATTCCCATGGTGCCATTTTTCTGAGGAGTGCAGCGGTTAATCTCTTTATCTGAAATGTTTTCACTGCTCAGAACTCGCGTCACAGGCACGAGAGTGTGTGGCAATCTATTATGTGTATTGGCCCATACGTCAGCAGCAGGCTCATTACCAATTACGTGGCCTGATGTACTATCGACGGGGGTGTTTGTGTAAAAGATGGCTCTAGTCTAGATTGTTTGAGGAAAATGCTAACCTGAAGGTTTGACAGGCTCTAAAATGAGAGTTAAACAAGTCTGGCCTCCCTCAATATAACTTAAAGTTAACTTAAAGCGAGAGAAGTCGGGCACAGCCTTGATGCAGAGATGAAACCTGTGCATTTGTAATGGATGTTGTGTTTGGTTTAAAAGGGATACTGAGTATAAGGGGATGCAGCTCTCCTTGGACCAGATGAGCCCAACCAAGCCAGCTTTTCCATATGCCGACAGCCACGCCGAAGACAGGAAGAGCACCAAATCCCGTCTGACTCCGGCCAAGGCCAAAGTCAGGGTGTCACCCTACCCTCAGGTAAGGAGCTCACTTCATGGGAAACCGGGGAAATGTAAATGTTGGTCTGCTCCCAGATCAACACTTTTCATATCCTCAGTTTTCAGCCTTCAACCCAGAGCGTTCCGAGTCGGACCAGGACAGCCAGTGGGGAGGGAGCCCGCTGACAGACTCGGCATCTCCTCAGCTGATGGATCCCATCGAGGGTCCGGAGGCGTCTTGTGCCTATCGACTGTATCCCGACACTGGCCCTCTGTGCTACAGCCTGGGGCTGTCGGAGGACGAACTCTCCCACACGTCGACCCACCCCCACACCACTACCTGCGACCGAGTGAGATGCCAAAGTAGCCGCTACTTTTTGGGAACCCCCCAGTCAGGAAGGGAGGTCTGGTGGGACGCCACGCGATCTGTGCTCTCGCTGCCAAAATCATCCATGGAGGGCAGCGGGGGCTACGAAATCACGTCCTACCACGGAGCCATTCATGGTGAGGCGTCGGGGTCGAGACCACGACCATCTGTCTCCAAAAATAGCTCTGCTCCAGCTTGTCCTGCTGGTTGTTTTCCGAACGTTATTATGTGACGTGCTAAGTTGTTTACGCCATCTCTTGCCAGCGTTCCGATTGCAACCATCTGTTTCAAAATTGCCTGCAATTCAAAGCCAACTTATTTTACATTTCATGTCTTCAAACAAGAAAACAGCCCCCAACTGTGCTTCTGCCAAGCTGGTCAATCGAACAGCCCGCAATTGTGTGTGTGCATTTAAAGCTAAATTCACAACTGGCAAGGATGAGAACAAACGTGCAACTCATGCCCAGAATGTTTGTGGTATATGAAACATCTAAATATTGGTAGGGACCATCAAACCACTTATTTGAAAACAAATCTTGGCCACTAATTTCATAGTTTTCAAATGCAACCACTGAACTCTTCTTACAGGACGGGGCCACTGGGATGAAGACAGTGTGGTGAGTTCACCTGATGGCGGAGGCTCGACCAGCGATTCTGGTGACCGTTACCACGCCGACCACTTCCGAGCGACCCCACGAGAGCCCAGCAAGATGGAGACCTTGATCCGGGCCACGCAGCAGATGATCAAGGAGGAGGAGACCCGTATGCAGCAGCACAAAGAGCCGGTGGACATCTCGGGACTCTCTAAGGCTCACAGCCCGTGCTTCGCCGCCTCGCTCGCCCACCACTCCCAGCTCACCATGCCGAGCGTGGTGTGCCGCGGTCCCGGCGCCCCGAGCGTCGACCTCCCCTCGGAGCGCCTCCATCACCGGGACGTCATCAAAGTGCTCGGCTCGCACGACAACGACGAGAGCACAAACAGCCCCGCGTCGCTGTCCCGCCTCAGCAGCCCCAGCTCGGAAGGGATTCCCAGGTCGGGCCTTTCCCTCACCAAAGACTACCTGCAGACGGATCTGTCGCCCCACCCTCCGCAGCCTCAGGGGAGCCCGCTGATCTACCCGCCCCAGGAGAGGCAGCACCTGGACAGGCAAGCAGCCTACACATTGACTGGCTACTCCCTGGAGCACCTATACGACACAGAGAGCCTGCGGAGTTACTCGGGCCTGGCTTGCGGGGGCGGGCAGTATGACGTGGCGTCCCACGTGAGGATGCAGGCGGAGCAGATGCAGGGACACAAGGCCACCTCAGTCATCATAACCAACGGGAGTTGACAATTTCTGGTGCAAATGGGGCCCGATCGACAGAAAGGCGGTGTTTTACACACACGCAATTACTGACTGTTGCACACTGACTGGACCGATTTGTCCTCGTGGGGACGGGGGGAGGGGGAGGCTAAATCCGCACGACAGTGGACCCTTTTCTCACAGACACCAGATGACACGGACTACTGTTTAAAAACTGATTTTTGCTATGTTCACTTCACAAGGCATGGTCCTGCTCCACCGCGTAGGGACGCGGCGTCGTCCCGCCGGCCGTGCACTCAATCACCCGCCCTTAGAGGCGAGGTGGGAGAGCGCGGTTAAACATCAAGCCATGCTGTTCCAAGCACCCCCACGCATCAGTGGCCACGTGGGTTAATCTGTCTCGGACGCAGTTTCCAACAGCAGAAAGGAAAAAATTGTTGTTCCATCGCCCCTTCACCTAAAAACTCAGAGGTGCAGCGAGGGAAAGACTAACATTTCACTATTGTAAGATGTCAGTGTTTGCTGGTATTTATTTGTCAGTGGGCTGTTTTTTCTGTATGTGTCTATTTTTAATATGATGTTTTTTCGGTCCCACCCCAATAGATCTGTCTAAAAGGCACAAATTGTAACAGATAGAGATAAAAACAGAGAGAAAAGAAAATGCCTCTGAGGAGTCACGGTGTAATATATGCAGGTCAGCTGTTTTCTTGTGAGCAGGATGCAGGAAACAATCCAACACATTTGCATTTTCTTCATGCGCATCAGCATCGCATGCATCAACCTGCAGCTGTTCGGTGATACCTTTTCATAACAAGGCATTGCTTTTTTTTCTGTTTCTACCTCACTCCACCGGCCTGTTAGCATATATAGGGTGTGCTCAGAGACCTGTAACTTCTGCTGCACATGCAGCCGTTGCCACATCTGTTTCTGTGTGTGTGTGTGTGCGCGCGCGCGAGTGTGCGCGCTAAAACGGTTTAAAGTAACTGAAACAAACGTATCTAAAAAAAAAAAAAAAAAAAAAAAAAGAGGATGTCTGTTTTAGTATTTAATTTATGATGTAAATGTCATCAAGCAATGACCTTTTGAACAGGAAGTGATTATTTATTAATTGGTTTGAAAAGAAGAAAAAGCCTTACAGTAAATCTTAATACCCTTGCAACCAAACGAGCTGTGTCTCTGCAGATTTGTCACCTGGGAAAACGCTTTGACTTAAATGAGACAGCTGTCCTTCACTGGTTTGGAGCCTGCTGATGCTCCACAGAGACAGGTCAACCCAACTGCAAATTGATTTCCTTTTTTTTTTTTTTTAAGTTTATCTTCTAATTAAAAGCAAATCAAAATGCATATATTCGGGGGAATTAGGTAGATATATAACAGAGTGTCGTGAGTGCATAAACGTAGTGAGCGTAAAAGCGAACGGGCGATGTAGTTGTTTAACACTACAGCCAGCAGCACGTTTCCACCCTTCGGAGCAGTTGAACCGACACACTCGGCCCACCTGACCTCTGCTCGGCGGTAATTTCCCTGCCATGTATTTTAATATATTCGCATGTATCACTGAGCCGGCCTGCCTGTCTGCCTAACTCTTCTGGCTGTCTGTGCTGGGAGCAACCTGGAAACAGTCCGGGCCCTGGATACAGAGCACCCCCCCCCCCTCCTCCATCAGTCACTGCTGACACCCCCATGTGATGGCGTGCCAGATATCACCGCTGCCGTCATTTCGGGAGGCGGAGGAGCTGCGCCGCTGACATCAGCCTGTTTTAAGTAAAGCTGCATGTGTGAAGGAGTGTGTGTTTACTGTTGAGATACTTTCATAATCACATTTTCTTTTCCACTTCCACACACGGGGGGATTTTGCGTGATGTGCCTAGAAGGCTTTCACATGCGGTGCTGGATACAAATGTGGACAAATACTGGGCCTGTTGCCCAGATTTACACTCATGTGCACCCAGCCCAAGATCCTCTCTGCCCCCCACTTAAAGCTTATAGAAAATCACATCCATCCATCCATCCCTCCATCCAACCAGCCAGCGATCAGCGGTTCAGGAATTATAGGAATTTTAGAAAGTTTAGAAATAACTCTGGAATATTTCGGAAAGTTCTTTAAATCAGAGATAAATAAGGAGCATGAAGGGCCTGTTCTTCTGGTTAGAAAGTGTAATAAATTAATAATTAAACCGTAGTCATGAACCAAGGAGATCACAACTTTCCACTGCAAAAACGAGCCTGTTTCTGGTGCCTCTAGTGATTTATTTTTATTCAAGTTTAAACAAAAGCTCCACCTGTGTGACAATGAAACAGACTGAATGATGAAACTCAAACAAGCTCCAGATATCCACCTTTGTGCCAAAAGTGAAAATCCAGCTGCACACGGATCACGTTTTTCTTTTTCTTTTGTGCTGCAGTAAATCAAAACAGAGCCGTATATGTACAGCATGTGTTTATTTAAAGCTAACGGCTATGGATTAAAGGCAGCTTTCAGTAGTCAGAAACAAAAAGTGGAATATATTCTGTATATATATCACCAAATTTGCTTTAAAAAAAAAAAAAAAAAAGACAAAGCCCTGTTAATTCCTGTTTTGAAGGGTGGCCTGTAATGAAACATGCAGTACAAAATCAAAAGGCCTTCAGCTTTAAACTCTGCGTGGGACATTAGCCGAAGCTACAGAGGGTCTGTGTTGTCAAGTCGAGGTGGTGGTGAACCAGAGACCTCCGGGGGCCTGATTCCTGCCTTTCACAACCGCAGCGAAGAAATAGATTCTAACATCACAAACAACCACAGAATGCAAGAGTGCAGGTGGTGAAGGTTGAGAGTTGCCCCGAACGTCTACGTGATTGATTTCAGACGCTGGAATGAGGCACAATTGCATATTCATACATCAATTAAAGTGTTCCCCCACTAGTGGCTCCATAATTCAACCTGGCATATAGTAAAGAGTCATCCTTATGGAGCCGCTTCAGAGCAGCGTGGAGGAAAACGTTTCAACATGTTCTCTGTTCCCACATGCTTTACGACCCCTGAGAGAGAGAACTGGCATCTCATAATTGTTTTAATTCCAGATGATTTTTCTTTTTAGTCGGAAACACGGCGTGTAAAGTCGCTTCAAAACACACAGTGACAGAGTAGAAGTGGATTCTTCGCTGTGCACTGAACGTCTCATGCAGCAATAAAACCGTGTGTTTCCACCGGTGAGCTGTCAGCTAATGAGTTAGACAAGGACAAACAGAGCCGGACCTGGGAAAATCGGTGAGCCGGGGCATTTAGTGGCACCTCTGCACCAGACCTCATTATTGCACCAGAACACATTTAGATGTTCTGATCGGCTGGACCAGGATATTGAGGTCAGACGGTCGATCTGATTGGCTGAGCTGGGAGACTAAAGTCATTCTGCAAAGTGGAAAGGAAATAAGGCCTGTCTTTGTGTCACAGCACTCAGGTGGAGAATGCTGCTTCAACAGACGGCTAATTGCAGACAATAAAAAAAAATAGTCTTAACTTATCGGAAATAATAAAAGTCAGCACGGTTGAAAACTGAGTATTTAGAGCAGCGAGTTTTAAAGCAGTGAAAAACAAGTCTATTGCTGTGGAGAATGCATTTGAATGACATTTTTTCTTTTTTTTTTCTTTTTGCTCCATGAAAATTTCAATGGGAAGTTATATTTCTAGGGCTACAGGGCCTGTTCCAACTGCACTACTGGTAAACACTAAAGGCCATAACCATGTTCAAAAAAGGATTTACTTAAACAAAACTGGAATATTGTTTCATACTCTTTAATTTCTAAATAAATTCACCTTGCTATATGATAAAAAATGCCAAATGAAATATTTCCATGGACAAGTAAAAGAAAGCAAAATAAAAACACTATATGGAGAATTTTCAATGCTGGCAATTACAGAAGGTGAAATAAATTGTGAAAAATATTAAAATTAATTTATTTATATTATGAGGAAATGTAAAACAGAATATAATAACAAAATTATTGGAGAATAATAAAATTACTATAAGAGGTGGTGGAATCTTAAATAGCATTAATAACATTGGCATAAGGATAGAAATCCAATGTTTCTGTAATAAAAATAATTAAAATTGTAAATAAAGGTAAAGGGAAAATCTTGTCCTGATTGCAATGGGATTGATTTGAAAACAGATAAACCATTAATACACATCTGTAACTGTAACGAGGAAAATGAAAATCACATAAATTCAGAGACACCATTTTATGCTATTTCTTCATTTGTTCCATGATTCTGGAAACACTCTTGATGGCAAGAATGGATTAATCTTTATAAAAGCTTAATTTAATAAGATAGGATGGATTCAGATCCAAACAGTCAACCTCCCTGACACTACTAGGATTAATTGTAGAAATGACAGTATAGAGTAGAAAAAAATATTGACCCAAAAAAATCCTTTCATACTATCAACCACAATTTATTATAACTTGGAACGGTGTGAAGTAAGGATTTGTAAAAAGCAGGTATCAATTTGTTGATTTTGATGGAAATCACCTGTGGAGTACCGCAAGGATCTGGTCTAGGTCCAGAAGAGTTATTTTTCTATATATCTACATTATCTTGAAAGTAATGAAATTAAGTAATTAAATTATTTGAAGATGACAGGAATATTTTATTTGGGAAGGACTTACAGCAACGTTAAGACATCAAAAATTAAAACCAAATGATCAAACCATCCTGTTTGGTCAAAATAATACAAATGTTCAAGTAGAAGTGGTGATTAAGAACATTATTATTGAAAGACTGCACAAAATCAGATTTATTATGATGGACTGCAAAATATCCTGAAAGTCCCAAATTAAATATTTAAGAGTGAAGCTAAGAAATAGTAGGAAAAACTAGACTCATGGACCAGAAATCTTTACATACTCTGTATTATTGCCTCATTTGACCGTATTTGTCCTACTGTGTGGAGATAACCAGCAGCAGCAGCTATAACTAACTTATCAAAATAATAACGTTGGGCATTATGACTACACTAATCTTACCACTACAATAATATTATGACTACAATAATACTATGACTACAATAATTTATTTTTGAAGTCAAACATATATTAAAAAAATATATGGAGGAAAGTGGCCAACATGTAGTGTGTGGGAAGGTTGTTTTTTTTTGTTTTTGTTTTTTTTTTGGAGGGTTTAAGGGGTTTATTAGAAGTTGTAAGAAGAGGTAGGAGTGAATACACATTACACGCCCTATATTTTTATTTTGTTATCATTATTCTCTCTCTTGATCTATTTTCAGGTATTTTAGTCTTCTCCGGTGGTTGCTCAAAATAAAGCCTAATTCATTCAACTTCAAACCTACTAATCCTTCAGCAATGAGGCTTTTATAAAAAGACTTGTACAATATCCTAAGCTGTGTTGTACAAACACACACACTCACACACACGTGTGCGCACACCACCGGGGTTCAGACGGTGTGAGTCTAATGCCCTCCAATCCCATGAATCCCTTTGTTCCTGATTTCACGCTTGATTTGGCCACAGCTTGAGTCTGGCTGGTATCAGCACTGTCCTGGCTGCTTTCACTCCTGCCAAAAGCACAGAGCCGTGCAGGAACCGTGTCGCCTCCCTCTCTCTTTTCTCTTCTTCTCTCTCTCTCTCTCTCTCTCCTGTGTCTTTGTTCCTCCCAAAGTGTCTTCCATCTCCTCAGGCCCATGCCAAGGACTTGTGTTTGTTTGCAGCTCGCTGCTTCTGTGCTGTAAACACGCCAGAGATCTGCCAAGATTAGACCCGAGCGCATTTCGGATGCTGCATTTCACACCATTTAGCATGTTGGCTCAAATAAATTCATTAAACCAATATGCCAAGCCCAACAAGTCAACTGAAAGTATATCTATATTAAATGATTTGCTGCAAGTGTAATCCCCGTGTGGACCAAAAAACGCACTATAGGCACGCTCCACAGCGCTCACGAATCTTCAGATACGTTCATCTGCTCTCATGAGAGGCCTTTTAGGCGTCCTGTTTTGAAATCTTCTGCTTCTAAAGTGGCACATCAGCCCCGCTCTTCCACTCCTACGATCCCCGCAGCACTCGTGGCGAGCAGATATTTGTGACAGCTGCGTGGGGAGGGGTGTGTATGTGTGTGTGTGTGTGTGTGGGGGGGGGGGCGAGCACGGCAGACAGACAAGGAGAGAGAAGGAGAAAGGCGAGAGCAGGAAGGAGGTCCCCTGAGAGAGGGTGCCAGTGCTCCACAGCACAGAGTCGCCTGCTGCATGCCAATGAGAAGATTCCCCTGTAGCAGCAGCAGCCGCAGCGGCGGTGGTGGCGGCGGAGGTGGAGCCAAGGCGTCGGCAACACCGTACCGCCATAGTCCTTCATATTCGATATTTAATATTCGCCATAGTCCTTCCTATTCATTATTTCCCATTATTTTCCCTCAGAAGGCCTTAGGTTGAAAATTAGAATTCTGAAATCTTTAAATGTTAAGCTGAACAACACAATCAGCATATAGAGGATTTTGACACATTTACAACACATTTAACACACATTTAAAATACACCAGTTTAAATGTGGCATTTATGAAATTGTATAAATAGATCATTATTATTATCTTTGGCTGTCTTCAGAAACACTTTGGTCACCAAACTACTCTTCTTGTTCTCCATATTCCTTGTTCTTATCTTAAATGTAATTAGGACACTGCAGACTGAACCTGACCACTTCCTAAGATTATTTCATTTCATCATTTCATTATACAGTGTCCCACCATGATGGTGTCCACATATGTGCCCAGTAAAAAGCATAAATGACCAGATTACAGTCATCCTCTTTGAGGTTCTCCTCCACATCAGAAGCTGCGGTCCTCAGCAGCAGTACAAGTGTTAGCTGTGTATAATTACCCCCCTACACCCCCCACCCCTGAAGAATTAATAACTAATTATGTCAGGTCACTCGTCCAGATGGTCCTATCAGATGGGCCCGCTGTCTGAACCTCACCTCCAACAAGAACCCCTGACCTCAGCGGCCACGTCGCCCGTGGCAACATGGGGCCTGGAGCCCACGGCCGCCTGGAGGAGGAAAGCGAGGGGGTGGGGGAGCGGGCGAGGGTATAAAGAAGCCGCGAGGTGGGTGGGGAGGGGGGGGTACGAGCTGGGCGTGTCTGATCAGCGTTGGATGACTGCCTTTAAAGCTCCATGAATACAAGACTCCCCGCTGGGGCCCTGATCTCCACGGTCATGATTCTGTTATTACGTGGCGGCGTGTTGCTGTGATGGGCAGATGGCTCAGAGCGCTGGCACATGCATTCACACACATGCCACGCACGCCGCTCCTGCCGCATCAATGGACACAACCTGATACTCCCCTTTCTCGTCTCATTAGAAGGCTATAGAACCATAAGATGATAATAGGATGGGAATTAAGTGCCCGTGTAGATGTCAGAGCGAGGCGCGGCAGAAGATTGGGATGGCGGCTAATAAGCGCATGGAGCGCTGCCTCCGCTTTGTGTGTCGATTAACGCCTTGGAAGGGGCTGATGGGTAAAAACGGGGAGCCTTCCCCCCCGGGATGAAGCAGCTTTTAAACAGACACTTAAACAAGTAGAAAAGTGAGAGGTGGGAGATGCGGGTGATGTCACTTTGGATTAGACCAGGCTAATACTCATGATTCTATTCATTAGAATCAAAGTGACAACCGAGAATTTTAGGAAAATTAAAACTACAACCGACCGACTGAAAGGAACAAACGTGAAAATAAGACGATCTTGGCTTCTGTCTTGCCTCATCTGTTGCCCGTCGAGGTCCCATGATGGTTCTCTTACAATTTGTCACACAAAAACCTCCTAAACTCTTGAGCAAACAGGATCTTTGCCGCAGGTTCTCCCCCCCCCCTCCCCTCCCTCCTCAGTCCAAGTCTGCCAGTCCAGATGATGTCTCTGCCTCGTATTTGAGCAGGAGAGACGGGACAAAGCAGCTAAGAAGAAACCAAACAAAGGCACCTTACAGAGGATTTAAAGTGTTAAACCACGTCTCATTCATTTGACTTTCTCTCCTCTTTAGGAGGGTAAAAAAAAAAAAAAAAAAAAAAAAAGGAAGGCTGACAAAGAAGGGAGAGAGTGCCGGTATCACTTTTAAAACAGACAGAAAAACCAGAGGTCAGCGAGATTGCCAGCTATCAGTCATTTAATTACAGTAAATGGCTTCACACGTGTTGATAAACACGCATAATTAGTTCTGAAAAGGTTCATCACTATCATTACATCATTACTTTTCAGAATTTTGGTGCTTAAGTGTCTAACAAGATTAGTCTCCCGGTCACGTTTCTCCTCTCAGCCGTGCAGACAATAGGCAACTTTACGAGCTGGGTTTGCTTTTTTTTTTTTTTCCTCACTTCTTCCAATTTCTGTCAGATTTCAAAGTACTGAGGAATAAAAAAAAAGGACCTGTCTTGCCAATATTATAGCATTTCAACGCTAAAGGCAGCGTTGTTTTCAACAAAGGATTAAAACAAACCCCAAATTAAAGGGGAGTTCAATTATTTTCAAGATCAGAGTAAATATTTCTGTATCTACGAAAGCACTTAGAGGGTGCAGAATACCACCAAGCAGCTCATTTACTCACATACTGTGACTTCCAGGATTCCTCATAAAGCATCTGGATGCGCCGACGGACAGATGTCATAATCTGGGATGGGATCGGCGCCCTGTATCTATAGCTACATTCATACTGCAACTAAAAGTCACCTGGATCCAATTTTATCTTGATTTTTTTCACTCAAACGTGACCTGCATCTGCCTTGTTTCCGACAGTGTGAACAGCACGGGCCGGGCCTGATGTTCCAGTCAGATTCAGCCCATTATCAGTGGTGACTCTGAATCCGATACGCCGCGGTCTGAACAGCCGCGCAGACACTTCGCCGCGAGCCAATCCTGAATCTAACAGATCTGTTATCGATAGAACTTTGAAAGAAATGTCCGACACCTCTTCCACACGCTCCTCTGTGCAGATGTTGCTGCTCCGCATGAAGACATCGCTTAAATTTTCATTTTCCGTCTCCCCTCCCTCTTCCTTTTAAACATCGCCTGCTCACACATTTGCTGGATGCGAGCAATAAATCGGAATGGAGCGCTGAGGCCCGTGGTGTGAACACAGCCTTTGATGCAGCGGGCCCTTGACGAGGATGACGATGAGGATGATCGCCTCCTCTACAGGGTCCATCTGGTAGTCCTACCCTTCAGTGGTTTCAGGAACCTGGTGAATTAGCCTATCATCCCGCACCAAAGCAGACTCCTGGACTACACCTGCATGCGCATCGACGCACCCACCCCCCCCCCCTTTTTTTTCTTCCTGGCTGCCAGCAGGAGTGTGATGTCATTACGGCTCTCTAAGGCCTCCTATTAGCCAGTGCTCTGTAATCACTGGAGATATATTAGTACAATGCATTGATTACCCCATAATCCAATCACCCGCCTGTTATTGATCTTTTATAGAGCGCCTTGCGACAATAAAGCTGTAGCCACAGACTGCGGGTCAATAGGCACACAGAGGAAGGAGTCTCCTTGCAGATAATTGGCTTATGAAATAATACAAACATTTTGCTTTCTCCACCCCAGCAGAAATCAATGGCGAGCTTAGCCCCTGCATCCAAATCAAACGTCTCGGACCACATGTCGTCCTCAGCTTCCGTGCTGGGGCCACCTTCGGCCTTCCATCGAGCCCTTTCTCTTCCCCCTGCGCTCGCATGTTCTCATCTGCTTCTCCTCTTTCTGTAGGCTACTCCATCTTTGTCCTCTCTGCTCTAACCCCCCCACACACTCACACACACACACACACACACACACACACACACGCACGCACACACACACACATCTCTGCCCGGCCCTTGACTGATGTTGGGCTGCCGATATGTTTCTCCTTACAGGGAGACCACATCTGACACCCAGCTGTGTGGGTCATGAGCTGCGCGAGCAGCTGCTGGTCATAAATCACCCGAGCTGGAGCAGCTCTGGCACTTCTTCTGTCAGCCGTGAAATAAAGACATAGAGGTAGCGGGGGGTCAGAGGCAGCTAACCTGGGTAGCAACAGGAGACCCGGGCGTCGACCTCGGAGTCGGCGTGCCGATCGGAATACTCAATTAGCCGAGCGGTACTGTAAACCTGGGGGATACTCGCAGCCCCTGCCCACAAATAGAGGGAAGAGGCCTGGTGTCGCATGGTATGTAAGCAATTATGGTTAAGGAGGCGATGCAGCTTGTGAGTTGGGGGTCAAAGGGCAGACAACCCCATGCTGAGGTACTGTAGCCTGAATAAAGGCCAATCTATTCCCTTTTAAGAAAAGGACATCCTTATTTATACTTTCAAAAATGGAAGAAGCCCGCCCCCCAAAGTAAAGGTAATTGCAGTTTAACAAATTAACTTGTTGGGAAGGTTAAATAAAGAAAGAACAGGACATTTGTAATTTTTTGACTCAGCATTTAAGTCCTTGTTCTCTAATCAGAGTGGGCGCGTCAAATGAAGGTCCTGATGTTTGTCTGAATACACGTACATTACGACTCCACGATACTCAACTACAGGCTTTCGGCAGATGAAGAATGGGAGATTCTAACGTGGGTGGGCATTTGGAAAAAAAGTATCATGTTACTATTTTGCGCGTGGAAATTCTTTGCAACTTTATATTTAGTGTTGTGTAATATTCTAAATATCTCAGTACCCCCAAACTGTCCTAATTAGGGAGTCAGACGCACCTCGAAAGAGCTCCCCTCACCACTCATGTGGCACATTTTCAAATATGCTGCCAACCGGTATATAATAAACGTCAGACCATTTTTAAAGATGTAACAGATAAATCAAAGCATCCTGCCTCTATAGGGGTACAGCTAGTCTCAGCTATTCTTAAGATGTCTAAAATCCAAGAATTGAATTCAGTTTGAAGCAAAAAAAAAAAAAAAAGTACAATGAGAAAAGACAGCAGATTGTAGGGGCCAATAAGAGGGGAAGAGATTGACAAGCAACAAGGGGAGGAGAGCACTTCTTGGTCCTTTGGTGTGAAGCGAGGGCCGATCGATAGCGGTGTAATGAGCCTGGTATTAGCTGGGGTGCAGAGGGACCAGAGCAGGGCAAGGAGAGGGCGGGGAGGTGGGGTTGGCGGGGGGGGGGCTGGGATGTGATTCCCAACAGCAAACACCACCAGTGGCACAGGCTTTCACAAACAACACCTGAGTACGCCTTATGGGCGGGTGTCATTGCATGTGGCTACTGGCGAACCCAACCCGGAACACTTGTTAAAGCCGTCACAGAGTTGTCCACTCTCTGCCAGGCGAAGTGGGGGGGGTGGCAAACAGAAAAGCACAAGCTGACGGAGAAAAGAACCAGGCTCAACATCACTTCTCTTTTTTGCTACAGATTACCAATGGCCCCCACCACTCTTAAATCCACTACACACGGGCGATTTGATTGGAGATGTGAAGATGGCCTTTGTTTGTTTGAAACAGAGAGGGGAAGAGAGGAAACTGGGGTGGGGAGGGGGTCAGCCGGGGTGGGAGGGGGGGACCGTCAGGTGCACTCCAAGCCAATCTGTTGCCTCGTCAATGGGCTCATTCTGCTGGAGTGCAGAGCTGCGGCTACGCTAACTCGGGGTCTCAGCAGATAGCGGCGGGGGAACCTGGTGGCTGGTTCCTCCTGAAAGCAGGGGATCAACGTGGGGGATTGAGGAACGCCCCCCCCCCCTCTCTCTTTGTGCTCTTGTGTCTCCTAAAACGCATCCTCCGTTCTGATGGAAGCCTCGTGGAGGTGGTCCACAGTGAGGAACAGATGGTGGTGGGGACAGGACCCCTGCATCAGTCCTGGCCTCTCTGGATTTCCGACAACAGGTCGCGTTTAGCGACACGAACAGGACGTCGAACGCCACAAAATCAAATGAATCCTGATACCATGGTTTCTTCCATGGATGGCGAAATTATCACCATCTCTCTTCATCCCTTCTAAAAATGAAGATTTCTTTGTTGGGCAACATCGGCTAAAACCCGTGTGCTGCCTGTAAACCCTGGCTGAACAAAACCAACCCCTGTGATGTGCAAACCGCTCCCTCTCCCATGTCCTCCTTCCCCACGTATCAGGAAGCTCTGCCGCCTTCCCACTTTGACTGCGGCACAAATTGAAATTGTATAAATGGACCCGAAACCAACAAGATATTTTTGTTTTGGGGGAAACAATCAGAACTGTTCATTTCGAGTTATTGGCATTATTTCCTCATCCTGCCAAGAGTCACAGTCTTGTTTTTTTTCCCTGCGAGAACAGAGATTTTCAGCAGCCCATCAGAGGCAGGAGCTTCCAGTCGACAAAAACCCCACTATGGTAATCGCATGCTAATCACAGTTAACACCAGCGCAGGGTCCTATACTCTAGATTAATGCTGCCGTCGCATATTCACGTTTCCATTAGCATAAATCAGGTTCACCCTGCCTGTGTAATTAATGTTTTCATGTGAAAGATAATAAGATATGGTGATTAGGTCAGGGTACTAGAACTGAAATTACTTGTCAACCAAGTTGGCCTCAAATTGTTCCACATGCAGTAAATATGATCATTACGTCTGATTCCGGGTTACAATAAAGTGACGGGAAACAGGACTGAAGTTGGACTGCAGCAGGACAGGAAGAAACAATCAAAATGAAGCCCCCCACAGGAAATTTGACCTCCCTCAGAGTCTAGTTTAAAGGGGTTTTTTTATCTCGTGCGTCTTTTAAGGTCTGGTTTGAGTCAATGGGTTAATATTTCACAAAATCATGAACAAAAGTTCAACTTGCATTAATTATAAAACTCTGCACTCATCTGTTCAGTGTTTGTTGCATTGAGCAGTTACACAAACTCAGACTGTTGATTTTTCTTTAATTAAAAAAACATTAATGAATGCATTCCCTTTTTGATTGACTGATGGAACAGACATCTTCCAAAACACATTATATATAATACTTTTTATTTATTTAATGTCAGAATGTCTAAAATGTTAAGATCACAGTTTCCTGAGGGAAAAAAAAAAATCATGTTTCCAATAACGGTAAGATCATGAAATTTTTTTTTTCCTTTTAGAAAAGTCACAGATGTAAAGTAGTATCTGGTAGTAAATCGAATCTGGAACAATCAGCCTCCATTTTCACCAGTGAACGCTAATGGTGTTTTAGAGTTACAGAGTATTTTTAAAAACAATGGCTCAAAAAAAAAAAAAAAAAAAAAAAATCACTGTCAACAGGTGCCATTTCGAACATCCCACAACTTTTTGGCAAATCCCGCGAACACCGTGACGTAATGAAATGTTGCAAGCAGGTGTTTTATTTTGGAATGTATGGCGGTTTTCCCACGTAGACCCCCCAGGCCCGCTGACAGTGATGCCCTGCCACCACCTGTGCCATCAGCCCGTTTGTCCTTTGCTGTCCGATGTCCAGTAAAGTGATTTTGCGCGTTGCCGGTGGCATTTACATACGGCACTAATGTGAAAGTAATCAACAGTCGCGCATTTTTATGAGCGTGTCTGGTCATGTGACACAGAAACAATAATGGGGAGATGACGCAGGTGCGCTACACACCTGTGTGCTTTACTCAAGTGGGATTTACGGGGAGGTGCTGCTTGTATTTGTGGGTTTAGCCCCCCTCGGGACCCCCTTCCTTCCTCCCCTGACATGGAGCATTCCTCTTAGACTGGTGACCTCGCATGACGGACGGCGTCCTCATGCTCATAATCAACCGACGAGACCGGCTGCGGGGGCCCCGCCAGGCCGAGAGCGCAGGTTTGAGATCAGGAATGTGGGGAAACAGGAGGAATAAGGGCAAAAGAAAAGGCGGGAAAGGAATGAAAGAAAGAGCAGAATGTTCGGAAGGACGACGCTGAACGATAAAAGCGTGCGATCAAAGGGGGAGAGGAATCGTAACTTATTCCACGACCTCACGTCAGGGCTGCTGAGGCTGAATGCTGTTTCGCATTCACCCCGACACCCCTGTTTCCATGGCAATCCATGAACCTGACCTGCGGTTCTGAACACACAGCGCTGTCCTACACAGCCTCTTTCCTCATGGACCCCACCCCCCCCACCCCCCCACCGATTCCATCCGCAGCACTTTATTTTAATACGTACACTATGCAAGTCAGAAAAAAGCTGAAAAACGGCGGGTTCACCATTCCCAGCCGGCGCACAATCGCCAACCCACCGGCTCGCTCCGACGTCGGAGTCTGAAGACCCGCGGGCGATTCTCCCTCTTACCCACCTTCACATCCCATCCCATTTTTTCCCAGGACTCGTGTTGCATCGCTTCGGGTTTGTCGCCACGCGAGATTCTCAAACAAGGGCAGTAATTTGCAGAGTGTGTTTCAAAGTTATTCCAGCTCCCTGCAGCTCAGCAGTGTCTGACCCCTCTCCCCGTCTGTCTGCTAAGAGGCCTACAGGGAGGAATCAGCCCAAATTACCTTTATTGATCCGGAGAGACAGGTGAATACCAAACAGGCCGCTCTTCTTTTAGTTCCTCTTGTTTTTTTCCCTTCCCTTCGCACCCCCTCCCTGCTGCCGAGAGGAGAGAAAACAAACAGGAGCGTTTATTTTAAGGGGGGGATTACTTTAACGTTACTGTATCAGCCTTTGCAGTGATTTACTGTTCACATTCAGGTTGCTGTGATTAAACCTGCCTTCTTGTTGCTCATCTTTTGACAGCCACCGAACAGAAGAGAACGTGAACGCTGTTTTTCTGCCTCCAATTCGCCGTTGTCCTTTCGCCCCAGCATACAAATCACTGTGGCGGTGGGAAAGATACTCCATTAGGTCCAACTCTGAGTTAAATCAATGCGTGACTTATCAAATGAAATAGGGGATTATGAGGTAATCACCTGGCAAACGTTGCTGAAATTGTAATTATCTCCACTGCACATGCCTCAGAGAGAGGAGCCCAAACCAACTACTTAAGTGGAAAGTGTGATCAGGCAATCTAGAAAAGCACAACAACTATATCTATAGGCAAGAGGGAGAATGCTTCACCAGCAGTCAAGCACACATGGTTATTGATGCTGTGTTTTTGCTGCAGGACTACATCTTCTATTTGTGCATAATAAAGATCATGCACAGGTTTTTTTTCCCTTCTTTTTTTCCACATGATGATAAGGACAAAAATGTAAATGTTAAATATACATTAAAAAGTCACATTTCTGAGTTTTGGGCAAATAAAGTAACTGACTTTCTTTAATTAGTTTTAGATTCAATGCATATAATCTTTAAGAGAATATTCTCCTTTATGGGGCAATAATTAGCAAAATAAAACGGTTCAAGAAAGACGGCGTTAATTACCATCACCTAATACGGTTTTATTGAATCAATCTGAGTGAATTTATGTAACTTTTTCCTCCAGTCAAGATTGAAAAAATCGAATTAACCATCCAATTTTCCCATCTTTACGGTTACATCGTGTAAACAGCCCACTTGTTTATGATTGCACTGGTTCAAAATAAACTGCATCTGTCTTCCTGCGCTCACGTCCAGACCGAGACCAGTTCTACCAGTACAACACTGCCACCTGCTGGACACGCTCCCCCATCACGACCCCTTTCTCCTAGATCTGACTGGAAACATCAGCGAGGATATGGGCCGTGCACGGTCCAGCGTTTTTCAACGTCAAGTTAAATAAGGTGACAGGATGTCAGGGGGTGGGTTTGGTGGTGCCTGCACTTCAAACATCACCAGACTTTTTTTTGCCTTTTGAACCCCAACTACAATATGTGATGTATGATGTTAATGGAAATATCCCATAAAAATATTACTTAAGGTATGCTTACTGTTCTATTCGCGTCCAGCGTCCGCAAAGGACCGATACAAATTTGAATGTTTTGCAGAGCAGCAACGCAGCGCAACAAATCAGCTGTAAAATTTTTTGCGCGCTCACACACACGCACCAGTAGAACCCACTTCCGGTTTCCAGGTGCTCTTTTCACAGAAACGTTTCCATCAACGACAGCATAGTGCCCCCTGTTGGCTCAGACCTACAGGACCTTTCCCAGTAAATCAATACTTTAAGTGAGAGGTCCACCAGTGACAACTGGAAGTGTGACTGTGGGAAGAGAGCGGAATGTGCTCTGACGAGTCACACTCCATCACCTCTGCCCGTGTGTGTGATCACACCACAGTTCACACGTCCCCTCGACCACAGACGGATGACAAAAATCACATGAAGCAACAAAATAAGTGGCATAAAATACATGAAAACTGCATGGTGAACGGTTGTGATGCAACAAAGGGCGGGTGTCAATCACATAATTATCAATATTATCTCTTGGGTTTTTTTTTTTTTTTTGAAAAATAACATAGAAACCTGACAGCTACACACCGCTGGTTTGATTCAGTTGCGCGAAAACAGGCAAAGGCTACGACTTTGAGCACGACCAGGGAGGTAAGTCGTTCACGTTTCTCAGGCCAGTAGCTGATATGACGGGTTCCCGTGATCCTTTACAGGAGGCAGGCGGAGGTGGAGAGAGGGCTCAGCGCACGGTTGACCCCTTCAGGTGTCCCTTCACACTCACATTCACACCAGCTCCTGGGAACCTTCAGCGTGTGTCTGGGAAATCGTGCAAAGGTTCCTCAAAGTTCACATTCAATCAAATCACGAATGAACACCATTAAAGTCACAACCCCTAGATTCATCGTTAAGGTGACCAAATATTAAATATATGTATATATTATACTTCCTTGTTTGTTTTAGCATATTTCTATGTTATGTCCTTGTCTTTCTGTTGATTTCTCAGCTTTGCCTGCCTCATCCTAGTATTTTACTATGTAATTGAAAAAAGCCCTCACATTCACCCACAAACACACTCTTTAATTAACTTCTTCCCCCCAGAAACACTAGAAAAGGCAACAACTCCGATTATTCAGGTTCACATCATGAAAACTTCGGCTGGGGGTCAAACATTCAGGGAAAGGTTAGAGGTTCATCAGACAAGGCTTCAGATGCTGGTTTTATATTTAACGGCTGGAGTGAACAGATTTCACACCTGAATAAGTGGCACTCCTGAACACAGCAGCTCTCACACCCGAGCCTGGGAAAGTCTGCTGCACGCCAGAGTTGAAGAGGTTATCAGGCCAACACCACAATCGCTGCTGAGCACACACACACGCTTGTCCAGCAACAGGAAACATTCATGACACCACTGCTTGTGTGTGTGTGTGTGTGTGTGTGTGTGTGTGTGTGTATGCCCTTTACATGCAAAGATACTTATTTATTCAAATTACCATTGTGGTTATGGAATAACCGTGATGGAGTCGCTTCATTCTAAAGTTGTTTCATCTCAATCTAATCTAATCTTTGTTATGAAGTGTGTGTTAGAAACAGATTGGGCTGACTCCAAGGTGCTGAGTCAACCCTGTGTCAGGTTAAAGTGTGCAAACTTTGCACCCCATAAAACACCCACGGCTGCTGCCGAGGTTCCCACGGAAAGGTTGGAAAAGTTTTTGCCTGAGGGAAATGAAAAGTTCAAGCCGTCGTCAACAAAACATGCATGTTTGGAGTTTTTTTGGTTTTTTTTTTAATTCAAACCAAATAAGAATTTTAAAAAAGGCTTTTTAAATTAACTTTAAAAAAACAACAACATTGAAGAAGAGCTGCCAGCTGATTAGCTCAAACTTTAACATATGATGTGGATAAGATCATAAATTTATTGCATTATCTGCTATGTTGGATTAAATTAAAACCACGCATCCACAGTCTGATCTGCATATTCTCTGGAGATTCTAACAAGTTCCATGCATGCATGCATGTTTGTTTACAGTTTATAGTGTGTTTACAGCTTATAGTGCCAGCACTTACTTTAAAAATGTTCTTTTGTTGATGTAATTGGCGCTAAAATAACAAACGCTCCATTTCATGCGTGCAGAGGTGGTCACATCGTGGTGACAGAGCCCGTCCGGCTCCGAGCATCTCCCAACACCCCTCATGTGTCATGCAGCCACCTCAGGCGCAGAAAATGGCGCGCTGGTTTCCGGCATTGTTTCTATGGGAACGAGCTGCTGAGCAGCAGGCGGATGTCTCTTTAAATCTATCGATCACGCATCAGTCTAATCAATAACAGCGTGACTTGCTTCTTGAAATGTAAAGTTTGTATCAATAAGATCGATTATTGAGATGCAAATCATCATAGGCTTTTCTGATACGTTTTATGATTACTGATTGATTGTTATATGATTTTTTAAAGTCAATATTTAATATATATGAATGATTATAATTCATACAACATTATTTTCAGGAATTTTATTGAGAATATCAGCACATTTAATTAAACAAACTTCTAAAATGAATAACTTAAGGTTTACATTTTTGCTTGGTTTGCGTTATACAAAGGTTTATTTACAGATATTTACAGCAAATAAGTTAAGAGGAAAATATATTATCACGTTATGCAGCAACGACTTTAGACGCTGAAGGACAGAAGAGATCAGTTCAGTTCTTTGCCCGTCTCCTCTTCCTCTTCATCGCTGTCCTCATCACTGCTGGAAGAGTCTTCGTACAGGCAGATGGTCGCTTGGACCGGATAGTTGCGCAGCAGCAGCTCTGCGTCCCGGTACAGGTAGTCAAAGCACCTGGACTTGGGCCAGAACAACCTTCACGAAACAGATCAGCGTTCAACACAGATCTCAGATCACACTCGGGCACAGGGTCCTTTCGAAGACCGCGGCTCTCACTTACCTCACGGGATGCACCAGATGTGGGATTTTGGGGTGCTTTGTAAATGATTGGTCTCCGTGAGAAGAATGAGCCTGGGGGTTGAACGTGACATGGATCTCGTTAGGCTTCTGTGAACCAAAGAGCGGGCGTCAAACATTCCCTGAACTCACTCTGTCCACAGTGGGAGTCTCCTCCGTCCCCGTCCACGGTCTCCACAAATCCCCGGGCTGCTGGGTCCCGCCGTTTTCATTTAAAGCAGCGGGTAATCCACTGTTTGCTGCGAAAGTCGCCATAGTTCCTCGGAGCTCTCGGCTTCTAGACGTCCCGAAAGAATGCGTGTCTGACGGTAGGAGCCTCCTATTTATCAGAGCCCCGCGCCCCGGTGCCAAATTGCGCTGTGACGCGCCTGAATGGGCCACGGTGTCAAGGTGCGAGATCACACTTCAGCAAACCTGAGCCACATGTTCACCTCCTATCTCTCCGGGTTCTCGGGAACATGAGGTGCAACTGGGGTGCATTTTCCTCACAGTCAACAATGTGTTTAATGCATTTGATCAGTTACCGAAAACCCCGTGGGCGCACCGCCTGTGCATCATTAAGCGCATTAACTCCTTCAACACGATACTGCTAATATATATATAGTATGTATATATATATATATATATATATATATATATATATATATATATATATATATATATATATATATATATATATATATATATATATATATACAACAACACGATACTGCTAATATATATATAGTATATATATATATATATATATACTAAGCAACCTCTATATATATACTAAGCAACCTCTCAGACTCCACGTGACGTGTTTATGTGCCCAGACAAATTCTTTTTTTTTTTTTAATACGCGTAAGGAAGAGATTTAATACACGTGTTGAACTCTGCAACCTCTTTCACCTCCGTGTGGCGCCATTTGCGCGTGAGGTGTGAACAAACACGTGCCCGACTGTGGAGACGCGCTGCGTGCGGGGGCTGTCACAGGGGACTCGTGTGCGTGCGCGGTGGGGGTCGGCCACGCGTCGGCCCTGTGCGTGCGTTAACAGCGGGGGGTCAGCAGATGATGGGGAGCGTGAACGCATCACACTAATGAATGAAGATGTAGTAATGGGCGATATTACGAGCCGCCTTTGATGCCCATGGCTCAACAATACATTCATTTCACAAATGGATGGATGGATCCAGTCATTCCTCCCACTGTGTACCAGTAGGGACCAATGTGGCTCCAACTGGTGGACCAGTTTAAAAATTATAGACTATTTTCTTCGAACTCAAGGTATTATTTTTTCAATCTCACTAAATTAGACTGTGTGAAGCTCATAAGGTACATTATGTGTATGTGTGTGTGGGGGGGGCGGTTACATTGGTGATAATTTCGTATTTTCCTCCTCTACATTTATTTTGTGCCTCACTTCTTAAATACTGTATGCCTTGCTTTTTTGATCCTTTCAAAAAAGAAGGAGAGCATGTCGAATGAGGTAATGGAAGAACATAAAAGGGAATAAAGGAGTAAATGGCAGCCCTCTGAATGCAGCAGAAATTCAATTGTCATGCCAGTGCCCCAGAAAATGTGTTTCAGTAGTGCATTTCCACACAAATGAACAAAATAATTTGGGACTTTTTTTATTTGGATTCCCATTTTAGCTCTTTTCTAGAGTGCCACACTTTTAACATTTACAAAACATACATTTACAAAAAAAAATACATTTACAACCCCAACATGAATGTTTCCATTAAATATTCCATTAACTCTTGTGCATGGACACCATCCATTGCAATATTCCCGTCTCTCTTTTGTATTACCACTTTTGTGCTCTTCCTCTTGCCATATCTCTCAGAGCACATAAGCTTTGTCTCTGTCCATGATTGGTTGGACCTTTTCCAGAAATACCACTAGCGCTTTACCTGGTTTCATTTTTGTCATAAATGCTTGACCAACATATGTTTGTTGCATTCACTCACACACATGCATGTACACACACACACACACACACACACACACACATGTTCGAGCATCGCTCAATCAGAGTTTTTGGCTGGGATCGTCCCTCATCACTGGAAAAGGGCCAATTGACTTTATTCTCCCACCGACTGAAAAAGACAGATATTAGTGGGCATTAGTGGTTTTTTTCCAATCAAAGGATGGAAGAGAATTTTTCACATTAGAGCTTCTGGACTCTAAAACAGCATTTTAGCCCCATCACACCCATGATGTTTATCCACTCTTTTCATCAGACCATTCAGAGTTCATGGACCAAACTTACTTAAAAACCTGAAGTGAGTCCCTACAGCCAACACATGAGGCGTCTCAGAGCTTAAATCCTGCCTCTGGCGTGCATTATTTAATTCAGGATATTGCATTTATATTGTGTTTTATGAGCCTTTTGTTGTTGTTGTTGTTGTTGTTGTTGTCATTGTTTTAATGAAATTTCCATCTTTCTGGTGCACTCTTTGACACCAGGTTAAAAACAAACTTATTCCTCCTATTATCAGTCCAATTATTATAAACCATCTCGACAATGAAGAGAATCATTATTTCATTTGGCAGGAACAGCACAGAGCCCATTAACCACTAATTAGCTGTAATTTACAAATGCTTTCAGGGGCAAGCAAATTACAGGCAGCACAGGTAAACTAGGCAAAAAGAGTGTAATGTGAGGCTTTACACTGTTACATTACACTGTAAAGATGTAAAGTTTACAGCGATGCCAGAAGGGCTGAGACAGCCCGCAGTTTTGTGTCATAATAACACAATCAGCCGTGGGGAAGATCCTATGATTCCATCATTAACAGAGAACAGTTCACCCCGGTTCTCCCGGCCAGCAATCATGACTTTAAACTGAATCCATTAAAGGGAATGTCCCCGGTGATTGAAGAAGGGTCTCACATCTGGGTCTGTCCCCTCCCCGCATTCACACTCCGGCTGTTGCATTTAAACACACAATGCTTTGGGAGCCCTGCAGCTTCCACCAGTAACAAATGGACTTAATCTCTCCTCCATTTGCCTAATTTAATCCTTAATTAACGGAAGCTGTGGGCTGAGCTCAGGTGGGGGCGGTCTGGGGAGGCAAAAGCTGAAGTCTTTCTAAGAGTGACCACATGGAGGGTCAGGCTGGTTCTGGGTCCCAGTTTAGTTGAAGTGCCTGTTTCCTTGGTTATGATGACCGAATGGGTACTAAGACTAAGACTTCAGAGTTCAAAGAATAATAGAAATTTAAAAAGAACTCTAAATTCTTTTTTTAAAAATAATGAATGCAATTTAAAAAAAAAAAAAAACATTGTAAAATGCCAGTGCCCCAGAAAATGTGACTCAGTAGTGTATTTCCACACAAATGGACAAAATATTAGGGGCTTTGTTTGTTGGATTCCCATGTGTTGTTTGTTGTGTTTTACAGTGCCACAAGTCTTCCAGTGGTCCACATTTAACATTTAAAAAATGCATTTACTCCAGCATCAAGACAAAAAAAACCCTGGACTCCCACATACACAAACTGAGACTACTTCCATGTTCAACTGACACACTTGGGAACACAACAATGGAATAATGAACGAGAAATGTCCCACTTCCGCAGTTGTCTCATCAAGGATGATGATGATGATGCTGAAAAGCTCAAATGATCAATTTCATTCTGTGGAGGGTTGTCACGGAAACGCCGGAGGGAAAGGGGCTATTTCAGGATCTTTTAAAGAACAGAAACTGTAAAAAAGTATGGGGCAGAATTTAATAAAATGAAATATGGGGCAAAAAGTAAGGTATATATTTTCCCTGTGGCTTGTACTTTGTGAGGCTGATCCATCCGAGACGAGGAAAAAAGAAAACCTCCGGAAGCTTCAGATTCATGGCTTTGTGAGGAAATGTAGATAAAAGAAGTGGCAAAGAGCCAAAGTGAAAGATAAGGGGTTCAATGAGTAAATGATTTGCTTTTGTCTTTGCAAAATCAGACTCCAATGAAGACAAGGAGCCTGTAGTGAAGACAGGATATTGCCCGAGGAATTAGAAAACATGATGCAGATTTAAAATATTTAAACATCCAAACACATGTGTTACCATGGAGCTGTGTTTTTCAATATATGGAGCCAATGGTTTTCTGGTATCTGCTCCTTTTTCTTCGTTTTTTTTATTATGTTGACTGTATGGGTGGGGGCGGGGTGACACGAGAGCTACTAACAAACGCTTTTACTGACTGATGGAAACGAACATTGCGTTTTGAGTTTTAAAAAAATGTGTAATGAAGACACACATTAAGACACATAGTTTTTTATCTAAAATCCAGCAAAAAAGACTAAAATAAAAGAAAGAGCTGGAGGAAATGATTTCAACATTCACCAGATGGAGACTAACACCTAGATGCTGGTTATTTGAAACAGATGGAAGGTCAAAATATGAAGTAAAAGTGGCTATTTATCAATATTCACATCATGCAGGTCCGATTACGGGAGCTAGTCTTTGATAATACATGCTTGCTCAATCGTAATTAGAAGGGATTTTAAACTGACAAAAGATCATCTGTGTCTCACAACGTCACACATTAACCGGCAGATTCAAGAGAAAGGTCTTTTAAGTCTTTGTTGGACTGTTTCTGACAGTCCAGTACAGAAGAAAGCATCACAACAAGTGGATGAAAAGGCATCCTGCCCTCTTTTCTATTGCAAGTTGCATTGAAATTATCATTAGTATAGCAATTTTTTCATTACTGAAAAAAGAAAATTCTCCATTTGTAGACAGGTAAAAAGCTACCTCGTGATGTTTTGCTTGTGCTGTTCTTTGGAAACATTCCTCTTAAAAAGGGGCCAACATGATGATTGAACTGGTTTAGGAGGCAGGAGACTTATTAATAAGCGTTCTCCGTGGTACCGCGCACTTTTAATCCAAACACTGTAGTCGCACAAGTGTTGCTGGTGATTATTAACGTGGAAAATGCACGTTGACACAAGCTATCAAAGTATTAATAGCTGTTAAGCTCACACCTGCCCTTTTTCCCTTCAGATTTGTTTTAGAGGTTTGATTCGTCTAAGTTGGTCTTCCACAAATGTGAACGTGCAGAACATAACTGACCACAAGGTGACGGATATTAGCTACACGGAGGTCGACGTTGTTTTCTGCCGCTTCTTCGCAACCGAATCAATGGAAATGGGTCGCGAACACACCACGCCATGGCGCACCGGGTTATTGAAAGGTAATATTTTACCTGCCTGTCAAATTGACGGGATCTTTGGAAAATTCAGGACAATACACGATGCATCGAGCACGCAGCATGAAAATAAGTTAAAATCAATTGTTTTCTTTAAATTATAATGGTATTGGTTTCATGACGCAAATGAGAATGCAAAGCGCATCAGCGATAAAAAAAAAACAAAAAAAAAACCCTGATCGGAGTTAGAAGTGAGGCAGCCCTCTCTTTCTGCGTGTGCGTGTACGTGAGTGTGGGGGTGTATTAGACAGGTGGGGGGGGTGGCGTCGCGCACCCAGCATCTCGCCAACGCTTGAACGGGACAGCCGCACAAACAGCCGCTTTCCGGCCCCACCTTGCGTATTTCATTCCAGACAATGTGCACAGCATCTAAATGACCCTTTCACAGAACAGCACCCCCCAGCCTCAACCCGCTTCTAACGGTGAGTGCGCCTCAACTTCGCGCTCTGCGCCCATGCAGGACGACACCGCGAAACGATACCGGACTAACTTCAGGTGCCTCTGCTGGGACAGGACCACTGCGTGACCATGGCCGACTTCAGTAACCGCAGCCAGAACAGCACACCTCGCAGAGACTACATCTGGCAGTATGAGTATTACGACGATGATGAGCCGGTGTCTTTCGAAGGACTCAGAGCGCACAAATGTGAGGGAGAACCGACATTCGTTTTTAAATGGATTTGATCCTTTTTTCAGGTTACCCGCTCTGCTTCATTAGTGACTGTTCCATAAGTGGATCATTTCTGATCTAATCTCAATAAAGGGTCTGCTGTCACAGCTGGGGTGGTGGTGGTGGTGTGTGTGTGTGTGTGTGTGTGTGGGGGGGGGGGTATAAGTATGGTGAAATTTTCTTCCTTTGTTTCAGACTCCATCGTCATTGGATTTTGGGTTGGACTGGCCGTGTTCGTTATCTTTATGTTCTTTGTGCTCACGCTGCTCACAAAGCCCAGAGCGCCACATCAGGAGTGAGTACATCGCCTGCTTCTAGTTCCCAGCATGCTCCGTGGGGGCGCTCCAGTTCCCAAAGAGAGTCTCCAGTGGCTGCTCAGAGTCAGTGCTAATGCTTCTCGGGGTCAAAGGGTCACTGTCTTCTACCAGCCGAGCAATTTAGAATCAATTTAGAATCATCTGTAAACCTAAAGGGTGCTATTTTGCTCATGTGGGAAGTGTTGGCTCTCTCATAGTCCTCTGACTGCAGTTCATCAGCTTTGTGTTGTTTCTCAACAGGAGCAGAGAAACGTCTGAAAAACCCAGGCGAGCTGACGGCTGCCTGGTCAACGGCAACCTTCCACAGGACAAAAACGTCCCCTCGTCCACGTGTCCCTTACTGTCGGAGTCCCAGCCATATTCCCATTTCTACATTCAGGAGGATTTGGGGAAGAAAACACCGGAGGTCAACAGGTTCGGGGAGCAAAACAAGGTCCCGCAGGGGTCCGGCCAGAGTTCCTCCGGGACGCGCGATATGGACGGAGATCTGGAGGAGGACTTCAGGAAAGAGCCTCTGCACGTTGAGGAGGAGGGATACGTCTACTTCACTCAGTTCAACATCCCCGACCTTGCGAGCCTGGATTCCAGCACAGTGATGGGAGAGGACGAGCTGCTGTATGAGCCTTCCGTGGTGCTGGAGCTGCAGGCTCACCGACGGGAGGCTCACCACGACATCCACTAAGGCGGAAAACAGCAGCCCAGAGAGCCCGCCAATGTCACCTTCATTCGTCCTCCGTCCTCTTCTCCAGTACATTTAAACAGCCAATTGAAAGGACGCTTCTAATGTCACAAGCTGAGCATCAAAGCCATTTCCACTTTGACTGCCAGTATTGCCATAAGCAATCAAAAAGAAAACGGCTTGTTTTTTGTGTGCAGTGCATCCATTCAAAACCTTTATTGTTTACCCAGCAACAAAAGATGTGACTTAATCTTTAAAAAACGTGCTTGAAAGCCAGACTCACGCAGATGGGAACTACAAACACGGGGAGCTCTCAGTTCCTGCTCTTGTGACATGAAATCGTGTAAGCTGATGTTAAACTGATGTTGCTTGTGGATGCGCCTGTCATTAAAAAGCTGTTTGTGAACACAGTTGCCTTCAGCAATTTCAATTCAATTCATTTGTGTCTGCTCAATAGGCAATCATAAGTATTGTTATTGGACCAATTCAATTCGTTCTGTCATGAAAATAAATCTGTCTGCAGCACATTTAGAATGGTCAATTTTGCCTAAATCTGGTCATTTATCATCGGATTTGGTGGTTTAGTTAAACGTCTGTTGAGGGATGGCACAAATGACTACATCTCTATTAGCGTGGGAAACATGAACAAGGTCTCATGTCATTGTTGTCGGCCTTAGAAAAGCCAAGCGACATCAGGAGTTCAATCCATTGAAAGAAACAAAGGGCAACCAAACAAGAAAGAACCCTGGAAATTATCGCAACATAATTTATCTGTGAAATTAGAAGAAAGGTTAATTGGCTCAAAAGCAGGAGCAGCAGTGGATCTCTACAGTATGGAATGAAAGAGATGTTTGGTATCGGCCATCCCAAATATGAAACATAACAACATAGGAACACATATGTGATAAAACACACATCATTCCTAATCAGTATGGCCTAACATGAATATTTCGCCTTCATTTATCCCCCCCCCCTTCATTCCAAGGGTGTAGTGAGGGTCACCATCCAGTGGAGGGAGCTGTAGAGTTACTACATACCTACCTTTGCTGTCTGGGGCATAGAAATTAAATGAAATAAATCCACTGGCATATCCACGAAAGGACAAACTCTGGTCCCAGTCCTCATCTCGGAAAATCAGCTTGCGTTCCATGTGAGTCTTCAGAATGAAGTGTGAGGGCTGTGTTCAGTGAGGCACTGAATGACTACTAAATAATGCAGAATTGAGTACCAGTTGAATACACGCAGCTGTGTACTTTCTCGAGGAAACCGTGCCTGTTGTTTACCAGATCATCCACATGTATGGTCTGGTAATGGCCTGTGAGGGTTGGCTTGTTTCTGTTTGTTTCTTCGTTTGTTTTTAGCGAGTATATTTGTGTGAATGTGTAGAGAACCGCCCGAGAAATGTTCTCCGGGTTCTCATGTCATTAGAAAATGAATGCGATGTAAATTTTTCATAGGGTGGAGCAGGGGATGGGTTTCGGCGACAGTGTGGCATGAATTAGTCATGAAAAGGCCACCGGACTGAGACAGCGGAGCAGAGGCCGTGTTCTCATAAAAACATTCCCACGTTTAGTCTTTTTGTGGGTTCTTAATGACGGTGACAGTCGGGGGCCACCTGCTGGGCCATGCAACCCCCCCCCCTCCCCTTCCCAATTTCATCTGCATGGAAGTTGGAGGAGTAGACAGGAGCTGTGAAGACTTGGGCAACCTGAAGCGACTGGCGGCTTTCTGATCCGTTTTTGCGCAACAGAACTTGACTGCAGACTCTGGCTGCTGCGTCACCGCCGTGCAATGCTCGGGTGTGTTACCTGGCCAGGGCAGATTCCTCATGCATCGCAGCAGCCCTTGTTGCTCTGACGGAACTAAAAAACAGTTATTGCACATGACAGCTGGAATTACACTGCATGCCACTGACATGAACGCAGCGCTCAGACTATTGATTAGGTGCTGAAACGGGAGACGCAACCATTTCTTTTTATAGGACTTCTGCATGCTTCTGTTTCTCTAAAAGAACCGAGGGAGAAGCGAAACATGGTAAGTTCCTCCTTGGGATACGAACAGGGGCAGATTTTGCGCAGCCTTTTCATGTTGACATGTGCGCTTTGGTTCGCCCTCAACGCTTCGGTGGGTCTGCAGGTCATAAACTTTGGTAATGAATCGGTTTGTACAGCAGCAATAGATGTAAGGCGACAGGTCGCAACGAATCCTCGTTAAAACAACGTTCAGCCTGCGCCGCACCCACACCTACGGGCAGCGCAGAAAGGTGCGGTGGGGGACTGGAGCTGGACTGGATCTGCGCTCCTGCCGAAGGAACACATTTGCGCACCGTGAGACCCAACGAATCATTGGTGAATGAAGGGTTAATTTCCTTGACTCAGACGAACGGAAAGACTGACATGAGTTGCGCGCCAAGTATAACAAGGGCTCGCCGGTTGGAATACATAAAAAACTGAATTCAACGTGCCCAAAAACGCCACACATTTGGTGCGTCATTTCCCCTGGCATAGTTTGTTTGGAGACGGCCTTTTTGTTGCGTTCACACCTTAAACCAGTGTAGGAATTTTGACATCCTCGCTCATAATCTCACTGGGCAGGCTATTCCGGTCCTAAATATGTAATTCAGCATCAAACTGACATAATTTCTCTATTTATTTCAGTCATTTGAGAACTATTGGGCAAATCTTTTTGTAATGCTGTAAAAAACACATTTGAGAACATTTGCTTTAACCTCATCGGGTTCATTAAAATTCACAATTTACACCCTTTCGGCAGAAAAAATATAAAACAACCATAGAACTAAAAAACACGCTATTGGCGTATAATAGTCCACAATACAGTAATAATCAATACATAAGGCTTCATAAAAACAATCACATTGCTGTAAAAAACCATTAAAATCCGTAGTTAGTAAAAGTGTGGCGCTTTTGACAGTGCGTTGGAGGTTTACGAGGCGTCCCTAAAGGCATCATCCAACCGCTGGTTTGCGTGCGCTCGGCCTCGATGGGCAGAACTTCATCTGCACCCATAATTCGTCTGCCAGGCCATTTCTCCCCGTTGCTGTCTTTTCCCTCTGGCATAATAAGGACTACAGATGCAGCATTTTCATCATTTAGCTGAAAAACTCTTCTTCTGTGATGACGTCTGACGGTCGGGGGTGAGACGAAGTGTTTATTTACCAAAGGTGAGGTCCCTTTTAGGAAGAACTGCTGGAAGTTAGAGGAGACTACTGCGTTTTGCTTCTGTGATCATTTTCTGTGATGGTGGAACGATTTCTGATTGTTTTTTATGCTCTTCAGGAGTATTTGTTTAAAAGCAAAATCATGTTCACAACCTACATAAAGAATCTGAATGATATGGTATTTTCCACGGTAAGATTACAGGTTACTAGCACCTCTGCATGTCTCTGCTATGCTGAAGAATGCATGGAAAAACTGTCAAAATGCCTAAGGATGAACAACCCATACTTCCCAGGGTTTTCTTTGTTCATCGACAGTTTACGATATTTGCACGACCACATGTCAGCTGTCAGTTCATAACCTGTGTGGATATGTACTTGAAATATGCATGTTGTCTAAAGTCCGGGGCATGTTTAAACAGGAATTCATGTGAAGTTTCTCTTCCCTCTGCTTGTAGTCTGAGAGCCCCGAGGAGCAGCAGAGTACTGGGGTCTTGGGACGTATCGGGAGCTGGTTGTCCCCATGGAGGGTAAAGAGTCTGACGAGTTCACCGGAAACTGACTCTCCGACTGGTGAGCAGACTCCGAAGTTAGAGCTCAAAGAGGAGAGTGGCGAGACTGGGAGATCACAGGGAAAGGAACAACAAAGAGAGGAGGAGCAAAGGGAACCAAACTCCAATCCGGATCCACTAGGCCTCCCCAGAGTGGTTCTTGCCAGGGAAAGGGAGGACGCCACGCAGTCAGCCGCTGCAGTCAGCACAGCTGAGGCAGGAGCAAGAAAGGAGGAGTCTGTGGAAGGAAGAAAGAAAAGGTTAAGGCAGGACAAGGAGAGAGAGGAGAGCAGCAGCGGTGCTTCAGTGAGCGGGATTCGTGAGAAATATGCGGGTCATGTGACAGGTCTGTCCTCTGCGCGCAATCAATCTCAGGCACTGAGCGAAAGGCAGGCACAGACAGGCAGGAAGCTTCACGTGTACCTGGAGGAAACCAGCGTGGTTCAATGCAGTGCAGACAGGTGTGCTGGACAGGAAGTTGTCCGCACCAAAATACCCAAAAGCCTCAAGGTCACCGGTGCGGCGAAAGCATCACTGAGCTCTGATTCACAAGAGGTATCGGTTACAAAAAGAGGGCAGAGCAAGAGGACAAATGCGAGGCCCGCAGCTGGGACAGACGGGGCTTTAGTAGGAGGGTCACTGAAACCACACAAAGACTCACAGTTCGAGACTCAGAAAGCGCAAACAGAGGAAGACAGGATGGGTCGTAAAAATGCCGCCAGGAGAAAACAGAGGAAAAGCTCCGCAGGAGACAGAGGGAACAGCCCCCATGAGAACAAATCACAGAGTGGTGAAAATGACCCGGAAAGACCAACCCCAGGTGACTCAGGGACCGCTCCTCAGGGCCAAACTTCAAAGACCGAGGACTCCTCTGCAAGCTCCTCCCTCCAGCTCCACCCCTCCTGTCACTCCTCACCTGAAGAAGGGGAGGGTGAAGCTTCCTGTCCAGACACAGCCAAGAAGCACGACAACTTCCAGGACACAAACTCGGTGAGTGAAGGCTCTGCGCTCTGCGTGTTTGATGGGCCCGGGAACATGGAGGACGAGGACAGTCCATATAAGGTGGAGAGGAAGACCGAGACCCCAGAGTCCAAACGCAGGAGTATGAAGGTTTCTCGGAGCGAGGTGAAACTCTTTACAAAGAATGTGCGTCTGAGTCCGTTTCAAAGTTCAGAGGGAGACAATCAGGACATCAGGCAATTGATAGAGAAAGATGAAGCAAAGGAGAAGCCCAAATCAGAGGATATCACAAGGTAAGACCTGACAAAATGTGGATAGTAAAAGCAGTTACTTTGTGGGTTAATGTTTGACTTTGACTGCATGTGACTTTATTGCTGTTCTATAATGGTCAAAATGACATATTTCTAGCACAATTTCTAATCACAGCATTCATAGTGAAGAATGTGGCCGAACTACTGTGGGTGGAATATTATTGGTGTTTTAGAGTGAAAAATGCAGCAAGTCACAACACAAAGAGCAGATCTGTGCTCCAAGAATGGTGCTGTAGAGCAGAGATAAGATAGACAGGCCAGATTTCCGATGAGGAAACATCTACCTACACCCATTCAGATATTGATCAGGTTAAATAACTGTAATAAACTGTGGATGAAAAACTTGTTCAGGGTTATATCTTCCTGTCACCTTTATCTCACAGACAACATGACTTGAAGAAAATACCAGTCGCTGGCCGGATTGCTGATAAGATCAGCACGTTTGAATATCCTGCAGGGGGGGTCAACAAAGAGGCTTTTCAAACCCCGAGGAGGGCCGATGCCTCTCCAGTGAGGAAGGCCCAGGAGAGGCTGAAAGCGAACCTTGACCTGTCGGACCAGAGGTCGAGACTTGCCGACTCTGGACTCAAAGCGAGGTCCAGTTCTGCGTCACCCTGCAGGGACAGGCTGGGGACAAGCAAGGAAGGAGTGGTGACCTTCGTGGCGGCGTCTGGAGAGCGTAAGGCCGCCGTGCTACCTCCACAGTCAGCCGTGACAGGAATGCTTTTAGAGCCCACCACATGTGTGACAGCCGATGAGATTAAGCCACCTAAACTCGACATTCAGGGTAAACTGGATGGTACAGATCAGATGCAGGCAAACACAAAGTCAAAGATAGCATTAAAACAAGATGGACTGGATGCTGTTTCTCCAGAGGGGGGAATAACCATTCCTTTAGAACAGCCAACAGCATCCAAGGTATATGAAAGCATAGGCCCTCAAACGGAGGGTCAGAGTGCGAAAAAGGAAGCTGGTGTTGCAGCCAAAGGGCCAGAAGAGCCTGAAGAAATGACCAATAACATAAGCCTGCAGTCCAAAGGTCCCAGCAGGACAACCCTTCGCTCTAAAAGAAGGAAAAGCAAAGAATCAGCACTTTCCCCCACACCTGACGGAGAAAGCACGGCTGTGAATCAAGACCAAGCTACGTTTGACTTCAAACTCACGCAGGAAGGACAAGGAAGTCCCTTAGATGAACAGTCGCACGAGAACATGGAGGTACTTGAGAAACAAGAGGAACATTCTTCAGCCAGAAGACGGGAGCCCGAACCACCGGCCAACAAAGACGAACCCGACACCGCTGCGGGTAGTGCTGCCACAAAGACCGGCGCTGACAAGGAGACTGGAGGGGGCAGCATTTTTGTCCCACAGGACGGGAGAGAGGCCTCCAAGGACAGCAGAGAACCTCCAGCCTCCTCTTCCTCATTGCCCGCCGTCAAACAGAAGCAGGAGGCACCGGTTCCTTCTGGGTCAGGCCAGGATCCCTCAGAAGAAAAACATGAAGTGGAAATAATGAAACTGGCTAAAAACGATGCAGGGAGCGCACAGAAGCCACACCAGGACAGCGGACTGATAAATCGCTCGAAGCGTGACGAATCAAGCACGAGCGATCAAGCGAATCTGACTGAAAATCCGCAGAGCGGTGCCGCGGGTGATGGCAGCAGACGTGCAGAGGAGTCAAAGACGATTAGAGATGGAAGACAAGCTAAATCTGACGGAGTACAACTGACTGCCTTGTCCTCGGGACATACTGAACCAACGCTGCCTCCACGGAAAGACGGGCAGGTGGAGACGACATGTCCGCGAGGAGCTAAAGCTGGGGGAGGGGCCAACGAGGGGACCATAGGTGGGACCAAAGGTGAAAGAAAGCTCTTAAAGGCAGAGAAACATGCAACTAAGGAGTCCACAGGAACGACGACGGAGTCTGCTGGAAAAGCAGCGGAAAAACAGAGCGGTCCTGGACTGGTGGAACAGATGGATCATTCACCCGGTGACTCATGCGGACACGATGCCGAGTTTCCCGCTGGAAAGGCCGCGGCTGAGGCAACCGCAGCTTTGGGGAAAGTTAATCACATCGCTCTGATACCCGAAGGCTCGCCAGAGGGGGACTTGTCGGCGAAAGAGCCTGCTCGTATATCTGCCTCCCAGTCTGCGAGCAAAGAGGGAGCGGGCCGCACCGATGAGAAAACCACTTCAGCCGTCAAATGTGGGGCCTCGGAAGGCAAAATCTCAGACGAGGTGGCGATCGTTCCTCCGGATGAGCTGGGAAAGGGCGGTAATGGCTGCGCACTCCCGCGCACGCCGCTCAAAGGTGTGGGGAAAATGGAGACGCGGCCAGCTGACAGCTCTCTGACAGAAACTTCCATAGCAAATAAACCACCGCCTGTTGCCAACGGCGATATCTCCCAGCAACCACGGCCAGTCGCTGCGAAAGCAGAAGCGGCCGATGACAAACCCGGGCAAGCTCCGACCCTCCCCGCCTCCCCAGAGGCTAATAAGCGTTCTCTGAAGATGAATCTCAATTTCTCCTGGGGTGTGAGCAAGGAGGGTCCTCACAGCCAGCAGGACGCCCCGTCCAGCTGGCTGGACGTTGACCTCCCGAAACAGAGGCTGAGGGTGGCCTCGCCCAAACTGAACCCATCCGGAAGCGAGAGCAATCTTCTGGACACTTCCGGGGAGATCGACGACGACGACTTTGTCGAGAAAATCAAGAAACTCTGCGCGCCCTTCTCGCTCCCGCCCCGCAAGCACAACCCCATGGGGCCGCCGCAGCCACCTTTCGCCTTGCCCGCCATCAAAGAGGACCGCTTTGAGAAGACGTTCGACCCGGAGGAGTTTAAGTTTGGCTTGAGAAAGCCCAAGCACACCCTAGACGCAGCTACAAGCACGTTAAACAAACTACATAATATGGAATCAAAATCCGGGCAAAAGCCTTTGAGGGCCAGCCTGACAGACCGAAGCATCCTGCTCAGTAGCCTGGATACGCAGTCCCGCCTGAGAACCCCCCCCAACGAGGACGAGGACCCCCCGGAGGAGAGGGAGGAGAAGGTGAAAGTCAAGTCGCGCTTGGAGGGGAGCTGCGTCCTAAGCAGCCTGGCTTCCTCTCTCGTGAAAGGGAGGAGGAATGGAGCTCAACCGCAGGCGCAGGCCCCGAACTCTGGGGAAGTGTCACCTAGCAACACGCCACAGCCCAGCCCGCCACCTCCGTCTCAGCCCCCCGCCACGAGCGCCGCCGCGGCTCAGCAGAGCCCTGCCCCGAGCCGGGGAGAGGAAGCCCCAGATTTGGTGAATGACTCGGGCCCTCCACTTCCCTCCTTTACTGACATCAAGCTGCCTGACTACTTTGACAAGTACCTCCCCCCGGAGTCACGGAAACCAGCGCAGGACGTACGAGAACAGGAGCCGCTCCAGAACGAGGTTAGTCTAAACTATCCACGCCAAAGAGGAAGTTGTCTAATTGCTAAAGGCTTCCCCTCATGCTCGCACTCTTTTGAGATGCAGAGGTTTTTTTCAGTCTGAATGCTGGTTGTATTGGAGAGTGTTTTTTTCTTTTCTTCAGGTTATAGGGAAAATGTCCACTCAGCCCCCCTCAGCAGAGACAGAAGCGCCTGTACAAACAAGTCCGGGGATTCCACAAGCTGTGCCGCCATCTTTTCCTGGGAAAGTGCCGCTCACACACCCTATACTGACCGACCCCAAGGATCCTGTGTGTGTAAGTGGGCAGCACACATACACACACACTTTTAAGTACAAGACCAGGGGAAATGTACTAATACTACAAGATATTATTGATAGTCACACTTTAAGACTGCAAAATCTCATGTTCCAACAGCATGGATTTGCAAGAATCCTCTTTATCGTTATGTGGGAACCCTCTTGCTTTAGATGGAGTGATTGAATCATGAGTGACTGTTTGCTCTGCATGAGACAAAAACAAGAATCTCAGGGCCTTTCAAAGCATCACAAATGCTTCCAAACACAGCCAAAATCCTAAACCTGGGGTTGTGTCTGCAGAAAACAAAGCTGATGTTATTTGTTTGGGTTTGAGGAGAATTTTAAAAAAGCCTTCTCGCCATTCATCTCTGAGAGTTTCATCATTTTACAAGGTTTTCATGTCAATCTCAATCTCTGTGATTTGTTGTAATAGTTGCTTCTTTTATTTAGAATAAACAGTCATCTCTTTCATTAGCTTGCTAAGCGTGTGTGTGTGTGTGTGTGTGTGTGTGGTTGCGACACATTGAGTACCAAAATACTCGTTCTACTAGCTCTTTTTGGGAGGATTTGGCCTCATACCTTCAAAAGACTGTTTGAAGGTTAAGATGTGGTTCTGAGGTTGGGGTATTGGCGTTAGGAGTTAGCTGGTGTGTCTGGGGAATGCTATGCAAGTCCTTACAAAGATAGAAGAGCACTGTGGGGGTGGGTGTGTGTGCGTGTGCGTGCGCGTGCGCGAGTGTGTCCATGGAGCCGCTGTTGTGTCCCTGCGCGTGTATAAAGGTCACTGAGCCGCTGCACCAGTGACTCCAGTCAGCGTCTGCCCGTCCTTTGTCCAGGCCATAACTCTGTGACTCTCTCTTGCAGAAAAGGAAGGCCAAAGGATTTCACAAGCGCCCTGGAAAGGTACGCCTGGCCCGACTGTGCCCAGAGAAGCCTGGAAAAAGGAGAGGAGGGTTTTGTTCTGAGACAACATCTGTTTTTCATACAATGTTCTTGGGGGTAAACAGAGCAGCTTCTCAGCTGGATGCAGTTATTTTTACAACCATGAACAGTCTTTGCTTGATTTTCATTGGTAGTAGCTGTTGAAGAAATTGTCCTCCCTCTCTCCTGGACTGTGATTTAATTAAGCCGGTCCCCAGTTTTATGCAAGCTGGGCAGCACTGTTGTTACTGGAACCCAGATGTAAATCAAAACAGCTTGAATTGAATTGTAAGTTTTATGTGTGTGTTCTGCTCATCACGCCCCCCCGTGCAGATAGTCCTGTTCGAAAAAGCCCAGTTCAGCGGCCAAGCGTATGAGATCTACAGAGACATGGCAGACGCGACGGGGCTGCAGCTGTCCGCTATCATCTCTGTGAAGGTGGTCCGAGGAGGGTGAGCGACGCGCTTTTAATGGGTTGGAGCACAACCGCGCTGCTCCCCCGCGTTCCTGAGGGCCTCTCAGCATTGATTTTTTTAATTTATCTAATAAAATGGTTGAGGATGCAGTGCAGGGGTGGCCAACTTAGTCCTCCAGAGCCGCAATCCAGCATGTATTCTGTCCCACCGGCTGGACAACAGCTGTTACCAAGGGAACGAGAACGGGGATCCTGGTAGGACTGGGTTGGCCACCCCTGGTATATTGGATGGTTCCTGCCCTTCCCTCACTTTCACTCCTGGCACGTGTTGGTAAGGAAAGAGGTGAACGCGTGCTGGTTATGAGACGATGCGTTTTCTTTTTTGCGACTTCAGCTGGATACTCTACGAGAAGCCAGACTTTCAGGGACGGACCATTGCCTTGGAGGAGGGGGGCATAGAGCTAAGCAACATGTGGGGCGAGGGCGGCGCGGAGACGGAGCCACAGAACGGCTCGCCCCTGCTGATCGGATCCGTCCGCCTCGTCGTCTGGGTGAATAAAAACCCGCCGTTACCGGGCCTAAGCACAGACCAGACGAATGAAAAGAGTCCCATCCGCTACTGCTCCTGCTAACTGCTGCCCCCCCCCTCCCCATCGCCCCCACTCCTGCAGGACTACAGCATCCCCTGCATCGATCTCTTCACCGAGCCAAAGGGCCAGGGAAGGGTCACCACCTACCGCGATGACGTGATCGAGACGGGCACATACGGCATTCCGATGAACACCGCCTCCATCCAGGTGTACTCTGGGGTGTAAGTATCTGTTGAGCAGCAGCTGCACATTTTGGTGTGTGTTTGTGTGTGTGAAACAAGTAAAAGGGGGGGAAACACCCGTTGGGAAAGGAGAGGACTGCTGATCTTAAGCCTTCCCCCAGAGGGTCTTTTCTTAGGCTCTCACGTGTTTCTGAAACAAACCCGCCACCAGACGCCGACTCGCCTCTGCTCGATTTTCAATAATTGCGCTGCAGCCGCTCCAGCGGCAGAGCCGAGGAGGCGACCTCGGGCTTATACTAGCCTTATCACCCTGCTTGATGCTGGAAAAGTCCTTCATCTTCCATCCTGAAGAGCACCTTTGTCCAATAGACTACTTTTTTTGAAAGTAATTGCTTTTGATTATTGGTGAGAGATGAGGAATAGTGGGAGCACCACCGGTGAACTTTAATAAGAAAGCTCTCTGGGGCATAATTTGCCCTCAAGAGGATCGAATATTTTCCCATAATGATTTTTTTGAGGTCATGATGGAGCATTTTGCAGCCTTTGAGTTAAGGGTAAGGTAAAAGTTGCTGTGGATTTATATGCTTCCCTCAGCTGGCTGGTGTTCAGCGATCCGGGTTTCCAGGGAATGCTAGCTGTGCTGGAGAAAGGAGAGTACCCTTTTCCAGAGTCTTGGGGCTTCACATCGCCATTCATCGGATCTCTAAGACCTCTTAAAATGGTGGGTTTTAGGTGAATTTGTTGCTTTTATTGACATGCAATAATTCTAGGTCCTACATTTAAAGCAAGTTCATATTTCATTTCTGTTCCATTCACTAGGTTTGTTGCACCTTTTTTTTAAATCACCTTTCACTCTAAAGCAGTTATTATTTGACAGGAAATATGAGAATTATCAGAGATCAGTCACATCCGTGCTGCTGAATGATGATGCAAAATGATCTCTTTTCCAGGGGTCGTTCAAAGTGGAGAACTGCACCGAGGTCAAGGTATGATTGATGGTTGAACACCGCTCTGTTAAAAATGCTGTTCGTAGTTATTGCCATTTAAAAAAAAAGAAAAAAAAAGCTTCGCTTCACAATGTGTCTGAGCCTAGTTTGATACCTGCCTGCTAAATGAACCTGCTGTGTGATCTCCTGTGCTGCAGGCTTTGGTGTACGAAAAACCCGGCTTTCAGGGGCCTTGCATGGATGTCGACAGCAACGTTTTCAACTTTTCCGAAACATCTGTGGGATCTTTGAAGATCGTCGGAGGACTGTGAGTCTCTTTTGCTTTGTTTTTTTTCCCTATCCCAGGAGTTCCAGGACGCGTTATGATGTGGGTGGGTCTAACTGCTGTTTGGTATTCCGTCCAGCTGGGTGGGTTACAGCGAGCCCGGGTTTGAGGGACAGCAGCACATCCTGGAGGAAGGAGAATACTGGGACAGCAGCGACTGGGGAGGCCCGGAGGGGCTGAAGTCTCTGCAGCCGGTTCTGTCTGTGAGTACGGCTGAAGGCTCGTAAAAGCAGATTTAGAACTTTAACTGAGGGTTAACGAAGGTCTCCAAGATGGAAAGAAGAGCGCAGTGTGTTCCGCTCAATGAGCGCGGAAAAAATCGTATGTAAACTCGCAGATGAAGGGGAGCGCTTCTGTCTAAAGTCGCCGCCTTACCCAGCTGACGTCCAACTTCCCCATCAAACACAACATAAACACCTGGAGAACATCTGGAAAATAAAAGGAATCTTGTTTTTGTTGTTGTTGTTGTTGTTGTTCTGCTGCAGGATTTCTTCTCTCCGCACCTCAAAATGTTCCGAGAGAGGGATTTCGGCGGCGTGGACATCGACATCACGGTGCCGGTCGGGAACATGGAGCAAACGGGTTACGGCACCAAGGCGCAGTCGCTGGACGTCATCGGCGGCGTGTGAGTGTGCACGCTCGCCGTTGCAGCTCCGTCTTCGGGCGTCGGCTGTCTGGAGCCAGGAGAAGCCTCCGCTTCCCTATCCCGACGGGTCGGGACGCATCGGCATTCACTCTGAATGTTAATGACTGGGCGTCTGGCGTCACCCTTCCCGTACTATACCTGTTCCAGCAAATACCGCTCGTGACTGAAGTCTTCCTGATGCGTTGTTGCGCAATCCTGGGTTGGGCGAAACAGCTGGTTCTGCTTTTTTTTTTTAAAGTTTAAAAAAAAGGCGGAAAACAGCAATAAACAGCATTCGTATAAGAGTTAGAGTTCTAACATCGGAACAAAGAGGCTGGTTGTTGCATCCCAGGGGTGAAAAAAATGATTTATTCGTGAATAGTTGGAGGTGTTTGTGTGTGTGTGTGTGTGTGTGTGTGTGTGTGTGTGTGTGTCCACACCTGTCTGCAGAAAAGTGAAAAGCCTTGGGTGTCTCTTCTGTTCTGCAGCTGGGTGGTATTTGAGGAGCTGGGATTTTGCGGTGAATCGTACCTCCTGGAGAGAGGCCTGTACGGCAGCCCCGAGGACTGGGGGGCGCTGCAGCCCAGGGTCGCCTCGGCCATGCCCGTCGTGCTGGTAAGAGCCGCCTCGTGGTCCGCTCGGCGGCGACTTTTTCGGTCCGGTTGCGCGAACCGGTCACACATAAACCACCGTGCATGTGATGCGAAAGCAGAGATTCAAAGGCGGGTCGGTCATGTCAGGGCAGCGCGAGGACCCTGGAACAAAAACAAAAAGAAAACGAAGAACTCGGCCTGTCCAGTCAAACAATCACGAGAATGAATCACCACCGTGAGTCATCGCCAGAAAATTCCCTTTTCTGCTCCAAAGCAGCTGAGGGTAAACAGATGGGTAGTTATGAAAATAAACTGTGTTGTACAACAGTCGGGCAGCCACGGGCAACTTGCGCGAGACTCTAAAATGCACGTACAGGCCAGGGAAACTGGATTTTGCCCAACTCCGTTTGGAAGAAAGCAGGAAGTTAGGATGAATTAAAGGAGGTAATGGAGATGAGTGCCCATTTATGGAACTCCTCAGAAAGGCTGTTTTAATTAAAAGAATATTTTCCTCAACAGTCATCTACTGAGTCATGTGAGATTAAAATCAATTCAGAGGCGTTTAGAACACACCTCCGCTTTGTCATTAAAAGCTTCAAACCAATGATTTAAGAGTTCTGATGTCATTCGGAGAGTTTAACGGAGCTCTTCCTTCCTTGCAGAGTGATTTTGAGACCACGTCCAAGTTTAAGGTAAGTGGTCCAGGCGCTTTCAGCTGAGGGGGACATCCACAGATCCGTGACTGCTCCGCGCTCCCACAGGTGCAGCTTTTCTCCGAGCCGGGCTTCCAAGGCTCCAGCCTGGTTCTGGAGGAGAGCGCGCCGTCCCTCGAGGACGGCTTCTGCGTGGCGTCCTGCAAGGTCCTGAGCGGCAGGTGCGCAGCCGCAGAGCTCACGTCGGCCACACGAGCCCTTCCCCGAAGGGATCGGTTCGACGCCTGTTGTGGTTAATCGGTGTTTTTGTGTCGCTGGCTTCCAGCTGGCTGGCTTTTGAGGGGGCGGACTTCGCTGGCAGGTTGTACGTGCTGGAAGAGGGGCGCTACCCCGACCTGAAGTCGATGGGCTGCGTCCAGGAGGGCTCCGTCCTGTCGCTGCAGACCGTCGGCTTTGTACGCGCTTTCAAGCTCTTTTTTTTTTTTGTTTGTTTCTGATGTCGTCGTTCCAAGCCGTAATGAGCCCTTCTGAGTTTTGTTTTTTTTTGTTTTTTTTTTTGGCCAGGAGTTCTCGCTGCCGTCCATCACTCTGTTTGAGCGCGGCGGCCTGCGGGGCAAGAGGGTGGTCCTGACCGACGGGACGGTCAACCTCCCGCTGACAGGGAGCTGCAGCAGAGTCCAGTCGGTGCTGGTGGAAGGAGGCATGTGAGTACGGCGGGGGAGTCCCCCGGGTGCATGACGGGAAGTCCAGTTAGACTTCCGACTCCACACGCGAGTGATTGTTGCAAGTGCTGCCGCCCGCGGGGAGCCACACACACACACACACCCCTTCATCTGCCGCGCAACAAGAGACGGTTGGGGAACCGCAGCAGGACTAATCTGACTTGCAGATGAAGGAGCTCGGGATAACATAATCTGAACGCGGCGGAAATGCGTTTGGTCTGCAGCAGGATAAGATATAATCCCTGTGATGCTGTGAGAAAGGGGCTTGCCAGGAATTACCAGCAGCATGATCGATGAAGAGCTGATGGAAAGCCTGTTGCTGTTGTGCGAGATTCAGAGTTCGAGTGTGATGGTGTGTGTGTGTGTGTGTGTGTGTGCGAAGGAAATAAAGGGTCCGCCGTGAGCGGGAGGTTGTCTCCGAGGTGGGACATTCCTGGTGGGAACTCGCAGAGAGCTCAAAGCGCCACGGCAACAGAGCAGCGGGGGGAAGATGTTTTTAGCGTGGGCCCTGGTTTCCTGTTTGACTGGCTGAGCCGTTGAACTCTGACTCAGTCTGCCGCGTCCTCGTTTTCAGCTGGGTGGTTCACGAGGGAATCAACTACAGAGGAGCTCAAGTCGTGCTGAAGCCCGGGGAGGTGCCAGACTGGTACAAGTTCAGCGGCTGGCTGAAGATCGGATCGCTCCGCCCTCTTCCTCAGGTACATGGAGGCATTTCACAACAAGCCAAATAACCTCTAGAACAAATAATCTCTGCCCCTTTAGGCTAGTTAATTATTACATGAAGCTCCAAAAGGCCGCTCTGATCAGCTGATATGCCGACGATTGTGCTATTGTTGGTTATTTCTGGGTGTAATAACTAATGACACATATTAGAGCAGTTTGTCTTAACAAAGACTGTTTTCTGAGCAGAAGCAAGTGCACTTCCGCCTGAGGAACAGACAATCGGGGCTCATGATGTCTCTGGCGGGCGACTTGGACAACATCAAAATGATGCGCATCCAGGAAATGGAGGAGACGGGCGAGCTGGAGCAGATCTGGTTCTACCAGAACGGAAACCTTCACTGCAAGGTGAGCGCGAACACGGTCTCGTTATCACCTTCGGATGTTTGAGGACAAGCGTGAACAACAAACTGCTTCCAGCTGCTGGAGGAGTGGTGCCTGACCCCCAGCGGCAGCATGGCCATGGCGGGGAGCCGCATCAGCCTCACCGCGGAGCAGGACGCCCAGGCCCACCTCTGGAGCGTCACCCCCCAGGGCTTCATCTGCTACACCCCCACACACAACCTGGTCCTGGATATTAAAGGTAACCGCGTTTCTTTAATCAAAGCATCCCTTACACCAGGGATCTCCAACCTCTTCCACAAAGGGCCGTGTGGCTGCAGGTTCATGTTCCAACCAGTCAAGCACACCCAGTTTGACCAATCAACTGTCTGAAGACTCAGATGAGTTGATTAAATGAGTCCAGTCTGGTGTGCTGCTGCCTTACACAGACCATTGATCACGTCAACTCCCGATTTGACTTTCAGAGCTGTCCGTTACTGACACCTCGTGGACGAAATTAGTATCGGCGTTAATGTGTAACAAGCGTTTTATTGCCCCGTTTTTCTGCAGGGGGCCATCACTACGACAAAAACCTGGTGATTCTGAACCAGCTGGACCCCATGAGAGTGCAGCAGCTGTGGGACGTGGAGATTCTATGAAAATATTTGATCAGCAAGGACTGGATCCCCGAGACTGGCCTTTGCCAGAAACATACAGCTTTGGACATATTCTTATGTACATACCCACATACTGAACATAGTGCTTCCGTTTTTGTTTTTTTGGGTTTTTTTTAAGATTTTCAGCATCTCAAACTTCAGTTTGTGCACTTTTCCATCATTGTCGATTAATTTAAACAGTGTTAACGCGTGGTGCTTTTAAACGCAATCTCGTCATCCATACAGACTGCAAAAACTTGATACATTTGTTTAATCAAGACCACAGAACACAAATTCCTTGTTTTCAGTACAATAAAAGTATTTTTGTCAATAATGTCATGTACATTTCATTTACAACAGCAGATATCCTTTTTTTTTTTTTTAATATTTGGTTTCCTCACCACATGTAACAGTTTATCTGGGGGTTGGACAGAAATAATGTGAGGCACAACACATGAAGGTGCACATGTATGGAGGGGCTGCCAAACCTCTTTATTTCATAACAATCAGAAAACTAACAGAAATAGCCTAGTTGCTCCCAGCAACAGAATAGATTAATACGTAGGCTTGTGTGTGCAGCACCTTTTGAAATCTAGAGCAGAGCACAGATGAGAAAAGCCCCCACGCATTCATTAAGGCCCCCCCCCGTGCCGTCTGTCAATTGTGTTGCGCCGCCTGCCGGGATTCTTGCTCGGGCTCACCCATCTCTTCGCTCTGGCCCTCGTCTTCCTCCTCCGCCACCCTGACCACCGTCTTCCCCCTGGCGTGGCCCTCCTCCAGTTTCTGAAAAGCCTGCGGCACCTGAGCGAACGGGTACTGGGCCTCCACCACAGGCAGGATCTATGATGACGAGCCGGCAGGAAAGAAAAACATCAGGAATACATTATTTACACGTCATTAAAAAATCATGAGACTAAAAATAAGCCTTCAGTTTATCAGACATCAGTAATTTGCTTTAATAGGTTGTGGAAATGGATGAGCGGAGTCCTTTGTTACACAACAGAATTGGTGTTGACAGCTTGATAATCCAGTACATTATCAGGACAGTTTGCTTCCTCAAATGTGATGATGGAAAGAAAACAAACAGTGTATTTTTCATACAAATTATCTAATGTAAGAAGGATTTTGTGCCAGTGGATGGTAACTGTTGTCATATTTCATACATTTATATGAAAAGGCGAGCAGCGAACGCCTCGCATCTCCGCTTTCACAGCTGCCGTGTGAAAACCGTGGGAGGGGTACAGAATGTGATGAGGCTGGACAATCCTGCGCTGGTCCCACACCAGCCGCCGCGCTTGTTACCCTGGTCAGCATCTCTCGTCGGTAACAATGAAAGGGGAACGCGACGACGTCACGCTGGAAACCAGCCACGCTTTGGACGGGGACTGGGATGAGTACAGAGTGAGTGAGAGTGTGTGTGTGTGTGTGCATGTGTATGTGTGTGTTGTGGATCCTGCTGCTGACTGATCCCGCGTCTGCCGGTAACTGTAAGCCCTGAGACAAAAGGACAGAGGTCCCACACGCGGCGTGTTTAAAAATCCATTCACCATCTCCTGGTGCCTGAGCAGCAAACCAGCCATCCAGCGCATGAACGCTCGCTCCTTCACAAATAATTTAAGGTAGGCATGTACGGAATTCACAACAGAATCACCCCCCCCCCCGGTCGTGGCTGATCTACATACGAGAGGATTTCTCCCTCCATTTAGTCAGCACAAATTGTTCTGAATGACAAGAATGGCAGCAGAGCGGCGCACTTACCCTCCCTGCATCCACCAGCTCCCTGACCTCATCCAGGGCAGGCCCGTCTGGAGCATAAAACCCCCACCGGTAGAAGACTCCACTTGATATCACGCTCTGAGAAGCAAAGAAAGAGTGTGAGGAAAACGAGTACCAACATCATTAATAGAGAAAACATTCTAAAGCTTCTCCAAGAGTATTTACTTAATGAGAATATGGTATCACGCAGAACATGGTTGATCATGCATTTGGGTAGAATAACAAACTTTGAGTTAACTTATTTTATTAATTAAACTTCAGCTGGAGATGTAAAAATGTAGTTGACTATGTAACTAACTATCGTAGGTCTCAGTCTATCTTCAAAAAGCAGTTATTGCTTTCAAATCCAAAGGGATGCAACCCTGAAATATAATCTATCTGCTGAAAAAGGTGTTTTGTTCCACTTGTTTGTGAGGAAAGGAACTCCCTGATAAAATGGTTCATTGAAAGCACTTAAACTGCACGAAGCAAGGAGACAAAGAAAGACAGGAATCTCCACAAAGTCAGTGTGAAATTTATCACTGCTGGATATTTGATCGGGGTGTAGTTCCGTACTATGGCCGCTAGGGGGCCCAGTCGCATCTGACTTCTTCAACGCACGGAGGGTGTGACTGCTGACAGACTGACCACCTGTCTGCTGGCCTGCACAAAAGGGCCCCAGAGGCTTGGCAAGAAACAGACAAACACGGCTATTTGCCCGGGTTGTGGGGGGGGGTTGGTTCGGGAGGGGGGGGTCGGCTACAATCTGCACAAACACCACATAGTGCTGGTTCAGCAGCACACACTCATCCACCCACGCTGGCAGCCGCTGTAAAGCTCAGGACATCTTGAAAACAGCGGCACCACATCATCAACTGTTGTTCGCGATGATTGAACGTGCTGCCCGTGGGGTTACGGAAGCGGGGTCTTCCAAAAGAAACACAAAGTCAGTCACGGTCGACCTGCTGGTGTCTACCTTCAAGGCCGTGTTGTGCAGGCTGAGTCCGGCCTGAAAGGATCCTCCCAGCAGGCCCAGGGAGTCCGTGTCGTGGAGTAACGGCGTGACCAGTGTGATGTACTTCGCTCCAGACCAGGGCTTAAGCAGGCCCACGGCCCACCGCTCCGTCTCCCCACCCACGCCGTCCAAAATCACGTCAAACCTGCGGGGAGCCGCCACAGGTTGGTGCACGCGAAATGCACAGTGGGGGGGGGGGGCACAGCACGTGAGCAGGAGAATGTTTGGCCTTGTTAGCTGATCTAAAGACGAGCGTTCTGCAACGCATTTTGTCCTGTAACCAGAGCCAGGATGCAGCAGTTAATGTACAAGACTAGAATTGAGAAGAAGAGCGAGGCCAGCGTCCACTCACAGGCTTTAAGCCCTGGTTTCCATGGAAACTAGAGAGGTAGTCCGAGAGCAGCTGTGCCATGCTGACAGGAAGATGTTAACTACATTTGGCTGGAAGTACAGTCTGTGCACACTCTTGGTTGATTCCTCTTCATTAACGCTTGAACAGACACGGACTCCGTTACCTCATTAGAGGTTTTCCCTGAGAACCGGTCTACAATGAGCGGTTTTTAAATTAAATGTTTTCTACCATTCGGTGGTTTCAACGCTTAAATAAGCAACAGCCTTCCAACAGCGGTGACTCATACCTCTCCATCGATTCCAGTTGTTCCGCGGCGTCCCCTTCCAAGTAGTTCACCACCTCGTCGGCCCCCAGCCCCCTCACGAGGCCTTCGGCATTCTGTGAGCAGGTGACAGTAACATGTGCACCCCAGGCTTTCAATAACTGCCAACACAAAGAAGAGAAACACACAAACAGCTAATCAGTGCAGTCATATGGCTGCATTTAGAGATGTAGACAAGTTGCTGGAGTTCAAACCGAGCATCAGAACGGGGATTTAAGTGACCCTGAATGCAGCTTAGTTGCTGGTGCCAGACAGGCAGAAACTGCTGATCTACTGGGATTCACTCACGGCCATCTGGGGTTTACAGAGAATGCTCCGAAAACGAGAAAACATCCAGCGAGCAGAAGTCGCGTGGATGTCGGCGCTGATGCGTCAGGTCAGAGGAGAACGGGCAGACTGGTTCCAGATGACAGAAAGGCAAAATTAACTCAAATGACCGGTCGTTGCAACCAAGGAATGCGGAACAGCATCTCTGGGAGCACAACCTGTCCAACCTCGGAGGAATCGGGCTACAGCAGCAGAATGGGGCTCCAGTCTGTTCCTGTCCGCCGAGGACGGTCTACAACTCACACAGGCTCACCAAAACTGGACAGCGGAGGACTGGGAAATAAAAATCTTTCCTGGTCTGATGAGTCTCAATTTCAGCTGCAACATTCACAGAGTGGGTGCTTGAGGATCCATCCTGCCTTGTATCAGGCCTGAGGATTGTTGCCGACCTTGTCCGTCCCTTTGAGACCAATGTGTCCCCGTCTCCTGATGGATCCTTCCAGCAGGACGACGCTGGAAGGATCCATAATGCGTCACAAAGCTCGCACCATCTCAACACTGGTTTCTGTAACATGACAGTGGGTCCACTGTACTCCTCACCACATCTCAAACGAGCACCTTTGGGATGTGGTGGAACAGGAGAGTTGCTTCATAGATGTTCTGACGAATCTCTCCAACACCTTGATGAAAGTGTTCCCTGACAAAATTACAGGGCAAAAGTGGGTCCAACCTTTTACTAGCAGGGTGCGCCTGACAAAGTAGACGGTGAGAGTAAACAGCGTTGAACAGAGATCCTCCCACAGCTCACCTGAATGGAGAAGGTTCCGAGCCCCCCCGATCCTCCAGTGATCAAAACTCTGGGCAAAAAAAAAAAAAAAAGGAAGGAATTGTGATGAAAATGTTGAAGAAAAATTGAGAAAAAGAAAAATCAGATGACAGCTAATATATAATCTATGATTTCACATCACCTGAAGACACTTGCCTTTTCTCATCGCAGTGGTCTTTGCAGAGACCGCCAGCGTTAACAAGGGCAGACAGAGCGGTGCTGGCGACGTACGGGATGGACGCTGCCTCCGCGTGGCTTATGGACCTGGGTTTGTGAGAAACCTGGCGAAAAAAAACAAAAAAAAAAACCCTCGAGTACGACTTCAATCAATGCCTAACGGGCTTGGACTTCTTTCTTCCAAGCTCCTAACGAATAAAAACACACTGACAAGAGTGTGTTTTAAAACACCCCCCCATTCTGGCTTTTGTGATTGCGCTGCAGTGCAGGTCGTCCAGTTTTCCCAGTAAAACATTGAATAAAAGTAACGTACAAATTAGGTTATTCCTCCATCGATCCACATATGATGGGATTGTTGAGAAGCCAAATTTATGAACAAAGTTTTTGAATGCTATTAAACACGTGACATTAATTAACAATGACGATTTCTGTCCTCTGGATCAAATATCGGTCTGGTGGTACACACATATCCTGTTACCACAAGAGGAAAAGTGAAATGATGGTTTACAAAGAAGTGAAACCATTAATACGACTCACCTCAAACTCTGTTAAAGTAACAAACTCTGCCAGGCTGCCTTGTTTCCACGGAGGAACAGCAGCCCACACCTGGAAACACAAAACACCGCTTAGCTGAACAATCCACAGCGTCAGTGAGCTGAAGAGTTGACGGCGCTGAAAGCAGCGATGAGAAATCCCATCAACCAGATACGAAACAGAAAAATAAGCTGACAACATGGGGTCTGACAAGAATTTTGCATCTTAATGAGTCTTGTTCTTCCAGTGCTGATGTTTCACTTCAGATTTACTGTCTTCCACACTGACAAGATTAGCAACTCTGGTTTGGACCATTTAAAAATCTTACTTTTTATCTGCACAACATGAAAAAAGAAAAAAAAAAAAACAGGATTTGCTGAATGTCATGTTTGCTGGACCAGCCACAAAAACACATCCCTGTCAGCTTATCTCATCTGACAAGTGCTGAAGCTGTGGAAAGTCAGAGTCTGTGGTGCGTTTCTCACCAGGCTCTAAATGTGCATTGCATTCGTGTTGAGATCAAGTCCCACCTCATCTCCTGGGACAAAATGTGTGACCTCAGATCCACAGTCCACGACCACCCCGGACACATCCCGGCCCAGGATCAGTGGGAACTCCCGGTCCCTGTTCCCCACAGACAGCGGATCCCTTCTTAAATTCAGCAGTGTAGCACCATAACCACCTAAAAGAGGGGAGAGCATCGGGATCTATCAAGATACCACTTTCATGACCCTGAACTTCCCTTTATTTCCACTTACCCCTCATGGCTATGTCAAGGGGGTTCAGGCTGGTTGCGTGCACTTTAACCATCACTTCTTTGGGTGAGCTGACGGTGGGGGCTGGGGTTTCTTCTGAGAACTTTAACACTTCATTGGAACCATACTGATCGATGATCCAGGCTGACATGCAGCTCTGCAGCCTCCGGCCTGAGCTGCACACGCTCCAGCCTGCTCCGGCTGACGCTTTGCAGCCCGCTGCTGCGGCCGGTTTCACCTTGGACGCGCCCAGCAGCCTCGTCGATAGGACTCGAAGCGAAGCCATGTCGTGAAACCGACTTCTGCGCTTCCCAAGGTCAGTTATGCATCAAACGTGACGCCCGGCATAGCGACTCTCGCGTTAGCTGCCCGGCTAGGCGGCTACAAGGCTAATATCAGAGTTAATAAAAAGCTGACGCGTTAGAAATTCATCAGAGGCTCGTTCCTGTGGACGGAAGGGTTCTGCGCTAATGATGAGCCTTGTGCGCGGCAGCACTAATATGTGGTTCGGCTGGAGACAGAAAAATCTGCGGCAGAAGCAGTTAGCACAGCTAGCAGCCGGAGGGATGCGTAACAAACCTTTGACCTTTGACTTTTCCGTCAACCAATCAGAGGCGAGCAGAGAAACCTTCTGACCAATAGAAGAAGAGATAGACCTCCACCCGCTCAGCCGCCACCCCTATTGATTATTTGAGATATATTACATTTGTTGGTTTTATTAATCTTTTAATCATGTACTTAAAATGTAAATTTTTGGGATTCTTTTAAAATACACATTTATTTCGTACAATTTCAGCGCTTACTTTTATTCAAATACCAATCAAAATGATGGTATATATAACATTAAGAAGCACAAACCATAATGAAGATTATTGCAACAAAATGAATTGATGAATAACATGCTATTATTGGTTTGTTTTTTTAAATCCACATGAAAAGACTGTAATATGTTCAATACTTTGATCAGCTCTGTATATAGAATCTGCATTATTGCTCTAATTGTTGCTACTGTTTTTATTTTCAAACCATTTTTTAAAATTTACTTGTTTGTTTTTTCTTTTCTTTTTGGTGAAACCTTGACTGATCAGGAGTCAACACACCGGAGACTTAAAAATCCAAATCGACAGCTTAGTGTCATTATGAGAGGTGAAACAATTACCTGAGACAAATCGCACACAAAGACATGAAAACCCCCCTTGGCGAGGGATAAGTGATCATAATTCAGTTTGAAACCAGGCAGCAAACAATACTGTCATTATGAGCACAACTCTCAGGGATAGGTCAGGCAGGAACAACGGAGCTCCGTCTATTCTGTCTAATTAGAACATGTGTTGAACTGTATTTCTTTGAAAGGAAGGGGGGGGGTAATTTTATGAACACCTTAACAGGACCCTCCCTCTGGCCACCTACCAACAGTCTGTGAGCATTTGAGTCCACTTGCTCATGGAGCTGGGGAGTTTTCAATCATTTTTTAACTTCAGCCGAGGTGAGGCAGAGAAACAACCAAATGCTGCTCAGATAAAGATCGCCCCACCCGTGTTTGTGACTGTATCTGTGGCTTCTTCTCCAGGAAGACAGAAACAAGGCCGGGCAGTGCAGCATGTGTCCAGCTGGGACCTCAGTTTATATTTTTAGAATGAACAATTGGTTCTCTCCATGGTACCTGGCCCATTTTCCCCCTTGAATAGGTCAGACCTGAGTACAGTGAAGACTGACCAGGAAGCAGGAAGATTTCCATTCTCGTAGTTATTACTACTCACTTATTTACCTGATCACGTTTGTCCTCCAGGCCCTTGGATTATTGGTTACTTGTCTATAATTATTACATCAAGCCACAAAGTGCCACCTTTAGGATGATAATCAGAGAATTTACATAAGCTTGTCAGGTTTGACACCATATTTATTTCAGGTTTACTTCCCTTTTCTTTAGAAGAGATGTCATAAACTATTTGCAACAATATATTGTATAACTCAGAGCTGTTTCCTTTTTTACTTTTTCAAACGCTGCGATCATGCTTTTGATCTTTTAACGCAATAATTCTGATGTTTTAGCAGCAGCAGGGTCATTGTTGTTGTAATGTAGCATCAAGAGTGCATATTTAATTACCTGTTTAAAAAAAAAATTATTTGATTAAAAAGCTAAAGGGAAAATGACTCATTCATGCCTGCACACACACACACACACACACACACACACACACACACACACACACACACACAGAGGAAACAAAGAAGAGCTGCGCTTCTTCTTACAGATAATATCTTATCACCACGCTTCCTCCACAAGAACAGCAAGCGTCACTGACTGCCTGTTTATTCAGGCTGAACCACGCTGCAGGGGCTGCTGTCAGTCGTAGCGTTGCCACGCATAGGTGTAAATGGGGAACGCCCTCAGGTATCCCACCTCTCCCCGGGCCGCGGGGGGGGGGCCTCACGCCCCACTGGACAGCCGTCTCCAGGAAGAGGAGCGCTCATACGAAAGTCAGCGCCTGCTGGTGGAGTGTGGGATGAGAGAGAGGGTGGGGGGCGCTGAAGAGGGCGGACAGGCCGTAAATGAGATATCCTTAAGGAGAAAAAAAAAATCTGCTCAGTCCATGTCACAGCCACAATTACATACACAAACGTTGTGACATTGTGGTGTCGTTTCCATTGCCAGCAGTTTGAATAACTTTGTTTTTAAATATTTTATCTCTGTATCAGTGTTATGCCGTTTAACACCAGCAGCGGGCTAAAACGCTTCTGATTCAGAGGATGGTATCTGTCAACAGAAAACCTCCCATTTGTCTCACAAACAGTGTCAAATTGGGACACTTTTGGGAAATGGCCTCATCATCAGACTGAACCAATACCGTTTGGAGGGCTTTTGATGGTTCCACCATAACGGCAGCAGACAGTCCATAAAAGTGGAAAACGAATGGGGGGATTTCTCTGGTAGGATGATTGATGCGGGGACAAAGCCAGGTCAGATCACTTCCTCCACAATTCTGAGCTTTAAGAATGACGATTATTCTCTCACTCTTCGTGAGATTTGCTCTGATTTTGGACGGCATGGGATGCTATTGGGCAGCTTTCCGTCAGGTGTTCTTGACAGGCAAGTGACCCCCCCCCACACACACACACACACACATACACACACACCGCCAGAAGGACAGAGAGCGGATGCTCTCTCAAACATCCGCGTGCATTCAAAAGTGTTTGCAAGAGCAGCTGACAGTTGACTCCTCCCAGCAGACCTCCCAGCGCACCGGGCGTCCTTCCGAAAGGTCATCAGAGACGGGAGGACGAGCCGCTTGTCAGACCACAGACGCTCTCCGAGGACACGCTGAGTTCGGGTTGCCGCCGACAACGGGAACAGTGATGATGTTCATCTGGGATCCAGCCTGATTTAGTTATGAAATCAGGTTAGCAGACCGGGCTCCTGCGCCGATCGTCTTCAGGCCGAGCGAGGCTCCTGGGAAAGATGAAACGCTGAATCATGTTTTAAGAAAGAAAACACCAAAGCAACATGTGTCTCGTAGACAGTTTTTTCATGGCATTGTCGGGCATCTTCCTTTTGTTTGGTTTCTGTGGCGACTTCAGCCTCCAGCCAGGACCCAGTGAACCAGCAGATGGGTACAGAGGATCCATTTATGCAACCTAATCATGAGCTTCTTGCGCTCAGCCAAACTGACAGAAACCTGAGAACTTAATACAGGTTCCTGTCCGTCCACGCTAATCGTTCAATTTAAGTTGCCTGTTGACTCGGCAACAGGATGCCTCATTGTGTCTGAGACAGAGCAGCCACGGGGCAGGTGAAGGCCCAACTGGAAGGATGTTCCGACTGATTTACAACCTTTCCCGCGCCCTTTCTCTTCCTCCGCGTTGTGTCAATCAGGACATAATCTAAATAAAATGTTCCGTTGGCGTCTTGAGTGATTTGTTTACGATTGATTTCCTTATCGCACGGAGATCGTAGACGGTGGTGGTCTGCGCAAATTCGTTTCCGGCATGATCTCCACATGACCACACAAACAACAAATTAGAACTGAAGGCCGACTTTGACTTGTTTGGAGAAATGCCCGTAACTGTTTCTTTTTTTCTGAAACAGGAGAGAACCTTTAATAAATCAAAATAAGATATCTGAATATATCAATATGAACCTGTAAAACCATACTCACAACCATGTGTGCATCACCTCCTGCTGTCCCACTAGAGGAAGAGCTGAAGGAGATATTTTATCTTTGAAATCAAGAAATGAAATAAAAACATGTGAACGCTACATGTTTAAGTGCTCTGTCACTGTCAGCAACAGAAGATTTGCATGAACATGGCAAAAAATGAACAAAGGATAAGAAACACAGCCTATCATTACTAGCATGGAAACACATTCAAAGCTTTTGCATTTAAATATTATTCTTGATTAAAGGACTTTTACTGATGTCAGCCTGTGGACTCACCTGAGGGTTCGGCCTGTTTCTGCCCATCTTTGACGCTTTTCTCTGTGATTGAATAACACACATAAATGGGCATCCTATTTTGCTCAGCTGGATGGTGTTTCAAAAAGACATAAATTTTATGAGGCTGTTATCAAACTTCACATCGGTTTGCTTAAATAAACACGAAACGTATGCATCGCCGCTTTATCCCACTGACATGCAAATGCAACAAAAGATGGTCCGCAATGATGTAAATGGCACCGAGAGAGCAGCCAAACCTCAAATATGCTTTGGGTTGGGTGTAAAATGAATTTAGTTCCTGTTTAAATAGCCAGCATAATCTTTAGTTGCTATCTGTGTGTGTGTGTGTGTGTGTGTGTGTGTGTGTGTGTGTGTGTGTGTGAATGTTGTTAGGAGATTATAATGGAATACCAACATTAATTGAATTTCGAATGAATAATTAAAAAATTCCCACATCTCAAACAAGTAAATAAATGAATTCTGGGCAGGCAGAGGCCATTCTCTCCTCCCAAAACAGCGCTTGTCGCTAAGCTAACTCAACAAATACTAACTAATGATTTACCATTTAACCTTTACTTGTGACGCGCCTCTTGGAAAACATTCTTTTGTCTTTAACGCAAACATGTCATACTGGCACCAGCTTAAATGCAAATACGTTGTTAATAAGTGATGCAGCTCCCTCAGCATCACTTCCTGTGTCCTGCAGCCATTGTTACAGTTGATAAATACTGAGTAACCATTGCAACATATTAACTATTAGACACACAACATGGAATCTGTTTACTCTTTTATTGTTTTTCTCTCTGCCGACCGAAATGAAGTCTACAATGGTTCCCATTGGGTTATTTTGATCCCTGAGAGGTCAGAGATAAAAACCAGTTTCTACCAGTTTCAAATGTTACTCTTCCTTTTATGTTACAATCTTCTCAATCAAGGTCAGAGTAAAAATATCTCACCCTAAAGGTTCTTTGCTTTCCTGTAACTACAATGACAATGAAACATTAACAATTTAACAATGATTATTTAAAAGCTTAGCTACATTATTGTTACTTAGCAACAATGTCACGGGTTAGGTCCGACAATGCAAACCTGTAACCTGACACGAGTCGCACAGGGACGACATAATCACTAACAGGGACGTGTGGTCTCTCTCTAAGATCGCTGATCACCATTGCGGTTCACTTATGTACACAGTCATCACTATGGGTGAAGAATGAACACACCAGCGGCTCCAACAATGTGTGTGTGTATGTGTGTGTGTGTTTGTGTTCACCAAAATAGCAAAGTGAAGATGTTCTGTCTGGTCCTCACAACAGGACTGATTGAGGTTAGAGTTGGACTTAAGTTAGGGTCAGGGTCAGGGGGTCAATTGGGATGGTTGAGGTGAGGGATTGGTAGTAGATTATGTCTATGAAAGTCCTCACAGAGATACAGTTTAGCTGTGTGTGTGTGTGTGTGTGTGTGTGTGTGTGTGTGTGTGTGTGCGTGTATGCTGAACTCACTACCTTGGCCACTGTCTGAATTATTTATGGGGCTGATCAATGATTAAAGGTGCCGGTGTGGCGGCTCACACCGGGACAGAGGTGAATTCATCAGAAATGGTATAGAACAGGGGTGGCCTACCAGAGCCGCAATCCAGCCGGTTTTCCGTCCCGCCGGGTAGACAGCAGCTGTCACCAAGGGAACGAGAACGGGGATTCCAGGTGAAAGCTGTTGTCTACCCGGTGGGACGGAAAACCTGCTGGCTTGCGGCTCTCGTAGGCCTGGGTTGACCACCCCTGGTATAGATGCCAGGGAAATGTGTGTGGGTCATTTTCTTTTTGTATGCTGCAGCAACTCTGCCCATAACAACCAGGCTCTGGTTGACACCATCAGTCTGGGGTTGTTCAGTCCCGTTTAGAGGAAGAACGAGAACAAGAACAAGAGGAAGAGCAGTGATGGGGGAAAAAGAGACCCATCAGTTGAGATAAGAGAAGAGGAAGGTGGAGTAACAACTGACAGAGTCACATGTTTAATGGGATTATGTGAAATAAATCCCATAAAGGCTTTGGTAGAAGGCATGTTTCTCATTTCTAAAGCTGACTATCTCAGATAAGCAGAGGTGTGAGGTGAAATCCGTGTTCCAGTTGGAACGCTGGCACTCTTGCCTTTGCAGAGCTCATTTGGTAAGAACAAAGTGGGTGTTTTAAAGCTTCAAATGACCCAGGTAACCCTTAGATAAATGCTGCATGTCACGGTCAGAGGAATGATCAAGAGTCTGATGGTTTGATGGGCTCTGGACACAGCTGCTCATCGCTTACGGGCACCTGTTAAGATCTGGACTCTGTAACTTTAAACACAGATATATGGGAGCGCAGGATCTCACTCATAGATGCAACTTCATGAAGAATTTAATAATCTCATCTCATCTCATTTGAATTAATTTGCATTTCAGGGATAAAAAAAAAATCATTTAATCAGAGTCATTTTACAAAAAGACACACCAGACAGTCCCATCGATGGATGAATGGGTGGATGAGTGGATGGGTGGGTGGATGGGTGGGTCTGGGAAAGGCGGGGTTAAAGGGGAGGAGTGGGTGGGGTGTGGTGGGGTGTGAGGAGAGGTTAACAGTGCAGAGGGGATTGAGGGACAATGGTCTGGACTAATGAGTCATGAGGCTGGCTTTGCTCTTGCTGAGGCATTTCCGATGCCACAAGCGACGCTTGCACCATCACAGAGTTCACCCAAAATACACACACACATACATACACATACAAACACACTGGTGGTGTATATAAATATACATACATGAGTAAAATCCAGCGGATGGGCAAAAAGGACATTACTCTCAACTCTAACCTCTGGTGACTACTTCGGTGAAGCCCAGCCCTGTGAAGGCAGCCTGTGTGATGCGCGGAGATGTTTGAGGTCTGATCCCTGAGGAGCAACCAGGGGCTGAATCTGCAAAGCTAATCAAATAACACATTTTTCCTGATAAGGTTTTTTGTTTTTTCATTTTAGGTCAATGAAGACCTTGCACATCACTGGGATACCACCGAGGCCAGTGGCGTTCCAGATCCGGTCCACGGCCGCTAATCCTGGGGGGTGGTGGGGTGCAACAGGGAATGTTGAGTCCACCCCAAAGTGCGAAGTTCAGCATTTATAGGACAGACTGTCCGGCAGCTCACTAATGCAGCATCGCCACACCCTTCAGCCGAACCCAGTGACCATTTCTGCACGTTGAGATGAACTAAGAGAAAAAAGAACCCCCCCAAAGTCTAATCTCAACTTTCAGAACAAAAGAGGACTCGGGGAAACACTTCAGTTTTCCATCATTTATTGTACATTATGTTGTCTTAATCATATTATACCCAAACTAACAAACATTACATTTCCATTTATACAAAATATAAACTATGAGAGGGGGCTTTATAAATCCAACAGCAACCGTTCCCATGTGGTTGTGCATACAGTCGTTTCTGGTGTCTAACCTAGCATTCAAAACTTTCATGTAAAAGACCACAACCCTTTTATTTAGAGGAAGAAAAAAAAAAAAGGAATAAAACCCTGACACGAGGAATGCGACGCATTTGCTGCGTGCGTCTCTCTCTCTGACCGAATGCGCCACCAAAAGAGCCGAATGACTGGGATTGCACCGGACGCGAGCTCCGGTGAGGTTTCGGAAGTAAATGTGCCAAACTTTACTTTACAGACGAGACTGCGAGGCCACAAAAATAAAGGAAAATTAAAAACTGTACACTCAAGAGGTCCACATGTCAATTGAGGCGTGTGGTCGAGGTGGGGTTGGGGGGGGGGGCAGCCGTGAGCGTCTCCCGGCGCCAGTCCTTGAGATGGGTGGGCTCTCCAGGTTTGGACCCCCTTTAATGAGATGTGCTGGATTACAGATTTATTATTCTTATTATTATTGAAGGTGAACAAACAAGCTCATGGGCTCCATCCATGTCAGTCTGGTGGTCTCTGGGGATGAGAAGAAGGGTGAGGCAGAGAACAGAGGCGGACGAGATCGGGGTGGGGGGGGGGGTGGTGTTGTCCGGAGCAGGGTGGGCTTCAACAGTAGCAGAGCAGCAGGAGAGACGCTGCCACGGTGACGGGCAGGAGGAGGGTGAAGCTGCCTGGGTGCACCGAGGGCCCCGCTCCGATGGGGGAGGTGGTGTTGGCCGAGCTGCTGTAGGTGCCTGTGGCCATGGTGGTGGTGATGTTGGGGTTGGAGGTGGAGGTGGAGTTCCCCACTGGTGTGGTGTCTGTGTTGTTCTCAGAGACCACCTGGCGGGAGGCAGAGGAGAGGGGAGGGGGGGGGGGGCAGAAGATTCGAGTTTAAACAACAACGGATGCAGGAGAGCCTGGGCTGTTGAAACCAACAGTTAACGTCCTCAAAGTTTTCATACTGGTGGGACACACGCCGACACACTGGGATCTGCAAAACAGGACGGATCCACCTCATTTCCGTGGCGTGCGTCTCAGATTACCGCTGGCGCACCGCACCGAGAGGAAACTTTAGATCCCCTCCCGCAGGTAGACAATGCGCTCCCCTGAATCTTTAATTACGGTGAGGCCAAAAGCGGCCGAGAAGTGAAACAAATGTAGAGAATTTGGATAAAAGCGAAGAATTTGGGTGAATTTCCCATCGGAGCGTAAAGGTTATTCAAATCAAACAAGCGCACAGCGTGTTAATAATAATAATAGTTCCACTATTTAATCAATCAAAAGCGTGGATTTGATAAATAATCGTCTTCAATTCTGATAAAACAGTCCTCTTACCTGCGTTAACAAACAAACAGTGAACAAAACCACTCCGAACTGAACCATCGTCATTCTGGACATTTTTCTTTCTTTTTTTTCTTTTTTCTTTTTTCTTTTAAAAAAGAAGAAATATATTATCTTTAAATTGTGATTCAGAAACTCGTCCGAACGCAGTAGGGCTCCCACCGGCGCTGCTGTCTCTCTACTGAGGACGCAGCATCAGACGCCGCTTTTTATACCAGCAGCGGCTCCGTGACGTAGCTGGGCAGGCAAATTCCCGGACACGGTACAAAAGAAACATCCATGCAAATAACAATAATAACACCAGGAACAATAATAATAATAATAATAATAATAATAATAATAATAATAATAATAATAATAATAATAATAATGGAGGTAACGCTGTTAAAGTGTTTTGTAGGTCCGTCTAACGCAAAGGATCCGCCTTAATATCCACATTACTGAAAACCTTCTCCACGCATTCATGGACGTTTAAACTGAGAATAGTTCCCTTGTACCACCGTGGAGTCGCAACCTTTTCGATCAGTCTCGTTGTTTTTTTCGGCTCGCTTTTTTTAATCGGCGGCCTTTCGAGTTCAACAGACCGAACAAGACTTTTTGAATCACCTGAAGGGGGAAAACGGGAGAGTTAACGCGACCTGTTGGTGAGCGGCGACAGCGCAGACGTTGCTGCGGTTGCATAGACGTTGCGACAGCGACGCCGCGTGTTCAGACTCGGGTACTACAACACTCCTGTCTGTCCGCAGCCACCGAGTACAAATACACTTCCACAAGATTAACGTCCACTAAGCGTCTGTAAATAAAAGTATTTGTGCGTCAGTTGTTTGAGGGATCTAGGAATAAATAAATCTAGATATATATATATATCTATAGATAGATAGATAGATAGATAGATAGATAGATGGATAGATGGATAGATAGATAGATAGATGGATAGATAGATAGATGGATAGATAGATAGAAGGATGGATGGATGGATGGATGGATAGATAGACAGACAGACAGACAGATAGATAGATAGTTCCTTTCTTCACTTTGGTCTCGCAACACAAGTTAAATCACAGTCACTTAAGGTCAGGTCTCTTAATTGTCATTGTATTTATGAATGTGTATTTTTATGCAAAGGTGTAAATATTAACTAGTGGCCCTAGAATGATTTAGTCCTTGTGCCAGCAACACTTTTGACTGTAATCCGATGCAGGGAAAACACCGTCTATATTCACTCACACGCACAACCAGACCATTGAAAAGCAACGGTGAGACACTGTCCCCTACCGGTCACATGGAGCCGTTGTACATTACTGTAAGATTAGCCGCTGGTGATTGTTTGTGGAGCTCAGACTACAGCGTTCTAGATCATCATCTCATCTGACAAGCTGGGTAATGAATAACCTGGTCATTACGCATAATTCCATCCAGATGCTGGTGAATCTAGAAGTGAGACGTTCTCAGTCTCCCACCCCCACACTTTCCTGGAGTAACCTAAAGGGACAGCGCTCCCAGAGGCACCAGATGTGCGGTGTTACAGAGAGAGAGGGGCCTTTTGTGAGGCATCAGATAAGCCCCGTTCCCAAAGCCGAGCCGGATCGGGTGTCATCCGCGGGTGTACGAGGGGGAGAAACACAAGCTTTGCTCACAGGATCGTGTTTCTGTTTACACGAGCGCGCTCCCTGGATTCCTCCAACCAGAGCGCACCGGGGACGGCTGGAGACAGTCAGAGCAGCGGCTCTTAAAAAGCACCTTCCGTCCCGCCTGTCTGTGCGCTTTAAAGGCAATTCTGCGAAAACCAGGTGGTAAGATCTGCGATAACTTGATTGTGTCGGCGGAGCAAAACATCACAGGGTAAAGTTATCCCGAGGACGCAGAATATAAAAGCATCTTCTTTAGGGAAGTAAAGTTGTGCACCCTGACTCCCATAACGCGTTTGTTTGTCTTACTGGACGGACTCTCCAACTTTATGTCACAACCCTGGAAACATGACCCTGTAATAAAGCCGCCTGGCCTTTCCATCAAGAATAACCATGAGACAAATGTTTATGTCCGGGCCTCTCGTTTGCGCTCTGGCACAAGTCAGACGCATCTTTCATGTGTGAGTGCAAATCCTGCTCTCAGATATCTGGTGCTTTTTCTAAGGCAAGAGGAGCTCAGGAGGAATTTCAGGTGGGGTTTTTTTTAAAGCCGTGCGCCCAGACCGACGTGCAACACGCACACGCGGACACTGATTAAACGGAGAAATCCCCGCGCGTTTTGGAGCGGTGTCGCTTGACGCACTGCGCCCTTTTCATCTTTTTTTATTTTAAGACAAGCGCGTTTGTACAGTGTTTGTACTGTCTCCCCTCAGATAAAACGCAGTCTTTGCATTCCTTATGAAATGTATCTGTCCAGATTTGGGAGGGGTGGGCGCCAGGTGTTGGGTTACATCAACTCTTAAGGCCCACCCTCGACTGTCCGGAGAAGGCTTCGTCAAGTTAGAGAAACTACAAGACACGGAAAGCTGTCGTGGTGACAGAATTTGAAAACGGGACGATTCTCTAAACAGCTAAGGTTAAATCAATACACTTGTATTTCAAACATGCAATTTTTTTGTATCTTTTTGTAAATTAACTATATCCACTTTTCAGATTTTGCATATAACTGCAAAAATAACCCTTTTGACCGTCCTTAACCGGAAGCCGCATCTCTGTTCCCGGCAGCAACTTGCCGGTGTTGGAGAGGAGAGAGTGGTGATTGTTCACGGCGGAGACTCCAGCCCGGAGCGCACGCATGTTCAGTGGACTCGAATGGTGTGAAGCCCCAGATGAGGGACTGAGACGTACGGAATGACAGGCGCTGTCACAGGGAGTGACAGCTTTCACTCTCGACAGTTCCGCTAAAGGCGCTCCGACTGACGCGCAACGGTGATCCGCGTCGGATCCAGCCAGAACCAGGACTATGCCAGAGATGGAAAAAGGCAGACCTCCGGAAAATAAACGCAGCAGGAAACCTGCGCACCCGGTAAAGAGGGAAATCAACCAGGAGATGAAGGTGAGAGATTCTATTAGCACGTTTGAGAAGTTTTTTTTTCTTCAGTGTTTTGGATGGAGCGAGAGCTGCCGTGCGCACACGACGTCTCGATTTGAGCCAAGTACGCACAAATCCGTTCAACTGGAAATAAGACCAGCTGTATTGGTTTTCATTGACTGGCGTCCTTGCTTGATTGCAATCATTCATGGAACTTTTTTTGTGTGCACAGACCTATTTAGAAACATAAATCGCCGAGGGTCTGCGTTAGCCATCACTTAAAATAGATTAGTCATCAGTTAAACACCCCCCAAAAAACTTCAAACACACACACGGAAGATATTTTCATGACACATGTGAAGGGAACTGCCTCTGTCTAGCCAGAGTCCGTCGTGACGCCATGTCACGCCAGCTGTGGCCGGACACGACTGTCCAGCGGAGATCCAGATGTGCGTCACTTCTTCCTCGCTCTTGCGTGACTGTGGGCCAGCCGTCATGTCCTCCCAAAGAGAAAGCGCATTTATGGACCTAAAATAACTCACATCAGCTTTGCAGTGGAAAAACACCAAAGCAGTATCACGCACATTTATTGGATGGCCCGTGTGACACCAGACTGCGGTTCAATGATAGTGCTCTGTGCGTAATTTAAGAACCTCTGTCTAGTTACCCCCGTACAGACAGTGATTTAAATCACAGTAACAGACACTTTGACTCCCGACTTATGCTGCATGGAAACTAATCCACGGATCGTCTGCTTTGTTTTGGTTTGGACATTGGCTTTATGACAGTGTTGACTCTGGTGGATATCCTATCTGCCTCAAATAGGAGGTATAGGAAATATGAAAGGATAGATTTTTTTCTTGGGGAGAGGGGGGGTAGTGTGGGGGGGGGGTGTAGGAGATATTCATGAGAAAAGAAATGTGGTCTTTTTTGTGTAAGTAGTTTGGATTGTAGCGCCTGATAACCAGGGGAGGTGTAGTGTTACAACTTTACTAATTTTAATCAAAACATGTGAAATCCTATCCCCACTTGATGCGAGCCAGCCTGGGCTGAATCTCAGGGTCGGCCCCGGATTGTTGCCTTTGGCTGCAGCTCTCTCTGTGGTTTGGGATATGGCTTGTCACTCTCACAAAGCAGATGTTTGTATGAACTGCCAGAAAGAAACAGAAACAACATTGTGGGAAGTGGAAGGGAGGGTGAGAAAAAAAAAAAGAAGCCACATCTGAACGAACATCGCGCGGACAATCTTGGAGCTGTGACGAAAAAGAAAATGCATTTATTTTTGCATCTTTTTTTACAAAAAAGGCAAAATAATGAAATGATAAAAGGAGGGGAGGAGGGTGGGCCAACTGATCTGGAGCACAGCTGAGGTCCAGCCTGTGTCTGTAATACATCTGTTTCAACACCACAGTGGGACCCACTCCCTCCCCGTCAGCCCCGAACACAGCACCAGACACTGGATACCTAACTTTAATCATCGTTAGGCATATTTAGCTGGATATGATACCACCGCTCTCCCTCACCCACACACTCTCCCAGACACACACACAGCAAAAAGTCAAGCAAGCAGGGGAGAGATCCATTTCACTGAGGCCCGAGTGCAGAGCAGAGGTCGGAGTGAGGAAAGCAGGGGAAAGAATGTGCAGTCGGTACACGACAGCACTACAGCACAACTGCCACAGCAGGCTGGCCTCGTTGGAAAAGGGTGAAACCTGAGAGGCGGCACTGTGTCGGGTGTCAGGGAGGATGGCGAGGATGGGAGAAACAAGGAGAGGGAAAGCTGGGGGAACGAGAGGGAGAGAGAGAGAGAGAGATGGACGCTAAAGAAAGAGAGAGACGGGGGAACTGGAGAGGAGTGGGGCATTTCCGAGAACCGTGGGACCTCGCAGTGGTGTAGGGTGTCTTGCTCTGATTTCCACCCGCACCGGATCATGTTTCTCTTCCAATCCTGTCCTCCCAAAACAGAGCAAGGGGTGGGTGGATAATGAGAGCGACCTTTGTGTTTTTTTCATCTGGTCGTAATAAAAAAAAAAAAATCTGCGGACCACACATCCCATCTGTAGAGAACTGTTTTCTTTTCTCCATTTTTTCTAATTAAAAGAGATAAACAAGGAATGATTCATTGATTTCACACTGGTGTTAGGTTTTAGACCCTTCCGTCTCAGATTTAGCAAGGGTAAACAACTTGAACACATCATGGAAAAAGCGTCATACACTACTCCACTGTGCACGTATTCATTTCTCCAACTGGGCTGAGGCTGAGGAAGAATCCCTTGCATTGATTCAGAGTTGGTCTGATTATGTTTAACATAGGATAAAAAAGTTCCACTACCAGCCATATACTGTACAATCCCAACTTCCCATTTACAGGCAGGCTGGGGCTCCCTTACACTCTCCTTTTACACAGACCGTTCACCAGCCTCCTCTTTTTCCCCCAATGCAGACCTTTGCAGAAAGCACCATGAACGAGCTGCTGGGGTGGTATGGCTATGACAAGGTCGAGTTGCGAGACTCTGATGCCAACGAGATGAGGAACTACAGAGAGAGGCGACAGCATGTGTCAGTGCTAAAAGGTAAGGGGGCAGGTGTTGAGCGTCGGGAAAACTCTTATTGAATTGGAGCAGGTTCCACAGGTTTCCATGCAGACATGGCACATTAGACACACTCTCCTATAACATCTCAGGTTTCATTAATTCAGACACGTCTTATATTTCTCGACGCATCTGCAGCAAACATCAGCGGAGGGCACTGTTACAAGTTCACTGGTGTATGTTTAAGACACTAGACTGCCTGTGAATAAACTGAATTACAAATGTCTTTCAGAAAACTCTTCGCCAAAACCCAGGAGTCTGGAGACCAAAGCCAATCCATCTGTTCTCGCCATGAAGACTGGAGAGAGAGAGTCTTCCAGCATCCCTTCCTCTTCACCTTCCTCCTCCTCTTCAGCATCACTGACTACCCCCAAAGAGCACAAAAGTGCCCCGGTCATTGTCCCTCTTATCAAGCCCTCAGCAGGTAGTGCGCAGTCATGGTGTGACAAATTAAGGCTCGTCATGGTTGAAAGGTCAAATTGAGGTGTTGGAGATGTCCTTCAAACCCAGAAGTCGGATGAAACTGATATTTTTCTGTTGTCTTCCCAGAGATTTATGATGTGGAGCATTAATGTAATAACACGGATTAAACTCAGCTCTGTTAATTAATCAGATGCTAATGAGCTGTAAAATTACCTCCATGAATTGTAACCAGAGGAAGTTTGCTCCAACTACTATGTATAGAACTTAAAAGCATCTGCATTCTGCAACTATACAAAGTGGAATTTCTTAGAATAAGGGACCACCGTTGGGTTCAAAAAAAGAAATGAATGCCCAAAGGGAAGTTACTACGTTACAGTTGTTTTTTCAGCTGTGGGCCTATAAATCATCACCATATTGACATAAATAACTGACTAAATCAACACCTACTGTTTTGAAAGGGCACCATTTTGTACCAATGCCACATTTACTCCACTGAAAAGTTTCGTCTCTTCAAATATTTCTAGACTTAAGGTTGTCTCAATCCTCTATAATCAGTGGCCTCATCAGAAAAAGACACATTTGAAATTGACAGCCCCGTCCACTAAAGGAACTAAGTTGTTTTGACAAACCTTGGGTAGTACTACCTTCTCAAATTGCAAGTCAATAATTACCCTAAAACCTCGTCTGCTTTTCCCTCCGCAGTGGACGACGTACAGAATGTGCAGATAGTGTGTGTCTGGTGCCAGAAGGAAGGGGTAAAGCGTTATTCTCTCTGCATGGGCTCAGAGCTCAAGAGCTTCTGCAGCGAAAAGTGTTTTGCTGCCTGCAGACGTGCCTACTTCAAACGCAATAAGGTTGGTGGTGAATGGAATATGCATACAATATATATCCACTTGACTATGAGAAGGCATAAAACATAGGAAATAATGGATTTTTTTGTGTGCTTTGTGGGCCTGATGATTTATGTACAGATAATGCATGCTTAATTGAATGGTTGTTTTCATAAATTAAAGTATTTGAAAGCAGTTAGTTAGTGTTATTTAGGAAGGAGGAGATAGTGCTGGAATGGTGAAAGGGAGGTCAAAGTTTCAAAAGGACACTTAGTATCAGTTTCATGTTAATGGAGCAGGGTCCGGCCATTAAGTGCCTTTGGTCTGGAGGACAGGAAAGCTGTAACTATGACGAGCCACTCAGAGGCACGATTTTTCACCTTCGTGCACGACACTGATATACCTCTTTTTAAGGTGCGGCGTGCCTGGCAGCTGTATCCCATTTCACACTCACCGATGTTTAGACTGTGGTTGTTGTGTTTGCCAGACAGTGGGGACAAAAAGGAGGGATGAACAGAATTTGTGCAACAAACCCTCTAGTTTTTCGAAGGCTAGCACTGCCATTGGCCTGTCGCTGCTTGTCTGAGAGGAAAGCCAGCAGGCCCGGGGCGAGGTGTCCACTTTCAGTGCATACCTTACCTTCAGCTGCCTCATGTTTCGTAACTTAACACGATTCAATGGGTCACAGAGATGGGAGAGCACTCAGAACTTCAGCAGATCAAATTGCACCAATCAAGAGGATTTACGTATATTAATCCTAGCAAATCCTTTAATAATATGACTATACATCCCCTGCATAATCAATCTAGGTTGTAGGATAGTATGTGCTTCACAACACCCTAATTTCCCTTTGTTATATTGACCTTTAGGAATTAGTGTCTTGAAGTTCAATCCTCTTCTATCCTTGATGGCAAGGCTCTTCATTTGAGGCTATATTTTGCACTGGTAATATAAGAAGCTTAAACTTGTTTTAAGGATTACAGATGATGACTCCAACACACTGTTTTGATTAAAATCAAGTGCTACAACGTCATCACAAATTAAAAAGAAGCAATTAGATTTGTTTGAAGTGAAATCTGACAGATGGTTTTACAGTGGTTGTGAGTCAAGTGTGTCTATGGTTTTCCCATTAGGCAAGAGATGAAGATCTCCATGGTGAGAGATCTCCTCAGCGGCCTCATGCGGAGGAGTCACCCAGACTGGTGCTGAAGCTAAACAGCAACGTCAGAGTAAGTAATCACCATCAATTAAATATAATAAAGCAAATATTATTAAAGAAAAGGGGTTCTGGAAAAAGTTAACTTTTTGTTCTGGTCCCTCTAGCTGCACTTCAATAACTCCATGCAGTCTCTCTCCCCTGTGCCACAGGTGTGCGACTGGTGCAAGCATGTGCGTCACACAAAAGAATACCTTGACTTTGGGTCTGGTGAAGAAAGACTGCAGTTCTGCAGCACCAAGTGTCTGAATCAGTACAAGATGGATATCTTCTACCGAGAAGCCCGTGCAGCACTCATCACTTCAAGCCCAAGCAGACCTAACCAGGAAGGAAGAGCAGATACCATTGTGACAGGACAAAAACTACTCACTCCTGAGTCCTGGAACAGCAGTTCCAGTGTGGGTGAAAGGCATCATAAAAATGGATCTCCTAAGGACCCTACAATAATACATGCATCGTCAGAACCCCCCTCCATCTCCCCCTCTGAGGCATTATTTTCTAATAATAAAGTACATGTATCTGGCCTGAGAACAATGGAGAGACCCATCCAGCCTGTGCTACATTCTCCCGCAGTAGAGGTGTCACCTAAAACTGCTTCTCTTCATCCCCCACCTCCTTCACGTACTACCTTGGATCACCACACAGTGCCTCAAATCCCCATGCCCTTCATTAGACCCCCTCTTCATGCTCAGGGCCTCAAAAGCCCACTTGCCAACCCACCAAGACACCCAGGCCCCGCTTCCAGCCCAATCCATAGGCCTCCTCACTCTCCTCATCTGCAGCCTCCAACCTCTTCTTCACTTAATCCCCCTGGACTGATCCATCCTTTCCCTGGTGCATATTTCCCTGGCTTGCATTCCCCTCCACTCAACATGATGCCAAGAGGTCCAGTCCCAGTACCTCCTTTAATGAACTTTGGCATTCCTTCTTTTAGCCCTCTTCTCCCACAACCAACTGTGCTTGTGCCTTATCCCATTATTGTTCCACTGCCAGTCCCCATACCCATTCCTATCCCCATACCAGTTCCCTCTAAAGCCACCTTCGAAACTCAAAATCACAGTGGTGTTATCCAGCCTGTACCAGACGGGCTCGACAGGTGTAAATCCAGGGCAAGGCTGCCTTCTCCAGGTGTTCATGAAGTGATATCTAACAAACTTTGCGGAACCTTGAGTCAAGGTGTTCCATCTCCAATGGAAGCCAGTAAAAGGGATTTAGATTGCGTTAAATGTGAGAGCTCATTCGGTGCCCCAAACTCAGCACCTCAAAGTGGAGCATCTTCTCCCAGAGTGCTGTACAACAATTCCCCGTGCTCAGAATCAGAGGGTATCACAGACTATAAACAGCCAGAGCGGCAAGTAATCCAAAGGGTTCTTCCCAGGGCCCATGCGAAGCAGGGGCACAGTGCCAATGGAATTGTTGACCAGCTAGGGCTAGAGGAGCCAGGGACAGGGCAGGTTACCAGATCTGGACTCCTTAACATCATTAGACCCACCCCTTCTTTACCAAGGTCCCCCTCCAATGACAATATACACCACCAGGACTTGCACTCCCCACCTGCACACACTTCAAGTAGCCCTACAAATAGCCATCCATATATTGCTACATCTTCAGCCCTGCCATCTCAGGACCATCTCAGAAGTCTAAATGGGATGTCTTTTTCATCTACACCCACCAGTCCAGACTCTCTTCCCCAAAGAGTACCAGTACCACCCCCTGATCCTCTGCTCAGTGAGCTGGAGGCTATCAAAGAGAACAAGTGCTCTGTTGTAGGCCCAGTGAGGGTTGAAGGCCCAGTCAGTCAGTCTGAAGAATCATTAGCAGTAGCGGGGGAGGTAGGAGAGGACCCCCACGTTCCCGATGAGGACCATGCTTATGCTTTGCCAACAGCATCAAAAACAGGTGGGACCACCACCCCGCTGCTCTTGCCCAAACTAAGGGACAAGGGTAGCATGCGAAGCCCTGTTAATATTCCCAGTGGTGCAGACATGGAGCCGGCTCTGAAGAGACGATGTCTCCGAATCCGAGACCAGAATAAGTAGCAGATGGAGGTGAGGCTGGTTTATGTGACATTACTGATTTGCACATTAAAATATTTTGGGGAACAGGTCAGACAAATTTAGGACTAAAGTGCTCACTTACACAGGTTTGTATAAGTATTCTAAATCCAGTTGCATTTTGATGTGGCAATTCCTGCGACAAGGCATTGTTTGTTGGTTAAATTATAATAACAAAGGGTTTGGTAAAGATGTGCTTAGTGTTCCTCACAGACATACAGTTTAGTCACAGGTCTCACTCTAACTCAACATAGCTGCAAAGAGAGTGAGTCGCAGTAATCAGGCTCTAAGGTTACAACAGAGGATGGATACAAAGGGTACATGCAGCAAGAGTCACTTTCAACGATGATCCTGACAACAACAATCCCAACTTTCACAATGCTCTCCTTGCATTGCAGGCTCACGTGGAGCTCAGTTTTGACAAGATATTTGTGTATCTGTGTAAGTGGAAGAGATATTTTGAACAAGCAGATGAAGCATGGATTCACTGTTAAGTGAAACTATGACCCTGAGGTTATGGGAGTGTCCAATCCAGATACCCAGAGAGCCAGATCAAGTGATCTCAAAGTCAAACTGGAGCGCTCACTTGGAGACAGCCATGATTGTCAGGCAGCTTATAAGACCCTTGCTTTTCCCGTGGATTTTTACCACACTCCTCTCCATTTCAAATCCTTTTATTTCACTTCCCTTTCCACCCACTGACTGTTGCCAACCAGATGTTGTTACAGAATGCAACAAAAAAAATCCCTCCTTGCTTTGGACCAATCAAAAGGCCTATTGATTTCACTCGCCTGATTGGTAAGCCAAATGGCTGTAACACCACCCACTGTCCTCACCAGCTGGTATCTCGCCATAATGAGATTGGGTTACCATTTTACTGTACGTCCTCGCATTAATCCTCTGATATTACAGAGCTGGTTTGGATTTCAGAGGGCCTACTTTCTCTCCACCTTCTTCTCCAAAAGGCCATGAGCCAGCTTTGTTTCAAACTGATGTCTGCTGAAAGGAAAAGCAAAACACAAACCTTTATCTTATATCCCAGATGGTTTGTATCAAAGTCAAATGATTCCCTTTCGCAAAGTGAGTTCCTCACTTAATCTTTGTCTATTGTTGTGGGTTCATACATCCCCTTAGTAACCAGTACATATCAAATCACAGCGTGCTGCTCAAGTCGTGCGGATAGATTTATAGCCCTGTGTTGTGTGTAATGAGAGCTGGCTGCTGTATGTGGATGACTTTAGTCATCACCTATCTGCTCCGTGCCAAACGTTGCTGTCCTTTTCCTCTTGTCTCCATTGCTAAAAGTATTTTAGAAAGGAATCTGTCAGACTCGACAGCCAAGTGGAGGATTTCCCCTCAGGAAACAGTCCGTTAAATCGTGTCAGTTTCCCCCCACATTTATTTGGGATATTTTATAGTTCCGTGTAATCTGATCCCACCGCATGGGTATTTGTGTTTGAAGTGTTTGAAACTAAAATGCGATGGGACAGAAGGAATACAGAACCCTGGTTTGGCCCTTCCATGTGAGCATATAAGTTGGTCTGTTTATGCTTAATGTGTGTTTTTCAATGAAACTCTGCTCGTGTGTGTGTGAGAGAGAGAAAAGAGGCCAGATGTTCTTAGTTTGATTGCACCCTCTGTGACTGTTATCTGAGTGTTGACATGACTAAAAGCCTTTTTCTCAGTGTTTATGGAGAATGGGCGGATTAAAGATTCTCGTCCAGACAGGAGGGTTTGATATGCGATACCCTAGAAGTAGAAATTATGCATCGGTCCTGAATCGATACAAACTCACCACTTTTTCTCCTTCTCTCGTGCTCTTCCTCCTTTCACATGACGAAGACTCCTCACTTCACACTGTATGGCAGTGCCTCGCCCTCTAGTGGACAACACCCTGCAGCCGGTCCGAGTGGTGTTCTGCCTGTCGACTCTGCATGGAAAGCTGTCTAGCTGGCCATTTTATCTCAAGACAAGAGGAGGACACAAAACACATTTGGAGACTTAGTCTCGGACCAAAGAGTATTACTGGATAATGTGTTGCTTTCAGTGGATGCTTGGTGTGGAACCTCTCAGATCGTCTGTCTGCCTGTTGTGCGCATTTAGTTGTGCACAAATGTGTGGCCATCCAGATGCGCTCCTCCTCCTCCTCCTCCTAGCCCTACACAGCAGACATGGCTCTGATCTGCCTTGTGTGGTCTTCTCAGATGGAGCCTGAACATGATCTCTTTCCAGGGGAAACGGTTTGTTTTCTCTGCCCCGCTTGCACAAAGAGCCACATTGTTCCTCTCCCCATATCCCACGCTGACTCCCCACTCCAGGTTTTGGGTTACCTGGCCGATCAGGGCTCGGACTTCAGGAGCTCTTTTTCTTCATTTTTGATGGACAACCAGGATTATAGTGCACCCTTCTACTCCTCTACCTTGTGCCCAATATAAATAGGGTACACAGTACCATAATGGTTCAGAAGTGTTTGATTGACTGTGATTCCCACCTCTGCTCATATCCTTCCATGCAGGAGAGAAATTCGGCCAGATTGAAATCTTTAATATGGAGAAGGTAATAAAGTGGGTAACAAACGACTGAGTAGACAGTCGAAGGGCAACTGATGCTGTGCGCCTCCCTTAAAACAAAACAGAATTCATGAGGAGAGGCCAACAGATATGTTTGACCCTGTCTCACCTTTCAGAAAGAGCAAATCACAAAAAAAAAGGAAAACAACTGCGCCTGTGCATGTGACAGTTGAACTGAGCTGAACGGTGGTTTTCTGGTCCTAAATTCATCTTGTAACGCTAAATGTGTCGTTACACCAAACCACGCACGTTGTGGCGTGCAGCAGGCAGTATTATGGCTCCCTTGATGTCGACACGAATATTGGTGTTAAGTTAATTTATGGATGATGCTTTTGTAGATTTTCACTCCCAAAAAAAGTCTCTATTTCGTCTTTGTGCTGCAGCTCTTAAACGCCCCCTCGTGTCTTTTGTACATAAACCAAAAGCCCACTAGAGAGCAGTGTTTGCTTTTGTAAGTTTGCACCTGTCCTGATCTCAGACCCCCCCGCAGATTTCCATACCTGACACTAGAGAATTCTGTGCCATCTGACTGATGCGCAATGCCAAGTAAAGTGCGCCCCCCCCCCTTATGCTGCCCTTATCTTCCCTTGACATCCTAATATTGCCAACAACCCCGCCATGCAGGACCCACTGAGAGCCTCTCAATAAAGACTTCACCTGCCCCTCGAGAGACGTTAACCGTCGCGACCTATTCCTAGAATGAATCCAAATGTGACCCACCCCCGCCGTCATTCCAAAAGGACTCGGGTCGGTGCGCATGTGCAGCGCGTTGATCCCCGCTCATTCCAGCCCGCATGTTCACCGCAGGTCGTGCCTCTGCGTTAGCGTCACCCCGGCTGTCCAGGGGACATCATGAGTCATCAGGTCACACGGCAAAAGGCCAAAACGATAAAGACTCGAATAAGACTGGTATTGCACATTGCCATTTCTGAGCTGACATAGAAAGTGTGTTCATCTGACGTTTGGACAAATAAAAAAAGACTTTTAAAGTTGCTTGGTACTTCACACGACATATTTAACCCATGTCTAAATAGATTATATACAGATTGTTTGTATTTGGATATAGATTCAATATCTGAGAGCTTTGTCTTTGTAAAGTAAAAATAAAGTTATTCTTTAAAGCAAACAAATAGCCCGATTTCATTTCCATCTCGTTTTTCAAGAAGCACCTTTATTGTGAATTAGTACACATATTTCACAGCTAAGACTTTAAAGGGAACACTGACGCACTGTGCCGTAAATGTCTATTTATAAAGAGAGCTCGTCTGAGAGGCAGTGCATCAGCATTCTTGAAATACTAAAAGCAGATCCAGGCCCTGGGCATAGACTCCAAACCAGAGAAGATGAGATAAGAGAGCAGGAATTCCGGTTTGGTGAAAGCCCTGATTGGAGGGATGAGGAAGGCTCTGCACTTCCCGGAGGACTGCCGCAGACTCGAACCTCTGCGCAGGACCCACCGCACAGGAAAAGAGGCATGGGTGTGTGTTTAATAAAGCCACACACTAACGCAGCGATGCCTTCAAAATAAAAGCACCGGGAAATAATACCGGTAGTTAATAATATGAATAAATAAAAACAATAACAATAATAATAACAAAATAATAACAACAATAATTATTATTATTCAAGACACGAGATTGTCCTCCGAACAATGTAGATTTTAAAGCTGAAAATAAGTGGTTATTGAAAAAAAAAATCCATAAATATTCCGAATATTTAATAACGTAACCGATTTTTCTTCCACATAGACATTGCTCATACTTCTGCCGTTGTGATGAAACAATAATTGCAACATTGCACAAGATCTAAACACACTCACTTTCAATGACTTGGCCATACTGTGGTCACCGTATCTTATTGTCGTTGGCTCCCTAACCGGAAGTGGCCCTGGATGGTCTTTGGCGACTTGACAGCGGTCTGTCCCAGGGTTCAGACACGCCGTGACCGGAGCATTCTGCCGCCGATACCTGGGAGCGGACGGGACTCACCTGGCGGAGACGCGCTGCGGCGTTCCGGGTGTCAAAAGTCCACCTGAGCCGCGCTTTTTACACCCCCCTCCGTGACGCGCTCATGACACGGGGTTGGAGCAGACTTTAATCAGGACAGAAGCCGAATTATTAACCGACAGAGACTTGAGACTCGCTCTTGACATGAAATGAACCAGACCGAGCGCGCACAGAAACCGCGTAAACGACACAAGGCGACTCCCAGGTGTTTCCCCACGTTTCCTTTGGCGCTGTTGCGACTTTAATGTTATTTGATCGGGAGACGCGCTTTTGGAATCATGCCTGGAGCGGAGAGCAGACAGGAAAGCCGCTTGACCAAGCTGGAGGCTCTCATGAGGAACCCCCAGTCGGCACTAAACTTGGAAACCCTACTGGTGAGTTTGCCTCCACCTTCAGGGTCTGATCCAGGTACGAGTATCATGACGCGCGCCTCGTAAAAAAAAAATAAACCACATGGATAAATGCATGATCAAGACTGCTGATCCAAAACTTTTTTTTTTTTTTTTGAACCCACGTTTGCAGCTATAAAAGGCTGACCTGGGAGATTAGATCAGACTGCTGAAAGTAGGCTGTAAAATTCCTGTTTTGTCACCGTTTATCTCCATGTGCCCCCTGTCTGACCTGTCCACAGAATTGACTCGCCCGACTTTGATAAAGCTAATCATCCCCCCACCACACACACACACACACACACACACACACACAGAGCTTCCACCTCATGCAAACAGGCACATTTTTCAATCTGTGTGTTTTGTAAGCCTCGCACACCTTTGTTCCCTAACCTTCGGTCACCATGTCAGAGGGGAGGGGCATTTCAATACTGGCCGCTCTCGTGGGTCTGACCCCCGCCGTGCCCATCTGTGGACCCCTGCTCTGGGCCAGTGTGTCCAACTGAGACAAACCCGATGAAGTCAACTGAGAAATATGCCCTCCTGTGCAATATTTCCTCCAGGAGGGGAGCCTCGCCTGACTGCTGTGCCGCTTGCCCGAGCACCAGGCAGGCAGGTGGACGGCGTGAAGTCTGACGTTAGAGGGACTGGAACCCCTCCAAACCTCACCCATCCCAGACTCCTCGCTGTGGTCACCTGCATCCAACACGGGTCACCGCGTGGCCCGAATGTAGGAAGCTCCCAGGCAGGAAGCTGAGGTCACTTCCTGTGATTGACAGTCAACCAGGCGTGACCTGATGTCAACTTCCTGTTTGTCTGCGATGGCTGTCGCTTTGTCCCATTTTTTTTTTTTTTTGTGTTAAATTCGCACAACAAAGGAGCGCGAGGAGGAGTCAGCCCTTGTTTATCGCCGAACCAGCCACAGCACATTTAAATTTAGATATTTCGTTTGTCCACTGGGGAGTACCAGATTAGCCAGTAATTGTCAGAGATAAGAAGAAAACTGGATCTGTATCTAACCCGAGCAGAGTAAATAGGGGATGTTGTGGCCTCACAACAGACTGGTCAGATACGGCTGCTGTGGGCCAATCATCAGCTTTATTGAATTAAAGCGTGGTCGTCTTTCCACGGAGCAAGGAAATGATCAAGTGGTTCAGCAGGTGTTACTGTTACATTCACCGCTTTGTGTGCGCAGCAAAACACGTCTTAAACTGCTGCAGTGTCACAGAAATGCAGATCAAGTCTACACACACACACACACACACACACACACACAGTGCTTCTGCAAACTCTGCATGGTAAATACTGGAACATTAAATGCTAATTTTGGTGGGCGGAGGCATGTCAACGCACCTCTGCCGAGACGGTGTCAGATCTCAGCGGAGTGGGCGTGAGCTGCTGTCTGAGGACACGTTACCACACGGCAACCACAGAGTCGTGTACAGATCTGTCCAGCCCGCGGGGGGGGGGATAAATCACGTTTCTGTCCTTAAAATAAAGACCCTTGCTTCCATCTAGCCCCTCATGTCTTCGCCTGCGGGCAGCGGCAAGCGACCCGTAGGGTTGCCCGCGGTAACGGCACCTTTCTGTAGTTCCACGGTGCCTCACAGCTTGCACAAGTTCACCTCGCCACAGGTAGACGACAGCCTGTTGTCACCTCGCTAGCTCAGAAACCAGATATTGAAATCAGTCAGTTGTTTACTCGCCGTCTTCCTGTCATCATTGGCGTATTTCAGCTCCCAGGCATCAGCTCATATGACCATTTCATGGGAAATTACAGTTTTTTTTTAAATTTTGGATCAGTGATTAAAGCTTTGGAGGGGTGTGCATGTGACTAATTGTTGAAATATGCGTCGATGTCGCACATGTAATTGATGATTAGAAGATGTTTAACATGTTTATTTCTGATTTGATGTATTTTTATGTCCCTGGAACAGGTATTTAAACATGATTGGGCTGATTTAACCTTTAGCATTAAAGCAGGTACAGGGTGTCAGGGGGCAAAATGCCGCACACACTTTTATATAGCCAGCTTGAATCCAGAACCATAAGCTGTTTGTCCCACAATAGCTTGTGAGCCTTCAGGTCTATTTCCGCCCGCCTGTGTTGGTGGGGGGTGGGGTGGGGTGGGGTGGTGTGTGTGTGTGGGGGGGGTGTCTCTCCGCACCACTTCTATTTAAAGTTGCAGAATTATTCCACATTCCCCACCCACTCACCCGTCCCTGAACAAACAGCCCCACACGCACGGCGACTCGATCCGACCCTCGTTTTTTTTTTTTGGGGGGACAGAGGTTTACCCCCCCCCAGCCTCTGAGGTTTCCATGTGAAACTCAACACTGCTGGTCTAAGCCCTGATGACACTGATGCGGCCTCGCTGGCTTTTCATTCCACAGGCTCTGCGTCGAGCCGCTGGGGGGGGGGCGGGGGGGGTTTGTTGGTTTGGTGATGGTCTGTGTGGAGTTTCAACAGCATAACACGGCCTCTTGTTATGTCTTTCCATCCAGTCTCCATTGTCCTGTTGTGTTACTTATTAGCTGTGTTTACAGCCCACAAACATGGCGGTCCTTCCTCGCATTCATCCGGTTTGATTTTTATCCGGCTAACCGTTTCAGGGCTAATAAGGCTCGGCCCGACGGAAGAACAATAGTCTCCCCACTTCCCAGCAAAAAGCGAAACTGGTGTCTCGCTTCCCTGCAGTTTTAAGCTCAACATTCTGCGGAGAACCAGCAAAATTCAGTGTTTGTTTTCCAAGTGGGATTGAATGTGTTTTTTTTTGTGTGTGTGTGTTTGCAGGACTCCATCAGCGCTCTGGCTCGTGATCTCAACTATCCCGCCCTGCGGAAAAACAAAAACATAGATGCCTTCCTCAACCGATGTAAGAGCCAACGGTTGCGAAAAAGCGAGGATGCTATTTCAGTATTTCCACGTGTATGTGTTAAAAGTGTTTTCTTATCAGCTCCTCTGTGACTACAGCAAATCTTACTTCCAAACCCTGATATTGAGTTGAAAGACTGTCACAGATTCTGCAGCAGCGCTTGGTCTAAATATTTATAGCTCCTCCACGCTGCTGCTCTGTTTGGCTTTAAAGTATCGGATGAAACTTTTGCAGCTTCTTTTCCTTCGTCTTCGTCCTTGGAAATAAAGGGTTGACGTGTGTGTCTCATGTGTCCGCCCTGCAGATGAGAAGGCGGCGAGTCAGCTGCAGGAGCTGCAGGTGAAGCTCTCCGACTTTGACAAAGTGAAGCTGATCGGCCGAGGGGCGTACGGAGAGGTGCAGCTGGTGAGGAGAGACCATAGCGTTTTTTATATTTTATATTATGTTTATATTGGCCTCCCAGAGCGGCAGGAGTTGCACCGAGAAGGTTGCAGACTTCCTGCTTCCTTCAGGTTCCTTCTTAGTTCAATCACGTGGGCCGCCGCAAAATAAATTCCAGGAATTTTGACCACTAGGGGGAGCTCCGACCTGCAAATCCATCAAAGCATAACCCCGTTTCTCTATTAGAACCGTCTGCTTCTCTTCAGTATGACTGACACCTTCATGCTGTGGCTGTAGGCACTCGGGGCAGGAGACATGAATGTCCCACGCTCAGATTTCCCACATGTCTGTCCTTTTGTGCTCGAGGACGCCTGAATTTGCGTCCCGTAGAGAATCTTGTGGCGGTGAAGCAAGTCGGGACAGGCTCCGTGAGTGGGCGATTAGTGTGAAGTCTGGAAGGGGAGGCTCGCAGCGACTGTGCTTAAATCCTGTGTAAACATGCCTTTCTGTGGGCGTGTGCTTGTAATTGTGGGTTCCCCCCTCACTCCTCTCCCTGAGCTAATCATTTCCTGCATTGTTCTTATTGTTTTCCCAGAGTTGCTGATATTCACATGCGCGCACTCTCTTTGTGTTCTTGCTTTAGGTCCGTCACAAGGCCTCCCAGAAGGTCTACGCCATGAAGCAGCTCAACAAATTTGAGATGATCAAGCGGTCGGATTCGGCCTTCTTTTGGGAGGAGCGGCACATCATGGCTTTCTCCAACAGTCCCTGGGTGGTGCAGGTGCACAAAAACATCTATTCTATTGGGAAAAAAGCTGAACACCAAACTAAACATAATTAATCAGACTCTCACTGATATGTCATAAATGCTCTAAAGCAGTTGCCTAGAAAGTCCTGAAGAGCGTTAAGGTCTGAGGTGCTCTGTTCCCCAGCTGTGCTGCGCGTTCCAAGACGACCGCCACCTCTACATGGTGATGGAGTTCATGCCCGGCGGCGACGTGGTCACGCTCACCATGAACTACGACATACCCGAGAAGTGGGCTCGCTTCTACACCGCCGAGGTGGTGATGGCGCTGGACGCCATCCACTCCATGGGCTTCATCCACCGCGACATCAAGCCGGACAACATGCTGCTCGACCAGAACGGCCACCTGAAGCTGGCGGACTTCGGCACGTGCATGAAGATGGATTCGGTACGTCCGCTTTCGTGCTCCGCTGCGCCACCAAGTGTCGACATTGCTCCCTGCAGTGATATCACATCAGTGTTTTGTTTTTTTTTTTTTAAAGAGATATTATTGCACTGAACACAACACAATGCAGTGTTGGTCAGGAAATGTATTCACTTCCACTGTTCACACGCTCTTCCACACATCTCTGCTCTCTGAAATGTTCTGGTAGACCGTATGAGTCATGCAAATGTGGCTGAAGTTCAGTTCTGCCCTAAATTGACGCTTTCTTTCATAAGTCATCCATTCATGCAGAATTTTTTGGTGACATTTCAGAGCCATTTTTAACCACAACAATGGAAACGACTTTCTTCTGCTTTTCACAGGGCTGTTTTTTTTCCTTTCATGTTTTTTTTTTTTTTTTTTTTTTTGGCTGCCTCCTCTAACCCTGCCAGCCTGTTGCCGTCATTAATGTTCTATTTTTGTATTTTTCGACTAGCAGACAGGCATGGTGCACTGCGACACAGCTGTAGGTACGCCTGATTACATCTCCCCAGAGGTGCTCCAGTCTCAGGGTGGTGACGGTTACTACGGCCGGGAATGTGACTGGTGGTCCGTGGGAGTCTTTATCTATGAGTTACTGGTTGGTGAGTATCAAATGTCATATGTCAGGCGTCGTATGGAGAGGGTGTGTTGTATAATGTGTGTTTTTTACAGGTGAAACCCCCTTCTACGCCGAATCTCTTGTCGGGACTTACGGCAAGATCATGAACCACAAGAACTCACTAATCTTCCCAGAAGACGTGGAAATGTCTCAGGACGCCAAAGACCTCATCTGTGCCTTTCTTACCGACAGGTTTGAACAAAGACGCCATTAAGAACACGCCTGTGATTTTTGCTCTAACAAGAATTCAGACTTATGTCTAAACCATTTAATCTTTTGACCAAATGCAACCACCCTCATGAGGTATAAATCTCTCACAGGTTTGCTGCTCAATGTTACCAGGCACTTTTGTTTTTAGCAGAAGTTTGTCAAGCCAGAGCAATATGGCACGAGTGACCGCAGACTGATACACATGTGGTGTGTTTTTACAGCATGTGGGATTGTCTCAAAATAAACTGCAGTACCCAGTGTTCATTATAAAATATCTTATTTTGGAAGTACTTTGCTAAGCACGAGAGAAATGGTGCCAGTCGTGTTTAGTGTCCCCATACATTTGCAATCTATAATTCATAAAATTGTTATTTAAAGCAAATTACTCCAATGTCTAGATGTCTGACATGTGCTTGGGTTACTGGCCCCTCCTACTTCCTGTTTACATTGGTAAACCCGCCCCCAGGGTTGAACACAGGCCCTTTCTGCTTCAGTACAGAACAGCCTTTCATGTTCTCTCACTCGCTTTATTTACCTTTAACTCAACATTCTCCCACCACAGACAAAATCTCTGCTCACACACACACACATATGAATATAACTCATAGCCCCACCCCTCCGCTTGACTGGACTGAATCATTCCTTTTTTTCTTTATTCTTTTTTTTCTTTTTTTGTCCCCTCTTCTCTACCTTTTTAGCCTTCCTCCTTTCAGTCTTCAGTTTTGATGGTTTTTGTTGTACTTTTGACCTACCTGTTAGGATGGGCGGGTCTTTAAAAACACTCCCTCTCCTTCTTCCTCTCCTTCCTTCCTCCTTCTCCTGCCCTCTCTTCCTCTTTCTTGGATGTGGAATGTCCCACACGTGGCAAAGCCCAAACTTGCGCACCACTCTTAGTGGGGTGGGGGTGTGGGCAAAAAAAGGAGGGTGTGTGTAGTTTTTAAGAGAGGGAAAGGAGCAGCAGGTCGAGCAGTCACGCTGGAGCAGCTGGCGCCGCCCCCTGCGGCCTGATCCTGCTGTCTTTGCTCCCTCTCTCCTCTTGGAACTTTATTACCGGGTTCCACTGTCCACCAGCGGCTTCTGCGGCTCTCCATGCTGGTCAGATCGGTCAGTTCCTCGTGGTCACTGCGCGGCCGTGTGTGTTTGGGATGACACGTTGATGATGGCGGTGGGCGGTGGGCGGAGCCGTGGCTCGAGGGGGGTGGGGGGGGGGGGGCGGGGGGTTGGTTTCCAGAGCCGAGCAGGGTCCGCTGACAGCCTTGATTCTCTCACTGTGTTCAGGAAAGTTCGTCTGGGGTGCAATGGCGTGGATGACATCAAGCGGCACGCTTTTTTCCAGAACAACCAGTGGACCTTCGACAACATCCGAGAGAGTGAGTGCGCGCGTTTCTAGAGCCCTGTGCGGTTTTTAAATGCTAACCCCCTTTACCCATCCATGTGGGACCGCTGCTTTGCTTATGTTTCTTATCCTTTTCTGCACATTCTTTGCAGCACTGAGCTTTTCACCCTTAGCTCATGGTTTATTTCCACCGCATGAGTCAGTCAGCCTGCGTGAATATGACACACATGCTCTCCATATGCATTCCACTGATATGTGACATTAGAGCTTTGAACAGGATGCGCACAAATTGGAGGGTAGCAACCTGCACCTGCGCCCTTCTTTAAAAGCAGTGATGAGAACATTAAAAGTGGGATTCTATTGAGTAGACGAAGGCAGAAACTACTGATAATGATGTTTCTGTCCCTTAAAGGAAGGCTCATCCGCACATCTGCAAATCCTGTCGCTTTAATCTCGCTGTAGCATCAGATGAAGGAAGGAAATAATCAGAGAGATATTTTACAGATAGAACAGGACCACTTTGTCTGTATGGAATTACACACAGGCTCTTGCGGTCTGCCTCACCTGGCTCTGATTAAGACAACAGACGCGACGTTTGACCCGACTTCAGACTGCCCGGCGGTCTGGAGCACAAAGCTACTACTGTGCCCGCCGCTGCGTTTGTGCACGCACGCTCTGTCGCAGATTCTTGATTCTGCGTGCTGCTCCCATCGTGGTGCCCCCCCCATGGAGCCCAGAGCCACGCCAGCTCTCCCCGGAGCTTGTGACGTTTATGAAGCGCGGCGAGTGGGCTCGCGCTGATAAATGGACGGCTTGGACCGGAGGCAGCACCCGCACAGAGGCGGGCGGGGCGGGGCCGTGCGGCCTGCTGGGAACTAATGAGAAGGGTGAACGGAGTTCGGAGGGCTGCTCCCCGCTCTCTCGCTTTCACTGTGGCGACGGACGCCTGTCATTAGCTGCCCGCTATCAGAGCTGCATTCTGGGAATCGGTGCCACATGGGCCTCCCGGAGCAGCCTGCGTCTCTGACTGTCTCGCCACAGTTTTTTTTTTTTTTTTTTTTTTTCATCCCTCCAGTTTGTTTTAATTCCTGCGCTCTGAAACTCTCCCTGCTTTTCCTCCTCGCAGCCGTCACGCTGAGGTTTGCGTCCTGACCAAACACTAATGAGGCCCTTGCCTCCATCCAGCGACTCGATCCACAATAGCTGCATTTTATCCAGGAACTATATATGGGTGGACTCAGTTTTATCTGATTGGGCCTTTGGCACATTTCAATCTGCCTTCTGGGCAGCTTGAATGCGTGGTTACCCCTGCAAAGAGCGAGAGCCAGCATTTTAGTTTTACTGCTGAAAGATACAGTGTGCAGGACACAAAGGGAGCACTATATGGGCAAAGCCGGGGTGTCAGTCTCTCGCCAACCTGCCCATAGCTCAGTCAGGAATATCCTGGAAAAATGTGTTTCTTGAACGTCCATTTCAGGTTTAAATACCCGCCGCTGCTCCAAGTTTCTTTGTAAGCGCCCCCCCCCCCTCGCTCTCTCGCCTCCTCCTCGTCCTCCTCGTCCGTGACACTCGCGTGTCTCCCCTCCAGCTGTGGCTCCAGTTGTGCCAGAGCTGAACAGCGACATCGACACCAGCAACTTTGACGACATAGAGGATGATAAAGGCAAGGCCGAGACCTTCCCCCACCCAGAGCATTCGTGGGCAACCAGCTCCCATTTGTTGGCTTCACTTACTTCAAGGAGGACCAGTGAGTTGACTTTTTGCGAGTGTGTTTCGAATTTTAAACATTTGCTTCTGTTTATTCTGGTGCACTTCTGCAAATTAAATTGGCATTTGTAGTGAATTTTTACAAGGCATATATATGTATATATGTGTGTGTGTGTATGTATATATATATATGTGTGTGTGTGTATATATATATATATATGTGTGTATATATATATATGAAGTCTCTGGCATGGAAGTTTTAACAAGTGTCTCAAAACGCAGGTTTGAGGACAGCTCTGTGTCTAAAATGCAAAGACAGCTTCACACCTTTGCCTTTTTAATATAGTCACGCAGCGGCTGGACACTGTCTGCCTGTTCATGCTCCACACTGCAGCCTTGTTCTGAGAAGCCCTTTAAATGCTCTCTTTACTCAGGCTGCAGTGGAGCTGCACTGAAGTCGGTGGAACTAGTAAAAACCAACAGCTGTGTGTTGAATTTCTGATCCTATAGCACTCTAATCAGCCTTAACCTCAGGATGCTTTTTTAGCTTCAGCCGGGGGTTCCGTGTCTTTCTCTTTGACATTAATTTAAACAAAACAGAGTCAAGGTCAGAATGAAAGCTTTTAATTAAGTCGGCTTGCTCTCCGCCTTCGGGATGAACCGGAGCTCCTCTGAAATGATTTTCAGAGTGTTTCCATTTTCAAATTCAATTTCTGGGTCGCTGCTTTATAAAGTACAGCAAAAACTGCTCCAAACTCCCCGACAGAAGTCATCTAATGATTCCCAGAGATAGATGTCCAGGATTCCCTGCCATTTCTTGGCAGCAGACAGCGTGTGTCGATCTCTCCAAACACATCTGTCAGAACTTAAGAATGGTGATTTTAGGTTCCGTGCATGAGGAAACCTCTTCAAAGCAGCACAAATGCAGCCCACCTGACATGTGAATGAATATTAAGCAGCAAAGGGGCATCTGGGTTTAATCTGGTACACTTGTGACCAGGACAAGAACCCCCTGGGAAACAGCGCAGGATTAGTCTGATTAATCAATTAAGTTAATTAATTACAATTAATTAATCACATTAATAATGTGACAAACCTGATCTGTGATGTAAATAATCATTTTTTTACAAAATCATGATATGATAGAGGGTACAACAATCATCCCCTTACCTTCCAGTAAGCAGATTTTTATACAATTGTGATATTTTATAGGGCCCAGCGTTGGTATATTGTCACCATTTTCATTTTTTTCAAAGGTTGCTGAAGGTAAATAACAAATACTCCACCGAAGAGTCAAAGGACAGTCAGGAAAACTGCACGAGTAAGGAGTCGGACAGCAACAAAGTGGTTCGTATGACTGACACTGACAAAAGAGAAATGAAGCGGCAGAGAGAGACATGGTGACTGCTCTGAGCTGATAGCGTTTGTTTTTCTCTGGTTTGGCGAGCAGCTTCAGAAAAAGCTTGATCAGCTGGAGGAGCAGCTCGACTGTGAGATGCAGGCCAAAGATGAGCTGGAGCAGAAGTGCAAGTATGATTAATCTGAGGCATTGATTTCTGTCTGTATCAACTGAATAAGAGACAGAATGTCTCTCCTTTAGATGACGCAGGGAACTTTGATTGAGTTACATAACTGGAAGCTGAAGGTTGCAGAGCCTTAAATTATTTAGCTTTTTGATAATTATGGGAACTCCCCATAATTATCTCCTTTAGCTCCTATATATGTTCTAGCCTGCAGAAGGAGATGAGAATGTCCATCATTGTGTCTTAGATGTAAAAAGAACAACTCTGTTTTTTCCACAGAAATGCCACCAACCGTTTAGAAAAGCTCGTCAAAGAACTGGACAAGGAGGTAAAATAGTCTCAATTGTCCCATTATTCACCTGAGTCCGTTAGAAGTGGTGGATCAGAGCTAACTCTGCTCACGCTCCCGTAGATGAGCGGCAGGCAGAAAGTGGAGGCCTCGCTCCGTCAGCTGGAGAGAGAGCGAGCTCTGCTGCAGCACCAGAGCGCCGAGAACCTGCGCAAGGTGGAGATTGAGACTGACAGGAAGCGGAGCCTGGAGAATGAATGTGAGCGCACTGCGGCCGTTTAAACTCGTGAACTTGCTCCAAATCAGTTTGACTGTTGGTCCATGACACCTGGGAGAGCTCTGAGCTTTGGTGTTATCGCCACTATTTTCTGAATCTAATCCATAGTGAACAGTCTGAGGGATCAGCTGGAGGATCTTCGGAAAAAGAACCAGAATTCCCAAATCTCCAGTGAGAAAAATATCCAACTGCAGAAACAAGTGAGGAAGAGATATTTTGTTCCATCATAAAAAGTTTCCTGTGTTTAGAACAGCTTTGCCTGTCCTTTGAAATCGTCTTTCCCCTCATTTAATCCCTTTGATTTGGCTGCTGCACTGACCCACTTAAGTGGAAAAAGTTTCATCCTTTCATCCTTCCTGCAGCTGGAGGAGACCAACGCCGTGCTGCAGACGGAGCAGGAGGCAGCAGCCAGGCTCAAGAAGAGTCAGGCGGACGCGCAGAAACACGCTCAGAGCCTGGAGGCCAGCCTCGGGGAGATGAAGGAGAGGTGTAGCCAGCTGGAAAAGGACAGGATGGAGCAGGAGAAGCAGCTGATGGCTCTGCAGGCCGAGCTGGATGAGGAGAGGAGAGATCGAAACCTCAGGACAGAGACCATCGCTGACCTGCAGGGTGAATTTCAGATACTGAAAATGAAACAAATAAAATAAACTTGTCAAACTTAGAGCTTAAACAACGATTATTCAGTCCCAATCGGAGCTTTTACTGCTCTCGTATGACTGCTCTTTTATTGTTGCTGACATTACAAACATTGGATTCACTGATGTACGATGCAACAGACAATAATGACCTTAATTAGAATATTTAGAATCTGTCCTCCCTCCAGTGTCATAACAGCTTTTTATTGTACCGCTAAGCAGCTTCGAGATATCAGGGTGGTACAAAATGCAAAGTCTGCAATAGTAGGTGGAAATTAACATAAATTTGATGGGAGTCAGGGGGCATGGTTATTAAATTTTACAACGTCATCAACCATAGAGCAATTATTTACTTGTATTATGCATTCTAAAAAAAAGGATTAGCAGTAGAGCCAGGTAAGAAATGGGTTTAATTCAGTGCCGTGACAGCACTTAATCGAAGATTTAGCTTCAAGGGCGGCCACCGTAAACTTCTCACTAGTAGCAGGAGAAGAACGTCTGGAGGCCGTACAGGGTATTAGATGTGAATTTGTAGTTTTGGACCAGGCCCGGGGAAATATCAGATCATAGGTGGAAACATCTGCTCAAAGAGCTGAACGAGCCAAGTCCGAGCCAGAGCCAGCACCTCTTATGAGACTGGTTGTTTGGAAACTTAGGACCTGCTCGGTGCCAGCCTCTGAGGTCAGAGGGGATGTACCCAAACAACAGTCCTGCCTCAGAACTGCACATGTGGGCGGAGGTGGCTCAAGGAAAAACACCCATGTTTTTCCTTTAAGGAGAACACAATGCTTAATGCTTCCTTTATTTCATCTGTCCTTTTTCCATTACTCAATTTCAGGACGTATCGAGAGGCTGAATGAGGAGGTGGAAGAAGTGAAAGCATCCCGTTCTGAGGCCCTGACGGAAAAGAAGAAGCTTTGGGAGAAGTTCCGTGACCTTCAAAAGGTATTTGAGCGATTTTTTTCCCTCGCTGAAGTCAATACTTTACAGGTGCATTTAAAAAGGCATTTTTGATGGCGCAGGAGAAGAGCAACCAGGAGATCGACTTGATGTTCAAGCTGAGGACTCTGCAGCAGAGCATGGAGCTGGAGGAGCTGGAGCACAAGGCCACAAAAGCCAAGCTGGCGGATAAAAATACGATCGACCAGTCCATCGAGGAGGCAAATTCGGAGGCCCTGAAAGGTCAGATGGGATCTTCGGTTGAAACCGTCGGTCACTCACAATCGTGTTGGAACGCTCCTGAGCCAAGACATCATCCGCAAACACACCTCAACCCATCACAAACCGCCCCCCACCCCCACCCCGCTTATGTTTTATTTTTTCCCAGAGATGGAACTGACGCTGCAGGAGGAGCGCAGCTTGAAGATGCAGGTGGAGGGGAAGCTGCTGCAGCTGAAGAAGGAGCACTCCATGCTGGACTGCGACTACAAACAAGCCAAGCAGAAGCTGGATGAGCTGCAGGCGCAAAAGGAGAAGCTCTCTGAAGAGGTAGGACGGATGACACGTTTTGAGGTCGTCTTTCTCGGTTTTCTCAAATAACGCGGGCCGCTGCCTCACGCAAACGCGTTCTTTTTTTTCCCTTCTTCCTTTCCCCCTCTGCGGGGTTGCGGTGGCGCAGGTGAAGAACCTGAGCCTGCGGCTGGAGCAGGAGAGCCACAGGCGAAGTCTGAGCCAGAGCGAGCTGAAGATGCAGAACCAGCAGGTGTCGGTGCTCCGCTCCTCAGAGAAACAGCTCAAGCAGGAGCTCAATCACCTGCTGGACATGAAGCAGACCCTGGACAAGCAGAACCAGGAGCTACGCAGGTCAGACCCAACGAGCCGATCCAACGGGCACGGCGTCTGAGGAGAGCGCTTCGGCTCTGTGGGTAGTTGGACAGCAGCAGCGATTGACAGATTGTTGGTTGTTTTCCAGGGAGAAGCAGGAGGTGGGTGGCCAGCTGAAGGAACTGAAGGACCAGCTGGAAGCAGAGCAGTATTTCACGGTAATTCAAATCCGCAGTTCACTCTTTTCCTGCGCCTTCGCCGAAACGCCGCAGGGGGAAGAAAATATGCGAAACGCTGCGCAAAAGCACGGCCAGTCCACACGCGTCTGCACAAAAACCTGCGCTATGACAGCAATCGGGATCTCCATCTCTCCTCCCTCAAGACCCTGTACAAGACGCAGATCCGTGAGCTGAAGGACGAGTGCGAGCAGAAGGGCAAACAGTGCAAGGACCTGCAGCGGCGGCTGGCGGAGTACAAGGAAGAGAGGTGAGATTGCTGGGTTGCTGTGAGCGGCTTCCAGTCTAAACACTGAACTTGAACTTGAACTGCAGACATCACTGCAGCCCAAAAAAAAAAAAACCCCTGACATCTCGTGACTTGAGTCACGTACACGTAAACACAGAGTAGAGGAAAACAAATCTAAAACCAGATCAGACTAGATGCACCAAAGTGTTGCAACTAGATCAAATACATGTTACCTGAAGGGTTTCTGTAGTTCTGTAGTTTTAATGTGATTGTGTGTAGTATTAAAAAACACCCAAGCATAATAATAAGTATTTGCTGAGGCTGAGTGCTCCGCGTCACCACAGGGAGTCACTGATGACACAGCTGGAAGCTAGCTTGACCAAGGTGGACACTGAGCAGCTGGCCCGCTCCATCGCCGAGGAGCAGTACTCCGACCTGGAGAAGGAGAAGATCATGAAGGAGCTGGAGATCAAGGACATGATGGCGAGGCACAGGCAGGAACTCGGCGACAAGGAGGCCACCATCAGCTCGGTGAGAGGAGCCCGCGGCGTGATGAACCTGCCCCCCCCACCCCCCCACCCCCACCCCTTACTGCAATCATAAACTGATTACGACCTTTTATTCCTCAACTGTCACAGCTGGAGGAGTCCAACCGCACCCTGACGGTGGACGTAGCCAACCTGGCCGGAGAGAAGGAGGAACTCAACAACCAGCTGAAGGAGATGCAGCAGAGTGAGCGCGCGACAGCCGCGGACGGGACGCGGCCGTATTCTGCTCCTTCATCGCGTTTCTCTGCTAACTTCTGACTGAACTTCTTTTTTTTTTTTTTTCTATTTTTACAGAGTTGCAGAAAGCCAAAGAGGCGGAGAAGCAGATGAACTCGCACAAAGTGTCTTTTGAAAGGATGCTGCAGAACGAACGCACACTGAAAATTCAGGTGTGTGTCTGGGCGCCTACACACGTCTGGGAAGCCTTCCTTTATTTCCTAGTTTAACTTTATATTTATATAAAGCTGGTGTTGAACTTGGGGATGAGTCGCTGAGATCTGTATGATTCTTCCAGGCTTTCATGTATATTTACCAAAGTTGTCTGTTTTCTCTCTCAGGCCGTGAACAAGCTGGCCGAGGTGATGAACAGAAGGGTGACGGTGCGGGGGGGCCACCGAGGCACCGACACCGAGGTGCACAGGAGGGAGAAGGAGAACAGGAAGCTGCAACTGGAGCTGCGGGCGGAGAAGGAGAAAGTCAACAGCACCCTCATCAAGTACCAGAGGGAGATGGCGGACATGCAGGCGGTCAGTAAAGGGAGAGATCGCCCATGGCCGCTGCCCTTCGGCGGGAGGCTGACGCGCCTGCTTTTGACCCTCAGCTGCTGGTGGAGGAGAACCAGGTGCGCCTGGAGCTTCAGATGGCGTTGGACAGCAAAGAGAGCGACATCGAGCAGCTGCGTTGCCAGCTGTCCACCCTCAGCGTTCACTCTCTGGACTCCACCAGCATCAGCAGCGGCAACGACCTGGACACGAGCGAGGGGTACCCAGGTGGGAGACCTCTGGGCGGGCTCCCGGCTTCCCTCGCGCTGGTCCCCGACTTCTTGCCGTTCCCTCTGTTTTCACTTCTTCTTTCAAACTTCCAGGCTCATTGATTTCACCAGTTCCTCACACTGACTCTGTGTCCCCCCCCCCCTCCTTTCCTTTCACGTCCACCGCTCTCCTCGGCGGTCCGGGTGCAGTGCGCATTACTCACTCCCACACCTCCGAATCTATGTCCTTCACCTACCAGCGCACACACAAATCCGTCTGCATCGACACGCGGCCCCAGCTGCACTCTGGTCTCTTTGACTCCGAGTCTGAGGACGAGGATGAACGTGACGGGCGGGTGGAACAGGGCCACGCCCCCCTGGCCCTCACCTACGAGCAGCCCCCTGAGGCTGACCCTGGAGGTGACCTTGCATGGCCGCCCAGTCCCAGGATAGGGCCGTAAAAGTGGACTCCAATTCATCATCCATTAATAATAAAACAAGCATTAAAAATGAATACATTAATAGAATTCACAGGGAAAGACCCTCAACCCTGGTTTAATCATGCAAATCTTCAACTAACCCCTCTGATCTAGTGCGTGTCTCTAATCCTGAGCTCTGAATTTTGTCTTCATCTTTACAAAACTAATCTTTTATTTATTAACACAGCACACGTCCCCTTTCGCTCATACAGATTTATGGCTTTATGAGGCTTGCGACTAAGCTGCGAGGTTTTCCTCCCCTTGTCCTTTTGCTTGAGTGCAGGGTCGTTTCCTCCTCGAGGGATAAACGTCTGCTCAGTGCCGCCGCAGATCTGAAATGTTGGAGTGTTTTTTTTTTTTGTTTTTTTTTGCTTTTTGTTTTTTTTAAGTGGTTGGAATGATTGAAAGTGCTTCTCTCCTCTTCTCTAGACTCCAGACTGCAGGGCTGGATCTCGCTTCCCACCAAGAACACAAAGCGGTTTGGCTGGGACAAAAAAGTAAATCACTGCTGTTTCTTTACATGTGTACAATTTGTACTGCTGGTTTGATTCCTTCCTCTGATCCTTATTTTCTTCACAGTATATAGTTGTTAGCAGTAAGAAGATCCTCTTCTATAACAGTGAGCAGGACCGAGAACAGGGCAACCCTTTCATGACGCTTGACATCGAGTAAGTCTTCAATTATCATTAATTATCAACTAAAATTGGTGATTTGACCACAGTAATGGTTACTTCTTGAGCAAATGTCTCCAAAATGAGAATAGATTACCGAGATTAAATTTTAAAGGTTTTTGAGCTGTGCTCATTCCATCTGCGCAGGAGAGTCCACTGTGGTGTTTCACTAACTAATTAGAGTTAAAGTCATCCATAGTTACCTCAGGTTTGTGTATTTTGAAGCCTGGAAAGTTTTTAAGTTTTATGTCTCTCCTTCCTCCCACAGTAAACTGTTTCATGTCCGACCAGTCACTCACACCGATGTGTACCGAGCAGACCCCAAAGAAATCCCAAGGATATTCCAGGTGACCAGGACCTTCAGTTCCGTCCGCTCCTCTCTGCTCCTTCCTTCAGTTCGTCCACTCATCGGCGCCCGTCGTTCTTTTCACAGATCTTGTACGCTAACGAAGGCGAGATCAAGCGCGACCAGGAGGTCGTAATGGAGCCCACGCCGTTCGGTGAACGGGCCTCCTACATTAGCCACAAGGGCCACGAGTTCATCCTCACCCTCTACCACTTCCCGTCCAGCTGCGAGGTCTGCACCCGCCCCCTGTGGCACGTCTTCAAGCCCCCGCCCGCCCTCGAGTGCCGGCGCTGCCACGCCAAATGCCATAAGGACCACCTGGACAAGAAGGAGGAAGTCATTGTTCCCTGCAAGGGTCAGTATGCTCGCAGAGCGGCAAACGCTCAGGAGCATTAGCCGTCCGTCCTCGCCTGCTGAAATGACCTTTCCTCCCCAGTGAACTACGACATGTCCACGGCCAAAGAGCTGCTCCTGCTGACCAGCTCCCAGGAGGAGCAGCAGCGCTGGGTCAGTCACCTCCTCAAACGCATCCCGAGGAAGCACCCGACGCTGGGCCCCGCCTCGGCGGCGCTGAGCACGTCCCCCGAAGCGCAGCCGCGCTCCTCTCCGCGAGTGTCCCCCCGGGGCTCACCCAGAAGCTCCCCCCGCATGTCGCCTCACCACGGGGCCATCAGGATCCAGCCCAGCAGACAGCAGCAGACCTCCGGCAAGACGAGGTAGGAGAATTTGACACGTGTCCGCCGTGAGGTCACGTGTGTTCAAAACTGTGCCTGAGCCATCATCGGTTTACTTAATTTAATTGTCCATCACTAATTAATCATTAAATATGAACAGTGTGTTTCTGCAGCTCACCAAGCTGTTTATTTGTCGCTTCTGACATGAGTCGTGTTTGGTTTCAGCTCCGGCTGAAGTGATGACCTCATCACCCGCATGTGCAAAATCCTAATTTTGAGTAGGAAAAGAGTTCTTGAAACCCCCCACAGGAGCCACCAAATACACCCGACCTGTTTTCTCTGGGGGATTCCAATGCAGATATTTTTACATCCTAACTTGCTCTCACCCACCACCTCCACCCCCCCTCCCCAGCAACGGCCCCATGCTCCGCATCATCCTCCACTGACCTCTTCACCTCTGACCCCAGCGTCCGCGCGCCTCCCACGCTGGGAGGCTGTGTAGGTAACAGAGCTTCTCACCGGCCGTCCGCCCTTCCCAATGTCCTGCTGCGTCCACCGCACCCCCCCGCCCAGCCCTAACAAGTCACGCTCAATCACCGACGCCTCCCCGCCCCCTGATGGAGTTGGCATGTTCTGCTGTGGCATCATTATTGACTCCTGTGTGAACCTCGTACTTACTGTTTCAGATTGCTCGATTTCGGCCTGAACGACTGGAGCTGGTCGTTGGACGATGTCGATAATGATGATGATGATTATTTCTTCTGAAGCAAGTGAAGGGTGGGGGAGGTGGGAGCTCGGGTGAATGGGCGTCACGTGCATGTCTGTCTGCATTTGATAGAGAAGGTCTCTGTGTGATCTTAAGCATGTGGTGTGTACAATTAAATGAACATTACACATTTCCGCATGCTCACAATGCAAATTTTGTTAAAAATTGTTCATACTAAATCCCATTTTCTCAGGTTTTGCATGGACAAACAGACAGACAGAAAATTTGCTGTTTGATACCGACACACCATTCTCACACGCACACAGACCCTGTGGTATCGTTTAGAAGCTGATATTAGAAAGCATCTGCTAATCGATCAAACAGTGTGGGTGTTATATTGTAATCTGAGCATTATTTTACCCCAAAGTCCGTGATAATGAAGTGGGTCTGTCTGGTTTTTACACAATCACTCATACATTGTGTTGCTGCTGGAACGCGTGTTGTGCTCTGACTGTGTGCACATTTTGCCATTTTGCGTGGGTGTTCTTTTGAAGTTGAGCCATGCTGCTGGTCGCTTCCCAGGATTTCACACCACTTTCTCTCTCCCTCTCTCTCTCCGTCTCTCTCTCTCTCTCTCTCTCCCTCTCCCCCTCTCTTCACAGTTAACCCTCGGCCAATCACAGGTGTGTGATTTTTGTCGCTGCAGATCGATGATCACAGCGGAGACGCGCCGCCTTTTCTTGTGACTGAATGCGCGGACAAAAGCGATGCCATCACGGCGTCTTTTGTTTGTAACCGGCATGAGACGCCCTCTGAAAACCATCTCTCGGCCATTGATTGAAGCTGCCTTCTTTTTCCAATCGTCACAACTGAAACCCAGACGTTTCCGCCGTCTGCGCCGACTCTCATGGATGTGTGTGTGTCTGTGTGTGTGTGTGTGAGCTTTTGTATATAGGTTTCAGAAGCCTGCCTGTGCATTAATACACCAAACTCTAGCTCATAGTATAGATTTATTTTTATGGATATGAAAGCAGCACATAATGCCACATCATTACACAGCTCAAAGTGAGACAGAATGATGTGAATGTTTGTGCCATTTAATGACAGAACTGCAATAAATCTATTCACCAATAAAAATAAACATCCATTGTTGGAACCTTTTTTACTCCATGTGTGACTTTGATTTGCATTATAGGGGTGTTATCAGTGGGATTAGACCAGATAGAATTTCATGTAGATGTGAAATTTGTCATATTTATCAAGCTTGTTAATGGCAATAAATATTGTGATCTCTATTTCAGTAAATGTGGTATAATATACATCTGTACATCACCAGACCTGGTCCAGCTCCATCTTTGCATGTGGACTGAGTGGGCTTGACTGAAATAAATCTTTCAGGACGGCCCAAAGCCCACTGGCGCTCATCATACATAATGCAACGGTTCATCACGTCGCCCATCTGCTAAAATCATATTTCAGGCTGCAGGTCTGATCCATCCCCTGCTATCAGCTGCGTGACTAAATGTCCCTGTTATACAACGACGAAACCTGCCGTTCCCACCCGCCAGATACACCTCGGGGGCCGCTCCGCCATCTTCCTCCTGCTTTTCCCTCCTGCTCGCTCACAGACGCCTCAAAGACGTGCACAGTTGTTTTTTTGTTTTTTTTTAAACTTGCAAGCGTCACTGATAAAAGTGTCACCTGAAATTGTACCATTACATTACCTCTAATATGTGTTCACTCCTCTCCTGAGACCAATAAATACAGGAGCTGGTCAGAGGTCCACTGCCTCTGGGAGCTATTGATCAAAATGCGTTGTAATTACAGAAAAAGGATATACTTCCTCCACTTTTTTTTCAAACAATTCTAGACATGTTGTGGTATTGGTTACTTCACACTATGACTGTGTTTGTGTGTTGAATTGATTTGAATTCCTTAAATTTAACCCAGACACTGGTTTAAAGTATTGTTTAACACAACATATTCCTGAAACAAGGATTTCACTTCCTGGGCTGGAAAGAACTAAAAGAACTGTTCACAGTAAACAGCAGTATTGTCAACAGACATGAACATTTGTAGGTCATTTAAATAAATTATATGTTATACATGTAGTTAGTATATTGTAACTATTGCATATAGACCTTGTTGGGAGTGGAACCTTAAGGCCACATACTAGTGCACCCTTATCATACCTATAGAATCATGTTTTAGCAGGACTTTAAATAATTGAGATTAAAACCTGCAAGTCTTGTACTTTCCCTGCAGGTTAAAGTCTATTGCGAGTGGCCCTGCGTGACGAATGACTGTGACAATCGTTGTTTACTCACTGAGTAACGATTGCAGCAGGGGAACATCTTTCCCACAAATGAGCTGGTAATTTGCGCCGGAACGAGCTGACGAAACCGAAGCACGGTAAGTTTAATAACTAGAAATCGACCGCGTGAGCTGGAAATGACTCAGGTGGTGAAATCCTGTGGTGAGATATTTAAGTTTCTGCTGTTTCCTTGATTTTAAACTTTGTGCCATAGCGATGAAGTCCTGGTGCCCTCTGGCTTTCCTCTGGTTTATGTGCGCATGCCGAGGATCTCTGTCCTGTCCGCCGCTGTGCAAGTGCTTCCCGAAGAGAGGCGAAGTCATCTGCAATGACGTGGCCCTGACTGAGTACCCTTCCGACGGCCTCCAGGAAAACACCAAGATGGTGACCATCCAGTACACAAACATCACTTCCATCTCCGAGGATCACCTGAATGCCACCCCCGAGCTGCGAGAGCTCCACCTGTATAACAATCGCCTGACGAACCTTTCCTCGCACCTCCTCAGAGGCGTTCCTCACCTTCACACACTGGACCTCACGGAAAACAAACTGTCGGAGCTGCCCGCCAACGTCTTCAGCCACGCGCCTCTCTCCAGTTTGGTGCTGAAGAACAACCAGATTGAAGAGGTGGAGGCCAAGTGGTTTCCTGATAGAAGCAGCCTCACCTGGCTGGACCTGTCTGGGAACCGATTGACCAGCATCCCGGCCTCCCTTCTCCAGAAGACGCCCCAGCTGGAGAACCTGGATGTTTCCAACAACCTTGTGGACAGGATCCCAGCAAACGTGTTCAGCTCTCTGGCCAAACTGGAGAGGTTAAACCTGCAGGACAACAATCTGACCAATCTGGATGCAGCTACATTCCGGAACACACCTAAAGTCATCTATCTCTTCCTCTCTCGAAACAAACTCTGCAAACTGCCCCCAAACCTTTTCCAGGGCCTCGGCCATCTTAGATCCCTGGGTCTGGATGACAACCAGCTGACAGACATCCCTGCTGGACTGCTGGACCCCCTGACTTCTCTGGACTCCGAAGGGCTGGACCTGAGCGGAAACCCCTGGGTGTGTGATGACAAGATGAAGTACTTCTGGAGGTGGCTCCAGAAGAACAAGTCCAAGCTCTTCCTGCCAGGCACCATCACCTGTGCCAGGCCACAGTCTCTGGCTGGCCGCTCCATCGTGTCCCTGGCAGAGCACGAGCTGGACCAGTCTTAATTTGTTCTTGTTCGTGTCTGATTCATTGACATCCCCAAGAAATGCTATGTTTCTCTCCTGTAAGCAAGCTTTGATTTCAAATAAAACTGTCTGGAAAAATAAAACCTTGTGTGTGTACATCAGGTGCTGCAAGAAAGCAGAACCAGGAGTCGCTTGGATCAGCTTGGCATAAAGACCGAGAGAAATAGAATTTTCATGCTCCACCTAAAGCTTATAAAAAGTACAAAAACTGCGCTTTAAAGACTCTTTCACATAATGCATCACTGATTATTCTCACTTATGCTCTTGAGACACAATTACTGCATGTTAATGTACCTAGATTAGAACTATATTAATCAGAGTCTGACGGAATATTCTGGTTCAAATCTCACTTCACAAAACCTCGAACCTTATTAAGTCTAGATGTATTTCCAGCCATGTCGAGGCTTCATGCAAGGAAATATACCAGCACGGGCATACAAGGCAAGGACAATTGATCTTTATTGATGTCTGTTGCGTTGGCCGCAAAGTCCAGAACATGTAGGCGCTGGCCAGGCGATCAGCTGATTTGTTTGCTTTGTTGCAACATGTCGTGCTGACTCATTTCTGGGAACAAATTTGCCCAACTTTATATTTAACCAAGTCCGTAATCACACAGATGGTCCCTCCCTCTCTCTCAGGTAGGAGCCGTGGCGTCCGCCGTGGGGGTTTTGAACATGGTGCGTTTTCTGCGCAGCGCCCCAGAGATGAACTTGTGGCTCGTGCTGATCTTGGCCGCGCTGGCTAAATGCCAGCACCGGGACAGCGCCGCCTGCCCGTGCCCGGATCTGTGCGCCTGCTCCTTCGGGTCCCCGGGGGCGGCGGTGGTGGAGTGCGGCGGGAGCTCCCTCGCGCGTTTCCCTTCCTGCGGTTTACCCTCCAACACCACTCGGCTGTCTGTCCGATCGGCCAACATCAGCAGGGTGACCGCCGGTCACCTGAGCGCCCTCCCCCTGTTGACCAGCCTGCAGCTGTATCACAACGGGCTCACGGAGGTCCCCCAAGATCTACTGAAAGGCGTTCCTCGCTTGTTCTCGTTGGATCTGACTGGGAACCAGCTGACTCTTCTCCCTCCAGACATCTTCAAGCACGCTTCCCTGACCAATCTGGTCCTGAAGAACAATCGGATCGTAAAAGCCGACGCCGACTGGTTTCCAGACAACAGCAGCCTGGTCTCGTTGGATTTGTCTGGGAACGGTTTGACAGATATATCCTCTGGTCTGCTTCACAAGCTTCCCAACTTGGTGAACCTGGACTTGAGCGACAACGGCTTGCAGGAGCTCCGACCTGACGCCTTTCTCAACCTTCGCCACCTCGAGTCGCTGAATCTGGCCGGAAACAAACTGAGATTCCTGGAAGCTTCCGTCTTCTCCAACATCCCGAGTTTATCCCAGCTCTTTTTACAGGAGAATCAGCTGCAGGAGCTGCCGGCAAACCTCCTCCAGGGTCTCCCCCATCTGGAACTCCTGCTGCTCAATCAGAATCTGCTGCAGCGCTTGCCTCTGGGGCTGCTGGACAGACATGCTGCTTTGCGGTTGACCCTTTCGCGAAACCCCTGGTTGTGTGATGAGAAGATGGAGTATTTGTGGAGGTGGATCACTGCCCATCCCGACAATGTTTTGTTCCTCCAGGAGGTGACGTGTGCAGGCCCTGAAGCTCTCAAACATCAACATGTGGCTTCTTTAAAGCCCACTGAGCTGGGACTTCAGACCTTTTAATACAAATCAGAAACTGAACCACAGCTGTATTAAAGGGCACAACTAGAACAATCTGTACATTTGTCTTTTTATTTCTCATCACTCTTATTTCTTTATATTCTTCAGGCCTCTGGGGGGCACTAGATGCTAAAGTGCATGTAAAAGAAATGACTGCAAAATAAACACAAAAACACAAGATGCTCCATACGTGGGATGCATTCCTACATTCTGCTTCCTGTTTCCTCCTCTTGCAGCCAGTCCTTCATCGCTCATTCCATTTCCAATCTGGCTTCCCAGATTGCAGCAGTTTTCCTGCAGCATCTTTATTGTTTTAATGGTGTGGAGCGTGTGGGTGTGTGTGTGTGGGCAGTGAAACAGCTGAGAACTGAGAATGACCTCTCCTCTTTCCCCTTCCTCGAAGCACTCCCCTGTCGCGTTCCTCAGCTGAAACCGCAGCTGCGCATGCGCACGCAAATACGCAGCCCTGATTACGCTGAGTGCCACTCAAATATAAGTTATTACTCCAGTAAAATATAAAACATGGCCTCCTCTCCAGGCTGGTACTTATGGAAATGAAAGTTTGCTTACAAAATGTTCCCCTGAGGAGCAGATGGAAAATCTCTGCGGGTTGGGGTCCTATTTGGAAGTGTGTCTGTGAGGTTAAAGGTCGGCGAGGTCCTCTACCCACATCTGTTTAAAGTAACCATGTGAAAAACCATGTGCAAGTTGTTTGATATTCCTTTGGTCTTCCAAAAAAGTGTGAGGTTTCCCAGATATAGAAATCACTTTGATGAATGAGGACGAGGCTTCTCATTCCCCCCGATCGGCTGGTAGGAGGGGCGGGGTGTTTCTGGCTCACTGCAGCATTAATGAAAACTCATCTTTCACACAGAGCGAAACATTTGGTGTTTTCATACACCTGAAAATGACTGTGAAGCTGGATGGGTGTTCTGATTCTGTTGACTACTGGATCAAAATATTGCAAAATATTACTTTCTTTGTCACAACATCACACATCAAACTCTAAACCCATATTGTTTTATTTGTGAGCTAATGGTGAGGATGAATTTGTAAGGTAAAAGTAAAATAGAATATACTGCACAAATATTGTCATTCAGACACAAAGCAAAAGACTTCCCCATATTTGTATTCAGTGAACTTCTGTGATGAGCATATCTGACTCCTTTTCCATCACAGGAAATGTTTGCCTTTCATTTCATCTGGTGAGTCACCTGATTTGAATCAAATATGACTTCCTCAAGTGTTCCAGGGATTGTAGGCCGTTAGGCCCCTTTTTTAGCTGGTCAATCTTTGCAGGTAAACACGTCGCACGGTGCCGTTAATCACCCAGGAAAAGAAATTTCCCCTCATTACTAGACGCCTTGGCTCACTGCGGCGGTGCACCTTTGTTCTTGAACCGGGGTCAGACACCCTCTGTCGTGTATTTGAACCTGAGCTTGGAGCAGGAATCTGCTTGTTATTGGCTCATTAAAATCTCACTCCGAGGCGGCTGGAGGAGCAACGTCGTGGCGTTTCACCATGACCATTACCATGCTTGCACTCTGCACCGCTTTGACACTCCCACCAAAGCTTTCATTAAACCTCCCACGCTGCAAATGTAGATTAGCATGCACTGCCTCGCAACTTGTAGTTTAATCCATTTCACTCAGTCAGCTTGATGTTGCAAAGCGGGGCAGTTTCTCACGTTAACCTCCATCCTCACGTGTGTGATCAGCGAGGTGGCCCCTCTCTTCGCCCCTCTCCCCTCTCTCCTCAGCCCGCTGCTCATAAATCATCTCCCTGCTCGACAACTTAAATCTGAGGAAGGATGGAAGGCGGCGTTCCGGTTTAGCATCTCGCTACAAGTCAAAGCTGTTTAAGTGCAGGAGCGGAGGTGTTAATGGAGGAGCCAGCGGCTCCAGAGATGTCACATCCATCCGAGCCCCCGCTCCCCTTCAAAGAAAAAGGAGAGCGAATGAAAAATGCATCAGGGGGGTAAAACAATACGATGGCATCAGCAGAGAAGTGGATGGCGAACACGGAGCCGAGGAGAGGGGATCTATAATGTGCGTTTAAGCGCTCTGCGTGTGCAGGTTCAGTTTTGTCTCTGAGAGATGAGTACATGCAGAGCGGCTTTACTGGCTGCATCTGGAGGAAGAATGTGTTAATGGCGATTCCAAGAGTCCATGCCTAATGGCGAGAGAGGCCCGGCATGAAAGGCTGCTGCAAACAATCACTCCACTTTGAAGAGGAGAGTGCTCTTTTAAAGGTTATATTTTTGACACTGACCTTTTGTCTTCATTTGACTGTCATTGTCTGGATTGGATCACTACTATTATATGCTAGAGGCATCTTGGTGATATATATAAAGCATAAAAAAGTTGCAAACACGATCAGCATCTGAAGCTTCTATCTGAGAATGGTGCCTCTTCAATTCCCATAAGAAGTCAAATAAACCAAACTAAGCTAATAGGGCAGTTAAACCATCAAAATGTTTAAACGGGGCAGTCCATTCATTTAGATTAATCACAATTGATAGCCATTATAATTGTGCCACACAAGTCTGCAGGGTGTTAAAAATTGAAAAAAGAAAAAGTAAATTAATGAATCTGGATTACCACATGAATTTTGACAGCCCTGGTAATGGGGATAAAACCCATTAATTACAGCATTTGCTGTACAGTAGGTCAGGACAGAAGACATGGAGATGAAGACAACAGCTTGACCTGAACCAAAGAGGAGAGTGAATATGTCCACATTAGGGTGATAAAAACATGTTTCTACACAAGCACATCGGTGAATTTAAAATGGTCACAGGCTGAAATGCTACGCTCACAACCCCAGAAGAGGCAACGATCCACGTGCAAATCTGCATCCGCTCAGCTCCTGACACCGCTCTGACCGCAGAATTCGTGATTCCTCGTCCTCCAACTTGCTCGGCTCACGTCTGACATCCTCACATCCACTCTCTTTAATTACTATGTAAATATTCCACTGCAGCGCCGCGGCGGGTACCGCTTTGAACTCACGCAGCAGCCAGCAGAAACATCTTTCTTTCAAGACCCCTCGCCAAGGTTTCCCCTGTGTCTCTCGCCGTAATCTGTCTTTGCGGGGGCAGCGGATTGATCTCCGATTCCCCATCCATCTGTAGTCACCCACAGTGACCCACGTAGGGAGGGGGGGTGGGGGCAATTGAGTTTCATCACCCCTGAGCAGAAAAGACAAGGACACCACACACCAGTTTTACATGCCACATTTGTCTTGCGTGCAGCTTTTCACACTGAGTTTATGTGGATTATATTCTGGCCCCAGCACCACTCACCTGTTGCTGGGTGTGTGTGTGTGTGTGTGTGTTTGGTGGTGGTGGTGGGGGGTTATGCAGCAGCTTGTTTATAGCATTAACATGCATGGTCAAGGTCAGCTGTGAGCAAGCGAGGGGAGAGGGGCGGGGTCAAGCCAACTGTTCTCAGATTCGGGCCCCAGATTTATCACACTGTGCCGAGTCAATGGTTTGATCTGTGTTTTAGTGATCAATTATTCAGTAATGCCTGAGCATTAATTATGAAGGCAAGCCAGAGGCTAATTAGCCTAGCTTTAACATTGGGGGAGAAATGGCTGGCCTGGCTATTTCATATTCACACATATGCTCACCAACACCCTCGGAGAACACAGACACTCAGAAACTTATTTTTAGGATAAATGCATCATGTTTTATGCAAAGTATAAGAAAGAAAAAAACTCTATAGATGACCACATTTTAGCTTTTGGCACATAATGAAGCAGTATTTTCTTTAGGGAACTTAAATGACATAGTTAATAATATATTTATCTAAAAGACTTCTCTACAGCAGGGAAAACAGGGTAAGGACAGAAGGGAAAGATAAGCCAGCTAATAACACTTCTAAAACCATTTAATTATCACTTTAATGTTCATCCCTGAAACCAACATTATATAATGTTATCTCTTTCCCCCCTCCGTCACAAATGAATGTAAGCATCCAGAGGTTGCTTTGTAGTCTTCTGTTCTTCTCATGTGGTGCTCCTGACCTAAAAGCAAGTTTACAAAAGAATCTGTCTGAATGAAGCATCATTTCAACCAAAGGCAGAAAAGCCATTAAAATAATGCCCAGCTGTCACCATTTGACACATTGGTGATGTGTGCATGATTAGATCTGCGGCTCAGGGGCTGTAAATCTCCCCGTGCTTGCCTGCTTGTATCCTCACTAAATAATGGCTTTATGATCTGCCGTCCAGTGCTGTAATCAATGAAGCGGCCCACAAAGAGCCATGGATGATCCAGTGAACGGGTCAGATCTCTCACCAAGGTTAGGGCCTCTCAAAGGCAATTTCTTTAATTAGATGTCCACACATTTATCAAAGGTAGTGACACGGGGCCACAAGAACATGGTTCATCCGGTGGAACGTGTCCTTTCTGAGATATTTTTAAAAGGGTGACCAAAAAGGAACAAAGTGTCTTGAGAGAAGAAGATTAAACAGACAGGGTGCGTAGCTCTTTATTATGCACACCGCGGTACACGGGAGATCCAGTTTTTCCTCTTTTATGTGTTGCTGTTTATAACTTTCTAATTAATTTCACTTGCGGAGGAATGGATGGATTGATTTAGAGGGGAAAACAGCGTAAAACAAAGCTTTGGTTCTGAGGAGTGAAGCTGTCGGTGGACACTGAAACAAAGCAACACGTTAGGGAGCAACAACAAGAATAAATCCACCAAGACGCCGGCTTTTGATTTGCATATTCATATTAGCCGAGTGAGTCGTCTCTGGGAAGCTGCCTTGGTGACAAATGTTTGAATTTAAAGAACAGATTCTGTTTTCTATGTTTTTATATTTATATTCCTGCCTTCGTTGAGCAAACATTCCGAGGGAAAAGGCGCCGCACGTGCGTTACATTGAATCCATCGTATGTATCCTCATCTTTCCAATCTGGATGGAACTTCAGAGGGGATTTTCCAATGGTTTGAGAGTTAAATGAAAGGATCAGGAAGAACTGTCGGAATTTATAGGAAGCACCGCGCTATAGAAAGAATGAGCTCATTGTGGACAATCAGCAAGGCCGCACGCAGCCAAGAAACTGTGACAGCACTAATCATTGATCTGATCCTGATGCATTTGCAATGAATGGATGCAGAGTTTTGATTAAGCTTGCAAGCTTTGTGCTGCCGCTGTAAATCAGACGACGCTAATCACCTTGAATTCCCATCAGAAAACAAAATAATTATCTCATTTATGTTATATGAGGTTGATCAATTGTTTTTTTTTTTTTATCATTGCAGTTGACTTCAACAGCAGTGAACCAAACAATAATGAAATGAAGGACGTTTAACACGCCTGTGAACAGGTTTACTGTATCACATAAATAAAATCAGACGGCGATGTTCCCCAGAAGGCCACAGTCAGAGCAGCAGGTACCACTCAGACTTATCAGACCAGCACAGAGAATCACCGGGCTTTATTTATATCTGTCTTCACCATAAAAGGCACCATAAAACACTTTGATAAAAGGAAACAAAAAAAACAAAAAAACGAGGCCGTGAGTGGGAGACTAAAGTGGGAGATGAAGATCTCAGAGCCTCCTGGACTAATGAACCCGGCCGGCTTGTTTTGCTTCCGTGGCTCCCTCAAAGGGAACAGAAACTATCACAGCTTTACTTTGCAGAAACTTTCGACCATCAGTCTTTATTATCAGGAGCAGGGGAGAGCTAATAAACCACTGTTAATCCACTTACTCAGCCCCGAAGGATCTCACCGAGCAGCAGCCCTGACTCTGCCATGGCGGAGCATTTGCATGCCATCGCTGCTCTGATGTTCCCTCGGATGACAGAAGGAAGCGGCTCACCCCCGTTGCAGTTGTTTCCTTTCAGGCTCTCATCTGTAACACTTTATATCTGGGTTCCTCGTCATGAATAAGGAACAGCACCTCGTGAGTGAGGAACAGCACACAGGTATATAATGAAGTGCATCGCTGTCCATGTTCCCGCAAGCCTGGGGGAGATGATTATATTCAGGAAATTGCACGAGATAAAGGGAGTGGGAGACGTGACACGCCGGAGGGGTAAAAGATTCAAGTTCCCATTTTGCAGATCGCTCGTTTGCGTCATCCTCTGCTGTTTGGTATAAGGTCATATTTAATTGTAGCTGCGCGAAAAAAGTCTCTGTTCCAGGACGCGCCGACGCAGCGTCTTGGCCGTTCCTGAGCTGGGAGTAAAACACATAATCAGCGCAGTAATGTTTGCTCCTCGCCTTCCTGATGTGACATTTCAGAGATTATCTCCCTCGCTCGCCTCCCTCCAGCGCTGAGACATAACATCATGCCCAGAACATTCTTATTCAAATGATCACGCTGGACCATCTGCGGGGTATAAATCTATAAAGCCTCCCTGATGGGTTTTAGTGTTTCACTGCCTACAAAATCACCGCCGCCAAGGAGAAAGGCGGGAAACTTTCCACCATAAATCACCATATCGACACAACACAGGCAAATCGATAGGGGTCCGCCTAAAACGAAGGCGAGCCAGGCTGTAAAGGTCAAGGGAGGGCGGCTGTCATCGGAACGGCGGAGTGGCTGCGGAAGCGAGTCTGGTTTTAATTCGTTTAATGAAGCGAGCTCGAGCACATGCGGCAAATTGATGGCGCTACCGCCGAGGCACGGCCAGCTCTCCCGTCGGGCGGTCCTTCGCCGCGTCTAAGGATGCATCCGATCGCTAAAAGCAGTCTTGGCAGCGGTGAAGGGATAATGAGTGTAATTGTGAGGAAAGGCTGAGGAAAAGCCTCCCATCTCACACCCACGCCGCTGCTGATGTCCTGCGTGTAGGTGTAACGCACATCCAGCAGAGGGGACCGCGCGGCCAGACGAGCGCCCTGCTTGTTTGTGCAATTATTTTTGTGCACTTGTCGGTAGGCGGAGGAGAGGAAGGGAGGGGTTTGCGCCCGGCGCCGTGCATGCGTGCTTCGAGAGGACATCGCCTCTTCGCACAATGCGCACCTGTCAGCGTGCACAAAGGCCTTTCTCCCGAGGCTCTGACATGTGCCGATCTGGCGCTGGCCCGCAGAGATAGCCGGACGGCGTGCTGGGAAGGGGGGGGTGCGCGTGGGCGCAGGGCACGCGGAGCCCCGGCTGACCTCCTTCGTGACCTTTCAGCTCCGGCTGCGCAACTTCTGGAGGGCAGCCGAGGTGAAAGGCAGCGAGCTGAAGCGGAATCCGAGGCTCGATCAAAGGAGCGCATGCCTGCTCCGCGGTGATTAATGCAGGCACCCTCGGAAAAGAAAAACAAAGACAGAGAAACAAGTCAGATAAATCAGCGCCGCTCCTTCCGCCATCAGGGCCTGACAGATACGTAATAGGGATCCCAGCATCAGTTCCTCCGCTTGGCCAAATAGATGGAGTCATTTCTGTGCTTTTAGCCAAAATGTGTTGATTATGATTTAACGCTTATAGCCTCTTTTGAGTACTATTGACGTAGGCAAGCAGCTAAATCAGTTAAAATAAAATGAATTTATGTTAAGAAGTGTGATAAAATGGTAAGGAAAACAGAGAAATATCTGAAAGACACAAATCTAACAGTTAAAAGTATCAATGTGATGGATTTTTGAGTAATAACACGCGATATAAAATAACACAAATAAATCAGTTCAAGGACAAGTTGAATTCATTCAAAAAAGGATGAATATCTGACTTGTGGGAGCCGGGATCGGCTTGTTATTACCCAGTTTAGTCAACAAGAGGAAAGAGATTCATTTTTATTCAGCTGTTGAGCCCTGAGGACTAACGCAGCACCATCTTCCCAACACTGCGCCATTTTCACAACCGCCGGCATTCTTTATGTACATATTTTGTGAACTAATCTTCGTGTGTGCAAGATTTTGCTTTTTTGTTTTTCAGACACGGCGTTGCAGAAGACTTCAGAAGAGAAGAACATATTCAAGCTCCGTGGATAGACTGTGACAGGTTCAGCTGACACATCTGAGCTCTGGCTTTTGAGGGCTTTTTTTTTTTTTAGGTTTTAATGATCTCCCCTGCTGCACGAAGACAAGGAGGTTTATGTCAATCCTACTTTCCATTTCTATTCATACATGCAAGCCTGAAAGCAATTAATCATAGATAGACCTAATGTTTTTTTCTCATTTTTATTAGTATTTTCATTCATTTCTACTCATTTTTTACATGTGGTCTAACTTTTATCTGAAAAAAAAAAACAATGAAATGGGACTTGGAGCAGCTTGCCTGCCAGTTCTGCTGCATCTGTTGCTCCTTCCTGTGAGAGGAGAACGTCGTTGAAGTTTGAGGGTGGAGAGCTGAGGGGTGACGGCTGCTGCAGAATTTAAACAGGAACATGCCCCGCAGCCAAGTGAGCTTCAGAGTTCTGGTGTCTGTTACCGATCTGATCCCACTGCTCCCTCTGAACAGTTGACTGACGTCTTCTGTCTGATGCATTAACACAGATATGTCACCATTACAAAAACATTCCCATCACCTTTCCCCAGTCGGTACAGGCACAGGCTCCATAAACCATTCCCGTTATTTGTTATTTAACAAGCCAAGACCCTCAGTGAGGAGAAGGATGAGCTACAGTGAGGAGGAGTGTGCTGACTGGGGATGGGGGTTATATAAGGAGCCTACATTTGGGGGGGTCGAGCTGTACTCCCCAGTCTTCATGGAGTTACTGCGCAAAGGAGCCGTTCAACAGTTCTGGCGTATATTCCTTTAATTGGGGTCGTCGGTAGGGGGGGTTCTGTAGTTGCGATGATGTTATTTACAAAGTATTCGTAGTCATTGTAGTTCACGACATGAAATATTCAGTGGCCTCCACGTTGCTCTCAGTGCTTGCGTCCGTACTTGGGGTTTGGATGTCTGCCCCTTCTCTAGGGGTTTTCAGTAAGGGGATATATGTGTCGCTGTGACTGGAGTGAATGGCACTGTCCCAGACCCCCGCGCCACAGACATGTTTATGGGCGCCGGGCGATGCCTCCCGGCCGCTATCTTCGGAGCGCAGAGCCATCAGCTCAATCTCATGTCTGGCCGCGGTCTCCAGCACCTGTTGCTTGTTGTAGAAAAGGACAAAATTGTTGATGATGGGGTGGATGGGCAGCGCGATGGCGATCACTCCGCACAGAAAGCTGATAGCGGCGTTACACCGACCTAAAGTGGTCTTCGGGTAGACGTCTCCATATCCCACGGTGGTCATGGTTATCACAGCCCACCAAAACGACTGCGGGATGCTCGTGAACAAAGTGTCCGGGTGGTTTTGTTCCATGGTGTAGCCGAGTGCAGAGAAGAGGAAGACCCCAACGCCCATGTACATGAGAAGCAGCCCGAGTTCTTTGAAGCTACTCTTTAGGGCAGAAGTCAGAGTCTGGAGTCCCGAGGAATGCCGCGCCAGCTTGAAAATGCGCGCAATGCGCATTATGCGTAAAGCCTGCACTGCTTGTTGCACGTTTGCCAGCTCCATCACCCCTGCGCCAAAAGAGGTCAGGATCAGAACCACGTAGAAGGGCATGATGGCCATGAAATCGACGATGTTCATGAAAGCCAAGACGAATTTGACTTTATTTGGACAAGAGATGAGGCGCAGGATGTATTCGATAGTGAACCAACCGATGCACACTGTCTCTATCACCTCCAGAGTCGGGTGCTCCGAGAGGTTACCCTCTGAGTCCTCCACCTGCAGGTCGGGGATGGTCCCGACGCACATCACCACAGAGGAGACGAGGACTAAGATGAAGGAAACTATAGCGATTATGTGCGCGGGGAGCGAGGACTCCGGTTTCTCCATCAGCCGCCAGACGCACATTTGAAAGCGCTGCCAGCCTCCCGCGGACGGGTCCCCCTCTCGGTCCACCAAGATAGTCCTCACTTTCTCCGCGATCTCTGCAAGTTCGTCCTCCACCTCCCGCAGGTGGCTTTTGCAGCACTCGTCTAGAAAGTCGGGCCCGATTTTCCAGAACTCCATTTCCTTCATGAAACAAATGGGGCAGATGCCCCTTTTCATGTGGACCTCTCCATAATAATACAGCTCAATTATGCATTTGAACGCCTCGGGGTCCCTGTCAAAATAAAACTCCCTGGTTTCGGGGTCGTAGTCATCACACAAAGCATAGATTTCTTCGGAGGTCTTGAGTGAACAGTCCACCAGTTCTGCCAGCCGTGTCTCTGGGTAGCGCGTCAACACCTCCCCATATAACACCTGTTTCACACCGCCGATGTTAACGGTTATCTCTGCCTCTTCGCTGGCTTCAGAGCCATTGCAATCCGCGTACCGTGTCCTCTGGATCCCCCACATTGTGGTGATAGCAAATTAGTGACAAAACAGTCCGAGTGGTGGGGACAATTGGTGATTTATATAATAAAACTAGTTAAGAGAAAGTCCCGGCGCCGTGCGTAAAACCGCTCCAGATCGGTAATCCGCGTGTTTGTATAGATGTAAACAATAGCATAAATAATTGAGCAGAGGTGACGGCAGCGCGAAGTCTTCTCCGTTCAAACCGACCGTGTTTGGCAATGAACACCCGTGCGCCTGTGCGCTCTGACAAACTTGGCATTGGAGTGCGCGTAACGTCAAGCGAGCCATACCAAAAACGGCGAACTTCCGGTGATACCAATCAGAAATTTATTGTGGGTACCGTTGACTCCTGTCATCACAGGAACCCTCAACCATCAATAGTAAGTTGATGAAGCGTGAGTCTGTGAGACGTTTCATGTTTCCACACCATACTACAGAACAGGACCGTTCATGCAACATGACGGGGAGTTGCGGGATATTAAGTGAACATATCCGTAAACTCGGCAGTTTTATATGCTCTTATTGCAGCTGGAGCTCGGGGGTTTTTCCGCCTGTGCCGCAGCTGAGTCCGGGAGATTGACGCGGCGCGGTGCAGCCAGGCGCACGTCTGAGCGGCGTGCGACGAATTCAGAAACAGCTAATCGGGAAATCTCTGCACTTGGTTTAGTGGAGCGTTTGGCTAAATGTCTCTAATGGGCAAGGTTGTTCCACACACACACACACACACACACACACACACACACACACACACACACACACACACACACACACGCACACACGCACACGCACCCATTTCGAACAACTACATCAGCTGCGTTATAAATTATTTCAATAAAATACTGTTGCTAAGCTGTTGGTATGTCTGAATTTGTTCTTGTTATCTCTTAGCTCAGTGGATCTTGGATATCTACTTGTTCAGTTATTTGTTAGTCACTTATATTTAAAAGTGTCCTTTAAACTGCAGAAGCTCTCTGACCAAATGGAAGTCGAAAGCATTTTTCTTGGTCTTTATCTCCCTCTAGTGAGAACAATTTACAATGCAGAAATCCATAAACGCACTTTTCCCCTCGATTGAGGCAGAGGTGCATAATATCTGAATAAATTATTGAGGGAATTGATGGCGGCACATTTAAGGTAGAGGACTATCGATTGCGCCACTATTTGTATGGCACAATAAATAAATCAAGTTGACTAAACTGTAACTATCCTTTCTGCTAATTTGACACCAATCCTCCTGTTTATGACACTCTTCCCACCACCTATAACCTCTGATCTGTCCCATCATGCGCTTTTGTCCGTTTTTAGGTTTACTGTAGTGCAAATGAATTTGTATTTACGAGTATAAGCTCATCTGTGCATTTACAGCACTATCTCATAGTGAGGCAGCAGTGCAGTAATCGCCACTCGGGTGTGTAGATCACGCCGGTGCGTCAGTTTACTGACTTTATAGACGTGTTTTAGACTTATTGGACAGACTCGGGCCTATCGCCTTTAAAGTTATTCTAGCTGGAGGGACTTCCGGTCCCTACTACCCCCCCTCCTCCCCCCGCTACCCAGGCACCGCCCCCCGAGCCCTACACGGCGCACGCCGATTGGCTGAGGCGCCGGCCGGCCAGCGGCCGACCAATCAGCGCGGGCCACGGCGAGACTCCCCGCTCTGCCTTTTTGTGGCGGCGGCGGCGTGTGTGTGTGTGTGTGTCGCTAACAGGGAGGCGAACGGAGAACAGCTCGAACCATGAGGCCGCTTTTACTCGGTGAGTGATGCGCACACTCTCCCCAACACGCCGTCAGAGTGTTGTTTTTTTACGCCCCCCCCGGGTTGTCGGCTTTTTTACGCCCCCCCCCCGGGCTACCGCGGCTAGCTCGCGCGGCTAAGTGGCTGGCGTGTGTTATCATCAGCCGAGGTCAATGAATTGTGCTCTACTTTCACCTGTTACGCCGCTCCTGCGGGGAAAATAAACACCACGGTGTCGTTTTACTGCTTGCGCCACCCTCCTGCTGTCGTGCCCGGGAGGTGAAATGAGGCGACGGTGTTGGGAATGGGAACGTTGTTGGGAATGGGAATGAGCGTCTTTCCCCGTTTTCCTCCAGGGGTGTTGGGATGCTCCTTGCTCCTCCTGTCCGTCCAGGCTCTTTACTCGTCCGGCGACGACGTGGTCGAGCTCACCCCCTCCAACTTCAACAGGGAGGTGATCCAGAGCGACAGTCTGTGGCTGGTGGAGTTCTACGCTCCCTGGTAGGTTCTCCCGGGGCTCGGTGATGGGGAACCTGCTGCTTTGCAATCTGACGTGAATGTGTCCACCCGAAACCCCTCTCTTTAGTCAGTCATGAAGTACTTTCAGAGGTTAACAGTGTGGAATGGATACAGGAAGTTGTGCACACTGGATCGTGTTAAATGAACTTTTGTTTAAATGCACTTTCTCGCCGTAGCTGCTGCTTGGAGTCAGATTTTCCTGATGGCTATATCGTTACAGGTGTGGCCACTGTCGAAACTTGGTTCCAGAGTGGAAGAAGGCGGCGACAGCCCTCAAGGTAAACATACGGTCCGAGGCGATTCTATAATGTTGTGACGCGGATACGTTTTATTTCAATATTTTCCAGCTCTTTTGTTTGCTGAAGGAAAAGTCCTGGCGATGAACGAGGGTGCAGGTTATCTTATCTCGTGTGCAGGTTTCGAACTTGTCTCTTAACTCCTTCAGGGCATCGTCAAGGTTGGGGCTGTGGATGCAGACCAGCACAAGTCACTGGGTGGGCAGTATGGCGTCCGAGGCTTCCCCACCATTAAGGTCTTCGGAGCCAATAAGAACAAGCCAGAGGAATACCAAGGTAGCGATTAAAACGAAAAAAAAACACGGAAATGTCAGCTGTCAATCTATTTTCAGGCACTTTTTCTAAGTGCTTCTCTTCTTCAGGTGGGCGCAGTAGCCAGGCCATCGTGGACGGAGCTCTGAGTGCTCTGCGTAGTCTGGTGAAGGAGAGGCTGAGCGGAGGCTCCGGCGGCTCCGGCTACAAGCAGGTGTGTGATTTATTATTTTTTTTAATATCTGAGGACATGAAATTGTTTGACTAACGCCCACTCCCCTCTCCACAGCAGAGCAGCGGTGGCGGTAGCGGCGGCGGTAGCAAGAAAGACGTGGTCGAGCTTACCGACGACAACTTTGACAAGATGGTGCTGGAGAGCGACGAGGTGTGGATGGTGGAGTTCTTCGCCCCCTGGTGTGGACACTGCAAGAAGTGAGTCTTGTTTTTAGCAGAGTGGGTTCCTGGTGGTCTTGGACATCAAGGCCCGCGTTCAGAGACTTTTAGAGTGACCGCTGCTGTCCTCTGTCAATAGCCTGGAGCCCGAGTGGACTGCTGCTGCCACAGCTGTCAAGGAGCAGACCAAGGGCAAAGTTCGCCTTGGAGCTGTGGACGCTACCGTACATCAGTCTGTGTCCAGTCGCTATGGGGTGAGTTCAATAAAAAAGGTTGATTAAACCCCAACTCGGGTTAGGGACTTGTATAGGAGGTAGTTTTATTGACATGGTAACCGTTGAATAGAGGGTTTCTATCAATTCACTAGTGCGCTTTCCACATGTAGATCCGAGGATTCCCCACCATCAAGATCTTCCGCAAAGGGGAGGAGCCTGAGGACTACCAAGGAGGCCGCACCCGCTCCGACATCATTGAGCGGGCCCTGGACCTGTTCTCTGACAACGCCCCCGCCCCCGAACTAGCGGAGGTCAGTGCTAAGATCGAAAACAGGACTAGAAATATCCTAGATGTCTTTACATGTTGAGGCCGTTCTCATACTCGTTTCTGTTCCAGATCCTGAATGAAGACGTGGTGAAGAAGACCTGCGAGGACAGTCAGCTGTGCGTCATCGCCGTCCTGCCACACATCCTGGACACAGGTGAGACCTGAAACAAAAGGACCCCCCCAGACACGCACAGACGCGTACATACACACCTGTGCTTGTATAAATTGTGTTAACTGGATAAAATGGCCTCCTTCTTTGTACATTGCAGGTGCGACTGGTCGTAATGGATACCTGGAGGTGATGATGAAGATGGCTGACAAGTACAAGAAGAAGATGTGGGGGTAAGGATGAGCGAGCACCTCCCCAAATGCTCGTCGCTGGCCGCACACGTAACCGTCTCCGTTCCCCTCCGCCAGCTGGCTGTGGACCGAGGCCGGCGCTCAGATGGAGCTGGAGGCCTCTCTGGGCATCGGTGGGTTCGGCTACCCCGCCATGGCGGCCATCAACACCCGCAAGATGAAGTACGCTTTGCTCAGGGGCTCCTTCAGCGAGTCGGGCATTCACGAGTTCCTCAGGTGAACCGAGCCGCCGTTATTCACGTCAGCAGTTCTTGAAGTAAGAGCAGTGATGCTGACTGTTTTCCTTTAGGGAGCTTTCAGTGGGTAGAGGCTCAACTGCTACTTTTGGAAACGGGGCCATGCCCAAGATCAACAGCGTCGACGCCTGGGACGGCAAAGACGGACAGGTGAGTCGAGAGCTCAACCTTCTGGGCTGTGGAGACATCTGCGCAGATGTTCATATAGAGTACACTTTGTACAACTGCGAGTCTTCGTCCACAGCTTCCCATGGAGGAGGAGTACGACCTCAGCGACGTGGATCTGGATGAAGACTTTGACAAAGATGAGTTGTGAGCCCAGACTGGGAATGATCTTTTCCAGACTGTCCTGTTTGGACCTGGTCTGGTTCTGACCCGCCTCCCATCTCCTGTGGACGAATAGGAGGCCAGGTTGCCCAGTTACTGAAATACTCCAGAAAAGACACAAGTGGGACTGCTGCTGCCTGTCCCTTCATCTTTGTCAGTCACCTGGGGACATTAGGGCTGTTTGTGCGTCCTGTCCCTGGAGTGTTAAACACACCTGCTAAATATTCCAAGTTGCATATTTATATGGCCTCTGCCAGCTGCGAGGAGGATCGTCAGAACATCTTAATTTTTCCTAATGTCCTTCTCCCTCCAAGCACCTACTTTGAGATGTGGACTTCACATCACAACAATGCTTTGTTGTCGTTTTCCCTCCTTTTTAAAATCTGTACCTTTATCAGTACCAGAAATTTGGTGGGTTTGCATCCGGAACAACAAGGGGATACTGTCAGACAGATTGGGTTGATTGTTTGTTTTTTTTGGGTTTTTTTTTTTTTTTTCTTACATGACTTTATTTCAATTCTGCGAAAACAAAAGTACATTTTGTTACAAAAATAAAAAATAAACACAAAATCTCCTTATTTTGCATAAAATTGTTACAATATCCGAAAAGCCGTATGAAAGATCGCATGCAACGCCCAGCACACGTAGCAGTCACTATTCTGGAACGCAATAAGCCACTTTGCATTTAATTCCACTGAAATTATCTGAAGTGTTGTTGATGTAATGCGGGAGTCTTAATACTTATAAGTACATAATCCAGTAATTGTTAATATGATATGGCACTTGACTGAAGAAGAATGCTGGGTAATGCAGGAAAACATTTATGCAGGGCACTTCAGCTAAGCACGTCTGAGTCCACAGAGTGGGAGCCACACCGATAAATGAAATATCCTTTCATGTAAACATTTAGACACGGAGTGTTGAAATCAAACGACTGTGTTGGAGTCGAGATTCTGATAAGCTCAACGGTGTAAACCTGGAATGGCAAGGGCCTGAATCTCCTTCCTCACAGCTGACGAGAGCCCCCCTGATCCGACTGCAGCAGCCTGACAATGGACGGGTCACTCTTGGCACCTTTAATGAACTCCTCCAAAGACAACCTACCTGTAAAGAGGTCAAAAGAAAGCTGTCACTCGACTGGTGTGAGGGTGACTCATGCGGCCGCCACACACTGACATGAAGACAAACGCTCCCGCTGGTCCTTTTGCAGCTCAAAATAATGTTTATGAAGCCCTCAAGGCTGTGCCACATCACACATGAAACCCTGCTTAAAACCTGAATCCAACAAAGCTGCAGATTAGGCGTTATTTAATTAAGATAAATAAAAACAAGCGCGTTTCCACCAATAGGGGGTGCTGTTGTTCTACCTTTGCATTGTTAAGGTATTATTATTATTATTATTATTATTATTATTATTATTATTATTATTATTATTATTATTATTATCCTACTTGTAATTTAAGACTTAAACATTAAAATAATAAAAAATGTAAAAACAGACAGAGACACTCTCCTTTACAGGCTTGCGCGTATTGCATTTGAAAGGAGGGTTCGCCGAATTTTCTTGGAGTTCATGCTACGTCAGCGGACTCCAGTGATGACCATGAATGGCTCTAAATGTCTCACTGACATGCGACAAAGGTTTCAGAAACGACTGGCACATGTTTCAGCTCATATCACATGGATGTGACATCACCTTTTCACACTAACTGTCAATCCAGGTGGGTGGTAATGATCTTGTGACTGATGGTTATGTTGGTCCACATCATTTTGTTTTTTCTTAATTTGCAGCTTTTGCTCACAATAAAGCTGAATACAAGTTTGTATTTAAAAAAAAAAACCTACTGAGCCATCCTCTCTTAATGAACAGTGGTTTTTTTATATAAAGCAAATTCTTACCGTCGTTGTCAGTGTCCATCTGTCTAAAGATTTTGTCTGTCCGTTTCTCTGGAGTAGATTCATCCTCAGGCATCTTCATCACTGATGACACCATCTTGTAAATTGCCTAGAAAATGCAGTGAAAATAAAATAAATACATTAGTAATACCTTCACAGCCCAGCGAAGGAGCACATCCCTGACAGCTCTCATCTGTTTCTCTGTTGTGTTTGTGAGGCTGTGCTCTTTTGTTTCTCCTGTGAATGGACTTTTAAAGATTTTTTCTTTTTAGTATTCTACAGTGGCAGAAGGAACTAATAGTTCCCTTTTCTTTTGCATTCAGTTGTATCCACGGCCACCATGGCCTGAACTAATATTGATATGGCCCTGCAGGCTGCTCAGAGCACCATGGTGGAAGAGTCAATAAAGCCAAAGTGATAAGAAAACAGGGAAAGGTCAGCCTGTCTCCATGACGTGTGCGGAAATTATCCAGATTACTGAGCCTAATTCAACTTATTCTTCTCATTTCTGCTTTGAATTTCCCCAATATACAAAACATGTCACAGCCAATGCTTTAATATATATTACTGACATTCCATTCTGTAAAACTAGAGGTAATTCCCTTTCTTCTACTCAAACGGAGCAGGCGTCCTCACCTGAACTATCTCCAGCATCTCTGCCCGGCTGATGTACCCGTTCCCGTCCAGGTCGTACATGCTGAACGCCCAGCGCAGCTTCTGCTCCAGCCCGCCTCGGGACGTCACGCTCAGGGCGATGATGAACTCCCTGAAGTCGATGGTGGTGTCGCCGTTGGTGTCGAACGTGCGGAAGACGTGCTCGGCGAACTTGGAGGCGTCCCCGTACGGGAAGAAGTTGGCGTAGATCTTCTTGAACTCGTCCACGGTCAGGTGGCCCGTGGGACAGTCCTTGAGGAAGCCGCGGTACCATTCCTGCAGCTCGTGGTCGGTGAACTCGGTGTTCTCCCTCAGGTCGTTCAGGACCTCGGGCCGCAGCTTGCTGTTCTGCTTCCCCATGGCGCCGGTGTCAGCGAGACGGTTCTGGTTTCTCCTGATTTTCTTCCCTCTCCTTCAGCTTTAAGCCCCCTTCGGCCTGGATAATCGTCTTCCTCTGCTCCTGCAGGAAAATGATAAGCCTCATTTAATACCCAGAACAGAAAAGCAAGAAAGACCAAAGTGTGGAGGAAGGCGAACAAAGAGAAAAGGTACCCCACTTTGTAAGGAAAACTATTTCCAGCTGCATAATATAAAGCTCTTATCTGCCATTACCTGCCACTGAATCACAAAAGCACCCCAGGAGGTTCCACTCCCACTCCAGCAAATCACCTGTAATTAATATCTGGTCCATGTTAGTCCCATATTATTCCAGTAAGCTGCAATACCATCACCTCCAGTATTACTAGCAAGGAAAAAGAAAGCTGAGTAGCTGCCCTCACGGAAAATCAATGAAGCCAGATGTGTGATACCGGTTACGCACGGCCGTTCGGCCAAGACCACGTTGCTAAAAAGTCAGAGGTTGAAAAAAAAAAAAAAAAAAAAAAAGAAGACGGGGAGAGAAACTTTCACCATTAAAGTCACAAAGTTCTTCCTTTCAGAATCGAGAATGACATTTTCAGGAAAGTACTGTGGCCTTTTGAAAATTGCACGTCTGAAAAAGAAAAACTATTTTTATGTCAGTCTGATTCTACTGTTCCATCAGTGGGATTTATTTAGTTCTTTATTGGGATTATTATGTCTGCGTTCGGCCGCTGGAGCTGCGTGAGCGGAGATATGGAGCAAGCGTCTGAGGGGCCAGACCTTCCGTTCTAACGCAGGATGAGGAAGTGACGCTCCTCCCGGGCTGCGGGTCACATGGACTTTTCCAGGACAGCTCAGCGGGCCGGCGCGTGGGCGTCGCTGCCTGTGTCCTCGCGCGCGCGGAGCTGCACCAAAACCCCGCGAGGATCCAGGGCGGCCTGGAAAACGATGTTTCCTTCCCCTCGACTAGAAGAGTATGCGCCCCCTCCGCCTTAGTCTTCTGGATACTCCACTTTTTCCGTCGTTCTCCAAATAATGAGACTGTTTTACACAAGCTCTGTTACAACCCCCGACCCACCGTGAACACACACACACACACACAGGGGAACCTGTAAACCTCTGAGCAGGCCAGCTTCACTGCTGTTTGTCTAAGGCCCACCTCATTTCCTGGGTAATAGTTTGTCACAGCCAAGAAACCCTTTGTTCACTTTCCCAGATGCTCATTGCTGCTTGGAGACCAAATGTGGGACGAAGGGTGTGTTCTATAGAACAGCGCATCCAGGAGGCCTCGCAGGGCTGATGGTGCCGATTAAGCCCCTGACAGAGTACGAGCACACATAATCAGAGGAGTTCTCGCACCTTTATGACAGAAAACAGGTATTAAAATGCAGCCGTATTTAGAAATACGGCTGTTGCGGTGAGCGACAAGCAAACCCATTTCTGATCCCACTGTGTGGAAATTGTGGTTTTCCAGGTTGGTAAAAGGTGTTTTCCATGTTTTAAGTCCCACTAAATACTAAATACAGCACGATAAGATCTTCCCCCTGTTACAAATCTAACGGGATATGAAGGTTTTTAAAAAACAGATTCTTTTCACGAGGTAGGGGCAACAGCTCCCGGCAATAGCAGCAGGAGAGGAGGGCGATGCCAAGAATAGAAGGGCGCATCCTAAATGAGGCAAAGGTGCATCTGAGCATCCATGCCATTTTATCTTCCATGTGGACGTGTTATTAATAGATAAGTCATTTTATCAGTTTTTGTGGATATCAAATGAAACAACTGGAGGCAAAGATTATTACAGGTACACTTTCGGTTGAGTTATAAACACTAATAAATGCGTGTCTGCAGCCCAGCATGTCGTGGAGCTCTGGTAACGGGCTGCTTCAGGTGGGTGAGGACCTGTGCGAGTTTGCCAGGAAGATGGAAGATAAGATAAGAGCCCTCCTCCAGTTGTTCTCCCCCTGACAGTTTTTCTGAACTCGTGTCAGAAAATATCATGAGTGGAGCCAGCCAAGGTCCCCTGACACACCAGTAGTCAAGGCAACAGGGTAGCAGCGCTGATGCTTATGAGAGCGAGGCGGTGCAACTATCAATCTGGGGTACATGCAGGGCAGGAGATATACTGAGACTCACAGGAGACACTTTCTGGCCTCTTTCATTATTTTATATAATTACTTAAGATTCTATTTAATCTCCTGTGATTTTTCTTTCCTCCTGGAATCCTGCAGTCTACAAAGCCCATTTTAATTCTAAGAGCTAAATGAGGGCACAAGTTCACAAAGGCAGAATAATTAATTAATTAATTATATTTCTTTCTGGATGAGGAAACCCACGGCATGTTGTCTGTATAAGCAGATGTGTTTCTCAGGGCTTCTGACTGTATTTTCCTGCAGAAAAATGGTGATTTGAGTGCAGAATATTCAGTTGAAGCTGGAAGTTGAATCTGGGCTGCAATCTAGACCATGATCAGATGAAAAGGACCGATAATTATCTAAATAAGCATTTCATCATTATTTCTTTTAAAGATTTGCCTCAAGCAGAAATTAACTTTTAACTTTTAATGACTTTACAGGGGGTCCACTGATTATTCGCCTCCTCCGGTGCCTTATGCCTTCAGCTGATTACTGAACATCAGTCATCAGAAACTAAAACCCGTCGGAATGGTCACAGTTTTTCCAGCAGATAACCAGGAGTGTGTGGGGCGTCGCACCGGTCCTGGGTGGGTGTAGTCCCCCTGGTACAGGAGCCGCCTGCTCGGCCAGACTGACCCAGCAGCCGCTCCAAACAGTCCTTTTCTACACTTTTGCGCATAATGGTAAAAACCTACCTTTTTTTTTTATTATTATTTCGACGAAGTCCGAGCCTTCAGGCTTAAAAGTCCTCTCCTACTTTCTCTTGACGGACGAAACAAAAAAAAAAAGAAAAGAAAACTTCCCCTACCCTAACGCATCTTATTTTAGATACTTATAAAGGAGAAGGGTGATATTTAATAGATGTTATTGAGCGGCGCTTGCTGACTTTAAAAACGCCCCGAGGTTGAGTTAGATGACTAAAAGGAGGTTGTTTTCAGCTTCCGTGCGTCTTTCCCGTGCGCTCTTGTGCTCCAGCGGCAGCGGCTTTATCATGACCGGGAGATGTGGCACACGGCTCGGCTTTCATTCGACCGCTCCAAGTCGGAAATAAGGGGTTTCTCTTTCATTTAGAAGGCGATTACACACACATCCCGTGGCAGAAGGGGAAACGCGCATATTTTATGATCTTAAAACCTAAATATGAAACGCAAAAATGTGATTTCTGCGAAAATCAGCCTTTAGCTAACATATCAGTTCCTTGCCTTTAGTTTAAACCACCCCCCGTACTCCGGATGGTTCCGTCCGCCCTCTCCGCCTCCAGCGCAGAAACAGTTCCAGCAGCATCCCGTGGAAAATTGTCTCTGGATGCTATAAATAGCACCATACCTCAAATAAACGGTAAATATTCGAAGAAGATTCTAAATGAATATAAGTCTCTATTGGTGTTCTAATCATGACCTCACACACTGGACCTGGAAGTCCCTGACATAGGTGATCATGACCCCTCCACCTGTTGCCTTACACCGATGCCTTCTGGAACATTTCCTGCTTTTATTTTTACATGCATCAGTGCTGTGCCAGAATTAAGCACAGCTGATTCCAGCTGTGGCTCAGATGGCGTTGATATTCTCTAAATCTTCATCACCATGATCATCATCATGATCATCATCATTACTATCATCATCATCATCATCATCATCATCATCATCCTCATCCTCATCATCAACATCCTTCAGCAGGTTATTCACTCACGCCCAACAGAGGCAATGACACTAGTCTTAAGTGACACCACAGGTAGTGCGGTGTGCATGTCAGCATTTCAGTGAGTGGATGAATTATTAACTCTGGCTGTGTGTGTGTGAGTGTGTGTTCTGAAGCCTGACACCTGTTTCTAAGCACATAGAGTGTTTATTAGCACATAAGCGTGAGGACAGCAGACAGGACTACAGTATAGCATTACTACTGTGTTGTTGCCATTCTACACCTTTTATCTGTTTTGTGATGTATAATGTACCTATAGGTGTATGTACATATATATAATAGTGTTGTCTGTGCTCTTGACAGTAAATTCAGCAACTATTTTCTTCATTCTTAGTATAAACCAAGTGCAAGGCTTGTAGTTTAATTTATATTTAGCCCTATTGATTTGTTTTTCCTCCCTTTTTTTCATGGTGTTTTTATTTTTCTAAATGGCACCATCCATGTACACGTTTTGGAACAGGCCCTTGGATATGGTTTGACCTACATGCATGAAATTTCGTGGGGTTATGGAACCTACCAAGATGTACAAAACAGTCTAAGAGCCGCAGTCTAAGTCAAACAGGAAGTAGCCATTTTCAATTGAAAATGTTTTTCTTTTTCTTTTTCTTTTCACATCTTGCACTTTTAAAAGCTCCTCCTGGAGCTTTTATCGGATCGTCTTCACATAGTGTTAGCCTGCTCCGAGTGTGCTCAGCACATTCACCTCAAACCGGGTGAGGAAGTCAGGGACGACACTTTCCTCTGAACATTACAACTTTTCGCCGGGGGCGTGGCCACGACCCCACGGCAAACGTCTCGCCATGAATGGAAATGTTGTAATGTTGCATAGATGCCGTCAAATCTGCCTCAGACTTTACATGTTTGTCCAGAATCCTGACCCGAACATGTATAAATTTCAATATTTCCTGTCCGTTACAGCGCCACCTAGAGGCATTATACAAAGCAGCCCCTGCACGACATTTGTAGTGTTTTATCATCATGGCACTGCTCATTATAAGCAGTGAAACTTGGCTTGGCCTTTTTGGAGGTCATTCTCTTGCTCAAAGGTACAGCTGTGATTTAGGGAGTAAATACATTTATTGATTTATGTTACAACATTATCCCCAGTATCCTGCAGGTTTTACTGAGAATATCCTGACAGCTGTTTGAATAATAAAACTGAAAAAAATCCCTTTGCAACAAATATCTGTTTATTAGTTGAAAACACAAGAACAACATCTTATGGATGTGAACTGCTGCCTAAATAAATCATAAGATGGTAATTTATTAACCAGCAGACAGACAATATTTTTGTAATAGTAAGAGGCTGTTTAAAAATGAAAAGCCCGGTAAGTAAATCTGTGTAGTCAGTGTGGCCTCACTGTTTATTTACAGTAAAACAAAAGGATCGTTTTTCTTCCTCCTTTCAGTCCTTCACCCCATCCTCTGCATCGTTCTCGATTTCTGAGGTGAACTTCTTCTAAAACTCCTCCCTTTCTCCATCTGTTCCTCCCTCGCTTCCTTCACCTCCTGCAGAACCATGAATGTCCGCTGGAGGGCGCAGTTCTTCATCCCTGCTGCTGGACCCGAACCTGACGCTCCTTTCGTGGGTTTATTTGGTTCTGATCAACTGTGATTATGTAATATTGACATATGACCGCCTCTACATTACATGGTACGGGCAATGCCCCTGCCTATAGATTTCTGTCAATATTTAATGGACACATGGTCACACAGACTTGGCAGGAAACTGAATCCCTTTCTTAAATATATAATCCTATTTTCTATCTGTGTCTGTAAACAATGTACACACCAGGATATGACACATTCATTACATAGAAATGATTGTTTTCTTTGCCTGATATTTTAATTGTATTTTAATATAACTCTTCTTTTTAACTGTTAAACTTACATTTTCATGAATTTATATTTATTTAATATGACAGGGTTAGATAATGTTATGGGAAATAGTCAAATATATCTGACAACAGGAGAGGAAGGATGTATGATGACACACTGATTATTTTATTATTGCCATATGTTCTGGAGCTTTCTTATCACATTTGCACTGTTTCACTATGTATTATACGGCACCGATAGTAGCAAGGTTGAGCAAATTTTCCTCGAACCTTCCAGATAAAGAGATAATACAGGTGAATCAGATACTGTAGATTTGTGACCTATGATTTAACAGGTGGGCGGTACGGTGGTGTGGTGGGTGTCACCTCACAGCAAGAAGGCCCCGGGTTTGTATCCCTCTTGGGCTGGAGGCTGGGGTCTTTCTAAGTGGAGTTTGCATGTTCTCCCTGTGCCTGCGTGGGTTCTCTCTGGGACCTCCAGCTTCCTCTCACAGTCCAAAGACATGAACAACTTGGGTTTAGGTTGATTGATCACTCTAAATTGCCCATAGGAGTAAGAGTGAATGGTTGTCTGTCAACATTTGTCAGCCCTGTGTCAGCTCAAACAGGGCACATGCACTGCATATTCTCGTCATATTCACATCTGACTGAGTTCCACATTCCAACTGAGACTGAAAATTGAGTACTCTAACCAAGAGAATATTTAAGTCTGCATGTTATACAACATTTCCTGATAAATTCCTTGTTTTACAGAATTATTGGTCACATTTGGATTCAAACAAATGATACTCTCTGTTATCATAAATGAATGATGGGTAAATGGATGTATGTTGAATTTTATATGGAATCTCTTACATCATTTGTTCATTACAAGTGCTGTCCCAGTTTTGGTCTTATCTGAAGCTGGGTGGTTACCCTCGGCCCAGACTGTCAATAGTCATTGCTCTTGATGCAGCAAGGGCACCTTCAATCAATCGCCCAGATGTTTCACATCTTCTTCTAGGCCAGTCCAGCCAAGACAGCCAAGACTGAAACTCACAGGAAATGTCTGTCTGTGTTTGTGATCGAGTATAAACTGAAGCATGAGCACTTTATCAAAGTGAGTTGGATCCCCACAGACTTTGAGTGAGCTGCGGGTCCAGGCTCGGGCCGAGCTGAGGATGATGAGCTTTGCAGTGGAGCAGGCTGGTGAAGACGCTGCTACAAAGAGCTCTTTCTGGGGAACAAGCAATCTGCACTCATGCATGCATAATCAAATGGCTGTGCAGTCTAGACAGAGCAGAGAAGATAGGAACAGAACTTTCAACTAGGTCTCTTATCTTTGCTATCGTTGGTTGCTTTTTCCTTTGTGGGGTCGTGGGGAGGAGGCTTGAGCCTATCAGGGTACCCATCAATACTTCATATTTACTGTGTGACCATAAACAACACAAAATACTTTAAAAAATATTTAATAACTCTCCATATACAGAAACAAATGCTTTCTACCTGTTCATTCTGAAACATACGTAAGCTTCTTTTGCATGCATATATTTGCATAAACTTTTCATGATATCAGAGAAGCGTCATATCAGGTGTAGTCTAAAGGCCTCTCTCCGAGCCCCAGATAAAAAATGAAGAACTTTCGGTGAACAGTGTGCTGACGCAGCGATATCCTGACCGTGGCTTGACTTTGTCTGGACTTTCAGCCAGTGTTTGCGCAGAAATCCTGACTGATGGGACTGTAAATTCGGCGTGGGGCCACTTTAAAAAAAAAAAAAAAAGTTGCATCTCTCATCTACTCGATAAGAAGCAGTAAATGAGCATTGTAAATGGTTTCAATACTTGATTGTTATTTGGATGCGCCAAGGATGACAGCAGTACCAGTGTTTTATTTCAGACCAGCAAAAAAAAATCCTTTATTTGCATTGAACACAGCCGTGCAGCCAACAATGCAAATCTATGTTTTAGTACTATTATCAGATCATGAGTAGTCCGAAGAAATTTCAGCTACAATGGAGCAGAGGGCAGAACTCATATGTATGGTCTGCAATCTACAACAAAGGGATAGTTTTAATTCTGATAAAGTAAGTCTGGGCTGAATGTTTCCAGCAGTGAAGATGAGGTCCTCATACCTGCATAGAGTATCTATATCAAGACAAAGCCAAGCTTTATCCTTTTTTATAGGACTGCAGCATAAGACAGTCGATGCGATCAGGCTTTGGTTGTTCAGCAGATCAATTCTGACCGTCTTGCCTAACACTCTGCAGTACTGGAAGCTGATGTTTGCAGTTCCAGCGAACTGCTCTGAACACTAATCCAATCTGGAACGTTGGGAAATGCGGGCAAGAAGTCTGCAGATAACCACTGATAAGGCAGCACAAAGCATACAGTTGATAACATCTGCACCGCTTCACCCCTTTTAACTTACAGACACCCAGAAATTGCTTTTAGATTAGCTTTATAAAAGTAAATAAATGTTTAATACAATGAAACCTTTTTGTTTTTTGGCTGACAAAACTAAGGCATGAATCTCCTGTAGAAGGCTACAGAGGTCACTTTTTTGACCCTCAATCTCTTTTTCACCAGTGAGCACGTTGCATGCCAGCATGTCAATTCCTTAATCACCATAAACTCTTTGGATATTGAATGAATGCCCCAGACCTAACATGAGATCTGACAGCCCGTCCACAGCGGCTCACCTGATTCAGATATACAGATTTAGTCCCCCCCTTCCCCGGGAGGGGTCAGATGGTTTTTCTTTGATAGTAAAACTGTATTAGACTGGAACTAGTCTTCAGGAAAAAGCAAATGATTAAATACTTATATGGTGATATCAGGTGAAGGCAAAACAAGCTCCCTTTGGACTTTATATTTGTCCTGCAAACATCAGTACTACCCCTAAAGAATGCTGTCATGGAACAGTACACAAAGTTAATATGGACTTACATAATAAAGCCAAAAAAATTTTTAATTAGATTGAATAATGACACAAAAATGACCAATGCTGAAAAATGCCAAATGTGGTTGCCTTTATCTGGACTTTTTGTGCTGTTTAAACCCTAAAACTTTACAGATGTCACAACCTTAAAGCAGAACAAACTCTACCTTTGAATCTTTGTCGATCGAAGTTCAAAATCTGACCCCTGATGAAGTTTGGTAAATGTTTTTGTTTTTTGACTCGTGGCGGTGGAAGCTGAACAAGAAGCAGCTAGAGCCATTTCTAACTGTGAGTACTGTCACTTAAAATGATTTTCATTTTTTTTATCCATTAGGAAGCATTAGCTGAATGACAGAGCTGAAAAACACGATTACACTAATTCAGTAAGAAATTAGTTCAGAAATTCATCAACAGTGTTTAAAAGAGCTGATAAGTTTATCACATGGAGGGACTTTGTGTTTGGAACATGTCTTGATCACTTACTGCTTGTTAGGAGCATCTATCAGTGACCAAATTCTGACAGATAATGATCCTGATTTATAATTTCTCTGTAGTCCAGGAATAAGATTATCTAACTTCTGTTGTCATATATCACCTCCATCTGGGCTGACTATTCCCACATAAATTAGTTTTAATTAGTTTAAAAAAGTAACAGTTGCCATACACCGACATCTGTGATATGTCTGCATTTAGAGCACATAAGGCGGCGGGTATCCTTTAAACCTTTTGCCTTCGTCCCTCCACACAGGAGGCTGGGGTGGACTTTGAGCCTTCCAAAGCAGTGTCCGCACCTCCCAGCCCCCCTGGCAGAATCCATTTGAAGCTATAAAAGTCCTGCGCTGGAGGTCAGATCTTAGTCTCATCTGAGTACTCGCCAACTCCAAGGGAGAGAGCTTCGTCCATCATGGGGGACCCAAAGCTCTGCCTTTTACTGCTCCTCAGTACATCAGCCTTGGCCTGTGAGTATATGAATACCAGGAATAGCACGAATAAACACACAAATTACAAAATAAGCAAAGATTTTCAAGAATTGTCTTTATTTAACAGTTGCCCAAGATGATAATAAGCCAACCTGCCTGTGTAAGTTTCACCAGAACAGAGATTTTTTTTTTTTTTTTTAATTTTCCATTTCACACACTTCATTCACACTTAAATGTCCTGTGACTTTCAGTGACCAGAAGATACAAGGCCCTTCACAGATATGAGTACAGATATGAAGCCGAATCGTTGAACGCCATCAACGGAGCTTCGGCTGTCAAGAACGGACCCAAGGCCTCCTGCATGGTGTGGAAGGGATCGGTTTCAGCTGTCGTCTCATTGGCAGACCGAAAACTAAAGCAAATGTTGCCCAATGCAGGTGGAAATCGAAGTACCCCGGGCATGTAGCTTCGTCGTCCGCACCACACGCTGTCAGCTGAGTGAGGTGGTTGACATGGACGCAGACGGCAACCCTGTGTTCGGTCCCTCGCCCACGTCTGACACCTTTGCAGCCGACATGGAGAGGTAGTGGGAAATTGCTTTTTGTGATGACCTTCTATTTTAGGATGCTTTTAAAAAAAAATGCACCTGCTTTTTTCCCCCAGATATCCTCTAAAGGTTGTGGTCGATGGCATGTATGACGTGAAACTGTACCCGGAGAACGGAGAGTCGGCAACAATCCTGAACGTCAAAAGGGGGATCATCTCAGCCATGGCCGTCCCTCTGCTGGAAGCAGACAGGAACAAGATGATGGTATGTAAAATTGAACCTTTGAGCACCCCCTCCGACTGCTGATTCTAAAGGCTTTTCCTCCGTTTACTATTTTAGCCCACCATCCATGGCAAATGCAATACCCAATACAGCATCAACAGCAGAAAGAGCATTGCAACAGACATCACCCTCAGCAGGGATCTGTCCAAATGTGACAAATTCTTCCCCATTAGAGATCACACCAGCCCCCTGGCTCTCATCTCTGGAATGGTGAATATGATCTCCAGTAACTTCTGAGACAAACCTGAAAAAAGTGCACGGTGAACTCTTTCCATTTGACTGAATCTCCCGTTCTATCTGCCAGCACTACCCTCTCGCCCAGCTGATCAGAAGCTCACAGAGCTGCAACTACAAGTTTGACGATAAGAAGAAGCACATGACCTCTGGCTCCTGCACTGAGAATCACATCCTTGTCCCCTTCTCTTACAAGTAAGTCAGAAATCTACTCATCAAATCAAAACTTCCATGAAGGGAAAAGCTCAGAGCAGACCCCTGCTCTAGGGGGTCAGGGGTAACAAAAGAGTTCCCCATGTTTGGATGATTTGAAATAAAAAGGCTTTTATTACAACCCTAGCCTAACTCTTATTTTAAAGATCCAACATTTTGAATGCTTCTTTCTTTATCCACAGTGGAGAATATGGGGTTGTCAGTGTTGGAAGGCAAGAGATGACACTGGTTAAGGTTTCACCTCATAATGACAGAAGCTTCTATCACAGTAAGATCTTTGTTTAATAGAAACAGGAGAAGGGTCCCTAAATGCAACTTTGATTTGAATGCCTGTGTTTCATAGGTGGCATTGAGAAGGAGCTTCACATGGATGCAGTGGAAGATAAGAGCACTGTCCAGGACAAAGGTGCAGTTCTGAGCCTGCTGAGAGACCTGGCTGAACTGGATGAGACCAACGGAGAGAGGAGGGCCCACCTCTTCCGCACACTCGTCACCGTGGTCCGCGGGATGAGGGCCGAGACCCTGGGGTCAGCCATCCCCGAGGCCATCGCCGTTTCCCGTCTCCTCACCTACCAGGTTCTGGCCCAGTGCGGAACCCCTGAGTGCAGCAGCGCCATCATGCAGATCCTCAGGACCTTCGACAGTTCCTCCATGGAGGTGGACGCTGGTGTTTTTGCCATGGGTTTCATGTCCAACCCCTCAGCGCTTCTGATCAGCGACATGCTGGAGATGGCCAAGTACAAACGCAGCAAACCCATCATGTATGCATTGAGCAACGTCGTCAAGAGGTGAGTGGGGTTAATGACCTGAGACTGGCCACTTCAATCTTTCCATATAATACTACAGCAGCTCTAAATACAACTTACAGGTTTTACAAAGCTGAAGGGAAACTGATTCCGGAGATTCATGCTGTTGCTGAGTTCATGGCAGCCCACTTGGGCGACTGCTCTGGCAACAAGGACAACACTTTCATGACTCTGAGGGTACAGTGAATATTATTTATACACTTGAAAATTTTCTCAGTGAAGATCTTCCACCTCGCAAAATTCTATCACCCAAATACAAACATATGAGTGGTACATTAGATTACATAATGTGGTGAAATCGCCGAAGTAGAAGGTGATGACCTTTTGCTTTGATTGCAGGTGATTGGGAACATGGCTCCAGCTGTCATGTATTCCAGCCATGCTCTCAGAGATGCTGTCATCCAATGTGTGAACCAACCTGCAGCGGATCCTGTTGTGCAGCAGGCTGCGATTCAAGTGTACAGGCTGATTGCTGTTCCTGGCGAGGCAAGTCACTTTTTAAAAATGTTTTTAGTTGTTGTAGACCAATAAAAAAAATCCTACTGTGTTGCTCATTTATTGGTGTACTTTGGTCACAGGCCAGGGGGGTCCTCCTTCGTGTGCTGATGGATAGTGGCAGCCCCATGCAGAAACGTGTGGCTGCGTATCTGGTGCTTATGAAGGATCCTCAGCCAACTGAACTTGCCCAGCTGTTGAGTGTCCTCGGGGAACAGGACCCACAATTCAGGAGTTTTGTGGAGTCCCATCTTATCAACATTGTGTCCTCAACTGAGCCAGAGACAGAAGTGTACGCAAAAATCAGCAGCGGCTGTTTCTATGTTCCTGGTAGTGTGGATCTGATCTGTTGTTTCGTGTCCCATTTTCCTTACCCAGATTAAGACAGATGATTAGAGATATTCTGCAAGGTAATGAAATTGGCCCCATCATGGACCCAACTCAGTTCTCCAGGAACTACAAAATGGGCTCAGTGGAGGGCAACATGATCTTTGAGGGGAACAGCTACCTGCCCAAGGAGGTCATGCTTGAAATGACCCTGAAGGCATTTGGCTTTGACATCGATATGTTGGAGGTAAACATTTTCAGTGCCTTTATACTACACCGCTCACCAAGACATGTTTCCAGTAAGCCCTGTCGTGACTGCGCTGTGTGACCATGACAGATTGGCATGGGGGGCAAGGGCTTTGAGCCAACTGTGGAAGCCCTGTTTGGAAAGAACGGCTTCTTCCCTGACACCACACTGAAGACTATGTACTACATGTCTGACAACATGCCCCAGAGAATCGGTGAGATCCTGAAAATGATGGTGCCCACTATGAAGAGGGACAGGATGGATACCCAGGTACGCGTGCACCGCCAGCAGTGATCCAAAGGAATGTTTTAAAACCGCTGTCATCGCAGGAACTTCATGTTTGTGTCTTTGTCTCCCAGAAGTTCATGAGGGACATTGAACGTAACGTTAACAAACTTGTTAATGAGATGAACATGGCACAGTCCCCGGAGGCGATGGTTTATCTGAAGCTTTTGGGAAATGAACTGGGTTATCTGACAACCGCTGACATGCAAGGGGCGGCGAACTCTGCTACCATGATGATTGACAGCCTGTTAAAGATGCTCAAAACTGATGTAATTATTATTTCTGAGACACAGTTATGCAAAACATTCATAAAGAACCGACTTATTTAACACCTTTATGTGCATTTTTGATTGACACAGCTGATTAAAGCACTTGTGACCAAGACTGACAACACAATCTTTGCCCACTACATCTTCATGGACAATGAATTCTTCCTGCCCACTGTCACTGGAATGCCTTTGAGAATTGCGCTGTCTGGTACTTTCACCCCAGGTATCAAGGGAGGACTCAAGTTTGCTCGTGACATGGTAAATATGTTTAACTAGAATTCTATTGCATGAGCAATATACGAATGATTATCAGTCACACCTCTTTAGACACGAGTCACCAAAGTATTTTGTGTTCCTACAGGGTGAATTTAGCTTCATGCCATCCGCTGGGGTAGAGTTTCTAACTCAGATCGGTTCCCACATCCCCGAATATGTCAACTCTGGCTTGGAGATGTACACCAATATTTTCCATGAGAGTGGACTCCGTGCTAAGATCTCCATGGGACAAGATAGCATCAAGCTGACCATCCCTGCTCCAAACAACCCAACAAAACTCTTCAAAATCACGTAAGTCCAAGGAGAACCTTTTTGATGCTAATGTCTTCCCACACATTTAAGTGTAAAATAAAGAATAACTAAAAGCAAATCAGATTAATTAAATCAAAGATGTTACATTTTACTTTTTCTACATTCTTAATTTAGAAACAACCTAGTGGCAGTGACTGGATCCCAAATGGTGTCCATTACCCCAATGGTGATGGACACAATTGCCGTTAACAAATGCACACCTGTCTTTGCTGGAATGAAATACTGCACCACTCTGCAGTACATTGATGCTTTCTCACATGCAAGCGCTCCCTACTTTCCCTTTACTGGAGACAGCCAGTGAGTGAGACTTTGCTTTTTAATAATACGTTACGTTTGAATATCGTCTAACTGACTGGTGTATCAAAATAGATTTGTTATGGAGCTCCACCCTACCGGTGAGGTCACAGAATACACAGCCACCATCGCCTACGAGCTGCTCAGGGAGGGAGATGAGGGTCGGCAGAAGGTTGATTCTATCAAATTTGTTGTGAGGGCTGAAGGTAATATACAATATTCTAAAGTCATTCAATCTGAAATGGGTTTGAGGGTTTCTGAAGGTTTCTTTCATCCACTCCCAACAGGTGCAGATCCCACAGAAGCCAGAGCAGTCATGAAATATAACAGGAAGAAGAACGTCGTAACAGCCGATGTCCAGATCCCTGACTATGATGTGGAGGCTGGAGTCAGACTGGGTGTTATTGATGGAAACACCAGAGGCAAAGGAACTCACTCCATCTCTGTTGACTTTGTAAACAAGAACATCCCACAGCTATCCCTGGTGGCCCGCGCCAAGTAAGAAAACTAGCAGCATTCCTGATGCTCTAATGTGATTTTAGAATACACTCACAGCTTTTATCTTTCAGCCTGAAGGCCATGAAGGAGGGAATGCTGCAGGTCCAGCTGCTTGTCCCCTCGGTCGATGCTGATGCTACCCTCACTGCCAACATGAAACGTGGAGAAGAATTGGAACTGGAGCTTAAGAGTGAAGTCAAGATAATGGATGTCACCTCTGAACAGCAAATCACACTGAAATATGGTAATGTGGTTTTCATTTCAATCCTAGAACAGTTCATAATAATCCAGATTCATTTGGTTTAATCATTATCAGACTCTTATAGATTAGCTTGTTATAGAGTGATATAAAACATAACACTGCAGATACAGAGTGGCTGGTATTTGTTACCTGTACACACACAAGTAGTGGATGTTATATGGGCAACTATGAAATTCTGAGAAAAACATTTGAGAAAAGCATTTTAACAATAATGGTAAATGTTATGTTATTCTGCTGTCACAGATGCCAGGAAGATCACAGCTGGTTTCAAATCGGATATGAACTCGGACACCTCCAAGTTTCCAAATTCTAGAATGATTGAGACATATGGAAATGAAATTCTGGACCTGCAGGTAGGGGAGACTGACATGAAGGTCCGTCATATCTTCAACAAGTTTGTGGAGGTACGTACCTTGATTTAAATAAAAGATCATCATTGTTTCACCATACTCATCGTTGATTGTTTATGGTTTGTAGGCATCAAATAACTACTTCGAAAAGTATGGTGCAGATTTCCCTTACATTAGGAACTTCCGAGTACCTGATATGCCAGAGATGTCACTGCCAGAGACACTTTTCCTCAATACGTATGTGTGAACATCTATTAATGCACATGCTTATCGAGCCAATCTTAAAGTAAATTATTTAATCATCATTTTTTATCAAATATAATTCGCAAGTTTGCACTTGATTGTGTGTTGTGGGAGGCTTTGACCATGTAAGTATTATTTAAAATTATATAAATTCTCAATTAGGATTTGCCTTTTCTTTCTGTAACAGTGAGGCCAAGGCTGTCTATCACTTCAACAATGAGCGCTACACCTTTTCCATCCCTCTCCCTCTTGGAGGAAAATCAGCAGATGAGCTCCGCTTCCCACCATTTTTGAGCACTCCAAGGGTGTCTCTGTCCGAGTATGGGGTGGAAATTGTCTCCATGGAGGTTCCCATTCCCCGTTTTGTTGTACCAAAGCTGGTCACACTGACCATTCCTCTTTTTGGCAAAGCTGAAATTTCAACTTTATTAAGGAGCAACCTGTATGACATGGAGGCCTCAGTGTCTGCTGGGAAAGAGATTGGGAACACACCTACTTACTCTGCTAAGTTTGGTGTGAAAGGAACATCCCCAATTGACATACTGTCTGGAAAGTTTGAAGGTATGTGGATTTCAGTTTTTAATTATCCAAAGTTGCGTTAAAAGTAGTGACGCTGCATAAGTTTTAGTTGATTATCCTGTACTTTTGTTAGGTTCTGGAATGTTGGTCACTGCTGATTCCATCAAGGCTGAAGTTCAAAGCTCAGTGGTCCATAAACTCTTTGAAGCTACTTTTATTTGTACTGAGGAAGCATCAGTCACAGACAAGATTAATTTGAGATCAGAAAGCAAGATTGAAGCCAAAAGCCCACTTGGTCTTGACTTTAATGTAGATCACATCTACATGGGTGGCATTAACACTGACCAGTTGTCTGCTGACAGCTACTTAAAAGGAAAGATCATGGCTGGACCCATGTATGGGGAGACTACATCATCCCAGTCCTTCACCATCTTCCCATTCAAGAGAGAAGTAAAGATTGATTCTACTTTTGACCTCGACTCCACCATCATGCAGGCCAAGAACACATTTGCAGCCTCCCTTGTTAATGGGGAAATGTCAGTTATGTCTGTCACCAAAGCTTTCGAAGACATCCTAGGCCACGTTGCTGAGCTTTCCTTCAAAAATAACAAGCTGTCGCTTAAACATGAAGCCAATGCCTTCGCTCTTGGAATGAAAATCCGCAACAATGCTGAAGCCTCCGCTGGTGCTGGTGAGATTAGCATGAGGATGGAAACCATTGCAGACCATTTGGAAAACCGTGCATACCATCTCATCATTGCTGGTCTTGATGGTAACGGTCTGGTTGTCAACAGTGATGGCATCATAAAGCTCTTTCAAAATGAGGCCACTCATAAAGCTACTCTCAAGATGAATGAGGCTGGTCTGGCAATAAAAGGATCAAACATACTGCTGAGCCCCCTGGCACTGGAAAACACCATTGAAGGTGGTTTTGATGCTTCAGGGGCAACTCTGACCATCACCAACAAGGCAGAAATGGATCACAAGAAGTTTGATAATGTCAACAGTCTGATCTTCAAACTCTCTAGCCTTGAGTTCAGCTCAAAAGCAGAGGTCGGCACAAGTGAAATTTCCATCTACACTCATGACGTCATGGTCAACATGAAACCTTACACTGTGTCTGCAAACTTCATGAACAAACTAAACATTTGGACCACTACCTTCATTAATGAGGCTCGGCTGCAAGTAGAGCCATACAAAATGGATCTGACGGGACAAATGAAAGCTGTGTATGGCCTGGAAGAAATCAAGCACTTGTATCAGGTCAATTACGCTGATATGACTGCGACCTTTAAAGGCAGCACCACTGGGAAGATCTTTGGAACTCACATGACCCACAACAATGAGCTTGAAGTGATCGGTCTTGCTGCCAAAGTCACCAGCGATTTCCGCTTCCACTCCCAGGCAATGCGCTATGACCACACCATCCGTTGCAGTGTTGTGCCTTTTGATTTTAACCTTGATGCTGTTGTTAATGCTGATGGGGACATGATGATATACGGCAAGCACAGTGGACAGCTCTATGGCAAGTTTCTGATGAAAGTGCAACCTTTGGCTTTTGCAAGCACACATGAATGCAGAGCATCACTAACACAGCAGCTAGACAACGGATTTGCCCTTGAGACCACATTTGACAACAAAATCGATAATGCTTTTTCACTTCAAGAGCAGAAGATCAATTTCAGAATTAAATCCAAAGTGAATGAGCATGCTTTTTTGCAGCTGTTCAGTATTTACAACATGGCTGAGAGAGCAGGAATCGAGGCCTCTAGCAATATCTTTACCAATGTTTTCAACACAGAATCTATAGAAAACCAGGAATTTTCCATCTCAGGCTTTGTCAAGTATGACAAGAACACAAACAGCCACATGATTCAGCTACCTCTAATGGAAAACCTGCCTGTCCTCTTGGAAAGCATCAAGATCATAATTGTGAATATTGCAGAGGTTCTGCAAGATTGGATCAACAATGCAGAGATAAGAGCTAAACTAGATGCTCTTCCTGACCAATTAACTGAGTTCATTTCTCAAATCAATATTGGAGGGTACCTGACTCAGCTGAACCACATTTTTGACACAATGTCCATGGACGATATAGAAGCTTTTTTGAGAGATCTGCAGGCCACTGTTGAGAAGATGTTCGCAGACATCAAGCTGTTCATCCAGAATTTTGCTGCTAAGATGAAGGATCTTGTTGTCAGTGGCGCTCTTTCTGACCCTGTCATTCTGAAGATTGGTGAAATCCTAAATGCCATCAATGAGAAGTATGGCATCCAGGCTAAGATAGTTTTTGCATTTGATACCATGATAGATATGATTCAGGAGTTTGACATGGGACAGTTCAGAGGAACCAGAATGCAATTCCTCTACGATATTGATTCCAACAGAGATATCAAGCGTACCCTCAGAGTAATCTTGACAGATTTGAAAGAAGTTGTTGAGGATTTTGACATAAAAGAAGTTGCTTTAATGGTCCGACAAGTGGGTGGCTTAGTGTTCACTATTTTTGAAGGAATCATTGAAGAAATGATTAATAGCACTCCTCTTGAGATGTTCACATATATAAGAGATTATTTTGTTTCAATTTTTCAGGAATTTAACATTCCTGGTAAGATCTCATCAGGATATGCCCAAATAAGAGAAGTGCTTGTGAAGTTTGAGGCTGACAAAAAGGTTCAAGTTATCTTACAAAGCACAGTGGGGCTCATCAAGCAGCTCAAAATTGAGGAAACAATGAGAACTGTGTCCAAGATGGTGAAGGATGCTAATATTCCTGCCAAATTCATGGAAGCCTTCCAGCGTATCATCAACTATTTTAAATCAACTGAAATTAAATATATAATTAAGGAGTTGAATAGGAATATTGAAGCTATTGTGGTTAAGATTAAGTCTTTGCAATATAATGACTTTGTCAATTATGCCAACAAATATATCGCTGAATATACAACTTATGTAAACAACATGATCCGGACCCTGGAAATCCCCCAGAAACTTGAGGCAACGAGAGATTTCTTAAATCAAGTCTTGTTGTCCTTGAGTGGCATTATGGAACGCTTACGCGAAATTAAAGTGGCAGAGATTATCAAGTCCCTAAAGGATGTCATGGATGAGCTGGTATTTGATAACCTCCGTAGCTTTTCAGACATTTTAAAACAGAAAATTGTAACTTTTGATGCCAAAACTACAATTCCCACTTTTATGAAGCCTCTAAGCAAATACTACAGGAAATGTGTTGAATTTGCCACTGACATGATCAAGATTACTTTTGAGATTATGATGATACCTCACCAAAAACTCTCCAGGGAGATCCAGCAAATCATCAATGGGATTAGTGCTGAAGTGAAGAAAGGCGAGCTGAATATGCCCTCCTTTACCATACCTTTCACCGATCTTGTTGTGCCCCCATGGAAGATTAGGATGGGCGAGCTTGAACAGATTGAAATCCCGACAGAGCTGAACATCCCTCCATTTACAATCCTGGGCCAGTACACCATCGATGCCACAAGAGTTTCCATCAGTGACATCAAGGACGCAATCATTGAAGTTATCAACTTCTTCATGAACTTTGAGATTGGACTGCCTGATTTGGATGCTTTCTTTGGAGACTTGACCATGAATTTTCTTCCTCCCATGCCTGCAGTATCCTTCCCTGAAATCGCTCTTCCTGAATTCTCATTTCCAAGCATCCCACAAGTTCCAGTAGAAAAACTTGTTAAGTCTCTTCAGGTTCCTGAAATTAAGTTCCCGAGCATTCCACATGAGATCGCAGTCCCTTCTTTTGGTAAACTCTATGGAGAATTCAGATTCCACACTCCCATCTACAGTGTCAAGACATCTGCTGAGTTCCAGAACTCAACCGAGAGTGAAATGACACCTTCATTCACAGGATTCCTGACCTCCCAGGCTGTGTCTTCTTTAGATGTCCTTAATTACAAACTTGACGCATCTGCTCGCCTTGCAATCCCTAAAATGAGTCGTATTGTCTTGGCAGAGACTTTCAAATTGATGAGTAAACCCCTTGGTGCTGAACATCAGGCATCTCTGTCTCTCTATGGCCTCTCTGCTCAGGCTCAAGCCAAAACTGTTATTAAGGTCAATACCTCACCATACAGTGGTATTTTCATGAATACGGCCTTTATTGCGATGGAAGAAGGAATGTCTGGGTCTCTGGAAACAGTCTATAACCATTTTATCAACATCCCTACATTTGATGTCAGACATGACGTCGATCTGACTCAAAAAGCAATTGTTCACCAGAATGGCTACACCATCACTCTAAAAGTGGACAATTCAGGCAAGGGCCATCACAACACTCATAATGGTAACCACAACAGTATCCTCCAAATGTCCCTGACTCCCAGTGTTGTCACTCTTAGTTTCATCGGTGATACAGATTCAACTCTCTTAAAGATGAAACAACAAGTTTCTGCTGAACTGGGAACCCTCCGATACTTCAAGTTTAACATCCGTAATGAGGCAGAAGCACCTATTTTTAAGAAGAGTCTTTTTGTGGCTTCTGGCCAAGGCAGCTTCTTTGATATGAAAGTTGATATAAAAGCGGATCATCACACAGAGCTGTTTGGTACCCTTGCTGGATTCCTGTCCAATAGACTCAACATGCTCCTGCAGCCTTTTCAGGTTGTCGTCGAATTCCAAAACAAAGGAAATGCCAAGTTCAATGTTTTTGAGAATCTGCCTGTTACAGTAGACCTGCAGAATGATTATGCAGTTGTTTTAAAACCTGATGGCCAACAGGTGAACACTCTGGCTTTGCTGAGTCTCAATCAGTGCAAAGCCTTCTATAACTTCACTGTTGACAATAATGAAAATCAGGCTGGGCTCTTCATGGTGATGGAAAGCATGGCTGATCTTGACTTCCTGAGAACCCCCATCAACATTCCTTATATTAATTTGCCTTTCATTGGATTCCGTACCCCAGCTGTCTCCAATCTGAATTTGTATGAGCAGACTGGATTGACAAACCTTTTTAGAACCACTGATCAGTTTGTGAATGTGGACACCAAGGTCATATACCAGAAAAGCCGGGACGCCCCTCTTTTTGATCTGATGGGTGTAATTCAGCTACCCACTGTTGGTGACCTCATCACAGAGCTGTCCTTCAAGTGTGACATTATGAACCTGAATGTCAACGTTGGAATGTTCACCGAAGATGATCTCGTCATCCGCCTGAGGGGCATCACAACATCTGATTATGCCTTTCTTGATGCCAAACTTGATGGCACCACTAGTCTGACTGCCAAGAGAGGGCTGAAGTTGGTAAATTCTATTTCCCTTGAAAACAACTACATTGAAGGCACTCATGAAAGCACCTTTAGCATGAGCACTGAAACCTTTGACATGGCTGCCTCTGTCACTACAGTTTCAAAGATTGCCTTGCCTATACTCAATGTCGAAGCCACCCAAAATTTTGTTGCAGACACCAGAACCAAAGCAAAAACTCTCTCCACTTTTATCATCAAAGGCGATTTCAACATCCCATTATTGAAAGCAGTTGGAAAGGGCAATGCTTACTATAGTCTGAAGTTGGAAGGAGCCTTTGACTCTGTTTCCATGGAATCAGCTACAAGGGCAACCTTGAACGCAACAGTGCTTGAAAACTATGAGATGTCAGGAATCTTAAATAATATGATGGATCTCTCTTTGAGTAATATGGGCCTGCTCTCCACTTCTAAGAATTTTGCTGTTTGCAAGCTTTACAATGCCGGCAACAAAATCATGGACATGGATATGAACGAGAATCTTGCTGTCAAAGTCTCCCATAGCAATGTGAATGCAATGCTAGAGCACATTAATAACCATGAGGTGTACCTTTTCAACATGTACACCAATGGAAAAAATTTAGCCAAGGCTAAATTTGATTTCACCCCCGCCACTTCTCTCACTGCTGACATCGAGATCAATGTCTCTCAACAAAGTAGTATGGGTGACTTCATTTTCCTCCTGAAAAATATTGCTGATATGGGATCCGCAAGGCAGACGATGTCCACTAACATGAGGTTTGCCAGCCCAGTGTACAGCACAGACCTGGAAGCTGTGGCGGAAGGCAATGCTCCTGTCTTCAAAGTCACCATGAAATCCTCTTCAAACTCTGCTCTCATGTTCCTGAATCATTTAATGGATGGTGAGCAAGTGCACAACACTCTTATCTGGCTTAGGCTACAGTCATATACTTAATATTGCTTGTCTCTTTTTAATAGTTTCTTCCACAGCAACGTTTGAAAATCAAGCTCACAACATGGTCAATAAGGTCACCCTGAAGCTCTCTGAGCTGAACATGGACCTTAACCAAGCCCTAAGGTAAGGTCTGCTTTTCCATCCAGGATTTCCTGGATGAGGTGCCATATCAATCTGTACTTGAAAATTTTGGGGGATTTTAAATGATTTTATTGTTTTTTGGGTTTTGTTTTTTTTTAGTTCCTCTCACCACACTCTGAATGTGGGCTTCACCAGTCCTACTTTTGCTGACATGAACCTCCGTTACGCTGCTGGTAGAGATGGCATCAGTGCGTCAGTATCCTCCCCCTCTGCCGGATTCCTTGGTCTTCAGGTTAACAGCAGAGTTCCATCTGTGATGACTGCTAGAGTTTATAGTCGCTATCCCGTAAGTATCTTTTATGTAATCTGATATGACTGAAAATTACTGCGAAATCATTAAAAATAGTTTATTGAATCTTTTTCTGTTTCAACAGTCTGCTCCAGAGGTTGATGTCGATGTGTTAGCTGTCAGATCAATAATTAAAGATGGCGATATGATGAGACTACAGGTGGCCTACAACATGGAGGTGCCCAGAAGTATGCTATTAGAGCTGAAGACCAGAATCCCTTCCATCCTCTCTTCAGTCAAGCTGTTTGCTGAGAAGTATCAGATCCCAAGAATCGTGGAAGATGTGAAGATGGCTGCTGTGACCCAAGTCAGCAAGATCTACGATGCTGTGACCAGTCACGACTTTCAAATGAGACCACTGTCAATCTTCTTCAGGAACAGCATCATCCAGGCCCAGAAGATTGTCCAGGGTTTCATTGATGCAGCTGTCAAGTTCTTAAGAGAAACTACATTCATATTGCCTGGGTCTCATGCACACACCACCATCCCCGTTGTCCTGCAGGATTTGACCAGCAGAACTGCTGAAGTGCTGGAAATGATCTTTCAGAATATATACACAAACATGCAGCTCTACTACAATGGTTTTGTTGAAATGATGATGAACGTGAACCTGAGCATGCCGGTTGGTGATGTGATAGCTTCGAACCAGTTTGTGGTTGAGGTCAAAAAAGCCATCACAACTGCTTTTAGGAAAATGGTGGACTTTGTGAAAAACATGGAGAGTCTTGACATCATGTTAGTGAAACTGGGCAAGACCCTGAAAGATGTTGCTGAGAAAACCCAGGAGTTTGTTGACTTAATTCAGTCTGACTATTTAGATGCTTTCTTGGTCGATATCAATTTACAATACGTGGAATTTATCACCTCCTTGAGGTATTTTGTTGACCAGTTTGCTGCCTCAAATATGGACGATGTCAAAGAAACATGTGACTTCATGATGGACATGCTTGTACTCGTGGCTGAACGGTTCAAAGATGTTGTGTATGGTTTCCTGCAGCAGCCCTCAATGGAGGTTCAAAACTCCATGACAATTAGTGACGGAACACTTCAGATCGACCTTCCATTTTCATTCCGGCAGTGAAGCTCATGGGGAACACCTCCACAGCTCTAATCATATTCTTGGAAGGAGTATGGACAATTTGTTCTATAACCCTATTTATAAAAACAAACACTTAAACACTTGTGGTTACATGTGAATGAATATGCTGCATTTGAACAGTGTTTGAAAATCACATTTTCTGTAAATGAGATGGTGACAATAAAATACATCAAAGCGTTATTTACCGTTTCAATGTTTTTTTTCCCCCACATTTACTGTTTAAAAAAATGAACACCTCATAATGCTTAAGAGCATACATTCATTTTTATTTAGTTTAAAAATTAAAGACAAAGAAAGCAAGCAAACAAAATATTAAATAAAGGTCTTAGTGATTGGGGGGAAAAAATGAGTTGTAGATGCGTTAGTAATTAGTAATAGTAATTTCCCTTCCTACCAGGAGGTGTCACTAAAGTGCCTTGTTAAAAACAGCTACCTCGTAATCAACCAGAAAGGGCTTTTTTTTTGCAAATTGTATGAAGTACATTGATAACTAAGATATAAGATGGAGGTCACATGACAGCGTTTAACTGTCGTATTTGTTTTTGTGGGTTTTTTAAGCTAAATAATTCATGGGAATTCATGGTCCTGTGTTGTAGTACTTCATGAATTTAATTTATCTGTCAAACACAAGCTTAATTTAGACAACAACAAAATAGAACTCTTTAGTGTCCTGCAATTTAAAAAAATGCTTTAATGTTTAAATTACTTGTTTTTACCGATCTACTGAGGAAATGTAGGCAGCGCCGGACACACAAACAATGTGGTTAATGGATGAACTGGGTATTTAGGTCATACAACCAATACGCCTGACATATCAGTAATAAAGAGCTTGTTGGGTTTAACACATGGAAAAATTTGTATTTATTGATTTATTTATTTCTTTTAATGAAAATGACTCAGACGACAAAAGTCCTTATGATTTTGTGAAATTGCTGGTTGCATGTTTCAAGCAGATGAACATAAACCTTTGACCCTTTGCTGTCTTTCCTGAACATACTGGAACTGGTTATCAAGAAAGATATGAGAAGATATGACTGAGGGAGATGTAGGAGGCCATTTTTGAATGTTTTCCTCTCTTTTATTAAAAGTAAAAATGTGCCATTAGATAAAATAAGTGCTCAGCTGGCTCATTTTGCTGCAAAGGGAATGGAATCCTATTGACTTGCTCTACTTTTCTGCCTCTGTCTCCAGGGAAAGCCTTTCTTTCAATACATACGCAAATCATAATAAAACATACTCAAATGTCATATTCCAAAAACACCATGTCTTGAATTTTTTTTCAGTGGCCAGCATTCAACTTGGTGAAGAGCCTCTTTGGGCCTCCATGGTCATGCTAAGTGCTGTGTGATGGCACTACACTTAACTTTATGGTTGTTCATGTCCCAGTTAAAGGAGCTTTGAGTCAAGCATTTTAATCACAGAGACATTAGATAAGTAAGGAGGGCACTCTTTGCATTGATATTGAGATTTGAGTGAATGTTCCTGCATCATGGGCCCAATTTCAGTATCAGTGCTCTTATCAGGATTCAAGCCAGCTATAATTACTGCCATTTAACTGCATTACACCTCTTTTATAATGGCTGAATTTAGGATTTATTGCAGCCATACATGAATTTGCGTTTGTTTGAGACATTGTTTTAGTCCTGTTTGTAAAAAGGCTGATGATTTGGCTCCTCACCATGACACAATCTACCAGTGAACCTCATTGATCTGTTCCTTTTTCTCAGCTCTTACAACAACAAAGTCACATTTTCGTGGGTGTTAATGCAGGACCCATGATCAGTTTCACAGTATGACCCTTTTGACAGTATGACCTTTGACCTGAGTTCAGAGGCAGCACACATTAATGGGAAGCTATCTTGCTTTTTTTAATTGATCCACAATTGCCTGTCAGGTTGGGTTAGTTCCTGTGTGGTTGTTCCAATCACCGTGAGTGAAAACTGTCAATGTATGCATTCAGAAAGGACTATTTACCAGCGAGCATGGCATCGGATCACAGCGACTCCACCAGGCGGGATGAATGCTGTGTCATATCAATGTGAATTTTAATCATTTTTAAGCCTCTTTGATTTTTAAAGAACACTATCGTCACACAATGCTGACTATTTCATGCCGCCGTGGTCCTTATGCAACAGACTGCCTTCTTCTGCCTGATTAACTTATCTTGAGTTCACTTCTGTTGTAATCCTGATCAATCAGCTGTCATAGACATCTCTGAGGAGGTGAAAGGTCCATCAAGAACATTGAGACATCCAGACTGAGATGGTTCTTGGGGTGGCGCAGAAGAAATCGACTGTCTCAGTAGGCCGGCCTTGTTGACACACGCTTATATTGAACGAGTGTGATTAAAAATGTTAAATAATTAAATATACACACGTTACATAAGGATGATGTCCAGACCACAGTGAAGTGTTTGCTATAAGGAATAAACCTCCCCATCGGCCACCAATAACAACTTAATAATCATTTGCTTCAGTCGGGGGTGTCACAGGCTCCTCTGGGAGACACTATCGATGTCAGTCACACAGGACTGGATCGAGTTCCCACCTGGAGACTCCTTGATAAATACCCAAAACATCTTCTCTCAGTTTTATTATGTTTAATGTGTGCCTTCAATGTCTACCCTACAATTTTGTCTTTTTAAACCCAAGGCAATTAAGGTATATCTTCAGAGTCATGCTAGATAAAAGGTGACTCTTTGACCATCAACTCCAAATCATGATGAATCATGTCATACCAACCAGTATCTTCAACAGTAAACATGGCTCATTTCAGTTTCCAATCAGGTTTAGCCCATTAGGTGGTTTGGAGACATAAAAATTCTTCTTCAGGCATTAGTGAGTGTGTGAATGGGCCCTGTATGTGTGTGTGTGTGTGTGTGTGTGTGTGTGTGTGTGTGTGTGTGTGTGTGTGTGTGTGTGTGTGTGTGTGTGTGTGTGTGTGTGTGTGTGTTTGTGTGTGTGCGTGTGTGTGTGTTCTTGTACTAGCTACATACTGACTGCCAAGATCTGCATTCTGCAATCAAAGTGAGGACATTTTTGGGAATTGAGGACAATTTTTTCTGGCCCTCACAACTTTGAGGGTCAAGACCTGTTTTAAAGGTCGAGGGTACAGTTGGGTTTGGGTTAGGTTTAGGGTCAGGGGGTTAGTTGGGATGGTCAGGGTTGGGGTGAGGGGCCTATGAAAGTCCTCACTCACAAAAATGTGTTTGTGCATGTGTGTATTTCAGAAACAATTTGACAATCCTGATGATCAAGATCATCTTATATGCAGTGATAACACACTCTGGTGAAAATTACTTTGGTTTCAATTCTTCACGTGTGTGATTCATGGTGTTCAGTAGTCATGGGCCAAAGGTTCACGCAGCCTTCTGTGAGAAGGCTTCATTTATTAGAGAACACTGATGTGACCTTTGTTCCAAAAAAACAAATTCAAGAGTGTTTACTCATTTTTAGGCTGATTAAAAAACTGAAAATACCTCTGGGCATTTAACTTTAAATCTAAAAACATCATTTGACCATATTATTCATTATTTATTCCATTTATTACATACAAGATTTATTTTCTGTTTAAATATTAATGTTGAAATGGAATGACAGGAACATAGCCCCCCCCCCCAAAAAAAAAAAAAACAATGATACAACACCAGCTGGAACAGTAATGTGAGATAGTGAAACAGTCCCCACCCAGTGCTGACAGACACAACATTATAACCTTTGGCCTGCCACAAGGAGCCAGACTTTGAAACCAGGGCAACACATTTGCAGGTAACCTCATCTCTCATGCTGTAAGATGTGACACGAGTATAAAAGCCTGAATGAGGAAGCGGCAGAATTAGTCTTCACAGAAAGAGGAGGACTCCCTTTAACTCCAGGCTCAGGAGCTTACAGAGCCCATCATGGGGGGTACCAAGCTCTGCCTTTTGCTGCTGGTGGGCACATGCGCACTTGCCCGTGAGTACTGGGACATATTTTTACATTTAAGCATTATATCTACAAGAGGAAAGATGAGAATATGTGAAAAAATAAAAGTTGTTGCTTTGTGGAAATAACATAATTTTTTACATTTTCAATGTTATCATGTTATTTGCTCATGTAAATATGAATTTAATTTTAACTATATAATTTGATCCCAACTGCCATAGCTAAAAAAATGAATCTGGTTAAAAATATTGAAAATAAAACTATTTTAAAAATGTATATATGTTCTACAAAAGTTATCCGAATTTTAATTTGTATTTTAATTGTTCATGTTACTTAAGTTTTCCAATTTCATACATTTTAAGGCTTTATTTATTTATTTATTTATTTATTTACTTACAGAGCAAGATGTGGGGAATGCTGCAGATTCTCCGGTTTGCCTTTGTAAGTGTTTAAAATCTGCTCTATCCCATTACAAAAGCACAATAGAAATTTCGAGATATTTCTGTTTACACAAAACCATGGATATTAGAGAATAAAATACAATTTTATTGATCTATAGCAGGAAATTGTTTTCTTAATATTTCAATAAACATTGCTGTGTTCTAAACAATGGTTCAAATATCACTTAGTGGCCAAAAGGTACAAGAACTTCAGACGGTTTGTGTACAACTATGAAGCTGAGACCCTCAATGGTGTAAATGGAGCAACGGACAACAAGAGCGGACCCAAAATCTCCTGCAAAGTATGTTTCACAGCCACGTAGGGTCTCACGAATGCAGCGATCTGTTGAATGAGAGGCAGGCGTTTTGAGACGTGTTTAATCTGCTCTGTAGGTGGAAGTTGAAGTGCCTCAGACTTGTAGCTTCATCCTCCGTACAACAGAGTGCTCCCTGAAAGAGATTTCTGATGTGGATGGAGATGGAAACCCTGTGTATCGTCCTGCGTCTGGAGCTAAGGCTTTCAAAGAAGCCATGGCCAAGTGAGTTGTCTTTCAAGTGTCCCGTGTTAATCTGGATTCTGAATCCAAGGACTGATTGATGATGAAGGGTGACTGAAACATGAACGCGCCAACAGGAACCTGCTGAAGATCACAGTCGATGGACAGAACCAGGTCAAACTGTACCCTGAGGACGATGAGCCCATCAACATCCTGAACATCAAGAGGGGAATCGTGTCCACTCTGATGGTCCCAGTGATGGAGGAGGACAAGAACGACAACATGGTAATTGTTCTGCTGTTTTTCAATACCTCAGCCATCAATTCAGGCCGGAGAGACTCACAGAGAGATAAAGACGTTTCACAATGTGTAGATAAGAAAACTGTACTTACAGCTGCAGGTCAAAGTCCCAGATAACTTTATCTTGTGAACAGCATCACCTGCCCTTATAACGGGGGGCAATCTTCCAGATCAGTTGATAATCAGAGCAATTGCTATGAGACAAAAATATGTTTACCACAGTAGATCTCATAGCTGGGATGATGATGATGATGATGATGATGATGATGATGACGACGACGACGACGACGACGATGATGATGATTTATCTCTTTCTTTCCAGCCCACCGTTCATGGAGTGTGTCACACTGACTACACTGTCAACGCCAGGGAAGTCATCGCCACCGACGTGACGATCAGCAGGGATCTCTCCAGCTGTGATCTGTTCTCCGCCCGCAGGCAGGACGTCAGCCCTCTGGCCCTCATCACCGGCATGGTAAGACGTCAGGAGTCACTTTTGCCATGTCACCGCAGCAACCAAGCGGAGACCCTGGTTGGATTTGTGCGGGGCTCTCAGCCCCGACTCAGGTCTGAAGACTTTCACAGCGGCACATGTGTTTACATCCCCAGAACCAGCCTCTGTCCAAGATGATCAGCAGCACCCAGACTTGCAACTACAAGTTTGACAACCAGAAGAAGCACATGACAAAAGGAACATGCACGGAAAAACACATCTTCCTGCCCCTTTCCTTCCAGTAAGCTTAGATACAATAATCCTGTCCCCATTCTAAGGTTTTTGCCAAACAACAGAAATTATTCCCTGTTTCTGATTCTAACCACGTTGCTGAAAGTGTCTCCTTTCCTCCTCAAACAGGAATGAATATGGCGTTTCTACTGTGGTGAAGCAGACCATGACGCTACAGGACACCGCAAGGATCAACGACAGAATCTTTAACCGCAGTCAGTATCTCCTGGGCTAAAACAGTAAAATGGAAGTGGGCTGGCGGACAGCATTAACCTGTTATCTGTGATGGGTTCCTGTGCAGACGAGGCCAACGTCAGGTTCCTGGGCATGGAGCCTGCTGACTCCAAGTCACCGATGCAGAACAAAAATGCCGCCGTTGAGACCCTGAAGCTGCTGAACACTCTGTCACAGACCCCTAAGGGCGAGGAGCGCGCCAGTCTCTTCCACAGGCTGGTGTCCGAGCTGCGGGTTCTGAAGCTTGACATCCTGGAGTCTGCCATCGCTGAGATGATGGATCTGTCAGAGCCCCTGTCCTGGCAAGCGCTGGTTCAGTGTGGCACTGCGGAGTGCACGAGCATAATGATGAAGGAGCTGAGGAAGATGTCCCCTTCTGCTCTTGAAGTCGATGCCGCCGTCTATGCCCTGGGACTGCTGCCGAACCCCTCACCCCTGATGGTGAGAGACATGTTGGCCATGGCCCAGTTCAAACAGAGCAAACCCATCATGTATGCCCTGAGCAACGTGGTCCGGAAGTAAGTAAACTGCTGTGTTCTGGGTGGCAAAGGGCCAGTTTATCACGCATCACTAACCTCTAACCCGGTCACTAGGCTGTATCAGATGAATGGCGTCACCCCTGAAATCACAGCTGTGTCTGAGTTCATCTCTTCTCTCCTGGGCGCAGACTGTGCCGGAGATAAAGATTTGACCTTTTTGACCCTGAGGGTAGGTATCCAGCTCGTAAAATTCTAGTGATTATATAAATATATTGCCTCGGCCTAATTGCCCAGACCATTACAGGTTGCTGGCAACATGGGAGATGTACTGGAGGCTGGTAACCCTTCCATAAAGAACACACTGGTCAAGTGCATGAGGCAGCCTGCAACCACACTGTCGGTGCAACTAGCAGCCATCCAGGCATTCAGGCGCATGTCTTTGACAGATGAGGTGAACAGCAACCCTTTCCAATATGATTGATCAGTGTTTGTAATAAGTGCTAAGGCTTTACTCTGGTTCTTATTGAGCAGGCTCGCAACAACCTCCAGAGGGTCTGCCAGTACCCCAAAGGCGCTGTGCAGAAACGGCTGGCTGCCTACCTGATACTGATGAAGAATCCTGTGGACAGCGACTTCGACATGGTGAACAAGATCCTGAAGCAGGAGCAGAATGAACAGATCAAATCCTTTGTGAGCTCCCACATCTACAACATCATCACCTCCACTGATTCAGAGGCCCAGAAGTAAGAACAGAACACTTATCATTGATATTTTTTTCCACACTACAACAGAATTGTATAAAAATATGCTTTTGCTTATCGCCACAGGGTTGCTAAGAAGCTTATGGATGTCCTGAAGGACACAACAGTCTCCACGCACAGCGACTACATCTCCAAATCACGCAACTACAAACTGGGCTTGGCCTATGGGGACATGCACGCTAGTGTTCAGGGTAATCTATTCTTTGATCCGAGTAGCAAACTGCCAAGGGAGGTCCTGCTGGAAACTACCCTCAATGCTTTTGGTTTCAACATGGATGTCTGGGAGGTACGTCATGAGCATCTTCAATGCTCATCATGGCACTGAAGATGCCATGATGAGCAGGGTTTTTTTAATCAAGGTTAAGATTTTAACACAGTAATACTTTTTTCTAACAGGTTGGCATGCAAGGAAAGGGTTTTGAGCCAACCGTTGAAGCTTTATTTGGAAAGAATGGATTTTTCCCTGACACTCTGTCCAAGGTTCTATATTGGACGATAGATAAAATTCCCCAGCTTGAAAAATGGGCCAAAATCTCAGAAAGAAATAAGGTAGAATATTCGTTGTATTCAAACTTTAAAGCACTTAAAGCACTGTATAATTCTTACAATGTGTGACAATATTTGCCCAACTGACATATTTTTTGTCTTTCTAGCTTCATGACAACCTTATGAGAGAAATTGTCAACAACTTCAACAAGGTGGTTAAAAGTTTGCAGAGCCAGGAGGCCCCAGAGGCTTTGGCCTACCTTAGGATCATGGGAAATGAGCTTGGCTACATCAAAGGCAACGAGCTGAAGTTCATAACTGAAAATGCAGTCATGTATGCAGACATTTTAACACACATCATTCCTTCCAAGGTACCACTTCACTTCAACTCCTAATTTCCAATATATATGCTGCATTTTTAACTACTGGCCACAGTGAATGGGAAGTCAACATGACGGTTATGTTTACCAGGTTATGGCTAATCTGATGTCCAGCACCAAAAATGAAATCTTTGTCCATTACATCTTCATGGACAACAAATTCGTCCTGCCGACAGCATCTGGCTTGCCTCTGACATTTGCCCTGTCTGGCACTTTCACACCTGGTGCAAAGGGCGGTCTTAATTTTCTACCAAAACAGGTATATTCTAATATAAACATATTATTTTATTGAAAAGCTAATGAAAATAGTAGGAATGATACATTATAAACTGTTTGATACAATCTGTGTTGCATTTGCAGAAGGAGCTGTCCTTCATGCCTTCCGTAGGAGTCGAGTTTGTTACTCAGATGGGGGTCCACGTCCCTGAATTTGTTGTGTCCACTGTTGAGATGCACACCAGCATGTACCACGAGAGTGCACTCAATGCCAAGATCACCATGGACAATGGCCAGTTGAAGCTTTCCATCCCCGCCCCACAGGGAAAAACCAGGATCTTCAGCATCAGGTAAAAGTGGGGTAAAATGGGGCTTTTAAATAATACATAAAAGGATGCTAGGTCTGTGGGTTATAAAGTTTCCTTTCTTTCCTTTTGTAACAGCAACAAAGTGCTGATTGTTGGTGCTGGCCTTGCTCAAGTGATTCCACACAGTGATGGTGATGTGAACTGCAGACGTCTATTTTCTGGAGTCAATTACTGCATCGAAACACTCCGCAAAGACACTAGTGATATGAGGGCTGCTCCTTACTTCCCCCTGAATGGAGAGACTAAGTAAGTCACCCACCGTGTATCAGTGATATCACACTACACAGTAAGGTGTCATCCAAGACCTAAAAGTCTTTTCCTACCAGGTTTGCTGTTGACATCAGTCCTTCCGAGGAGGTCACTGAGTACACAGCCACCATCACATACAAGCTTCTCAAGGAAGGAAAGGATGGACAGCAGAGGGTTGATTCTCTGAAGCTGGCACTGAGAGCTGAGGGTATGATACTGTTATCCTTAAAATGACCCTTAATTTTGCAATGTAGACTTATAACCTTGTTATTTTTGTAATGTAAAGTCATTAAAAAATGTCCTTAAATCAGGTGCACAACCTACTGAGGCTACAGCCACCATGAAATACAACTGGAACAGGAATGTCTTTACCACCCAAATCATGATACCTGACTTTGACGTCGAAACGGGCATTAAGATTGGCATGACCGACAGCAGCTCCAAAGGGAAATCCATCCTGATTGAGATCTCCAACAAGAACATTCCACAGCTCTCCCTGATTGGCCGTGCCAAGTGAGTGGACATAGTCATAACCTGGAAATAAATCACTGTTGTACACAAGGTATCTTCCACCATCAACAAGTATTGATTATAAATGTTTTATTAATTACAGGCTTCAGGCCATGACTGATGGCATGCTGCAGGTCCAGATGTTAGTCCCTGCACTCAAGACTGATGCTACACTCACTGCAACCATGAAAAAAAGTGATGGACTCACTCTGGAAATCAAGAGTGATTTTAAGCTCGCTGAGTCCTCCTCCGTTCAGGCCGTCACATTCAAATATGGTAAATCTTGTGTTCCTCAGACATTATTGCTCATTTTAAGCATGTTCATTAAATGTATGTTTGAAATTCTACCTTATTTATATTTCAGATGAAAACCAGGCTGAGGTTCAGCTGATGTCCAACATGAATGCTGATACCATGGTCCTGAACTTTTACACTAAAACCTGCATGGACATGCTCAGGGTTCTTTTGGATGTTGCCATGGAGCATCAGGTTGTCAGTACTGACTTAAAACTACGTCATATTTTCAACAAGGCAGTTGAGGTAATGATCACAAGTATTGGGGAAATGATGTCAGTATAATGTGACTTGTAGTCCTTTTAGACTAAAGATTAATAATATGTGTGTTTATCAGGCGAGTAATATCTGGGTGAACAAGCTCACAAGCGATTGTACCTATGCTGAAGCACTGAAGAACAAAATGGCTGAAGTGGAGATGCCAACTCTTCCTGAAAACCTTTTCATGAACTTGTAAGTCATCACCAGGAGTAAAAAATAGAATAGGTTATACATTTCAGTAACAAAACATCATATCTGATTCACATGTAATAAATCATTTGCTTTCATCATTTTACCAGTGAAAGCACTTTCAAGTACCGTTTCAACCAGGACCGTCTGGAAATCAGAATCCCTCTCCCTCTTGGTGGCAAGTCATCAAAGGAGTTGAGAATACCTCCAGTTGTCACCACACCACGCATCTTTATGCCTCAGATGGGCATGGAGGTTGCCTCTAAGGAGATCCAGATCCCCACTTTTACCATCCCGTCTGAGTATGACCTCACCGTGCCCCTGATTGGAATGATGGAAGTGTCTTCAAAAGTCAACAGCAACTATTACACCTGGGAGTCAACAATCTCTGCTGGTAAAAATATGGCTGATTCTTCCAGCTATGAGGCTAAATTCAACATCTTTGCTGAGAGTCCAATTAAGATTTTGGCTTTCTCAGCTGAAGGTAATTTCAACCTAATAATTTTTCTTATATTTTTTCTTAGAAGTGCATCTATTAATAATTTAGAACAAACTGTTTCCTAATTAGTAATCTAATGATTTGTCCTCCCAAAGGTGCTACAAAAGTCACTGACACAGCAGAGAAAATGATGAAATTCACCACTGATGTTTCCCTGAAACACATGTTCATCAACACAAGCCTTAATGTGCTGGAAACCATTGCTCTCACAGACAATTTAATGTCAACAGGAAAGTACAAAGTGCAGGCCACTTCTCCTCTGGGTTTGGACACTTCCTTGGAGATCACCAACCAGCTCAATCTAGACTCCAGCAAGCTTTTTGGAGACATCAATACAGAGGGACATTTGTCTGTGGGACCCATGACAGCTACCACCACCTATGTCCAGGCCTTCTCTGTTGAGCCACTGAAGAGAAAAGCAATGCTGGACAGCACCCTGAGGGTGAACTCCGATGCCCTGAACATCGGCAACAAGATCAAGGCATCATATGCTAATGATGAGCTCATGACCGAGTGGAGCGCAAACATGAACAGCGACTTCCTCAAACACACCACCAAAATGAGTATGAATTACAAAGATGTAAAGCTGACCATCCACTCTGACTCTGTGACCAAGGCTGATGAGCGTGTGCTCCATAGTCAGGTTGAATTTTCTGCATTTGAAGGACAAATCAGTCTCAGAATTAGAAATGAAGCCGATGACACGACAAACCATGCCTACTCTCTGCTCACTGGTTCCTTGAATCCCTCTGGCTTGGAGATCAACACTGATGGCTCTGTGAATATCTTCTCCAGCCTTGCCTCTCACAAAGCAACCTTGACACTCAACACCAATGGTCTGACAACTAGCTGTACAACCAATGCCCAGCACAGCCCGATGACCTTTGAGAATATCTTCCATGGTGCAGTTGATGCCTCTGGTGCCACCATGTCTCTCTCCACCAAAGGAGCCCTGAAAGAGAACAAAGTTCTGTTCACTGTTCAGGGAAAGCTTGCAAGCACAGAAGCATATCTCAATGGCAACTTTGATAGTAATTTCTATAGCATGAACACCAGGAACAGAGTGAACTTCAAGCTGAATGAAGATGGCTTCCTCTTCTACAGTAACAATGTTGGATCTCTCAACAAGATGAGGACAGAAAACACCAACTCTCTGTCTGTGAACATCAGATCATTTACCCTCCAGTCCAAGACTGACAACTTCCTTGACATGAAAAACTCCTACATGCATGACATCAATGTTGCTGTGGAGCCTTACACTGCCTCAGTGATTGTAAAAAATGACCTGAAGATTAAGGATGTTAACTTTGTAAATGATGCCCAATTTAAGGTAAAGCCCTACACCATTGAGCTGACTGGAACCACAATGGGAGACTTTGCAGAGGAACAGCTTAAACACACCTATGAAGTCAAATTTGTTGACATGGTCCTCACATCAAAGTGCAATACCAACGGCAACCTCCTGGGAACTCAATTGACCCACACTACTGACATTGAATTGGCTGGCCTGAACATCAAGCTTAACAATTTGGCTCATTTGAACTCACCATATCTGCGTATGGACAGCACAATCAAAACTCATGTGGCACCCTTCACTCTGAACATTGATGCTATTTTCAACTCAGATGGTGAAGTGTATCTGTATGGAGAGCAAAGTGGCAATCTCTACAGCAAATTCCTCCTGAAGGCAGAGCCAATGATGTTCACACATTCACTTGAGTACAGAGCATCAACCACCCATGAGCTGGAAGGCAGACCCACCATCAAGACCAACATGAACAATAAGTTCAACAGCCTTCTGAGCCTTGAAGAACAAAGTGTTTCTATGAAGATGATATCCAATGTCAATGAGCACAGTTTTGATCAAGAAATTACTGCCTATAACAATGCAGAGAAAATGGGTATTGAAATGATGGGAACTGCTTCAACCCCCTTCTTCAGTGATGCCAGTGAAAATTATGCCATCTCTGGATTTGTGAAGTATGACAAGAGGAGTGAAGGCCACTTTATCCAGATCCCATTCGTTGAGAACTTGCCAGAACTCATTGAACAAGCCAAGTTAAAAATGTTGAGGCTGATGGACTACAGCATGGAGACACTGAATGACATCAACACCAAGTACGAGATAAGCGTCAAGATCCAGAGCAAATTGTCAGAACTAAAGAAGGTTGTTGACAACTTTGACTTTAACGTCTTTGTCAAAGACCTAGGAAAATTCATGAAATCAGTGGAAAACTATGTCTTCAACCTGGCAGCCAAGTTCCCAGTTGACAAAGTCATCAACATGCTGAAGTTTATCAAGGAAGCGATCATGGCTTGGATCGAGAAGCATGACTTTTCTTATAGGTTCAAAGTTATCTTTGCTAAAGTAGAAGAATTCCTCTCCAAGTATGAGGTCGATAAGGTGATTGAAGCCATCATGAAGGAAGTCCTGAAAATAATGAAGCAGTATCAAATGAAGGAACATATTCAGAAGTTTTTCAAAGCCATGCAGAAAATTGACATCCAGCCGTTTTTCAAAAGAGCTCTGGTACCTCTTCAGGAGATGCTGAATGAACTCTCTTCCTTTGACTACAAGCCACTGATTGATAACATGGTCGATTATTTCATGAGAATGGTCCAGAAAATGAAGTCTTTGGATTACAACATGTTCTCTGCACAGCTGAAAGCCATACTGCTGGAAATGAGCAAGATTCCTGCTTTTGGAAAACTCTATGGAGGGTTCACAATTAACTCACCTCATTACAAGCTCACAACCACTGCTGACCTGGAGAACACCACAACCACATCAGTCACACCCGAGTTTAAGGTAAACTTGAACTCACGTGCAGTATCTACCCTGAAAGTGCTTGACTTCACTGTGGATGCCAGTGCCCATGTTGCCGCACCCAAGATGAGACGCCTGACCATCTCTGAGAACGTTAAAGTTGTCCAGTCATTTTTCAATCTTGATCACAAGGGAACGATGAATCTCTACGGTCTTTCAGCTCAAGCTTCTGCTGAAACCTCTGCAAATGCCAATACTGAATTATATACTGCAGATTTTGGCAATAAGGTCTTCTTTGCTGTTGAAAATGGAGTGTCTGCCAAGATGGAGACAAATTACAAACAAAATCTGAACATGCCTCCCCTCAAAATCTTTAGTGAATCCTCGTTTAACCAAAAGGCTGAGTTTTCGATTGAAGGCAGCACCGCCCACTTGATCATCAACAACATGGCTAATGGAAAATGTACACATGAAGACAATGTAGATCAGGCAGCCCACAAGAGTGACCTGGATATGGCCCTGGATCTTCACACAGCCAAACTTAAATTCACTGGTGCAACAAGCAGGAACAACTTCAAAATGAATCAAGATGTGGTTGCTGACATTTGCATTTTCCGCCATGCTATCATTGAGGCCAAGGTTGAGGTTGAAAGTCCTGCAGTGAAGCGTAGCATTGCAGAGGTTAAGCTTGAGGCTAAAGCCGAGGACCTGAGAGTTGATTTCACCGCTACTCATAACACAGAGCTGACTGGACAGGTTGACGGAGCCATCTCAAACACTCTGACTGCTTCAGCTGCACCTACCGGGCTCGTGTTTGACACCAAGAATAAGGGAAATGTTAAAATCACTCTCCCATTCAGCTTGTCAGGGAAGATAGATCTCCAGAATGACATCTCTTGCATTGTCAACTCAGAGGTGCAGCAGGCCCGTTGGACAGGCCTAGCTAGATTCAACCAGTACAAGTACTCCCATTTTTTTATGATGGATAATGGTGATACAGAAATTAGCTTTTTAACTCAGATGAATGGAGAAGCAGATCTGGATGTACTGAAAGAGCTCATCACCATCCCTGAAATGACACTGCCATTTGTTGGTATTAAGACACCAAAAATTGAAGACTATTCTTTGTGGTCAGACACTGGCCTGAGTTACATCCTCACCACAACTCAGCAGACCTTTGATATGAATGCCAAACTGAAATATATGAAAAACCCTGAGGTAATCACCATTGATGTTAATATGGAGCCACTTGTCAATGCCATCAATACCAATGTCAAGTCTCTGCACAAAAAGATGCTCATTGGCAAAGATAAGACTGCTGCCATGATGGTTGAATCCTACAACAGAGCCAAAGCTGAGTATGAACAATACAGCATTGAGCTGCCTAAAACCATCACAGTCCCAGCCTACAGAGTTCCAATGATGAATGTTGATGTGTCCACATTTACCATTCCTGTGCCTGACTTCAGCCTCATCACAGTGCCATCACTTCACATTCCATCGGCTCTCAGCAAGTTGACTCTGCCAAAAATTACTCTTCCCAAAGTCATGAGCATCAGGATCCCTGTACCGGGTGATTTGACCTACGAGTTCAACATGAAAACACCAATGATCACTCTGAAAACCGATGCAAGCCTTCTTAACCAGGATAAGCTGATTGTCAGACTTGATGCTTCTTCAACCTCTGAATTTAAGCTTCTCAATGGAAAGATTGAGGGCAGCACAACTCTGGAGAAGCTCTGTGGATTTAAAATGGTCTCTCTCCTGGCTGTGAAACATTCACTGCTCGAGGGAAAGCACGATGGCACCATTGTGCTCAACTGTGAAGATGTGGCTACCTCCATCACTAATTCAGCGAAGATCAACCTGTTTCCCCAGTCAGTGGAAATCCATCAGGAGATCACAGGAAGTCCAGAGAAAGGCCTCCTCACTTCTTTATCCACTCCATCAGCAGGATTCATTGCAGTTCAGATGCAGACTAAGCGCCCAGCGCAACTGAAAGCAAGACTCTTCGGCCGCTACCCGGTAGGAGAACATATTTCATATAACTAACATACTTAATTTGTATACACTTTATTCAAATGCATTTTTTGACTCATTTTCGTCTCCCCAAAGTCCCAGCCATCTACTGATGTTGACATCTTGGCTGTGAAGATGTCTGTGATGGAGGCTAAAAAGCTGAACCTTCAGACCACCTGGAATACAGAGATCCCATTCGAGATGATGCTGCAAATGAAGAAACAGGTGCCAGTAGTCACAAAAATGATGTCAGAACCTTCTGTTGCAATGTATAGAAAAATGCGTCAACATGCTAAAGTCCTCGACGATTCATTTGAAGAGGTTAAGGAACAGGGCAAGGTGATGTTTAAGCAAGCATTCGACAAACTAGCAACAGTAGAACTCTCACAAGTTATGACAACTGTCACAGAAAATATGATTACACTTGCCAAGGGTTACCAAAAGAGAGTTGAGGTTATTCTGAACGCTGTTGTTAAATTCCTGAGAGACACCAAGTTCCAAATCCCTGGGTATGAGAAGAAGCTGTCAGGGCTCGAGATCTACCAAAAATCCAGTGCTTTTGTGGCTGATGTGTCTGAAAAAGCTGTTAAAATAATTCCTGAATACATTTCCTCTGTTTTTAGAAATGTCTATGATTATGTCAATACCATTGAATTCACACTTCCTGGCTCCACCTATGTCGTCAGAGGCAGAGAAATCCTCGATGACTTGTTTGTTGCATTTAAGAAAATTCAGGATGAAGTGATCGTAACTGTGAGAAAAATTGGTAACATCCAGCTAGAAGATATCATTAGCAATTATTCTGCATTTATGGAATTTACTACCAAACAAGCTGAGAAACTTTTCCAAATCCTGGAGTCTCAGAATGTTGACAGGCTCTACGCCATTGTGGCTGACACCTACCGTGAAGTCATCAACAGCCCCCTTGTGGGCCAAGTTGCCACACAGGTGGAAAATGTGCGTCAAATTGTCATCGAGTACCTTAAAACTGTGAGAGCTAAAGTGTTTGACATTCTGTCTGACATCAGGACTGAACAGCTTCAAGCCGACATCCAGTCTCAGATCGACTTTGTGGTAAAACGTGCAAATGCCATCCAAAATGACACGATTATGATGCTTAAAGAGAAAAGCAAAGCTGTTGAACCGTTTGTGAGAGTAGAGGACAGACAGGTGGAGATCAACATCCCTTTGCCATTTGTTGCTTAAGTGAACTGAAGTGACTGTTTGCATCGACCGTCTGCTATGTAACATCCAACGGTAAAAGAAATTGTGCCAAATATTAAAATGCAGCATGTTTCCACACTAGAAGTGCGGTTGTTTTTATTCCTACTGTATCTTCCCCCTTTATGTCTTGTATTATTTAAAAACGTGGCCTTGAATAAAGATTGTTTGTACTGCATACAACTCTGCATTTCTCAGTCTCAGTCTCTATTAAATAAGTGCATAACAAAAAACTAGGTTAATAAGGTATTAGAATGCATATAAAAAAACAGGCTAAAAATAATTCAAAACGACCTTGATAGACCCCATGAGTCATTCATACCTTGATGTTTAAATACATCAGACACAAATAGATGTCTGACACACAGACACACAGGCCTATTTTTATCATGAAACAATGACAATGGGCGGTGTTAAAACTGGACTCAGGTTGGGGGAAACTTTTTAAATAACAACTATAGCTAATAATGCTACACCACGAAACCAAATTAAGAGGTATTATCTTTTATTTTAACACACTATGCAATAAATATTCCCAGAACATTCTCATATGTAAAATACTATCTATAAAGTAACGATATACTATACATATAATAACCTATATGAGTTCTAGAAAATAATACCTCGTAAACTAAGGCTACTAGAGTTTCTACAATATAAGATTGATCATTTTAAATTGCATCAATAAGTAGAAAACCTGGTTAGATAATTGATCACTTTTTTATTTGGACATGATAGTGTAAAGACAGTTAAATAAATTTAAGAGACAAACAATAAATAATAAAGGAGAAACAAATATTTCCATGTGCGTTTTGCAAGTTAATATACATAAGAAAAAGAGAAGTAAACACTTATATGATCCTACCTCCGTACTAAAAGACGCATGTAATAGTAAGACAATTAGTGTGCATTTGATTTTATAAATGTAAATATATGTGAAATGAGACTGTAACAATGCTGAGCACGAGACAAAAAAAACATTATTGATTTTTCATAAACAGTACCATTTTTCCATACATTCAGTAACGTCCAGTCGTCCCTGTGCCAAGCCTTCACCAATTTTTGTGAAAGAGATTATCATCTTTATTATAAGAGGCTCATTTGTGTGATTTCCTTTGTTATAAGAATGACTTTTTTTTTTTTAATCTGGCAGTTTGAGAAGAAATTAAGAGATCTGATCAGTGAATAACCTGCCAACACTGAAGCACATGAAGGGGGCCAGTGTGGGAACATAACCACCCTGGACAATGCATTCCTGTCTAGTAAGTCAGCAGAAAAAAAAAAAACCCAGCAACGGAACCCAGGGAGGAATGTGACTTTTACAGTGCAGGCCAGATTCACTTAAAACAAAAAGAAAAAAAAAAAGACACCATCCATTTGAAAAACTTTCATGTACCTTTAATATCAAACAGCGTAGAAACATAGACAGGGAAAATGTAGCGTTTCTATGTCACATGCTCGTCTCCCAGCACCCTCGAGGACAACAAAGCGCTGGTGCAGTTGGCACAGTTCAAGCACGAAACAAGCACTGTTCGGAACACTGGGGTCAGATACGTTGCTTTGCATTTACATTCAGCTACAATGGAAGACGCTTCTACTCCATTTAACAGGAACTCAGAGAGAAAACCTTCTCATAGATGAACTTGTAGCATCAGGGTGTTTTGCAGTTACTTTCAGGTTCTGGCTTAATAAAGATTGTGCTCCATCTGAAATAAAACCAAAATTAAAAGACATATTTCACTGAGAAAGCATCTGTATGCTCGACCAGCTCAGTATTCTCTTGGTAAAGGAAAAAAACACTTCACAGGAAGTGTCAGGGCGGCTCCCAGAGTATAAAAACAACCGAGATCTCATCTCATATTCTCTCAAATGTGCCTCAAACGAGTTGGCTCAGCTGAGCTGCTGGCTCCTCCGCTGGTTATTTTCAGCATGCCAGGCATCTGTAACAGTTCAAATTCTCCACCCAAGCGGCTACAGAACAACGCTGGGTGGGGAAAGAAATGTGGTAATCGACTGAGGAAAAATCTGCAAAAGCACAGTGGACAGCAGCCCTTTGGCAAGACCAGTCGAAAGTCTGCTGAGATACCCGTCACTGTGATGGCACAGAAAAATACTGTTTCAGCTCTAAGAACTCTGAACGTACTAACTGGAGTTTGTGTTATTTCAAATGTGACAACAGGAAAATCCCTGCCTAACCTCACTGTAGTGTTTATGTGCTTTAAAACCTCCCAAAACCGTGTTCACAATATAAAGTGTACATAAATAAACAGTGCAAATGTTTTACCGCTTTAAAAAAAAAAAAGAAAGAAAAATATCTCGGCAGTGATATGTGCAAACACTTTAAACATATTTGAGCAACTGGAATTGGCACAAAAATTGGTTAAAAATAAAATAGGGCCCTTTCGCAGCTGGACAAAGGGATCCAGTGAAAGGCAGGATCTGTCTTCCCAAACACCCACCAGTCAGGGGATCATGTGATCCACAGATGGGGCTCAGACAATGCTTTAGTCACACTGAAAGCAAACACCCAGGCTGGAGTCAAGCGCGTTCAAGACGACTTCATTGTCCGCCACAACTCGTCTCTTTCCATGGGTGTATCCCCGAACACGCTCCGACAGACCCCCAGCGAAGGGGGGTGGTGGTGGCGCTGGGTGGGTGGTGGTGGTGGTAGTAGTGGTGGTGGAGACGTCTGCGCGTCGTGGCCTCCCAGTTCCCTTCACATCAAAACACAGCAGCTGTGACAGCCTCCCGACGGCGTCCTTCGTTTCTGCAGGGCTGCCCGCGTCGCGGTTTCAAACACCTCCCAGACACCTTCCTTAGTTTTGGCCGAGCACTCCAAATAGTCATACGCGCCGATGCGCACGGCCATGGCGCGCCCGTCCTCCGCCCGCACCGGCTCTAGCTTCAGCCGAGACAGCTCGTTCTTCACGTTCTCGTCGTTCCGGAGGTCCTTCTTGTTGGCCACCAGTATGATCGGGACGTTCGGGCAGAAATGTTTGACCTCGGGCACCCACTTTTCGGGAATGTTCTCCAGGGAGTCTGGGCTGTCCACTGAGAAGCACATGAGGATGACGTCGGTGTCCGGGTAGGAGAGCGGTCGCAGCCGGTCGTAGTCCTCCTGGCCGGCCGTGTCCCACAGAGCCAGCTGCACCTGCTTGGTTTCCACCTCGATGTCCGCCACGTACGTCTCGAAAACGGTGGGCACGTAAACCTCGGGGAACTCGTCCTTGCTGAACACGATCAGCAGACACGTCTTCCCACATGCGCCGTCCCCCACCACCACGAGTTTCTTGCGTATGTCAGCCATTGTCCGTCTCCCCCCGAACTTTCATAAACCTCACTTTACAACCCCCCTCCGGTGCGCTCACGAACGCCGATAAACTCGCTCGCCGACGGGGGAAGAGTTACCCAGAGCCTGGTTTATACCGAAAGTCGCTGCGATCTCTTTATAAAGGACGGGGTGGTCAACTAAATATAGCAACCCAATCGGAACTAAGGGGGGGTGAGATCACGGTTCCTGGAGAGGGATTCGATTGGATGGCGACGGGGAATTCTGGCGGATAGGAGGGTCAACGACCGGGAGGACCCACCCGACCCAGAACCGGCCCGAAACCAACCACATGGATCAGCACAATGACGAAAACCAGTGCAATAATTTATCACCCGGTCCTTAACCAATGTTATTTCCACTGAAATCGCCTGTTCAATTTATCCTGTGTGTGTGTGTGTGTGTGTGTGTGTGTGGGTGTGTGTGTGTGTGTGTGGTGATGGGGTGGTGTGGTGGTGTGGTGTGCGTATTTGGATACATTAACTCTCCAAGGCGCGATATTCTGGAATAAATAACCCCAGCGTCTAAAGAGGTAGATTTTAACCCCCATCTGTTGAACACGTTGGGGGGGCGGTGGGTTGGGGAGGGGGGAAGGGGAGAAAAAAAAACCCATCCCTTAAATCGGCAGCCGCGCGTCTGCGTAATTCACGCTGTTTGCGGGGAGGGGGCACTAGCGCAGGCCGACGCTCCAGCTCCGACCGTCGAGGCGCCGCTCGCCCTGCGCTCTCTCTCCCGGTGGAACCAAACAATACCCAGCCGGGCTGACGCGGGGTGCCGAGCATCGACCCTCTCTCCACACGACGACGCGTGAGTACCCCCCTTACACACACACACACACACACACACACACACACCACCCCCACCGGTGCCTCGGAAACCCAAAATAATAATAAAAGAACCGAGCCCGGCCGAGGTTAAACGCCGTGCTTTGAGCGTTTCCCCTTTTGTTCAGCGGTTAAGGCCCCTGTGTTTGGAACTTGGAGGGGGGTGGAGGTGGTGGTGTTGGGGGGGGGGCATGTTGTTCGATGTTCCAGCACACAACAGCGAGCAGGCAATTAGCAGGCTAGCCCCCACGGTGGCTAATTCACACTGTCCTGCCAGTTGTCTCTTTAGGGCGACGTACGAGCAGCTCACCCCCCCACACACCCCACCCCCTCTCCGGGATACTACCAGCCGAGCACCGCCACCCCTCCCCCGAACCCCCTCCACCTGAGGTAAACGCAGGTAACGCTTTTATTGAAGGGGCATCTTTTTGTGTGCTTCAGCCTCGCTAGCCTTGCGGCGCACACTCCGGGCCCGCTAACGTTAGCCTCGGCTAGTTAGCGCAGGTGGCTAACGCGAGAACTCGGAGGCTTTTGCGTTCGTGGGGGGTGGGAGCCGGCTCCGGACACTCCGGGATTTATTAGTTCTTGTTCTTATTTCCTCCACGTCCTCGGGTCTTTTGGTGGCTTTTCGGTTTCGGCCGTTGGGGTAAGTTAGAGCCGAGGGGCTGGCTGTGTAGCTGCTAGCCGGGTTAGCCAGGCGGCTCGCTAAGTGATCGAGTCCCCCCACCGATCGTTTACCAACGTTTGCTGTGCCGGAATCAATCTTAACGCTTTATTTGTTTTCTCCCGACATAATCGTTATTGTGGGCCCCGCGGCGTGCCTTTATTCCCCGCTAGAATCATGAAACAACGTCCTAAAAACACGGCACTAGTTCTGTTTGCCTGCTATCACTGACGATTTCCATCCTCGACTTTGGAAGTTGTCTAAATCTGTCTCGTCTGAGTCTATACTCTGTGTGGCCCAAACAATTAAAAACAAGCCCGTAGGTAAGACTCTGAAATTGACGCCTTTGTCATGTTTAGGTCGTTCAGATGTAAGAAAACGTGGATGTTGTGTGGAAGGTTCTGTTGTGTAAATGCGCAATAAAGCGTGCGATTTAAGCTCTTGTGGATGGAGAATCTTTCGTTTAAACACATTTTTTCAGGTCAATACTCGTGAACATGCCCGAAAAGGTTAAATTTTGTCATTTGCTAGAATATTAATTGTCTTATTTTTTGATAAAATACATATTTGGGGCACGCTAAAAGTGATTTAATAGTCCCCCTATCTCCCCCAGCACCCACTGCTGGTACAGTATTGTGCCCAATAATTTGTAGTTCTACGAGCATATCTATAAATTACTGTATATTTTCGACATTTAAATGTATCTGTAAATTACTTGCACTACTTGGACACCGGTACCTGTCTTTACATGATTGTGATGAATAATTAATCAATGTTTTGTGTTTTAGGTTTTTCCGTGGAATGAGCATTCCATGCAGCATCCTAGGTATGAATGACGTGGCCTGGCAGGAGACAAGAGGCGGGATGCTGCATGCAAATGGTGCTCCTGAGGCTGGAGGTGTCAGAGTTCATGGGGGAGGAGGCCCCCTGGGGGGACCTGGACAGTCTCCAGGGGTTCCACATTTACAGGGAATGGACAGGACCGGTAACCCCACCCCTGGAACGCCGCAGCCGCCGCTGAGCGGACGATCTCAGGATGATGCCACCGTGGGATACTTCTTTCAAAGGCAACCTGGGGAACAGCTTGGAGGGTGTCCGCCCAACAAGCACCGTTGGCCAACTGGAGACGCCAACCATGTTGACCAGGTAATTGTTTTTCTTGTGAGATCAATTATTATAGCATTTATTTCATGTATCATTACAAGACTTAAAAAAATCATTAAATTAATTGCATACCTTTGTACCTTTGAAAGTTTATTCAAATTTGATCTTTATTGGATTAACAGTAACATCCTGTCAGTAATGGTGTGCACTCTTCTTTATTTTGTACATGCACCACCAGACCAACGGTAGACTTTGACATTAATCATTCAGAGCCTGTGTCAATTTTGTTTTGGCTACTTCATTTTTGTAGGGCTTAGATACATTTTGACAAACTAACAAATGTCCAGAGTTGTATCATGTCCCTGCTGCATCACGACTCACTGCACACAGTCTTTCTGACACAATAGAAGTCTGATCTACCCAGGCCTGTTTTGGACAGAATTCATTGCATAAACACAGAATTCATAAATCAACAAAAAAAATCAGTCACTCAGCTCCCCAATCACCTTCCTGACCTGTTTCAGACAGGAATTGAGTGTGTTTTTTTTCAATCCATGGAGTACTATGTGAAAGAAGACTCCTGTAGCTGCTACAGTGGTGTGTAGATCCTATAAAAATATATAATTTTTAAAAGAAAAAAAGATTTGTTTGTATTGGATGAAGAGTGAACTGTCTGCCTGTTGGACAGCAAAGTTGCAACAGTGTGATGGAAATGGTTTCAAAATTATAATTTTATTTTTAAGAAGGCCTTAAACCTGAGATTGGATATCACCATAGTTTTTTAACTTTTATTTACTGCACAGTTTTCCACTTCGAAGTGTTTATGCAATGATCAGACGCAGCTTCCTGGATTAGGTTTCCATTTGTACTGTTACCTAGGGAAACGCCCATCTCGCCTAACCAGTATGTCTTTCAGAAGTGAAATAGCTACCTGAAAGAGCATAATATTTGATTAGCTTGTTTTGAAACTCATCTAGGAAAAGCTCATTTCCTGTTTTGTGTATTTTTAAAGTGTCTAGAGAATTGCCTAAATGTTTTGAGGGGGTTTTACTTTGATATATTGATCTTCTGTTGGGCACTAAACATGCTTTCATTAGCCTCATCTCTGTAACGCAAACATAGGAAGAATAAAATGAAAAGTGTATTGATTGGATAATTAAGAATGTTACGCAACTGTTTCCTGTGGAGTGCTGTGAAGGTAATGGATAGGCCTTCTTGGCACAAGACAAAGCTCTTCACATCTCTCTATGCACCTTGTTATGATTTAATAATGTTTTCTGTTTCCAATCCAATCTTGTTTATTTTGTCGCAGCTCCGGGCTGTTGATGAGATGAACTATGACTTCCAGGCCCTGGCTTTGGAATCAAGAGGAATGGGAGAGGTGAGGGATTTGTGATCCTGACACCATTGCTTCTCTTCACAAGTTCACCAATCCATCTAGGCTCAATGGCTTTTTTACTTGTTCATAATAATCAGATGGAGCTTAAGGATTTGTTTTTGTTAACAGGTTTGACATATTCAGTGTTAGGATTGAAGCAAACTGCACATTTTGTGTTTTGGAAGCCATAGTAAAATAACAATTTCAATAAAAATGCAAAAGGTTAATTTATAGCATTGTGCTAACTAGTGATAAATTGTTCTGAAGAAGTTTTACCGTATCTTCACGACCATAAGGCGCACCGTATTTTAGGGCGCACCTTCAATTAACGGCCTATTTTAGAACTTTTTTCATATACAGGGTGCACCGCGTTTTAAGGCGCATAGAATAGAAACTACAATAGTGGCTGGGGTTGCATGATGCACTCACTAGATCGAGCTGCGCTAAAGGGAATGTCAATAAAACAGTCAGATAAATCAGTCAAACTTTATTAATAGAATACAAGCCAGCATTCTCACAATTCTGTTCACTCCCAAAATGAATTAACAGCTGTTTTATCATTTTTCCCGAGTGACGTAGTGTTTTCGCGTAACACAGTTCTTTTAACAACAGCAAGTTACAACAGGTAGTACAACATTTTTATCATGTAGTGGATAATGAAGGAATTAGTCTGATACCGTTGCGGTAAATCAAACGTTAGTGCAAGCACAATATAACTATCTAACTCTCGAAGTAGTGCAACGGAATAGCAAAAAAAAAAAAAGCGCACCGTTGATTTTTTTCTTTTAAAGAAAATTCTAGGCTTTTAGGTGCGCCTTATAGTCGTGAAAATACGGTTATTGAGCAAACCTGTTTTGAGATTTTTGGTACCGTGAAGAAGGCCAAAAAGCAGCTGAGGACTGAGAGGGCTCCACTCTTTATTCCCATAACACAGCTAATTGAAGTATTTTACTGTTGTTATTAGACCTGCACTTGCTTTCTGCTTTTTTGTTTGAACTGATGTCAGGTTTTTTTGAGCTGTTTTTTAGTTTTTTAATTAGTATTCTGTGATGATTATTATTATTCTGTGAGGCTAAATTTTAAATGTTACTGTAGATAAAATTATCACAGATTAAAAGATTCCTTTTGTATTTTTAGCTTCTGCCAGCCAAAAAACTCTGGGACTCTGATGAGTTGGCCAAGGAGGGAAGAAAGGGGATGCTTCTAGGCGAGGAGTGGAGGGAGAATGCATGGGGATCATCTCGTGAGTGATGTTGATCATATATTTATACAGATCTCAGTAGGGTGTTTTTTTTGTGTTTGTTTTTTTTTTTTTTTTAACCTAGCCACAGTTAAGTTTTGCAGTTACTTAGATATTTGATGGCAGCTTTTCATTCAGATCATTCAGTGTCTCAGCCAATCATGGTGCAGCGGCGACCAGGCATCAGTTTCCATGGGAATGGTGATGCCAATTCTGTGCTTTCACCTCGCTCAGAAGGTGGAGGCCTTGGGGTGAGCATGGTGGAGTATGTGCTGAGCTCTTCTCCTGGTGACAAGATGGATGGGCGCTACAGGAACGGGGGCTACGTATGTGTCATACCCTTGATTTTTAAGTGGTATTCTCCAGGATGGAATATAGTCTGACTTCATGCTTGTGTGTCCAGGGTGCGGGAGATGTCGCCCCAGATGGGAGAGACAAGAGTGACGCACAAGAAAAGGGTTCTCCCTTTGAAGAAGACAAGAACCAGGATATGAAGGCTGGAGAGGAGAATGATCCTGCTAAAGCTAATGGGAGAGGTTTATTAAATGGGATGGACAGAGACTGCAAGGATTTCAAGTAAGCAGAATTCAACCTGTTTTGGGTTTCATGATGTTTTAATCATAATTGTAGGGATGCACCCTTATGATAACAGGCATGAACAATGGCTTTTAGGTCCGGTCGAGTGTGCAGCAATATTACAAAGGCTCAAAATCCTGATCGTGTTTTTAGCAGAGACTGATTTCCATGTTCTGCTTCATGTTGTGCTGGTGTTAAACATGTTTGCTTTTTCAGTCCAACCCCTGGAAGTCGTCAGGCATCTCCCACTGAGGCTATGGAGCGGATGGGCACCAGCCAGTCAGGGTTGGAAATGATGGCTCAGCACCACCCTCACGTGCTTCAACAACACAACCCCACCCAAAACAAACCTCCGGCCGAGGACTTCCAGAGTCAGGAGGCCCAGAACATTGGGGGTCTGGAGCAGCAGGCTGGTGTGGAGGCCCTGCAGTTTGACTATGCAGGGAACCAGATTCAGGTTGATTCCTCAGGGGCCACAGTGGGATTGTTTGACTACAACTCTCAGCAGCAGGTTTGCTTGAACTTGAAACACAATTCGGATATTTCGTTTCTGGCTGTTTTCATGACAGTTTTGTGTATTTCCCCTCTAGTTGTTCCAGAGGTCTAATCCTCTGACTGTTCAACAACTCACTGCAGCTCAGCAACAACAGTATGCCTTGGCTGCAGCCCAACAACAGCATCTTGGTAAGTCTGACTTGAAAACAAAAAAACAAACTCTAGTTCTATATAATGCTTTAAACCAACATTTTCTCCCAATTTATGGAATTGCGTATAATTGGATGTAATGGACAACATTCCTGTGCCTCCACTTACACAGCCGGCCTTGCTCCTGCATTTGTGCCAAACCCTTACATCATTAATGCAGCCCCACCTGGAACTGATCCTTACACTGCCGCTGGGCTGGCAGCAGCAGCCACGCTTGCAGGTGAGGGCGAAGGGCTTTTTTTGTTTTGCGCAAAGATGACTCACCATCAGTCATGCACATACAACATGGAACTCTTTCAGGGCCCACAGTGGTTCCGCCGCAGTATTATGGAGTTCCCTGGGGCGTGTACCCAGCCAATCTTTTCCAGCAACAGCCCGCATCAACTGGTAGTCACTCAGCCAATCAGCAAGCATCCAATCAGGGACCAGGGCCAGGCCAGCCACAGGTAGGAACTTCTGTATTTTATCTGGGAGGTGCAGCTTAATACTTAAAATACGACTTAAGACAGCAGTTATGATAAGAAAAGTTATAAATTGCACCTTCATATAAAAGGGCTAAATATAATTTATAAAGTAAGACACCCAGGGGTCAAACATCAGTTTTATTAGCACTAACATGATATTTCTTGTTGCTTGTCTTCCTATGTTATCTCTTACAATCACAACCATAGTGTTCTCACGGATGTGGATTTTTTTATAGAAAATCAATCAAATCTAATCCGCAAAGACCCACTGAAAACAAAGTAAATAATTAATAATTTCGAATAATTTATTATTCTCATTTACCGTAGCCAAACGGTAGAATGTGTTGAAATGTAATGTTTATGATGCGTTAATGCTCATGTTCCCTTTTGTGTTTCAGGTGATGCGTACTGGAACCAACCAACGACCTCTTACTCCTGGGCAAGGGCAACAGAGTCAACAAGAATCACTAGCTGCAGCGGCTGCTGCTAACCCAGCCTTAGCATATGCAGGAATGCCTGGTTGGTGCAACAGTCACAAAGCTGACAATAGTCAGACAATACATGTCTTTTCATTTGATAAACTCTTTTATATACATGTTTTAGGATATAATGGCTGTCTTTAATGCATATTCTTCACTACCTCAGGTTATCAGGTGTTGGCCCCTGCTGCCTATTATGACCAGACTGGAGCTCTGGTTATGGGTCCAGGTGCAAGAACAGGTCTAGGTGGGCCAGTTCGTCTAGTCCAGACCCCCCTCCTTATCAACCCCGCAGCAGCACAGGCTGGTAAGCACTACATCGCCTTTACATTAAATACATGAATATTGAAGTATTTATATTCATTTGCACTCCTTTCTTGATTAGCAGCTGCAGTGTCAGCATCTGGCTCCGGTAACAACATGTCTGGTCCCCCTGCCAACGGACTTTACCGCTCAATGCCTCAACCTCAACCCCAGCCACAGCAGCAACAGGCCCCACCACCGAGCAGCGGCCTGCCCTCCAGTTCTTTTTATGGCTCCGGCTCAGTCCCTAACACATCTCAGAGCAGTTCTCTTTTCTCACATACGTCTGCTGCACCACCTCCAAGCTCCTCTCTGGGCTTCAGCAGTACTGGCGGCTCCCTCGGCGTAGGTTTGGGGTCTGCTCTGGGAGGCTTTGGATCTTCTGGTCAGTACACAAGGACAGCAAAATTATACACTCTGTGTTTATATATGATATTTTGAATGTTCCATTTTTCCCCTCCACAGTATCCAGCTCTACCAGTAGCAGCATATCTCGCAGAGACTCACTGTTGGCCAGTTCTGATTTATATAAACGTGGGGGCAGCAGTTTAACACCCATCGGACAGCCGTTTTACAACAGCCTGGGTTATTCCTCTTCACCCAGTCCCATTGGCCTCACACCAGGCCACTCTCCTCTTACTCCCCCACCGTCTCTGCCCTCGTCTCACGGCTCGTCTTCTAGCCTTCACCTTGGTAAATCCAATAATCCTCAGAACTGTTAGTAACATTGAATGTACTGCAATTGATTTCAGAAAATTTTCAATTGTTGCATTGCACCAATCGGGTTTGGTCGTTCTGTACATCCAGGCGGTCTAACAAATGGCAGCGGGCGTTACATTTCTGCAGCACCTGGAGCCGAGGCCAAGTACCGAAACACCGGCGGCACCTCCAGCCTTTTCAATTCCAGCAGCCAGCTGTTTCCTCCTTCTCGGCCACGCTACAGTCGTTCAGATGTCATGCCATCCGGACGCAGCCGGCTGCTAGAAGACTTCAGAAATAACCGCTTCCCAAACCTTCAACTTCGTGATCTCCCAGGACACATGGTTGAGTTCTCTCAAGACCAACATGGATCCAGGTGAATAAGACTTTCTCTATGATAGAAATGTATTCTCTCCAACTCCTAAAATGGTATTTTCTGTCATTTCATCTGTTTGATATCTCAGCCTTCTTTCTCCACTCCTCCCTTTCTAGATTTATTCAACAGAAGTTGGAGAGGGCTACTCCTGCTGAGAGACAGATGGTGTTTGGTGAGATTCTGCAAGCAGCATACCAACTGATGACTGATGTGTTTGGGAACTATGTCATCCAGAAGTTTTTTGAGGTTAGAACTTTTGCTTCCCTAGTTTAATCAGTTGTATTAAGGTCTTGTTTCTGAGTCTGTGTTGGATTGTGCAGTTTGGAAGCGCAGACCAGAAGCTGGCCCTGGCAACACGTATCCGAGGGCATGTGCTTCCTCTAGCGCTCCAGATGTACGGCTGCAGAGTCATTCAGAAAGCCCTGGAATCAATCTCCTCAGACCAGCAGGTAATTGTAAGTGAGATTTCACTTCATTTTAATAGGTTGTGGCATAACTGTATCATGCAGTTTATATCATCTTCCATTTCTAATGGAGTGGTAATATTGTCTCTCTTGTGTTTTACGCTTCAGAGCGACATTGTCCGTGAGCTTGATGGCCACGTTTTGAAGTGCGTAAAGGATCAGAATGGAAACCATGTAGTCCAGAAATGTATCGAATGCGTCCAACCTCAGGCCCTTCAGTTCATTATTGATGCCTTCAAGGGGCAGGTAAGATGATGTTTTTTTTAATTTATTGTTATTGTAAAGCAACAAGCACCAAAGTAATGCTGTCACATCATTTGAAAGTTGTAATCAGAAATCAAGTCTTCCCTTAAATAATATCCTTAATTTTTTCAGGTGTTTGTGCTTTCCACACACCCTTATGGCTGCAGAGTTATCCAGAGGATTTTGGAGCACTGCACCCAGGAGCAAACTCTGCCCATCCTGGAAGAGCTGCATCAGCACTCTGAGCAGTTGGGCCAGGTGAGCACATGTGCTGTCGGGTTTTATTTTAATCCCACATTGTCCACAGATATGATGTGCTCCATTTACTAGTTGACTGTTGTGCCTGTTAGCATGTATCCCTTCATATTTAAGCATTTCATGTTTCATTGTTCTGTGTATTTGTGGTCTGCTAAATTTTCAGTGCAAGGTGATGTGTAACTGTTAGCTATCATTACATGTTTTTTTTCCCCTAATTAAACATCCACCCTGCCACCTCACTTATTTCATCTAGAAATTTCAAGGCGTATCATTGGAGATGACACCCAAAACATATTATACAGTCTCCCGTGATGCACTGTTCAAGGTCAGAGCAACTTGCGTCTCTCGCGGATGCCCCTTTATTCCCTTTTTCTTTTCTTTGTGAAGAATCTACTTTAACATCTAGATAGTTTTCAACTTCTCCAGGCCTCCCTCTAACCCATTAAGCCGCCTTTTCATATTCCCCCATTTGCTTCGTGCCACTGAGGATTCGCAAGCATCTCGCTTCCTTACTGTGAAACCAGCCCTCTCTTTGGCTATAGCATTTCCTGATCAAACAGTTTTTAAAATAATTATTTTATCAAACATGGCCGCAAGTAATCTTCTATCAGTTGAAACACTGATTTATGAATTGGAATTTAAAATAAAGAGTGCACTTTTAAAAAAAAAAAAAAAAAAAAAAAAACTGACAGGAAATGGAAATTATTTCCAAACATAAGGTTGGAGATGCAATTGCTTTGCAGCAAATCACTAAATTGACTAAAATGTAGATGTTTAATTCATTGCTTGGGCAAGTGAGGTCTTGTCTCCATCTGGTGTCTTTAAAATTACACCCATAACTGTCTATCACCCATTTCTGAAGGGGCAAAGATGCTGCTGGTTGTGTGGTATGGTAAGTGTCACTTGTGACCAGCAGCATCTCTTTTGTCTGACCTTCCGCAGTGATGACGTAAGGGTATTTGTTGCAACACAAATAGGGGTGTCACTCATTCATTCTACTTATCGTCATATAGATGCATGATTATCTGACACCCATTATAATCAGCGGTGACGAATAGTGCATGAGAATCAGAAAAATGGTGTTGCAATGATCTTCCATCTGCTTTGAGCTGTCTGTTTTCCCTCAACGTTCCTCTACTGCCACCTTCAGGATCAGTATGGCAACTACGTAATTCAGCATGTGTTGGAACACGGTAGACCAGAGGATAAAAGCAAAATAGTTGCAGAGGTCCGTGGAAAGGTTCTTGTCCTCAGCCAGCACAAGTTTGCGAGGTAAGATGGTTATGATGCTGTTAGTTGAGTAAATTGATGTTCACATAAAACATGATGTTCACATAAAACATCGTACCAATGACCCCCCCCCAGTAATGTTGTGGAGAAGTGTGTGATCCATTCATCACGTGCCGAGAGAGCTCTGCTTATTGATGAGGTTTGCTGCCAGAAAGACGGGCCCCACAGCGCGCTGTACACCATGATGAAGGACCAGTACGCAAACTATGTCGTCCAAAGAATGATTGACATGGCTGAACCAGCTCAGCGTAAAATCATCATGCACAAGGTGAATGAGCACAGTTTTCGTTTAAGACAGTTCAAAGGCATTGTGCGAGACAGAACGTGTTAGATGTGTCACCTCTACATCGTGTTCATTCATGCTTTGTTGACCTTTCCTGACCTCTTGTCTTCAGATCCGGCCACACATTGCCACTTTACGCAAGTACACTTATGGGAAACACATTTTGGCCAAGCTAGAGAAATACTACATGAAGAGCGGATCCGAACTGGGACCGATCGGCGGTCCCACAAACGGGCTCCTGTAAAGAAAATTTCAGCCCAGATCCTGTGAAGAAATGTGAGTAGGAGCCCCAACCCCCCCCTCTTCCCCGTCCTGTGAAAGATGCTCTATAGCCATAGGGACGCCCTCTCATCATCTTGGGTAATTACCAAAAAAAAGACAAATTGACTTCAATTGAGAACGCTGTGAGAATGACCCCTGCCAGTGTGGCCCCACATCAGGCTGAGGCTCCCCCTCTCCCCGGGTAAAGCACAAACCCATGTTAATGATGTAATTGATGTATTTGACTGGTTTTCATATTATCTTGTACATGGATTTTTTTTTTTACCTTGTAAATTCTCTGTAGAAAAAAACTTATACGCATTTGCTGAAATTTACAATTCCTACAAGTAACACCAGCAAGTGATTTTTCTAAAGCTGAACTAAGTGATCCTTCAAAAGAATTCTTTGTTTTTTAACCAAACTTATGTCAGCCGTTCCAATTGAGCCTGGGGGATTTAATATTTTATATTATTCCACAAACAGTAAATGTTTTCATGCCAAAGCGGTTGATGGATTCGTTTCAGATAGTACTACGTAGTACTGATGGATATCGTCCAGTTGGTCCCCAGGTGAGTATTACGTGTCAGGTGCCACAGTCACTCAGAGGTCCTCGTGACTCCCTTTTTCAACTAGGATTTTAGCGCTTTCGGGCTTCATTTTACGGTGCGGTTTCTTGCCTGGCTGATGCATTGGTACTAATTATTTAATAATGGAGACAGACCTGAGCTGCAACTTCTACTGAGCTTTCCTTTCCCTCATCAAGCTAATCAGCGGGGTTTACCACAGGAAGAACAAGCTCCCATTTTCTTGTTGGAGAGCATCTGGTTTGGTTGTATAGCAGGTGCATAATCTCTATAAAATGACCATTGTTGGGATGGGGTGTGGGCTATGTGTTGGCATGCTGTGACAGGTTTTTAAACCTTGAAATGATCAGATTTTTTTTTTTTTTTTTTTTTTTACATGTTTTGTGTAGCATTCTTATGTCTGTAGTTTGAGATGAACACTGCCTAGAAAATGGTATCTTTCTGTACTAAATAATCATCTCTTAGATGTAGATTAGATGTATAGCATTTTTTCGTATGAGTCAAATTGTTGCTTTTGGGTAACGGGGGCTTGGAAGCTGTGATGACTCCCCCCTCCTCACCGGTCTGAGTAGTGCAGAAAAAAAAAAAATAGTGGTGTTTATCCTAACTGTATGTGGCAGATGAACTAGCTCTAGACCTAATGGATGTGGAGAGAACCTTTTTAAATGGTTCCATTTTCCTTTTTAATTCCCTTTCTCTTCATTTGGCTGAAATAGGCAAGTGCAGTGGTGGAGGGTCTGTGGGGCCATCGAAAGCTAAATGACTCACCTGTAATGCTCATGATGATGCTTCTTTGCTTCGTATGGATAATTGTAGAATACTTGTAGTATATGTGCAGTTAAGTGTAAGATCATTAGTTCAATGAAAACATGTCTAGTTGTGGTGTTTGACAGGCCTTGCTCTAAATTTGTAGTGTTGCTTTTATTTCGTCTGTACAGTTGTACATTTGTAAACGTTTATGCTGTAAATGGGATGTCTTTTACACTTTTTTGGGGGGGAGAAAAGGCAAAAATGTTCATTTTGATGTGTGTATATTCATCACTCCTTTTCCCCTTGAACATAATGTATACAGTTTTATTTGATTGTGTTATTTTTAAGAGTTTATGGCTCCACAATCCAGGAAGTTTCTTTTGTTTTTAATTCACTTTCTGAAAGGCCTGCCTCTGCTTATTCCAGAGCTGTAACTTTAACTGTTGATAGTGTCTCAGTTGTGTGACAGTTTAAAATCTAACAACTAGAGACCACTCTACTCCAATCTGAGGCTGCCTTCAGTCCTCGCCACTACAACAGGATCTCCACAGGATATGACAGTTATTTTTGTACAGAAGAGTGCTGTATTTTGAAACAGCTACTACCTTGTAAGCAAAAGTAATGTAAAATATTGTCAATTATATAAATATGAACATATGAGTTTTGTCACACTGTCAAAGTCATGTACATTTTCAGGTGGCCTTATGTACATTTCCAAATGTTAGATGAAGAAAAACTCCTTTTTGGAAGCAAAATTGTGACTATGTATGATTAAACTGTTCTAACATTTAACTGGTTGCTGTGGAGTTTATTTTTTTGCCTTTAAGGCTGTTATTTGTCATGCGGTACATAAAAAAGTACGTTTTTCTGTTCAATATGATGTTAAAACATTGCATTTACTTGTAAACTGTAAAAGACCATTACTGGATGATACTTCCTTATGGCTCTTCCTCATTTTCAGTCACTGTTTACTGGTGGCTGTGCTTTCAGTCTGACCCCCCCTCCCCATGTGTTTTTAAATCAATATTTTCCGGAGAGTTTGGCTTTGTTTATTTATATATAAAAAAGTAGCATTCAGATAAAATTGCTTTTTAGCAGTTATTCATTCTTGGCCACTACAAGATAATGAACAAACTATTGTTCTGCTATTGGCTCAGACACCTGTCAGTCAAAGCCGTCCTCAGGCCCCGCCCTTTCCGGTCGGTTTGTTGTGCTAGCTCTGTGGGCGTTCCTCCGTCTTCTGTTGAGACGAAAAACCTTCTCGGACGGGCGTCTCGATGTTTCTCCCTACACTCGTGGAGGACATGCATCACTTCAAACCCAGTCGAGACAGGCTGTACACCACCAGGTGTTGCGGCTGTTGCCACGTGAGAACGGGCACCATAATCCTGGGAACATGGTACATGGTAGGTAAAATGGGTGGTTAGCCGGCTAACGTTAGCGCTGCCCGAGCAACCTGTTATGATCAGTAATAGACCGAAAAGTTGGCTTATTCTCCCTGGAATGTAGGAATTATCCCTCCAGATAGGCACCCAGGGGGGTTTAGTGAGGTGGTTTGGTGATTAATTCGTGTTCCATTCATCCTTAAACGATAGCGTTAGCCGATTTTTTTTTCCGTTTTTTGATCCCGGTGCTGACTTAAAAAAAACCCAAAACAACAAACCGGCTTCAAACAGAAGCATCCAGCCAGCCTCGGAGCTTTGTATATTAGTTTAGAGATCGATTTCTTCGATGTGTATGTGTTCGTACTTGACTCAATCTGAAGTGTGATGGGTTATTGAAGGTTAGCTGACTTTCCGCTAACTTGCTAACATGGTGGTGAAGAATGCGCCCGAACTGTCTTTATCTCTTTTTATGATTACGTGTTTATTTAAATCATTAAATGTTATACACATACAAATGATTCAGACTAGTGAACATTCGTTTTTTTTAAAAAGCTAAAATGAATGCAATTTTCTGTTATTGTTGTACCATTGCTGTATTCTTCGCTTGTGGGTCTTTAAATTACTTTATAACTTTGGACTCATTTTTAATCTTCCTGCTGTTAAACTACTTAAGCGGACTCTTCCTTTATCTGTTGGGAGTTTCTTTTTGCATTGATAACTCTGTCCTCAGCCCTTTGCTCGTCAGATGTTCCATGATGCAGCAGTGGAGGCTTTTTTAACGCTATGTTCTTCCACATCAAAGAAAAAGCAGCTTTCAGTGGTTTCCTGATGACAAAACTATCTTATCTACACGGTACAGCAAGGGGGAAGTCGGTGTACTGTAGGATTCTAATAATAGAAGAAATTAAAATCTAAACTCTTGCTTTTTGTGGCCCTTGTGAAATCTAAAATGAGGAAGTGGGTATCACTTATTGCTTGTAAGAGCGCAGTAAAAAAAAAAAGGCCATAAATCGACAAATTCCCTTTTTCAAAATATTTCGGATGCAACCAGTTTGTCTTTAAAGGGACTTAAGCCTTGAAGCTTGTTTAAGGCGTCTGATTGGTATGAACTTCATATGCTCTCCTGCAAACAGCATTGATTTCACTTCAAACTAATTGTTTCCATTTCTCTCCTCAGGTGGTCAACCTGTTAATGGGCATCCTGCTCACAGTAGCCGTGACCCACCCAGAGAACGTGCCCACCATTGACCTGCAGTATGAGGTCATCGATCACTACTTTGCCTCAGACAGAATGTCTGGTAAGAGAACTGCAGTCCCTAATGTGCTTTTTTATTTTGATTCACCGTTTTGACATTTATTCTTTCATGTTGTCTGTTGGCAGCATTTTTGCATGAGGCTGCTCTTTTTTCTTTTTTTTTTTTTTTTTTTTGCTGTAAAGCCGTGCCCAACTGGGTGTGAATACGTGACTGCTCCGGCACTCGTTTCATCTCAGCTGAGCAACAGGCTGAACAGCTCAAGGGCAGCAAGAGTGATCGATAGAGAGGAAAGTGAATGTGATATGCACACCTTTTAATTAGCTCTCAGTGCTATCCCGCCAGTCCATCGCTGAGAGGTTTCATGCTCCCCACTGACAGCCTTTGAGAATGAAGCTGGCTGGAGAGAGAGGGACCCCAGAAAAAGTCACCTGTTCACCTTCTTACCTTTGCTGTTCTCATCATCTTGATAATTTCCCCACACAGAGAATGCCTGCGTTGGATTTGCCATCTCTCTGCTGATGCTCACCATCAGTGCTATGATGGTGTACGGAGCAATTACTGTAAGTGTGCACATGATATGCTGCCCTGCTACTTTTTTCACTCAGTTATTTACGGGATGTTGCAGATTGTGCCTGCGTGTCCTCATACCAAGTAAAGCAAACAACGCTGTTGACTTGTTGTGTCTTACCACAACATCTGAGAGGCATCAGCGAGGCTGTGATGTGGCTGCACCACAGATCTTTTATGACAGAGCTGCAAATGTCAGTGAGTGGTGAGCTGTAAGAAGTCACAGATGATTCTCCTCAACTCGAGGAGCTGGATCAGCGTTGCACACGTCAGCCGTAACTGCGAGGATATGATGTCATGAGCCATTTTGTTCCACATTACACATTCAGGGTGCAGCAATGACGCGCTCAGAGCAACAAACTAACCGCGTTGCTGCCGCCGCTGCTCCTTCAGCGGCTGATCTTACCTAAATGACAGAGCGCTTTGCGTGAAGTGGCCCCCACAAATTGGAATAACGACAGGGAAAGAAGCCTGCTTTCTTCTTTAGGTACCTCCAAATATGTTTCCATGACAACAGCCAGCCACGACAGTTGAGAGAAGGCCAAACGTGACGAAAATAGCATCTGAACTGTATCCAGACTTGGCTGTTAGTCTTGTTTTCCTTCTGTGAGCTGCCCTTTTTTTTGATCTCCTGATTCAGCTAGAAACAACATGTTTTAATCCCGTCCTATTTTAACGTCGCATTGATCTCTCGTGCAGCCCGGTTTTTGCCACCAATGTGTGTAATATGTGCAGACCTCCTCACTGCATCTCATCTTTACCTCGCAGGCCTGCCCGATGGCATCAGGACCAACAGGTTTGGTGTCCTTGACGTCGGTGCTGCGTTTAGCTGTTAGTCAGGGTGACTGCACAGTCACCGCCTGACCCTTTCCCAGACTGCTTTCTTGGTCTGGAAGAGTTGAATGTGCCCTGACTGTGTAGGCATGTGTTCCCAGATAGTTGTAGTAGATTTCCCCCTTTCCCAGTACAGTGTGACAGCATTGCTTAGAAAAGTAGGATCCAAATAAAACACCCCCAAATGGTTAAAACGATGAGACCTACAAATTAGTCACTCCTTTCCGGACAAGCTGTTTTCAGGCTGAGTACCTCATCTGTCTCCTCAGACAGAGAAAGATGTGCTGAAGTGTGTATATAAGCTCATCTAAAGTCACTTTAAAGTGCACCATTACCAGAGCAGTTCAACAGATGCGTCTGATCTCAGCCCAAGCTCCTCCGTCTGTCTCCCACAGCACCGTGATGGCTGGCTCATCCCGTTCTTCTGCTACCAGCTCTTTGACTTTGCTCTGTGCTGCCTGGTGGCCATCAGCTCTCTCACCTACCTACCGAGGATCAAGGACTACTTGGACCAACTGGTCGGTACCAACAGTCTGCATCTGGTTAAACGTCCAGCATGTGAGGTTGTTTCAGCCGAACACAAGTTAACGTTTTTTTATAATTTGGTGGTGCAGCCGGACTTCCCCTACAAGGACAACCTGCTCTCGATGGACTCCAGCTGCCTGCTGCTGTTTGTGCTGGTCTTCTTCGCCTTCCTCATCATCCTCAAGGTGAAAGCATGTCACATGTGCTCGTTTTGTGCCTTGATTTATGCCTTTTCATGGACATCTAAGGCGGAACAGATTGTAAATAATTCTGCTTTTTGCTCACCAGGCTTACCTGATCAACTGCGTGTGGAACTGCTACAAGTACATCAACAACAGGAACATGCCAGAGATCGCTGTGTACCCCGCCTTTGAGACCCCTCCCCAGGTAGGTGCTCTTCTGTGGATTCAGCCCAAAACACTGGTGAATCTCAGCTGCAGGAATTAGTCCAAACAGCAGGTGGCGCCACACACTCTAAAACCAGCCTGATTTTAACATGTTGGCATATGACTGATTTTCCTTAATAAATATGTTTATTGGACTTGAACTTGTCAATAAACCTAAAAATGGGGTGTTTAACTGTGTTTTACTGAGGCAAATGCTTTAAGTGTACTATGTAAAGTTATTGAGTATTAGGAGTTTATCATGGGACCCAAAACAGTTTATTTCTCATCATCTCTTCTCTAGTACATCCTGCCTACCTACGAGATGGCGATGAAGATGCCCGAGAAGGAGCCGCCTCCCCCTTACATGCCCGCCTAAGCACCAGCCTCGTCACCACAGCACACACACTCGCACAAACCCGTCACCATATGCATTCCTGCTCTCCCCCGCCTCATCTGTGTGCGTGCGTGTGTGTGTGTGATGAAGGAAAGGGTGGTAGTCGAAAGCGCTGTAGTTGTGTAGAGCGCATCAGAGGGTTGGGGAGGTGACTGAGACCTGCACGAATGAATGAGTGACCATTTCTAATTCAGTCAGGAGGGGATGTGTGGAAATGAATGGATGTTTGTCACCGTTCCAGCACCACCTTATCTATAGATTGATATATTAAATGTAAAAAAAAATAACTTTGACAATCCGCGTCTTATAGCTCCTTTTGTTGAATTGTTCTGATTCCTAATGATTAATATTTAGTCTGGTCTGGCTCAGTCTTGAATTCACCCTTTAGCACTTTTGTCTTTTATTTATTTAACTTTGCTGCGCTTCGGTTCACAACCAGCCCCGATATTTCCATCCCTCTTCTTCCCCGATGTGTTAGCAAAGCTTGTGAATTGTTTTCCAGACACAGAGAAGACGGAGGACGGAACACCCCCCCTCCGCTGTCAGCGCCTCGTCTCGTAAACATTTGTATTTGCATGAATTCTCCTCCCGCTGTCACTTACTTTACTGCTAATATGGTTTTTTTTTGGAATCCCGCCAAATCACATTTCATTTCAATAAACATTTATATCATCGCAGCGGCTCTTCTGTTCCTCTCGCCAACCATCGCGGTTGTCATGGCGATGCGTCCAGAGGTGAATGAGATAACCGAAGGTGTAGGTGTGAGCAGCGAAGTAGGTCGGCGTTGTAAATTCCGAACCACTTAATGCAGGAATTTCATGAAGTTCTCTCAGGTGTGTGAAATATGTTCAAGAGGAGAGGAGAGGGTCATCTGTACATGACATTTACATGCAATTACAATGTATATGTGTGTATATATATATATATATATATATATATATATATATATATATATAATGTATGTATGTATATATATATATATATATATATATAATGTATATATATATATATATATATATATATATATATATATATATATATATATATATATATATATATGTATGTATGTGCTGCCACACAATAGGTTATATAGTGTATTTTATCTATTTAAATCGAGTTTATTTTTGTAGGAAAAAAGCAAGAATATGAAAACATGACCTGTGGCCTACATGAGGGACGCGGTCGGTGGTGTTGCGGTGGCCCGGAGGTCAGCTCCCACCTCCGGATTGGACGACGCGTTTGACGCGTCGGGTCCAGGCCGTCCTCATATGCGGGCGCGCTCGGACGGTCGGGCATCGTCGGAGGAAAGATGCTGCGGAAGCTGCTGCTGCCGCTGCTCGTCGCCGCGGTGCTGCTGGCTGGTGCCCGGGCCACCTACCCCCTCAGCCCGGGGGACCCGCAGCTCGTAGCCGCGCAGAGTTACGCACAGACCCGCAACAATGGGCGACCTCCGCTCCGGACCCTCAACCCTGCAAGTAAGGTCCAGGACCCGCCTTCAGTGATTCTTTCTTTTTAGTTTACCTTGTTTAGCGCGATAAATAGTTGCGTTTGTTAATTTAGATTTTATGTTAAAGGCAAAACGCTCGGTCTATTATTTTCAAGAGGTGAAAAAACTGTGATGAGACATTTTTATAACATTTTTCAATTGTAGATTAGAGTTGGGTAATAAGTTAAAAAAGTATATTCTCATATCTGAAATATACTTTTAAATGTTTTAACTGTAATTCTGCTTTTACACACTTTGCATTACACGTTTTATCACGTTCTCTTTTTTCAGTTCAAATTTACAATACAGTAAAACCTTTGTCAAATTAAAGGTGTGCATTAAATCTCAAATTCATGACTGGGTGTTTCACAAGCTTTTCCTGGATAATCCCAGCTTGTTGCAAACAGCCCAGGCGTCTGAACTTCCCCTCATGCTTCAACTAATGTGTCTGCGCCCACGGAGGCAGCAGCTGCTGTAGACTTCACCAAGTTTCTTTGTACTTCACGTAACTCTCCTGTGTGTCTGCTGCCCTACTAATGTTCTTTATCACCTCTGTAGTTCACAGAAGTGATTACACGTATAGAGGAGGGTATCACTACCGCTACCAGCCACCAGGGATCCCTCCACCGGTAGTGTATCCACCTTTTCCTCTATCTCCTCCGGTGGTTTACCACAGACCCCCAGTCCCCGCGCTGCCATACCACCACAGGTTCAAAGGGCCCGTGGCACCGCAAACCCACAACATTTACACGGGCCTTCCGCCGCCAGTCGTTTACCAGCCTCACCAAAGGTTCAAGGGCCACTTCCCTCACAAGCTGAAGGGCCCCTGTCCGACAAACCCGGCCCCGACACCCCCGTCGGCCCCCTTGGTTCCCCTCCCCACCCTCCTGCCTGCGCCGACCCCGCCTGTGACTCCCCCGCCGCAGGAGGTCGCGGCCACGGCCGTGGCGGTGACCAGTCCGCCTGTGACGCTACCGGTCAGTACCCAAAGCGGCTTCGCCACCACCGTCAGTGCTGTGGAGACAGGTAGAACATTACCAGTCAGGTTTGCTTGAATGTTCCTGCAGAACCCAGTACAACCAGACACCTTCAACTTCAGACAGTGTCACATTTATCACAACACAATCACAATCAAAAATGATGACGTAGATGTTTCAATGTCTTCTTCACTCACACACACACACACGCGCACACACATACACACATACAGGTTTTAAAATTGAGTGATATCATTGTTTTTGTACTCCTAACTTAAAAACTTAACTGGGTGCACTTACAGGTTCGGCCACGAGGTGGCGACAGAACGCCCCCATCGTTTGTGTATAGGAAATGCATGCGCAGGCATGAGAGGGCCACCTGAGCTGTAAACCCGGCCTCTGAGGCATCCATGTGTGTGATTGGATGATTGGTCAGGCGGGACACTAACATCCTCGTGTTTTTCACGTTCTTTTGAAAGACGTTTCTGTTGAAATGACAAAGTATGATTGATTTCATACTGGATGATTTCACCAGGCGGTTGTGATGCACCGTTGTTTTTCCTCTTCCCCATCCCGAACTGCGTGCTGCTGTCGATTCTGTACCTGCAGCAGTTGAGCCAGTCAGCTTCTCAGAGCGATGTGCCGCCTTTTCACTGTTAATGGACTTAATCCCTCCGTGATGTTACCAGAGACAGATTCCTCCTGCATGAGCCGTCCCCTGGACCTGGTCTTCATCATCGACAGCTCTCGCAGCGTGCGCCCCAGCGAGTTCGAGAAGGTGAAGATATTCCTGGCCGACATGGTAGACACCCTGGACGTGGGCACCGATGCCACCAGGGTCGCCGTGGTCAACTACGCGAGCACGGTGAAGACCGAGTTCCTGCTCAAGGACCACTTCAACAAGCCTGACTTGAAGAAAGCCATCTCCCGCATCGAGCCCCTGGCGACCGGCACCATGACCGGCCTGGCCATCAAGACGGCGGTGAGCGAGGCCTTCACGGAGCAGTCTGGCGCCAGGCCTCGGCCCAGGAACATCGCCAAGGTGGCCATCATCGTCACAGACGGGAGGCCTCAGGACCAGGTGGAGGAGGTGTCCGCCTCCGCCCGAGCCTCAGGCATCGAGATCTACGCCGTCGGCGTGGACCGCGCCGACATGCGCTCCCTGCAGCTGATGGCCAGCATCCCCCTGGAGGACCACGTCTTCTACGTGGAGACTTACGGCGTGATAGAGAAGCTCACGTCCAAGTTCAGGGAGACCCTCTGTGGTAGGACAAAAAGAGCGAGTGCCCCCGCTAACCCCGGTTCTAGCTCCTCAGGGGCACCTACAGTCTGCAGGGGGTTTGTTCACACAATGAATGCATTTCTAACCTCAAATCATCAGGAGATAGATGCCCTCAGCCCCCACATGGCCTGCAGGTGAAGGGAGGAGAACCTGCTTCCAGCCCAGCTGATGTAATGTCTTGGGGCCACACTGCCCTAAAGATTTGTTTTTAAGTAAAAATGAAAATCAGCGTGGCATCAGATTTCACCTGAGTTGGTTAGATATCACAGCAGAAACTCGGGTTTTTGTTATTTTTTTCATTTTTATTTTATTTTTTTTTTCAAATCTGGAGTCGCGCAAAAAAAAACCCCAAAAGTTGCGGTGAGTGTTGAAGGTCGGCGTTCTGTGATCTTAGCGGTGTTGCCAAGCGCAGAGAGGAGGTCGGGAACGACCTCAGCTGAAATGCGGGCCACGGCTCGGTGGTCGGGTTCAAAGACCAAAAAGATTGCAAATCACAGATGTAGATGTGTTTTCAACCAAAGCGTTTCTGATAACCTTGTTTTTTTTTTTGTTGTTTTTTGTTAAACTCCAGCGCACCACCTTACCTTACCCAAGCTAACTGCCTGTAGTGTAATCTCTGCTGGCTCTACCCACCCTCGCTTAATCCTGGCTTATTCTAGGTGTGGACCCCTGTGCCATGGGACACGACTGCGATCACATATGTGTCAACAGCAATGCCTCCTATTACTGCAAGTGCCGGAACGGTTATATCTTGAATGCGGACAAGAAAACATGTTCTCTGAAACGTAAGGACAACCTGCGTGGATCCCTGCAGCGATGATGTGCTAGAGATGAGTTAACGTGTAACTGTGAAAGAAAATCACCGCGTAGTCACGTTTAAAAAAAAGAGAAAAAAACAGGGCTTCACAACACCGCAACCAACTGCTGGGTAGTTCCAGTTGAATTCGGCTTTGTTGCATTTGTTGGACAATTACTGGGTAACGTTATAGAATCGGGTCTCTTTAAATCAGGGGTCTCAAACTTGCGGCTCGCGGTCCAATTGTGGCCCACGGAACGATATTTTGTGGCCCCCTAATTGAGACGAAGACTTGGTGTTTGTGCGGCCCACCTCTTGCACCTGCTTGAGTCATTACCCTGAGCATTTTATATTTTCTTAATACTTGTGGGCTACCATAGTTTAGGGTTGTGACAAGAGCACAAATGTTGATGTTGGTCATTTGAAATGTGTTTGGGAATGTCACTGAGTGGAGGGGAAATGCGGCCCAGCCTCACCCATACATTATCTCGAGCAGCCCCCAGGTAAATTGAGTTTGAGACCTCTGCTTTAAACGCTTAAACCTGTGCGTCTGTTTGCTTTCGAGAGCAGCTTAGCTTGAAAATGTAGAGACGGATGGCCATTCTGGCCCCGCCCTCTCACCGTGTGACCTTTGCCGTCTCCTGTCAAAGAGGTGAAGGTGGAGGTGGTGGAGGACCCGTGCAAGTGTGAAGCCCGTCTGGCCTTCCAGAAGCAGACGCAGGCCGCCGTCCAGCAGCTCACAGCCAAGAATATCCTTGATGTTGTTTCAGATGGACAAACCGGGTCTTTTGGGCGCCCGTAACGGAGAATCGTCAGCGTCATTTAAGTCCTTCTCCTTGACTGGACTTCACTCGCAGACGTGTCCAAAAGAATAGAGCGTCTGGAGAAGACGGGCCGGGTGTGAAGCAGGGCCGAGGCAGGTGTGGTGGGGTTGGCTCGTGGCCCCGGACCCACCGGGGAGTCTGACCTTGTGTTTGTTTTTGCCACCGCAGAGACCGGGGGGGCTGGTCCGGATGAGCGCTTCCTGCAAGCCGTCCTGCCGTGACTAACGCAGATTCCATCCGCCCGCCGAACAAGAAGCGTGATTCGGTCGTCGACGTCGGCGGACCACCTTTGGTCTGAACTGAAGACAGCGTCTCAGGATTCCTCCTGTATATCTGTGTTTCTGGGTCCTGCTTGTACAAAACTGCATATTGTAAATAGTCTTCCTAAAGGAAAAAAAAAATCAAACTGAATTTACTGAACTGATTTTATAGCCTGAATTTTGACTTTATTTCTCTGATTTAAGTTTTTTTTTTTTTTCTTCTTGAGCAGATTTACCCTCTGATGTTCCAGCTTGTGTGTAAAAGTGTAAAATTACAAAATATCTCTGTTTTGGTGAGTGTTTTATGCTGATTTACGGGAGAAAACCAAGCAAATCAGTTTGGACCATAAATTCATGAAGAGAAAACTGTTGGATTTTTTTTTTTTTTGTATAGTTCTTCACATTTTTTGATGAATGAATAACAAAAGGACAAGGACAACATTAATAAAGGCATTAAACTGAATGACTCATTCTATATTCCTGCATGTTGTGTCACCATCTAAGCATAAATTATATAAATTCCTTCAAATAAACATTGTGTTATAACCTGTCAGTTTAACGTGTTAGGGTCAGAGCTTGTTTGCTACCAAAGGTTGGAGGAGATTGTGAATTTTGATCCTACAAACACACACACTCATATTCTACCATCAAACATTAATCTGCAAACACAACCCTGGACGAATCCGACGTATCTTCCTCACCACCTGAAATTCTTTTCTGTCTTGCTGTCGTGACGCGGTTTAAAACATTTACAACGTGTCCAGAAAAAAAAAAGAAAGGCCACCGCAGGGGTCACGGTGTGACCTCTGGAATGAGCTGTCTTGTTTACGCTGCCAACAGAGCGTCTCTGTCTGCCCAGTCTGGGCGATGGAGAGTCAACACACCAACGTTTACCTCCAGTCTATCTGGGACCCTCCTCACTACCAGACAGCTGCTTCATGTTTGTACGCCAAACCACAGGGCCTGTCATGGTTACCACACACACACACACACACACCAGCGGTCATGGGGGTGAGGCCAACAGTTCGCTGTTGGAAAAAAAGATGAATGGAGCTCACGCACACCTCGGAGAAAACCCCACCCGCCGCTCCCAGCGTAAAAACAATGTTTCACTTTGGGCCGTCGTCTCCACAGTTTCAATCTGTTGTTTTCTTCGTAAAATTTAATTTTGTTCTCACAGATTCTCAAATTCAGAATCGGCCCCAAACTGTTGCTGAACATCAGGCTGCAAAGTTTGTTCTTCTCATTTGTTAAATTGTATTTTGCATCTTTTACGCTTACAATCCTACTAAATAGAATTTAATTATTATTCCCATTTGAATCGAAACACTCTGAGTGTTTTCACATTAAATCTCCCTTGCCTGGAGTCCGTTTTCTTGAGGTTAAAAAGGAACACCGACTGGATGTTTTGACAGCTGTCAGACGTGAACTGCGGTTACAGTAGGCGTGTGTTTGTTAGTGGGGGTCTGTCAGACAGAGGGACCCCCTGAATAAATGAAGATGATGGACGGCTGGTCTGGTTCGACCAGACCCAAGTGGACGTTGGGGCTTTGTGTTAATTCTCTCAGCAAACAGCGACACTTGAGGCAAACCAGGAGAAGCCTTGATTCCAGCAGTGGCTGAACATCAGCGTTGCATAAGCTGCACACGTTGTACCAAATCATGTTGTCAGAATACTGTCGGAGGGGTCCCGATCTGTTCAGGTATCCTGACCTCCAGGTGCCTGTGACCTCTGACCTGCATCGTCCTCCTCAGGGTCAAACAAGCCCACGTTTGAACTTCTTCAACTTGTCCACACAGTCTGGAGATAAATGGGCTGAGAAGGGGACGTGCATGGTCAGTGAGTGACCTCTGCTTCCTTGAAATGCCGTTTGTCATTGAGGACAGTTGACTTCTTCACCTGGGAGCTGGGCTGAGAACTCTCGTTAGGTTGTTAGGTCTGTGTTGTGCATCCATAAAGGCCTGTTTAAATTGGAGTGCAGTGACAGATGTTTGAGTCTGTCATAGCAACATACTGTGAGGTTTCTCAGGAGAGCTGAAGAAGCACACAACTGAGCAAACTTAGTGTAACAACCCTACGCTGTTCAACACTCCACTGCAGGAAATTCAATTCAAGTTTACTTATATAGCACTAATAAGAATACAGAATCCAGAGCAAGCCAGAGGGCAAAGGCAGCAAGGAAAAACTCTAATTTATCAGGAAGAAACCTTGAGCGGCTCATATGGAGAGACCCATCTGCTGAAGGAAGAAAACAGAGAAGAGAGAGAAGAGAAAGAGGTGCATGATAATAAAACCCCTGAAACACATACATACATACATACATACATACATACATACATACATACATACATACATACATACATACATACATACATACACACACACACACACACACACACACACACACACACACACACACACACACACACACACACACACACACACACACACACACACACATACATACATACATATTGGGCATGAATGTAAAAACTATACAAGATATAAGTGATGATCTTATACTGTATAACAGATTGAGATTATGAGAAGAATCATGGGCAGGTTGAAGTATGGAAATACAGGAAAAACACAAAATCGTATTATTATAATTTTAATCAATGATCGAAAAAGTGAAAACACAACGGTGACCTTTAATTTTTTTTATATCTAAAAACCCTAAAAATTCAGTCATTTCCATGGTGTACACTCAGCGTCCACTAGGGGGAGACAGAGCCCTCTAGTTCGTTGACCTGTAATAATAGTAGAAGAAGACGTAGTAGTTTATTTGTTTTTCCCCATGGCAGAGCAAACCTTCCAGATCTTTAAAAATGCAAACTCTCTGTTCAACGAGCAAAACTACAAACAAGCAGAGGAGCTGTATACACAGTTTATCACTTCCTGCCTACGGTCCAGGTACTTTTGTGCTTTTTTCTGTTTAGAATTTGGAAGAGTGACACACTAGCTGTCAGATTCCGACAGCCTCATAACGAGATGAGATTAAAAGGCTTTAAAATGTGTCGTTTCTGCAGAAATTGCGAAGCCTCTCAATTGGCCACTGCCTACAATAACCGAGGACAGATAAAGTACCTCCGGGTGGATTTTGATGAGGCAGCCGAAGACTACACTACTGCAATAGCGACCGACAGCCGCTTTGAAATACCTCTTTATAACCGAGGGTTAATCCACTACAGACTCGGTAAGACTAAAGAAACACACGACTTTTGTTCTGCACTGTCAGATTTTGTGATGTTTACGAACCAGGGAGACTTGCCAAATGGCAAATGAACTTCCGTTTTGGACATTCTTTCAAAATAAAGGTCGCCCTATAAATGGATGCGGATTTGTCATCAATAAATCTACTTTGAATTTAAGTCTGCCCCTTTCCTTTGTCCGCGACCCTATGTCAATCGTGTTTACTTGATTCCATTTCAAAACGTAGCTGCCATGAACAAGGTCTGCCCCTGCAGATCACAGCAACAACAACAATAGTGACAGTAGATGGAGCTGTGGATCTGCCTGAGCTCCTGCTGCCCGCTGAGCATCACTGATTCCTCCTGATTCCACTGAACACACCAACTTGTTGACCTGCTGTTGTCCCTTCGCAGGGTTTTTCGACGACGCCAGAAGTGACTTTGAGCAGGCGTTGAAGCTCAATCCGGATTTTGAAGAGGCAAAAGTGAGCCTGCAGCAGACACTTGTGGACCAGCAGCACAAGCTGACCCGAGGATATTGAGCTTCGTGAACTGCACAAAACACACAAATTCTGTCTGTGTCTCTGTCTTCTTGATCTGTGGCTTTCCTTTTTTTGTATGTGAAAATGTAAATAAATGTGAAGATTTCAATATTTGAGTAGTTGAATAATTGATGATAACACCAGATTGTGCATGCCAGAGCAATCTGCATATTTGTACAGCCCAAATGTTTAAACAATGTCCTAAATGAGACTGGAGAATAAACGTTTCATTGTTCGCTACTACATGATCACTACTTACTCTGCATATGTTGGACTTCATTTTGATGAACAGCAATTATAATGCTTTTGGAATTGGTGCTTTTACATTAACCTGTGAAAATGCAACAGTGTGCAATAAATGCTTCACACTCCTGGTTAATTGAAGACTCCCAATGAGCCGTTAACAGTTTGGGGGGGTGTGGTTGGGTAATCAGGAGCTTCACCTGTTGCAGCCTGATTACCTGACATATAAAACAGCTGTTGGGGGGCCAAAGAGACAGTCAGCCCTTTTCCCTTGGAGTTGGTTGTTGGGGGGCTTGCTCTGCCAAGTTCTCAGTGTTTTCTCCTCCACCCTGTGTGTGGCTGCACTGAGATTTCAACATGTGGTGGCCAAGGAACATGTAAGTACACTATCGATCTGTGAAACGCTCTCCTTACCTGTTCAAGTGTCTGACTGTTGGTTTTCCTCTGTAGTTTATTATGGAACTTGATGGCTTCACTACTCATCTTGGGTCAAGCAAGGCCGAAGTTCACTTCACCATCAGGTAAGTATTTTTGTGTGGTATCGCAGAGCTTGCTTCCTTGTGAGTCTCTCTGAGGCCTCCTCTTCAAGCAGGCACTCGTATGAAGCCGGACTGTTTGGGGAACCTGATGAGGCTGTCGCTGGATGAGGCTTTAGCTGTGGGGAATCAGCTTGAGGTGGAAGCCATCAGTGAGTTTGTTTTTGCGGTAAATGCAGCTCACCAGTGCTGGAACTGGTCCCGCTCATACTTGATTCTCCCCCCACAGATGGCACCAAGAACATTCTGCTGACCCCAAGTTTAGCTGCTCAGTGTGGGTACAGCATGGAGTCTGACCCCTGGGGCAACACCCGACTCTACATGTCTCTGCTGGCCTGTTATGTGGACAACAAGGTAAACTGGATGGGTTAATTGGTCGGATGAGCAAAAGGTGTTAATTATAATGGTGCCAGTTTACTGACTCTTAAAATTGTCCATCTGTAGAACGACGAGGTCTTTGACATTGCTCTGAAACTGAAAGTATCCAGCCCGAGTCTGCCAGATGTCATTTCTCACAACGTGGCCCAGACATGCAGCTACTCCCAGTGGGCTTCCAGAGAGATCCTCTGTGACAGGAACTACATGGAGGTGGGTTCCTTCACAGCAGTGCTACTTCTCTGATCTGTAGGGACTAAAATGTGTTCCCTGTTTCAGGTGTCTCACAGAATTGCTATGACAGATCCACCAGTCAAAGGACTCACCCAGGAAGAGGAGGGCAACACGGTTCCTGAGGTCTCCCATGACTCATTACAACTGTAGTGGCAGCTGCTGCTCAGCAGATCTAACCCTCTGGTCCCTCTTATCCAGGCTTCTGCAGAACATGGCATCTGGAAGATGACGTTTTACACACCAGAGTCAGTGTCAATGGTGCAGAGGGAGGCCGAGCAAGTCGGTTATGGTACCATGGTCACGTCAAAACGACTTGTTGTGAGAAGCCCATACAATACGCCGGAGACGTATTCTGAAGATGTAAGCAGAGCACACCATCCAGAGTTTATCCTCTTGTTCCAGTTGGTGAAATGAGACTGTTGTTTAGGTGGCTGGAGTACCAATGGAGGTTTTCAGGGTCAGCACTTATTACAAGGCTCCACATGGTCTGAGCATGGTTAACATGGTGGCTGCTTGTCCCACAGGCAAGTCTTGACCTCTCTCAAAATGTTTGAAGGTGCTGTTGGCTCACTTGCTGTCATCAAACAGGTGGCGTTCTATTCACTGATGATATGATCTCATGGCATGTGCCCTACCGTGTGACACCCCTGCTCGATGGCAGCATCAAAGTGACGGAAATGCACATGGGCATCAACGGACAAAGGCTGGATAAAGCTCAAATGTCCAGCCTGGGTTACAGACTAGCTACCACAGAGTTCCACATCATTGTTGAAATCCCCATAGGTGCCCCTGATGGTTATTATAAGGTGGGTGGATCTTGAGGTTGCATGTGCTGAAGGCTTGGTTGCATGGCTCTTTAAACTTCCCTGAATTGCAGAGTCATGCCCCAGACTACCAATACCATGTCACGTATACTGTGGAGCCCATGCTTGAGGTTCTATGGAGGGCAGATGACAACCATGAAGACACCAGATACAAGGTTCTGTTTCCAATCACCACGCCGCTGATGGCTCGACCACCCCATCACCAAGATGGTGAGTTGCATCACTGACTGTATCCCAGAATGCATGGTTGGACATGTGTAAGCCTGGCACTGTGTTCTCAGTTACCATCCCTGAAGACAGAGTGTTTAGTGTTATCCTGGGAAACTTCTTTCATGATGTCGAGCTGAAGAACATCACTTTCTCAACCGGGGTGCTCACTGTCCAAGAGTGCAACACCAGAGGCTACACCATCCAGGAGCACAGCTTCCCAAATAACACCAAGAGCCTCTCCCTGCATGTGCCCTTTGATGCCGACGTTGTTGTCAAAAGCGTATGTAAAGTTTTATGGAAACATGTCCACTGCTTTGCTTCTGGAGTGGTAATGACAAAATGTTTGCAGAATCCTGAAGCACTGCTCACGGAATATGTTCTTCACCTGAGCTTTGGTCTGCTCATCTTACCTGAAGAGGTGCCTTTCAGCCACACGGTGCAGCTGCAGGCTTCTCTACAGGATGTTGGTGAGCTGGCCCACTTTTTGCTTTATTAAGAGTTAATGATCTGAAATGGAAGTTATTAAATGCTTTCTTTTCCAGTGCTGCCCTCCATTACTGGCATCTGTGACGAGAGCAACTTCTACCTCAGCGTGAAATACGGCAGTCAGGGCAGCAATTTCCAGACCTGGATCGGTGCTCAACACTTGACACCTGAGCTGGAGGGAGTCTACAACTTCCAAGAGAATGGCACACACTTCAGCCTCATTGTCCCATACAATGCCAAGGACTCGGTGTTTGAGGTATGCCTGCAAGTCTGATTCGAACCGCTGCACAAAGTAACTTTTGTCTCCTCCAGATGATCACATCAAACTCTATCAGAGCCAGAGTCGACCTGCTCCTGTATGATCCTGTCAACAGCAGAGCTCTGGCTGACCTCTACCTGGCCTGCAGCTTTCCCCTGGTTACAACTGGTATGTGTGGTTCAAATTTTCTTCCTGAATCCCTGCAGCATTTAATTGTTTGCTTCTCAGAGTGCTACTCCAACGGGACAATGACTGCTCTGGCTGTGAAAGTGGAATCACTGCGCCACCTTGTCCCAAGCTCCCTGACCCTGAGGGACACATCATGCAAACCAGCCTTCAGTGACGACCGCTTCGCATATTTCTCCTTCAACGTCGACTCCTGTGGAACCACGAGAATGGTAAGTGAGCCTTGCCTCAACATGAAATGCACATCACCTGACCGTACCCTTGTGTTGTAGTTCTTTGACCACTACATGATGTATGAGAACGAGATCAGCCTTCACTACAACCGCAACTCTTACAAGAGGACAAGCCGCACATCACCAGTCGATCCTGACTACAGGTAAGATGTTTCGATTCTCCCAATACACTAGCGCCACATGTGGATGTGCCTCTTATCTGTAGGCAAACCATTTCCTGCTACTACATGGCCAATGAGGTAAAGGCGGTGTCCTTTGACTACAAACCAAGTGGTGGAGAACTACCAACACAAATTGGCCAGGGTCACCTGACAGTGGAAATGAGACTAGCACATGGTAAAGATGAACTTGAGTTGGAGATCAGTAGCCTGCCATGTGACTGACACCTGAATCCTCCCATAGATTCTTCATACGAGTATTTCTACCAAGCTCAAGACTTCCCAGTTGTGAAATATCTGAGAGAGCCACTGTACTTCGAAGTATCTCTGGACTCTTCTGACCCCAATGTGGAGCTTGTTTTGGAGAACTGCTGGGCCACTTTACATGAAGACAGAACATCTACACCCAGCTGGGACATCATCATCAATGGGTTGAGTATCTACCAGGCTTTGTTTAGAAGCATCTTCCCCCAAAGCTGAGTTTCTACTAAAACTGTCCTCTAGCTGTGTGAACCAAGATGACGGCTACCCCGCCACCTTTCACCCCATTGTGAGCGACACCAGAGTTGAATTTCCTTCGCACTACAAGCATTTCTCTGTGAAGATGTTCGCCTTCATCAGAGATGAGAAGGTTCTAAATGATCAGGTAAGGACCACAGCAAACACACCCAGGTGTACAGGACTGCTGCATGTCTGCATCTAAAAATCTGTCCACAGATTTATGTCCATTGCGATGCTGTGATTTGCGACACCAACAAAATGGAAGAAATTTGCAGGAGGCAGTGTGATTATCCCAGAGACGCAACTAGATACCCACCTCCAGGGCTGAAGGGAGGAAGGAAGGGTGAGCATTTAAAGTAAACTCAAACCTTGTGTGTTCTATTGCTGAATTTTTCTCTCCTTCAGAACAAAGAAGTGTAAACCCCCACCAAAGGCTGACCTCTTCTGGACTCATTAATTTAACTCTATGAATCTAAATAAATGGGTTCTTAAAAGTTTAAACTTGACTGGCTCTTGACTATCATTACACCTTGAGTTTTGGCATCTTGTCTGCATGACCTTGCATAGGTGAATTGGGCTATAAATGAAATGCATGCAGCAGCAAAAGTCTCAGTGGTTCAGGGATTAATGTTGCAGTCAAACTTGCACTGTTTGAACAGTGGCCAGCATTTACCCTGATGTACCATCTCACCTTGAGCTTGAGTTTAATGCAGTTAAAATGCCATTTGTGGCAAAAATTCTCCTGTGTCTTTCTTTCTGGTATAGGTCAGGATTGGGTGGTGCTGGTTGATATGCTAGCACTATTGCACCTGGGCTTAAGTTTACAATCACCCTAGCTACCTAAAGATGACTGCATGAATCAGTCTGGGCCCATCACATACTGCTTTGGGGCATTTCTGCAGAGGTTTGATCAATCAGCAGTGTAAACATTCAACCAGCATCTGTTAATTTGCAGCTCATTAAATCAACAAATCAAAGCAACTGAGTTCTAACATCCAACCCTGGTTTACATCTAGTTCAATATTAATGAGCTGTGTAGAACTGCTAAATGGGACAAATACAAGCCTGTCTTGCCTATTTTGGGTGGGTCCCTTCAGTTTATGCCTTGTACTAACTATTCAGCTCAGAGGCCTCTATGTCCAACCAATATGTCCTCAAATAGTGTACCTTCATTGATCGTGGGGTTACGTTCTGTAAATAACCTGTATAACACTTTTCTCACAGGCTTTTTTACTCAGTTATTTAAACACTTTCAAAGTTCAAACTTCTTCCTCTGCCTTTTGGGTGCGACCGCAGATGCCTTTTCCCCTGCAGTTTGCCAATCTGGATTCCGAGCACAATGTACTGCAAAAAAAAATCTGCAAAGCTGTGAAAAGTGCACTGCATTATAGTGAGGGTTCACTGTACACCACAGGTGTCAAACCAGTTCCACAAAGGGCCATGTGGCTGGTTTTTGTTTCAACCCAGCAGCAGCATACTAGACTTAACTCATTTAATCAACTGATCTGAGTCTTCAGACAGATGATTGGTCAAACTGTGTGTGCTGGACTGGTTGGAGCAAAAACCTGCAGCCATACAGCCCTTTGTGGAACTGGTTTGACACCCCTGCTGTACACTGTAAGGAATGCAAAGAACTAATTCAAGCAGTTCTCTACAGTTCAATCTGCAACAGCTCCATATGGTCCAGAAGTTATGTTGTCCATAGATTATAGGGCCACAATGTCTCAGATGTATTAGGGCATTTTGATGAGATACTCAAGGTATTTTCATCACTACAATGAAATACCTTTTTCACCATGTCACTTGTCAACTGCTATTCTGCAGGAAAGGCACTTTCAAACTGTTCATAGACTACAGGCCATAACTGCCAGGTTTTACACCAACATGTATCCCTGCCTTAAAGTGTGTAGCATTTAATGGAGGTGGGCTTTGCACTGAAAACTTGCTAGCATTCAACCCTGTTCTATGGTACTTCTAGGGGCATGGACAGATTCAGAACAAGGTTAGCCTCAACTTTGGTTTTAGTCTCAGCAGGTGCCTTCTCACCAGGATGCAAATATGGGGCACCAAGACCCTTGATTTGTGTCATTTGTCACAATGTGAGACTTTGCATCAATCCATAGACCTGCACATTTGACAAACACCAGTTACTCCTATGAGAGCCAATAACCTAGGTGATTTGCCTAAAGACAAGCAGCCTCAGAAATGGGCCTACCCCCATCACTGTAGCCAAGTCAGCACAACCAAACAAGTAATTTGAAAAGTCACTTGTATTTTATTAAATTACAAGAATGGGTCCCAATAACACATGCAGGAGTCTGCGGTCATCCAAAACAGCACGTCTTTGACCTGTGAAGACAAACAAGTTACCATTTAAAGTCTGAAATGTTTGAGCATCAAAATGAAAGCCTACCCTTTATGGCAGTTTCCTTAGAACAACTCTTATTACAAATTCCATCTTGGGGTTTTTTGCTGTCACAGATCATTACATCACAGTGAACAAAGACCTGGGGGGCAGGGTGGCAGATGTGAGTTTGAGCTTATTTAAGGTCATGAAGAAAAAAAAAAAAATTCAGTTTACTTGGTGACTCAGGTCATTGTCATCTTTAGCAAAGGCGAACATCTGGACCTCAAAACGCTTATAATGTGAAGGATAATGAACCCTTTCATCAACCCGCACAGGGTGGAAGATCACTTGGTATGGATCCACCGGGTTCATACAGCTGAAAGACAAATAATTCACTCAAATTACACTTACAGAAGTTTGACAGAATACACTCTCTGGACTCAAAATTACCCATTGATGATGAGGTTCCACCTGGGCTGGGAGAGCCTGTCGCTGTCGAGCGTTGCCCAGCAGCTGTCCAGTTCTAGTGATACATCTGTGAGCTTGGTTCCCTTCAGTTCCACCTCGAAGTACACCGGCTCCTGCAGGTACTTGATGACAGGATAATTCGCATCAGTGTGAAACAAGGTGTAGGTGTCATCTAGGAGAGAGCACACAATGAGACAAGTAAGGCAATGAGCCACAATGGACATCAAGTGGCCCCAGGAAGAGCCTTTTACCGGAAGCAACCCGAATTTCGACTTTGAGCTGGCCTTTTGCATCATCAGCGTATGGTTCACTCCTCCGAGATCTGCTGTTGAAGGTCACAGCATGGGTTTCATTGATGTCATAGTAGCAGTACACCTTCAGCCTGTGGAGATAAACAGTCTACTCAGCAGTCTGAAAGGACTCCATTAGGTCTGCATGGGAAGTTGTGGTCAGTCATGAAATACTCACTCATACTCTGGCTCATCTTTTGTTTTTGTCATCTCAAGTCCATCTGGTAGAGAAATTTCATTTTCATACACCATCATGTTGTAGAAAAACTAAAGGGAGAGGGGGAAAACACAAAAATTGGCCTGGCTGGAGATGGTAGATATCTGTATTTGGACGGATTAGGTTACCCTTCTGGTTGTGCCGCAGGAGTTTCCAGTGAAGACAAAATAAGCATAGCGGTCATCACTGTAGGTGGGACCACAGCTGGGATCCTCAAGGACAAGCTGACTGGGGTTTAGACTGGGAACCGACTCCAGCTTCACAGCCAAAGCTGTTATGGTGCCATTAGGAAAACACTCTGGAAGGCAGAGAATAGGTTTAATTATTTGGAAAAATCTAATTTAAATTTATATCATTTAAATTATATCTACAAACCAGTTAGTATTTTGTTGAATGTGCAAGACAAAGAGAATTCTTTGACCGTGGTTTTGGTTTGAGGATCCAACAGCGCCACATCAATTCTGGATCTTATGGATGTTGCCTCAACAGCCTAAGCATGAAGTTCCCCCTCTTAAATCAGGATCACAAATTGGACAGTAACATCCAATCCTAAAAGACTGGAATCATACCTCATATGCAACGTTTGAGCAAGTAAACGGCACCAAAAGACTCAAGTGCGTTCCATTCTCCATGAGGCTGTATTCCCTAGCCAAACTAGAGGTGAGCTGCTGTTTCCCCACTGTGGTCACAAAGTTAAAGTCCTGGGTTCCGTATGTCACAAGGATGTTGAAGTTCTGGCCTTCGCAGCCACCAGAGATGGAGGGCGGAACTGTGAAACAGATGCAAACAACGCTGGTGTTAGAAACCTCAGTCCTGCTGGAAGGGTTAATCAACCGACATACCTGCATCAGCCAGTCTCGCTTCGAGGTTAGTCGTGTGAAAAAACGGAGTGAATTCTGGCACGACCAACAAGCCAAAGGTCAAGTGAAGAGAAAAGACCACTTCCCCCATTTCCCTCTGGATGGTTACAAGAAATAAGGATGAGTGGGGAGACAAGGAGATCAAGAGTTTGCTGAGTAAAAGCTTGCCGTCTGCAGCACGTTGGGGTCTGCAAAAGGCACTTGAAGTGTGAAGAACTTTGAGCTGCTCCCCGGAAAGGTGTGCTCCAGGATGTTGAAGCCTCTGGCATTGCACTCATCCACAGACAAAGCCTCCATTGGGAAGGAAATGTTCATTAGGAACACATCAGAGCCAAAAGATCCCAGGAGGAGGTCGAAGAACTGCTTCTCCGGATTGGTGTCTGCGAGGAAGGTCAGAAAAAGGAATGAGAGCAGCTCATGGTAGATTGTAATCAGGAAGAGCCAGGCCACCCACTGTCTGTAACATAGACGGACTGTAACCACCGTGGCGTCACCACAGGGAGAAAGACTTTATATCTAGTGTCCTGGTGGGCGGCGCCTTCGGTCCATAGCAGCTCCAGCATTGGCTCAACTTCATACAAAGCGTAGTAGTTGTTATCTTGAACAGAACTCTGTAATAATCAAGGTAAGGGTTTAGCAGACGTCTTAAATGATGAACACTCATGGAGCACCTACCTTAATGTGGCCTCCAACAGCCCCGATAGGAATCTCAAGGACAATGTACACCTCGCCGACAGTGAGGGAGTACTGCCTGGCTTCCATTTCGGCAGGGTCGAGCCTGATGCCATCGATGCCCACGTGCACTTCCAGGAGTTGAAATTGGCCAGAAATCAACGGACTGATGTATTGCGGCAAGAACCAGCGGATGGAGTTCTCGGTGAAGACGATGCTACCTGCATGCAATGGTAAACAGAGGGTTGTAGAGTTTATATTTTAAAGCACCTTTTGGTGCATAAATACTTAAAGTGTATTTCTTAAACGAAAAGTGACTAGGCAACCAAGCTTCCTCCCAGCTCCTAAATACTGCCCAAGCTCCCCATTATCATATTTACTCTCTAGTGTTGGGCAAGCCACTGCTACGTTGATGCGGGTCCCCATCCACTTGGTCTCAAACGTTATGGAGGTTTTCAGCACAGTCATGGTCACGCCTGAGACCTGTGGAGGGGCTCAAATAAATTTAATAGGCAGAGTGACCCCGGTCGACATAGGGAGGGCAGCAGAGGCCTGAGGTACAGCTGTTTACATCCTCAGTGAAGGTCTCAGGGGAGGTTGTTGGACTTATCAGGAAGAGCCTGGTAGCTGTATTCGTGATCAAGTACATTCTCTGGGCCTCAGTCACCTGCATCTTCTCCTGAAACGAACAGATGTGCGAGTCTGAAACACGTGTCTGCAGCATATTTCCGCAACATTGGAGGGAAAAAGAAAAAAATCACAATTGTATAAAGAGGGTAATGGCAGACCTCTGCAGCTCGACCCAGCTTCGACCCTAGGAAGGATTGCCTGGGAAGGGTGTAATCATTTGAAGCGGTCCTTCTCACAGACACCTGAAAATGAGGCCACGGCTCGAAGTGACGATCAATCCATGCAGTGACATCAAAAATGTTCATTTAACCTTGATGGGCAAGCCACTTATCCTACACAGCACCACCCTACGACCCCGCAAAGGCCTGCTGCCTTCACTTGCCTCCATGTAGTTGCTGTTGCATACAATTTCCCTGGAGGCCCAAGCAGTATAGCGGCAGGTCTTCACCAGCTGGTAAAGCTCATCTTCAACCATCTGGTTGCCGAGCAGTCGCAGATTTAACGTGGTTGTGAAATCGTTGCCCTGCACACGCCAGGAAGTAAGTTTAAAAGATAGATTTAAATTTTAAAAAAAATGGGAGGATTGTACAAGGCTTCATTACCACATTCTTCGCAAAACAGTTCTGAAGAGATGCTAAAACAATGGTGTTGCCAGTAGGTGATGTCTTTATCCTTAAGCCACAGGGAAAAGCTATTCCTGGTGGAAGAACAACAGAGGATCCATCTGAGGAGGAAAGGAGGGCACTTGAAGACAAAACCCAAGACAAAGCAAAAATTCAAAAACCTCAGGCTTCGACATACTGTGGAGAGCGGCAACTTCAAGAGATTGCCCTCCGAGCGGGCCCACATTCATGTACAGGACACTCCCCAAACATTTCGAGTCGACGCCTGGAAGTACAAACAGCAGGAGACGGGATTACGCTCATCAGCTGAGCAGGCCAGGGGCGGAGGCAGCGGCACTCGGACGGAGATACTTGCTTGGGGGGGGGTTCTTTTGAGCCTCTAACTTAACAACCGTGATCAGGAAAACAAACCACCTGGAAAAAGAGCAACTCCGCTTCAAATCAAGGAAGGCACAGGTAGAAACCAACAACCGAAATTCAAGGCACAAACCCTGATCCAAGTAAGTGGCCCATGGCACAGGAGGTGGCGTGAAGCAGGTAACCGTCGGGTGTTCGATCTTGCAGATTTATTGGAGTCTTTGGCAAGGTTGGCCAACCCTTTGGGCAGGTCGAGGGAGGGTCTTCCTCAGCGAAGACAACCACCCACAGCTGGATCCTCTTAAAGCCTGATAAGGGATCGCCTCCATCAGGCTAATTGTCCCAGCTGAATCTGCAGCACACTTAAGGGATTAGGACGTAACGTCTTCAGATAGAAACTACTGCACCAAGGAAGGGACGTGAACATGTGAAGGCCTGTTAGTTTTAAAAAGTATGTGAAACTTTATCGATGTACAGTGTACCCTCGTTTATTGCGGGGGTTACGTTCCGGAAATTACCCGCGATAGACGAAATCCGTGAAGTAAACAGCTTTATTTTTTACAATTATTTTACAGGTTTTAAGGCCGTAAAACCCCTAACCACACACTTTTATACACTTTCTCACAGGATTTAACATTTTCTCACAATCAAACACTTTCAAAGTTCAAACTTCTTCCTCTGCCTTTTGGTTGCGACCGCAGGTGCCTTTTCCCCTGCAGTTCTCCAATCTGGATTCAGAGCACAATGCACTGGAAAAAAAATCCGCGAAGCAGTGAAGCCGCAAAAAGTGAACCGCGTTATAGCGAGGGTTCACTGTATTAGAAGAAATAATGAGGTAACAGATTGATGAGATAATATAAAAAAGATTGCGACATTCTCTACTCCACCTCTAGTTTGAAAATCTGCTCTAAATACTCTCATTTGTAGAACAGGAATTATTCAATTGACACAATCAGCTGAAAGTGTGTGCAAAAACCAGTAAGATGTTAAATACACCTAGTTTATTTTAGGAACTAGAAAATATGGGCTTCATGGCCTCCGCCAGGTTTTTTCTTCTTCTCTGTGCAGCACATCTGACACAGGCCAAATTCCATGTACGTTGATCACAAATTGTTAAACAACACCCATAACAGCACTCATCCTAATTTCTTTCCACTGTGAAAACACTGTATGTTGCATTTCACCCGGTGCAGCCAAATACTGTAAGTGGCTAGCTTGGCAGGCAGCCTGCAGGCTTCCTCAGAGGATTGAAATGTCATTGTGATTACTTTAGCCACGCAGACATTCCGTCGGCTGCAAAAAAAAGTGCAATAACGTAATAAACACAGAGGACTAATGCATGAAAGTATTGCAGAGCGACTGTTTAGATAAAGGAAAAAATATGTTCATGCTCAGTGCATAGGTCAGTGCTCTCCATCCCTCTTCTTCTCTCTTCTCTATCTTTCCCTCCTCCCCCCATCCTCTCCCCTCCTCTTCTACTCACCTCCTCTCCCCCTCCTCCCCTCTCCTCTCCCCTCATTCTCCTCTTCTCCTCCCCTCCTCTCTCCTCTCCCCTCATTCTCCTCCCCTCTCCTTTTCTCCTCATACCCCCTCTCCTCCCCTCTTCTTCTTCTCCTCTCTCCTCCCCTATTCTCCTCCCCTCTCCTCTTCTCCTCCTCCCCTCCCCTCTTCTCCTCCTCTCCTCTCTCCTCCTCCCCTCTTCTCCTCCTTCCCTCCCCTCTCCTCCCCTCTCCTCTCACCTCCCCTCCTCTCCTCTCTCCTCCCCTCCTCGCATCCCCTATTCTCCTCCCCTCCTCTCTCACCTCTCCTCCCCTCCTCTCCTCCCTCCTCCCTCCTCCCCTCCTCTCCTCCCCTCTCTGCCCCTCCCTGCTCCCTCTAAAAGTGAACACATTGTCGCTGTCCTGCCTTCCTGTCCCAGTCGCTGCAGCGCCGCACTTCTACCGACCTGCTGCGTGCGCCTTTTTAACGAACCAGAATTTGGATAACTAAACCAGCCGACTAAAAGTTCTTTTAATGGAAAGGAAGGCTCGGAGCACAGGTACGTGATAGATTTACATTTTGCACTGTTTTTTAGAGGAACCGGCTTTCATGCGCAAGTGTTCTGGAGAGCAGCAGGCGAGACAAGTTGTGTTGGGTCGTTCTTGGATTAAGTTTCAACTTGTTGCCTCTCTTTCCCCCCTCTTTCTCGCAGTTTATCTTGTTCAGTGCGTAATTTGATAATTCTGCACTTGATCCCTCAGAGAAGTGACAGCATCCCAGCTTCTCTGGTTCCACATCAAGCCATTTCCTGTGTGTAGTAGCAGTATTGATTTTTCTTTTTCTTCCCCACTAATGCGTTCCACAAACAGTGCAGATGAATATGTCTGGAAGACATCGGCCAGAACCGGCGCTTTCTTAGGGTCTGATCGGTGAATGTTTTCTTATAATAGTGCTGCAATGTGTGTTTCGCAGCAGGGCCATGGGGTACGGACAAATCCTCCACCAGCGGGGCAACGAGAAGGACCAGGTCCGCCTCAACGTCGGGGGCGTGCGTCACGATGTGGACCGGGACACGCTGCTGCGCTTCCCTCACACGCGTCTGGCCCGTCTGCTGCGCTGCCAGAGCGAGGCGGCCATCCTGGAGCTGTGCGACGACTACAGCCCTGCCGAGAGAGAATTCTACTTTGACAGGAACCCGCGAGTTTTCCTCTGCGTCCTCAACTTCTACCGCACCGGGCGCATCCACATGATGGAGGAGCTGTGCGTGTTTTCCTTCAGCCAGGAGATCGAGTACTGGGGCATCCAGGAGCTCCATCTGAGCCCCTGCTGCAACGGCTGGTACCAAGAGAGGAAGGAGTGCATCCAGGACCTGGACTGGGACATCCGGAGTGACGACCAGCAGCAGCCCAGCATCGAATCCTCCTTTGAAGATCTCTCCTCTCTCGATAAAGACCTGGCCAAATTTGAGGGCGCCTGGTGTGGAGAAATGAGGAGCTACGTGTGGCTCAGGCTGGAGGATCCGGGTCACTCCACGGGCTCGAAGATCATCGCCGTGGCGTCCCTCAGCTTGGTGTTGACCTCCATCATCGCCATGTGTGTCCACAGCATGCCGGAGTTCCAGCGCCTGGACGACAACGAGAGACCCATCGAGGACCCGGTCCTCACCGTCCTGGAGGAGATCTGCATCGCCTGCTTTTCTACCGAGTTCATCATCAGGATGATCGTCGCTCCCTCCCGCAGGAAGTTCTTCGGAAATCCCCTGAACATCATCGACGTGGCCTCCATTTTGCCCTTTTACGCCACCCTGGCCCTGGAAACGGTCGACGAGGACACCATGGAGGAGAGCGAGGACCTGGAAAACGTGGGGAAGGTGGTGCAGGTTCTGCGCCTCATGAGGGTTTTCAGAATCCTCAAGCTGGCGCGCCACTCCATCGGGCTGCGCGCGCTCGGCGCCACGGTCCGCCACAGCTACCACGAGGTGGGCCTGCTCCTCCTCTTCCTCTCGGTCGGCATCTCCATTTTCTCGGCCCTCATCTACTTCGCGGAGAAGGAGGAGGGATACGCGGATCTGGGGACCATCCCCTCGGGGTGGTGGTGGGCCACCATCACCATGACCACGGTCGGCTACGGCGACATGTGCCCCGAGACGCTGGCGGGGAAGATCGTGTCCACCTTGTGCATCATCTGTGGCCTGCTGGTGGTGGCTCTGCCCATCACCATCATCTTCAACAAGTTTTCAAAGTACTATCAGAGAAACAAAGCCATGGAGGGGAAGTGCGTCTCAAAACCGGAGAGACGGGACCCCGAGCTCCCTTATTACAGCATCAGGGACCTGCTTTCGGAGAGCGTCTACCCTTTCATAGGAGCTTTAACCTTCAGGAGCAGCGTGAGCAGCCAGGGGGACGATACAGACGCCTTCAGCTTCCAGGACGTGGAGGTGTACGACAACGGCACCTGTGAAAGGCAGACGGCAAAATGAATGAAAGGCCACTAGAAGTGACTCCGTCACTGACCCGTCCTCCTTGGCCCGGCCCTCATCCCCACAGCGCCCCAGAGATTTACCTCGGCCGTGGACTTGTTTTCTGCGTGAGGAAAGCTTGTATTGTGAAAGAGGGGTTTATTTAAACCCCGCTCGGAGGACTGAAAGCCCATTTTCCGCTTGAGAAAACTGTGTTGATGCATGGCGGAGGCCCCTAATGTTATCGTTTTTCAGAGTAATGCCCGTTATTGATTGGTCTGCTCGCTGAAAGTTCCTGAGAACTCGGGTGGACGCGAGTCTCAAATGACGACAAACACTGTTTGATGTTGCAGGAGGAGCGTTATGGATCCCTAAATTGGCTGATGTTACACAGATTCAGGGCAGCGCAGCAGGCTGACGCGCGTCGCCGGGGCAGATTTTTGCGCATGGTTCAGATCTCTGGGTTTCCTCACGGATGCAACAACTTTCCAAACGACTCCAGGTGAAACCCGCTGCCTTCAGAGCGAACTTGCTTTACCCGCGCGGGGGGTTTTTAATTGGTCCACAAACGACTGAGTTCCTGTCCTCTGTCGTTATCTCTGCTCGGTCAGGCTGCTGTCCCGCCGCAGGGCTGCAGATGTTGCAGGTCTTCGCACCGCGGGGGTCTCGGAGGCGTTGTCCAGATGCGAGGCCCAACGTAACCACGCCGCCATCACTGCTCTATCTTCTGAATTTTGTTCAGCTGCTGTTTATCACAACCATGAAGCCAAGTCCTGGAGAAGACAAACTGACTTCTTTTACTCCCAGCCGCTGTCCCGATCTGGATTATTATGCTGATATTAAACATGCTCTTGTAAAAATAAACAAGACTCAAATGAGAACTGATGTTGAGGTTTGATTACATTCAACTGAGAAGTTCTTTTGAAACCTGCAGTCAGGTTTGCCAGTGTTTAAGAGCGAAGCATCATAATCACTGTCATGTCATAAGTCATGCTACATGTTTAGAAACGGCTTTTCTCCTGCCCATACATATCTGTTAATACACTTGTTTTTATTTCAAAGTAACAGGAAAGGGAAGCTGAAATTCCAGTAGGTGCTTAAAGACTGGAGCTAATTAGTTTTTTACTTCAGGTTTCACGAGACCAGAATTAGACTTACCGGTAAGTTTAATTAACTGAACCACCGCACGCTCATATCACACAACGTGAGTGGCATTTGTCGAGTGTTATTAATGTAAAGGAGGGAAAAATACAATTACCTGTAAAGGTCACGGTGCACAAATGCCGCTTTTGTTAGGAGCGGCCTGAATCTGACTTCCACTCTAACCTTGTTTCTTAAACATCTCCGGAGTTTACATCGCGTTGGAAGACGCCGGGATAAAATCTTCATCGAAGGTGCGTGGACAGAGGGCACAAGGTGTCACAGAAGAATCGGATTCCTGTCAGAAGCACTGTGGTCACTCTGACGACTGAGGAATAAAAGCAAATCAATGGCAGCTATTTAAGCTGCTTTCTCTCTTTGTCGGAGTTTTTGACGTTGATTTGAAGTGAGAGGTCGCTTTGCAGGGCATTTTCTCAGCTGGCAGCCTGGTCCAGAGGGGATTCTCCTGCACAGGCCCTGCACCGCTGTTGAATAATGAATGAGGCATGAAAATATGGCAGATGTGTTTAATTTATAGACACTACGAATGCAGAGCGAGAGCAGCGATCGTTTGTTTGAGGTAAGAGCCCTGGGGTCAGTACGCAAAGGGATTTGTGCCACTGCCCATTCAGAAGGAAAAGGTCACCGTGGTGATGAATGTGCAGAAAGCAGAGCAAACACTCCGCTGGAGCTCGGCCAAAGTGTTCCCACCTAAAGGAAAGTCATCATTAAAAAGACCTTTATGATTCCGGGAAGGAAAGGCAGGCTTACAGAGCCTGTTTTTACAGAGGAGGGTGCTGCAACAACAATCAACGCGAGCTCAATATGTACAGACCCAGCCGGCCTGACCGCTGCTCTACGTCTGCTAGCCCAGAAACAATAGATCAATAGGCGGGTTTACAAAAACATTCCCTTTATACCAGCCAGTCCATCAGTCCAGACACGGTTTCAGACTGGGGGACTAAAGCTTGATGCTCTATAGCACAGGTACGTAATGTGTGCAATCAAATTCACTTGCACATATACATCGTCTCTGGATTCCTCTAGAGGATAAGAATTTATATTGTGATTGATGGTTTATTGTTTGCTATTGTTAACTTCCTACCACAGTAAATCTATCATATTTATGATGAATCAAATCAGATTCATCATAAAATTGTATATAAGGTGGAGTCCCTTTTTGCTTATTGGTTGATTGATCTGGTTGTAAATCATGAACTGGAATGTGTGTGTGGTGTGTGTGTGTGTGTCTGTTTGTGTGTGTGTGTGTGTGTGTGTGTGTGTGTGTGTGTGTGTGTGTGTGTGTGTGCGTGTGGGGTCCCACTTCCTCGTCACTGGTTAAACAGATGTATGGACAACCACACATCACTTTCATCCAAGTGTTGAAGCAGGCCTTCCTCCTGCCTCCCTTCCAGGCAGCTCAGAAAACCTTCAGCAGCCCTGAAGGTGGAGACAGATGATCCAATGTCCCGAGTGCAGCCACGGAATCCGTCTCAGGGGACAGGTCTTGAGCCTCTACATTCCCCGACCTCAACCCACTGCTTCACGGTTCATTGCTCTCATGCGGCATTGATCCCTCCGGGGGATCGGCTTTGCAGAGGGATAAAGTTCCAATGTGTTTGAGCAGGTTACGTGAGGTTACAGCTGGAATATTTCAAGGTTGCTGCAAAGATTTAAACATCCCTGTATGAGACAATAATCCTCAAAATTAATAGATAAATATGTCAGTTCAAAGAGCTATCTTAGCTTGAATTAGCCCAACACACTCCTCTATATCTCCTCAGCTCTTTAATCACAGGCTCAGCAATATTGAAATTGATTCACATTTGGGATAATGTGTTTCCAAATGAAAGAGAACCTGAGCCGAGCCGGCCGAGCATGAAGTACACAGGATGAGAGATGTAGAGTACATGTCTGCACCTCTTAGCTGGGATGATGAAGTGGTACCTTAATAGCCATTGGAGGGTTGCAATGGACAGTGTGAGATTTAATGGAGGCTGTTAAAGAGGTCAGGAGGACTCTGAGTCCTGCTAATGAATCAAGAGAACAGAGAAGTAGGAGAGGACGGGAATGGGAGAGACACCAAGGACTCAGTGAGATCGCTCAATTCACCAAACACAGAGAGAAAGGAAGAAAAGAATGATTAATATATTCACATGCTGAAATAAAAAGAAAACCAAGCAGAAAGATTTAGATTATTTTTCATTTCCTTTAGTCTCTTTTAAAGTTGAAATGCTATTAAAACAATATTATTGGGCGTGAAGTTACTGCCACACTTGAGCCTTTGACAGCCGCCTGAGCTTTGATCGCCTTCACCACCGTGGAGCACTGTGATTGTGTCCAGTCAGCCTTTCAGAGCTGCAATAAGTGCATTTAATTAAAAATCAATGGTGATCTGCAGCTCTGCTAGCCACGCAGCCATCCATCTATCTATGTATCCATCCATCCATTCATCCATTCATCCATCCATCCATCCCTATAAGTGTGTTCTGCTGTATGTATGTGAGTCATGCTTTTTAGGCGTCGAGTCAGCAGTAAATGAAAGTGGACTTCACGCTGCCGCTGCTCCAGAGCTCTTAACAAAGCTCCGCGCCCCATCACTCAACCCCTAATTGGCCCCTGCTTTGCTGAGTCTCAATGCGATTGGTCCCAGGACCTCGGAGATAATTGACTTTATTGTCCCTCATTCGTCAGTGTGGCGACTCCATCCTGCCGAGACTTAGGCGCACGTGTGTCTCCGCGCCCATCCGTCTCACCCTGATCTCAGCGGCTGAGGCAGGAATTGTCCAGGGGGATGTGGTGAATCAGTTGATTAGGCTTAGAGCCTGGGTCTGAAAGCATCCAGCCTTTTGTTGGCAGGCCTATGGAACATATACCACAGCTTCTCTAGCCAGGCTTTAGGAAGTGCCCCAGCAGAGATTTTAGTGCTTTTATTGCTCATTGCACTCTGTCATGGGAGTAATCAGCGCCTGGCGTCTTATGTTTAACTTTATGTTGTCAGGTTAATTCTCACAAACCGCACTGGCAGGCCTCGGCGGCAGCGCCTGTTCACGTCAGTGTGTAAACAGGGGGCCGCTGAACCGAGCAATTTTCTCATCTATTAACACCCTCCATGGAAAATGTAGTGACTGAGCAGATCCATTGGCTCTTTGTGCGGTCATTAAGTCTGATTTAGACCGTTCCCAGGCACCAGAGAAGCTGCCACTATCGATCCAGCGTGCAGCGCAAGGAAAAGAACGACTTGGTGCATGTGGCCCTTTCATAATTTCAAACACACAAACGCGTCATAAAGTGGAAAGCCGACTAGTAACTCAGCGCCGTTGGAACGGTTTTAACGGGAAAAACGCTGCTTTTCTTCTGTTTTCTTACAGATTCAGGGGCGGTCCGCCGAAGCTGGTTTGCTGCAGCCGAAAGCATCAAAGCTATTAATAATGCATTGTTTGTGTGCAACTCCTGCCATAAATTTCAACTCCTGAGCTAAAAGATTCAGGCTTTAATGCGCAGACCCTCCCCTGATCGTAACAAATATGCAGTCGTCATGCAGATGCGAGCCAGAGTGCAGACCGCAGCTGCCAAAGATGCAGGGAAAAAAAAAAACGTTCACTCGAGCACCTTTTTATTCACGTTTCCTGGTTATGCTGCTGCCCCTCCGCAATACTGGACAAGAAAATGAGCAACTGGATCAATATACTGGAATAATATCTATATTATTACATATGGAAACGCTGCACGTTCTTATTTCAGAGAAGAACGCCTCTGTCTGGAATCGAGCTGCAACGGAAGAGATGAGGGGTTTGTGGTTGGTGCCTGACTGCCAATAATCTGCCTCAGCAAACAAACTGGTGCTGGCCTGAAAGCACAGGCTGTTTGCGCAACACTTAGTGGCGCTGCTTCAATCTGATGCGGCTGAAAACGAACAATGTATGTGCTGATGTGGCCTGAATGTTAAAGGGTAAGCAGAGGAAGTCCCCCCCCCCCCCACTGGGAGACATCTCTGGTCCGTTGTGCAGCGTGTCCACTAATGGAGCCCTGGCTGCACGCCTGCATCAATCACAAGGCGGCGTTTCGGAGGGATTCCTGATCTCAAGGCGTCACGGCGCGGAGCCTTCATCACACCGGAGGCCGTTCAATCAGGTCCGCAGGTGGGTGGGGGGGTGGGGGGGGGCAATGAATCACAGCAGATAAATCAGAGCTCTGCGACCCCTACACCAGCTCACCTCTGGGAGGAGCAAGGCTGCAAGTTGATGATTTTATGATGGATGAGGGGTTCCGGTTGCGTCCGTTTCAGCGTGACAGATCACGGCAAAGTGGGAAGAGACGCAGGGGCGAGATTAAAAGAGAAAAATCAACACGGTCCGAGGGTTTGCAAGAAGTTCCTTTGGTAAAAAGTGACACGAGCTTGAGGTTAATGTGTGTGTGTGTGTGTGGGGGGGGGGCTCTGAGCCATGAAATATATTTGCTCAAAAGGACTGGGCTTTAAAATGCACTCAAAAACATTTTTCCAAGGCTGGAAAGGCCATCAGACTCTGTCCATCCATCAGCTTTAAAAAAACAAAAATGAACCTGAGCTTAGTGGGACTCCCTTTAAAAACTAATTGGCAACCTCTAGGGGGGGTGAGGGGTTGGGTTGGAGGGGTCATTAAGGTGGGCATCTAAATAAATCACTGTAACAGAAGGAAATCCTACAAACGTTGCTCTATGGACACGTGCAAATATTATTACAGGCTATAATAAGTGACATTTCTATTCTCACAAGTGACAGCAAAAGTTGATCTCAACAGCAGGGGGGGGCGGGGGGGTCACCCCCAAATTACTCTAGAGAGGCGGCCTCCAGCAGAGACATGAGTGCCCGGGGACAAATGGAAGGGAAACAGGGAAGCAGGCGACGTATAGATGTGGCAGAAGCGCGTGTGAGCCCAGCTGTACGCAGAACAACAAGTGATGAAGGCGCCAACCCGAGGAGCCGCCCAATGACGCGTCCGACACACGTACGGCCCCAAGAATCTCGTCTCACATGACTCGTGAATGAGCCATTAACCAGCAGCACCGCTCGAAGCCTTAACACGCCGATAACCTTGTGTTTACAGTACAGACTTGATAGCTTATTGATTTTTCTCCTCCACATTTTGCTGGGATCTCCATAATTCCTGAAGCTTCAGGGCGCACCTCAGGGAGAACTGATGAGGACGGATGGGCTGGGGACCTTGGTCAAGGATCATTCTTTATTTTTTTTGCTACTGTCAGCAGGATCGGTAGTGGGGGGGATGGAGGGGGGGCATCCAATCTGGTATGTTCCATTAAAATGACGCACATCTGACTGACAACGGCACCTCGACAAATAGAGTCCCTGAGAGGTGTTGAGTGGGGGGGGGGTGCTGCTGACTCGGAGAAAGCTGCTGTGAGGTGAGCGCGCAGGTCTGTTCCGTGTGCGCGTAACGCACCGCGGAGCCGGAGACCAGCTGACAATTAATCTGAAAGGTGTCAGAGGTCATCGGGTCGAGCCAGCAGATTACAGCCCTCATGGCCGCGCGTTGGAACTGACTTTTATTTACGTGGTCACGGCAACAAGGCCATTCCGGATCGGCCTCAAGGACGAACCGGGGCGCAGGGTCTCGTTAGGAAAACGCAGACGTGTGACAGCCGGAGCTTCGCAGGAATTTAGATCAGAGTCCGGGCGTGACAGGATTTAACACTTCGGGATGGATGGGGGGGGACGCCGGAACGATGGACCTTCACAGAGACGCGTGCGTCAGACGCGTGCGCTGACCCGTAGCCTCGGAGGTCGCACCCTCGCCCTCGTCTCCATCGCCGCGCACCCCGCTGACGCGCGCTCTCTCCATAGGTTCCTCCCTCCCTAACCCGTTTAGCGGGCCTTGGGGTGTGTGTGTGTGTGTGTGTGGGGGGGGGTTATTAGCAGCGCTCCCTCCTTTCACAAATGACATCCTATCCTCCGGTGCTCCATCACGGCATCTGTAACCTGGACAAGATGCCAATAATCAGCTGTCGAGCGTTATTAACGACAACCAATTACACATGTGTCCAGATGTGATTACAGCTTTGTCAATTTACCTGATTAATGAACCGCAGCAGATTGTAAATCACTTGATGGGTGCTCCGTTACTTCTGTTTGAGCTCCACTGGACTCGTTTAGACAACGAAGCCCCTCATCCGAAAGCTTGAGGAGCTCAAGGAATGTCGGTGTGTTGAGGGAAGAGGCCCAGTTGTGCACCGCTGCTTCTGGTATGAGTGAAGGTCCCCAACGAGAGTCTGAGTCTGAGGCCATCAACGTTGACGTGACCCTCGAATCTGCCTCGCCAGCGAGGGCCTGGCTCGTCCACGGCCTCCGTCTCTCCATGGAGGCGCATTCAGAGAAGAGCTGAGCCGGTGAGAGTGAAGATCAGCTGGTCTCTGAGGGGCCAGGAGAGCGCTTTAACATAACACATGGATCTGCTGGACTGGTCCCACATCTCTGACCACCTTGATAGCAAGGAACAGGAAGTAGACTAAAGCCTAGTGATCATCACCATCTCCATCATCATCATCATCATCATCATCATCATCATCACACAACATACAGACCAAAAGACCCTTATTCAGTTATTCATTTTTGTGAAAGGTTTAATGAAGAATGAATAGAATTTACTGTAATGTGAGGTGGGAAAAAAATCTATTTTCAGGTAAAATGAATTTTAAATTTAAAAACCAGCATTTAGTTCTGCTTTATATTCAAATTAACAGTAATCAAAGAGGTTAAAATGTAATGTTATGAAGGCATTGCTGCATGAGTATTCAAGTCAAAAACACAGAGCTGCAGTGGATTCTGCTTCTACTAAAACTCAGGTCCAACTTGAAAATACTACGGGGAGAAATTTATAACCAAGTCCTAATAATGATAAAGCGACAGAGCAATAATGACTCGATTTCCATTATGTCATTATCCTTCATGTTCAAGCGCACAAAGCAGTGGAGCCAGACAATTTTTATCCTTCTGTCCCCTTGGCTCCATGGGCGGGACATAACCCGGCTCCTGCAGCTAATTTCTGCAGGAACAGGCCACATTTAATGAGAGCTGCCAGCTTGTTGAAGCAGTCCGTTTCCCCTGCTGACAGGCCAGCAGGTCACAGGCCTGTAGGCAACGCTCACCTTTAACTGTGGGCGAGAAAATTAATGTCCAAGTCAAGCCAAATTTCTGCACCTGAAGAGAATTTACATAAGAAATACACCCTATGAATGTAGACTTGGAGTCAAAATCCTTAAGAGCATGGGGATACCCCGAACTAACTAAAATCAAAGCCAATCAGCTGTCATATTGCTTTATCTTAAACAAGTGCTGCCACCCGCTGGATCAAAGATGTACTGCAGCCGCGACAACTTCATCTGCAGGAACAGATTTTAATAAACCTTTCAACTCATTAGTCATATTGCAGCAGATGTGATTAGTTTTTATATTACCAAAATCATTGCAAAATACAGTGTCATAAATACATGTCAATATTTTTTTTGTACATATCAAAAGGTCCCTTAGTTGTAAAAATAAGTGTATACCAACCGCAAAAGTTTGATGAAAATCTGCAAAATTTAGCACAATATTTTCTCAAGAATTTAAATACAATTACAGTCCTTAACTTATATTTCTTTATGAGGACTGCTTTACTTTGATCTTGATGTTTTTTTTTTGTTTTTTTTTTTGCTAAATCATAAAAAATATATATAGCAATGAAGTCCACGCACTGGAAATCTCTAATATTTTGACAAATGTTCAATTAAATAACTGATATAAAAGGCAAAACTGGCAAGCAGATGTGTTTAAGTGCATTGACAAGGAAAAAAAATCCAGAACATTTTTAAAATACAAAGTTTGGAAATGGAGTGTCTGACCTTGTCACCCCTCCCTCTCCAACACTACCCTCATCAGTCCATCTCCCCATTGATTTCTCCCCCATTCATTCCCTCTCAGTGCCAGTCTTCATCATCATCATCCTCCATCTCCGAAGAGTCTTCTTGGCCACTGACTTCTGCTTGCATTGTCACCCTGCTCCCATTTTCACCCTGAAAGTCTACCGCCGCCGCCGCCGCTGCCGCCGCTGCCGCCTTCCTGGCTCGGGCCGCCGCTGCCTGCTCTTCCTCCTCTTTCTGCCGCAGCGCCGCGGCCTTCTTCTCCTGCTCGGCGTGACTCTTCATGTGGGCGCTCCGACTCTTCACTTTGTAAAAGATCCTGAGGAGCAGAGCACATGGAACCTTACTCTCATGTTCAACAAAGACAGAGCACCTGGCCAGGGCAGCTTTATCACCCCTCCGCCTCTCCCTTAATGGCTGCGTGCATGTTGTTGCGCATGTATAAAGCTAAAGATGTGATGATGTCATTAGAGCATAAAAGTTAATACCGTCTCAGGTCATAAATGAACCAGCTCAAAGTTATGAGCACATGAATCATAATCATAGTTTCAACCTGGTCCTCTGGTGCAACGATCAACAGCTGTAACCTAATGGGCCTGACACAAACGGGCGTGTGGCGCCCCCTGCTGACAGGATGTAGTAGTGCACGAGTCTCCCCACCAGTAATGAATGCTGGACAGGTGGTCGCATGAACCCAAAGGTCAATAACACAGTCCTCTACAGGGGCATGACTGCGGGGTCTGGTTGATGAAGACATCGTCTCATTTTAACAACGGGAGGAAGTGCTAATGTGTGACAAGTGTTTGAGGTCAGCGGCGATACCGCTGACCTCCTGCATGGGAATAAGTTCAGCCCAATTCAGATCCCTGCATTAGCAACTGTGGTCTTAGCGAACAGATCATATGTCCTCAACAAACACGAAGGCTTCGCCCGTGACAATGCGACGGTTGTGAAGGACACCAGCACACTTCCCTCTGAACTGGTGGCAGTGCCCATTAAAGGCAACATGACCTCTTCCTCCCTCCCCTTCCCTTCCCTTCCCTTCCCTGCACCTCTAGAGAAGCAGAAGCCCGGGGTACTATTTTACTTCTGATGGCCCTCGACTGCAGAGACCACCGACTTGAAAAGACGTGGAAGCGCGCGGAAGAGAGCTTCCCTCATTCTCGCGACCGTTGGGCGCTAGTTTGTGGCTGAATTTGAGGGCGTTACGGGTGGAGATGATTGCATGTCACGTCAGACGCCTAATGTCGATAATAAATGCCGCCTGTGGTGAGGACAGACAAACTTTTCCCGGGTAGATTTGGCCGTACCTGCCGCATTTCTTGCATGGAAAAACAGCATCGGGGTCCTGAGGGGGCTTCGCAGGCTCCTTGCTCTTCTTGGCTGCAGGAGCAGGTCGAGGCCTGTGGGCCGCTGTCAGCGGATGAGTCTCCTTGTTGACAGTTATGGGCTCTTGGATCATCACCATCGTCCCCGCCTGCAGCACAGGAGTTAGAGTATTTGCTGGATGATGCGGGGGGTTTTTTTTTTTTTTTTTTTTGGATTCAATTTTGATTTGAGCAAGCCTCCAGTCGTACATAATCGTGGGCCTGCAGGGACTGGGCCACCCTCGCCTGCTGGCTGCTGTCAACGCCGCGGTTGTAGGCGGAGTCTTTACTGTCATCGTTATCCGTTAACTTTGACAGTTGCGAGTTCTGCAATGAATCAGAGGACAAGACAGAAAAAATGGTTCTGAAATGAAAATTCCAACGGCCAAACCGCAAAAACACAAGTAGTCGCATTCAAATGATTCTTCGCGCGCGCACACACACACGCGCACACACACACACACGCACACGCATACACAGCAGGAGCTGAGGACTATAAACTGAATAAACACATTTGACCTTTTGAGATCTTAGATATAAACCATCTACAGGAAGGAGTCCCGACCTCAGTCTGGTGTAAGCATGCTTTTATATCGGTCATGGGTTCCCACCCGGTTGGCTGCCTTGGTTATCATTTGAAGGGACACTCTCTAATTAGGTAACAGTGTTTACTGCCCTGCAGAACAGGAACTATCAGGTTTTAAAAAAAGAAACAGTTTCTTTTTCTATCATTACAAGGATATACAAGGTCACTAAAGCAGAACTTTAAATCTTCCATAAAATCAGATCTTTACAGCAGATAAATATTTCAAGAAGGCTTTTTAAAGATCTCCATTTCAACTGGACAGCAGGCGATGACCCCATGACCCTGAAATTCACATCTCCGTAGCGTGACGGAGGGAATCTCTACCTTTACGTCCACCACGGCCTCCGACTGCTTCTCCCCTGGGGAATCGGGAGGCCCGAAGGTCAAAACGCCATTCCGTCCAATCTTCACCTGCCTCTTGTACGTGTAGTAAAACTCCACACACTGAGCCACAGTCTTTGTCTGCACCTTTAAAGATAAAAAAAGCGCAGATTTGAACATTTATTGAAGGATTATTGGGTAATCTGAAACCAGTAGAACTACTTTACAGCATTTAAACGATGGCGTGTTCTTAAAAATGACGACAATTCCCATAAACCCACTTACTCCTCGAAGCGGGATCGTTTTTATTGCGTGTTGATGAAGAGCAGACGTGTCCTGTTTGCAAAAGTTTTCCATTACATCTGAATCACAAGCCCCTAAAGGCGACAACAGCTGGAAAATTCTGAATTTCAGCACCGAAGCGCCCAACCTAACGCCCGATGACTCCTGCAGCAACAGTTCATCTGTGTCAAAACACCAGATGCAGTTTCATCCTATCAAAAAGCATCTCTTTCTTTAGCCGCCGGCATCGATGCGCGATAATCAACGGGTTAAAAATGAACGTTCGTACCAGCTTCTGCACCATAAAGAAGTCCTTCCTGTAGGCAGAGATCCCTTTATTGAAGTATCGCTTCTCTTCTGCAGTCCAGCAGTCACAGCCTGAGAGGAAATCAAACACAGAGCACATTACTCCTCTCTCACACGAGCTAAGGAGAGAATAGAAGATGTGAAATCAGGCAAAGAGACAGTGGAAGAATGAAAAAGCGACTCTTTCACATCGCTCCGCACCCGAGTAGTGGTAGCCAGCCAGGCGATGGCTTCTGGGGAAGAGTGGCTCCCGCAGCATCAAACGCTCCAGCGTTTCCTTAAAGGGGACACACAGCACTTCATTAGGCACTTCATGAGACATCAACCTTCTCATGGACTGTTTTCTAATTGAAAACATCCCCTTAGCCGAATCACGGTACTCACCAGGACATCACCTCCACATTCATGTAAACAGTGTAAAACCAGCTCCTGGTTGGTTCCTCCACCTCTGAGCACACTGGAACAGGCCATGCTCATCAGCTCCTCCACTAATGAAGAGAGGAAAGCCACAGTTTCAGCGCCGACCAAGGTTAACGATCATCATCGGGGGGGTGAAACGTGCTACTGACGACTCTGCTGTTTGCTGGGCTTCAGGTGGGAGTCATCCACAGGCTGCCAGACCAGGTCGGCCTTGTGCTGGTCAAACTGGGAGTTGTGTTGATCTTGCAACGTGGGGATTTCTGCTTGATATCTCTCGCCGATGTTGATGCGGCTGCAGGGGTAACAGGATTGGGGTGGTATTAAAGCACTGTTGGAAACTGGAGCGGCCTGTTCTGGCGCTGGCACTTACGGCTCGAGGCTGACGGGTGTGGCGTCGGTAATCAGGGGCAGAACAGGAGGCGTTACTTCAGAGCTCGCTGACAATTAAAGAAATTTAAAAAAAAAAAAAGGATATTACTGGTCATTCCCAACATTAACAGGCATAATCTACACCAGATTTCAATTATTGAGACAGGAAGCCACACATAAACTGACTGTTCAGTACTTAGGGTCATCCACAAAATGCAGTAAAAATCAACAGGGGTAAACACAAATTCTGCCTCCCTCTAATTTAAAAATATCTATTGGAAGTTCTCTGAGTAAGAAGGGATGATTTGTTTTTCTGTTTGGTTTATTTTTTTTACACTTCTGCTTCTCCTTTGGGTGTTGCACTTTATAGATGGTCCCTGACAGCTGTTGTCACGCTGAAACAAGAAGCCATATTTTGTGACGATCCCTGAAGTTTCAAAATCTTTCCAATTTCTTAACTAAGGAAATATGCAACTTCTTTTTGCAAATGCACTGGTTTTAACATTACATTATAAGGCTCAGACTTACATGAGCGCAAAAGGCTACGCGTCGCTGACTTGGGAGTCGGTGGCGGCGGCAGCGGCGGGGGGAGGCTTTGGTTGCTAGCAATGTTGGCCAGAAAGGTGGAGCAGTAAAGTCCCGAGCCCTCGCGCATGGGAGACAGGATGGGTGGAGGCGTGTAGGGGGGCAGGGAGGCCGGGTGCTCGGGCAGGCGCACTGGAGAGCGCAGGTTGCTCTGGTAGGAGGAGATGGTGGAGTAGAGGGATGGAGGGATGAAAGTGGAGGGTTTGTGCGGGGGGATAATGAGAGGCTCGGGCCGAGGCCGCCGCTTGAATTTGGACTTCCCGTCCTCGTCCAGCCCTGGATCGATGTCCTCATCCTGAATAGAAGACAGTGTGAGGATTAGATCACACTTGTATTTGCAGATTTGTCTGCTTTAACTTTTGCATTATGATTATCATTATTATTATTTTTCAGTCTGTGATTTATTTACTTATTAATAAACTTGTTTGGGCTATAAAATATTCAAGATTGCATCCTCATATATGTCAAATAACATTTTATTTAAGTGGAGATCTGTAATTTAACCAGCTCCAGTTTATCATGGACAGTTTACAGACTGTTACTACAGACAAGGACTGAATTAGTCCCGCCCTTTTGGGGACACCGTCGTACTTCAATCACCGCGTCCACGCACGACTGACCTGGCCGAAACTCTCCGTCACGGAGTTCCGAAGTGACCTCCGACGGGCCACGATCACGGAGGGCTTGCGTTCCGACTGCCCGGCGGGCGGCTCGCCCGGGCTGAGTCTCCCCTCCGGGACCCAGCCCCCGTGAGCGTCCTGCTGTATCCTGTGCACCGGCACGGACACAGGCATGATCAGAGGCAACATCATGGACTGTCTGCCCGTGGCAGCATCTTCCTGTTGAAGCACAAGCGCACAGAGACAGGAAGATGAGGAGGGAAAGTGACTCAAAGAGAGGAAGTAGGAGGGAAAAGAGGGGAAACGCTGCAGTTTTCTACTGGAAATAAAAAGGCATTACGCAGGTTAAAGGAGGCTATAATGTGGATTAAATCACTGTAGGTAAAAGATTACTCATAATTCCAAAGCAAATGGGCATAACACTGGATTATATTAATTTATCGTGGTTCAAAAATATGAAATTTTACGTAAAGTAACACGAAGGCTGAACATTTCAGCCGGTAAATAACCAGCTGCTTCATCACAGCACATTTCCAGAGGCACGCACGCTCACTGATGGAGTACCAGCAGCACTCAACAGTTTTGATTTACAGTTCAGACACAGATTCAACGAATTAGCGCAGCGTGTGAGCCGCTGCAAAGGCCGCCTGGGAGCGCAGGCATTGATGATAAACCTGTTTGGCCTGTGCTGGAGTGTGCAGGAGGGGAGCTGCGCAGGTTGACAGCAGGGCCCCTCCCTGGATCTGCCGAATAACAGCCTGCGGAATGTGGAGGTGTGCAGACATGCAGTTGCACCGACCTGCACATTCGCGCTGCACAAATCCCGACAACAGGCCCGCTACCCTCCCAGATGTCAGAGTGTTGACACCCCTGCCCCCCCCACAGCCGCTGTGGAGCCCAAAGCCTTCGGTAGCTGATCATATAAGCGATATGGCAAATCTGAATCTAATCTAAGTAATCCAGTCTAATCCTCATTTCAAGTCGTGCCAAATCTACGGAGAGGTTCCTCACAGGAATGGGCTTCTTCCTGTTGGCCAGCCTGGGCCACACGAGGAATTAAGAGAGCATCGGCTGGATATGTAAGTCATTTGAGTAATCTGATCTTTTTTTTATACCTTCGTAAGTTTAGCAGGCTCCATTTTTGATGCCTGCTGGGCCAGAGTCTCCAAATTGATCTCCTTCGAGGCCCTCCTCCTCCTGTTGGTGATCTGGATGACCCCTGCTGTTGCTGCTTGGCTCTCCGCTCCATTCCGGGACGTCTCTTTTGCTTCTTGAGGCCAAGCGCTCATTGGAGGGGGACCGATCGGGGACTGTCCCTCCCTGGAAAGGCGACGGGAGCGCCGAGGCACGGCCAGAAGGGCGTCTGAAGTCTCCGAGGGATGCGCGAGGTACTTCTCAGAGCACGGGTTGGGAACCGAAGACGCGTCGCACATCTGAGCGTCTGCTTCCTGCCGAGTCTCCAGGGACTGCACATCCGCCTTTATAGTCATGGAAGCAGGGGGACCAGGATCAGGAGGGTGGTAGTTCACATAGTTCTGGCTCTGTTGCAGCTTCGGCTGCACCTGAAGCTGCGTTGTATCCTGCTGTGGCACATTTTGTTTCTGCAGCTGCTGCATTTGTGGAAAGTGTTGCTGTCGCTCCTGCAGCTGCTGCTGCTGCTGCTGGTGGTGGTACTGCTGCTGCATTTGCTGCTGCTGCTGCTGCTGCTGTTGGATTTGTTGTTGCAGCTGAAGTTGGTGCTGCTGATGGAGCTGCTGTTGTTGTTGCTGTTGCTGTTGCTGCTGCTGCTGCTGGTGATGGATTTGCTGTTGTTGCTGCTGCTGCATCTGGTGGAGCAGCTGCTGAGATTTAGGCTGCTCGCTGTACATGTTCCGGACTCCCTTGTTGCCTGGAAAGAAAGAGTAATAGCCGGGTGAAAACTGTTTGCTGGGCCTCAACATGGTCTGGAGGGGCTGAGACATGGAGCCCTGCAGCGTGTGGCTGGGCACGTGGGGCTGACCCTGGAGATCCATGCCTTTGTGAGCGTGCTGATACGCCTGCAGCTGAGCCTGGTGCATTGCAGCCATGGCGTGCTGCTCCCACTCAAGTCCCCTCCCCTGGGCCTGAGGCTGGCCCGCGTCTCTGTAAACGTCAACATTGGCCGACAGTTGATTCTCTCCCCCTTATCGGCAGGGGCCCCCCTCGTGGACTCCTTTGTGGAACGCCATCTGACCTCTGCTGTTCACTCCGCTCATGTAGGGGCCAAAGTTTTGTCCCCATGTGGACTGGGGCGTCTCCTGAGACCAACCGGGGGCCTGGATGGGCTCCTGATGCATCCACTTCACCGGAGGGGCCTGCTGATAGTGTGGTAGACTTTGGGGCCCTTTCTCGGGGTTGTAAACTCCAGAGCTGCTTGCAGAATCAGTGTGGGCTACGTCCAGAGCTGGGGGTCCCATGCCATAATAAACCTCCCCAGAATGCTGCATGGGCTCCTTCATGGCTGCGCCCCGATGCTTGCCGCTCTTGTCCGCGTTAACTTGAGGAGGAAGACTCATAGTAATAGAAACGGTCCCAAGTCTGATATCCTCGTGTAACAGAAACGTCCCGGGCCGCTGCCCCTTGTAGTGTGTTTGCCCTTTCACTGCCTGCGCCTCAGGGATCCTCGACTAAATCACTAACTATTTTTATGGGACACACAACTCCACCGGGGAAGCGCGGAGCGGAAAGCACACAAAGTTCCTCCCGGGATCAAAGCTGAAGGTTGTCGTCCATTTCTTCTCATCCTCCTGGCGGTGCCAGACCTTGTGAAAGAAAGGAGAAAGGGGGGGGGGGTTAGGCACTTTTGAATTTCCTCTCAAGACAAACTGTTCTCAGAGTCGTGCTGCAAAGAGGAAACAGGGGCCTACTCGAGCACTGTCAGTCAAAATGCAGTGGGACAACAAGGCCGCGGAGATATGACTGATGCAACGAGCCTATGTCTTCACCCTTTTTTAGTTGTTATTTTCTTTTGGGTGGGGGGGGGCTCAGGAGCGTGCAGAGGGGAGCGTGTGAGATCGGGGTTGGGTCGGTCAGAAGCAACGAGGCGCCTGTAAGCGCAGAAATACAGGAAGGAACTCCAACCAGGCTGCAAACAGCCACCGACGACAGGACAAAAAGAAAGAAAGCAACAAGGAAGCGCAAGAAACTGCGTTGAGCAACGAAGCGGATTAGTGCGTGAGTGTGTGCAGTGTGCGTGTGCGTGCGTGCGTACCTCACAAATGGTGCACAGCGCTCCCCACGGCCAGCTCCACGGAGTCACTTTGCCTTCGCTCAACGCCGACTGCATGCAGCTCCATGAAAGCCTCAAATGTCATAACTCTGACAACTTCGCCCCCCCCCCCAACCACAGAGTTTTCGCCGCGCACAATATGGCGATCAGGCGGATTGACAAACGCGCACAGGCATAATCCAAAGTCCGGGGAGGCTCTGTGTCCTTGCAGTTTGGAGCGAAACACTAAAAAAACACGTCCAAAACTTTCTCCTCGCATCAACGGGGGTAAACCGCACATGAGCGAGCGAGAGGAGGAGGAGGGGGGCTGCAGGGGAGCTCCGGAATTTCCGCAGAATTTCAGCGCCGCGTTGCGGAGGCGCACGCTGACTCAGCTCCCACGGTTTTTCGTTTTGTTTTGCTTTTTTGTTTTTTTTAAATCCGGAACGCGTTCGCCGCGACGAAAACGCGCAAACGCGCATAAAGTTCTGCGGGGTCCACAAGGTTGCTCCCCCGAAGCCCCGGCGGCTCGGCTCCCGTCCTGTTGTCCAATCCGAGCGCCTGGCCACTCCCTTGGCCACATCCGCGTACGTTCGTTTCGGCGTCACGGGCAGCCCCGCGGGGGCGGGGTCCGGGCTCGTCATGCGGAAACGTGATTGTTGTGAGCCACGCAGGGCCGCGCACAGGGGCTCCTGCGGCCGCCGGGGGGGGTCCAGCCCGAGCAGCTCGCCACCACATGCGCGCACACGCACGGGCGTTGCGCACAAGGTCGGTGCGTGGTGGGTTTTTGTTTCTGTTTCTTTCACAACAGGGGGACCCTGTGTTAGAATTACTTTCCATTCCGTTCAACCCAAATGTGCTTCTACGTGCGTTGCTTTAATGCTGCACTCTTCACTCCTGCATCTAAAATAATAATAATAAATAAATAACCTACCTTTACTGAAGTTTCACCTTAAACCACTCCCTCCATACCAGTAAAGTGTGGACTCAAATCCTGCTCAGCTCATTTGAGCTGGGGTGTGATCTTAGTAATTATATGAACACAATGGCAGTAATTAAATAACAGTAAAAAAAATCACCTTGCTAGACTTTGGATGTATCATCAACACCTCATAAAGTTTGATTTAAATTATTTTTCTCTTTAAAGTAAAGACAGAAATGTGTGCTGTGCTAATGTGTTAAGTCGTTAGAGTTTAAATCTGTGAGATGCCGCAAATGTAATTGCTAAGACAGTAATACCTACCTTAAATGTCGAATAATAATAATGCATGCGTGCTCTACAGTTATTACTACATTTATTAGCACGCAATGATTGTTTCTTCTGTATTTATTGTCTCTGTTTTGATTCTGCTTTATTGTGTTGCAGGCCTGTGTTGTGTTCAGGTGCTCACCACCATGACTGTAAATATTTGGGAATCTGATGTGTTCCAGGAGGATCCGACAGCAGAGGTAAAGATGGCCAAACAGTCATCACAACCAAAGAGCCACGCGTGAAACGTGCGTAATAGCGTGCACATCATCAAAAATGAATCCGAGGTTTATCCGAATTGAAGTATTATCTAAAATTGAGCGTGTTTTGTTGCTCAGATTGAAGAATTCCGCTGTCGGCTGCTCGCCCCTCCGACAGTCCGCGAACGCGCCACAGCACTTCTTTTAGCGTGCTAGCCGGCTAACGGTAGCCAGTGGCAACAATGGTGCGGCGCCCCTGCCTCAAAACAACGCGCTTCTGGGGATGATCCAGCCCGACAGGCGCGCATCGGGGGTACGGGGGCTCTTCGGGCTTCGCGCACCATGTCGGACAGTGGCTCTGCGGCAGAATCGGGTGAGAGATCGGAGGCGTTCGGCTCCCCGGCGGGTCTCTGCTGATTAGCTTGTTGGGGACCACCGCAGACGTCCCACCACCAGATTAGATCCGATCACATAATCCCTCTCGCCGGGCTGTGGCTGTCGTCTCTCACCCGTGTGCTTGCGACATTCAACATCTGCACGTTTAATAAGCCAGAAAACGGCGATTCGTACATTTTTTTTCCCTCTCAGATGTCGGCCGACCTCCAAGAATCACCATCGCGCAATCACCCGCGATTCCTCACTTTTTAGTCTTATTTTTTCTTTTTTTTTTTTGCTTGTGTTTCTGCGTTTGTGCAGGCGGACCAGCGTGATTAAGGAGGTAAGGAGGAGAGGAGGCTGTGCACGGTGACCCTGCAGGGATGAGCGGAGCCGAGACCGCAGACATCCTGTCAGGGGCAGATGTCGTCAAAGACAGGTGGAAGGTGGTGAGTGACGCCCTCAGCTGCTGGGGACACCCAGGAGATCCCGGTGTGTGGGGTTGGATTTTGGGGAGTTTAATAAAAAAAAAATATGACGCCTTTGCAGGCGAGGAAGATCGGCGGAGGGGGGTTCGGGGAGGTGTATGAAGTTCTGGACCAGCTGAGCCAGTCCACCGTGGCCTTAAAGGTGGAGTCCGCCCAACATCCCAAACAAGTGCTGAAGATGGAGGTGGCTGTGTTGAAGAAACTTCAGGGTGAGTGGTGCCCAACTCCGTTTGAGGCTACTTGATTTAAAAAAAAAAACAAACCCCATATCTGATGTCTGCACAGCAGTTTACCGCATCGCCTTGCTCCTGTGTTCCTGCAGGCAAAGACCACGTGTGTCGTTTTGTGGGCTGTGGCCAAAACGAACGCTTCACCTACGTGGTCATGGAGCTGCAGGTAAGATCCGGCCAATCTAGTCGAGCGATTTGCCCGCCCCAGAGGCGCCAAATCACCAGACGCGCGGCGTCTGTGTCCCAAGGGGAGGAACCTGGCGGACTTGCGCAGAACCATGACTGGCGGCACCTTCTCGGTCTCGACCACTTTGAGACTCGGCCGGCAGATTCTAGAAGCCGTTGAGAGCATCCATTCTGTCGGCTTCCTGCACCGCGATATTAAACCTGTAAGTCCCCCCCCCACCTCTATATTGCTATGGCGGACTGCTTTCTTGGGCTTTCATTGCAGATGAATTTGCTATTGTTTGTCTTTCTTAAACTTTTTTAAACTGCAGTCAAACTTCGCGATGGGAAGACTGGCGAGTACGTGCAGATGCTGCTATATGCTGGATTTTGGCTTGGCCCGCCAGTTTGCCAACTCCAATCAGGAAGTCCGTCCTGTAAGTGTCGGATCATGTGGGAGGATCTCTGAGGACGGCGTGTATAAATTGCTTGTGTAACATTTTGGGTTTTTTTTTTTTTTTTTTTTTTTGTTCCTCCTCTCAGCCTCGGTCTGTTGCAGGCTTCAGAGGAACTGTCAGATACGCTTCAATAAATGCTCATAAGAATAAGGTGAGCAAGCAAGACATGTTTCCCGCAAATAAGTCTCGTCATTTGAAGATCGCGTGTATCTTCCCCCTCTAGGAAATGGGTCGTCATGACGACCTGTGGTCCCTCTTCTACATGCTGGTGGAATTCACAGTTGGTCAGCTTCCGTGGAGGAAAATCAAAGACAAAGTAAGGACTCGGCCGCGTCAAAGTGCAGTGGGGAAGAACACCCCGAAGAGACGCGTGTGCTCGTAATCCCAGTCGATTCCACGTGAGCAGCCATTTCTTAGATTTGGTTTTCATCGCCAGGAAGAGGTGGGGAAATTTAAAGAAACATACGACCATCATCTGATGCTCAAGCACCTTCCGCCAGAGTTCAGCTCCTTCCTGGATCACATATTGACCTTGGACTACTTCACTAAGCCCGACTATCAAGTAGGTCGTCTCTCCTCTGCCGAGGTTTTGCAGTTCGTTTTAGCCGGCCCGACGCGCGCCGACCTCCGCTTCTCTGTTTCCCTTTGCCAGCTCCTCACGTCGGTGTTTGAAAGCGCCATGAAGAGACACAACGTGCTGGAGAACGACCCGTACGACTGGGAGAAATGCAACACCGAGGATCTGCTGACCATCAATGCCGCAGCCGCCACCGCCCAGCAGCTGACACGGCTCACGCCGGCGTACCTGGGGTATTCACAACCCCCCCCCCCCACTGAAATATGTCCACATATAACATTAAGGGTGTTAATTTTTGCCTCTTCGACTTTGTTTCTGTGGGGCTGATCTTCCTCCTCCTCCTCCTCCGCAGCATGGCCAACGCTTCAGTGCTCCCAGGCGAGCTGCAGAGGGAGAACACCGAGGACGTCCTGCAAGGCGAGCGCCTCAGCGACGCGGACATCTGCGCCCCTCTGCCCACGCCAGCGCCCCCTGTTACCGGAAGAGAGGCGTGGGAAGAGAGGGACCACGCGTGCAACCAAAAACAAATGGCACCGATAATCAGAAAGGTCGGTCTAGTTACACTTTGGCCTCTCTGCTGTTTCCTGTCTTTTTTCCTTTTCTTTTTTTAAACTCCACGATCTCCTCCGGTTTTTCCCAACTGTGATTGCAGTATCTCGGCTCTTTTTTTGGCTCTCGGTCTCAGGTGGCGAGCGTGGATGAGCGGAGTCACAACCAAGGCAACCACAGCCCCAAAAGCGGCTCTCCGCAGAACTCTCCGAGGAGGGTGAGATCGGAAACCATGTTCTTGGAGCGGGCTGTGCCGCTCTTCCGCAGAATGAAGCACAGCCAGAGCATGGCGCTAGAGAAGAGGCTCATACCAGAACCCAAGCCCACCCTGGAACGATTCCTCGAGACCTAGTCAGTGCCAGTCGCACGCCAGACTTTGCCGCCGTCGCTACCGGGCGCTTGCGATAACGCGGTGTTGATGTTTCAGCCTTGGCAGGAAACGCTCAGGTCTCTGTCAGTTGGGGGAGAAGTCCGCCCCTGACCCCGGAAACGCGCCGCACTCGCCGTCCTTCAACAAGGATCACTCTGGTACAGCCACCCCAAACTCAGAAGAAGGCGCGGCGGCGGCGGCTTCCCCGATCCCGAACCCCGCGGACGCGGGTGGACGTCCTCAGGAACACATGGTGCTCAAACTACCACGAGAGGGCGGCGGTGGGGCCGCCGCGCCCAAGGACAGGGATGCGGCGGACGCGCCCGCCGAGCCCGAGGACCAGCCCCGAGAAGGACAGGGGGGCCATGAGGCGCCGGGACCCACCAGTCCTGTTTTGTCCCAGATGTCCATGCCTGGAGCGTGGTTACTGAATCACAGGAGGCTGCCGGGAATGCTGGGACAGATGACCTCAGACATCATGGGAAGGGCTCAGCTAGACCAGGTAAGGTTGACTCAGCACACACGGTATGCCTGCAGCTGTCATCTAACCATTATTTAAATGATCTCAGTCCTCCAGCTGCGGGCCACAATCACCTGTACACGACAGGAGTGACGCCATCCCACTCGAAGCGCCGTCGGGGAACTGTGACGCGGCCACAGACGATGGGGAGAGGTTTAAGTTGGCCCCGGGGCCACGCCCAGCTAAAGGCCTCAGCACTCTGATGACGAAGGACAGGGACCCAGAGAGCGATTCTGGTCTCCCCGATCACTCCTCCGATCCCAACCAACACCCACACGGGGACACGGCGGGGGGCGCCATAGAGAGCACCGTCTCCTCCTCGCCTCCGCCAGTTCTGCTCAGGCGCACGGACTCCCCGTCCTCCCCGAGACTGAGCCGAATCCCCGTGCGAGACCCCAGCTCGCCCCTGGAATCCCCGATCAAGGACCACAGAGCGGATAGGCGCCACCGCTGGAGCAGCCCGGTCCCCGGCTCCCCCACCTACTCGCCTTCTCCGTCTCTGTCCTACGATAACCTGCCTTGCATTTTCCCAAGGGACAGGCTGTCCTCAGAGCGAGGATCCCGATCTGACTGCGGGGCAGAAGAGCCTCTGTCTCTGTCCTCCTCATCAGGCAGCAAGAGCAAGATCCCGCGTCCTGTGAGCACACCAGGAGCTTCCGTACAGAAGCAACTAGCTGTCAAGTTTCTGCCCCGCCCACCACCTGGGAAACCGTGCGTGGACACCAGGTAGGTTAAATCACACGGAAATACATTTATTACCTCTGTTTTATGTTTATGGTGTCGTCTTTGTCAAATATGTGGAAAGGCGATCCAGAAGACCGGAAGCAGTTGTAATTCTTTCCTCCCGTTCTTCATTCAGGCGACATCGGGTGAGGTTACGGGTAAACGCCACGAGTGAGGCCGACTTCCTGGCCAGCCTGACCCAGCTGATGCAGAGCCCCAACAGGATGCTGTTCAGCCCCCCTCCTCACCCCCGCAGCTCGTCCTCGACCCTGCAGCGCTCGCTGAGCTCCTCCCCGCCGCGCCTGTAGCTGCATAGATACGCAGACCGGATCCCCCCCCCCACACACACACACACACGACAGATGTGGAGCTTTGGGCCAGCAGGGTCACGGTTCCAGAGGAGGCGTGGACAAAGACATCGCGAATCAATATCTGACTATAATAGAAGGTGCAGCTATATTGAGCGACTGGCTAAAATAGCAGTGCTAAAGTGGTATTTACTCATAGGAATGTACTGTATGTAATGTACCATGTATAATACAATGTATTTATTTATTTATTTGAATGTGGATGTCTCTTAAAATACTTGACAACCTGGCCTGACAAAGCAGTGGAAGCCAAAAGATTGAGAAGTCTAAGATTGCCAACTCATTACCTCTCATTTCATTCTTCCACTTTGGCCTAACACGAGACCAAAAATGTGTAATTATCAAGGGATGTAAGCAAACTCTAGTTGTAGATATGTAGTATTAAAATAAGCGATGTACACAAGCCAACCTTTCGCCAAGAGCCATGCAGTATATATTTATTAGCAATCGTGGACACGAGGGCACGTAGCCTGCAATCGACCTCAGTCTTGTAAAACGGCTCGCTTAATGTACGTCATGATGAACCACGCATTTGGCATTTAACGTATTAGAGGGCTTTCCTGAAAAAGCATTGATATTTTAGAATGTAACGCGCACTCTAAGTATTGTAAGGCTGCATGATTATCACCGTTTGATCTTGTTTTTTTTTTATTCATTTGTACAGTCCATCGAGGCATCTTTATTTTTATTGAACTGCTCTGGATCAAAACACATTAGATGCACAAAAAAAAAAAAAAAAATCTTACATTGAGTCAATGTAAGTAAAAGAGTTAAAATCTTGAGTAAACGCTTCAGTGTGGTGTTTCTCTTGTCGGTCACCGAGGTCCCGCAGCGGATGCCTCGAGCTTTGCGCCGGTGGTTTCTTCAGCGAACCTGTCATAAAGACGGTTCGAAGGCCTAGATTAAAGGGCCTCGACGCAGCAGTTCAGGCACCGGCGAGCTCTCGGAGAACAGACAGCGTGTCAAGCTCTGCCTGCGCAGCTGAGGAGGGAGGAAAAAAGAAAAAAAAAAACCCAAGTAAGCACAAAAAAAAAGAGAAAATGCTGATGAGTTATTGACTAAATCTCAACGGTTACCACAGTGAATGAGTCTGGACAGCTGATTGTTGTATCTTCTCATGGAAATCTGGACAAAGATCTCCATTAGGGCCTTCAAAAGCACGCACTTCATAGCGGCAGTTCAAAATAACTACAAATATGCTTGTGGGGAAAAACAAATGACACCATCACAACATCCTTAAGTTGTTTTATTGTTCCTGATAATTAGGCTTTTAAAAAAAGTTTGTTTTTTGTTGCACAGTACATTATCACTCAATATATATGCTGTTACAAAAGGTTTAAAAAGTTCCATGCAGGCATTACTAGCAGGTTGCAGGTGAGTCTAACCATACGGTGAACACTGGTGTATCTGTTATTTTATAACCTGTTCTTGGACATTTACAATCCCGACTGTGGGGGGGGGGGCGATGAAAAAAGGGTGAGCTGGGACTTGAAGCTGGAAGCTCTAGAAGAGGGGTGCAGACTGTCTGGGGTCATCAGGCAGCACGCTGATGGAGTCCTCCGCCTTTCCACACAGCAGGCAGAGCATCGTGTACTCCTGGACAACACAACAGGTCATGCACACGCTGGAACAAACCCTTGGTTGACCCTCAGTGATGTCTGTGACCCCCCTCACCTCACCTGGTACTCATCCACGACAGAGAAGGTGTATTCGTGACTGGCGATCACGTGGTCGCAGTTTTTGCAAACATCTGGAAGGGAATAAAAAGGGGTGAGGGGGTTATGGACCATATGCCAAGTCAAAGAGGAGATGTTTTGTTGGGTTTTTTTTTTGAGAGGATAAAACAGATCTACGGTCGTATGTGACTATCTCCTCTCCATCTTCGTCCTCTGTGGCTTTATTGCTGATCAGCACAAAGTCTCTCTGATGGCAGCTGGCACACCCCAGGTAGTTCATCAGGTACGAGCCGTCCTCCAGACAAGTGCTTCCCTGGGAAGAAAGTTAAAAAGCGACCTTTATTTTATTGACGATCTAGTGGCTAGTCGGTTAGCTGTTCGCAAAATTCCAGAGCTTAGCGTGCTTGTTATAACCAGCATGCTCTCTCATAAGATGTCTCAATTTACCCGGTCTGGGTATTCTTTCTGTACGCAGCCGTTGCACATTTTGACCTGAAATATGCGCTCTTTAAAAGTAATTTATTTCCCAACAGAACTTCTCTTCCGCACAGTCAGGCGGTCGCTTGAAGTCGCCGAGTTACAAAACATCGTCACCCACCCCAACCGCGTTGCAATGGATACAAGTCGCTCCTGTAAGATGTTTTGTAGATCTACGAAAGTCCCACCCCCGGACTTCCGGTCTTTCTCTCCAGTGATTGGTCGAGGCGGCCCTCGTATAAAACCATGGCGGAGGAGACGGGGCGAGGTGTCCGATAAAATCCCTCTCGGGTGATTTTGATGCACATGCAAGTCGGCGTGCCGCTTTTCCACGTTGTCGCGGCGAGTGAGCCTCCTCAGATTCATTGCAACTCCGTGATTGCCCTGCAGATGCTCATTTACAGCGTCCCCGAGGCTCTCTCTGTGGCTGCGTCCTAGAAACCACGCCGTGAGAGCAGTTTTAGAACAGGTATTATAAAGAGTTAAATTAACAACAATCAGCGGTAGATCTATGTGATCACCACCGACACAGTCCCTCTTATACTGTCAGTCGGTTATATTCATGATTGGGCGTTTGTTTTTGTTTTAAACCCCTTCAGAAATGGCAGCGTCCCGGCCCTCGAAGAAGAAAAAAGTGATTGCAAATGCAGCCCCAAAGAAAAACAAAGAGCCCGTCAAAGTTTACTGTGATCTGTGCCGCTTAGGATGTGATAAAGAAGTAAGTTTGACGATACTGTCTGATACTGTTTCAACGTGCACTCTTGACAACAATGACTTTAACCTCCAGGAACGACTGGACCACATGCACAGTTTGGCTCACCACAGGGAGCTGGAGGCATTGATGGGCAAGTGAGTCACGTACCCACCCATGCATGTTCAGTTCTTTAACTCCCATAGTTGAAACAGTGGCTGTATCCACGATGTTAAATGCAAACTGATCCTGTTATCTACTCTTATTCGCTAATGGTGTTACTCATTTGCAGGGATTCTTGTCATGAATGCCTTCCATGTAAAGAGTTCTTTTGGGGTCTGGATCAATATTCCCAGCACATTTCTACCGTGAAACACAAGGCTGAGATGGCGACCATGAAGTCTAGAAATGAAAGGCCTCCTTCTTTGTATAAGGTCCTGGGCCGAGAGCTCATGAGCCAAGTCCTGGAGAGAAACAAGAACCTGAAGAAAATCAAGTGAGAGCTGAAATTATGTAAAAAAATAAGATGTTTTCAGGGACTAAGACGTATTCATATTCATATTTATATTCAACCCTCCCAATCACTGCTTTTCCTTGCACAGGAAGAAAAAGAAAAAAGAGAAGAAGATGGATGATTTAGTATCCATTAAGAAATGGGGGGAAACCTCAAAGCAAGTAGACAACAACATGCTGAAATGGAAAGATTGTCAAGGGGCAGGTACCGACAGTGTTGTTCGAAACAAAGAGAATAACGTTTCCTGCAGGGAAGTCTGGCTCCCTTCCTCCAACCAAGCCCAGGTCAGTTTGTCGGCCGAGCGGCTGAACATTTCTGTCAAACTGTCGGATCCGAAAACAGACGCCTGTAATGGAAGACCACACGAAAACCAAGCGTACCCCACACACGTGCCGCGGAAAATCACATGGTCTGCCCTCAAGCAGGGTGCCCATTGCCACAAGGCCTGCAACGCCGACTTCACCAGCGATCACCTTCCTCAGGGGGGAGTCTTCATCTTCGACGACTCCTTGGACACTCCCCAGCCCAAGCGTCAGACTCCGCCCCCTTCGACTTCGCCCGCCTCAGCGGAGAAAGGCGCCGACGGAGGCTCCCTACGCCACATCGACGAGATGCTGCGGCAAATCCGGAGAGAGCTGGGCGTGAGGGAGCCGTGCAGAGCGGACCGCCAAGCCCGGAAACGGCTCGGGGAGACGGCCGGGGCCGAGGCGTGGCAGCCGGCAGGTGGACCCCCCGAATCTGAATCCCGCGTCGCCTCCGCCCCTCCTGCACCAACATCAGAAGCCCTCGAGATGGGCCGAGAAGGTCCCGGGGTGCGCGAGGTCAGCTCGCGGTTTCCACTGGACACAAGCGGACCGTCAAACGGCGACCGTGCGCGGTCGGAAAGCGACGGGAAAATCTGCAACAGGGTCCGAATCGCCCACAAACCAAAACAGGGCTTGGAAGCGAGACAAGCCGGTAGTAAGTCGAGCTTGAAAGAGGTCGGCAATGCTGTGAAGAGGAAGAGACCAGAGGAAGCCAAAGGCGTCCCCAGGTAAGATTCTCTTCACGGTCTTCTGTTTCATCCCTTCTTTTCAAACAGAAATCTTTTTTTTTTGTTTTCTTTTTTTTTTTTCTCAATCAATGTGATGACAGGTTAGCAAACAACAAGCCTGGGCAGGAGCGTTCCACCCAAATGGAAGAGCTCCCCCTCTCAGAAGGCTTCCACTGGGAGTCCCTCCCACGCAGTCCTTCGTTCCCTCCGTTGGCGGGGTTACCTCCTCCGGCGCAGGAGTCGCCCACGGCGCCGCGGGCGCCGGAGGCTTCGGAAGAGCCGTGCCCAGGACGGGAAGATGAGGGACGACGGGAGGTTGCTGTGAAGGTGGAGTCAAACCCAGAGGAGGAAAACGGAGCTGCGGCCGAGCGACGCGCTGCCGAGAAGAGGAAAAGTAGAGCTGCGGCGGTGAGTGAGACACAGCGGCGTATAGATGAGATCCTGTCGACTCCCGTTCGTTGCACGTGTTTAATAACCGTGTTCTCAACAGCACACTAATGTGTCTGATGAAGAACCCACAAGAAAGAAAGTGTTGACAAGCAGGGGTAGTTCTTGTTTTATTTAAAATTCACCTCTGAGTAGCTATGATGCACAGCCCGTGCTTTACTTTCCTCTGTTCTTCCTGACTCCTAGACAGGGACCAGGTGGAGGAGCTGCTGCTTGTTTCTTTGAGAGAGGAGGAACTCAGCAAGTCTTTAGAAGAGCTGGACAGGTCTTTGCTCCAGGCCCGAAACACCCTCCAAGCTGCATACGCGGAAGTCCAAAGACTCTTTCTCTTGAGACAGCAGGTACAGCTGCTACAGAAGCCAGACGTCCTGGATCCCCTCGTGCTTTTCCTCCTATTTTAATATGAAGCTCATCTTTTTTTTCCTTTTGCTTCAGTACACGGCTGACGTCAACGGCCTGAGAGCCAAGCGCATTGGAATCCTGCAGGGCATGCAAGGTCCAGTCCTGGCTGTTGGAAAAAAAAAAAAACGGTCGCTTTTTGCTTTTTGTCTAAAACGCACGTTTACACTTGAGTCTTTCTCGTCTTTCAGGAGGACTCTCCTTTCCCGATTCTCGGATGGCCGGGGGAAACTCCACCTCCCCGTCAGGATGTGCTGGCGCTGAGGCTCAGCTTGGAGCCTCTCTTCCCTCTACCTCCGGTGCCCTCCCCGGCCCCTCCAGCCTGCAGCTACCTCACGCGCACCCGACGTTTGCCACCGGCCAGACGCATCGATCCTCGCTCGCCCCGCCAGCCGGGGTCGGACGGATGCCCGAACTGCCGCCTAACTGTGATCCCCGCGTGAACCAGCTCATCGGTCAGCCTTGGCCCTTGTTTCCTTCCCCTTTGGTCCCCCCGCTGCTGCTATCGGCGCCACCGCCGGTGACCCCGGCGCCTTCGGGCAGCTCTCTCCAACAGGCGAGGCCGCACTGCTCTTCATCGGCGAGCGAGGCAACTCTCGAGTCGACGGTTCCCGAACGGGGAGGGTCACCGGGCTGCGGTAAGACCGTGATGTCAAGCATCAGTGGAGTGGGGAAACCCACCCCCGTTGAACCCGCCGCTGCTGAAAGAGATCGGACAGTGGACAAACCCGTACCTGTTAAGTCCAGCGCCTCCAAAAAAGTTCAGGAGGCCCCTGCATCCATGGCAACAAGCTGCAGCGACGGGATCGAGAGCGACGACTCCGTGGAGATAGTGGAACCCCCGAGCCAGGAGGTCATTAACGTCAGCGACTCGGACACGGAGGAGCTCGGCGTCAGTGGGGAGTCGCACACCGCCGGCACACAGACCTCCCATCAGAAGGACGACAGGTGGGCTGCGCCTGCCGACCGTCGCGCCTTGACCAATGCTCAACGTTACGTTTTGTCTCCTCGCTGCTCAGAAAGTCTGACGTTATTGCGCAGGCGTCCGCTCTTCCTCCGGGTGAGTCTCACTGATTTGAAGATGGAAAATAAAATAAAGTGAAAAAAGCACACTATTTATACAAAAAAAAAAAAAAGGAAAAAGCAAAATTAAAAAAACCCGCAGTGTTCTCCGCCATCATTAGCAGAGGTGGAAGAGGAGGAGCCGTCTTTGGGAGCGTTCGAGAGCCACCGGGGCCCCGTCCACGGCCTGGAGGTTCACCAGAACAGGCTGTACACGTGTTCAGGGGACAACACGGCGCGCGCCTACAGCCTGAGCGTGAGTGGAGGCCAAGCCAGTCACCTCCTTCCTCCTCTGCTCCAGTGCCTTTAAATGCACCGTTTGATTTTTTTGTTTCCCCCCCCCAAAGCAGGACAGGGATTGTCAGGCCGTGTTCAAGGGTCACACAGACAAAATTAACTGTCTGCTGGTGTCCTCCACCGCCAACGCGCTGCCGTGCCTCTTCACCGGCTCCAGCGATGAAACCATCCGCTGTTTCAACTTGAAGGTTCGCTGCTTTGGTTCTTTTTAGATGTGGATGAGTTCATCGCGCTACACAGAGTTTAAAACTGCAATAGTGCTTCAATCCTGGTTATATATATATATATATAATTTCCCATCCAGACCCAGAAGTGCCTGGAGGTGATCTCCCTCTCAGACAGGGTTTTATGTTTGCACGCTGCCTGGAATGTTCTCTTTGCTGGACTTGCCAGCGGGTCGGTGGCCAGCTTTGACTTAAAAGTAAGCTAACGCTCGCCGCGTCTCCGGCGCTCCTTCCACCCATCCGTCCGCTTTCTCTCGCTCGCTCGCTCGCTCGCTCTCTCTCTCCAGACTCTGAAGCAGCTGGATGTGTTCGAGTGCCACGGGCCTCGAGGCGTGAGCTGCCTGGGCTCGGCCCAGGAGGGCGCCCGCCGCGTGCTCCTGGTCGGCTCCTACGACAGCGCCATCAGCGTGCGAGACGCCAGGAGCGGGCTGCTGCTGCGCACGCTGGAGGGTCACAGCAAAGCCGTGCTCTGTCTGAAGGCGAGTGGACGGCGAGCCGATGGCCTCCGCCTGCGCGCTCCTCCCCCTTGTCTCGCGGTTCAAAGCTGTTTTCCGGGTGCAGGTGGTGAACGACCTGGTGTTCAGCGGCTCCAGCGACAAGTCCGTTCACGCTCACAACATCCACGTACGTAACGCTGACGACAAGACCGCTTCGAAAGTGTTACGGGAGGATTCGCACTTACACTTCTGTCCTGATTTTCACATGCGCTTGTAGACGGGCGAGTTGGTTCGTATCTACAAAGGACACGGTCACGCCGTCACATCAATAGTCATTTTGGGAAACGTGATGGTGACGGCTTGTCTGGATAAACTGATTCGCGTGCAGGAACTGAAGGTGTGTTTTTTTTTGTTTTGTTTTTTTGAGCAATAAAATGAATAAAAGTATTTTATTTTCTTAAAATATTTTGACATTTCTGTCAGACGTAATCGCATTGAAGAGGTCATTCATGAAACACGCGTGTCTCCTACAGTCGCACAACCGCCTGCAGGTGTATGGGGGTTACAGTGACATGGTGATGTGTATGAGCGTACATAAGAGCGTGGTACGGAGGCTCCTTTTATGCTCCCATACGTCAAATGGGGAAAGGGGCCGTTGCCAAGTTGTGCGCTTGTCTCGTGCAGATCTACGCAGGCTGCTACGACGGCAGCATTCAAGCTGTGAAGATCAACCTGATGAAGAACTTCCGCTGCTGGGTGAGGGCCGACCCGGAGGAGGAAGGTGGACCTCGCGCTGACTGCCTCGCTCTTGTTTTTCGATCCCTCGGGGGCTATAAAAACCTGTTCTCCGATTCTCATCAGTGGCAGAACTGCTCTCTGATCTTCGGCGTTGAGGAGCACCTCGTGCAGCATCTCCTCAAAGATCACACCAGCCCGAACCAGGAGACGGTCCGATGTCGCTGGAGAGGCTGCAGCGCCTTTTTTGCCGAGCAGCAGTCGGTGAAGCAGGTAGGCGTTCGCCAAAGCCCCCCCGAGTCCGTAACGGGACGACGGCGTAGACTGGGATGTTTGGTTGAAGCTGGACCCAGGCCGGCTCCTGGGTCACGTCTGCGCTGCTCCCGCAGGAGCTGCCTGAACACGTGCGGAGCCACGTGGAGGACGAGGCGGGCACCGCGCTCGTTCAAGAGGCATGACCAGCGCACCAGATTTCAGCCTATCAAACACATCAGCGCATCCAGTTTGGTTTAATTTTTGGTGTTGCCTTTTTTTAAGGTTGGTTGGCATTCAGATTGTGTATAATTTCCCATTTCAATCAGTTTTCTGTTATCTGTTCCATGGTAAATACTTAGAAACTCTAATAAATCATTTACAGTATTCCTACAGCTGTTTTGGAAGTTTTACGTGTTCCATATGTTTGCACATTCCGATCTGAATTTAATTTCTTGAGTGGATGCCTGAATACAACACACCTTTGATATCAGCACTTCTTTCTTTATTTCTAATACTGATTTGCCAGACCAATGATCGCATACAGCAAACTGCTGCTCCCATCAGCGTCATGCCTGGGAAACCTTCTAATCACAGCTTTGGGTGTCTAATGATGACAAAATGGACCATTAAACTGGCCAAAATCTGGTCGTCCCGTTGGAGGTTTAAGAATACATGGTCAGCTGAAGCCACTGTAGAGATAGAGGGAGGGGGGGGGAGAACAAATATGAGCTTTTTATGTTTTTGCTGTAAATAAATACCGCACATGACGTCATCAAGGCTGTGATACATTGCGTTGCATGCGGCTTCATACTGATGGTCTGCGTGCTTCAGGAACGGAGAGTATGACCTTATTTAACGTCTGAACCAAGTGATACCCATGTCCTTAAAAAGCTTTATTACCTCCAGCACGTTGAGCTTGATGATCCCGTCTCCGTCTTTGTCGAAAGCATTGAAGGCCCCTGCAGAAGTCCCAAACAAATCGGAGGTCATATCTCTGAAGAAAGGTCACATTTGTGGAAAGACACATCTACATTTGGATTGCAATACGTACTGAACATGCCCTCGAGCCTCACAAAGCAGCAGATGTAGCTGTCAAAGCAGATGTTCAGATGCTCGTCTGCGTATCGCATCGCTATGATGTCGTACAGCTGGTTGTTGAGATGAAATCCTGTATTAAAAGGACAAATATCTCATCAGGGGAAAGTAGATACCTGATTTATGAGCCTCATTTCCATATTCTAGGCAGCACTAATATGCGCAGAGAAGATAATTTGATAGGTTTCTGGCTTCCGCTCACCTGCATCATTGACAGCGTTTCTCATCTCAAAACTGCTGATGGAGGAGCTTTTGTCTCTGGCGTAACGTTTAAAGATCAGCTGAAAGCAGGCGAGGACACGCACTCGTAAAAACCTCCCAGACACGAGCTCAAGTTTTACAGCCGCTAAAACGGACCTGCCAGGCCTTGATCTTCCTCCACAAGTGCTTAAACTCCTGCAGGTTCAGCTTTCCAGTCCCGTCAGTCTGAAGCACTGATGAGAAAAATGCAACAGCAAGAGAAGCCAAAGATGCTTTTTTTTTTTTTCTTAAATAAATGTTTTTCATTTTCTTTTGGGTGTCAGAATGTTACTCGGCAAACTCCCTGAAAGGATACATCCATCAGGGCGATCATACTCCGGCACGTCTCCAGGCTGAAACCTTCGGTCTTTATTTCACTGTCTGTGGAAAAGCGTGTGATTAAAAACAGCCTCCACATCGGGGTGTTAATGAAGAACGGACGATAACTCCTGTGTGGTTACGTTTGCCAAGCACGTTCTTCATGATGGTCTTGAGCTCGTTGGCGCAGACCTGCATGTCCTGAGGGAGGAACAAGCTGTGTAAATTGGCTGTCCAGAGTTTGTGTGTGTGTGTGTGTGTGTGTGTGTACTCACTTCACCAGAAATCTTTTTGAAAATGACTCTGAACTGTTTCTCCTCTTCAGTCTCCTCCTCAGGTTCCACCAGCAGTTTGCGCTGAGGAACAAATGAGGAAAAACAACTATGACCAGATTATTAATTATTGGTAAAACATAACAGATTTGGTTATCAGAAATATTTGAGTAATACTGAAGCATCACCCATATTTTTGCATTTCTGCGTCTTAATTAGCTGTGATGGAGCGACCTCAATGCACCAGAGGGTTTTATCAGATAATCATGCGGTGATTAGAGCTCTCCTTCTGGAAAGAGGGGCCCATACGAGAACGTCATTAACAACTTGGCCTGTAACCTTGGGGCCTCGAAACTGGCGCAGGTCGGTCACTTCAGATGTGTTGGCTTAAACCTCATTGTTTGATTCCAGACTTGTCACTTGACCTGCTGCAGATCGAATTTCGCTGTCCAGAAATAACACCAGGGCAACGCTCGCCATGACGTATGCTACACGGTGCACAGCCGTGTTGTTTTTTTTCGGTGTTTCCATGCTCCCGCAGTGCGACGGTTACCTTCGGCTTCCTCTTTTCTCCCCGAATGCCGTCGTGCTCGATCTCCTTGTTGGCTCGCGCCCTGTCTGACACAAACACAATAGGCTGGCAAAGGCGGAGGAGAAAAATAAAGAGACAAAGAGAACAAGAAGTTAATCGCTTAATACTCCAATGTTTGTACGTCATAAATTTGCCAAAAGGAAGCTGGGGGTTAGCCGTGATGGCTGACAGAGCTCAGTGTTCTGCATTAAAGCAAAGAAGGCATGAGTACAATGTAATGTCACACGTGCTGCGAATAGCACAAAATAATATTGATCAAATTAATGAAAACACAAAGAGCGCACAGAAGCATTACGCTAAACTTCATTCCTAAACTTCCTAATGTGACATAAATGTGTAAATGACATACAAGGAATTTCAAAATCACAGCGCTAATATTCACACATGCAGAATCCTGATATCACAATCAATTTCCAGTTGTTTTTTTTCCCCCCCCAAAATGCAGCATGTGAGCTCTGTCATCCACCGTTGTGAGCAGATCTTGAGAGCGGTCTGAGGACGTTGTGGTCATATGCATTCTTTACCTTTTCTTTCCTTTTCTTGTCTCGCTGTTGACCAATACAACAAGAGATGAGCAAAACAGATGGAATAAGATGAAAAGGAGGGAAACACTGTTAGTTGTTGAAGGAAACAGTAAATGAATGGGTAGTGTGAAGCCCGGTGAACAGAGTGATTTACAGAATTGGGGGGGGGGGTGTTCTGAAAGTTGTGGACCCAAAATATAGCAAACTCTGGGCCGATGTTGCAGTGAGAAGCACAGGACGTCTTCCTCTGGGAGATGTTGACTGACTCCCATAAGTTATAAAAACTGATATAAAATATTTTACTCTTCATATTTTTTTGATGATTACATTTTTGGTGATAGTCATGTAGCCTTATATGACTACTGCCTGTAGATATATAAGAGTTGACCAACCTCCACTGAAGGAAGAGGTGATGCTGCAACACTTGCTCTTCCTTCATCAGCACACACAAGGCTGTTTTGGGTGCAAGTCACAATAAATAGTACCTCACTCGAGTCTATAATTCAGATGATGATCCCCTCCCATTGAGCGTTTAATGCTTTTCATCCCAGAGTGTTCAACACCTCCTCTGCTCTACTGCATTACGGGTGGGAGTTTGCTTCATATTTTGGTCCTTTCACTCCACGTGTTATAAACCTGTGTCTGTCCGATCGTGGTCTCCGTTTCCCTGTAAGTAAAAACAAACATTTTATTATGTTTTGGTGGACTTTCCAATCCAATTCTCCAATTCCCACAATAGCATCAGCCACGCAGCCAAACTTGGCTGGTGACCTGCGGCGACCCTTACTCAGATGTGCTCTGCTTCTCCGAGAAGACCCTGAGAATAAACTCCCCCTCTTGATGGGGTTCAAAGGTCGTGGGAATGACGACATATTCTCCTGGAGGCAGGTGGAACCGCTCCGTTACCTCCCTCAAGTTAATGTAGGTTTTGCATTTAGCGGTCGAGGCTGTGTACAGGAAGAAGTCTTTCTGTAGATGCTGAGTCTCTCCGCACATCTACGGCAGAAAGAAATGTTTGCATGTGAATAAATTCCTCAGGGATTTTAGTTTTTCTTTTTTTTTTTAAAGGTTTTGGGGAAATAAAACTCTTCCTTTGTGGTCAAATGTGTGGCTTCGATGATCTTAGCTTCTATCCTTGTGTGGAGGGAAGATAGACGTTCCCAAAACAACCTAAACGACCATAAACGGTTCCACAGCTAACGTGTGCACTTCTAAATGAAGCATACACACACTCCTCAGACTGACTCCATCCCATTAAGTTTGCTCCCCAAGACGGGCATACCTCCGCGGGCACCTGCAAAGAAAAAGGATGAACATGTTCAAATCCTAACGTCAGCCATCCCAGGGTGGGAGGATGGTTATTTTGAGTCATGTGAACAGCGCAGCACCTTGTAGATGGAAAAACCAACGGTGAGGAACCGAGGCCCCTGCTGTCGCTGCATCCTTCGGCCCTTCTGCATCAGAGCCACGACCAGGGTGCAGGTCCCCTGCTTGCCCTCCGTGTCGTCGTCCTCCTCGTACAGTTTCAGACGGTACTGAGGGTTGGTCCAGAATGTGTCTGTCAAATGAAAAAGAAAAAGAGTTTATCGTCTCGCTATTAGACATTAGAGGGATTAGAAACAATAACAAATCGGAAGGATTTCGGCCTACCGGGGTAGTTTCTGCAGCCACCAGCAGAGCTGCCTCTCACCCAGCGGCCCTGGTTGACCGACACCGTCCAGCTGTGCCTCTCCTCACCCTGCAGCGTGTCGGGCGTCAGGTTGCACATCTCCAACTTTGTGAAATTCCTCTGGAAGTCACTGAACAACATCCTGGAAGAATGAGTGATGGCAAGTAGCTGTTGGAGCATCCAGAACTCCGCACAGGTCACCATGGCAACAATAATGATCACATCATCTAATTTTTTTTTTTTTATGACACAAAACAGGATTCTGTAGTTTTCTGTTAACTCTTCTCTGAACCTTTATGGACGACTACGTTGCATTGGTTGGGCCTACCAGAACTCGCTTGACTCCACAGTCTGTTTCTTTAGATTTTCCTTATCTGCAATGGAAATGGTCGACCATTCCTTTGAACTAGATAGAAAGATTCCATCAGATTTAGGTCACCTGATGGTTGAAAACATATTCACGCTTAATCTAGCTCTCACTTCGGACTCCACGGGCCCTTCCACAGCACAATACCCCAGGGATTACGCAGGCGGATCAGGCGAACTTTGGCTTTCTTTGCCACTTCGTCGCACTAGAACCCCCAACCAACCCGCAAACAAGACTGATATGTTACATTAAAGCCAACATATATTCAATATAAAATGTAAAAAAAAAAAAAAAGAAGAATTGTACCTCGGCTAAGCCAATGATGGAGTAGGCATGACCTTTAACCAACCCCTGCTCAGTCCGGGTCTCGATTTCACTCGCTGAAATGACCTACACACAAACACACACACACAACTTGAAAAGTTCTGATATGGTTTCATTTTTGTGTGCTTATTGTTGTGCTTCTGTCGTGTTTTTACATCTGCCCGGACATTTTTTTTTTGTTGATTCTGCACACTTTATCTTACTGTTGGCTTCTACTAACATCTATGGAGCAGCCCATCAGCGAGCCTCGTTCCAGGGCCTTCTTCATGATGCTGTAAAGCTCTTTCGGTGGCTCCGATAGCTCAAAGAACTCAGTCACACCTCCTGTGAAATCCTCCATGGCCTCCAAAGTGTTTCCTCCTTTCAGTGCCTCATAAGACCCGTGCAACCTGAGAGAGAGGTCAACCGCTCCTGTCAGTGTGTCGACAAACGAGTTCTGTCTGTCTGAGCGTGATTTGTGACATACGATGATGGAGGCCTTTAACTTTGACAGATAACATAACTAACAATGTGTCAGGCCATTAAGTCGATTTTATTTTCTGTAAAAAAAAAAATGTCCCAAAGAAGCCCCATCTTGCAGACCGTCCTTACTTTGCATAGGCCTTTTCCAAAAGAGCGCTCCAGAACTCATTTTTTCTGAAGGATTTGGTAAAAACCAGCTGGTTGCGGCAGGTGGGGAGCCGATCATCGACGAGCACGTCGACCCACTCCCCGTAGCGCCAGAACTGGCAGACAGAAAGAGATCAAACAGAAGCTGTGATGCGCCGACAATAAACCAATGTTCATTTTCCTGATCAGTTTATCTTTTGATGCAGTGACGGTGAGGTGGCGGTGGGGGGGGGGTCAGGCTCAAATGTTTATTGGAGAAAAAAAAAACCTGGAAATGAAAGATGCCGGCGTAGTTTTCTGTGAAGCTCTGGTCCGGGGGGATCACTCTGTACAGCAGCTTTTCGTTGACGGTCAGGCAGGCGATGGCGGCCAGCAGCCAGCAGTCCCCTGTCGACAGCAGATTCACGAGCTATAAAAACACCCGCTGCTTCCTGAAGCTTTGCAGTTGTTGCGCCGCAGTCATTCGGCAGCACTGTAGCAGGCAGCCAGCGTGGGTAGCTTTAAGGGTGATACTCAGTCACAACTGTAGAGCCTTTTCTCCAGCTCTGGTTTCCAGTCCCACATATGTCATGGCTGTAATCTGGATATCTGATGGCTTATTATGCTGCCATGCCACCACAGGGGTTTTCTGACCGCGCAGGCCGGGAATACCTAAACCCACAGCTGAGGCTCTGCTTGCTTTGCCTGTGTGTGTGTGTGTGTGTGTGTGTGTGTGTGTGTGTGTGTTGCTGTCAAAGTGCTGCACAGCAACCAAAATCTCTGTTTCGCGTTCGAAAGCAGAAACGGTCGAGCTGTTACCCAATTCTCCCTGACAGATGTCCGTCCTGTTGGCTCCGTCGATGATGAACTGCGGGTTTTCGCAGATTTCCTGTCACAGGGACCAGAGGGCAGATAACTTTAGATTCACTAAACCAGTTTCGAACTCTCGCAGCCCCAAAAATGCGCTCCCAAAATCTGCCCCTGACGTGTTGGACGGCCCGAGGTCACGGCCTTGAAACCTAAAGCGGGCCGGTTGAAGCTTTGAGGCTGGTTCAGGCCATACCGTGAGGCAGCTGTTGTGGGTCCCACGGCCCTCACCCTTTACTCACTCAGAGTAAGCGATAATACGCTCAGTGGTGAGAACCCCCCCACACACAATCCCAGCTCTGTCCTGACTGAGTGGGTGCCTGAGAAAGAGATTTTGGAGCTTTATTATGTCTTCACCCTTTACTTTCAGATCTCTTGTGTTAATTTTACATTAATGGCCCCGATCGGTCCCGAAGGCCTCTTCGAGTGCTTCAAATTAAGAAAAAAAATCAAAAACGCAACCTTGTAAAAGTTGATGGCTGACTAAAAACCATCAAAGTGCGATTTTGTGATGTTTTCGAGCTCATGGCGCGGGGACAAGATCCAGTTCTGAGGGAACAGCGTGTCATGAGCGAGGCTTAAAAAAAAATGCAGCGTCATGTTCCGAAATTAAAGCGTGCCGCCCTGCGAGGGTTCTGGTGTCACTGCTGATCGGCAAAACCTGCATTTGCAATTAGACATTAAAACAACGCTTAAGTTTCAGATTCACTGTAACCAGACTCTAAATGTCAAATGTGCTGCATTGTAATATTGATGAGCAAACTAATTTTGTTTTTAAATGGTAAAGGTTGTGTTTATAGGACAGAAAGGGATGGCTTTTGGCTTTTTAAAGTTTGAGTTAAAGAATCCAGACACAAATATCCCCACCTTTTCTAAAATATTGATTTATTAAGTAAAGAACATTTACTCGTGTTGTTATGTTGGCCTTCAGTCAAATGTCCCACCAGACCTGCATTTCATGACCAAAGCAGAGTGTTAGCAAGCGTCCAAACACGCTGGGGAGTCAGAGCAGGAAAAACGACCCTCAGCACAGCGTTTCCCAACACACGCACACACACACACACACACACACACGCACACACACGCACGCACACACAGGTGTGTGTGCGGGTCAGCTGTCTGCGACTGCAGAGGGCGACAACCCAGAGCTATGCACCCACGCACATGCAGCCGTATCAGCTTAACACCTCTCTCATGGAAGTAATGAGGCACACACACACGCACACGCACACACGCACACACACACACGCAGGCCGAGGAGAAGAGACACTTTTGCACTAAGTGCAACATGCCCGGAGAATGGGGGCGCTCACCGACGGACGCTTCCATTCAATCTTCATGGGCAGCTTGTGGCTGTAGAAGAGCGAGGAGTCGTTTGCAGGGAACAGAGGGTCTTCGAAGATCACCTTCTTCTTCACGTATTTGTCTCGCAGCTCCAGGAAGGTCTTGAGGCGCTTGGCATCCTTAACGGCCTCGTTTCTGCTTAGAATGGCAGAGTAGATGGAGTTCGTCCCCGCCGGAGGGTAATCGCTTCTGTCATCGGGCTCATACGATGCTTCACTTTCGTAAAGCACCCTCACGTTGGTCTCTTCAACGACAGCAACTTTAGGCTGCTCTTCTCCCATCTTTTGCTGCCTCCGTCAATGCTGGTGTGTGAAGAATAGAAAAATAAATCCAGTCCCGTGTGAATTGGAGAAACAGAACTTGACCTTGCAAAACAGACCAAAAAAAACCCCTCCTTTCTGATGCAAAAAACAATCCCTTTTAGTTCCTCTATTTGCTGGCAATAATGTCACCGCACACAGGCGACCATCAACTACCAGCCTCTCAAACTTTCACTGTCAATGTTGTGGGTCTAAATATAGGTCTGGTCAAAGGAGGGGAGGGGGCTTCTTGAAGGTGGGGGTCATGAGACTTGGAGGCCAGCGTGTTTTTCACGTCTATATTCTGCACATATGCAGTCATTTGTGGTCGTCTTCTGCGGAAATGATGGGGACAAATGAGACAGTGCTTAACGGGTGGTTGAACAGACCGAGCTGTCAGAGTTTTGGTCCATATGTGCCTCATTGATATTGTCTGGATTAAATGAACTCAGGGGTTGCCATGTTTGGTCACTCACTGGACTAATTGGCTCCGAGTTCACCGAATAATGGAAACTATAAATAATGTATACATGTTTATGAAAACCAAGCTGCCAACGGCTGAGAACACGTCTTAAACCCGAGCACCGGCGGGTCTGATCCGCAGAAAGGCAGAAGGGGGCGCGGGGCGCGTACCTGGCAACCCCGCGCCCGTGTGACGTCACGGGGCTGGCAGCACAGTGTGCGTCCGGAGGTTGTCGCCATCACAGCGGGCTCCGCGTTAGCCTAGCCCCCCAGTCAGCCGCTCTGCCCCGGGCTGCCTGTCGACTCCGGCCCTAACCACTCCTCCCCACACCCCCCCTGTGAGCCGCCGCCGTGGCGCCAGTCGGTGGTTCCGTCTAGGACGCTTGTGGCCGGCGTTGGTTCTGGATGCCCGTTAGCCGCGGCTAGTCGTTAGCTCGCGTTAGCTGGAGTCTTGAGGAGCGGTGAGGGGCGGCGGGCCCCCCCCCCCCTCCTCCACCCACTCTGCTTAGTCAGCCCTCGGTTGAACAACGCGGCGCTTCCACGGTCGGAAGGGACAAACCCAGGGCCCGGGCGGACGGCCCGCTTTCGTCGGTGACGCCGGAGCCGAGGAGCTAGCCGCGCCGCTGCGCTAGATGCGACTCGGCCCCCGCCGCCGGGAGGATTTACTCGGAGCCGGGCAGAGTCGATAAACACGGGCTGGCTTCGACGGTGGGAGGCTGTTAAACTGGAGCTGGCATCGTCACATTTCCTGACTTTATCACGTAGGTTTTCGCTCCGAACGCCACTTCTGCTCTGTGACGCTATCGTCCCCGGCCTCTCCTGCAGAGCTCCAGATCTGCTAACTTGTTTTCCAAAGTGCAAAACCCTTATTTTTACACCCCCCCCCCTCTAGCGAATGCTAGGGAGTCCACCCCCTCTGTTTTCTGCTTAATGTCGCAATGTGATGCCATTGTTGGGGGCTTTATGTCCCGCTTTTGATGGGGCGTCGTTGTGGGTTTGTGGGACTGATGTTGTGTTTTGTGCATCTGTGTCTCAACAGCAGGCTGTCGGGCCTGACAACCAAGAACCATGTCTGAGGGGGAGAGCAAACAGGCCCCTGACACCAGCCAGGACGGGAAGCTGGAGTCCGCGGCCGCCCCGTCCATGGGTCAAGGGGTGTCGTCGGTGTCCCCCCCTGTGTCCATGGTGGCCCAGCCCGCCGCCGCCGCCGCTGCTGCAGCCGCCACTGAGGACGAGGAGGAGGAGAGCGAGGATGAGTCGGAGATTTTGGAGGAAAGCCCTTGTGGACGCTGGCAGAAACGTAGAGAGGAGGTAAATGATGTCGGCGTGTTTGTGAGCCCCCCTCCCCTGTGAGTGAAGACGCATCGTTTGTTCACCCGGTTTTGTCCCCGAAGGTGAATCAGCGCAATGTTCCTGGTATTGATAACGCATATTTGGCCATGGACACAGAGGAAGGCGTTGAGGTGGTGTGGAATGAGGTCATGTTTTCAGAAAGGAAGAACTTCAAGCTACAGGAGGTGGGTGCAGCACCCGGGTGGCTCTTTATTAAACATGCATTGTAATGGCTGTTAAAGCGACTATGTTGCACAGTTGAGTTGAGTTTTTTTATACTGTAATCGATTAACAATATAATAGCCTACTGTTTTTTTTTCTCCTGTTTTGGGTTTAAGCTCCTTAGGCAATAGTTAGACTGGCTACAGCCAGCTGAGTACTTTCAGAGGAAATTCTCTGGGATTTGTAGGAAAAAGAAGTAGATTGTGACAATGTCTTCAGCATTTTAGAAATCCTACCTTTTCGATTGAAAGCAGTAGTGATGCTTTTGTTTTAAAGATGTCTTTTTTTCTCTCTTGGAGAATTTGGTTTTATATTTCTTCCTGTTTGTTTTATGTTCCTTGTGTGATGTGCCATCTATTTCCCCCCTTGCAGGAAAAAGTCAAAGCTGTTTTTGACAACCTCATCCAGCTGGAGCACTTGAATATTGTTAAGTTCCACAAGTACTGGGCAGATGTCAAGGAGAACCGGGCGAGGGTAGGGGGTCGTTTTTCTTTTGAATCCCTCTTTAAAAACCTTCAACAAAGCGACCTTTGTGCTGATGTTTCTACATTTGCCTGCAGGTCATTTTCATTACAGAGTATATGTCCTCAGGAAGCCTGAAGCAGTTTTTGAAAAAGACAAAGAAAAACCACAAGACCATGAACGAAAAGGTGTGAGAACTGCTGTTGATCATAACTGAACAAATTATATTCACAAGGAAATATAGTTTCAAACAAACCTTTTTCCTTTGTGTCACACCTGCTTTTGCATCTGACAGGCCTGGAAGCGCTGGTGCACACAAATCCTGTCTGCTCTCAGGTGAGCTCAATGTTTGTGCAGACAGTTTCTCCTTTAGAGGACATGTTTTATGAACTGTGCCTGTGCCTCTGCAGTTACCTGCACTCCTGTGAGCCTCCCATCATCCACGGCAACCTCACCTGCGACACCATTTTCATCCAGCACAACGGCCTCATTAAGATTGGCTCGGGTACGAGTGATGCATTAGTTTTTGTTTTGCTCCACCTGTTGCTTAAATTGATTTAAGTTCACAATGAATTGTTTGAATGTTGCACCGGTCTTATTAAGGGTGTCCCCCTCATTTATCAGTTGCTCCAGACACCATCAATAACCATGTGAAGACATGCCGGGAGGAGAAGAAAAGCCTTCACTTCTTTGCTCCAGAATATGGAGGTATGGTCAGCTTTGAGATCTGTCCCTTTCCTCAGCAGTTTGGTCTGATAGTAACCAGTTCAATGTTCTTTCAGCTGTTGCCAATGTCACCACAGCCGTGGATATTTATTCCTTTGGAATGTGCGCCTTAGAGGTGAGCTGTGGCTCTCACTAAAGGATTAGCAGGATGTCCCCGAACAAAAAATAATCAGCACTTAGTCAATAACCTCTGTGTGTGTTGGGGAGCAGAAAAGTCTTGAGAAATGTCTTTGTCCTCCTCAGATGGCTGTGTTGGAAATCCAGAGTAATGGAGATTCCTCTTATGTGTCCCAAGAAGCCATAAACAGTGCCATTCAGTCCCTGGAAGACCCACTGCAGCGGGTGAGTCTTGTCAGCTACGAGCACATCACTCTGGAAACAAAATCAGCGTCACTCCTTCTCATTTGTGTCATTCCGTGTGCACGTTTGCAGGAATTTATCCAGAAGTGTCTGGAGGTCGATCCCAGTAAGCGACCCACCGCTAAGGAGCTCTTGTTTCATCAGGCCTTGTTTGAGGTGCCCTTACTCAAGCTGCTGGCTGCACACTGCATCGTCAGCCACCAGCGTGAGTGGATGTGCACACACACACACACACACACACACACACACACACACACGCACACACACACACACGCACACTTGAAACATGTCAGTTGCAAATTCTACGGAGGAGTCAGCAGTGGCGCTTTTATTTTGAAAAACAAAGGACATAATGCTGGGATCTGATTGCAGTTTTCTGTGTTTCCTGGCAGATATGATCCCAGAAAATGCTTTGGAAGAAATGACTAAGAACATGGACCCTAATTTGGTGATTGTTGAGGCCAAAAACGGAGTGCAAATGAAGTAAGAAGCATTCTCATGGCAGGACCTGTGCTTGCCTGCAAAATTGGATTCTCATCATACTTTGCAGCCACTTACTCAAATTTCTTTGCTTTTTCAAGGCTCTCACAGTTTCCCGCCCTCGAGCTGGACAAGTTCTTAGAAGATGTGAGGTAAGAACAAGAAGAAGAGAATGTGCATAGACATACCAACATGTCTCCTGCTGTTGTCGTGAAGTCATCTTTTTTTTTTTTTTTTTCCTTCTGATCTTCCAGGAACGGGATCTATCCTCTGACGGCATTTGGGATACCTTGTCCACACCCACCTCAGCAGGAGGCGGTGAAATCGCCCATAGTGCCCCCCTCAGTGAAAACTCCCACTCCTGAACCCACAGAGCTCGAGACCAGAAAAGTAAGAAGCAGAGCCGGCGCTAGGGGCATGTGAAGCCTGTTTCTGTAGCCACCAGCGGTCGTTACAGTGCTGCTGCTCTCTCACAGGTCCTCCAGATGCAGTGCAATATTGAACCCATCGACGAGGGCACCAAACATCATGTGAGTAGTGTTGCCGTCCCTCTAACGGTCACATCTGGGAGGTTTACGACTTCTTTCTTCTGCCCCTCAGCTGACGCTACTGTTGAAACTGGAGGATAAGCTCAACAGACACCTAAGTTGTGATTTATTACCAAGTGAGTATGTCTGTTTCAGAGCTGTGATATCAGCCTCTGATCGGCCTAAAGCCTCTGGAGGTTAAGAGGTAACCACTGCTGATTAGGTTGTGTCGTGTCTGTGTACCTGCTCAGATGAGAGCGTGCAGGAGCTGGCCGTGGAGCTCGTTCAGCTGGGGTTCATCAGCGAGGTGAGCGCAGCCTTCTTGGTTTGTCTAGAGTAGAGCACCCTTCAGGGTTTAACCCCGCTGTCTCTTCACACCAGAGCGATCAGCCACGTCTTGCGTCCGTTCTCGAAGAGGCCTTCTCAAAGTTCTACAGTCGTAACGGTTCTCTCAACCCGGTGACTGTCTCCTCCTAGTAGAGGAACTAGGCCTTGTTTCCAAGCCTCCTCATCCTCTTCATCAGGACTAGCTTTCTGCTCCAGCTCTGAGTCGAAGTAAAGCTTTTGCGAGGGCAGAGGAGGAAGCCTTGGTCTGGTTGCAGATCCCGTTCTCGTATCTTCTGATGGGAAAAGCTGCCACTAAGTGGTCGTTGCTTTCGTTGTTTGTCCTCCTCCCATCCAATACAGCCATCTGCTTCTCTTTTAAAGAGGAATTCCGTGAAGGATAATACAAATGTTTTTTGCGTTTGGCTTGTTCTGTTCACTTCTAAATGATAAAAGGTGTTAGCCAGAAACAGGCTAACGGCAGTATTTTCCTAAAGTCAGTATTAAAACTGTATTTTAAGCATTTTTACTTTACTGTCATAGTCGTCTGTTAAAATCAGCTTTTTCGTGGCACACCGAAGCGCAAGTCTGGCTGTATGGTTGTTCAAAAACATTCTCTTGATCGAGTGAGGCATCTTCCCAACCTGTTTCGTTTTTTTTTAATGACTCTTGAATGCATAATGCTAGTAATGCAACAATGTCACTTTTACTTCAAAATTCTAATTTTTACAGCATATTCATGAAGGATGCAGATCAACATATTGAAGAGCTACAGCTAGCATATTAGACATCAAACTATTTATTTGTGTATCTTTTCTCAAGCGTACGTGTACTGTGATTCACTTCAGGCACAGGTGGTGGTTTGAATGTATGCTTTTAGTCGCTCTTTCTTTAAACCAGCGCTTCTTTTCTATAAATGAGGGTGTGGTCACCTGACCGTGGTCCAGTTCTTACTACTGTAGCTCCTGTTTCGGTGGCTGTCCGCAGCTCTAATCAGTTACTGAGAGGTCCATTTAAAGTGGTGTGAGAAGGTCGAAGCTGTGTTCTAATTGTTTTTCTGTCTGACGTGAGAGCGATACCGACCCCACCCCCACACCTCCCCACACCCCTCGGGTGTCTTCAGTGACCCGTCTGTTGGCCGTTTAGGGATCTCTGCTGAGGTTTGTTTTTTTTTTTTTTTTTTTTTTTTTTTGCACTGCTGTACATCACCGTGGTCTCCGACTTGAAAAGACCCCGCGGCCCTCCCGGCCCGCGTCGCAGCGACAGAACGAACTGGGAGGAGGCGGCGGCGAATCGCGATCGGGTCCCCTCTGTCCCGTTCTCCGTCTTCTGACAGAGTGTGTAGATAACCGAGAGACTGCCTGGCATCCTTGTAGCGCTCTTGTGCACTGTATGCTGGACACTGTGCTGTTTCTGCAATACATTTACCTTCCTTTTTCACTTCCTGAAATAAAAACGTACACTGTCACTCTGCTGCTGCTCTTCATTTGACTGCTGGGGGGGGGGGTCAGAGCTCTGGGTCAGAGCCTCAGAACCGCCTGGTTGACTAACCGAAACCCTGGTGGGTGAAAAACGCACAGAAACAGGGACGCCGTTCAAATTGTCTGAAATATTTATACAAAACATCCAATTCACCTGTATCAGGAGTGTGGTCATTGCTGCTTGAATTATTGTTCAAAAACTTTAGCCCTTGTACAAGTTAACCCATGTACATACTTTACGTCACAATGTGTGCTCAAAAACAGTTGAACAGAACACGCTTCATTTCATGCTGACAAAACACGTCGCCGTACAAAATTACAGCAGTATAATAAAAGTACAGCGAGACTAAAAAATAGTTCTGATATAAAACACCCTATAAACACGAAATAAAAAGCTACCAAAAATGGTGATATTCAATTGGAATGTCTTCAGATGCACTGATAATTTACTTTTGTACAGTGTGAACTGGAGAAAAAAAAAATACAAAAACAGTACATAGCACTTCAAACACATTACTCTTTCACATTTAATAGGTGTTTCACTTCCCGGTATGAAAGTAGAGTATATAGGCACAATATTCAAACTCGTTTTCAAAGCCATTCTGTCTTCAGCTCGGGGTGGCCTTGTGTTTTGTGCGGCCGAACCCCACCCGACGACCGTCGCCGAACGTGGAAACGCGGTTGGAACAGAGTGTGATCTCAGCTGATTTTACTGCATCTCTCCGGTTTCACCGTGTTCCGGCACCTATAAATCCCCAAGCTTGTTCCTCGACCCGCAGCCAGGACCACTGACGCTCGTGTCCACGTGACACACTTGTTCAAATAACCTTAATTCACTATTTACACACACACACACACAGACGACAACAGCTCCCCTCAAACCTGCTTCAGTCTCATGTAAAACGCGTTTTTGCTTGGATGTCAAAAGTTATGGTGATGATCAGGCATGATGTATTTGAAACCTGATAAAGTCTGTAAACAATCTTACAAAAGTGTCAGGATTGATTAAAGAGAAATACTGCCCACCACCTCTGTGGCACTTTCAGCCTGCGTCGTGCACTAAGCTTAGAGCCGCAGGAGGACAACGCGATGAAAGAAGCTGATAACATGGCTCAGAGAAACTCGCGGTGCCGTGTACGCAGCATCTGTGATCTAACCGGTGCGCTGCTGTCCTTCTCTGGTCGTATTTATGCTGGCTTGGAGGATTAAAACACTGTAAATGACGCCTGTCCATGTGGGATTCTAACGTTTCTTGCACGACACCACAGGTGTAATATGACCTTTTCCCCCCTTTCTGTTGTTTCCCAGTGATTTTTAACTGTTTTACTTGTGGCTGCGTGAGGAAAATGTCAAGTTTGGATAGACCCCCCCCCCCACTGCAACCAAAGCTTAAAAGATAATAGTCTTTGTGCATACTGGTTTGCTGTCATGGCTTAACTTTTTTTTTTGTGAAGAAGGTTGTTTGTTGTTTAAACACCTACTACCGGTAAATATCACTCGATTAAAAAAAAAAAAAAAAAAAAGCTTTAGTGCCCTGAAGAGGATTTATAGTTACAGCAGGTAGGTTTTCAGGGAAGATTTTTCATCTGTGATATGAATAAATTTAATAATTTGAACTCATTTTTGGGCTGCAGCTTTCTTGAACAAAGCATCATAAAGAGTTGTAGATTTGTAGAAATCCATCTGCTTGCGCGGAAAATCAAGCTGCGGTCTCATTTTGACAAATCTGCAGGGTCTAGAAACGTACGCGGAGACCGCCAGACTCCTTAATTCTCAATGACACGCGAAAGAATCAGCACCATCCGTGCAGCGAAAGGCACCGGACTTTCAGGAGATGGTTCTGCTTCCACTCACTGCTGAGTCTCCGTCCTGAACTCCCAAGGGTGCCCGGGGGTCGGTGACAGTTCTGAGGAAGGAGAGGGCGCGCCTTCACTTCTTCAGACACTGGTACATCAGTGCTTGCGGAGTCAGCATGTAGCGCTCAGAGTTGAGCAACTTGGTGAGATACTGCGGCACCGGTGGGCGGGGGGCCATGTAGGACATGCCGGGACTGACGGCCATCACCTCTGCGATCTTCTGCTTCATCTCCCTGATCTCCCGGTCCTGCTTCATCACTTTATCTGTCGCACACACAGAAAAAGTCAGAAATGAGAGGGAGGTGGACACAAATGTACGTCTCTGAATTTTAAACGCAAGTAGTGTTTAAAACGCCCCCTGGTGGCCAGAACGAAGACTTCGCTGAGGACCCAAATCTGTTTCATCGTTCAAACCTTGAGCGAGTTCCAGCTGTCTGCGGGTGTCTCCCAGCGCCGAGAACAGGTCCAGTTTGATGCGGGTCTCAGCACTCAGATTGCACTCCAGATGTTGTGCTTTATCCTGCATGGCTGAAAGCGTGGAGAGCAGCATGTCCGTCTCTTTCTCCACGCGCTGGTACTTCCCCAGAGCCTGCGTTCAGACAGAGCAGAAAAGGTGAGGACGTCTGGGACCCTCTCCACCGACTCCAGCCCCAGTGAGTTTCCAGCGAGTTTGGTTCCCCCACCAAGTGTTCCCAGACACATGCTCTGGGGCTTACTCACTTGGGGAACCAAAGGAGACACAAGCACACTGATGATGATTTGGCCGGCCATTCAAAAAACATGGAAGCTGCGGCAGAGAGAGAGAGGGGGGGGTTTCCTTCTTTTCAGTTTCGGCGTGTTCTCTTTCACCAGAGCAGTGCTATGTTTTTGTGAAAGACCCGGCTCTGGGCTCGGCATGCTTCATGGGAGATACACCACCAAAATGACATCAAATACCACAAAGTACCACAACGACAACAAAGACAGCCACACAGCAACACAGCAGACTGATGAGGTGCAACATTTTCACTGTGAGGCACGAAACACAACATGGCCAATTTAATGTTTTGCGGTTTCTCGGAGCTTTACAAACACAGAAGGGAACACAAGAAGTAAAAGAAAAAAGAAAAAAAAAACAGCACTACACAACCAAACAGCACCACGGGAGGCTCACTAGACATTTAAAACTCACACGTTCATTCCAAGATAGTGTAAAAAGATACCTCAACTTCACTCTCTAGCTCTACCACACGACTCTCTGTCACTTGACACTCCAGCTGTAGTTGTTTGTACTCTGTCTCTAGCTCTTTAACTCTTTTCCTTAACATTTGGCTCTCACAGTGCTCCTGCCTGCTGTCAAGATGGGAGAAAATAACAGTTTGACATCTGACAGAGGGGGGGAGTGGAGACCAAGTCACACAGATAGAAGCATTTAGACCCCCCCCCCCCCCACGATATTTCTGTGGTCCATATGTAATGAAGCTATGTTGATGTTTGCTATATTTATTTATCCACTGCTAAAATGAGAAAATAGCACAAGCATTTAATAATGCAACTTTGATTCCGAGGGTTTAAGTAAGAACGGTGGAGCTTCTACCTGGTAGTTAGACTCCGGGCTGCGTTGGCTGCTTCCTCAAGCTTCTGAGCGTGAAGATCAGCCACTTGTTTCTCCACAAAGAGTCTGGCCTCCGTCTCTGCTCTGGCCTTCTTCTCCAGCATTGTGCTGCTCTGTTTGTCCTTCTGCTTGGTTTTAGTCAGACAAACAATCCTGAAGACAAAGCGTGGGATTTGTGTTAAAAAAAAGAAATGTAATGAAGACGCGATTACACCCAGTTCCTCCTCCGGTAAAGATACACATTTCTCAGGGAACGTGGTGTGATACTAGAAAACTCCCAGCAGGGGGCGCCCGACGGCAGCGTCGGCCTGACTCACTTGCTCTGCAGCAGCATGTTGGACTGTCTGAGCAGGGACACCTCCGGTCTCAGGCTCCTCTCGCTGTTGGTCAGGTTGCAGATGTGACTGCGTAGCTCTTGCTCGCTCTGTCTGCTGGTCTGCAGCTCAGATTTCAGCCTCCTCAGCTCCTGCTCCAGCCTAAAAGTGACAGAAATAAAACCCAAAAAAACACAGTTCTTCACTAGCTGGTCTCAGCCTCGGCCATCAGGCTCGGAGCAGAACGCTGCCGTACTTGATCTGCTCTGTGTGATGATTCTGAGCTGGCGCGGCGGTTCTCTCCGTCCCATCGGAGTGAGGAGCGGCCGCTCTGCAGCTGGATCTCTGCTTCTTCTCCGTCCTCCCAGCGGGTGGTGAAGGAGTGTTCGTGCTGCCCCTCCGGGCCTTTGGCGAGGAGCTCTTCGCTGCTCGCGTGGCTTTGCTTCCGATCTCCTCTTGAGGTAGAATTTCTGGCGGTGCCTCGGCTCTTCCGGTCCCACAGGGAAGCGGCTCTGCAGGCCTGGATGAAGACGGCCGCCGGTTCGACTCAGCCGACCGGGCCTCCTGCGTCAGCTTGTCCATCGGTCTCTCCACGCAGCGGATCTGGAGACAGTCCACAGTGGGTCCGTCCTCGTGAGCCTCTGCAGCGCCGTTCTGACACTGATACTCGCAGGAATCCGTTTTTATTTTCCATTTTGAGCCTGTGAGTACAGAAACACGGCCGGAAATTGATATCGCTCCCCAAACAGAGTCTCATCTCTTGACTTTGGGCTGCTGGATCCGCGGCAATAAACGCTCCAAAGCCTGAACTTGACTGACCCACAACAACAGCGGATGAAATGAGCCTGCAGGACTCACCGCTGCTGGCGTCTGAGCCGGTCTTGGTGTAAACCTGCAGGCCCGGAGGAAGCGAGTGCTGCAGGAGGTGCATGTGAAAGTCGTTGTCGCTCTGCACCGCCTTCTGTATCCGCAGCTTAAAGATGTTGGTGAAATAACAGGTGGCGTAGAACCCAAGATAAACCACAGGGTATCCTATGCTGAAGGTGTAACAGAGAGGGGGAGACATGTCAGAGAGGTCTAAAAGACCATCCACTGTATTAATATTCATCTGATTAGGAGCTTTAGCTCAGCTCACAGGGAATTTACAGTCCAATTTGTATAATTAAGAGGGGTAAGGAAGCATATTTTAAAAATACTGGCAAACAATGTTACCAGTGTGCAGCAAACAGATGAGACAGGTTGGCGTTAGAGGTTTTCAGGTCTTTGAGCCGAAGCGACGCCTCCGTGTAAACCAGCAGGATCCACAGAGACACCGTGGATATGCAGACACCTTTCTCTGCAAAGCACCAATCAAACGTCGCTCTTATATTGTTCCAATTCATGCAGCTCGCTGTGGACAAAGGAGCCACGTGTCGGTATAGACAAGGCTGAAAGGGTTGACTCACTCACCTGAGTGCCATATGTAGTTAAATAAGACATAAGTGCTGGCAACGAAGAACAGCCAATGCAAAGGAACAAAAATTAGACAAAAGATGTCCAGGGTGAAGGCAGCGCAGACAAAAACGACACAAATAACCTGCCGACAGAGGAAATAGCATTAGTATATAATGCAGCGCAGCTTTAATTCCCGTTCCAGGACGGTCGTGAGGAGCAAAACATGCATTCAATTAGAAAACAAGCCCAATGTGTTACCAGGCCGTGGCAGTGAAAAGTGGTGTAGACGCTTCCAAAGAAGAGCCAGCACGGCCACAGATACTCCAATCTGAATTCAAGGATGAAATCAGCCAGCAGCACCAGCGTCCACATCATCATGAACTTCAGGACCGTGTAGGCACTGCAGAAAGAGAAAGAAACGGTAAAATACAACAACAACAACAACAACAACAACAAAAAAAAAACGTCCTCCAGCACAGGCGATGAACGTCAGCACCGGGCGTTCACCCCGGATAAGCGTGGGTCAGATCCGCCTTACAGGAGCTGTTAATGGATCGATAAGACACAAAGAGTCACTCATCACAACAACGGACACAAAAGTGACGCCAAAGTGACTCACGGGGTAAAACCTATAATTTTAGCAGCTGTGTCTTAAAAAGAAAGCCCGTCCTCCATTAGCAGGAGGGCTTGCGAACAATGACCTTATTCAAGCTAAACAGGGGACTGCGGTGTTGTCCTTTGTTCTACTCATCCATAGGCTGCCATCACATCACCCCTTCTTTGTTTGGTAACCATGGCAATATTTCATCTGGAGGAGAGAGGGAGCTCCCGAGCATCTTCTGGCTGAGTCTGATCTCCCCTTTGTTACGGTTCTGACCCAGACACTACCTGAATCTGCTCTTACGTCCACGCAACAACTCATGCACGTCTGTTTTTGTTTTTCTTTAAAAAAGGATTTGCAAGAAAAAAAGGTGGGAAGAACTGATCGTTTTCTTTGTGGGCAGACTGAATGTTAACCGATAAATGTCACCTTTATTTCAGAAAATATTTCACAACAATGATAAACGTAAGGAAATTAGGGGCAAATATCAAAATAGGTCAGATTAATTGAAATATAAACATTTATGTGAACGCGACTTTTTAAAAATAAAATCGTGCAACTGTGAAATAGTTATTTCCTAAACACAAGAATCGTCTACACGCTTTAAAAAAAAAAAAAAGAACGAGAACAAGAGGACGTTAAGGAATTTTAACGGGAGAAGTTACACAACGAGGAAGATGAAGGAAAGTGTTCCTTTGAAGTGAGCTTTGATGTCTGAGCTCGTCCAGACCCCGATCGCCGCCCCCCCCCACACCCCGACCCCCCGAGCCCAAAACGGAGCGGAACAGAGCAGATTTGAGAGGGGGGAGTGAAAGTTGTCCCCTGTCCACCGTCTGTCCACGAAGACAGGAGACGGAAACCGAAACCATCAAAGACGTCAACTTGCTCGTTTCCGTCTTTTGCGCAAAACAAATGTCGATCTCAGTCACCCCCCCCCAACACCACCACCACCAGGCCACCGAACCGAAGCCCAGACCCCGGGGATGGATGGAGGGGAGGACCGGGGGGGCAGGTGACGGCGGCTGGGGACACAAAAGACGGCCGCCACAACAAAGCGGCCCCCGCTAGCTTACCTCTCAGACAGCCTCTCCGTCATCTTCCATTTTCTCATCTTCCGTAACCTGCCCGCGTCCGCATGACGTTTCTTCATCTTACGGCCTCTGTGGCCTCTCTCTCCTCACCCCCCCCAACTGAGCGGCGAGGAGCCGGGGGGCGAAGAAAGGACAGGAGACAAGGGGCCCGACGGAGGAGCGACAGGACGCGTCTTTGTGGAGGACGACCTGCGACGGAGCGGCGGCGCCAGCGCGCATGCGCGGAGAGGCCGGACTGCGCACCTCCGGGAGACGATCACTGGGGGGAGGCAAGGCTCTGGGAAGAACAGGAAAAACAGGGGGGGGGGAAGACCCCTTTGGACCAGCGAGGGGACCTGCTTGGCCGGTCCGCTTGTTGATGTGCAGGGGGAGCAGCAGAGCTGCTTGGGGGGGTCCCAGTTCATCAGGTGTGGGACAAGGACGAGGTTGGTGTGGGACACCGATGCCTCGAGGTTGTCTCCAATAACTTTAAATAATTTTTTTTTAAAAGAAGCATTTCTATTCTGCCCTTAGCTTATAAAATGACTGTGATTTGCCATCTGGGTGATTCAGCAGCACATAACTGACTTGTATCTGATTCAAATGCACCTTTCTCAGGTTCTCTCACATAAGAAAACATAAAGGACAGCTGTCATACAGTTTCTCCACGGGAAAAAACGAATTTAAAACTGGAGTCCGACTGTCAATAACAACGCGGGACAGCGTCTCAATTTGCGGGACGTGTGAAAAGTAACTCAATAACACATCGAGACGTCTGGTCCCCCACCGCCAAAGCAGTCCGGCACCCTTCTCCTCAGCCTGGGTGCGCAGTGCCGTGGGCTGAGTGTTGATCAAGCTGGCAGCTGGGGGTCGAGGTGAGGGCTGCTGCAGGCTGTCCCTCTCTACTCCGTTGAAGCTGCTTTAAGGCCATTGCTTCAAGCCTAAACACCCATTTAATGTTTGCTGAGCTGAGTCTCTGATATGTCACATGCAAGGAAGTTCAGGTCCGGCCACTTGTCCTGCAGTGTGAACGTAGTCCCTCTGTATTAGGGCCCATGATTACTAGAGGCAACGAGACGCTCTCACATACTCAGCTCTGCTGCGCATCCCACGAATGCACCTTGCTCACAAATGTAGCATTCTAGGGAAACAAGCAGACCTGAGGGGTTATTAGATTTGCAGACAAATCAAATAAAACAGTGAGTCTAAAACATTCAGCAAGAGATCAGCAAGAAAAGGCCATTAAAGCACAGTTTTATCCACATGTCTACAAGGACTGGCATCAGAACGTAATGGTTTTATGTCAAGAGTCTTGTGAAAGCAACCAAACATAACACTAATGTGAAGCACTTTGTCTCAGGGCGTACATTTGACATTGAGACAGCTGAAGGCCTCACCGGACATCAGCAGGTTAGCAGCAGCTACACTTAGGGATCTTTATTTTGATATTGCAGATGATATAGTGTTGGGATTATCTAGAAAAGCTGGCATATATCAGCGTCGCTACCAGAGTGTGTATGCACAGACCTGCAGACGCTTTCCTGTTAGATATCCCTAACAGGTGCACTGATAGGAGGACGATAACCTTTGTCTCTGTTAAACTGAGGCGTAACTTCTCTGCATCTTCTCCCTGTCTATCCAAGCCACAGTCCCCGGAGGGCTAACGCTCCTGGTCCTGTTTATGTCCACGTTTGCCCTGATCTTCCTGCGCACCCTCGGCCTCGCTGCTGTTCACACCTTCTCGGAGGATGTCACGGTGAGTGTGGGGGATTGTTGTCTTGAAACATGAGTTCAACTGTTTTTTTGTTTTTTTTTTTGCTTTTCTGAACAGGGCGAGGGTGAGTGGAATCTAATATTAATATTCTAAACATTTGCGCACGTTCAAGTTCAACAAACGTGGCTGTCGCTGAGCCCTGAGCAGAGCCGCTCAGCCTATTGTCAGCAAGACGCTGCAAATGGTGACGGTTGTCACCCCGTCATTTTGTGTCTCTGTTTCACATCAGAAAACCGTTCCTAGTCGTTCTGATGCTGCTCTGTCCTCTGCTCTCTGCACAGCTGGAAGCAGTGGAGGCTGCAGCCAAAGCTCAGAAATGGGCCGACACCTGCTCCATGAAACACAGCCCTGACAGCTTCAGACAGATCAGCGATCACTTTCAATCAAAATGTCCCAAAACCACATGTTTCCCTTTAGACTGGGTTCATGGCTTAGAACTCCAACCTGAAAAGATGACACTTTTGAGTGATTTCTCTGTCTGACTGCAGCCAATGGCTGTGGGGAGAACCTCTACATGTGCAGCTACAGGAGCAACAAGCACAGTGACCTTTACAGCAATAAATTATTAACACAAAATAACGCAGGCCAGATGTTTTAACGATCTGAGCCCCCATTGGTTCGTTCACCTTCTGGTGCTTCCCACTCCCAGAGCTCAGTGTAAGTTGGCATGTTTTTGATTGTCCTTTACGTTCCTCCTGATGAATAAATAAAAATCGTAACAAATTTTCAACCAATTTTGAAGTGCAATTTTGTGAATGGGATTTTATATTTTATAAATATCCTCATAGATATATCTTCTATGGTACCTCCCTCATTGAGAAAATGTCTCCCAACTTCTGAAGTCAGACACCTGCATCCAAACGCTGACCTTCATTTGAGCAGGTTTCAAGTGAAGAATGTAAGAAAAGCATGCAAACTAAATGGTCGTACTAAATTGTGAGTAAATTGACAACAAGTTGCCTGAGAACAAGAGATTTAGGCTCTTTTCTCTTCCTGAGTTTGGGTGGAAAATGGCCGCAAATGAGAGTACGGCAAAGCCAACAAACACGTTATTATCTCAAGAGCTATAAACAAATTTTTGTTTTACTCTGCAAATGAGAAATTGTCACACAAATTGTGTTTGTATTGACTTTGGGTTTGTGCAAACACATCAAAACAGGCAACATGTAAATGCATGTTTGTATTTGCCATGTTCAAAATATAAAGAGCTGTATCTTTTGAACTGGAAGTTTAAAAGAAATAAGAAAATACGCATTAAATTAAGATCATTTCAGTGCCAGGATATAAAAAAAGTATTCATATAGGATGCGTGGCTAGAATAACATGTCATTCACGTGGCTAAAGTGTCCATATATACAGAGTATCTGGAAGAACATCTCTGAACACACACTGTGTTCTATATATCCTCAAACACAGAGGGCAGATCCACTAATCCCACTACACGAAAATGAGTTTCCCTTCGGGGTGTGTGTTAGTTTGTCCGCTATATAAGCGTCTTTCTGAACAGTGTGAGTGACCCACCAGCATGCAGGCTTCTAGATTCATCTGTGTGTTGGCGCTATGCGCTCTCCTTCAGGTGCCATGCACCTCAGCGTTTTTCTCTGTGAGTAAACTCTGAGGTGGTTCCTCAACGTGTGTTGTTCTGTTGTAAACATGCATTTACGGATTCCTCATTGATTAATTTCTTTCTTCCCTTTCTCTCCTTCTCTCCCTGAAGTCTTGTGAGTATTATTATTATTATTATTATTATTATTATTATTATTACTACTACTACTACTACTACTACTACTACTACTGTCATCATTGTATTACATTGTGTGTAATATTTGAAATGTACAGGGAAATTCAAGTGGCCCTGGGAATCTTCTGAGGAGGATGTGGGTAAGTGTGTGTTTTCGGTTGTTATAGAAGCTGTGCGTGATTGCTTGTGACTGACTTTGCTCTGCGTCAAGACACCGGCTCTTCAGGGGGGTCTTCTCAGGGCTCTTCGTCCTCTGGAGGCTCAGGCTCTGGAGCCACTGAAGCTGAGCAGATTGAGATCGTGGCCAAGCATAACATGTTGAGACGAGCCGTTCAGCCGCCTGCTTCTGACATGTTGGAAATGGTAACACACAGAGATGTCCTAAACCACTTAACAGCACAGGCACAGTGTTGGGTTGACGGGTGTAACATCCAAACTACATACTGGTGAATAAATAAAAGTATTTATTCATTTAGAGCATGCAAGTAATGTAAAATAAATAAACCCCACATGATTTACCAGTGGTGATGTGACGATTGTGGCAGCTAGCTGAGATAATGTGTCACCCTGTTGAAGAAGAAGAAGAAGAGAAAAAGATGCACTAAGAGAAATATACCTGTCAACTAAAAGGTTCTGTGCGGTGTAGTGTGAAGTGTTTCACACGGGCTGATAATCATTCTGCCCACCACAGAATTGGAACAATGAGGCTGCAGCCAACGCTCAGGCCCATGTCAACAAGTGCACTGGGGGTCACAGCGACAAGAAGGACAGGATGATCAGCAGTAAGGGCCTCCTACTGCTTGTGTGTGTGTGTGTGTGTGTGTGTGTTTGTACTAACTAATTAATTAGTTTAATGCTAAAAAATAAAGGTGTGTGTCTGTGTGTGTGTTTGTACTAATTAATTCGTTTAATGCTAAAAAATAAAAATAAAGGTGTGTGTGTGTGTGGGGGGGCGAAGGGGTGAATGACATCTGTCTTGTGACTGCTGCTGTTTACCTGAAGCCAGCAAATGTGGAGAAAACTGGGCTGGGTCCACTGCGAGAGTTAGCTGGAGCACCGTCATTCAGGACTGGTACAATGAGGTGAACGACTGGGCCTACGGAGTGGGTTCTATCAACGGAAACGATGTTGGCCACTTTACGCAGGTGCGTTTCAACACTTAGACATCTCTGTGACCTCAGAAACATATACCTTGTCTGCTGACTATGTGTTTTGTAAATCATGCTTTTAGGTTGTTTGGTACAATTCCATCCACGTTGGCTGTGGAATGGCCTATTGTCCCAATCATTACTATAAATATCAATATGTATGCCAGTACTGCCCACCGTAAGTATGCCATTTCCCCCCTTTTCAAACTGATGAATTGTACAATCTAAGGATCATTCTTTTGCTGCTTATATTCATCTCAATAGATCATAAGAGTCAATGATCTGCCTGCTTCTAAAAGTCAAAAGGATCAGAAAAGTTTTGTCCTCTTTATCTGTTTTACAGAGGAAACAACAAGTTGAACCCTTACACAGAAGGAGCCTCATGTAGAGACTGTCCCAGTGACTGCGACAACAAGCTGTGCAGTGAGTCTCAATCAGTCTAGTTTATTATTGTTGTTGTTGTTGTTGTTGTTATAGTTCAGTCATTTCCAGACCATTTTCATGATGCTATTCAGAGATGCATTGTCTCTCTTTTTTTTTTTTTTTTGCGTCTGTTGCAGCCAATCCCTGTCACTACAGAAACCAGTACAGCAACTGTGCCAGTCTGAAGGAGCAGTGGGGCTGCGGTGACAAAGACATAGCGTCCTGGTGCCCTGCCTCGTGCAAGTGCACCAACAATGAGATTATCTAAATATCTTTGCCCCTAAACGGGCTCTGAATCACATCAATAAACCTCCTCAGCATCAAAGATTGCCGCAGAGTTATTTGAGAAGTTCGCCCGCACGATTTCTTGTGGCGTCGGTTTGAATGAAGTTCGGTAGCTTTCCTCTTTTCACTTTAAGTCTATAGCACAGTTTAAACAGTGACTGGAGATTAGGGACAATAATTGACAATAGGTACTTGAATGACTTTTGTTTTAACAAGGAGCAATGGTACGACAACAGCTCTCAGACTGCCTCAGGAACTATGTATTTATTCTTGGTTCTTTCAAACAATTTTAACCTGGTTGACAGAGAGAAAACATGTCAACACTGTTTTGTGTGGATGTGTGTGTGGTCAGGGGATTAGTTTTTATTTGTTTCTTTAAATGCATTCTGCTTAGGGGAAGAAGAAAATGAAACACGATGGTAAAAATTATACGAGAGGAGATTATCTGCTAGTGAGACGTTCGGTTCTTTATCCTCGCCGCTAGATGTCGCTAAATCCGACAGACTGGACCTTTAAAATACCAACAATTTGTAAACCATAGAGCGCTCAGGAACGGTCAACAGACCTGCTGATTTGAGATCAGCCCACAAGCATGTCCAGTATGAACTTTTTTATTCAATCATTTGAAAAGAAAAATTCTTGATGTTTTTATGAGAGGATTTCACACTCTTCCCTCGCTGTCTTGCACTGTTTTACGTCAGTTGTTTTCATTTTGGCCCACGAAGTAGTCCTGATATCTTCAACAATACGTTTCCTATGGCCGCTCTCTCTGGTGCATCGGCCATTGTGTTGAAATTAGCTCCTGCAAGCGTGATAACAAACTTCTTTTACTGAAAATAAACACCGCCGCCGTGTTCCTGAAGTCCTGTCAGCGTGCCAAAAGCGGCTCTTCCTTCGCACTTCGCCGGGCCCTTCTGCTCGGACCCTCGCCGTTTCAGAGGACGGACGAGCGCGCCACCTGAAAACTGAGGAGCAGGAAGGAGCGTTCCTCCCCGAGCGGAGACGAGATAAGGCGCTGAGTTTTCTTTCCTCTGCCGGTTGGCGTGGCGATAGCAGAGGTCCTCCTCTGGTTTGTCTTAGCTCGATAAGCCTGCCTGCACCATCCTGTGGGGCTTATCTGCTCGGCCAGTAAGCCTCAGCAGTTGGTCCCAGGGCCAGAAAATGTTTACAAGTATGGCGTCAGTTTGTCTTGCCGCAGGGTTAGTCTGTGCAATGTGGGAAGGAGAAGGTACACACTCTGCACATTACATAAACGAGCAGTTTAAACACTGTCCCGGTGGCTCGCTGTTGTCTCCGTTTTCCACCAAAGATGGAGGAACCGTCTGGTGTTCCACAAACAGGAGTCTGATTATGCCCCAAATGGGAAGCGTGAAACAGGAAAGCGGCGAGAACTCCCAGCAGAACAACAACAAAGAAGGTCCGAGTCCGGACAGATGTTGGTTTTGGCTTTGAACGTCTTCGTGCGAGGACGTGGGGGGGTCCGGTCATCACATGACCACAACTGCTGCTTCAGGATGAGCCTTGAGTGACTTAACTGCTGGTTATTATCAATCATCTGTATGAAAAAAAAAAAAAAAAAAAAAGCTGGTATCTGACCATATACAGCCCTAAAAACACACTCTCATACACATATAAATGAGACATCACACTTACCACCATAGTCCAGTTATACAGCTCTAAAGCTTTAGATTAATCACGTCTTTTATTATTAGTTATTAATTATTATTAATCTATCAATGAATAGATGAATAGAATTAATCATACTTTTCTTGTCTGGGAAAGGGTATAAAAAGAGTCCAATAAAGTTAATTAATTTGTGAATTTCATCCATATAATCAATTAAATTAGAATGAAACCCTTGAAATCAAATCAGATCTGTTAAATTATATATTTTTTGCTGCTTACTTTTTTAAATAATGTAGATTGATATTAATATGAATAAAGATAAGAAGATCAATAATTATAATTCATTTTATTCATAGCACTTTATTAAAGTCATTTTAAAAATACACACAATAATTGTTATTTATTATTAGACCATTCATAAATGGTGTAATAATCCAATTACAAAGATATTTTTCCCTCATGTTTTCCTCGCGTGGTGGACGTGACCACACCTTCATTATTTGAACAAGGTTATTTCTTTGCCAAATGTTAGAGGCATTTTTGTTTCTTCGGAGCATCTGTTTGCAATCGAGGAACCTTACGCAATCCACCATGGCTTCGGACCGCACATTCCACACAGACTCGCTCACCTGTGGGAACGGCCCGATGTGCGGGGAGAAAAGGGTCTTTGTGCGGCTTCCTTCCTCCCCCTGATTGCTTGAGTGTCCCAGCGCCCACTACCAGGGTCCTCGGCGTGCCTCTTAAGCTGTCATCAGAAACGCGGGCACATCCGAGGAACTCCCTCCGACCAGGTCCTGGTCACAATGGTTCCCTTCCACCGGAGCACTGACAGATCACTTTCATGGATAAAGGCCCGGGGGAATGGGAGCTGCACGGCAAAACGCTTAACTGCTGATCTGCATGTGGCGTCTGCTCCTACAGTAACCTCAGACTTCCCTGGATTGTCTGAGACGATGCGGACGGCACGGTTTGGGGGCTTTTTGCGTGCACCGGGCTTCCTCTGCCTGATCTCAATCCCCGGGCCGGACCAGCCCCCCGCTCCAGCCATTAGCGCGCGTCTGTTGTTCTTCCTCCGTTCCCCGCACCGGTCGGACAGTTGTGGCCCTCCCGCGCATCCACGTTAAGCCAACAACGAGTGGGGGCTTCCCGCCGCAGCGGCGGAGGAATGTTTATGACGGGCGTGCCAGTGTCTCACACACACAATGCATGTCCAGGAAGAAAATAACTCACACACCAGCACAACTGGAGATCCAATAAGAACACAAGTTAAACACAATCTGTCAAGGCAGATCATTCGAGTGTTCTGGGATTTTTGGGTTGTTTTTTTTTTTTCTTCGATTTGCCTCAGAATGGCTCCAAAATGGGCCTCTCCCCGTCAGAGCTGTGATGCCGATCAGATGTTTGGAATGACAGAACGCAGAATCGCCCATCACGTGCGCAGCTCAGGAACGGAGCGCCTCGGCCCCAGCGTCTTCGCCGGGCCTGTTGAGTGTTTGGGGAAAATGTGAAAACATCTGTAGTCGTAACTAGGAGGTTAATCTCGGGTATTATTTTTGGGTCAGAGGTTCATGGGAATTATCCTCCATATCTGGGCCTGGAAAACACTTTACCACCCTCTGGGTGCGTCAACGACTCCTGTGGTATCGAGGCCAGTCCACATCTGACACTTGTTTGGACCCAGAGCTGTCCATCGGAAAAGAGCCCAGAACCTTCTGTTCCGACTCCTGGAACCTTGTAGATTCTGCCGGAGACTTTGGTGATACCGTTGGAGACCGAATCATCTCTAATTTTGGAGTGTTGAGTGTGGCTCGACCCAAACACCACCTGCTACATTCAGATAAGCCTGGTCTTCCAGATCAGTGGCCTTTCTGTGCATCACGTCCGCGGCTCTTCCTCCCAGTTGTGTGGTCTGCTCCCTTATTTGCGTGACAATCCCCGTCTTTCTATTTTCTTCCCCTTTTCTACTTTGCCACCGTCGCATCACTCAGCTCTCCACATCCTGTGCACTGAGAGCCCGTCACTCGCGTTGCTTTTCTTTCCTGCTCTTTCCATTTTTTTTGTTTTTTTTTTCACTAAAGGAAGTCCTGGGCTGTGGTGCAATCATTTTAGTTTTTATTAAGATGTGGCGATAAGGTGCCAGGTTGATTGCCACATGGAGCCGCATGAGGAAAGGGTGCGGCCGAGGTCCTCAATTAGGCGCTGGATAAACAATTACAGCAGCGCTGCAGGGAGCCTCGGCTTAAAAGGCCGCATGACATGCGGATGTCCTATAGAGGAAACTGCAGCGCGGGCCATCCAACGCTTTCATCCAACAATAACTGGACAACAATGCCTTCAGATTTGGACGTGAAGTGTATGCACAGACGTTAGTTCACTCACTTCTATTTGGTCGTGTGTTCTTCTCTGTCTGATAGAAGGAAATGGATCATATACTCAATATATATAATTTTTTTCTCAGGGGCCTGGGAGAATGACTTGCTGGTGTTATCTTTGTAAATGAGGAAATGGGAAAGTAAAGCAGTGAATTATCTCTCTGTTAGACCAAATGGGAGAATTCCCAAGGCACTTCAATAAAGCCAAGCCCCCAGCCCATATGGATGCACACAGTAAGTGTAAAAGGGAGCCAGACTGGTCAGGGGTCTTATCTGAGTCCGCTGGTAGTTCATGCTGTGAGCTACAGCCCCCCTCAGGTTTGACTGACTTTTATATGCTACAATCACTGAAAAGCACAGAACTGAGATTCCTTTCCGTGGTACTTTGCACGTGTCTTTCAGTCATATGGGGTTCACTTCTCCGCCTGATTCCAGCGCCGCACATTCCAGATGTGCGGCAGGCGTGCACCTCTGCACATGTGTGAGCTGTGCCTCTCAGTCATCTTCAGAAATTATTTAAAAAAAAAACCCTCCACACCAGGGTGGACATGAAGGGATTTCTTTGATCTGGACCTTTTTCTCTTTTCCATAATTCTCTTCCTTCCACCTGAACCAATTAGTCTTCATTGAAAGTGCATTAGCGCTCGAGGCCTGCTGATCACAATGGCAGCGTGTGATTGCTCCTGATTACCAGCATCTAACAGGGCTCATTATAGCTCGTAGGCTTCCCTCCACGCACGCTTATCAGGGTGTGCAATTGTTCCCCTCAGCCAAAGCCACAGGAAACGAGGGGTGGGGTACGCCGACGGGGATGTAGCGTGCCACGGGTGCAAACGGGGAGTATTTGTGAACCGTCGCCCCAGAGTTCGCCAGGAGAACCCCACGAGACTTTACGTCCTGCATAAATAACGACGCACAGAGCCAGAAAAGGAGCGAGGCGCGTTCGGATTTAGGAGAAAATAAGCCGCGACATTAGCCTCAGCACCTTCGAGCCAGCTCATAACTTTGCATGTGAACACAGCTGGGGTTGTTTCTCTATAAAAGAGGACAAATTTTAGATGGATGAACTGTCTGTCTGTCATGCGCAGCCCTTTGTGCTTCAGTAGTTCAAAAAAGGTGAAATCTGACTTTCGGGTGATGTCGACTCCTCACCGTCCACTTATCAGACCTCATAAATAAGGACAGGACTTTAGAGAATCAAGCCTCTGCAAACGGCTGATGCAAACCTCGTTTTCGAAGCGCCCTATCCAGCCGAAAAGAAAGCTTTACGGCTGTGATTAATGAGGATGGAAGGACCTGGGGTTCGTCTGTGCCTCCACCGCCGCTGATCCGAGATCGCGCTGGCCTCTATCTTCAGAAATCCGTTGACACATGCTGCCCTCTTTAAGATTTAGTGGGTCGGCACTTTTTGACCCCCACATGAGAAAAAACCTCCAAGAACGGAGGGAGGAATGTCCATATACACATATCAGCTCAAGGGAGATGCCTCCCCAGCACCCACATGGAGCTCAGCAGAAGGGTGTTGAGGAGAGGAAACACAGCTCCAGTCTGAGGTTAATCTTCTTACATGGCTTCTGCGCAGATGTGATCATTCTAAATAGTAATAGGCAGTAAATGGACAGCATTCACTCAAAATAATGATCATGAATGTTCCATAGAGGCACAAAGAGACCTGAGACAAAGGATGGAGCACATTAAAGCCCTGGTAGTTTGTTTATTCTCCAGAAATCTGCACTTGCAGTGGGGATGTGAGTGAGCGCGGTTAAATTGCTTAATGGTTTTCCTGGAATGCAGAGTTCACAGGGAGGTGAGATCAAAAGGGAACAGACTTGATAAAGGCATTAACGTTTCAGCCCAGCCGTTGGAATCTCTTAACTGGTGTTTCAATGAGCGAGCATGTTTATTTCAACCTGCAATCTTGGCGGTGGTAATAAAACCGCTCTGTGTCTGACTGGGGTTATTGAATTAGATGTTCTGCCTCAGGGATTGTATAGAATTATTAGATATTATGAGTTAAAAAAAAAAAAAAAAAACATTCAAACTTTTTATTGAGTCAAAACAATGCACTAATATGATGTTGATCAATAGTTTTTCATAAAATGCACTGTTTGGGCAACATTAATGGCAAACTGATGTGATTTTTTTCTACACTTATAGGAATGAAGGCTCATCAGAATGTGAATAAAGTAATGAGATATCGAAATAACCGAGGAACTCACAAAACCATTGTAAAGTTTGTGTCCTTAACGACTGTAATCGGCCTCTGTGACTCAAAAAGCCTCATCAATGCCGCCCAAACAGTAGTAAGCAACAGAGAAAGTAAGTAAGTAGTGCCCAGTTGACATTCACTGTTATTGAGTATGCAGCACTAAGAGCGTGCAATTGAGCACGTAACCCATTGCAAATGCAAAGACTTATATCTGCAGTCTTTCTGCTGTGGAACATTGTTAGACTCCTTGCGTGGTGTTAATGTAGGCTGCAGTATAACCCTGACAGATGTTGGAGATCAGGTCAGTCACGCACCATGCAGGGCATCTCCTGTTTTACTGTACAACCTGGTAGGCTAAGTAGTGTTAATGAATTTATTAGGACCCAGTATGAACTAGTCACGCCATAATTTGTGTTGTTTTGGTAAAAACACAAATACCTGTTTATTATTTTAAATATCTCTGGTTTATCTGTGTGTGTTTTGCATATCTGTGTTTTCTCCAGCAAAAAGTCCAATAAAAATACATTTTAAAAATTGTGGCGTTTCAGATATTTTCTATAACTTTTGCCTCGTTACGTGATAAATACAGATACAAATTAGGTAGACAAACGGCTCCCCTCCACAGTGGGCCAGCAAAACACTTTAACCTTTTCCTGTTATTGGCAGAAAAGCTGTTTTCACGCAGGCTGTCAGACGCTGATATGCTGCAGCTCAGAGGAGGAAGTAAATCTACCTAAATAGTAACAAGCTCAGTAACCGTCGAGCACCTGAAAAACATTTCTCAGGGTTAAAGATGCACATATTACGTCACGGCCACGTTTCCTCTGAACGCTGATTTACAGAATGGGACGCAAACCCCCCCCCCAAAAAAAAACAGTGGTCAATAGAAAACAAAGCTGGTTCTTGGGCTGAGCAACTGGGAATATACTGGGACCAGTAAATCCTCGCATGCGGTGCAGCTCTCCCTGTCAGCAGAGACAGGGTCCGCCCTCGGTGCAACTTTGATAAGGAGCGCGAACCCGCGCGCCGCTGCGTGATTGAATAATGGGTCGGCCTGCGCAGCGTTTCAAGCAGCAAACTTCTATATCTGTCAACATTTGGAAGTAATTTCCCAGAGGCTCTGGGAAAAGCCTCGTTTCGCTCGGCTCCAAGACAAACAGAGATGTGTTGCTGGCAGTGATTAACTACTCCATTTATTCATGAAGCTCTTGGCTCCTAATGAAAGGCCTCTGGCCCCACGTAATTTGGATGGGGGCCCTCAGATTGACACTGTACGGCCGAGCCCCCTCAGTGGATGAACCTACGCACCAATCAGAGAAATCGGTCTGGAGAGTTTCCAGTGGGAAAGGAAGCTCTGGCATGCACTTCAGATGATGGGTTGTGGGGTGGGGGGGGGGCATGAAGTAACATGACCACATCTGCAGGGGTCACAGGTGGGGCACGGCTGGGTTCCCTGAAATTGTAGCTCACTGTTTGTTTTAATATAGCGTCTACCATTTAGTCAAAATGCAGCCAATTATAGATCACGAACACCCAGCGAGACTCTCATCTCCTCTCAGGGCTCAATTTTGGTTCTCCAGTCAGCACGATTGCAACACTGGGGCTGTTCTAGTGAATCAGACTGGGACCACTGGTGAAGTCCACTCTCCGTAGACTTTATTGATAAAGAGATTCCTCTTTGGACACGGCCACTGATTGACGTCCGCCATTCGTCGTCAGATACGGGAGCACAATTCAGGTGGCGTGTGACCACATGTACGCTGCAGGTGCCTGAACCGGAGCGTTTTCGGGTGCTGGAACCACCCCTGTTAAATGGCCACGACAATTGAGCGTGGAGGGAAACGGTCAGAGAGAAGGAGCGGCGCTCAGCTGAGGCGACGCCTCTGTTGTTCCGCCTCTCCGCGCTTATTGAAGTTGAAGTCGCAGAACGGGAGTCTGACAGTGAGTAACGAGCAGGAAGACGCAGTCATTAGAAGTGGCTCGTTTGCTTTTTCTCCCCTGATGACCAGAGAGGAAACCCATCCCCGTGCGCGTAGTGCACGAGGGTGGGCTGTTCACTGTCCAGGCCCCGGCGCTCCGTCCCGCGATTGGCTGCCGTGCGAGACGGCACCGGTTTAAAAACCAGGCGTGGTTGCTCTTCCCCTTCTTTACGCGCTTTAAAAAGGGCATAAAAGGAAGAGCGAGCGCACGTGTGTGTGCGTGTGTGTGTGTCAGCCTGCCAGAGATAACCAGCACCAGTCCCAGATGCCTGCCTACGCCACCAACATGAGGCTGAAGTTCCCCATCGTGGCCCTGACCTTGGAGCTTATCACCATCGTCCTGTTTGCCCTGTTTGTGGAGTACGATGATGGGACAAACCACGGCACCACGAGTAACAGCACCCACGGCAAAGTGGAGCCCATGCAACTCTACCCAAGTAAGTCCACCTGAAGGCTCCTGCTGGATGTTCTGCCAGTAGAATTCTGGGTGACTCAGGTTTCAGGTCGGATTTTAAGGTTTGCATTTGTCGGGGGGGGGGGGGCAAAACAAAGAAGTCCAATCTTTGTTCTGGGTCAACTACAAGTCAAACTCCTTTATTGGAGTAATGTGACGGCTCCTGTGAGGTCGCCATTATTTCATTAGTGACGACACATGATGAATTTGGCTGTTGTTCCCAGACTGGGGTCTGCTGAATGCAATAAGGGGAGTCACGGGGTCACTCTGCTCCCTGTCAGAGGCTTTATTCATCTCGAGGAGCCCAGAGGACCCTGCAGCGAGGCGTCAGCCTTCACGCCGTGGAGGTCACATGTGACTTGAATTATGAGTCAAATATAGAAATTCCAACGCGCCGAGAGAGAAAATAAGTCTGAAAACAAGTCAATCGGGTAGAGGCGGCGTGCTAAATTTCGTCTTCCCCTTTGACGTCAGTGTTGTGACTCGGGTCACTTTGCATCTCGGTTTGCTGCCCGAGTGGCTGCTGGGTGGGGCGGTCGGCAGATTAGGCGCCTCTGAAGCGTGTCTAATGCACATCTTCACCGTCTGGTGTGATAGCGCAGGCATTTCCACTGTCCACCTGCACCCTTCAGTCCGTCAGAAGACGTGTCCAGCACGTCTCAGCGCTCAGACGGAGACTTTGATGTCTCCTAGAAAACCTCAAACGATGTATGAGTTTGGGTTTTTTTTTTTTTTTTTTTTTGGGTTTTAGGATGAAGCCAGATGGAATTCTTTCATCGGTACAGATGTGATGAGGAAAGCTGGTGCAGGGGTTCACAGAGCGGCGAACATGTTGGGGGGGGGGGGCGAAATCGCGCAAAAGCAATTTTTTTTTTTTTTTTCATAGTTTGTGCAGCCCTGTAGGGTTCTGCCGCGGGTCTCCCCAGGGATTCCCTCTCTCCTCCCAGCTCTGAAGGTCTCCTAACATCTGGGCGTGGTAACAGCTGCAGTCGCTGCGTTTTAAATTTACCCAAAAACTTTCTGAAGGCTTGAGCTCGAACTGGAACCAGGTTGCAGATCACACCTCCCTTCAGCAGATGTTCCCACCTTCACGTCCCGGCTGCACAGATCTCAGACTACAACATTAGTACTTGTTGTATATAAAATAATACAACAAGTATTATTTTTTAACACCAGAAGGTGACAGAAATAAATTTCCATCCCATTTTCAGTCTTTGTTAAACCTATTTATATGTATATTTTAAAAAGTTAAAAATAAAGTGTGCATGCAAATTTCTGATGTAGGGATCATGTCACTCCACCATTGCCAAAACCATCACCAAAACAAAGTGATTTCCCTCCTGAATAACTCTCGTACTCTTCAGGCGAAAGAAGCGATAAAATAATGAGGACCACACGTCTCAGTCGTGTCGGCTGATCTCGATGTGAAATCGATCCAGCAGCACAGATGACCTCGCCTCTCCTTCCTGCAGTGTTTCAGGATGTCCACGTCATGATCTTCATCGGCTTCGGGTTCCTCATGACCTTCCTGAAGCGGTACGGGTTCAGCAGCGTGGGCGTCAACCTGCTCCTGGCTGCCTTCGGCCTGCAGTGGGGCTTCCTCATGCAGGGCTTCTGGCACATGTACCATGGCAAGATGATAATCAACATCGAAAAGTATGTCTGACTTTCCCACAAGTGGTTGTTTCCTGTAACCAAGAAAAGCGCGAACCCGAGACGTGACCTACTGTTTAAGACTGAAGCCCATCACCTGTTACTTCCTGTCCTTTCCTGCAGGATGATCAATGCAGACTTCAGCACAGCTACAGTCCTGATCTCCTTTGGAGCTGTCCTGGGTAAAACCAGCCCTGTGCAGCTCCTCATCATGACCGTCCTGGAGATTACCATCTTCGGCATCAATGAACATCTGGTGACCACTGTCCTCAAGGTAAGCAATCTTCACAATGCATGAAAACTTTGTGAGTGTTTCTCATTTTTCTATGGCTTAAGCAGAGCATCCTGATCATCCTGAGTCTGTGTAGGGGAAAAATCTCATTCTAACATGTGATTAGAATCCCAATTTCTTGCCCAGGCTAATGATGTTGGAGCCTCCATGACCATCCATGCCTATGGAGCTTACTTTGGCCTGACCGTGGCACGGGTCCTCTATCGCCCCGGGTTAAAAAATGGACACGAGAAAGAAGGATCCGTCTATCACTCTGATTTGTTCGCTATGATCGGTAAGATACAATTAGAGCTTAAAACCCACGAAAAGTGAGGTCAAAAGTGAAAACAGCGCTCCAGTTGTAGCACGATACAGTAGGGAAAGCCCTCCCATTTAATATGATTTGATAAAACTTAAGTAAATCAATATGATCAATCATATCATCACTCAATATGATTCTACTTAACCAATCATTTTCATGTACTAATCCAGATGAATAGTTACTAACTATGATTCTCCTCTAGGGGTGAGGCGCATACGGGATGTTCTTTCACAGCAGGAATTGACTTAAAGTGAAAGAGTGAAAATAACACCTGCTTCATCAAAATGTCCATTTAAAGATCATTTGTGAGCTCATTTGCGTCCACCGGTTTCTGTTGCTGTTCCCGTGTTGCTGCTGCCGCCTAGTGGTCACGCTTGGTTTCGCAGCGTGATTATATATCTAATTATATCTCAAACGTGCGTGTGTGGGATCAGTAACTGTCGTTATGACCCTCGTCTGCAGGGACCGTCTTTCTGTGGATGTTCTGGCCCAGCTTTAACTCGGCCATCGCTGCACCGGGCCCCGCTCAGCTCATGGCGGTCATCAACACCTACCTGTCCTTGGCTGCATGCGTGCTCTCGGCCTACGCCATGTCCAGCCTGGTGGAGCACAAGGGCAAACTGGACATGGTCAGGATTCCGACTTTCAGTCATCAAGGACTGACTTTCTTTTGAGGGGGAGAGTCGTTCATGCTTGATTTTCTTCCACATCCCTGCAGGTGCACATTCAGAACGCCACCCTGGCCGGCGGGGTCGCAGTAGGAACGTGCGCCGATATGAACATCGGACCATTTGGCGCAATGCTGATCGGATTAGTGGCAGGAATCATCTCGACTCTCGGTTTCAAGTACCTAACTGTGAGTCTAAAGTCAAAGCGGAGGTCCAAAATGAAAAACCTATTAAAATACTAAATCAAACTGAGGTGCGGGTGTGCACTAATGACATTCCCATATTTGCCTTCTTCGTGTATGCGCAGCCCATCCTGTCCTCCAACCTGGGCATCCAGGACACGTGTGGAGTCCACAACCTGCACGGCATGCCCGGCATCCTGGGTGGGGTGGCCGGTATTCTAGCCGTGGCCTTGGGAAAGAAAAAGTAAGGGGCACAGGCATGCGCACACACACAGACACACACACGCGCGCACACACACACACACACACACACACACACACACACACACACACACACACATGAACAGGGTTCCTTCCACCCCTCCTCACCTTCTTCTCTCCTTCAGAGGGAGCGCTTCCATCCAGGCTGCAGCCTTGGCTTCTTCTCTCGGCTTCGCTGTGGTTGGCGGTCTGGTCACAGGTGGGTGGGAGTGACGGACGTGCTCCTCAGGAACTCCCTTCAAATGCACCGTGACGCAATTTTCTCTCCCCCGTCAAGGACTCATAATGAAGATACCGTTCTGGGGACAACCGCCCGACCAGAACTGCTACGATGACTCTTTGTACTGGGAGGTAAGAAATCCCGTTCCTCATAAATATTGCATTCACTCTCTGACTACCCGCCACTGCAGGCGATCAAAACCGCACCTCTTTGTTTTTCCATCATATTACCTGAGAGGTGCTGGGAAGATAACACATGCGTTGGGCTGACCGCGGCACATTAATGAAACCAGACCTGAGATTTTGGGCTGCCACAGGTCAATCATCTGCGTGGTGTGTTTTCCAGGTTCCCGATGAAGAGGAGGCGAACGAGGAGAGCTTGGCTCATGGCGATCACTCAAAGAACAGAGCAGAAGTCTAAACATCTAATGTCCATCGAGTGGGGTTTCATTTTTTTTTTTATATCTCTTATCGTTGACAGAAGTCCACAAGCTTCACCGTCAAAACCTCTTCCATTAACTTCTGTCTAATTTCCACACCATCGACAACAAAGATAAACGTGGTGTTTTTTTTGTAGCAGTATAGCATGTGTTTCTCTCCTTTTAAGCCTTCACGTGTATTTCCTTTGTGGTCACTAGTGGGCATTTCGCCCAGCTCTGACCTGCTGCTTCACACGAGCCCAGTCTCCAGTGACCCGCTGGCGTGGGCAGCGATGTCGCAACACACCAACCATTGAGGCAGCTGTCGCTCGCTCGCTCTCGTTGTTTTCGATCCGGAGGCAGCTGCGGCCGTTGTGCTCACGGCCGCGCGTTCAGGGTCTGAGTGGATCTCACGGAAAGAAGCAGCTCTTTATTACCTCCATTGTACTCGTGTACATAGAGTTTAGCCTGTAGCCGCTCTGACATGGTCAGTTTTATTCAAGGCCCAGCAGGGTTAAAGGAGAAGAAAAAAAAAAAGAGCAACTGGTACGGAAAGTTTCTCTGCAAAGCAGTTTAAGGGAAGACGACAGTGAGCATTCTGGCATTTAAGCTCTAATGTGACATCACATTTATCTAAACTCTTATGGTTTACACCACCACCGTCGGTTTAAATCTGATTAAACTGATGTAATCAGGGTCTGCAGTGAGTTCAACCTTAAACCTAAGAAGAGTGGGGCTTGATTAAACTGACTACACATGATATTTTACTTAATCACATTTATGATGCTCATAATAACCCTTAACACATTTTTGTAAATGCTGTTTTTTTTTTGTTGTTTTTTTTTTTATAAAGTCAGCATGTGTTCATGATTGTATAACATACTACTAATCTGAGTAAAAAGGTTTTTAGAAAATGTCTGTGACTTTCAATGCACACACACACATACACACAGACACACACATACACACGTATATACTGTCGTCAAATCCTGGCTTGAATCCTCAGAAGTGTATTCAGGCAGGCGCACCCACGAAGTTCACCACACAAGTTGAGTCCACACCTTAAAGTACTTTTCGACCTTGCAAGGGAGAGTCGTCCTCCGATCAGACACGTACGCTGCCGCGCTGACCCAGAGACTCCTGCCCCCCCCCCCAGGGTTGTCTCTTTTTATTAGAATACAGACATGGTTACACAGCAGGAGGCGTAGCTTAGTTACATAGACACACACACACACACACACACACACACACTACATAGACAGCATCAGCTTCCCCTCCCACCCAGTGCCAGGCGGGTGAGCACCGTATCACTCATGGCCAAGGCCATGTGGGTGCGGAGGCCTCTTCGATTACCTTGGAAATGTTTCATACGCAGACACACCAGGCCAGTCTAGACTAAACATGCATACTTCACACATTCCTTCCATCATAAACAGTTAGAATAACCTTCGCGAGGTGGTCGTCTCCACTCCGGCGATATATTACAACGATACACTGCCTGGCCAAAAAAAAGGTCACACATTGTAATATTTCTTTGGACCGCCTTTAGCTTTGATTACGACACACATTCGCTGTGGCGTTGTTTCGATAGGCTTCTGCAGCGTCACTAGATTTATTTCCATCCAGCGTTGCGTTTTCACCCCGATCCTGCACTAACGGTGGTAGAGTCTGACCTCCTCCAGCACCACCCAAAGACTCTCAAGGGGGGTTGAGGCCTGGACACGGGTGAAAATGACTACTCCCCAAACCACTCTTTCACAGCCTGAGCCCGGTGAATCCTGACATGCCCGTGCCATCAGGGAAGGAAAAACTCCATTGATGGAATGACCCGGTCTTTCAGTCTATCTTCAGTCAGCTGAGCTCCTTCTTTGAGCCCTGACTGCTGCTGAACCTGGACCTAACCAGCCTGCAGCAACCCCCCCCACCCCATTTGTGTTGTTATTTACCTCCAGGTGAGGACTTTTCCTCTCAAGGTCAGTAAACCCCTCTGAGGGCCACTAAACCCCTCTGAGGGCCACTAAACCCCTCTGAGGGTCAGTAAACCCCTCTGAGGGTCGTCTCTCTGTAGTTCACACTTCAGCCTGCTGGAGGCGCTGCAGCGCTCGCGCTTCAATAACCGGGTTGTTTTTTTTTTTCCTACACCATCGGAAGCGATGCATGATGGGATACAACATGGCTCCTACCTTACTGTGCTAATTTTCTGTTTTGGGAATTTGTGTCCAAAAAAAGTATTAATTTACTTTCACTGTTTTTTTTCTGTGGGTATATAATTACTTCCTCTTTGTCATGGTGAGTGAGTGGATTACTGGAGCCCCGGTTGGTTCATCGGTCGATGTTTTTTGCCTTTAAGCGTCTGTTAGCGTTAGCTTCGTCCACCCGGCGTGTTTGTAAACGACAACATAAATTAAAGTTTTGGACGATAAAACAACGTCTGGATAAAGTTCACGTTAAAGAGTTCACCGTGACGAAGCGGCCGTGTGTGAAAGCCGCTGAAGACAGGCCTGTGTGTGTTGATCGGGATTCAGAATGACGAGCAAAGACGTCCCGAGAGTGGAAATATTTCATCTGCGGTTTAAGAAGCACAAACCTTTTGCATTGTGTTTGTCTCCCTTTGTGCTTCAGTCGACTAAAGCGGAGTCCAGGACTTCCAGCTCCAAGGTGGATGAGAGGAGGAGGTCGAGGAGCAGAGGTGAGAACGAGGCTGCTGGGGGAGGATTTGACGATCTGTCGACGGTCCAGTTCTGATCTTGTGACACTAAACTTTAAATGATGAGAAGAAAACTGTTTTTGCTCTGAAAAACCATCTGTTGGGTTAGAAGACGACTTTTTTGCCTTCTCTTTTGTCAGGGCGAGAAAAAAGAAAGCGGAAACGAAGTCGTACTAGATCCTCCTCCTCTTCGTCCTCCTCATCGTCATCTTCTTCCTCCTCATCTTCTTCCTCCTCATCGTCCTCGTCCTCTTCTTCATCAAGTTCCTCACATTCATCAAGCCCCAGCCGGTCCAGCTCTAGCAGTAATGGTAAGTCTGCCTTTAAAGTCTGCTGTTATTGACGGTCTGATGCATTGATGAAGTCCTCGTATTGATGTGAGTTGTGTTGCTGCTGCTTTTCTTGTTGTTGGAGTTGTGTTTTAGACTCCCGCAGTAAATCCAGAAAGAATTCTAAGAAAAGGAAAAAGGAGAAACACCACAAAAAGGTGGCCTAATAGATTTTAATTAGTGTTTATAGTGTGTTTGTTGTGGTGCAGTGCATAAAAATCTCACACTTGTTGCTGCAGAAAGGGAAGAAAGAGAAGAGACATAAACATAAAAAGAACAAAAAAGCAAAAGGAGGAGAAGAAAACTCAGGACCTGTACAGATATCCAAGGTAATTCTCCTTGAGATAAATCTTGTATTTTATTGTTATGCTGCTTTAAAAATCAACATTATTCAGAGAAACTTGTATCGGTTACCCTTGATTTGCCTTTGTTTTTCCAACCTTTTATTTCAACAATAGTATTTAAAAGACCGGAAGAAAGGCAAGTACAGCATGATTTCTGGAAAGAAGATCAAAATGAAGGTAAAGAAGTCAAAGGAAGACAAAAAGGTAATCCAGTCTTCACTGCTGAGGATGCAGTCGATTTTTATTGTTATTATTTTTATACAGTTCTTTAATATTTGACTTTTCTCTTTACAGAGGGATAAAAATCGTGCAGAACTTCTTGAATTCTTGAACTCTACCCTGTGAAGTCCAGAAACAGCAACAGAACTCAGGAGACCAAACGACTTCTTGCATCAACACAGAGGAAAGATCAAAAGCCAGGGGCGTACACTTAATCACTAAATATGTGATTAGTCGTCATACTCTATTAACACAAGCTGGCAGTATAAATGTAGGACTCCTCTGGCTGACTCACCGTGGCATTTAGACACACAGAAGTCCTGAGAGATGAACTGAAGCTGTTGATACAAATTAGAGCTGTCGGCTCCCGTGAAAACCTTTTTTTAATGAATAATGAGCCAGTCATGCTGTCTCCTAATATGTACATTTCTGTTTAAAAGCAACGTGGTTGCATCAAGAAAAGCAAATGTTTAAGTGTGCCACTAGTGACGCCGGTCCTAAAATCATAGTTTGTGTACAATCAGGAAACATTTTTTTTAAATCAACATAATTGTAGTTCATTTATTAAGGTTTATGTTCTGTAGGTTTTATTTTTTATTTTTTTTAGCTGTGGTTAATTGTCTGATGCAGGCAGAATAAGATCACAACAGCTTTGGGCTTGTTAATAAATGCACCAGTTTGTTCGGAGCTTTGGTGCTGTGCAACAAGGCTGAATGAGGGCCGTCCCTCACTTAAGACGGCCCTTTTGAGCCCCGAACATTTCCAAGGCAAATAAAGGAAAGTGTCACTCCCGTCTTTGTTTTAAACATCTACCTTTGTGAGGGTTATAATGAACATCTGAATAAAAGTATGAAAATGTTTTATTTATTCTAAAAAGGCGGCTGAAAGTTTGTGTTTCAGTCAGCCTGGATGATGGAGGCGACAGGAGGCCTGTTAACATTCTAGATTTGAGTTCCTCATTTGTCTATAAATAGAATATATCAGTGTTTTCTGATGTTACAGAACCGTTTTAGGACACTGACGATGATAAGGCTTTTATTTTAATGTTAATACTCTGATTGCACTAAACGCAGCGGTTCCCTTGAAAGCCTCCCACGAACCAAACCTTCATCCCTGCACACATTAAAATAAATGTCCCAACTGCTGACGCATCATTGAAAGCTCCAGCAGGGCGACGGGGCTCTCTCTGCCTTTACTGGTGCAAGTCCAGTCCAGAGGGTCCTGAATCTGCGCCGTCAGACAATTTTGCTGTCGTCCGTTCCTTTGTACCTGAAGTCGGGCATGCTCCGCACCCTGTGCGACCTCTCCATGTCCGCCGCTCTCTCCACGTCCTCCGACACCGTTTTCAGGTCGCTCATGCCCAACCCGCCCGCCGCGCTCGACGTCAGGCCCACCATGCTTCCGAACGGGTTGATCTTGATGCGCGACCTGAAGTTGGCCAGGGACATGCTCGTGGGGGGCCTGGCGTTCCACTGGCGGGCGAGTTGCTGGGCTTCCTTCTCCTCCTTCAGCTGATCCAGAACTTCCAGGAGGAGGGAGCGAAACAGGCCGGGCACTTCCTGCACCTCGGGCTCGTTGGCCTGCACGACCTCCCTGAACCTGAGCAGGGCGGGAGACGGGAAGTGAGACGGCTGGATGGAAACGAGCGTCCGGGCGGAAGAACGGAGAGCTCTCCTTCAGCCTGTGATGCCTTTGAGGTGGAGGAGGAACCTCAGGGTTTAAACCCGTGCTCGGCAGCAAAATATCCAATCAGAACAACAAATGTCAAGAGGGATGATAACATCCCTCCTCCTAATCTCCCGTCCCCGCTCATCAGCTGCTGAGTGCTCAGCAGACCTTTAAATAGATCTGTTTGGACAACAGGGCTCTTGAGGAGCGCTTCTGGCTAGCCAGACGATGATTGACTTAATTCCCCGCCGCGCGCGCACAAAAGGCGATCTGAGTCGCCACGGGGGGGGGGGGAACTCGGCTGTCACCTCGCCCTCAAAGCTCCGCTCCCTTTGTCGCGCGTGCGTTAATCGCCCCCACAGAAGCCTTATTATCGCCCGTCAATCCATGTCGCCGCTCGTACGGAGACACCTGCGTGTGAGGCAGAGGCCTGAGAGCGCGCAGAAGATCGCCGAATCCTGGAGATTAAAGGAAGCGTGTGTGCGTGTGTGTCCTTCAAAGGTCTGTTTGAGGGTCAAGACCTGGTTTTGAGGTCGGGGTTAGAGCTGGGTTTGGGGTCAGGGGGTTAGTTGGGATGTTAGTGGAAGGGTGAGGAGGGTAATGTATTATGACTATTAAAGTCCTCACAGAGATACAAGTACAAGGGTGTGTGTGTGGGGGTGTGTGTGTGCGAATTCTAAAGTGGTGACCAGGTGTTTCTCACCTGAGCATGACCGCGCCGCAGCAGGCCGGCGGCACCCTGGAGCAGAGCTCCTCCAGGCCGAGCCTCTCCCCGGTGCTGATGCTGAAGGAGGAGCGGGGCGTGCTGGCGAGCCAGCTGTAGTCCACGCCGGTCCGGAGGCGTCGGTACTCGCTCTCCCTCTCCCTGCGCTGCCTCTCGGCCTCCTTCAGCTGCCAGCTCAGCTCCAGCATCAGCGTCTCGGTCACCACCTCGGAGGGGTCCCGCCGGGGCGCCCGGTAGTGCGCCTCGTTCCAGCTGAACCAGGAGGCCATGTTCTGCATCGCACGCTCCTGAGGAAGAGAGCGTGATCCCAGACACACACACCTGGCTGAAACCAGACACACACACCTGGCTGAACCCCCCCATAAGTGTGAGAAAGCGGAACAACATTGTAAAAGGGTTGCTTTAAAGGGGTCAAAGGTCAGCTCCAGAGGAGAGACTGGGGATGCGTCACTCTCTGTTACCACGAGGGACGTGTGTGTTGGCGATCTGTTTTTAACCATTGCTTCTTTATTTCAGTGTTATCGGGGCTGATGTCAGTGAGCCGCGGAAAATACGGCGCATTGACTGAGTTATTGGGATTCGCTTTCAAGAAAGAGGCAGAAACAATGACTCACTTCGTTTAAGATTACGCAAACCACCCAATAGGCTTTTTGCATTTTTCACTCATGATCAGTAAGTCGCATAAAACCCCGGAGCAGATATTATATTTCAGCGTCGGGATCGGACAAGGCTGCTGACGACTCGTCCTTCCCCTCAGCGTTCTTTTGTGTTGCTCCTTGTCTTCCTGTTCACTCAGCGGCTGAGCTTGTCCTTCAAACGCCAGCTGCAGCTTTTCTGCCGCGCTCGGTCGACATTCACAATCCATCAAAAGACGGGAAAGCGGGAGGGGGGGGGGGTCTGAAATTTGTCTCTCAGGTTTGTTTCAATCAGCACTTTAAATTATCTTTGGGTCGTGTGACTCCTGTTGTTTCATATAACAAGATAATCAACCATATCAAAAAGATGAAGTTCAGTACAAGGACTTTTAACACAAAGCAGACCCTGACACCAGCCTGAATCTTCGACTTCACCATTTAATAATTGACATTGTTGCAGTAAGACTCACTGAAAGGAGATCCTCTCCGTCCTGACCTCTTCCTGCTGTCTGGGAAGTTTCAGGACTCGTCGAGAAACAAGAATCACGGAATACAGGGAGACACGATCCACAGCAGTCAGGCAGCTGACTGGGTTAGAAATGAAAAGCAGAAAAAAGGAAGGACCCCCCCCCCTCTCTCTCTCTCTCTCAGTGTTAAGTCCTCCCCTCCCTTCCCTCTCAACCTTCCTCCCCGGAGCCTCTCTAGCCTGCCTTTACTTGTTGTCGGAGGTCGGGAGCAGCATCTGCGACTGGAGCCGTTGGATCGCTGCCCCTGATGAATTGCTTATCTAGTCCGAGATGATTGGCCGTTGCCATAGCTGCGTGTGCCTAAGCCTATTTGTCTACAATAAGCTCCATCAGCTGACAGGGAGCTCAAGAGTGATGGAGAGGCTGATAAAGGGGGAGGTGGCGGGCTGGGGAGTGGTGGAAAAATGTGGATGGAGCTGTTGTTGTTGTTGTTGTTGTGGTTGTGGTTTTGAAGGAAGGGGCAACGGTGTGGTGAGGATGCGACAGCTCGGTGCAGCATCTGCGCGAGGTCACCCCAGGGCTAATTAGCACACCGAAGGCTGGTGGACAGCAGCGAGGCTGATGGCCATTTCAGATCGCCCACGGCTGGTGTGTAGGTGTGTAGCAAGTTTCCCAGGTTCATCCTGCGTGTGTGTGTGTGTGTGTGTGTGTGTGTGTGTGTGTGTGTGTGTGTGGGCGGGAGCAGCTAACTGCAGGCTGTTTTCCTTCTGCAACACACTGTGTATTTCCATCCGCCGCACCGTCACTCTCCACCTCCATCCTCCTCTTCATCATCTGGGTCAGGCACAGATGAGAGCCGAGCATCAGCTCGGAGCCGAGGCGGAGCGTCCTTCTGTGGGCCCCGTGTTTTAAACGTGTCAGCGTCTCCTGCTCAGTCCCAGCAGATAAACGCTAGTTAGAGTCGTATTTCAGCCGCGGTTTTATTATAAAACGACTGACATATTAACAGAAGCCCTACTCCAGGAATGTCTAAAATACTTGTACTATAATCAACCAATCAGAATTTAAGAAGACAGCCAATCCTGCTTTACAGGTGTGAGGATCATTCTGTCCTCGTTTGACATGTCTGAGTAATTATTTATTGTTCATTTATTCCTGGTAACAGAGTACAAGGAGTTCTGTTTATCGTTTAGTCCTAATTCACCTCCTCTGAACTTCCCTACGATGAAGCGCTCGCCCACCCCGAATCAGCAAACCTTTGTTTCTAATCTGAATATGAACGGCGTGGCGCGCGTCGCCCTCAGGGTGGAGGTGGCAGATGGGTCTGTGAGCTGTCCCTGTAATCCAGACACATGAGCCTGTTAATCCGCCGTTCCGTCATCTCAGAGCCTCGCGGCCCTTTCCCGCCCTCCTCCACCCGATGGTTGTTGGTTCCCGGGCCTCTGCAGCGCCTCCTCTTTCCGGGAGCGTTCAAACGCGTTTACTCTGAAGTGCACATCAGCTGTAAACGCCGAGTCGTAAAGCAGTAATGGGATTACCAGAGTGTCCTCAGTGGTTTGTCAGCTCTCCGCTGCGCCACTAGAGGGTAGGTTCCTACAACTTTACGCCAAGATCCTCGGAGCCGTGACCCTTTCACCTGCTCCCGCTTGGATCGAGAATCGATTCCGTTTTGGGTGGAGAGCCTCTCCTTTTGTTTTGGGAGGCTGAGAGTTTACACTTGCGGGAAGGAAACGTGAGGAATCCGATCCAGAATGTAACATAAACATCGCGCCTCCTGCACAAATATCCAGGGAGCACACTCCATATGCAGCTGAACTCGCCTACCTCGGCTGCGCCAGACCTGAAAACGCCGAGAGCGCCCCCCCCCCACCGGGACAAAACAAGCACCGAAGCGACATCAGAAACAAACAGAGCGCGCTGTGTGTCAGGCCTGATCCCGGCTCTGTGCGCTCCACCCTGCGGTGACCTCGGCCGCAGTCACATGAGGAGGCTGTCGACGTTCAGACGCTCCTCCGTTGGTGCTAGCGCGCCACAGGTTGTGAGCGTGTTGGAAAAGCGTCGATTCAAGAAAAAAAAGAAAAAATGCTTCCAGAGTATTGGATTAGTGAATCTGGAATTGAATTGAAAATTCTCACCAGAGAACCACAAACAAGGCTGTGTGTGGTGATCTGCTAACTCCTCACGCGCCTGTGAGACCCCTGAAATCCCCCCATTTAACCACTGAAGGCCACCATGCCTTCTCTGGGCAGCCCTTTCTGACCGTGGTCTTAAAGGTGCTATATTAATAAAGCTTTACTTCCTATGATGGGACAGTTGTGTTCAAAGAATGTTTGTTGGTCTCTCAGGAATCATCCTGGAGCAGAAAAAGTCCCACTTCTGTTGGTATGTATATATATATACATATATATATATATATATATGTATATATACATATACATATACATATACATATATATATATATATCAGTTAAATGATATCATGTGATTTTAAATGATACACAAAGTACAGAAATACATCATTCTACTTCCAAGCAAACAGATTTTCTTTTTGCACACGGATCAGATCGAATGTGTGCAAAATTTTTTGCACACATGCACCCAAATCTGTTTACATCTGATTCAGCAAAACTTCCTCTTTCTCAGATTTGTGATGCCATCAAACCCATGGTGTGCGTCATGTTATCCTCGTTCCGATGAGAACTGAAAGCTGCGCTCTGTCTGCTGTGAGCTCCATTGAGGAGGAAGTAGTTGGCTGGTCACATGAGCGCAGTGAAAAAACTTTGCTGACATTCTTTTTTTTTTTTTCTTTTTTTTTTTTTTTCCACCGGCCTTTGTCCGACGTCCTCGTTTCATTTGAAAATCCTCTGTGGGCTTTTGGAGGTCAGCGCGGCAGCGGAAAGTTCTCGTAGCGGTTTGATCGGGCCAAAAAAATATAAAAACGACTTGACCTTTAAGTATTTATCCCGCAGTTGATTGATCCCAATTTTTTGTGGATTTTTTATATAATGAAAAGGAAGAATTATAATGAAAAGAAAGAAGTTTCTAGTGTTGGAAAGCAGCGCTCCAATTCAATTTAACTCAACTTTATTGATCCAGCTGATACTAGTCCAATAACAGGACTAGTTCAGTAAAAAAGTAAAAAAGCAGGTCAGTTGCCCTCATGTTGTGACTTACCACCCCGCAGTATCAGCTCCATGTCTCTTGTTCTCCCTCAGCTCGTCTTGGTCCCCCCCAGCGCCGACGCTGCCGTCCCACCTCACTCAGTCCCAGTTACCTGGATGAGTCCCAAACCCACCCTTCGTCCGGCTGCTGCTCCCCTCGGACAGCCGCGAAAGGCTTCTAGCAACACCAGACGCGCGCGTCTGGCCTGGGGGAGTTTGACACAGGCGCTGCGAGCTGCATTTCTGACTGCAGAAACAGCGTAAATATTGACCGTGGATCATTCAGCTCCTGCTCTAGGCGCTGTCATTTTCCTCCTTTTTTTTTCTTTTTTTTGTAAATAACCGCTGAAACCGGATCCCCAGGCGACCCAGCGGCGCTCGTCAGGGAACCCGACTCTCGCTCTCCCGTAAACAACCGGACTTGACGAAGAGCGCGGCGGCCGCGGCGTCGTCGCGGCGACCTCCCCTCGCCGGCGTCTTTCTTGCACCCTCGCCCGCTTTCGGCCTCCCGGCCTCGCGGCGGTGTCCGTCTGGCAGTCCCCCTGGGGCACGTGTCCTCAGGCCCACGGAGGCCAACCAACTGGACCCGATGGGCCCCCCAAAAAAAGTCCCATAATTATGCAACCACGGATATTTTATAACCTGATGCGTACGAATCTACTTCCCCTGAGACACGAGACCCACGTGCCTTATCACGATCACATTTTAGAAAAAGCAGTAAAGGGGAGAAGCAGCCTTTTATAGGCGCTGTATATTTGTAATGAATAACCCCAAAAGCTGTTACATAAGGCAGCTTTTGTCAGGGGCAGAGATGAGACACGATAAAGATGAATTCGTCGCCTCAGTCCCGGTTCTCAGAGCCCGGATGGAAACAGAACGAGCGGTTGAACGCTGGAATTCACTTTCCTCGGTCAACAGGCTCAAGCGGGCGCGTCTCGCCCGGACAACGGCGCAAACCTGCCGCGTTCGCAGCCGCGGTCAGGTTGCACCCGTGTGTCTTTTCAGCGCCGCGATGACACGGGGACCTTGAGCCGAGGAGGAGGAGGAGGAGAAAACAAAAGAGCGTGTTTTGGTTCAAACTGTTTGGAGGAGGAGGGGGGGTGGGTGGGTGGGGTGCTGTCCTTCACCCACCGAGGGAGAAGTTTATTACAGCTGGGTTGTTGTCCCACCCCCAGAGTTGATGGTGCAGGTACAATCGTGCTCGGATATAATTTCCCGACAGCGAGGGCTGAAGATGTTTATGTTATTATCCGTCATTATTGCGTTAGAGAGGGCCATTATCAGCTCCCTTCACCAGGTAGAAGATAAAACACACACAGAGCCAGCTGCCGCTCCTGCTGCCATGATATTCATCATTTAAAGAAAAAAAGAAAAGAAAAAAAAAAATACAACAAACACGACGCTGCAGGTAGATACTTAGATACTGACTGCAATAAATTCCATCTTTTCCCCGTTGGCGCTGATAAAGGTCACAGCGGCGTGGCTCCCGCCGTGTTTTCAAGGATTACGAGCCGCAAAGCTGCAAAACAAACGTTAGTCGTCTGTGCCCCGCGGATCCGTCGCGCCGCTTTTGAACACTCCCCTCCGCTCCGAGAGATTCGCGTATCCCTCCCTCGACAGCCGAGACGTGACCTTGGAGCGGGTTCAGAGGGGTCCCGGCGCAGCGAGCCGCTGCGGCCGACGCCTCTGTTGTTGCAGCTGCGCTCAGAGGGAAGCTGCTGCCGCTCGGGCCTCGGCCCGCGTGACCCGGACGGCCTCGGAGATCCACGGAGAAGCGACGAGAACACAGAAGCTGGCTTGAGCCCAGCAGCATCATTTGTGCTGGGGCCACAATATCGCCATTAATGACCAGTTTGTCGTATCGTTCACATTTGCACGCAGCCGTAATGACCTTTGACCCGACTGACCGCGCCGAATTTTTATCTGGTAACAATAAATGATTCATGAGAGGAGCATCACACTCACGACTTTGTTTGTCATCTAACTAGGGGACATTTATTAACCCGTCAGAGTCCCTTTCCTGCTTGGTTATTTTAGCGAGTCCCTGAGCAACGTGTAGCAAACGTCCAGGAGCGGTGATAAGGGGACTGGACACAGAGTGACTTCTCCAAAATGACAGTTACCTGGTCAAGAGAATTCTTTAAGAGCTCCAGAGCTTCAAGGTCACTCCCTGTATTACATTTGACGTGATTAAATCAATATAAAACCAATAAAATAAAAGGCCACATTGTGTTAAGCAGTAAAAACTGTCATGTTTTTATGTTAAGTGGAAATGGGTCTGAGTGTTTATGGGTAAATATATAACCTCAAGCAGCTGGTAGCACTGAAGGCTAGAGCATAGTGTGTGTGTGTGTGTGTGTGTGTGTGTGTGTGTGTATGTGTGTGTGTGTATGTGTGTGTGTGTGTGTGTGCTAGGTGTGTTGGTCCAAAGTTGCACACTTCCAGTAGCATTCCTGTTGTTTTCCCAGAGTTCCTCCTGGCTGTTAGCACATGGAATAATGCATGTTTTGTTTGTGTGTGTGTGTGTGTGTGTGTGTGTGTGTGTGTGTGAAGGGGGGGCGTGGGCTTAACCACCCTGCAAAACCAAAACGTGTCATCTGTCTATCTGAAAAACAAAGAGAGTTAAACTTAAGCAAGAAATTAATGTTCCAAATGGGGGAGAGTCAGTCAAGGTGCGCTGATACCAATCTGGATAATCACACATCCAATCACCCCCCGATAAGGGTGCGTTTATCTTGACTGTATGCAGACTGCGTGCACCGTCCCTGTCCTGTTATCAGCGCTTCGGTTCTGGACCGGACTACGATCAAAGTCTGACAGGATTGCAGACGACGGTGAAACATTAAACTCACGGCTCGTTTTGGGGACTTTGGCCCCTGCCTGACCCTGACCCGGATCAGGCAGGGCTGAGGAACGGCGTCGCGGCGGGCCCCGCGCGTTACCGCTCTAATTTGAATGTGTAACATTTTAAACGCGGTCCCAACAAAAACTTCAAACGCTGACACGTTAACCCGATCAAGGTTTGAAAGAGGAGTAGAGGAACATTCCTGAAATCAAAATCAGAACTCCCTATAGAGCTGGCGAACATTCCAGGCCTCCTAATCTCTCCGAGGCACTGCGGTCTTTTGTGCGACCTGCCATGTGGTCCGATTAACCGCTTCACGTTAGAGTGTGGGAGAGGAGAAGATGCTCTGATAATCGGCAGAGATTCCCGAGCGGGGGGTCGGAATCTCCGCGCAGCCCTGGCCACGGATCACTGGCCAATGCTCCCGCACGGGGTTTGTGACGGGGAATGTTTCCACCCCCCCGAAAGTCTAAGGTTCACCCCGTCCCCTCGACTCAGGCTCACGCCCCTGCCCGCTCTGTTCGGTAATCCCAGGAGACAGACGGCCTCGCACAACCGACCAGTCGCGCACGGAGGGCCCAGCGCGGGCCGTTAAAGGGCCAGTTCGGCCCGCCGCGTTCCCGCTTCCCGCCTGACCTCGGGAAGCAAAGTCGGCAAAGACGCGGGAAGAAAAAAAAGGAGCATCAAAAACGGTAAAGGTGGTTAATCACTCATTAATAAATGAATAAATGAAACCCACACCTGTGCTCCTCTACAGGCGCACCATCACGCTCATGGATTTTTTTTTTCCCCGTCGGAATTCTGGAGAGGGCAGATCTACTCCGCTCCGATGCAGAGGAGCGCTCCAGGGCCGATGACTCACGCTGCAGACGGCCCGCGGGCCGACGCACACGGCTCGGGAGTGAGGAAACCTCCCGAGTTCAATACGGAACAGAGGAGCGGAGGGCAGAAGTGAAACGGGCGGGGTAACGCCGGGCGACGATCCACCGCCCTCGGCGCCGACCGCCTGAACTTCCTGGCGTTTTCCTTTTAAAAACAAACGGAGGTCTCGCCTCACCTCGCCGCGGCGGGCTTCGGATTGGCTGGTGCCGGGAGCAGGAATTCAGGCCAAGCATAATGAAGCCGAGCCAATTCCTCGCGTTAAATCTATAAAAATCGCGTCAGGAACCTCGCACGGTCCCTTACATCCGGGCAAAAACGTACGTTCCCATCAGCGTTAGCGCCGACGCGCTACGAACACGGAGAGAACAAAGACCACCGGGCAGCCGTGTTTCATCAGCTGTACCAAACAGCCACATTTTGTTTATTTTACAGCGACACACCAGACAGATACTGTAGATATATAGTTTATCAAAACACATCGCCTGACATGTTATATCTAAAATTAAAAAAAAAAAAATCATTTTGCACAGACCTCAAGTTTTTAAAATACAAAGAATAAAAGTGACCAAACAGTACAAATGAAGAAATGCAGCGAAATACATTTCCCAGCATATATTTCTACATTGCATACACAGTAAATTGGGCGTGTGTGTGTGTGTGGGTGGGGGGGGGCTCTGAAACTCTTGTAGTGGAAAAATTTTGAAATTTTCAAGGCCACCATATACATGGATTTAATTTCAGCAAAACAGCTCAAAGGTGAGTCGCTCCCTGAAGGGTTACAGGGACCGCCGAGGGATACCAGCAGGTCCTGGTAAGCAGCAACCGGAACTCAAAAAGTCCAACGCTGGGTGGGGGGTGGTGGTGGTGGTGGTGGGGGGGGTTCCGATCGGTCATGCAGATATACAGAACGTCATACAAGTATAAAAACTCCCTAACGTGACAAGGTGCGTACACATTCATGAGGATTTATATCTACAACAGCAACCATCAGACAGAGGATCACATCTGGCTATTGAGAATGGCATTCAGTGCTCGTCAGGCATCAAGTCAGCAAAAGGGGGACATTTCATCGCGCGACTTTCGCCGTCTGCTTACAGTCTGTCGGCTAAACTTAGTGCTCGTTCACAGCAAGTTCTGTATTTAAGAGGCGAGGTGAGAGAGGTGTTGATACAGACTCTGTATCCAGAGAGTGACTTTAATTCAAGGACTCAAGGCCAGAGGAAGTAGTCCCGTGAAGCAGAACCAGTAGAAAACATCACTACAACAAAACCTGACTCACTACAGCGTAGATGGTTGGTCAGATTAAAACACCATCTATATAGAGAAGCAAATCATTCCTAATAACTTATATATTTAAATACTAGGCAATACTTCTTATTTGGTAGCAAGAGGCTAAGAAAATACATCTGCTCAATGCCTAAAATAAAAAAAAGAAAAAAAGAAAAAGTAGGTGCTTTCCCAAAAGGTCCACATAGGCTAACAAAAGTAACCTACTGCAGTGCGGTCCAAATCGTGTCGTTTCTTTCTCTTTCTCATCGCTCGGGTCCCTTCCGTGGAAATCTTTGGCACAGGAATACCATGGAATGACATAGCGGATCACAACACGGTGCTAACAGGGGACACTCATGCAGACCTTGCTCCGGTCCCGCAGGACGGCAGGTCAGTGAACCCGTGCACGCACCACCGGGGCAACGTACAACGACAGGGGTGCCAAGAAATTGTGTGTGTGTGTATGGGGGGGGGGGGTACGCAATATGGGTGTGAGAGTACAAAAGCAATGGCTCAAACACGTCAGAATAGAGCGAGGGCAATGCTGCTTTACTTCACAGAGTAATGGATCGCGTGGTAACAGTGTCTATGACAATGCCTGATCTGGTGGTTGTATCTGCGATGGGTGTTTTTTTTTTTTTTGGTTTTTTTTTTCCTTTCTAGGGGGCGCCGGCCTCTGGCTCACAGAGACGACTCCAGCTCTCTGGCAACGGCGGCCTCCGCCCCGGGCTGCAGGAGCGTCTGCGCCGCTGCCCTCTGCTCCGACACCTCGCTGATCACCTCCAGGGCCGGGGCCGCGGGGGCCTTGCCCTCGGCGACGCCCTTCTTGTCCGCGCTCTGCTTGTCCGCCGTGCCGCAGCACAGCTTGGGGGCGCACTGAGTCCTGCAGGAGAGCTCGCAGAGCGAGTCCCGCGACTCCGAGCTGAACGTGACGAACTCGGGCTGGATGGTGGTGGCGTGGATGCCCTCGTCGTGGAAGAAGTCCTTGATGCGCTTGGCCACGTCCATGTAGGACGTGGGGTCGTGGCACTTGATGTGGGCCGTGGCGATGATGCGGCTGCCCGCCAGCTGCCAGATGTGCAGCTCGTGAATGGCCAGCACGCCGTCCAGGCCCAGCAGCCGCTCGTTGAGCCGGTGCATGTTGATCTGCTTGGGCACGGTCTGGAGCAGGATGAGGGCGGACTCCTTGAGGAGCGGGTAGGTGGTGTACAGCAGGATCCCCACCATGATGACGCAGAGCGTGGGGTCCAGGTAAAGGACCCAGCAGGGGCCGGCGAAGGTCATGGCGGACACGGAGGGCCCCTCGGGCAGGCCGACCACGGTCTGGTTGACGTGCTGGTGGTCCGTGCTGTGGCTGTTGATGCACGGGTTCACGCACGTCTCGCCGGGCGCGCAGGGCTTCCACACGAAGGTAAAGATCAACGCGTTGACCACCACGATGACGGAGCCCAGCGCGTCGCCCAGCACGTGGAGGAAGACCCCGCGCATGTTGAGCTGGGACGACGAGTCGTGCTCGTCGTCCAGCTCGTCGTAGTGGGTGTTGCCGTTCATCTGCACATCCTCACTGTCCTTGCAGCTTATTTCTGAGGACAGAAACGACAGGGATGGGTCAGGATTGGTCCCCTCGTCCAGGTCCCACACCAACTCTTATGTCTCTAATCATAATCAACATTGCGTCCGTCTGACCCAACCAATTTTGGGCCCTAGAAATCGTTTGATCGGACCTTGGCTTGATTTTTGAGACTTTCCGCGACCTGCTGCGGACAGTCACATGGCGCTGCATAAAGCAGGCCTTGTGAGTAACCCAGGAGGAGATTCCATAAAGGAAAATATCTGGAACTGATAAATCCGTCCCGATACGCCACACGCGAGGTCAAAGCGCAAGTCCATTTAAAGAATGAACACAATGTTATCTGGGATTATATTGGGGCACACGTGCTGGAAATCCTTCACACAAGCCGAAAACAAGTGGAGCGTCGACGCCCTTTGGAGAAGTTTGAGCGCGGTCACCTGATGTAGACGGAGTCGACTGACTCGGAATAAAACAAAGCCAGTATCTGCGGGGAGATTACGCAAGCGCGCCCGGACGCCACCTGAGCCGTGACTGGCTTCCGCGATGGGAGGCCGGCGGGTCATTCATCCACAGTAAACGGTGTCGTCGGGGGCTGTGGTCTCCACGGTTACGCCAATGTATGGCCCAGTAACAGACCGGCGGGGAAAGGGGGGGGTCGGGGGTGATGGGGATTCCACTTATTGAAACCGGCAGAGCCAAACCCTGTGGGGAGAAATGGCATTCCGTGCATTCGTCCCACTGTTTAAAGACGCGGGACGTGGGAACAGGAGCCGGGAAGGTGGTTGGTGTCTTTTCCTTTCCGTTTGGCCAGGAGCCACCCAACCACACCCCCCCCCCTTCTCAGGAAACGTGACACGGTTAAATTACCGGTATGCGTTAATCTCCTTACACCACACCAAACAACTTACTCCAAAGTTTTCCCGGACACCCCCACCCCCCCACCCCTCCCCGGCAGATGTGTGGTTGGGAAGCGATATCAACAAAAAACACCAACACTTACACAAGAGCCCACAGCGTCATGTCCAGGAACACAACACACATCTGTAATCTGGACACTGATGGATGGCGTCACCCACCAAACCAGCACCCTCCACCCCGTCTGTGGGTGGGTTTGGGGGGGTCACCACGGTTCTTACCATGTTTCGGTCTGCTCTCCCCGGGGCTGCTGTGGTTCTCCACCAAAGTGCTGGTCTCCGGAGATCCTTTCCCCCCGGAGCTGCCGTGGAGCTTCATCTTCTTGCCCTTGGCTCCGTGGCCCCCTCCTCCGTGCGAGTGTCCGTGCCCCCCACCGGCGTGCCCGTGGAACAGGCACAGCCCCAGCAGGTTGACCAGGAGCCCCGCCGCCCCGACCCCGGCCACCACCTCGGGGCTCTCGATCTCATGGGGCTCGGTGAAGCGCTCGATCGCCTCCAGGATGATGGTGAAGCAGAGCGCCGTGAGGAACACGGCGTTCACCAGGGCCCCCATCACCTCCGCCCGGATCCACCCGAACGTGTTCTTGCTGGTCGAGTGGGTCTTCTCGGCGAACCGCACCGCCACCAGGGCCACGATGAGGGCGATCACGTCCGAGAGCATGTGGAAGGAGTCGGAGAGCATGGAGAGGGAGGAGGTGATCCGGCTGACCACCACCTCCACCACGAAGAACACGAACGTCAGCGTCAGCATGCACAGCAGCCGGGCGCGATTGGGCTCGCACGCCATTTTCGCCCCCCTGTTCTTCCTTCTTCTCGTCCTTAGATCGTCGAATCGAACCGAACCCCCACCTCTCCCTCCTTCGATGGAAGCGGGGATGGAGAACCACCGGGATCGGCGCGGCGGCCCTCCCGATTCGGCCGGGCTGGAGCTAACGATGCGCGGCTAGCCGGCTCCGGGGGGGGGTACAATGCGCTCGGACCTCCTCCTGTCTTCACCCGGCGACGGCGGCGTCGCTCATAATCTAACCGAGGACGAGGGAAAGTCTCAGCTGCGACGATCCGGAGGGGGGGAAAAAGAGAGAAAAGGGAGCCGTCAGCATGTTCTAGAAATCAGGGCTGTTCTTTTTTTTTTCGGGGGCGGTTTGCGGACGGTTGAAACTTTGCACCCGAGCCGGTAAACTTTCCACACGGAACACGGCTCGGCCGGGCCACGCCCACCGCCTTCCCCATTGGCGGAGGGGGCGCCAGGCGACGCCCGATTGGACGGGCCGCTGCGGGGCTTTTCGTGTGGGCGGGGCGAGCGACGGTGGTGACGTAGGCGTGGAGTAATTGTCATTAGGGTTTTTAATTATTGTCGGACATTTACGCGGAGAGCGCACCAGCGCAGCGTTTAGGACGGTATAAACTGGTAGTGTGGTTAGTTGTGCGCGTGTATAAACTTGATCGAAGGGAAACAGTGATTCATCTTCCAAAATGCACCTTATAACCACAACACGTTTCAACTATTTCATCTGCCAACACCTTTTTAATCAGCTCTAATCTGATCAAGTCATCGTGAACAGTCACATGCTGACCTTTTCTTAATCGCGTCATTCTCACCTCTATCTTTTTTCTCCTTTAATCAATGGCACAGATCATTGATCATTGATTAAACAATGCGATGGGGACCTCTTGTGGGAGTTTCGATGCAACAGGACCGATCGATTACGTTTCCATAAACTGGCACTTTCATATAAATTCTTTATTATTTCTGTGTGCTATACGTACGCGATGTGTATAAAATATTGTCAGTGAAATAATTCCCAGGCGTGATTTCGTACAAATCGAAATTTCAGTGTTGTGAACTGATTTAAAAACTCTGTTTACAGACATTTCTACAGCTTGCAATAACTTCCATTGCACATACAGTTAAAAACAATTGCAGCTACCATTTCACAAAAACTACTTGCACACAAAGCTTAAATAAGCAGAGGAACATGTAATCATATCCAAGTTGTGATGGCCTTCAGAGCTCATCGTAAGCCAAGGACGTTCCTGCTCTTTAGCGGACACGGCTGTCCTTCTCTCAGAGTTTGATCACACACGTTCGCCACGTGCAGCCTCTTCGCGATCAGTTGTCGGGCCATCTCGATCTGAGCACCACTGTGGGGCTGCTGCTCTTTCTCCATCACAAAGTGGACCTTCTTTTTGCCAGGGGAGAGATCCTCGTCTACGACAACGGAGATCCAGGAATTATTGATCAATACATAACATTTCTTGTCAGGTGAGGTGGTTTTTTGTTTTGTTTTGTTTTGATTTTTTTTAAATGCAGCTTTCAAATTCTTTATTGGTGGATAAAACAATATAAACAAAATTTTAAAATACATTAATATGTCCCATTCCAACAGATGAAAACCAAAATAAATGATTAAATGTTAAAAATAATAAGAAGCATAATTCCAGGTTGTCCTAGTCAGCTGATTAAATCCAGAGGCCTCCGACCGATTTCCATACCTAACAGTGCCCAGTGTCTCTGCTGCTGCTGACGGTTTTGGTTCCTCAGTAAATTCTCCGCTCTAAGAACACAGTATGGACAAACTCAGTATCGTTTATTCATAAATAGGCCATTTCAGTGCTAAACTTAACACAAAATACCTGTCAAGTTTCTCATTTGCCAGTCGCTCACGGACACAAAGCTCCTGTTCTCGCTCTGAAGATCACAAAAAAAAAGGAAAGTAGTAAGTGCATGGAGGGGGTTTTCTACAGAAATATCTAATAATCCATCATCGTTTTACAGGCAGAGGGTGGGAACAAAAGGTCAGTCAGCATGTGGATGGATGTGGGATGAAGGCCTTACGTTGCAGCCTCTCCTCACGCTCCTTCAGGGCCTTCTCTCTGTCTTGCAGAGCCTGCTCCCTCAGCCTCAGCTCCGCCGTAGTCGCCGATGTCGGCTCAGCCGGGTTTCGAAGGGGGGCGGATTCGGCAGACTTCCTTCGAAGTCGCACTTGTGCCTTCAGCTCCTCGGCGACAGCATCGGCCAACAGCTTGCTCTGCAGGATGGACTCCACGGAGGGCCTCAAATAGTCCTAAAAAGGACAGAGGAAGATCGACTAATGTACCTGCATCGAAGCACGAGATTAAACAACGAGATGGTCATTTAATTCTCCAACCTTTAAGTTTAGCATTTTGCTGAGCAACGTGTTCAGTTCCTCAGAGTATCGGAAAGGGATTCTCCTGTACTTCCCCTCCCTGATCTTCTCCGCCAATTCCTTTTGGTTGTAAGCTGTAAATGGAGGGCTAAAAAAAATGATATATATGTATATATTAGAAGTTGCTCAAAAATCAACAGCTTAGAAAGAAAAAAAGAAACATCTCAAAGAAGCGTTACAAGACTTACAATAAAGCACACAGTTCATACAGCAAACATCCCAGAGACCAAATGTCTGATTTCTCATTGTAGGACAAGTGGTTTATTTGTTCCTGCACAAACACAGAGCAGAAAAAGTGATAAGGATGAAAACAAAACCGAAGGATCAAGACTCAACAGTCCATTTTAAGAATGCCTCAGAATGGAAGGACTCACTGGAGACATGTAGTAAGGTGTGCCCACAAATGTCTTAGCGAAACTGGTGTCATGGTTCAGGATCCTGGCCAAGCCAAAGTCCCCCAGCTTGACATTCTGTTTGATGTCCAGGAAGATGTTGGCCGGCTTCAGGTCTCGGTGCAGGACTGTGGCCCCCCTGCCGTCGCTACGCCTGTGGCACTCCTTCAGGGCCAGGGTGAGCTGCGCCATCACTCGCAGGATGAACTTCTCCTCCAGGAAACGCCTGGCGAAAGGAATCAAGAGCACCGTGACGCCCTTCACCGACGCGCAGCATCGGTCAGCGCCTCACCTCTCTTTGATGCACCGTGCGACGAGGCTGGACAGGTCCCCCCCCTCGCAGTACTCCATCACGATGTACAGGGTGGTGCTGGTCCGGTCGATGATGCGGTCGTAGTACCCGACGATGTTGGGATGCTTGAGCTCCCTCAGCAGGTTCACCTCGGACACCAGCATCTGCTTTTCAGCCTCTGACATGGTGCCATAATCCAGCTCCTTCCACACGAGGACCTACAACACCAAAAGGGAAAAACATTGTTCTGTTATTCTGTCATACAACACCTCTGCTTAAAGAAAATCCATTTTAGGTGTTGTTATACACGATGCCCAAACAGCCCAAACAACATTTATACACGTCACAGATGTGGCCAACATCAATTTAACTGAATTTAATGAAACATTCTACAACATTATCCAGTATTAATACACATGCATTTACGAATGACACCGAAGAGCCCCCATATATTAACATTTCCATGAATTCCCTGCGTTTTACATCTATTTATGGCCTGTAATACAAACTATAAGGCCAGAATTTCAGCGGTGTCCGTCCAGGTTAACGACATCGGTTGACCTGAGGACAATATTTTGAAGTTTATTCACCTTGCCGTCCGACTTTCGTCTTATCTTTCGACACCTTCCATAAGAGCCGGAGCCGATGGTGTACAACACCTGGTAGTCCTCCACCCGGGACGGCATCAAAACGAAGCTTCAGCGACCCAACATAAACCCGGGGAGGCTGGCCGGCTCCCTCCTCTTTTACCAGAGGTGTTCCGTCAACGGGAGACGTTTAGAATCGAGCAAAAAGTCCGAGGAGGGGAGGTTGTTCGACCCGTCGGAAAACAAGGAAGCGTCGTTTAAATCGGTGCCCAAATGACGGCTCCTGATTGGCCCGCTGAGCCTGTGTCGCGGCTCCTGATTGGCCCGCCGAGCTTCTGTTGACTCTCCTGATTGGCCTGCTGAGCCTCTAGAGCGGCTCCTGATTGGCCCGCTAGAAAACGCAAGATGGCGGCGCCAAAACCGAGGAAAGCGAGGGAAAAAGCGCGAGTGTCCACAAGGTGGCGCTAAAACGAACAAAAACGAGCGAAGACTTAAAGTTCTGCGAAAATTATTACAAATTCTAAATAGTTAAAACGTAATTACAACTAAATAAAACATATCATCTCTGTTTATACAATTTGGCACAAACTTTCAGGCAAAACATGAAATATGTTTACCCCCATTTAGCTGAACCGTATTTCAAATTAAATACTTTGTTTTTTTATTTTCCTTTTTCGTTTATTTTCTTTATAGAGGGGAAATAAAAGCATGGGAGGAAGATAAAAAAGAGGGTATTTAATTCAACATTTAGTCTTTTCTTGGAAACATTTTTATATCTAGCGGCTTTTTTAATTGAAGAAAATATATAATCATGAGTTTGAATGAAATTTAACTCAGTCGTGCTGTTGTGAAGCAGCGCCCTCTGCTGGCAAATATAGGTCAGACCCCACTGAAATGCTTTCAGTTTCACTATAGTTGTTTAAGGTGACAGCAGCCTACACAAAGTAATACAGAAAACAATTGAAGTAAAACTCGTTGTGCAGGCTCGACAGCTGAGATGTTTGCTACGAGTTTGTTGTTTTTTTCTTAAGGCATCTTACGTAGGTTTCTATGGCAACACATTGAACAGTCCATTCACTCCTACAAAGAGCTGGAGGGGTTTGGGCGTCTGTGAGGAACCTCACATTAGACGGCCCCTGACAAAAGCTGGTATCATTTCCATATCCATCATAACTCTCTCGCTGGTGGGGACCCACGGAGGTCGTGTGATGACCTTTAAAAAAAATACACGAGTTCAGTCAACCCCTTTTCTGTCCTCTCCAAGGTAATGGGAGAGAGGCTTTCATCCGTACGTCCCGCTGTAAAGCAACAGCAGCTCCAGACCTTCGGGGTGTGTTGGTGAAGCCTTGTGCATATTTCGTCCCATTTTCCAGGAGGCTTCCTGCCGTTTTCAGCCTCACTCGTCACTGGTGGCCTGGAGCATGTGGCATTTAGGGGAGACCCGATTCATGGCACAGCTGCTTTGAAAACATCAGTAATGTGACTTTTAAAACAGACACTGATCACCAACGCTGCATACAATATCCCCGGTCGTCAAATGCATCCGAATGTTTCATCCCAAATTACATTTTGCCAAAAAAGTATACTTTTTTTTTTTTTTTTTACATATTCAATACTTTCATGGGCGAAATGTCAGAAAAAGAAACATTACGCAGTTGCGACCTTTAAGATGTTTTATTCCAGCACAAGTATTTTGTGTTGTAAAATGGCTGTGTAGCTAGGAATTAAAGGAGAAGTACAAAATGGAAAATTACAGACACTTCTAGTAACATTTGTTTGAATCCCTATCGTGCTCATTTCCTAAAACCACATTGAGGAAAACACCTTCCTTCTTTGGAAACATGTCAAATAAAAATAAAATAAAGATACTTCAATTCACTCTCTTGATGGAGGGGAATCACATTTACAGCCTGATTTAAAAAGTTGTACCTACCCCAGCCAGGTAGCCCTTTTTTTTTTTTTTTTAAATTTATTTTTTTTAAATCCTTTCCCGCCAACAGCGCCACACTGGGAGGTCAACATCAACAAAGGCATATTTCTGCATTTGTTCACAATAACTGAACTTTTCCTCGTGTAAATGACGGCGCGAGTACATTCGAGAGGAGAGCTGCGTCGACACACGCGTGGTCCCCGCTCGCGTGGGCTGGACGCCGTGGCGTGGTTCAGACGGGATCCAAGTAGTCCTCGGGTAAAAGCCCCAACGGGGACCGGGGGGACTCGTCGGATCCAGATCTCGGACAGCGGTACGCGTTTAAAACCGGCTCGGCGTGTCGAACAAACGCGGAGACGTACAGGAGCGCTGTCGCCTCGAGGAGCGCCATTTTATAAAACAAAACACAGCGTAGACGAGTGAAGGCAAACCCCGCTTTCACTTTAAAAAAATATTATGATATTTCAACAAAATCAGACCAAAAGGAAAGCAACGCTGCCGTCATTCCAGCCATGGGAACTCTTCCTTATGTACAAAGTTTAAACCTAATGTGACACGAGGGGGACAGATTTAAAATCAAAGCCTTCGCTCGCCCCTCGGACCCACAACCACCAAAGAGGGAGAGAAAAGATGAGCACGCGCACTCACTCAGGCAGGTTCTGCTGTAACTTTACAGTAATGACACCTAAAGCTGTGGAGCTCAAAGTCTCTATTTTACAACGCTGAACGAGAGGGAAGCTTCTATCACAGAGGCTGCTTTTCTTCCACGTGTTCTACCACCCTGACGACACTGAGCATATGGCTTACATATCTGTGGTGATGAGTTCAACTCCCGGGCCCCCCAGGCAGCTGTGGGGAGATGGGTGCATGTGTACGTCTGTGTCTGTGTTCGGGAGAACCGACTTGGCCGGTGGAAAATTCAAATTAGGATGCATGATATGTTTGGTTTTTTTTTTCCCCCCCTTACATTAATTCTGTAACCTGCTTGTTTTTTGCAGATATTTCTTCAACAGACTGAAGCTGAGACGCAGATGTGCCTCCAGCCGCACAAACAGTGGTCGGGGACAGTTGGCGTGAAGCTAAACTGAGGCTACCGTAAAGCTCGTGGAACACTAGTTTTTGCATCTAGCAAAAGTCCTCACAAATATAGTAAATAAGCACACACTTGTGGTTCATTTCACAGCGTGAAATCTGGAATTCACAAAAAAAAAAAAGGGGGGGTTAGCACAATATTACTGTTTTTTTTTTTCCATTTTTAAGGAAACTGCAGCACCGCTGCCTCTTCCTTCACGCGACATAGAAAGGATCCTAAATGAAGCGCTGCGTCATAGCCACCGAACAGTTACGGCTCTCAGCAGGGCCAACACGTAAAACCACGACTCCTCTTCCTCCTCTTCCAGTGAGCTCAGAATACTGCCACGACAGACAGATGGACACAGTGATGACCGATAGTCAACCAAAAGACATCGACGATGAGGTGGGGATATCGGGGGGGGGGTGAAAACACCGACAGCCACCGCTCGGGGGCGCTTCCTGGGTGATAGTTAGGGCAGTACAGGTCCTTAGTGCAATGGAGGCCGGGAGGGCCGGGAGGTTCATACAGCTGCTCACTCTGGGAGGTATGGTCAGCCCGCCGGTCCAGCGGGCTTCATCAACTCTCGAAGAGAATCGAGGGCGAAAACGCGACGCTCCTCGACGCGCGTGACCGCGCGTCCCTCTTTCAAACTGCTACGGCTAGAGCCGGGGGAGAGGGGAAGCGGGGGGCGTGTCCACGACGTCCTCTGGAAGAGTCCTGAGCCTCGTGTCCTGATTGCTGAATAAAAATGTGGGTGGCAGGTCGATGAGGACATGTAAACATCAAAATGTGGGCTGTGAAAAGTGCGAGAGATTATTCTGCTAGGCCAGTGTTCGAGTGTGCGGTGTGGACTACAGCTGCGACCAGTTTCACGTCGTATGGATAGTTGGAATCTGTTTGTTTCTCTTCCTACATGTTGTATTGTCCCCCCCCCCCAAAAGTCACACCACTGTCGAATGTACATTCATCCATCGTAGGGAGCAAGTTGTCATTGGGCCACGCACCCACCGATCCTGAGGCTTTTGTCAGTGGTCCAATAAAAACTCTAGCCTTGTCAGTGCACTCAAAACAGACCGCAGTATAGGTACTGGAGGACTCTGAACCACACGAAGCCAGATGCAAAAGCAAACGACTGGATGGCGCACAGCCAGACTGGGTCGAGGGTCATCTGTCGGGAGGCCACTTTCTGTGTCCCGTCTTGCGGGAATGAACCTACCGACAGAGCAAAAAAAAAAAAAAAAAAAACAAAAAAAAAACGTGACTTTAGACTTTGACTGGTGTTAAAAACATAGTGGTTTGCACAGCGATTTCAAACTGGAGCAGTGGACAAAGTTGGTTGCCATGGGAAACAGGAGAATTGCCATTTCAAAAAATCTACCAGAATGATTGCAGGTGGTTTGACACAAAATGACTGAGGCAGACCTGTGTCGTAGAAGTGGGCCAGCAGCTCTTCTTTCTCCACAAACCTCTGGTACAACCAATCAGTCAGGGCCTCCGCCTCCACCGGAACCTCCTTGATCGGGTACATCCTGATGAGACAGAGAGAAGCCGCAATTAAACCATCGTATGTGGGGAAAACAGATAGAGTTAAAATAATAAAGAAGAAAGCATATATTGAAAACAGTTTAAAGCAGACTAGGAGAGGCTCAGACGTAGACTAGATCTACGGCACCAGACAGCAAAGCGCCCTCTACCCACCGTCCTTATTGGCATCCAGCCCTTTAACCGACCATCGACCTCTACCCCAAATATTAACTGTTTCCAGCTGTGTGACACAATGGGATGTAATTACTATTTAAAAAAAAAACAAAAAAACATTTGCTGGCCTGTACCGTCAGTCAGCACTGAGGACGCTTAGGTGTGAGTCTCACGTCCGGCCATTGGGGGGCGGAAATCAGCCGCACTCCCACGCAGCCAGTCGTGGTCACCTTCAAATAGAGGTTACAGTCTCCTCTCTTGGACAGAATGATTCCTCTGCACTCAACATTTGCTCAATATTCCTGACTGGATAACAGCTTCAGTAAAAGTGCATCCCTTCCTGCGAGATAAGCTGCTGCAAGATGGACTTAATAAGTATTGACGACCAAAGTCAATCTATGAAAGCAGTTTAGACGAACGGGCGACCACTCCTGTCAGTTTGATGTCCCGTCATGTTTTAAGCGCATAAGCATGCTCCTCCACTCAGGCAAGTATGGATTTATGATGGCTCGAAAACACAACATTTAGCAGTCAGACAGTTTAACCTGAATATCACGTTAAAAATCACGTTATTAGAAGCAATTCCGCTGGAAGCGTGGAAGGCGGAAAATTGATGAGAAACCAAAATGATTAATCGCAATGACAGCAGAGAGCAGACTTTAGATGAAAATCTAGATCGACAGGAAAAAAACAACAGGAAAAGCCAAAGCATCTGATGAACAATGTGTAAATTGATTAGCAGATAATTAAAGCTATTTGACTGCCTGCAGCCACTATTTAATCATGTCTACTCACAAGTTCTGATCAATAAAACACCTACCATAATAAAAATCTAAAAATGTTGGGATTACTATGAAAAACTTCTTCTTGGGAATGATTTAGCTCTTCATTATCATAAAGCAATTTAATTCTCTCTGAGCTCGGTTTTGTGAATAAAGTGAAACTTAAATCAAATCCTCCATTAGCAAGGACCTCCCTGCAATCAACAACAATAAAACTGGACATTTTCATAAGCGCTTTGAGCGCTTTTACAACAGCACCAACGGGGGAGATAAACTTCCCAGATAAAGTGAGTGGGCAACTAAAGCAAGGCGTTGGCTGAGGCCTTTCCTTCTGGGTCTGTGGGTGTCAGATATCTGTTGGGTGTGTGTGTGTGTGTGTGTGTGGGGGCAATCATGACCACGCTCAAGCTCTGAGAGAAAGTAGCTGAAAACCAATCAAACGCACCTCAGGGATCATCCTGGGCAGCTGTTACAGCAGACGATATTAAACCACTGCAGGACGGACTCGGATGGCCGCGCCTCCGGATCAGACCATTCCCACACACGTGACGGGCTGCTTTCTGTTTTTAGGGGCTCTGAGACTGTAACCGTATCTCCCGGGGTGGAAACGGACACATTTGCTGTGCCAGGAGGTGTGCCAGCGTGGGTCTCTGTTGGTGAGGAGCCAGCAGATGGCCTGTGGCCACGGCCTCTCCCTGCTTTCAAACCGTAACCCAGTTGCCACCAGTCCGCCCGTCACATTTGACACTGTGGTGCAGACAGACGGCCGAGCTGCGGATTCGTTTTCCGCCCGTGACCTTAAACGCCATTTACCGCTGAGGGCTGACCTCTGACCCCAGATGCGGACGTATTACTCTGATTCTGGATTTGTCATCCTTGCTCCACTCCTGCAGACAAAAGGCGTGACTATAAATCCAAATATAGCTCCTGTTTCTACTATATTCACGAGAAGAAAGACAAAGTGGGGTTATAAAAAGTGGAAACCGGAAGCTTGTGGTTCTTTTTTGGAGGCTTTTGAACCAATGGGCTTCTGTAGCGCTCTTATCCTCCCAATACTGTTTCCATCTCTCACAACACCGGGAAGCTAATTAATTTGGACGGTTGTTGGAAAACTCTGTTCACTCAACAAGGCTCTTTGGAGGGGAGCCAGTCATTGTTCGGGGACTCTACTAGGTCCTAAATCTCTCTGGCTGGGAAAACTCGAGGAACAAAGTGGTGCCCGGAGCCTCCCACTGCTGGATGAAATAATACAAGAGGTGAATATTGAGATAAGCAGCTGAAGGAACTTGGGGACTGCAATCAAGTCTCCCGTCATTCTCCCATCATTTTCTGCTTAAGATAAGGCCCCTCATCTCTGTGCACCAAAGCTCAAAACCCTTTCAGCCCTTTTCCTTAATCACCTGTAAACTGACGGTCACTTTTAATGACTAAACATTGGCCAAACAGAGAGGAGAATAAAGATCTCCTCTGATGCATATGTAAGCATGTTCCACATGACTCCTAGAGTCACCTGCAGCAGGATGTTGGGGCCTCTCCAACTGCTCTAATTAGACTCAATGCTACTCAAAGAGACTCAAATAGAGAATTTCTTCAGTAGAGCCCAATATGTAATGATGGTGGGGTGATGCTTGCCCGTGCATTAGACGGTAAAACAAAATCAGCTGCCTGACAAGACAAAATCGCCATGAAAGAGGTCTAGAAATGCAGATTCATGATGGAAAGGGTAATTTGAGATCTACCAGGCAGGAGCATGCCGATAAAGTCCAGAACAGAGAGCAGAGCAGCGGGCTGGTGGGAATGAAAAGCCGAAAGCTGCGTCCATGAGCATGGACCTCACATTTGGGGTCAAAATAAAGGCCAATGAAACAACAGTCATATGCGGGTGAAGACTATGACCTGACTGGAGTCAGACCATGGTTTGGGTCTTGTGATTGGCCGGATAAGAGATCCTTCCTGCATAAGAATAAGCAAACAAAGGAGTATACCAGATTGTAGACATGTGAACACAGTCGTGTGTTTAAAAGGCAGAGTTGGCCAACTGTGTACTCAATTTCCCCTGTGGTTGATTACAAAAGCAACAGCAGTGCACGTCTGTGAACGCCTCTGTGTAACTCATGCAATTGCCCTGTACCTTTGCTAAAGGACAGTCTGACATTGGAATCAGGGATGGGCTGGTGACTTTCAGATAAGTGAATAACGCAAACATATCTCAGCAATAAGGCTCAGGTCAAAGGCTTTTACTTTGAATTATTAACAGAGTTATACAGCAAGTTACACTGCACACAGTACCTTTATACAGTAATAGTCTAAAGTGTCCACACTTTATTACACATGTAGAGTTTAATGAACAATAGCTGAAGATGCTTCAGCTGCAAGCTCAACTGTTTGGCTTCTGTCAGAAACAGCTGCGTGTGCGGCTCCAGCGGGTGCATGTGATGAGCTGGCAAAGTCGGACTCCACGAGTCACATCCTATTTCAGGTATAAAAGAACTTGTGTGTGTGTGTGTGTGTATATACACACATATATATATATATATATATATATATATATATATATATATATATATATATATATATACATACATATATATACATATACATATATATATACATATATATATATGTGTGTGTGTCTCTGCTTTCATAGGACTACAGCGCAGCAGAAAAACAACATCAGCAACAAGGTGAATTAAATAGAAAATAATTTTAATGTATTTTACACCCACTCCAACTGTCCTCTGGCCCCTATACACCCACCCACCTCTCCCATCTGCCATTCACACAAGGCTTATTATTCTGCAATCTGGAAGGCCGAGATTATGGGAGAGAGGGCAGAAAACACTGAGATCGAGGTTGGGGCTGAGGGGTGAGGAAAGGAATTGGGAAATACGGGGAGATGGGAGGATTAGAAAATGCCACGGCTCATCTAGGGTATTACTTAAAGCCCGGCTGACTGTTTAAAAGCAGAGGCTGAGAAGCCAAAGTAACCTCTGGTGCACAGTGGTTGAAACACGCTGCGGGAAACGACAGCGTGTAAATCAGTGAGCCTGGAAGTTCAGTCCGTTCACGCAGAGGCAGGGCTGAGATGAACACTGATTTAAGAGCTGATCTGCTTCATTTACCTTTGTCACAATGTATTTATGCCTGCATTAATAAAAAGAATCGCCTCTAACATCGTGCATCGAATGAAGATCACCAACTGCTGCGTGACTCTTTAGAATGCTGCTGACCTCCTGGTGTTCGACTCCAACAGGCCACAGTAAAGTGGTGACGGGGCTCTGACACTCTTTCTAATGTTCTGACCTGCTCGTACATTCTAGGTTAACAAAGGCTGCACTCAAAACAGAGTGTGCCCTACAGCCACAACATCACTGTACACCGGCAGCCTCTCAGCTTCACATTATCATCACTTTTGTGGCTGTGTGTGCACACTTGTGACATGAACAATCGTGACCTGTTCTTGGTTGGTGCCTCCCTGCTCGTCCCCGGGCCTTCAAGCTGCTGACCACGCCAGAGGAGCCGAGTGTGTCAATGACCGATTAGTGTCCCAGCAGAGGGATGGGGCGAGAGCATACTCTGCTCTTCTAATTACAGCCCTAATGAAGCTCTGGCTTTAGTCTGAATGAGCAAATGAGCCTCCAAGGAAGCACCTGCAAGCCAGGAGTCCATAAATGACCTTTTGCCTTTAATCTTTTGAACCAAGGAGCCCAAGCTGTGGCAGCATGCTCTTCAAAAGGCAAAGAGAAAATGACTATGACTATTCTTTGAGTGCTGCTTAGGCTTGGATACATTTCTGCTGATCTATCCTGCCACCAGGGGGGCCGGGTTTATCTTCAACCTATTGTGCAGAAGATCTAATCCGGGCACTTGCTCAACGTACGCCTGACTGGATGGATTAGTGTCGTCGGGGATCTGGTGGATACCAACAGCATGGAGCATGGAGCAAATGTATTGACTTTGCATGGGAAGATCATTTTTGTTAAAAATGACACCCTGATGCTTTTACTTTTGCATATTGTTAAACTGATATTTTTCCCAGGTCTGACAACCATTCAGTCAGCTAGAAAAAAAAAGCTAATAACATGAGAAGACATGATGAGAGAGTGCAGAGCACAGACAGATGGCACTATACTTGAAGTTTCCACAGTAAACCAGTCGTCAGCGCAGTATGAAGCTTAAACCTGCTACTTGTGTACAAATTACACATGTGTCAGACCAACATAAAAAGCCCTAAAACATCACAAGTATTCTACTCTGGTGTGTGGTGAGCATTCCTGTGATGTTGATTATACAGTGGTCTTGTCTTTTGCATACTGGCTGAAAAACTAATTTGCTTGTTGAAAAAGTCGCCAGTGTTCCCCAACGCAGCCGACACCATCATAGACAAACACATGCAGCTATTTTAGAAGCAGCACAGGACAACGCTGTTATTACCTGTAGTGCACGTGCGTGATTGTAGGAGGTCTGTAGCCAAAGATCCAGGTCTGGATGTCCATGGGTCTGGCTTTCGGGTAAGCTATTGTCACGTCTATTACCCACTGCAGGCCTTTACGTTTGTTACCTGTGGGGTTAAAAGAAAAATAATTTGTAAACTGTTTTCATGTGGATTGGGTATAATTCACATTACATTACAAACGAAACACTAAAGAAGGTTCATAACAATAACACACTCTTTATTATAACCTCTGTGCAGTAGAATGTGATGTCAAACAGAGTCTGCCTGTTCCCCTTATTTCCCTATTTTGACTGAAAAAAACTCATCTCAATAATATCTGATCAGCATCTAAAAATACGCTGGTGGGAGCCATCTCCAGTCACAGCACGGCAGTGCCTTTATTTAGTGGGTGTAAAGGTGAATTCTTAGCTACATCATGTATGTGAAGTGACAGCAAGCGTCAAATGTGTGAGATACAGGAATTAGCTAACAAACGGGCATATTGGTTAACTTTTTTAAACTGAAGTGGGAGGAACAAGACTAAAAATATACACCTGGTGTTTCAGTTATATTAGTTTTTAAGGGACATCACAGATAAATGAAGCTAATGGAGGAATAAAACCCAACAGCGTGTGAGGAGTCAACTGCCAATTGAGTCAACATTAAAATGATTTATTGGCATCTTGGTATTGATGTGACTGGGTACCAGTTCAACTATCCCTGTGTGGGTAATTAGATACAGATCTCTGTCCAAGCGTGCTGAGAAGCAGCCATAATATCTCGTGAAACACTGGCTGAGGACCAGGGCTCGGAGCCAAGGTGTCTTATACACTGCGACAAACAATACTGTAAAAACAGCAGTCATGGTCATTTAAACTGACATCAGAGAGGCCCCGTCGTTCTGCGAGGAGCTGTAAGAAGAGACAACAAGATGGACGATATTTGGCTCCGTGTCAGACCGCTCCACAGGCCAATTACAGCGTTTCAAGGACACACTCAGCCATTCCCACAGAAAAGTGGGTGAACAGCTGCCTCTGATTGGCCGGGCCCATCCAACACCTTTGTCTTCACACTCGGCCTGAATCACTCAATTCTGAACTCGGACCCGTGGGCGGAACCCATGCTCAGCGTCGTCTTTGGGCCTGGTTGATGCAGCAGCGCCCACGTTTACATCAAATCTCATTTTCTCCAAGTGGTCCATTTGTCTGTGCGTGAGTCAGCAGGCTCCCAGCCCCTCTACAGATCATCAGAGAGGGTCACGAGGAGACAGCACAGCGCCTTTGATCAGCCAGACACATGCTAACACCCAAAGGAGTGTATCTGTGAGTGTGAGCCTGTGTGTGTGTCTGTGGGTGTGTGTGGATTGGGGCACTCTTCAGTATTATCCTGCATTGGTTTTACTGCTATTAACAAGATTTACATGACATAGAAAGACAAACTGGGGGGATTAAAACAGAGATGACCTGAAGCCACAAAGAAACATACAATTTATGCAAAACCAAAATAAATAATGTAGACAATGATGAAAAAATTCTGACAAAGATATGATTAAAGAACCTACAAAGATGGCCAAGAAATAAAGCTGGGCTCGTGTTTGACGGTAGGATAGCAGACAGTGTGCACAGCAGGCTGGAGGACGTGGAGCTGTTACCAGCCTTGTGGAACACTTAAGTCCCTGTGCGTAACCCGTAGTAATGGTGGCCAAATCTGTTTGCTAATTTATTATAAACACAAACCACCCTGAAAATGGAGTCTGTAACTGCGCCAGGAGGAGTCTGCACTGCAGTCATGAGGGACACAGAGGCTACATCTCTCTACACACAGGTCCTCCCTGACTGGTGCTTTAAAGACCTCTCTAGCTTCAATAATGGCTTCATATGATGGTTCCTGTCCGAGCTATCCTTAAATACCCTGAAAAACATCATTAAATCAGTCTCCAAAATAAAAAAGATTTTTTTCACAATGCTTAGCTGCCAAGGTACACAGAATTCCTGCCAAATACACGTGGAGCTGCTCTCTAGGGAGAAAAAGGACTCTCCTGTAAATGTACACTGGAGTTTCGGGGACCTTGATGGGATTTTTTGGTTTGGATCGTCAACCCTTGGACTCCTGGACAGGCTCTAGCAGCAGTCACCTTTAGTTTTGAAAGAAGACCCCCCCCAGGGACTCAAAAAAAAAAAAAAAAAAGATGTGATATTCTGTGTTTGATGCACGCTGACATGTCACACAGACCTAAGGTCACATCTGACTGAGAGCTACAGCTCACATTCAAGGACAGATCAGCACCTGCTGATAAGGAAGAAAATGGTTCTTATTTTAGGCTGTGTGTGTGTGTGTGTGTGTGTGTGTGTGTGTGTGTGTGTGTGTGTGTGATACCTGTCTGATTAGGGGTCCCACTCTCACTGCCCACACTGCCGTTCTCCTGCTGGGCAGACAGGGTTTTCAGGATGACGTGGGTGGCACCGAGCCGAGGAAGCGTGACGTGGGTCAGGTGGGGGAGAGAGTGTTTTTTAGCAAACACCTGGCTGGTTTCCCGCCGCTTGCGTAGGAACCCGCCTTCAGGAAATAGCACTACCCACTTCCTGTCACGGCTGTGGTAGTATTTTTCTAGGTGATCTTTCAGGTAGACCAGCTGCTTGTCTCTGTGAGCTTTACCCTGCAGGATCAACAGAGTCCGATTATTACAGAAAGTACAGACAACACAGGTCAAAGGTCAAGGCATGGATCACAGATTAGCTGCTTCGAGGATTAGAAGGAGTCTAAAAACAGAGAAACCACCGTTATCTTCACTTTCTCCCTTGCACTTTTGTTTGCCTGAAAGTGACTGTGACCTCATGTATTTTTGATGAGATGCTCAGATGTTAATTTGCTAGCATACACAACCTAAAAAGTAAACAAGAGCCAATCCACAACAATTCACTTTGGCTGTGACACAACTGAGCAGATGAAAAACTTGTCTCAGGCAGATTTCCCGAGTTTATGCTCACATAAAATTTTTTACATGCCTGGAATGGATCTTTGTGAAGATATTTTACTGCTGTTTGTAAGTTAACAGCTTCACATGGTATATGGATAAAAGTATAAAAACTAGAAGATAGAATATTTTGCACTTCTATCTTTGTAAGGGCTTCCAGAGACATAACTCCCTCATCCAAACCTGAACTGAAAACCAAGTAATAACTCACAAAAGGAAGTGAACACACACATACTCCGACCTCTGTGAGGACTTAACCCTAACCACCACAAACCCTTACCTACCTTAACTTGAATTCTAACCTGATCCTTAAAACCAAATTTGAACCCCTCAAACAGACATTTGAAGTTGTATATTTCTGTTTTCCTAAATGCAGTCACACACACGCATGCACATGCATCTCAAAAAAAAGATCACAAATCTATAATCTTCAGGTGATAATTCTGGGTTTATTCACGGACAAGAATGTTTGCACCAACCTAATTTTCAAGTGCTTGTGAAAAGACGCAGATACAAGTTATAATGCTTTCTCAAACACAGGAGGGACACGAGGTCACACTGAACCTTCTGCACAAATTAACCATTAAAATAGATTTCAAGGTTTCAAATGCTATCTTATGCTGCCTGGTGCAGCTGTAGCTCCAAACCTGAATGAATACTGAGGTATGCCTTTCATTAGGAGGGTCTTCTGGGTTTTAGGAAAAAAACCGAAGGAGGGGGTGATTCTGTACCAAAAATAAGTGTGTAATAGCAACTACAGCCTGCTATGTTGCTCTGCTGGACTGTGCATAACGATCTGGAAGACACGTTGTCAGCCTGAGTGGACAGCAGCTGCTTGGAGGACTGAGGCAGATGCTTGCAGAGCTGTGTGGATGTGTGAAGTATTCCGGTGAAGCATTTAAAGAATGCACACACGGGATTGCCAGAGGGGATTCGCAGGGAAGAGATGGCAGAAATGGCTAAATTTGCTGCTTCCCGTCTGGCTGTTAGAAGGCTCGGGGTGATTCGCCCCTAGCACAGTGCCTGATGTGAAATTCCATGGCAATGCATTTCAGTGACCTCAAAAAAAAAAAAAAAAAAGAAAGTAATTCCCTTGCACGATAAGGTAGAATTCTTCCATTTCGGAAGTGGGAGAGGGCTGTGCGGGTTTTATTAAATTTATTTAATGGTTAAATAAGTAGGGAGATGAAATTTAGCTACAATTAAAGTCAACACTTGGGAATTAATTAAAATATAATTGAAAACAATGATAATTCATTATTTATTCTGGCATGAAGTAATATAAAATAAATCTGAAATGTCTCTGCATTACAAACAACTTTTTAAAATGAGAAAAAATTAAAATAATAATCAGACAGCAGGAGTAAATGGGTAAAAGAAGGTGGTGAAATGCCAGAAAAGTCGTGTACTACCAAACACTAAGCGATGCAAGACCAGTTGTAGGGGGTGTGTGACTGAGTGACACAAATGGTGACGAAACCTGCAGCCTTTCTTACCTGTCTGATGAAAAAGTCACCATGGATCAGAGACACGAGGCCAAAGTTGGTGTATTTAAAAACGTGGTCCATCAACCACATCATTTTTCGTACAACCTGAAAATGAAACAATGGATATCCGTCACAAAAACTCAATGGAAGCGCAATAACGCAGCTACATTAGCCGAGGCATAAAGTGCTACAACCCCACTGATGCCCCCCCCCCCATTATAACCCACTCTGCTGCGGCTGTGGCCGACTCCTATACCGTGAGGACAAACTAAGCAGGGATGAAGTTAATGAGCAAGTCATTGCTTTTGAGCACCACAGCTCCAGTACAGCGCCATTTTACAATGCACATGTTTCACTCCTCTCGAACCTCCAAGCATAAAAATGATGATCCCTCCCTGGATCAGACCTTTAGGTGCCCATGCTCACCCTGTGCACTGCCACGCAAGCACAAACTGGACTGCAGTTGTCTAGTAGAGGCCACGCCTTGCAGGTCAAGACTGTTTTGGGGGTCCTACACAATAGTCATATTGTAATGCCAGTTTATTTTGTCATAGGTAATGAACAGGAAACAAAAAAATTGACTACATGGAACCAGACAAATGGTTCAATCAACTGCCTTGAGGGTGTTCCTGATTGTGAGGTATCTCATCCTATCAGTTCAAGCTGGATCCAGGAATAGCCCCATGTGTGAATACCGAAGAATTCAGCAAAACATTGCTAAGATCGCGCCCTCACAACCACGGGACTGATGAAATTTTGCTCTGAATCCGAGTTTGCAGTAATGGAACAGACAACGACGCCTCCAGCAGGGAGGATAACAAAAATAGTGGCAACAAAAAAAAAAAAAAAAAAAAAAAAACCAGCCAATCTCCATAACAACTTGTACAGGGGGCAAGACTGAAAAGTACACCTCCAAAATTGTTTTTTTTGTTTAAGAAAAAAAATGACTGACCTAATTTTCCCTCACACCCTTGTTGCTAGTGATAAACAGTATAAATAGTATAAATAGAGTATGAATTACATAATCTATTGGCTTTGTTTTTTATTTTTTTAAACTTAGCGGTATAAAAGGTAATATCCTGTGTAAGTCTACATAAAACAATCCTGTGCAATACTTCGGTGTATTTTGATTCCCTCACTTGAAGGATGTCGGATTCTGATCTCACCCGAAACACATGATGGAATTTACAAGTTACATCCAATTACAAGCAAATAGGGTCTGAATCATATTAGTATTTCATTTCCAGCTGCCTTACCGTGCCCTTGTCTTGCAGACACATCATCAGGGTGCACACATCTCCTGTGGATTGGTGGTTAACTATGACCATGGCTTCCTCTTCTGAGATTGGTCGTACGTCATCACCCCATTCCGTTACTGCGAGTGAGGAGTAGGAGAAAATCCTTGGTTAAACATTGTGAAAATCAACCTCTTTTTTTGTGAGGCTGTACATTTTTAATACATCTTTTATGGCTTTTATGTGCAAACAAACAAAAATGTGGGATCTTGAGTGTTCACCTCTGTTTCAACCGGTGGAACATGGCCTATGGCTAAGTTGTGCCACGAGAAGGCAAATACGTATAAACAGGACTTTTATAGAATTCAAGAGAGTTATAACAAAACCAGTGTTACAAGCTTTTAGATGTAACCTGTCTGGTTTGTTGTCCAGTTCTTCTTCCGCCTGTACCGTAGCTGCTCAAAGCAAACTTAAAAATGATCCACGGCTTCACAAGAGGTAGGACCATGGTGTGATTCCGTACAAAGGAAACAGTTTTATTTATTTTTCCAATCCCGACTCTCCCGTAATTCAAACATCCTACTGTCTGTTAGTTGAAGACATGATTCAAGCTGCTGGGTGGATGTTTAATTCAATGCTGAGGCTATATACACTAGCAACAGATTCTGCACTAAAATGTGATTCTGTCCTAAAATGTACATGAAATGCTGAAATTAAACTTTTATTTAATTCCACTTACACTTCCACTACACTTTGGTTTCATTTAGATCATCGAAGATACTTTCTGACTAAATCCTGAAACATTAATATCATTTAAATAACGCAAGTAATGGAGGTTCATCAGAAATCCCCTTCAGATTTAAATTTGGCAAAAATGCAAAACTGAATCATTTAAAAAAAAATAACTTTAAGAAAAACACTAAAATATTCAAGTTGTAGTTTAACTAACATACACCCAGAAGGAAACATTTTCACTGAAGTTACAAACAAGATCTGCTCTGATACCCTTCCATAAAGTCACAATAATCTATTCAACTTTAGAAATCTAATTTGACCTTAAAATTCAATAGCATCTTAATAATGTACAAGCCACCCACTTGTTCTCCACTGAAGTAGCAGCTTTTAGAACATAAATACATGAAACTGTCAGCTGATATCAATGATTTCTGCCAAAGCAGAGGATGGAAACTACATAAGCCTGGAAACAACATCATCTCAAAGTTGAGAAGAGACCATTACTACAGCTGATTAAAGAAGCTGTTCTATGTTTGATTCAATCTGGATCACAACAAAGGAAAAAATAAGTTGATTTGCTAGCAGAAGGTAGATAATTAACAAGACCATAAAGAAGCCTTCAGTCTGAATTGATAATGCAAACATTAACTTCCTGTTTACCCTGATGAACCGATGGGGAACTTCCTCATGATGACACAGAATCTGACAGAGGCCTTGACAAATTACCCCATATAAACCGTTAAAAACAAATGACTTGAGCAAGAAACGACATATTGTGACACTTCCTAAAGTTAGATGGGATGGGACGTAGCATGTACCGCAAAAGTAACACCAATTTGTTCTGTATAGGAGCGCGCCTTCCTGCTCGCTGAACCCCCTGCTGTTGCCTTGCCCGTTGAATAGATGGTGTCGTCCGTCAAGAAGAATACATTAGGGAGATTGTCTTTGAGAGATGACACAGTTACGCTGCGGGATGACAGCCGTGCTGCGGGCACGCTGTCTAATCTGCTATTTGTGGCCACCTTACAGTGTACAGCTGACCTTGCCATTCATCTACAGTGAGGAGGAGAGACATGTGACACAAAAGCAGGGTCTCCTTCATGAAATGTGACGGCTCGTGTGTTTGAAATTGCTTCCGTGTATAAACTCCTGATGCAAATCAGTGACGCTCCAATCAAAAAATTCAGGGAAGACTTAATAGTTCAGCCTCGTGCAAGTAGTTGGATCGGTGGACTGCTTGCTGAAGAGAAACTAATTGTTTTTTTTTAGTGCGTCATAAAAATCAAGGATCAGAAACTCTTTCAGTACCTCATTGGAGCATCATACTAAATATTGGAAGACACCAAAGGTCAATGTGCTTAGATGGCACACAAGCCGAGTTCTCAGCTGATCTGAGATCTACTCCAAAGTAAACGTAGAAGGCCAGAGCACACCACGTTTCAGTCTATATGGAAAGATCAATAACATGGAGATAAATATAAAGCAACAACATTAACATAATCGGTCACATCTAATGAGATGCCACTTAAAATGAGCCACCACAGTTACCAGAATCTATTTTCAGTGGACCACAAATTTCTGAAACCTCTGGGATTTAACCCCAAACCATCCACTTGATCCACTTGAAACTCGGCTGTGTACGAGGATCTCCATTGTTACGTCTGTAACTGACACTGTGTCGGCAAGAGAAGTGTAAACTACCACAATGGACGCTCAGCCAAGGCTGATATCAAACATTCTCATTCCAAGTTTCCAACAAAGGCCGTTTTCAGAGCAGCCTGGGAGATGTCCATCAAAAATGGTGTGTGCATACTCGCTCCATCCAGAGAACAAGTCTTATCAGCCAAGAAACAGATAACACTTGTGTGGGTGCAGCACGGCTATAAAGAAGCTTTGACAAATCAAAGGGCGTTTCAGTTATAGCACCAGAGTTATGTGACTCATGTTGAATTCTCGGCTGCTTGGGACATCTAAAATCTGACCGATCTAGAACAACGAAATCCATGTAAATATCCCATTACTGCCGAGCTAAGATCTGGCCTTCAAGTGTTCTGGCGTGCGTGTTAGCGATGTGTGATTTTGAACTCGGTGACCTCCGCACCAAAATGCGCTTGGGAGCATCTGTTGCGCTCGTCGGGCCTTCGCAGAGAGGCCGATTCTTGTTGCAAATGCCTGAACAATTAAAAACAACATTGTTTGATACTGGCCAACGTCCTGTTATCTTCCGTCTACTGTTTGGAAGAGATCTGGCCAAAGCTGCAGAGTTGAGAGAGGAGCAGAGTTGCTGAATGAAGTTATATTATATCAGGATAAGGCTAATAAGCAGCCTCTCTGGTACATCAGCACAGTGGGGCTGTGTGCAAGCATATGGATGACTAATTGGAGGAAACTGAGTCAAGTAAACAGAGCTCTGACTGTTGCTATGATTCCGGATGAGGAGTGAACAAAGGTTATAATAAGGGATTTATGATCCTTGCCAGTATAGCTAAGTGACACTATCTCTTGTGTCTGGTGTTTCAATGCCGAACACTTCAAATCTGAAATCCTGTGACGTTAATCAGGAAAACCAGTTCCAACCACGTGCTTTGTGTTTGAGTAATTCTCTTCATATTCAAATACATCTCTGCTAAGTTTCAGTGTTTATCTACTCACCTCCTGCCTGAGTTAATCATCTGGAGCCCCCCCCTCCCCCCGAGATTCAACGTCTTCAGTTGAAAAGATGGAAACACCCAAAACCTTGATGTGCACATTAAGAGCAGGAGAAAAATCATATAATGCAGCAGCAGATGACTGGCGAGCACGTTGTTCCATAGGAAAACATTGTTCTGCCAGACATGGTGGGGCTCAGAATCTCACTGCTGTTTTCAACAGAAGCGAAAAGGGGAAACGACTCCATAAACAGATACGCCAAATACGCAAGCTGTTTCCTGTAAGATATTAAAAATGTGGTCAGCTAAGGACATAATAATCATCGTTCATTTCCCATTTCCTTCAGTAACACTGTGTGGCGTGGATGAATATTTAAAAAAAAAAAAAAAAAAAAATTTTGTTGCTGAATAAAACAGTAGAAATGGTCACATATTACAACTGACAACATAATGAGGCGCTGAGACTGTTGCCCTGGTTGCAGTGTTGCAATGATAAGAGGAAGGTCCCTTGACAGGTTATTCATACAGACTTTTGCATCACCGATTCTTCAGCTTGTAACATTTACATCCAGTCATAAATGAATGCTATAATCTTATATTATCTACACAACCTTTGTTACACATCTGATATTGTTATACACGTACTACTGGATGAATATTGGGTACTCCACAGATTTGAGAGCAGGTGGTAGCAGGGCTGATCAATTCATTCCTTTTAAAAAAGCCCTTGATAGCTCTGCTCTCATTCTCTGTCAGGCTGCTGCATATCGCTTTTAAAATGTGACCTCCTGTCAGCGAAGGTAGACCCTCTGAGCTCAGCCACGTGTACCCAACGTCAGCAAACACTTAGTCGGACCACCCCTGCAGGAGAAACCAGGTAATTTGAGGGCCTTTTAAAAGTGTCAATCTCATGCCATCAATTTGATTATATCCATTTCAGTGAAACAAGTTTAATAAGGGCCACAATTACCTTCAATCATTTTCAAAACCACCAGTCCTCAGATTTAGCAGTGCGACTCACTTCCACATTCTGTCAATCAAAGTTAAACATATTGCTCCACACAAGCCCAGGTGTTACATAGGCTGAAAGCTTTGCATTATTAATAAGGATGCCTTGTTGCTCCCTTGTTCACCGCTTAGCAGTTTGTAAGCATTTTGCTCGCAGCTGCGTGCAACCGAACACCGGTGACTGCTTGAATCACCTCAAGTATTTAGTGAGCTGAAAAGAAGTTATGATACGCAGTCGCAGGCTTATTGGAAATCTTGCTAAATTCTGGCTGTGTGAACCAAATAATCAAGGGCAAACCTACTCCACCAACAAAGTATCAAAATGTGCACGAATGCATCGACTTAAAGCCGCCTGAGTGGGGAAGAGCAGCGAATGCACGGATGTGGGTGTGTGCGGGACTCTTACCTGTGTAACCTGCAATCCAGCCCCATGAAGACACCATGGCCAGCAGCCACTTGAACATAATTCCTTCAATGTGCCAAAAAGCGGAGCTGTCCCATATTCTGAGCGGCTGCAGGAGCAGCAGGTAGAAGCAGTAGGATGGGATGGCTACACAGTTGTTGAGGAACATGAACACGAAGCGGACCACAGCCCTGAGCAGAACCCAGCCCAGTTTACCGGCACCGTCCAGGAGCTGTGCCATCCTGACGCGCACGGTCTGCAAGGCAAACGGGGGGGAGAGTCAGCGTGGTTGCGAGGGCTTGATCAAACCAGGGTGGGACACCTATGGGTGCCTCCAGGCTGATCCACCACGAAGGAGAAGCAGAAGGAGGAGGAGGAGGGCAGAAACCTAAATACAAGACTGTAAAAATAATCGCTTAAGGCCGATTCATCTCGCTCCAGCCTTCAATGATCCAGGTCCTGGAGTGAAGGTTATTTATGGTGGCCGGGCAGATCCAGGGTCAGCTGTGGCGTTAATGCATGCAAAGAGGGGACCTTATAAGGTCCAGACCTCAGGATGGAGCACTTCAACAAATGTTAGCAGCAAGAGGAGAGATGGGGGGGGTGGGTTAGCATCAGGGGGGCAAACGTGTCAATAAACAACATCAGGGACCTCAGAGGCGTCCTAGCGGCGAGCATGAGGGGGGCTACGGCAATATAGGAGGATATAGGGGATCTGGTGCGAGGACTGCACCTCGACCCCGGCACACGGGACTCACCCGATTAACGCCGCTGAAGGACACCCGGGGACGGAGACGATCGTCGGGACGACACCAGCGAGTTTCACGTGCGGCTAACCCGAGCGGTCAGGTTAGCATGGTTAGCTGCGAGCCTTAGCCGGGCCACTTTTTTTTTTTTTTTAAATCACTTCGGGGGGCCGCGGCGGAGGCGTCCGCTACCAGGAACACAAGCCCCGGGCGATGAATCCGACGAGGAACCCATTTAGCTGGCGTTCGGTGGGCTACTAAGAGGGGAAGGGGGGGGGTAAATCCAAAAAAAAAAAAAAAAAAAAAAAAAGGGGAGGGGAAGGGGGGTGTTAGCTCGCTAGCTGGCTAACGAGCCCGAGCGTCGCTGGCTCCATCTCACCCACAGACCCTGGGATAAGTCCTCCGGCGCATCCTCGCTACCGTCATCCGCCGAGCTAAGCTCCCGTCGGAGGGCGGGCCCCGGGGCGGTGGGTGGGTGGGTGGCGGTCGGTCGAGCTCGGGGTGGAGGACACAGAGGCGGTTCCCCTCGGGAGGACGGCGGACTCGGACCGCTCCGTTATCCGCCTCCGAACCGAGTCACGCGTCAAGTGCGCGGAGGCGCCGAGAGCGGAAGCGGCGCGTTCGCCTTCGAAATAAAAATAAACCACCTAAAAAGCGCGACTTCCCACGCATGCCCGCGCCAAGGCGGTATTTAAATAATGCATTTAATAGTCACTACCGAGTAAGGCGCGTCCTTGTGTATCTTTTGGAATTAAACAGCCTCGCGTTTGGCGCGACTTGAGCGAACGCCAGAAGGAAGCCGGCTTATGACTTTTATTTTGAAAACCCGACAGAAGTCGGTTCATCCCTTGGCCCCTTGACTCCTGCTGACGCCAGACCGCTTTATCCAAATACTGCTCAAATGATAGGAAATACATAAATCACCTGCACTTATTACAGTCAGCACTTCTGCTTATAAGGGTATTTGAACGAGTTCAGATTCAACATATATTTAAATGATTTTTTTTGCTGTACTTATAAACTTTGAGGCGTGGTTATTCCTTCCTTAAAGCAGTCTACACTGTACCAGGTTTTTATTTTACGCCTTTCAAACGCGTCTGGAATTGACAACGAAATTGTGTTTTGAATGAGCAATGATTAATTTGTTTGCTGCGCCCCCTGCTGGCAAGGCATGCGCGGTGAACCCAAGGGTATTCTTCAAAAACACATCCCTTTAAAACGACAGATTGTTTTTTTTTTTTTTTTTGATCAATATTGATGGAAGGACAATATAGAAACTAAAATTACTGCCAATTCTCGTGTACTGCAATCTTGGATTTAGTCTTCTGGTTTTGTAGGACATATTGAAAGTACAGAATCAAGCTGAGAATTTTAAATCAGAAAACCTATGCATTTATATTCAGTCTCATCACATGTAAAATATGAAAAGATGCTTGCCAAAGCCACCTATAGAAAACAATAGCTTAGAAGCGAGAGTATGCGCCCCTCTGTGGAGCAGGCTGAGCTCCGCCCTGCTGCAACTGATGGCGGAGCTGCTGAGAGTAAGGATCCTCAAGTGATTTCACAGATACTGCGGTCTTCGGTCCAGTCTTCCATTCAATGCCATTCTCATCCACCACAGAGGCCTCCACCGTGACTGTGTGAGTGCCCAGGATGGAGAAATTCAGTAGGAACTGGGTGCTGAAGTAGTCGTTGTGGGGCTCTACACGCTGCTCAATCTCATTGGTTTTAGTATCAAGTGCGATCTATAAAAGGTCAAATATGGGAATGACATGCGAGACAGAGGTGGAACTGTAGGTTAATTCAGGCAGAAAATGCAAAATACCTTGTAATCGGGCCCCGTCTTGCTCTGGAGAACTGAGGTGACATTTAGGCACACAGACTGGATCTTTCTGAAAAGTCCTGGTGTTGAACCATGCTGCACAACCCCCTCCACCTTCAGAGTCAACTGCTGGGAATTCTGCACTGGGATGGCTTCACTCGGAGTGCGTGGGGAAGGAGATAAGGCGAGCTGGAACCACCCGAATCATAACAAGGTCAGCGCAAGTATGTCGATAAAAAAAACCCAAACAAACAGAAAGTAAAAAAAAAAAATCAATAGAAAATGCACCTTTATGCTTGTTGACTGGAGCTTTTGGAAGAAATATCTTTGGAAAGACAGTGGCACCTTGAGCAAGGCTATGACAGCGTCGCAGAGACATCCTGTGTGCTGCGGAACAAAAGAACCGTGTCAATACTGGAAGCATGTTTGACTTTCTTCTGTTCAAACAACAGTAACACAGGGTGTCAACTAAACTCCCAACGCGCTTCATCTTGATCTCACCAGGAACGAGACGGGAGGGTGCTTCTTGGTGAGACCCTCCACTTCCTCCAAGACGTGACTGAAGACAGACATCATGCGTCTCTCGTACTCGCTGTGCGTCTGCACAGAGCCCAGGGGGCCGTACTCCTGAAAGCTGGATCAGTGAGAGAAAAGACCAGTTACACCTTGTTTCCACTGTCACAGCTAGATGTGTTGTAATAATAGCAATTAGAGCCTCAGAAGTATCGTGGCGAAATCATTAGCAAACATTCACCAGATCTCACCTGGCTGTCTGGGGGTCAAGTATGAGCGCTTCTATTACATGTGAGACAAGCAAACAACTCTGTTGTTGACTGAGCTCACAGTTAAGAAGTAATAAGTGACACTCTAAATATACTACAGCAAATAAAACGGGTTGGAGAACAAATATATAAGGATACAGCTCTACGTTGCGAAGGGTGGCGTAATCGGCATCGAAAGACGCCTGGTGTAAATCAGCGTAACGAGCTGCGAGGCCTCGGAACTCATCCATGCACACCTTCATCTGGGGGAAAAAAAACAAAACAGTAGAATGTTCATACTTTCTGAAACCGCTTTTTGCGCGCTGCTGCGTGCATGTCTAAAGACACGAATGCGGCCCTACCTGCACGGCGATGCGACCGCACCGCTGCAGGTCATTGCCAGAGTTGAGGGCGATTGTGGTTGCGATAGCGGGCGGGGGGCTGGTTTTCAAGCTGTTGCAGGTACAAATGAGCTGTGACAGGGCCTGCAGAGTGTCAATCCGCAGCTTGATGAACTCGCACTGGAATGTAAGAGGGCCAAGAGGAGTACTGGCCGCCTGGGGAGAACGATTAATCAGCTTAGAAATACTGCAGTGTCATAAATGTGGCCCTACGAGATACCGTATTAACCCACTCCACACACTAGCAGCCTAAAATGCCATTCCATCACTCTCCAGCTTTAGTCCCTTCAACGCTGGCGTGAGTTGAAATCTTAATCACAATTGAATAAACTGACTGTGAGGGAAGCGATGCCCTTTTGGTAGGAGCGCAGGGCCTCGGCGATGGCGCTCATGGCTCCGCTGTAGTCTCCGTCGGTCACAAGACTCAGGCACTGCTCCGCCTGGGAAAACTCCCTCAGGCTGTTCAGCCAGAAGTAGAAGTGCTCCGATGCCACGCGGGTTCGCAGACTCTGGTACAGCTCGCTGGAGAATTCATGGCACCCCTGCAGACGGACCACAATATGTTAGCCACGCCTGCCCTTCGATAATTAGAACATACAGTGATCTCCCTCGAGGTAACTTTAAATGAAATGTGTCTTGATTAGATGTGTCTCTTTCATAATGGTAATAGCAGCTTGGTGGCACAGATGGTTATGTACAGGCAGAAGAAGACGTTACCATGCGCGAGGCTTGGCGTGCGATGCGGTACACCGTCCAGCCGTTAGCAACGTTTTCCAGTTGCTCTTTAATGACAGACTGGACCTCGGCTGACAGAGAGGACTGGCTGGCTACAAAAATCACTGTCGCCAAGGAAACCTGTGACAAGTGAGAGTGCGGATCAGAACTCCAACGGAAAAAAGATACAGATATCAATAAAGGAAAGGTGGAGCCTGAGCCCCGCGCTGTCGCTCACCAGAAGCTCCTGCTGCTTGTCGGTGGAGGAGTGACTGGCCACTCGGTACAGGTCCACCAAATCCCCCAGCATGCCGTCGCCCAACACCGGCAGGTGGGTGGCGATGGCGGCCAGACTGTGGCAGATGAGGACGCGAGAGGAGTCGCATGACAAGTGGAGCTGGCCCAGCAGGAACTCCACAGCCGACTGGCTGAGATGGGGGCGACTTTTCAGCAGTTTAACCAATGAGGTGAGGCCTGTCTGGAGTTGACACAGGAGGATAGCGACGATTACTCAAACTGGTGTGACTACAGAGTAAAACAGGACGAGGTTTCCAAGGTATTGATTATCTATCAGTCTTAATCTGGACATCTCTGGCCGGCTGTTGTTATGAGCGCGTCTTACTTTAAGTGCAGCCTGAGCACTGGGGCTGCTGTCCTGACTGCAAAGCATCAGAAGGGACTGCACACCAAGAACTGTGTCCTGCTCCAACTGAATTATCTCTGGACACGAGAAACACAGGGGAAAAACCTTATTCTTAGAAAAGTCAATACATTCGAGGTCCCCAACAATGGCCGCGTCTTAAACTAACCATTCTCCGGGCAGAAAATGACAACGTTTGAGAGCACTATGAGCCCATGAGCAGCAACCGCCAGGTTGCTGTGATAACAGCATTCTTGCGCCAGTTTAACAAGGTCAGTGAGGCGAGCGCTACCTGGGGAAAAAAAAAAATAAAATCATTCAAACATTATGAAATGTGCCCAGCATAACTCCCTTTGCATGGAGTTAACGGGGAAAACTAAAAGAACAAAATCACAATACGGTGTGGTTAAAAAACAAATTCACACAAATGGGGGGACTACGGTCGGACAACCTGTCATATTACTGAAGTACTGCTTGATTGCAATTGTTCCAGAGAGTGTGGAAAGCACAGCCATCATTCCCAGTTTTAAAATAATATAAGGGCTGTTCAAGGCACATTCACACAGGGTCTGCAAAGATACAGAAACATCAGGTCACACAGAGGCTGTAAATCAACAATCAAGCAAAGCTGCTGGCAGCGCGACCACATCCACCTGGGTGTTTTCTCTGGTCCAAAGGTGAGGTGCCTTTTTCGCAAGCATCTTTAGGTCATTGACTGCCAGCCTCTTTACAGCTTTCCTGGGGTCATCTTTCAGATACTGTAGGAGCAGCTGCAGCTGTAAACATTGGGAGTATGTTGATCAAAAACTTTCTGAACAACAGTGTCACCCATAATGACATCAGGCCCGTCGAGATATCTATCCATCCATCCATCCATCCATCCATCCATCCATCCCTTTGCTGTTAATAAATGCTTATTTCCAGCATCTCCTTAATGTGTTCTTTGACTCCATCACTTCTATAAATACCAGTGTCAGACTCAAAGCTAAGCCCCAATCACATACTATAGTCTGGTAAATATCAACAGTAATAACTAACAAAAGAGAAAATGCTGTTAAAATATACCTGTTTTGGGATATCAATGAGGGAGGAGGCAGCCAGCTGGGTGAAGGTGTGCAGAGTGACAATGACCATTGGGGTGGAGGGGTAAGAGCTGACCAGGTGCTGCAGGAGATCTCTGCTGCTTGAGGCCAAGCTGGCGTCATGGTGCATGTGTTGCAGCATGGGGATCAACTTTAGCTTCAGCTCCACCGGAGTATCCAAACCTGGAGGGCAGTCAATTGGAGGCGGCACGCAAACTCTTTACGCAATTATAATAAGAACACAACATAAGCTAGATGTCTTATGATTACATAAGCTGCTTACAAAATGAGCATTTCCGCACTTGGCTATGGTGATAAGTGCTCTCTAACTCTGAGCTTTCAGCTAACATATAGAAACCTTCACATTTACGGTAGTTGCTATTTTTGGTCTTCAATATTCTTAATTTAAGAAAATAACTGTTACCTTGAATCATCTCACTGACTTTGTTACAAATCCCAGCAGCAAAATCTCTAAAACAGAAGAAAACACATAAACGTATTTCAGTGTTTTCTCATGTAAATACGGCATGAAAGCTAAAAAGGCTGCATTTGTCCTCACTTGGACTGTGCAGAAAAGCTTGCAGCAGCAAATACGGCAGCTTCTACTTCTATGTTGTCATGCGAGTCCAGACTTTGGCGAATACTGTGGTGGGCGTTCTTCCTTTCTGGGATGATAGAGGCCAAACTTCCCAGCATCCTGATCAAACGTAACAAGATTGAATAGAAACATGCTGCAAACCAATACCGAGCAGAGCGCAATATTTCATAAGAGAAGGTGACGGAACCTCAGAGTGATGGCTCGGGCCACGGGGTCATTGCTGTGGATGACCGAAAACACCCTCTTGACAAATTCATCCACGTTGATGATCTTTTCCAGATGTTTCTCGCTCTGTTGTGTTACTTTCAGTACACACAGACGCAGAAAGTTATTCCTGAAATCAATGACACTCTTTAGTGACTACAATATTGTTAATCAACAAGTGGATGGTGCCGTTTATCTGTGTTGTGTACTGTAGATATCCAACATATTTAAGAATTCAAGTTTTCGGAAATGAATGAATGAATGGTGGAATGCAGAAACAAATAGATTTTATGGCCTTAGTGTCAGAATATAAAGTATCCGTACCCAAGTCTGAATATGTCTGCTAGTTTCAGAAATGCAGAGTTGATCAGAATCGGGAAGGGGTATTTCTGAAAGAGTTTGGGGAACAGCACCACAGCTTCACACTGCTCTCCCAGTTTACCCGACCGCAAACCTGCAAATAGAGCAACAGCAGCGGGTCAAAAATGTTGTCAGGAACAATCAACAATGGGACATAGCGACAACACAAAACATCAGACACAGATCACACATGCACATTACACACAGATCACTCACTCACTCACACATATACACACAGATCTCACTCACGCACAGGCACACCCACAGGTCTCTCTCTCTCTCTCTCTCTCTCTCTCTCTCTGTCACACTCTCTCTCTCACACACACACACATAGTAACACAGACACACACATACAGTAACACAGACACACACATACAGTAACACAAACACTCACAGAGCCGCCGATTAGCAATAAGCTAACAACCTAGCTGGCTCACCTTTGTCCAACTCCATTAAAGCAGAATTGGCGTCCAGCTCCTGCTCGCCATAACAAGCCTCTGACAGAAATGAGCGTGCGGTTGAAATCGACATCACAGCTTATTTGTGTAGTTTTAAAAAAAAAGACCAGGAGGAGAACCATGAGCTCCTGGTATTTGTAAAATTTTGCCTTTGGTTCGACCCGGAAATTGAGAGACATCATTTCCACGGTGTTTTTTTCTTTTCAAAATAATGCTCGTGGATTTAAAATGTGATATCTAAGCCGTTTACCCGCCATTATTAAGCTGGATTCTCGAAATAATTTCGTCTTCCGGTCCCAAAAAATTGTTCATTTCTGCATTATCACGAGTTAGCGCATCGGAGCAAGGTTCGCATCAACGCTTTGGCCGGTACGAAAGTTTATTTTGAAAGTCTAAAAAATGGGTCAAAGTTTCCGAGGAAGCGGCTTCTTTCAGCCAATAGTGGCGCGTAACGCAATTTTAGCGCGTAATTCAGTACGAGGTGAAGAAGATCTATACGCGGGAACCCAAAGCAGCTGTTATGTGCTAAAGGAAGGGCCTGGCCACTTCTCTGTGACCCGAAGGACAGCAGGATTTTTCTCTGCCGGAGACTTAGGATGCTTTTCCGCTCGATCGTTGACCGAGGAGTGGGCAGGCGGAGGCAGAACGGTGAGATTCAGGGTGATCCACCAAGCTGAGGGGCGATTTCTTTGTACCTTTTGGGCCATCGCGCTCTCTACAGAGCTGGACTTAGCCTTCGGCTTAGTATCACGATGGGCTTTACGTAATCGTCGTGTTTTATGCCTGGGATTTTTAAATGAAACACAAAAAATAAATATCAGCCAGCGTTTTTTTTTTAAAACTAGATCAAACTGGATCACCAGATCATCGACATCAGTTGTTTGCAACTGGCTAAAGACACAATGTTCCAATAGTGTGACTAACAATCTGATAAACGATGCTGATTGTACTGACTTTGTTATTTTAACTGCTAAAAGTCCTCTGTAGTTGGTAGTTGTATACTATAACTTTAAATGGGCGTTAATAATATCTGACCAAATAAGTGCAATACGTTAAATGATAATGTCATATTCATTTTTGAATATATTTTTTATTACCAGCCCTCTCTGCAGACTCCTGGCACCAGTATCCCTTGACCTCTCTTCTAGAAGGCTTTCAATGTATCCGACACGATGAACACATTTCCTACGGCAACCTGGGAGTTGCTGTGCCACCATTTGGACTTGCTTTCTCCTCTGGTAACCTACCTTATTTCACACAAGCTCCTGATGGATGAGATTTGAGCAGTCACCCCCCCCCCCTCAAAATCTAAACTAATGTGTCCCATCTTCTCCCATCTCTCAACAGCTCAGAATCTGCAGAATGTTCTCGCAGCAGCCAACGAAGAAGGGGTCGTCCGGATATACAACACAGGAAGTTTTGAAAAACCTCTTCTTAAAGGTATGTGCGAAAGCTGTTGTTTTAAATCCATATATATATATATCATCTGTGTCCACATTGAGGAAGTATCAGAGGCTAACAGGGTGTGCATGTCTGCAGAATGGTTGGCTCATGAGAACGCTGTGTTTGATATCGCCTGGGTCCCAGGAGAGGCTCAGCTAGTAAGTATGACTCAGTGTGTTAAAGCCCATTTAAAAATCAAGAATCTTGTGTCAACTGATTAATCTACTTGGACTTTATTTTTTTACTATTTATGTAAATACTTGTGGAAATTATTTGACTTTTCTTTGGCACTTTAATAATAAACAAAATGACAAAGCTTGTGTACCATTTATGTTCTTGGCACATTGCATTTGGAATTTCAGCACCTGTAAACCTTCTATATGGTTTCCTCTGTGTTTAGGTGACTGCTGCAGGTGATCAGATGGCCAGACTGTGGGATGTAAAGTCAGGGGAGTTGTTGGGCAGCTTCAAGGGTCACCTCTGCAGCCTCAAGTCTGTGGCATTCACACCTGAGGAAAAGGGTAAGGTGTCTCCTGAACCACTTCTATGTAGTTTAGAGGAAAACACACGCATTGGTTAGAAGATGGAACAAAATACAGCTTTATTCCTCTTTACATTTTATTACTGATAAGCAGTTATTTAAGAAAAGCATTGCCTGGTTATTGAAGTTCTCTTCTCTTTAACAGCTGTGTTTTGTACTGGGGGCAGAGATGGGAATATTATGGTTTGGGACAGCAGGTGCAGCAAAAAAGGTACCCATCTAACTTTATAATTGCAGCAGATTCATTCACGGGCATAGACAGACCGGTGACCCTACTACCTTTCCTCCCAGATGGTTACTACAGACAGGTCAAGCAGATCAGCGGAGCTCACAACAAAGCTGAGACCAACCCCTCGGCCAAGGCAAAGAAAAGACGGAGCGTTGCACGTGGCATGGCCCCCAGCGTGGTGAGTTTGACTGAGACTGCCAAGGAATATCACAACAGAGTATGAAGAGTATGCAGTGGTGAACTGGGTTTAAGATGCATGTTGTACTTGCAGGATACCCTGCAGAGCGTCACCGTAGTTCTGTTTCAGGATCAGCACACCCTTATCTCCTCTGGGGCTGTTGATGGGTAAGAAGCTGTTGCTGTCCAGTTCCAGAATTTAGGTCAACATAAAAGGGCAGTCAAAAAAAAAAAAAAAGAGGCATGCCTGATCTCTTGTTGTTTTTGCTTCAAACAGAGTGATTAAGCTGTGGGATCTGAGGAAGAACTACACTGCGCACCATCACGACCCTGTTCCTCTGCAGATATACCCATACCCAGGTTCTTGCATGCGCATGCGGCTCGGTTAGTATTGTGCCATCCCGGACACCGTGTGCACCAGACACACAGGCAGTAACTTGGAGATAACGGCCTTTGATGCATTTCCTTTAGGTTATTCTGGACTGGTGCTGGACTCTACGAGGTCCAACATCATCTGTAACTGCACTGATGATAACATCTACATGTTCAACGTCAGCGGGGTCAAAACTTCACCAGGTAAAGGCGGACTCCGCTCTGGCTGCTGCGCACATCGGGCATCTCTCCCAGTGCATCAACAGATGGAGCGACACGCAAGCGATGACTGTGTTAAAGTTTAACTAGAGGACAGGTAGCACAGGCTTGTTAAGGCACTTTTGAGTCAGATGTGCCATCGCTTACACAACCTGCGTATAATCTGTCTTTATTCTCTCACTGGAAATAAACCACTTTGAATTGTTAAATTCTCACAATATTAAAGTGCACTTGAGCTTTCTCACACTTTAGATCTCATTCAGCTGTTTTACTATGAATATTCTTCATCCCTGTTTGAATTGTAATTCATCCTTCTCGTGCTGCTTTATGTTCCTTCACAGTGTCGGTTTTCAGTGGCCACCAGAACTCCTCCTTTTATATAAAATCCACTATTAGCCCAGATGACCAGTTCCTGGCTAGTGGTTCAAGTGACAATCATACATTTATCTGGAAGGTAGGCTCACTGTTTTGTTATGGCAAAGAAAAGAGTTTCACTCGCTGGAATTAAAACGCTTGCACTTTTAGATTTCTGATCCGAAGCGTCCGCCCATGACACTCCAAGGCCACAGCGAAGAAGTCACTTCCGTTGTGTGGTGTCCGACAGATTTCACAAAGGTACGGCCACAAGCCCTGCGGGGGTCGTTGACGCAGTTTCAGCTTCTTTTATGCGACCGCCGCACGGACTCCATCGGCAGCAATGCCGTCCGCCTTCGAGCTAACCTTTTGTGATATTGATGGGATCGACACTCTGCCTAACCTCCCCTGCTTTGCTCCTAGATCGCCTCGTGCTCTGACGACCATACCGTTCGGATCTGGAGGCTTCGTCGCGAAACGGATGGAGCGCAGCCTTCGGTCGGTCAGGCCAACCTGGTGGGCTGGGCGCGGCCGACTTCCCCTCCAAGTAAGCCGCTCGTCCGCCCTCGGATGACCCCCACTTTCTGTCCCTGTTTCCAGCTTTGATGCGTTGAGCTGAACTAACAAGCACTTCTCGTTCTGGAAAGGAGCTTTGATGAGAGCTGAAACGACCCCTGCCAAGTCCCAGAGGACGGAGAGTCTCGGGGGTCTGGCATCCCCCCGGGCCGCTGCCTGCGCCCCCAGCGGCGCCGCTCTGCCTCTGTCCTCCAGTACCACCTCGCCCGCACCTTGCAAGGAGGCGGCCGTGCACCAGAAGACACCGTCCTCTATCAGAAAGTGGTTATCGCCCAGCCAAGGGTCCCCGAGCCGGGGCAGCCTCCCCCAGCGTCGGGTGTTGTGCCTGGCGGGCAACGGCCCGCCCACAGAAAGGCGGGTCAAGCGCAGGCTGGACAACGTCGCTCCCGCGGCAGACGGCCGCGGGGGAGCGGAGGAATGCGACGGCGTCATGGAACTTTACCCCGCAGCCAAGAGGAGCCGGACCCTGCCCGACCCCCTGCTGCCCCGGGGGAATCGGGCGCACGGCGATTGTGACATCGAGGATGAAAAAGAGGCGGCGTTAAGCCAGACGGGCAAGGAGAATTCCTCTCCCAGGGCAAGTGACTGGCTGTCGGCGATGGGCCAAAAGATGAGAAAAGGTCGGGGCCCTGGCCCCCGAAGCCCCAGTGCCTCGAAGAAACTGGAGGGGAAAACGCCCGCTTCACCTGTAAGTCTAAGACTCTACTTTTCAAATAGCAAATGGCATGCAAAGCGATGATGTCGCAACCAGGCTGCATATCGATTTTCATCTCAAACTGTGAGCAATATTCACGCATGCAAAAAAAAAAAAAAAAAAAGAACCCACCTGAATCCTTGTCCAACAGCGTTGACTTGAGGTCGCTGTTCCTGGCCTGCATCAGCGATGCCTTTTGAAGGGAACAGTCTTAACTAGAACTGCAAAAAGTCTTTAAGTAGCCCCGATGCATAGTTGTTTACTATTTTATGGCCTGCGACTGTTTTCTAGCTGTTGACTTGAATATTAATGTTGGCTTGTTTTGTCTTTTGCAGACCACACGCTGCCCTAAGAGTATGAAGAATATGAAGATCTCCACGTATTTCAAAAGAGGACCTCTGGAATAATCGGTTACACCACTCAAATAATTTTTGGATTTTTTTTTTTTTATTTTTTCAATTTGGACTTGTTTTTCCACCACCTGCCAAAAACAACAAAACAACACTGTTGTTTCCATATCCCAGGAGGCAGGTTCATTTTATCTGGGTCGTAGTTTTTGCATTTGCCTCCTACGCAGTTTCCCGGTGCTGGGTAAAAAAAATATGTGCGTAACAATCAAAATGCATGTTTTTGTGTTTTTTAAAATCCAACAGTTCTGAGTGTTAGTGCATTAATGTGGTATTTTTACCCTCATCTAATACATTGGGGAGTCTCTGGAGCGAATATTGTAAATCAGATCCACATATCTGAGCATTTTTATGGTGTCTGAGATGCTTTGCTTCGTCCCTGTGCTCTTTTTTTTTTTTTTTTTTTTGATGTACAGTTTTTTGATGACATGTCTTAGGAAAACACTAGTTGTTTTCATATGTACAGAATAACTATGTATTGGTGACTTGCTCCTTTTGTATTTAATGGACAAAATGTTCCTTTGCCTTTGGTGTTTGCTGTGTATTGTAAAGTCTGAGTTAAGAGGTTTGGTTCATGGCACACGAGACGGTAAAATCCAGAGCCATTTACTTCAGTGTTCTCTTTAAAGGATCTTTATCAGTAGGAGTGCCTCTGTGGACTATTGCCAGGTGAAAACCATTAATATACTAACAGCTGTAACAATCGAATCGAATCTACACATATATATACACTGCTAATTTTAATTTTGAAGTAACTGATCTTTGTTTTTTTTGTTGTTTTTTTTGTCCTTCTAATCTGTAAAAAAACAAAACACAGATCTTCACTGTTACACAAAGATCGGCATCACACACCTTTTAGGTAACTTATTGCTTTAAAAAAAAGTCAGATCCCTGTTTAATATTAAACCAAAGTTATGTTGAGCCCAGTAGTTCCCACTTTACTGCCTCTGTCGTGTTTGTTTGCACGGATCACATGTTCCAGTCCCACTTTCGGCGCCACCTGATTGGCTGAAACGGGAAAGTGACGTCCGCCCTTCCTCTCGCCTGTGATTGGCTGCCGCGTACGCCGGTCAATGACGCAACGCCGTCAGGCAGCGGCCTCTCTCCGAAGCGTCAAGTCAGACGGGATGTCTGCACCGCGCTGGACTAAACCACCACACGGCGTCTAATCGTCACTTTATAGAGGAATATTCCCTTTCTGAAAAGGCGCTGCGAACGCAGGTGCCGCCGTTTGGCACACGGAGGGCAGCGGCGGAGTAATGGTGGACCGTCGGCAAACTTCCAAAGCGTTGGAGCAGCCTTGAACTTCGTCAAGCACATACTTCATTAAACTCCACCGCGACGTCGGTCGAGGGGTTTTTTTTTTGGGTATTTTTTTTTATTCCAAGGGGTGTTTGAAGACGGGGACTGGGCGTGTGGAAGGGCGACCTCGCCGATCTCCGAGCTGCGTTTCTTTCTTCTTTTTTTTTTTTTTTGCAGGCGCCGAACTTGGAACGGTGGCACGGAGTTGCGCCGCCGTCCTGTGAGCCACCGTCGGATCACCTGAGACAAGCAGCGACGCGCAATGGCCGACGCCGATCGTTCGCTCACGCCGACCGTGCCCCTCGGAGACTTCGCAACAGGTCCGGCCGACACGTCGAGGTGCTGATCGAGGGCGCCCTTCAACCACCCCGGGTCGAACCACCGGCACCGCCATGCGCCCTGGGCTGGTTTGTTTTAAAGATTGTTGACGTACTCGTGACAACGAATAACCCCCCCCCCAAAAAAAAAAACAACCAAACAATCATTTGAACTCGTAACACCAGCAACCGTGGGACCATGTTGGAAAATCCGGAATAAAAGAGGACTTGGACGTGAGTGGAGCTTCGCGTTGACGCGCTGATGCTCTGAAAGAGAGGAGACCTCCTTTTTTTTTTTTTTTTTTTTTTTTTTTTTAAATTTTTGTCCTGGAGGACACATCGGCCGCGTCTGAAGTCTTTGCCAGTTTTTTATTTATTTTTTTTTTATTTTATTTTTTTTTTTAAATCTCTCCCGAGGAACCAAACATGTCGGCCATCTCCGCGTCGGAGAAAGTGGACGGCTTCACCAGAAAGTCCATGAGGAAGGCCCAGAAGCAGAGGAGGTCCCAGGGCTCTTCCCAGTACCGCACGCAGGGCGCCCCGGTGGAGCTGTCGCCGCTGCCGCAGCTCAAAGGTAGGCTTAAGAGGATGAAGGCGTCTGCACCCGAAATAGACCCCCGTGACGAGGACGCGACGACGGCTGACACTTTGCGTGTGCGACAGTTCCTGTGAGCGTGCGCGGCTTGTGTTGTTTTTGGGTTTTGTTTGGTTTTTTGGGTTTTTTTTTTTTTTTTTTTGTGCATTCGCGCGAATGATCCAAATGCACAAATACGGACGCCTCCGCCTCGTCCCGATCTGCTCATTCCCAGATCATTCCAAAGAAAGTCACGTTTCAACGTGGGGGCTGCTGTAGTAACACGCACGGTTTTGTCAGTAGTTTTACTTTTTTAGTGCATCACGCAGTTGCTTGTCAAAGACCGCAGCGGCGTCGGTGTGAGTTCCTGCTTGTGTTCGTGCAGGTTTTTGATAATTATTCAAAAGATAAAAGCAAAAGTGCACACGCATGTTTGATTGTTGCTGCAGACAGAGGACTGTTGTAGATTCTGAAGGAGGAATTGCGTGATTTCCATCCCGTAATGTCTTCCCCCTCTGACTTCAGTGACTCTCAGACTATCTTAAACCCCGCTCAAACTTTTTTCCATTTGTCAAAACCAAACTAATGTTTGTGGTTGCAGTGAAGGCAGGTCAAGGTTGTGTTTTGAGGGGGGGGTGTTGAAGACTGGGCATGCAGGGATGTGGAAAAACATGGAATGAAACAGGGGTGTGGGATAATACGGATGCTTATTATCACCCCGTGAGGCCTCATTTGGTGCACTTCTCGGCCGTAGGTGGACGTGCACGGTCGTCCGCCTGTCAGGCATCTTGTTGTGTGGTCCACCAACTATGTTGATAAGTTTATATAATTCCACGTCCCCAGTGCTGTTTTGGTGCTGGCGTCCATTCAGCAGATGGGCGAAGTCGGCGTCAGTGCGGGGCAGCAATGTCTGACACTCAACCGCTTCACTTGTTCCAAATATGCGATGTTCCCCCCAAAGAACACGATGTGCTTCACCCAAACATGCAGCTCACCAGACCCTGTTGTCAGCTGTCTTTCTGTGGTGCATTTATGGATACCGTGTGTATTTAGTCTGCAAACACGCGGTGTGTGTTTTCCAATGTTTACTCATGCAGCAAGTTTACACAAACTACTTTACCATCATTGGCTATCAGTTCCATATGTTTCTATATGTTATACACATTCTATGCATTTAAATCTAAAATATGTATTTGGTGTGTGATTTTTGTTGTTTTTGGTTTGAGCACCATTGTTTTCCAAAATGGTCCCTGAGTGTCTCATATTGGAAGACCTTCCTCATGTTGTCTTGTGCGTGTGCGTGTGCGTGTGTGTGTGTGTGTGTGTGTGTGTGTACACACTTGTCAGATATTATTGGCAAGGCTCAAAAGCATTGACTTTGAAGTTTCTGGGAGAATAGGTCTCCCTTTAAATTAGCCATAGCTCCCTGAGATAAGATGCAGCACCAACGATCTTCTAGTTGGCGTCTTCGCTCGACAGTGTCAGTTTATTGTCGTTGTGCGGGTCTTGCACTGTTCCCAGGGTTCGAGGGTAGGTAGGGAAATAATATCCCCCCTGTCAAGCTTACCTCATGTTACGCACATGTGCGCTTTAACATTACATACAAGGGGAGTCTTTGGCTCTATTTGGGGCACTACTAACACACACATTTTATTATAGATATACTATAATATTCCTCTCCATGCACTTGGTGCCGCAGCGATGGCACCACAACTCATTGACCCCTTGAAGAGAGGGAACCGTGTCTCTGTGATGGGAGGTCCCTGGTACTGGGAGTCTAGCACAGAGTACACTGATGCTTGAATTTTTTTTTTTGTTGCCCCGGCGTCTTTGAGCCGAGCCCGGTTTGCTCCTTCTAGCACGACTCGGGTGTGTGCCTCCGCCGATCCCACCGTGCCAGCGTAGTTTCCAAGACCCCCAGGTCCCACCACCGTGATAGTGCGGCGCGTCTCCATATCCATGCCTCTCTAACCAGTATTCGTTCCGCCAACTGGCTTGTGGATTTAAAGATTTGAAAATGACAGGTCGGAAAACATGTATTTTCCTTCCTTCAGTGGATTGGTTGGAGTGCTTATAGCTTGCTCCATTTGATAGACACGAAAGATGAGTCACACAGCCATCACCGTTGTTGCCATGGTAGCCAAAAACCTTAAGAATGTGGCCAGGAAAATGTTTTCTAAATGGAGTATCTCATTTATATATATATTTGTGTGTGTGTGTGTGTGTGTGTGTGTGTGTGTGTATATATATATATATATATATATATATATGTATATATATATATATATTTTTTTTTTTTTTTTTTTTTTTCCCCACTGAAGTAGATTTTTCAGTAGTATAACTGGTGCTGGTGAAGTCATTTAGTCTAAAACAGGTCAATTTCTCTGGCTGTTCCACTCCGTAAAGTTCTCAGCTATGGTCCATTTCATTGTTTCATTTTCACATTTTGGGTTGGTGAAGGAGAAAAAGATGTATAATCAGCTGTGATATACAAGTCCTAAACACAACACCGTGGACTACTGGGCAGTTTTAACCACCGATCGCTCATGGAAAACCTGTCCGCCGCGTTGGTGGAGCGACAGCGCGCCAGGGGTTGTTTCCACCATGTCTGCCAGTGCGCAATCAATAAATAATTTTCCATGAAAAAAAAAAAAAAAAGGTTAAAGATTTTGTGATGTAACCTGCGTTCGTCAGCGCCGGTCCTCTCGCTGTCGGTTCCGTAATCAAGGCCTCTGGCAGGCTTTAGTTTACATCCAGCTTTTGTATCCAACCTGCTGCATCCGCTCTAATTTTACTGTCTGTCGTCTGAAGATGGGTTGCATGACGCTTTCTAATAAACATCTGTAACCGAGAACGACGCTCACAGAAAGGTACACTGGGTGCCAAAACACACGCACACACACACTGTGCTGGGTAATCTATGTCATTTCTCCATAATGTGTGTGTGGGTGTAGCGTTCCATGTGTAAATTACGGTGCGTGTGAAGTATTGGGGTGTTGTGTTACAGACACCATATTTCTTAAACAATGTGCTGTGAACTGACAGTTTTCTTTTTTAAGGTAGCGATGCCTCGACATGAATGCACAGTTGCATGATGTGCTCTCGCCTCTGGCTTTTCATTTCAGAACAATGACCCGATGAGAAATAACCTCAGAAACCTTGTACGATGTGTCTATTTTTGACATTTTACTCTGCCGGTTCCGTTTCTCGGAAAATTGCTCCTCATTCTTTTACCATTTTGAAACCATCTGCGCTAATAAATTACGAATGTTGAAAATTTGGAGCATAAATTTATAAGCAGAGTTCTTCCTTTTTCCTTGAAGTGTATGATCAGAGCTCAAAAAGAAAAGAGTCTTAACTTGAATGGGAGCGTTTGTGACCGATGAGGCAGATGTTGATCTGCTGAGATCTTGGAGTGAGGCACAGGTAGGGCTGTGTCAGCTTCAGGCCTGGAGGAGGGGGGGGGGGTTCAGCACAGCCCCCCCCCCCCGCCTTTGGCCAGATCACCTCACATGGTTCTTTCTCAGCGAGGGCAGCAAATGTTCAAGTCAGAGAACAGCAGAGGACGGCGGCTCATGTTTCGGGTTGATTTTGTATGGACTGCCAGACTAAAACCTGCAACTATATCTGAGTCCACTTCATACTTGTGATACTCCCAGTCATGCAGTATCATTGTGAGTTCATTCACTGTACTTCAGACAACTGGCGCCTCAACAAGGCGACCCAGCTCACGTGGCTTAAGATTATACACACATTTCTTGATTTACCTCGTGTTGTGTGTTGTTCCATTTTCATGCGCACTTATATATATAGATGTGCTAAAACCCACGTGTCAACCACATGATGTCTTCGGCACCCAATCCAAACCGTGGCGTGTTTTTCTTTTTCTTTTACATTGGTTAATGTCTTATTTGTGCTGCAAACATTTTCTCCTTATCCAACTGTGTCGCCATCCATATCATTCCCTATAGATTCCCGCTGCAGCGCCCTTATTTGTACTCTGTATTTACTATTTCACATATAAACTCTTCCACTCATTTTTAATTGTTTGGTTGTGGTTCTGATATATTTTGCCAACATCGTTTTAATGTGCACTCCAAACAAATGGGCAGCCAACGCTATACATGTGTTGCTTCTCTTATCTAACCAGTTTAGCGGCTACAGCCCGACCTTCTGGCCGTTCTGCATTGACGGTCATGTTTGGCCTACAGTCGACTGTCATTCCTATTTTTTGTCTCTCGATGCGTCATAGCGTCGCGCGTGATTGCAGGAGCCCTCGCTCATTTCAATTTCCGTCTTTCTAACTCCGGCGTGACTGCACTACTGCACTCATCGTATCATGCTCGCGACACATAATAGGCCGCGCTAAATCCCCAAAACAGGTTTGTCTGAGACTGCGCGCCACTAATCTGTCACAGTTCGGTGGTCACCTGACCCGCATACTTTCTTTAGTTTGTTTTGGTACTAAAAGGCGCTTGGCTTTTAGTTCCAGGAATTGTTGATGCGTGTGAATGTGGTTGCACTTGGCCTTAAAAAAAAAAAAAAAAAAAAAAAAAAAAATTAAAAAATTAAACTGGAAAGTTGAAGAGTTCTCTTCGACGTGGATGACTGAGAACATTCATCGATTCATTCATTCATCGCTTGTGCACCCCCCCAGCAGCTAGAAAATGACCACAGAGTATTTTTTATTGACGATAGACATTTTTAAATAGTCATAAACAAACCTCTGTGGAGTGTGTCCTGAATGTGTGTGTGATGACCTGAGTGAGTGATGCGGTTGTTTTTCCACTCTCTGCTGCGCTCAGATTTGACAGTGATATCATGCTGGAGCAGTGAGACAGTCACCATTGAATGGAGGAAAGCTTCACTATAATGCCGCAACTTAGTCATTTCCCCCCGTGTTGCATTGTTTTTAGACTGACATTTACAACTAATTGCATAGTTTTAACTGTTGATTTTGTGTCATTTCACATTTAATACATAGCAATGTGGATAAAACAACACTTTTACTGTGATAAAACCTGTTTTCCGCAAGTGTGGTTTGAAACAGAAGACAAACTGTGGCCCAACGTGTTGAGCTACCTACAGCATGTGGTGGTGTTTATTATTCCACCCTGAACACACCAGTTGCTCTGTTTCTCATCCTGGAGACAAATCGGCAGCGTATTTTAAGACTTTGCAGAAGCCTGCTGGTGATTGGTCATCAAAGAGACCATTGAGCATCAAAAATAAATGCTGCTTTATTAGAGTTCTCTGGTGTCTTGTCGAAAGGCTTTTGTTTTCCCTCGAGGCTGATCTGTTCTGATAGATTAACAGACCTGGTGGTTGTGTTTTAAGGATGTCAGTTAATTGTTGAAACCTACCTGATGTAGAAATCCGATGTACAGTGACCTTGAGCGTCTTATGAACCGAGAGCGAAATGTAATAAACCATGTGTAATGCTACTTGTCAGCACACACAGACGTCATCATTCCTGTTGTGTTCCTGTTACAGGCCGGCTGACTGCCCTTTTGAATATGGGATCCTGTGAGATTTGATCCTTCGGAAAATTGACATTAAGGCATAGTTGTACCTTCACAGTTAGATATAGAGTTCACCCAGAGCAGCAGCCCGTTGTGCGTCTTGCAGGATCTGGTTGCATAAGAGCTTGTGGAACAGTTTTAGTGTCTGCAGAACATCGTTGTATGAAATTCAGCCCTTCATCTCTCACTTCCTGGCTCATTGACATATACTCTTTCATACACGCAATGACAATACATAAGTAAAGTCTGTGAAGCAGTAGCACATGCACGTGCCATCGTTACACTCTCCCGGGGCCTGACCAAATGCGTCTATATTTGCAAAACCTGTTGGCCTTCGGAGCAGTCGTAGGGTCACCGCAGAGACGGGTCCTGCATCTCTGGCGATGGATTCGCTGTCTGGGAGCATAAGATCACTGACCATAGTGGTTATCATTGGATGGCGTGTCATTGCATTTCTGCAACTGCCACAGGCTTTTAATAGCTCTGCCGGGGTCGGGTTTGACAGCTCTAATAACCTCGGCTGCGCCGCGTCTAATCTGTACAAGGCTTTGCAATCAAAGCTGAGAATGGCCGATCTGCAGGGTGTCTGACACACGACCCCCACCGACAGTGGTCTGACCCAGTGACATTTGACCTCACAGCAGAACAGAGCGGGTTTCTCCGAAAAAAAAAAAAAAAAAAAAAAAAGCCCAAAATCCAAACTTTAAGCATCAACCCAACGTGTTGATTTCTCAGCTGATCAATATCATGTTAATATAGACAGTGTGTAAAGAGGTATTTCAGTTTAATGGTTTCATTCCTGTCCTTCCAGATGCCCCCTCTACAGAACAGCAGGAACTGTTCACCCAGAAACTTCAGCAATGCTGCGTCATCTTTGACTTCCTGGACTCAGTAACGGACCTGAAGAGCAAGGAGATCAAGAGGGCCACCCTCAATGAACTTGTGGAATATGTTTCTACCAACAGAGGGGTACTGGTGGAATCTTCATACCCAGAGATCGCGGATATGGTGAGCACACTCGTTGTTCTAGCGGAGAAGAACCCGATGTAAAGCATCTTTGACCAGCCATGGTATGGATGTGTAATGATGCTGCAGATGCCCCCAGCAGCCTCCCACGATGTTATAATGACTCACGAGCTAAATTAGCAACAGTCACTACTACAGTGGAGTCAGTGTGGTGATTCAGTGGTGATTCAGTCCACATGGCGGATCACCGCCGGTGGAAAGCAGCACGTCCACACTTGTCCTGCAGCGCTCCATAAAAACCCAACCATTAATGACCCTTTTCCACTTAGGTTGATTCAGATAAATAGTTGGTTTAGGGAGGCGATTGCGCCGCTCCCCGCTGATGCTTCGCACATCTCTGGCGGCGACCACAGAGCTTCTCTGTGGAGATTGTCTCCACGGAGGGCCAGGGTTGATTTTCGGCAAAATCTGCACTGGCAGCTTTGCACCTGAAGATGGAATTCGCAGAGGGAAGCTTCCTTGTCTTGACTCAGTTGTAAGCTCGACCTCAGGGGAATTGAAACAGTAGAAGAGTAATAACTGCTCGTTCTTCTGCCTCCACAGGTGAAGTAACTGGCAGGTTAATTGAAGCTTTCAGTCTTTGACTCTGGGTGTTTGCAGCAGCTTCGCTCTTCTGAACTGCAGCATTCTTGCCTTTTTCTTTCTTTTTCTAGCGGGGCTTGAGTGTTTTGTGTTGCAACTTGCCCGTTGCACCACACCCAACAGGTTCGGCCGGCGGTGTTATCATCTGCTGGTGGTGTCAGCTGATTTCCTCAAACAAACTGTTAGACAAAGTTCATCTGAAAGCACACCACTACTACTATTACTACTACTACTACTACTACTACAAGTAATAATAATACTACTACTACTAGTTACTGTTTTTTTGACAATAAGGCCTGTTAGACCTTTCATCTGTTGAATCTGAAAAGGCCGATGGGAGGACAAGCCCTCTCCAGCTCTGTGGTGTCTGTTCCACCGCCTGGTTCGTGAGTGAGGTTGGAAAAATAGTAGGTACACTTTCAGGAAGCTGGCTTCATAAAAGCTCTTCTAAATACTCCGTAACTGGCCTCACGAAATGAGGGGGGGGGTCAACGAGAGCAGCCTGTCAACTGAGGTCGTTTGGAAGCGTCTTCACGGAGAATGCTTCAAGGAACCATAAACGCCTTTTTACGTTTTCTTGTACTGATCTCGTTAAAGGCAAGTTGTTTTCCTGTAGAGGGTTAATTCAGTACTTTCTGATGGTAACTGTTGCCTTTTTGTTTGTCTTTTCTTTCTAAGGGAACAAATCTAATTACTTTATTGGCAGTCAGTGGAGGGAGGCTTTAATTTGAATGCAATGACTTCCACATGTATCTGTGGGTGTGTGTTGTTTACTTGCATATACAATAACCTCACAACAGTGAACCCCCTGAAGTGTGAATCACTGTGTATTCATCACACAAGCTGATTTGTTGTTGTTGAGCGATGGAGTGACGGCGTTGGCTGCAGGTTTGGGTGTCACGCGGCTGATGTCTCCAGAGGGCGTTCTCTTTTTCCTCTCTCTTTCTCGCTGTCAGAGACGGCTGCCGCTCGGGCTCCGACTCCCCTAAAATCACAGGAAATGCACAATGAAGCAAATAGCAGGTTAGTGCGGCGGCGGCGGCGGCGGCGAGCTGAAGGGCATCCGTGGAGACACGGCTCAGTCGAGCATGAAGGGAACGGGCTACGGCAACACCGCTGTCCGCGTCGGCTCAGAGTACAATCGCCTCAACACCAGAACAGGAAAAATAAAGCAAAGTCATCAGCCGGCGCTGGGTAAAAGTCCGCTGTAAATATGCGATGCAGGGTAATCTTTTAAAACTTTTAGACCATGCATCCGACATTTACTGGCTGGGAATTATGGTGTTATCTTTAAATTATGCAGTCATTCTATTATCCTGTTATTCCTGCAAGCCCATACAAGATTAAAAAAAAACCCTCCATTAACCTCCACACCATCTATCTAGAGGGCTTTTGTCAGCATAAGGGATGCAAGAAGCTTAACAGGATAGTCATTTCTTTGAAAGAGCCTCCAGTCCTCAATCTTTTCAAAGGTTCACAAAGACAAGTATTAGCGTTTGACGTCCATTGCTGCGGGAGGAAGACATACTGTCCCGTGTCGAAGCCCCAAGTTCCCAAGTTTCATTCCGCTTCCTCTTAAATGTATTAAAAATCCCGGGGGGGGGAGGGGGCAGCAAGTCACGCAGCCAGAGAACTCCTCTGCAGGCCGGACCTGAGCCGGTGCGAGAGCGACGGTCGGCAGGAGCGACTCGCCGCCGTCTTTCCGGCGGCGCCCGGCAAGCAGGCGGCAGGACGTGCCGAAGGCCACCAGCGCGGCGGCGGCGGAAACGCTACAGTGGAACCACCCGGCCACGGACCTGTCTGATCGTTAGCATTCCGCATGGAAGAATACTGGACAGCAACAAACGCTGGAATCCTGCAACTTCTGGTTTAGCTCAGATACAGCGCTCTCTCTCTCTCTCTCTCTCTCTCGCTCTCGCTCTCGCTCTCTCTGTCTCGCTCTCTCTCTGTCTCTCTGTCTCTCTCTCTCTCTCTCTCTGTCTCTCTGTCTCTCTCTCTCTCTCTGTCTCTGTCTCTGTCTCTCTTCCTTTCTCTCTCTCTGTCTCTCTTCCTTTCTCTCTCTCTCTCTGTCTCTCTCTGTCTCTGTCTCTGTTTCTGTCTCTGTCTCTCTTCCTTTCTCTCTCTCTCTCTCTCTCTCTCTCTCTGTCTCTGTCTCTCTCTCTCTCTCTCTCTATTTGGCTCTCTGTCAGTTTTTAAATGTCCTCACTACCTTAATCTCCTGTTGCTGTCATTTGGATTTTTCCAGCTGCCAATAAGTAATTTGATGTTGTCTTTATCACTTCAGCATGCATGCAGCCTCATAATACCAGATTTTCCAGCTCCCTGCAGCTTTGTGCCACTCTCAAATTTACCCCGGCTAAAAATAACAACGTGGAGTGGAGGCGGCCTGCACCCGTGTTCAGTGATTGTCTTTGGCACAGAATGTTAAAAGGGGAGTAATGACGGACCTCTAATGGGTTTTGGAGGCAGCGATGAAGATCACCAGTTAAATAAAGCGTGGCCCATCAATTGCAGCCAGATTTTGACCTTCAGGTGCCGATTTTAATCTCTTGGAATCGCCCAGAATGTGAGAAGTTCTGTTTTCTGGGCCCAGGTTGATTAAATCGCCGTACAACAGAACAGCAGCTTGTCCCATTAAGTTGAGCCACTCGCAGGATCTGTAAGCCTGCACGTTGACTCTTACTCTTGCGCAGTGTAGCGGCCTTCAAATACACGGTGGTGCACACGCGTGCGTTCATACCAAAAAGAATAAACCGAAGAGTAGAACTAGTAGCATCTTGTTTAGGAAACGGAAAGGCAAGATTAAAAATGGCCTGTGGTGTTTCTCTTTTTGCCCCTCGTGTGTGTGTGTGTGTTTGTGTGTGTGTGTGTGATGGCATTCTAATGAAATGGTCTTTAAGATGTGATTGTATCGTATATTAAAAAGTAATTATTTTTCCTTCCTTCCTTCAGATTAGCACAAATATATTTCGGACTCTGCCACCAAGTGAAAACCCGGATTTTGACCCAGAGGAGGATGAACCCACTCTAGAGGCCTCCTGGCCTCATATTCAGGTACTTCTTCATCCTCTCCCTCTGGTCAGCCTTCAGATCCCGTCGCCATTGGTTGTGTCAAATGTGTTCGCTTCTGTTAAAGATGGCATTTGCTCTGTCTTCCAGCTGGTCTACGAGTTTCTTCTACGCTTTCTAGAGAATCCAGACTTCCAGCCCAGCATCGCAAAGCGCTACATTGATCAGAAGTTTGTCCTGCAGGTAGGGCTCTTCTTCTTTTAATTTGTTAGTGTGGTTGTTAAGGGAGAAAGCTCCATCCACCTAAAACGAGGAACACAGATCAAAATGGAGCCTGGGGATACCTCGGGTTTAATTACACCATGAATGCGCCGCAGCGAGGCCGCTTCTCAATTACGGCAGCGACGCCGCGGCTCTCTTTCGAAGCCACGCAGCAGCAGTTAATGGTGGGACCAGAGGACCTGGAATGTTGGCCACATTTGAGGTGCCTGAACCAACTTTCCATGATGTGAGTGGTGTCGTAGGAGAGCTTTAAATAGCTGCATCCTCTCCTGCTTACTCCTCAGGTCGGGGGAAGAGGACTGTAGCTGCAGTAGAATGAGGTGGAGGCACATATCTTTAAACCGCTCTGAACCCATTTTATGTACTTGTACGAACAAATGGCGTCTGGAAGATGCCAGCTTCAGGTTATTTCCCAGGCCCAAGCGGTATACCTATCCCCTATAATCGCACGCTTTACTAATCCTCATCCTGGCGACCGCTGCTGCCAGTCCATCAGCCGGCGTAGAAGGCAGCCTCCAACGCACGAAAACGGCTCCGTGTGGAGCGCAGAGTGGAACATGTGGTCAGACACAGGGCTGCATGGCGCGCTGAAGGTGGTTTTAAATTAGGATCACCACTGAACTCTTAATGCCAGCGGATTTGTGCGAGGGATCTGATGTTGCGCAGTAAACACCGACCTGAATATCCATTTGCACACGGGGACGCAGGGTTTGCGAGTCTGTTAGTAACTCTTCGTAGGTGGTATCTAAAATTGCATCTGCGAAGTAAAATCAATTGAATGCTAACGGGCCATGGCGTCACACCGGTGTCAGGTGGAGCCCGAGGCCGCGCATTAAGTAGAGTAGAAATAGAAAACAGTGGTTAGATTCACCATCAGCATTGCTGAGAGCTGATGCTCCCGTCACATGGCTGCACTTGTTGCTCTTTTACCTCTTAATGCACAAAGGCTTAATCTCATCTCTTTGTTGGGTGCCTTTAAAGACCTTTTTGTTGAGCAATAGCTATAAATATGTGATAACTAATCTTTTTCATGGTTCTGAAATCCACATGATTAACGTTTTTATTTGATCTGTGTCACCGCATGTGTTTAAATTTGTGCCTCTTTTTTTTTTTTCCCCCCTCTTGTGTGATCTATTTGAGAAAACCAGCCTAGAACAGCGTAGACGCTGGGATATTCTCGGGTCCAATCGGGGCTGTCGTGATCAAGCATGGACGGGCACAATCCCCGAAACATTTTTATAGCTTTTTTTTTCTTTTTCATAAAAAAAGCCATGAATAAAGCTCTTACAAATGGATAGATTGGAATGTTTCCAATTTATTTCCGAAACTCCTGTCCTTGATGGGAATAAAAATAATGCTCAAAAGAGCATCATTATATTGTTAATAGCCTGTAGTAATATCTGTTTTTGCAATTTTATCTGAAATTCCTGATGTTTTTAATTGATTAAGAATACTAATTGCATTAGCCTTTTGAACATGTTGTTGCCATGCAATGATTGGATTTACTACCTAAAAATAATTATTTGAGTCCACTGTGTACTCCTCTTATTATGACAATAACCTTCCAAATGTGAAAAATATGACAGAATGTTCCAGCCATCAAAAATGCAGTTGAAAGGGACCAATTGATGGCATTTTACTTTTATTTTCTTCCAGCTGCTGGAGCTGTTTGACAGCGAGGACCCCAGGGAGAGGGATTTTCTGAAGACTATTCTCCATCGGATATATGGAAAGTTCCTGGGGCTGCGGGCCTTCATCAGGAAGCAGATCAACAACATCTTCTTACGGTGAGTGAAGCACGGATAGTACGGTAAGAATGAAACTGTTGTGTGCTTTAGCTTTTAAACATTAATAAAGGGTAAGGGATAATTATTAGAGTGTGGCGTCAACAGCTGTCCTTAGAGAGGATGTAGAAGACCGTTGACACGGAGGCCTCAGATGTTCTCAGCAAAAGCATGTTGGTTGCTGCTGTTGCTGTGTAACAGTGGACTTCAGGGAAATGGGGGGGGCTCTTGATGTCATTTCCAACCGGCAAGGTGGCAAAACGGTGCACCCACTTTGGCCATCTGTCACCCAGATTAAAAATAGTGCCACAGTTGTCAGGCTCCCCAACCCACATGTGCACATCGACACAAACCACACACGGGAGACGGGTAATGCCGCTCGTTACATCAGTGCACTCAATTACTGTCACATCTCCACCATAAATGGCTTGTTTTGTTTAAAGAAGTCATCAGTGAAAGCACCGCTGGACGCCAGCTGGTCCCTTTGAAAGCTTTCCTTCAGCAGAGACAGGAAACTCCGTGTTAAGATATAAGACGGACAGGATATGACTTTATTAAAGCCTGATGCTCAAAGCAGCACTGCAAAGCTCACGTTCAGCCCGTGTTTGGAATTAAAAGCTTCAAGTTGCCCTTTACAGCGTGTCTCTGCCTGCCGCAGGTTCATTTATGAAACTGAGCACTTCAACGGAGTGGCCGAGCTGCTGGAAATCCTGGGAAGGTGAGAAACGCTCGGCTTACGTTTGGCCCAGTTGTCTGAATTTGCAGTGAGAAGCTTCCCATCGTGTCTTGGTTCCATAGCTTCAAGTAAAGATTCATAAGAAGTCATAGACTTTTTTGTGGCAGACAATCTGTCTTTTGTGTCAGATTGAAAACACAGGCTTTAAATGTGGCCTTCCACATGGGCAGATCACAGACTCGTCCAAGTCACTATCTCACCATTGTCAAGAGTCCCCTGCAAATTGCTGACTTTGGAACCAAATAATGAGACCTCAGCATCGTTGTTTTTTTGCCCTCTCTGTCTTATCTCTGCACTGTCATATTTGTTTTCTGTTTGCAGTATCATCAACGGGTTTGCGTTGCCTCTGAAGGCAGAGCACAAGCAGTTCCTCATGAAGGTGCTCATTCCATTACACACAGCTAAAGCCCTGTCCCTTTTCCACGCGCAGGTATGAGAAAGGCTCTTTACTCTGATTTACATCTGCTTGAGTTTAGTTATTACACTGCACTGAAAGTTTGACACAAATATTAGAGCTCTGAATACATCTTTGCATTTCCTGACTGTGTTATGGCGCCCCTGGTGGCGACACAGTGGAAAAGCAATAGTTCCTTGGTTAATGTAGCTCACTTTCACCTTAAATTAAAAGGATTACTTTTACTTTCATGTCAAGTGTACATTAAAATGCAGGAATGCCGTTTCTACAAAATTCACACGTATGGCTTCTTCTTCCCTAGCTGGCCTACTGCGTTGTTCAGTTCCTTGAGAAGGATCCTACGCTCACTGAGCCGGTATTTACATTTTTTTATCACTCCTACTCAAAAGACAAGGCCCTAAGTTCTAAATTAGTATATGGTCTACAGAATATTTTGCTGACAGCCAGCCACAGAAATGGGCTGCTGCAATATTTTAAATAAAGTTCCCATCATGTGTGCAGGTGATCCGCGGGCTTCTGAAGTTTTGGCCCAAGACCTGCAGCCAGAAAGAGGTATTCTGTCTGTACGCCGCCAGCTCGCACCGGCACCGATCAGCCCCTCACTCTGCCTCCTGCCTCTGTTCGCTCATCATCAGGTCATGTTCCTGGGGGAAATTGAGGAGATTCTGGACGTCATCGAGCCAACGCAGTTCAAGAAAATCCAGGAGCCACTATTTAAGCAGATCTCTAAATGCGTGGGGAATCCACATTTTCAGGTATACGTGTGACACGGGGAGGCCAGATCCACACAGACGGCTGCTTTAAGACAGACCTTCCCCTCTGCAGACATGATGCAACACAACTGTCATCACATCCATCGATATGTTAACGTCTGTGCTTCAATTCATATGGTATAACTCAAAGGACTGAGCTAAAAAGAGGGAAAACCAAGCTCAAAAATACAGCTAAAGCACGTCACTGACATGTATTATCCACAGCCCTTGAGAGCATGTGTCTTATCTCTGTACTGACTCGGAAAGGAAGATGATTTCAAGGTTTCTGGGAAAAAAGGGAAATAATTTCTATTTACTCTGACTGAAATAGAGAAATCAAAGTGTCAGCCTCATTGATTTTTTTTTTTGGGGTGAAAAGATGTTATTGCTCTGGCAGGTTGCAGAAAGAGCTCTGTACTTCTGGAATAATGAGTACATTCTCAGCCTCATCGAGGAGAACATCGACAAGATCCTTCCAATAATGTTTGGGAGCCTCTACAGGATCTCTAAAGAACACTGGAACCCGTATGTACTTTGGTTACTATGTTTGATTCGTTTGCTAAATTTAATTGAATTTGTGTGTTCATGTGTTCCATTAAGTAGGCCGGGCTGTTCCCGCTGATTTGACCCAACTCGTTCAAACAGTCCTTTTTAAATCGCACACGATTCTGCTCCCACTGCACTTCAAAAACATTCAGCACATAGTTTAAGGACAAGACTGAACCATTTTCTGTTCGAGGAGGGCGCTGACTAAAATATATTGTTTCTAAATAAAGAAAATATAAAAACTATTTATTAATGTTCAGTGTTTCTTAGCAATTCACATGTACACACAAATACGGACAGGCAGTTCGCTGCATATAAGATTCTTATCCTGTAAACATCTGCACTCACTGGCTGTGGTTCTCTGGGGAAAAAAAATGGGTAAATGAGTAATTCTATATGCAAAAACTCATGAATTACTATTGACTCATCCTGCTGACACCAGAACACAAGTTCCTTTTGTATTAGTATGCTACACAGGAACTTTTCCCAGTAGAATTTGGAGTTCTATTCAGTCAGAGACATATAAACTTTAAGCCCCATATGCTGTGTGGGTGTTTACAGTGACAATTGTACCCAAGATAGTGTGAAACAAGGCATGTCCGTGTGTGTTTTCAGGGATATCTCTCATACAAGCTGTAGTACAAAATGAAAAGTATTTAAGCAATTAGTATTACTGTATTTAAGTAATTGTGATTGTATGAATGGCTAGTCTTTGATGATTTTTGTAATCATTCAAGAAGTAATTTGTATTCAGGCTTGATTTACACAAGGCTTTTGTTTTTTTTTAAATTGCTTGATCTGACTCTATGGCCTTTGCTGTGTTGCAGGACAATCGTCGCTCTGGTCTACAACGTCCTGAAGACTCTGATGGAGATGAACTGCACGCTGTTCGATGAGCTGACCTCCTCCTACAAAGCAGACAGGCAGCGGTGAGGAACCCCCCCCAGCACCCGGCACACTTTCCCCGCTGTTATTCGGTCAAGAGTGACATCTCGTGGTTAGACCGTGAACGCACCACGGCGGTGCTGTTTGAAATTGCGTTTAGTCACAGTGGACTTCGCATTCATTCAACAAACTAAAAAACTCCACAGAAGATCGCTTTGGGCGCACAGCTTATTTGCTTATGCAGCTCTGATGTGGCGTGTGACCTGGACAGGGAGAAGAAGAAGGAGCAGGAGAGGGACGAGCTGTGGAAGAAGCTGGAGGAGCTGAAGCTGGACAACTCCCCTCTGTTCCAGAACAACACTCACCGGCTCCTGAGTGTGCAGAACAACAGCAACAACAGCAACAACAACGACAGCAGCAGCAGCAGCAGCGACACGCAGGACAGGAGCCCGTCCAACGCTGCTGCGGACAGGGACGGCGGTCGGCCTGAGGGCGGCGTGGGACCCGGCGAGAGTGACCCGTGTGCCAAATGACAGCAGACAGCAGCATTTTATTCCCTCTCTCACACACGCACACGCACACACACAGAAAAATTGCACTCAGCGAGACAATTAAAGCTTCTTAGAGTGACCTAAAACTCCAGCGTTGCTTTGGCAAGAAAAAGAATATTTCAACGTCAAATTATTTTTGGATGTTCTAGTGTAAAATATACGATAATGATCTATTGTTTCACTGATCAAAGATATATCCTTTCACATTTAGATTCTTAACTGAAAACAAATGTTTGCTTTTATTCCTTTTATGATCCGAGGAGAGAAAATGAAACGATTTTGAATTCTCTGACTGTACAAGCTGAATAGCTATTTTGGTAAATATTTAAATGTGATATTTCCTGTGGCTGTAAACTCTGGACTGGTGGAGTTTTTTTTTTTGTGGCAGATGGGACCACCTTTGTGTATATAATCTAATGTTCACATGTGAGACTGACCAGTGGGAGCAGAACAGAAGGGCTGGAGGCTGGGGAAGGTGCTTAGATAAATAAAATAAAATAAAAAAAATTTAAAAAAAAGCCCTGGAAATGATCCTATATGACCTGATGGGACTGTCTGAACCTCTGTCATGCTTCAGGTGTTTCAACAGGACTGGGTTGCCTCCCCAATCCTGTCGGCGCGTCCAGGACTGACGCATTGCGTAAAAACTGTCCAAGAAAAAAACTGCTCCAATTATAATATATTTTTTAAAGTCGAATTTTGATGCAAAAAAAAAAAAAAAAAAGTCGCAAAATAATCGAACTCAAACGCTGATTGCATGGATTTCCTCCCAAAGGATCGATTAGATTACCATAGTTTTTAGGTTCCGTCATGCGTCATGTCTCGACACAAGAAAAAAAAAAAAAAGGAAGCTATAATAAGTCGGACTGGCATTTTTGTTTCGACATGAAAGGTCACATTCTCAGGAGAGCTCTTGGCGCCCTCCTCTGGGAACAGGATCATCGAGCTCCGATCAGCAATCGATAATCGACACAGGTTGAATAATTGGTCGACGCACAATAATGCAAACAATAATTTGACTTCTGAGTCCGAGGCGAAGCCGCGCTGCCCCTGCGGACGCGCACGCGCACGCACGTTTCCATCGCGGCCTCCCGTTGCCATGGGCGACACATCTGCCCGTATATAAGCGCGCGCCTCTCGTGCGGATGGATCGCTGAGCCATGAACCGCTCCGGAGACAACAGCACCGCCTCGGCGTTCACCTCCAAGCTGACCCCGGCTGCTGACATCTGTGTGGGACTCGCCATCCTCACCGTCGGTACGTGATCACCTCGGCTCTCTTTACGCCTTACTTTTTCTTCTTCCTTCGTCTTTTTGGTATTAGTATTCCACTTTATATCGAATGTTACACAGTAGAAGGAAACGTTAAAGGGGAGTAAGTAACTGTGGGAGAAATGAGGAAATTAAAAAAAAAAAAAAAAAAAGCTGATTTAACGCCCTGCAAATAAACAAGTGGATGATTGAATTAAGCTGAGGAGAGGGGAAAAAAAGCTTTTCTTTTGCAATTTCGGTCTGAATTATTTTCAACTATTGGCAAAATATCAGACTCCTCATAAAAATCCCTTCACTTTTTAACTGTATTTATTTTATCGGAGTCAGATATGAAGGCAGATATCTCTGTTTTAGTCTATAAAATTTTAAAGGTTAAATCCAAACACACAATCGTTTCCCTCCTTCTTGCGCAGTTCTGCTGTCCGTCCTGGGTAACGGGCTGGTTCTGGTCATCTGTTACCGCTGCAGGAGGAAGATGGTGGGCTCGGAGCTGCTGTGCGTCAACCTGGCCTTGGTGGATTTCTTCTGCTGCATCTGCTTCTACCCGCTCTCCATCCTCTCCTCCTTCCACCACGCCTGGGTGGGCGACCGCATCACCTGCGTTTACTACGGCTTCGGCTGCTTCGTCTTCGGCCTGTGCAGCATGTTCACCATCACGGCCATCAGCGTCCTCCGCTACCTGAAGACCTGCTACAGCTTGGTTTACGGTGAGGTTGCAAATTGGAAATTTCGGTCTGACATTTGTGTCCGATAAGTGAGTGCTACGGCGCCGCCCGTGGGTGCAGCGGTTGTGACTTCGTGCAACTCTCTCGTCGCAGCGGTGTGGATGGAACGAGCCAACATCTGGATAGTGTGCTGTTTCATCTGGCTGGTGGCTACAGTCTGGTCCAGCTTCCCTCTGCTTGGCTGGGGCGAGTACGTCCCCGAACCTTACGGTCTGTCCTGCACCATTGCCTGGCGGAGTTACCACACCTCGACCAAAGATGCCTTCTATGTCATCTGCTCCTTCAGCTGTTTCACCCTGATCCCGGTCCTCCTCATTGTGTTCTCCCAGTATCAGATTATCTCCAGGGTGTCCCGTTTCTCCTACCATCTGTCTGCAAGAGGCATCCGCAACAACCTTCAGCACACAGAAAAACAACTGTCCATGGTGAATAAGCAGCTCCTCTTTTGTCCACTGATTCAGCACACGAGTCCGATCACAGATTGATTATTAAATATAACCTGAGGTGGCCTATTCACAGCTGCAAAACAAATTATGCTCTTCGAGTTCTTCACATGTGCTCTTTGTCTGCATTCTTTCAAGATGTTTTTCTGCATCAGCCTGGGTTTTGTGATCGCCTGGGCCCCGTATACAGTTGTGTCCTTCCTCTTCATTTTCTACAAAGGGAACCGGTACATGGCCCCCGGAGGCTTCGTGTTCCCGGCCCTTTTTGCCAAGAGCTCCCACATCTACAACCCCTTCATCTACTTCTACTTCAACAAGTCCTTTCAGAAGGAGTTGCACCGCCTGTTCTGCAATCTCTCCTACAAGCGGCGAGAAAATCAAGTGGGCATTCGCTTCACCGTGGACCAGCAGAACCCTCATCCCATCAACATTGAGTTCCAGGAGAGGAGCAGCACCCAAAAGAAGAAGTGTGTGTCTCAGGACAGGAACAGGAGCAAAGACAAGGCAGAGGAGGGCGATGGCAGCCGCTTAGGGCTCAAACCGGTCTACGCATGCTGGGATTTCACACTGGATAATAACACCACTGCCTTCTTGAAAACTAAACCCGTCAAAGACCCTGCGTCATTATGAGCTTTATCACATAAACACCCTCCCCCAACACAAATATTTTTACTATCTCTTATAAACTATTGTTTGGTGACTCCTGTGAAGCTTTTTAAGATACTGAGCATTTGGGACCTTGCTTTTGTCATCAGGTCATATAAAACTAATGTTATATGCATTTAAAGGGATAAAAGGGGCTTACATAAAGAAAAAAAATATACATATATGATGGAATGTGTATGGTTTTCTATGCGATGGCCATACTTTCCCACACCATCACCATCTAGTGGTGGGCTGTAGTAAAAGAATAAGCCCAGCTCACTGTTTTGCTTTAGGTAGGCTTCAGTGTCATGATGTGGTTATGCAGTGCCTTGTAAACAGAATGTAAAAACATGAGGGGATTCAGGATTAATTAAATAATGAAAATTCTTGATGTGTCTTTGCTGCAACTTCAGTTCACTTTTTAATCCATTTGTTGTTTAGGGGTATATTTGACACAGCATTGTACACATATAGCAGTACATTGTGTTGAAACTGACATTTCTGGTTTGCAGTTTTTTAATGTCACGAGAGTCAGTCCTCTGATAATCTTGTCTCTGTGTTTGTTTGTAAGGACTCCAGTTTGTCAAGAAATGTAAAACAGTTGATCTGTTGAACAAGTGTGTGTGTTTTAAATGTAACTGTAAACATATGTAATAAATGGATTTTCCTAAACAATCAACACATCTGTTCTGATAGTCACAGCTGCAGAGAGCTGCCTGTTTGTCCAGTTTGACCTGACGTCAGGGTCAGTGAACACAGCATGTGGTGTACGTAGTGGGCCGGACTGATTGAAACGGACGAAAAATTGATGCATCATGGCGACTGTCAAGAAAAGGAAAGTGGATGCAGAACGCCGTGTATTCCAGGAGAAATGGACAAAGAGAAGCACTTCCAACCATAGCATTAGGTGTAGAAATACAGCAATTATTGTTATTATTATTGTCTTTATTGTCATTATTATTGTCTTTATCTTTCTTTCTTTTCATTTATTTTCTTGATTATCTTGTTGTTTTGCGGTTTTTGTGAGTAGAGGCCTCAAACAGGCCCATACGGGTCTCTTGCCTCAACTCTGTAGCTCTTTTTTTTATTGCTTTGTATGATCATGTAAGCATATTTTACTTGGTTTTTTTTTGTGATTTTATATGCATGTGGGCTAAATAAATAATTAAAATTCAAATGCAGCAATCATGAGACTTAGTAACACAGTGGTTATAGACTTTTTTTTTTCCTCTTTTTTTTTGCATCCCTAGGTATGTGTTCATAATACTGTAGTATGGCCCTCGGAGGACTTTATAAAAATTGAAATGGCCCTCGATATGAAAAAGGTTCCCCACCCCTACTTTAAAGCATGAATGAATTTCATGCTCCACTCTTTCCAAAGCACCTGAAATTGAAGTTTAATGTTACATTAATGTTTGATAATTCTTTTGTTTTTTTTCCTAATCTACAGGAATGGTGTAGCTCTGGAGTGTCAGCCTCAAAGACTGCAATCCAACTGGGTTTTCTGATGTATCTGGTAGGCAACTCTTCAACTAGAGCTGTGTCTTCGGCTTCAGTGGCAGGGAAATCCCACCACATCACCCCCATCCTACAACAACTCCACTGGCTTCCCATCACTTTCCGGATCCAGAATAAAATCCTTCTACTCACCTTCAGAGCCATCCACAAACTCGCCCCTCCTTACCTGTCTCACCTCCTCCACATAGCCATTTCAACACGCCCCCTCAGATCCTCCTCCTCCCCCAACCTCACTGTGCCCCCTGCCCGCCTCAGGATCATGGGAGGCAGAGCTTTCAGTCGCTCTGCTCCTCACCTCTGGAACTCCTTACCCCCAGACATTCGACACACCGACACTCCCCGTATTTAAATCAAAACTCAAAACACACCTTTTTTGTCTGGCTTACTCACTGCACCACCCTTAATTGTTTTCTTTGTTTATGTTTATGATTACATGCTGCTTTGTTGATTTTATGTATGTATGTATGTATGTATGTATGTATGTATGTATGTATGTATGTATGTATGTATGTATGTATGTATGTATGCATGTATGCATGTATGCATGTATGTATATTTCTATCTAATAGACTGCACTATTTTCTCTCTCTCTTTCATTTTCTCTCCTGTCTGCTTCTTTTTCCGACTACCAGCAGGATGGTTCCTCCTTGTAAGCCGGGTCCTGCTCAAGGTTTCTTCCTGTTAAAGGGAGTTTTTACTTGCCACTGTGCTTACCTGGAGGCTCAGGCTCTGGGTCTCTATCTCTGTAAAGCACCTACTAACTATTTTTTGTTGTAAATGGTGCTATTGTAATTGTTATTGAAGTCTTAACTATGTACCTGACCTTTGATTTTAAATTGTAAATAGTCTAACTGTTGCATAGATGTACTGTAAAGTGTCCTTGGGTGTCCTGAAAGGTGCTTTGAAATAAAATGTATTATTATTACTATTATTAAAAAAAAAACACCTTCAAGTGTCAAGACAGGAGAGTCATAAACAAAGGTTGAATTTGAGGGAGGCTTTTTCTTCCTAAGCAGCCTGAATTAAATTTAATTGGCCTTACAGCCGATGCTTCAGACATGTAGGCTGTGATTATGAACACATCTCAGCTGGATTGTAGAAACCTGAGCAGTGAGGACGCCAAGAATGTTGAGAAAACCTTTTCCTATGTGTGAGCCGTTGTTTTTGCCTTGCAGTGAGTATATTCTATTTAACAGAAACAAAAAAGTCCAACGATGTGTTTCCCATTGTGACGCCACAGAGTGATGTTGCATGTATTGAAAGTTTAAGACTGAAAGTAGGCATTCATGTCTTCACAAAGTGAATCTTGACCCTACAGTTTTAAACAGAACCGAGAACTGGGACACAGCTTATTAAGCCTTGTGAAGCACTCTGGATTATATAATGTCAACACAATGGGCGACATTGATGAGCATACTTGCTCAAGATCTGTGACCTTCTCACTGGGACTTACCAGTCAAATATGCCAGACTCGACAGGCCTGAGTGCAGAGCCAGATACAGGCAGAAGTTGTGTTTGTTTGTTTTAAGTTTAATACCAATCCTGACATCACAGCTTGGTCTATTATGGCAGGATCTCTGTGAGCTGAAGGAACAACTATTTATTGCTGTGTGAAATAAAACATAATGAGTTGTTTTAACAGGACTCCAGTCAGAAAAAGTCCACAATAACACTATTCCACCTCTAGCTCTGTTGGTTAGGTACTCCAATGTCCTTTCACTGTCCACAACACAAGCTGATTGGTGGTCTGTGTCTGTGGATGTGCGCTTTGTGTGTTCTTTAGTTTACGTCTCATCACTGGCCTGAAAAGATCCCTCTGGTCCGGCTGTTGCGTGTAAAACTTCAAAGCTATGATCTCTCACGGTCCTGAAGCCCTTCCTGGCCTTCCTCGAACACCGTGAGCACGTTTCACTCTCAGACATAAGTATCTTGCCTTCTTATCTTGTAGCTTGCAGCCTCTTTTCAGCAGCATCTGTAATTGAACCATGGTGGTTCACCGCAAATGCTGAGCCTAAGATAATCACTGCTGGATCATGAGACCAGCAATGGACACACACACACACACACACACACACACACACACACACACACACACACACACACACACACACTAAATCAATTTAAATCTTATTTAAAAAGAAAATGAAAGTGTACGTGCATCTTTTGTTGTATGCAGGGTGAGATCCCGCTTTAAGGGGCACAAGCTCCCCCTTGTTAGCCAAGGAATGGGGACAGTCGCAGGCCTGATGGGAAACTCAGCAATCTCATTATGGGACGAAGCTGCCCAACTGGAGCGGAACAGGACAGCCTGTGATGGAGGGGCGGATGCTTTTTTTCAGAGGGGGTGTTGTGCGGGTCAGATCAGACGGGCGCCGTGGGCACAGGTTGAGCCGGACAGCCCCCACCCTCTCCCACTGTGTGGCCCTCCATTGTTGGAGACCTCATTAGCAGCCTTCAGTAGAGGCTGTCCTGCGGACTTGGATGGTCCGGGCATCCTCAGTGGTGCACCAGACGCTACCAGACAGACATCCTCCATACTCATGGAGTAAAACCTGGTGACTACAGACATGTTCTACGGGACCTGATGACATAGCAGGATGGAACTGCCAGGTTATGGAGTGGCGACAGTGAGGAGAGGGAGCTATGATGATGCTGCACTTTCCCTAAGACCTGTGAGTATTCATCTGCCCCCAGTAGGCAAGGAGACAAAAAAGACAACTGTTTACTGATACTGCCTTTACACTGCACTCACCTCCTTATTATAAGGCTTTGTGGATTCAAATTTCCTCTTAATATTGGCACCTGCTCCATCCATCAATCCATCCATTCATTCATCCCACTGTAGAATGTTTCCCATGAATACCCAATACTGGTTAACTTATCCAAAGGTCAAACCAGTGTCCTTTTCATTCCTGGTCTTTCTTTGGCTGTGGCTAACAACAAAGACTGGTGAAAGCTTGCAATGATGGCCCACTGACAACAACAGGCACTTCTCTTATTATGCTGTCCATTATTCTTACCGAAAGAAAAGCACATTTTGCGTCACAATCTTAAAGGCCAGAATGTTGGTGAGGGGACTTTGCATTCCTGGTGCATCTGGCTGGCATTAGTATAGGCTAGTATACAGTTTTTTTCTCTAGATGGATCATATTCTCCCTAAAATGAACCTTTTTGAAATGCCAGTGAAATTCTTTTGCACATATAGCTTAGAATATCCAATAGGAGATGAAGCGAAAGCCCCTTTTTCTTCAGACTTTAGAGGCCATGGGGAGAAATATGTATCGGACAAGAAAAAGGGGTGAATATAAACACATTTCATGACTTCTTCTCCGGTTCCTTCCAGCACTTCAGACATTTGGCCCAGAGGCGACGCTCTGCCCCATCACTGGTGTTCGGGAAGGCGTTAGGGATACCGTGGTCTCCAATCAGGTGGGCGCCTCCTCCTTTTCCATCTATACATGTGGAAATATAAACCTATATTCACGTATGGAGTTCTATGCACTTGCTTACATTTGAAGCGTGTTCCTTAACTGCTCTTCTTTGTAGCACACTTTTAGAAACCAGTGTTACATAACTACCACTGGCTGCACACCAGTTCTTCCCCTGAGGGTGGGGTGGGGGTTATTGATTGAACTGAAGCAGCCATGCAAAATAAATGAGCCATAACAACTTCAACCTGTGAAGGGAGGCGTACCAGCATTGTTTCTTCCCTCCTACATCCCATACATGGATATTTCTGTAATGTAAAACGTTGCTGTTACCATTCAGTTGATTCACTTGGTACAACACATATTGTGTGGGATATGTTGAAAACACCTCTATTGATGCGTTAAAAGGCAAATGACCTGTGGTGATATATGTGAGGCCTGACCACACACATAAAGTCACATCACCACAGTCATAATCAGTTCTTACACTCTTCACGTCTCTTAAGAGCACCTCCCTCAGTCGAGCTAAGGAGGTGCTGCTAGTTAGCTTTGTCTTCATTCCAGGCTACAGTCAACTCGAATTTAGGCCCTGTTGAAGCTCTATTTTGCAGAGCTCAACCTGCAAGGTTGGAGTCCCAGCCAACAAAGCCCAAGTTTAGTGGAAATCCTGCAGCAAAGCTCTGCACCTAGGCAGAAGAAACCTCAGTCATCCTAATTTTCATATTGACTCGACTGACAATTGACAAAAGTTAAACTATTCTCAAAAGAAAATATGAATTTAAGAGCATTGGGGTGAACTGGGGTTGTCACTTCCCAAGACACACCAGGGAGTCACAGTCCATCACCCACGGTACTGCAAGCCAGCTTGTTGGTAGTTCACCTACCCCAATGGTGCCAATACGCAATCTCACCTTAGGTAGAAAGAAACGTTGCCACGGGCTACGGTTCACACTTCAGAGCTTGCCCTCCTCACTTCTGTACCATTATAGATAAATGTCTGTGTAGATTCTCAGTCATCCAGGTCATTGTATCCAAAGTGGTTTTCTCTGTCAGCTTAGAAAAGAACTAAACAATGTGTTGAACAAAAGAGCAATATGAGTTGTTTCCGCTTCAGAAGCAAAGAGGGGCTATAGTGTGTCAACTGAAAGGGAACAAAATGTTAAGGTTATAACTTTGATTACCTGAAGGAGAAGAACGAGGTACAACACTAGGTTGACCTGCTGGACTGGGCAACCTAGTGTTAGAGCTGGGCTTGGCTATAGAACTGAATTGTGACTGTGGTGACGTGAATTTATATGTGTGGTCGGGACTCATATATATCAATACAGGTCACGTGCCTTCTAAGCGGTGTCTTCAGCAGACCACATGAGGGCATGATATCCCACACAATATGTGTTGTACCTAGTGAATCAACTGAAAACAAACCGAAGTTATAGCCATAACATTTCTTTATAACATTTCCCAACACCTCATGGGCACGGCCTTGGTAAAACAAAACAAATAAGTGGTATCAGTGCTGCTTATAAGAGAAAATTAATGACCAGATAACTTTGTATTCATGGGTGAAGATAAAAGTGCTGCTCGTCCACCCAGTAGAGGTCACTGTTCATTTTATGTTATCATCTCATGCGTGTTTTTCACTCTTGTTAGCTGCTAATTGAGCACACACTGAGCGACAGCTTTGACCTGAAAGTTAGGTGTGAGAAAGAAGTCCAGTTCACTTTTTCCTTATCTAAAGAGTTTTCTTCAAAATGGATCACGGAGAGAGCAATCAACAGATTTGTGCAGGTCACACTGCCCACTCAGGAGAAGCAGATGTTTCTGAGGGGGATTTATAATGTGGTGCATTTCACTCCAACACAGGAGCTGCACCTCATTTTCTCTCACCAACAGAGTTAGCTGAAAGCTCTACTTGAGGGCTGCACCGATTGGATGGTGCTATGTTACTATAGAAACTTTAAATGACAATAATAGAAGTCATTAACTTTCTCTCACCAACAGAGTTAGCTGAAAGCTCTACTTGAGGGCTGCACCAATTGGATGGTGCTATGTTATTATAGAAACTTTATATGACAATAATAGAAGTCATTAACTTGAATCTAAACGCCAAAGAAATTCCTGTAAGCCGACGAAATGGTCATGTTTGTCTAATACCCCCTACACGCACACATACCTTTAACCTTTTCTTGTTATGTGTAGGCTTCTTTAACCTTTTAGATTGTTCATGATCACACCAGAGACCACTCTTTGCATCTAGCAGATGACGGCAAACAAGCACACCCCCACAGACAACACCTCCCACCAGCAATGACATGCGTTGTATATTTCCATGAGGTCAGGTGGGCGGTACTTTCACTTTTGTACCATTGTACAAAAAGGGCTTCATCTCATTAAAAAAAGAACAAAACTTAAAAAAAGAATGACCCTAAGAATCTATTTTTCAAATGTGTGTTTTTTTCACAATGGTGATTTTTTCATAACCTTCTACACAATCACATTCAAAGGGTGATGTTACTCACAATCTTTGTTACCCTGGAATGTAAAATTTTTACTTTACAGAAATCTGCTAACTGGTCTAGATCTCTGGTCTAAATTTGTAGTTTTAGCTGTTAACCCCGATTTAATGTAACATTTTTAGCAGGTCACAGTCTACGACTGTGGGGCAGCCCCGAGTCTACTTATTTAAATTTCTACTGCAATGAGTCACAATAGTTTCAAAAGAGAGACAAACAAGCCTTGTTTCTTTTGTTTTTTTTAATGATTTTTTTTTAGATATAACATGTAAGTATTTGTGACACTCCTGCAAAAAAGACTAATTTAAAATAAACTCCACCTCAGATGTCAACTAAAATACACTTGCCTCCATCATGTCCATTATAGGGAAAGCATTTACAAAGAAGTACCTGTGCCTTCAGAAATCAAATAATGCTGCAGACCTGTCTGCAATGTTTTTTCCAACCTGCTTTCACCAAACTTGTATTCAAGGAATGCCAAGGACCAGGCAAAAAACAAGGATCTCTATTTTAATGATACACTTTTCTCAGATACTTGAAAATCAGACACATTGTTAAATATCAGACCCTTTTTCAGACCATTTTTACCCTTTTCCAGAATTTCATTTTAGCCTGTCTTCTAGATATTCCTGGCCCCTTTAAAATTAGTTTTGTTTTTGTTGGTATTTGAGCCTTCTATTTGAGCCTATAATCTTTTGAGATATTTGGAATCATAATTTAAAGCTCTATGACATTCCAAGAAGTATTAATGGATGGAGAGTTATTGAATGATTTTATTAATGTGGAAAAGGTCTTGCAACTACCTGATTACAATCCTCTTGTTTATTACTATTCTTAGTATGAAAGGTCATATTTTTTGACCCTTTCACATGTTCAAAGATTCCCCCAAAATTCAAAGGATTTGGACATTTTCACAGAGGATTGGCCTAGCAGTAACCCCCCTAAAGGTCTTTTAAACCCCCATTTTGTTGTCCTAAAATCAACAGGAAGTAATCCATTTTAGTGTGGAATAAAGTTCTGGGCTATTTTCGCCCAATTATTGACATCCATGAAACTGACACACATTGAAAGTGGCATGGTACTTTCCCCCTATATACAGCCAACTATTAGTAAAAGACCCCCCACATAGTGGTAAGCTTTCAGAACATGTCCACAAAAAGCTCCCTGACTTGTTCTCCTCTTCAAGCTGCATGGTCCATTTAATCAGAGAAATGAAATTCTGCAAGAGAGATTTTCAGTAAATAACAAAGGTATTTTTGGTCACTCAAGTAATACCTTACAGAGCTCTGGATCTGAGTCACTGATGGAGTCACATCAGGTCTTGTCTCCTCACCCAGCGATGGGAAGGACCCCGACTAACAATGTTTTTCATCTTTTATAACCTTCAGAGTTTATCTAGCTTGTTTTTACATTAATATCTCGTTCATTAGGTTGTTTACGACTTACGCGTGGACAGGGTTTTAGATGATCACCTACTCTGATCCTCCCTAAGGCTTAGACAGATTCCTGCTCTGTTAAAGGGCACTCCAGTCTTATCACACCTTTCTCCTTGCTCATTATAATGATGTATTTCTCCATTAAGCTAGCATATATTTCTTTGCACAGCCATTTTCATTTAAATTGCTTTTTATCTGGGACTACTTTCCACAACTGATATTCTATTCTGATGATCAGGATCAGGAGCAGAGGAGCCCTGTGTGTTAATTCTACTTAATAACATCGGTACTTCTCTCTGTGTTAATGGTATGGAGGTTTAAGTTTGTAAATGACTTCTCAATGTATTTTATCGTGACCTGCTGTAGCCATCTTGGCCAGAACATCCATGTTGTAGCTACATTCCAACAGGCTGAATCTGCCTGCATAACTAAGATTTATATGAGTTAGTATATCTACTAACTACTTGAACTGTAGTCCAAGAAAGTTACATATAATTGATGGAAGAAAGTTACATAGCCCTCATTAGAACTGACATTACACAAAAGGTTTCATATTAAATGCAGTCACATCTGCTCACATTTTCCGAGAAATAAATGATTTTACAAATAACGAGAAGATCAGCATAAGATCGAGCCATAAAAAAATTCATCCTCCAAGAAAATCATTATCACTAGAACTATGTGCACTCAAATACACTATCATCATATGTCTGTGCTCCAATTATAATATCCTAGTTAGATAAAGTACTTATCACATTCATACTTTGATGAGTCTTTAAGAACACTGTCATGATCTGGATTATGTCACACTTAATTTGCTGAAACAGTTCCATGAATTGCAATTTCCAATTATTCTTCTCCTAAATTCAAAAATACAAAAGTAATAACTTTGGTTTGCTTGAACTGGTCATTCCATTACTTTGCCTGTTTCTCTGCTGAGATCTCTGAAGTGAAAAGTCTGTTTGGCTTTCTGAGGCCAGCTCTATGCAGGGGCAAGAGGGGACAGTGCCCCCTCAAATGAATGTCCTGCCCCCCCCAAATCAAAATTTTAAGTTAAGAAAACTTAAGAAAGCTCATTTTGGAAATATTCACAAAACTAGTATATTAAAAAGTTGACAAAAGTGTCTGAAAATCCACTGAAAAAGTGACACAAACACAATACAGTATCAGCTTCCCGCCTTCTCTGCCCCTCCGCTGTGTGCGCGCGTGTGTGTGTAGGCGTGCAAACACAAACACAGGCACACATAGTCCTCACCTCCCCCCTCAGAAAACATCCCATCACCGTCTGTATGCAAATGAGTGTAGCCTGACAGTGTCGTGTCAGGTTTTAGCGTCTTCTCAGTCACAAGCACAGAGATGAGTGTCCAGCTCCACTGCATGTGACAGACTGAAGACCAATGACCTGTGTCTAACAGACCCCCTTCCAAAGCCCCGCCCCGGACTGCTGTTTTGAATCATATAATCTGAGCAATTCTTACAAATCCAGTTTACCTCTTACTTTCCACCCTAGCTTCCATCAGCAAAGAGAAAGTTACTGCTGTGTAATACATCTCTTTTTGAGATCCTTTAAAAAGTGTAATCCCCGCTGAGGGATTGATGTCTTACTGTGGTCAGGGGGTTTGTGTGCCGCGGTGAGCTTAAGATGTATACCAGCAGGAAGGAGGAATATTTCGTGGTAATCTTCTGATCGCTCGTGTTTTTAGGGAGGAGGCCCCCTGCTGGGTGACTGCGGAGCAGAGTCCATTCGTCCTCGGCCTGACCAGCGAGAATGGAGAGCTGCTGCTGGATGAGTGCGTCCAGGTCAACGAAGGCTCCAAGATGAAGGACAGACACTTGTTCCTCTTCAGTGACGTCATCGTGTTCGCAAAGCTCAAGTAAGGAGTGTAGATGACACCCACGCTCACCCTTTACTGGTGTCACGGCACATAAGAAAACATAAAAAGCCTGAAAGGTAAAGGGTTTCCCAGACTCTGTGTAGCCACGTTTCCTTTTCTTAGACGTCCAGGTCGTGCTTTGATCCCTTCCCTCCATGTCTGCTGCACCCTGAAGCCGCTAACATCGTTTGTTGTTGGGGGTGTGGGGGCACCCTTCACCTGCACCCACGTTCTGGTTTGATTGACGCGATCATCACCCCCCCCACCCACCCCCACCCCCAATGACAGCTCTCATACAGTTTCTTCACGTCATTTGAGAAATGTCAGATTATAGAGGAAAAAACGAATTTAAAACTGCAGTCTGACTGTCAATGACAATGTGTCTCAATTTGCGGGACGTGTACCTGCTGTGGTCTGGAGTCTCCGAGCCAGCCACAGTCAGTCAGATTTTGTCACATAGAAAATGTGCTCCTGTCTGCTACAGTAACCTAGAAAATACCATTGTGAGACATTATTTACCTTTGTTAGTTTATGGGAAAGAGGAAGTTGGTTTACGTGCTTCAACTTTAGAGGAGTTTGTGCTACATTGCTATACGGGAGTATAAGAAGCTATATTTCATAATGTTAAGGACTCGGATTCTTCCCATCCGATCCATGATTTTCAGCTGCGCTGTGTGTGATTTGAGCATTCCATTTGTCTTTGCGAGCAGTGCAGTTGAAACCTGAGAGTGAAAAGGGAACTAACAAAACAACTGCACATGATCTGTCAGACTGTTGGGGAATCTCCCAGTGTTTAGCCGTTATGACCAGAAGAAAACACGGTGGTTCCCTTTGCAGGGGCGTGACACATGGAGAAATGCAACGGTTGACCAACTATTTGTATTGACACAACATCTGCTGACGCTAAGCCTGACATTCTTTACTTTCAGTTCCAAATTGACTTACCAACCTTTTCCTTTCTTTATATTCACAATAAAATACAAGAAGTACATTCATCGTCATACCATTGTGTTTATAAAAGTCCTCCTCTTCTACAGGTTGTATCACAACATTAAAGCCAGTAGAAGTTTTAATTTCAGAGTAGGTGGTTACACTCATGTCTGTACAACAACCTGCCCACGATTCCAGTAGAGGCGCACAGCTGAGACAGAGCATACGGTTGGATGTTTATGACTGATGTCTAGAAAGCATTCAGCATCCATCCTCAATTTATTGGCACTTGATGCTTGACGACTGTTTCGTCAAGTCATTTGCGCCCGTGGAGGAAAGTTTGAAGACAAATCAGATCAATCCACTCTCGGGCCGTGTCACAAATTGCTATCTCAACATTGGTAAAACGATCTGACTAGACACAAGTGTAGGCAGCAGTTCTCGTCCTTAAGTGATAAGAGTTGTAAAACCCGGAAGAAAAAGAGCACCTAGCCTTAGCTAATTTATTTTATTTTTCTAACTATTGTCTGTCAGTTGAAAGTGTTACAGCACAAGATTCATGGCAAAATCAAAATAGCTGAATATTATTGATGCCCGACTGAACGTGAGGGTGATGCGAGTCTTTACTCTATGTGAATCATCCACACTGCTGTTAGACTGTTATTCAAAGGTTGTAACCAACGGATGATTGGAGGGTTGCTAACACACTCCCTGGTTACATGGCTCACAGCAGGCTTCTATTTAAATCTTCTGTCTTCTGTTTATTGGGAACGGCAGTAAACACAAGAATGGATGAATCATTCGTTCTCTACACCCAAGCTATTTAAAACCGTTGGTTGAAGTTGACACTTCATTTGTTTGAATATTAAATGCTTGTGATAGAACTGAATCTCTCTCATCCTGTGGTGAACGACCAGACTGATGATTAATCACTTTCAACTGAAAAAACTAGTCAGGAATTTTTATCGGTGTTTTCTTCAAAATGAAAATGTTATTTCATAACATATTTCATATGTAATTTCATAAAGTATTTGTGTTTGCTCGAGTGCTCCCATTCACAAAATGGATTGGACTGTTTATTTTACTCATCCATGTGGTTCCAATTCATTCTGAGATTCCATTAAGACAAGGATGAATCCAGACGTCCCTGAACTGAGTTCTGCAAATGCCTGCAGAATGTCTGTCACATGAACATAGAAACTCCACCTCCTGATTATTGTTGGGGAGGCTCTGGCTGTGATTGATGTCTCAGTCTTTCTGTTTCTTTCTAAACAGGTCAAACGCCAGCTACCGCCTCAAACACAGAGTGAACCTTCAGGATATCTGCCTCCATGAATTTGAAGACAACCTCACAGATGTGGGAGAAATGGGTGATATTGACATCAGGGTGACCCTTGTCTTGGCCTGGGCTCTCAATTCCTGTTGGGTGTTTTTTCGGTGAGTGGAGCCACAATTTAATGTCTATATAACAACATGAGGCCCCTCATTACCTTAGCATATAGATCAGAAATGAGCATTTGTACAGGTTTTATTTTGAGAGATTAAGACATTACAAATTTGCATTTAGAGGATTACAAGTTTTTGATACATGCAATGACATTCTGTTTAAAGCAGTGTGTCTTATAATACTACTAAGCTAACTGTCTATAATTTAATAAACTGTAAAGTATAAGGCAAAAATCTTTAGACAGAGAACAGGCACATAAGGAATCAGAAAACACCAAACCAAACACTACTCAACTACTACCTCCCAACTTTTCATGGACTACTTTGGGGATGTGATACAAAAAGCTAATATTACAATTGTTGAGAAAGACTTTTAAGCAAGACAGCTCTTGGTTTCCAATTAATTTTGGTCAATTTATTTTTGATAGCTTTATTTAAAATGGCCAAAGAGTATGCTGTGTAAATAACTCTCAGATAGTTTGAGTTCCTTTAGTTTTATATTCCTTTTCTGTACAGACTCTTGTTAAATGACTGGCCACCATTGTTTTATTGGTTTAGATTCACTCTCCCATTTAAGATCCAGCTTTAGACCAGATGCTTTAAAAAAGACAGCAATCATTTGTCATAATTTGGGGACTTCAGTTAGTTGCTTCGTAAAGATGGCCGTATCATCCATTAGTTGACTAAGAGACATTGGAATCCTTTGTAAACCAAGGGGAATAAGGCTGTTTTTTGAAAAATAGGACAGCCTTGCCTCATATTTAATGGAATATGTTGCAAGTGGAAGTGTATGCCTTGAGGTTCTAAGACTATCCAGGCCAGGGGATTTACAAGAGACACAGGCTCTCTTAAGCTTTATCCAAAATAAAAACTAATATTATCTGAATCACAATCTCAGTCTATACAGGGGATAAGATTAGCAATTAAAGTTGGATTTATACCAAGTTGGTGATTGATCCATCAGTCCGTGACTGAATTTCTCTCCCATCTACTTTTTTCGAAGCTATAGAAATAGGATTTACTTTGCCCAGTGTGGTTCCTCTGTTTATCCCTGGATATTACAACAGATATTACATCACATTTTTCATCCTCAGATTTTGTGTCAGGGGTGGGGGCTTCTCGCCCTTGAAAAATATAGTTTTTTGTTTTGTATTGTCTCTTAGGTGAGACACAGGTAAAAGTATCAGACATTGTAACTTAAGTCCGTGCAGGTGAATAAGGGAAGTGCAAGTGAAGCTCACAGTGGACAATGTATCCTCAATGTCAAACAAATCTACACAAAATATGTAGTATAGCAAGAGAGAGCCATGTTCTGAAACTGACCTACACAAAAAAAGGAAATCAGAGAAAGAAGAGAAAGCCTTCCCATCACGATCACAAGGTGTCAAAAATAGGAAGTGTAAGTACAATTTCAAAATTCCATGGATGAAGAAGAACATCAGCTATCTTTTTCTTGAAATACTAGCCTTTACAGAAAAAAATTTCTTTGGAATGTAAATTGTGCATCCTTTCTACATAATCAGCCAATAAATTACATTTATATTCCATCCCACCCTCAATAAAAGACTCAAAAATACATTACATTTGGCCTGTTGTCTCTCAGTGCTTTGAAAGTCTTTGCTCATACAGGAAATGAGGTTCCTAAATGCCACCTTTTATCGTCATGAACCTGTAAAAGTTGTTTTTTTAAAAAAACGTGAATACCTTTTGGCGTGGGTGCATATGGCTCTCGTCACGATTCCGCTGATGGACACCTGACTCTTGCAGACCTATTTTTGGAGGAAGTGGAAGGTGTCTGGTTGGGGCATGCCGTGACGCTGTTTCCTGTTCCCATGACTCTGTTACACTTTCCGCCAGAGTTGTTAAAAGAGGGTGTTGGTTGAAACGTTGTCAGTCCCATCGCCTCTTCTTGGCCTGACTGTTTCTCTGAGGACTAGTAACTTATAAAATGCTGTTATTTTGACCACAGCTCGCCTGAGGCGAAGGAACGTTGGTTCAATACACTCCACAGGTAGGAGGCAATATTTACTATATACTATATACAATTCATTATTTTGTCACAATCTCAGATCTTGTAATTAAGATGACAGAATTTGAGCTTTATATAGATTATTTAATGCAGAAATTGCTAAATATGCCAAAATTAAGACAAATGTATCCCTACATGTGTCAAATGTTATGCTGATTGGAAAGCTTCTCTGTTTTTCTCAGAAATATTAGCGAAGCAAAAGCGAGGGTTGGTCACTGTTCTTCATCTCCAGACGTCCTCATGAAGATGTTAAGTGGCAGCATTACAGTGAGTGTGCCAGCCACATCTAATGTGTCTTAACAAAAAGCAACAAAAAACACATGCAGTAAAACTTTTTTTGGTTATTATTATTTTCAGACTAAAGCACTACCTGGAGGGGGAATGGAGCAATTTAGGTTTCCTCTTGAAGTAAGTATGTTGCATGTAATTCTTACAGAAAAGGACAAGTTGAATAGCTTCTAAATTGCTGTGTGTGAAAAGCAAAAGAAAACACTCAGTCAAGAAGATTTGGCTTTGTGGATCTACTCCCCTCCTTGTTCCTCTTACATGCTTGTGTAACTTGCATGCACAGTCACATCAACATCTTTGTCTTGTTGCCAGGGTGATTCTGATTCGACTAACAGAGTGGACAGACAACCTCCAGCCAAGGGTGAGTTTTGAAATAGCAATGTATCTGAGATTGGAGAGAGAGCTCTTAAGACTGGTCCTTTGCTGCTTCTGTAATTCACCAGACCACAGATAAAAAGTAATAAGCCACGGACCTTTGCTTACCACACAGAGAACAAATCGAACCTGATGAAGAAGCTGAAGAAAGGCTCCAGTTTCATTAGCAGAACCCGATGCTCTGACACAGACTCCAAGGCACAACTGTTCGGGCAGCCCTTACTTAAAACGTGTCCTGATGAACTCTCGCTTCCTAAACCAGTCGCAGTAAGTCGGCCTTTGACCACAAATGCCACACTGCGACACCATTGGTTCTAGCTCCTTTCAAATGTAATTCTACGAACACCCAGGAAACATCATTATTATTGAACACCTGCTGAGTTGACCTATAGCAACACGTGGATGCCTAACCATGCCATAGGAACTGTGCATCGACCCTTACACATATATACTTATTTACATATATACATGTATACATGCCTGCTGTGTGTTCCTTCAAACCTAATTATCTTCCCACCTCTCCAATCCAACCTCTCCCCAGGAAATGCTGCTGTTGTTGAGGAAAAAAGGTCCGTCTACAGAGGGAGTGTTCAGGAAACCATGCAACAGTAAGAACATGAGGGAGATCAGAGAGCAGCTCAACAGCGGCCTGGAGGTGGACATGGAGGCCCAGCCGGTCGTTCTCCTCGTCGGCCTGCTCAAAGTAAGTGGGAGTTGGAGTCCCCTGACGCTGGGACAGGTGTTCGGTTGAAGTGCTGCGTCTCATCGCCGTGTCTTGCTTGTGCCAGAGCTTTCTGAAGGAGCTTCCTGGCAGCCTGCTGGTGTCTGATCTTTACAATGACTGGGTGGCAGCACTGGACAGTGAAGACAACCAGCAGAGGGTTCTGGAAATAACAAGGTTATTACTCGGCTATTCAGTTATTCCTGCTCCATCGCCTGATAAAAATGGAGATTTTCCAACTGTTGTGGATGAAACAGACGTTGTTTTAAGTGGAGTTTGACAGAGATTTCCACAACTATACCTGATCTAAACCCACTTCACTTGATCAGTGGAATTTAGTCTGACAGCAGGAAGAAAGTCGAAGCTAAAGCGGGAAAAAAAGCACCAGCCTGTGGTCTTCTGATTCTTAGTTCTCCTTTTTTAAATCAACCCTTCTCCATTTTGCTATCAGGGTAGCAGACAAGCTTCCAGGGCCTAATAAAGTTCTCCTGCAACAACTTATGTGCGTCCTACATCACATCTTGAAGAGCTCTGACACCAACAAGATGGACGCCCGCAACCTTGCAGTCTGTATCGCCCCCACACTGCTGCACCTGAATGGTTCTCCGCTGGTTGAGCAGAAAGAAAAGATTGAAAAGGTAGAATGTCTATAAATATCCGCGCATTTCACTTTTATGCTTTTATGCTTTCAGCCTTTTGTGGTTTGCAGTGTTGAAAACCACAAAATACTTGTGGATGCTTTCATAAGCAGCAGAGTATAAATCTTACAGAAAGGTTTCACAAGGATGTTCAGCTCAAATGTCAGCATTTAAGTTTGAATGTTTGACACTGACCCTGTGTCTCTTGCTCTGCTTTGCTGCAGGTTACAGAAGTAACTCAGTTCCTCCTTGAGCATTTTGAGGTACTCGGTGAGAACATCCCAATTCTGCTGGATACAGATGAAGGTACATTAACGCACAGCTCCTCTTCGTTTTCCAATACACTTCCTTTTTTTCTTTTTTTTTTACACTTACTAATTACTCATGTTTTCACTTTCCCGCTTCGCAGACTCGATCTCTTCTCAGCATCACGACTCCGCGTATGACAGCACCGACCCAGATGGGGAGGCAGAAGGAGCAGAGAGTGTCAGTTTAACGCACAGAAGCGCTGGCTCGGCTTCGTCCCTCAACCCCCCCAGCTTTGGCGCGTCCCCCTGGCAGCCTGACCCGACCTTCGACGCAAAGGCGGCGTTCAATCGCCGCTGCTCGGAACCCATCATCCTCCTCTCGCCCGGCCTGGAGTGCCTGCGCAGCCACGCCAGGAGCCACGACGACTGCTCTGTGGAGAGGCGAGGCTTCGGGGGGCAGACACTGAAAAAGCAGATCTCTGACGACTCCTTCTGGCTCGGGGGGCGTGGCGGAGCGAGCTCGGCGCTCTCTTTCCCCAAACCGACCGGCGGCTCCAGCGCCGAGCCTTCATGCCCCCGCCTGGGGGGCGGCGGCATGAAGGACTCGTGCTCCTCCCTCGAAAGTGCCGCCTCCAACCAGTCCGAAGGGTCCGTTTTCACCAGCTCCCCTGGGGGGTCTCCGGCCTGCGCCAGGAAGACCGACAGCACCGATCAGACATCAGAGTCTCCGGAGGGCGCTTTGAAACCGCTCGCGGGCGAGAAACGCCATTCGCAGTCCATGAGAGCAACCCCGAAAGTCCTGCTGAGGACCAGAAGCTTGGGCGCCTTCAGCAGGAGCAGCCTGAAGAAGGACGCCTTGAAGGAAAAATCTTTCCCCTGCGGAACGCTCCAGGAGGACTCTCAGAGTGAGACGGACCCGCACGAGGTTTTCGTGAAACCGCGGCCGCTGTCCGCCGTCGAAGTCTTCAAGCTGGCCGACAGCCGGCTGCCCTGCCGCCCGCCGCCCTACGAGCACGCGGTGCAGAGCGCGGGCCTCCCCCCTCGGTACGGGTCGATGACCGTGCACGACGCCATGGAGAGGAGATCGCGGCCGTCCTCCGTGAATTACGACCGCCCGGCGCCCTGCTGGTCTACGGACTGCGACCAGGCGCCGCGGGTGGACCCCGGCGCCGCGGTACAGCCGCAGGCTTTCCGCCACAGGGCCATGTCTGCGTCTGTGTCCGCAAGGCAGCACGAGGCCGTGTCGCGGAGGTACAGCCAGCCAGCGTTCGAAGAATTTTCGTACGCCAAGGAGTCCTACGTGTGACCCTGGAACTGGGCCATAGCCAGAGCAGAGCCCAGCGCCCGTAGCAAACCTCCCAAGGAAGCTAACAGTGTTAGGTCAGACGCGCTTGTGGCCACTTACATAACTGAATGCGACCGGAAATCGCGTCTAATATTGACAGTGTTACGATAGCAGTGGCTTCCTCCCGCAATGCTTCCCGTTTCTCACCTTCCCATTATCAGTTTCCTGGCGTGCGGGTGGGTTGTAAAAGCGTGTAAGACACACTTTGTATGTACAGTTTATGGAACATTTTTGCTCTTGAAAGAGCGACACTTATGTGCCGTTTGTTCGGCTGCACTTTTTCCAGACATACTGTGCGGAGTAGAACCTTCCTGCAGTGATAGAAGATGTACTCTGTCAAGTTAAGCTATTTGAGCAAATTAGTTTGGGTTAAAATGCTCTAAGAGTGAATTTCTCTGTAGTTCATATGTGATGTATAGAAAAGCACATTTTGTGACATTTTGAACTGCATCCACTACATTTAAGCATTTTCCCCCATGATTTTTGCTTCCTATGTTGCTACTATGTAAATAAAGTGATAATGTAGTTAATGCGGTACTGTTGTACAGCCTGCTTTCTTTAAGTGTGTGTTGATCTACTTCAGGTGCATCTGTGAGGAATGAAACGAGAGAACAGTGTGTTCTGACATGCTGACGGAAACCAGACATGGTCACATGGGCTGATTTGGTTTTTCTCTGAATTGATGTTCCTCTTGTTTCTGGTGGTGCACTTGGCTTCCTTCCTTCATTTTGACACTTTTTTTTTTTTTAAAAATGCACTCGCCCAGCACTCATACACGTACAGAGAGAAGCAAAGAGAACCATCATGCAAACTTTTTGCAGTGCAATTATTCATGAATGAGTTAAGCTGAAGTAGGTCTGTGCTCTATAAACTCTGCAATCTGGGGATTTTTGAATTCATCCAAGAAGTTTCAATTGTCAACAGTGATTGGAATTTAGATAATTTGTTGGCATTTCTGTGTTTTCATCCTTGTGAACTATACAGCATTTCCTCTTGAGTGGGAATGAATCAGCAACCAAAGGATTACTAAGTAGAAAAGCACTTGGAGAGAATATTGTAACTTACACCCAAAACGCCAAAAGTTTGTCTGCCGCATTATATTGCTCATCTTGTATTTGAGGGTGATTGTGGCAGCAGATTATAGACTATGAATACGATTAGAGAATCAAGGCCTCCTCAGATAAGGCGTCCACATGAGTAGACGTCACACTTTGGGCTGCCAAATATTGAATTTTGCTTCATATGGGGCCAAATGTCTACATAAACCGAGCTAATAACTGAGACCGAGTATCCACATATGTGGATATCAATTTTCCCAAAAAACACTATTTTCAAAATCATATCAAAATAGATACTTGATTTTTATTTATTACAGGTCCCAATAATCCAAAATAGCAAAGAGACATTAAAAAATGTTCTGAAGCTCTAAACATAAAAATAACTAAATAAATAATTAATTTAATCAGTTAACTCATTTGGGCATACCTTAACCTTCACTACAAACACCAATCCATTGCCTTTACAATCACTTGAAGTTGTTTGTATGGTGATACAGTGATTGTAACTGAAAATGCAGTGTATGTATTGTAAGTATTACATTACCATCTGTACTACAATATCCTCATTATTGACAGTCTGAGTATGACTCTTAATGAACTCAAAGGAGTGATTCTGGCCACAGAGGATCTCAGTGGGTTAGAATCTGGCCTTCAGGTCATTAACTCATGAAGGTATGATGACAGCTGACTCACTTACTAGACTTGTTTCCTTCATTATTCAGACCCTCCTTATCTCCTTATTGATTAATCAACCTTTCAATAACTGTTACTGTTGTTAATCTTTCTTTATCTTGATATTCTGCAGAATACAAAATAGGGGAATGTCTGATAAACCATGACTCCTCTGTGTTCCTGAGCTCTAACCCTGACAATCTTCTACCTTACCCAGCACTATGATTATATGCTACACCCCCATAAAAATACTTATAAAGGTTTTGGCCACATTAAAATTAAAATGAATTAGTGTACTGTGAGGCAGCAGTTTTTTTAATCTGGTGCCTTTTGAACTGAGGAAAAATGTCCCACTCAGTCTGCAAGGGCCATGTGGAAAGAATATCATTATTCAGTTCACTGAAATGAAGCTAAATGTAGTCTGATGGCTTACAATCAAAGCTATTGAAAGAGGGCAAGTTACCACTTCCTCAACCTATAAGGGTATTAGTGAAAGTTGAACTATAGCCATTACATTGCAGAATATGTAATATCTAATATATGATTTCCTTCTACTAACCTTCTTCTAACATTTAAGTTAAGTGTACACAATATCCAGATTACAGATGGCAGGTTTTCTTGAACAAGAGTGGATTAAACCTTTATGCATTAAGTTTCTCATGTTGTACACACAGTGCTTTACTAATTATATTACTAAATATATCAATCAATCAATCAATCAATCAATCAATCAATCAATCAATCAATCAATCAATCAATCAATCAATCAATCAATAATTTTATGGTTAATATTTCCACAAATTATTTATCAGCAGCAGTTTTAATGGCCATTTTGCGCAGCACATTACATTTTAGGGCAAAAACATTGTCAGAATCATATGATGATAAATTACAGAGGACTGAATGCTGAAATCATATATATATATATATATATATCTATATATCTATATAGATATATAGATATATATATAGATATATCTATATATAGATATATATCTATATATCTATATCTATATATAGATATAGATATAGATATATACAGATATATATATATAGATATAGATATATAGGGAGGTAGTGACGTAACCGCTTCTAATCTACTTCCTGGAGACGGTTGCTATAACAATGTTGTTTCCTGTGTTCTGAATTACTTGAGGAACTTTTAAGAGTAAATTCAATATTCCAGGCTGGTTTCGACAAATGGCATTCGTTTCATACAACCAGAAGGACCAGCACGGCAGCTACACCTTCTCCAGCCGGCCCAGACCCGTTGAGAATCGGTCCAAATACCGGAAACCTCCGCTTGAACAGTACATTTATTCTAATCTTGTTATGCTAAATGCTAACGGTGTTGCTGTTGTCTCAAATGATCTCAAATTTATTCTGGTGGCTGAAAAGAATAATTGTGAGAGCAGCACATGCATTACTGTACTGTCCTGTTGTTTTTAAGTTAACGTTGTATATAATAATGATAACAATAATGATAATAACATAATCTGTTAGAGTCTCATTTGCATTTCTGAGCTGTTTGTTTTTTTCTGTAGGACACCACTTCATTATGGAAACATAATGTACGACCGTCGTGTTGTGAGGGGAAACACTTATGCCCAGAATGTCATTTCAGTACGTAGAATCAACTGGGTTATGTGGCTGTGTTTGTTTATTTCTTTTCTTCTTCTTACTACTGCTCCCTGTAAACATGTATATTATTGTCGGTCCTTGGAAGAGAGACAAGTTCAATGCTGTGGAGACAGAGAGACAGCAGGGGAACAAGCAGGGAGCCTTTCAAAAACAAGCCAGGGAGCGGCCCCGGTCTCTGACCCCTGAGGCCGTGCTGGGCAGAACACACGCCGATGTCCAAACTGGTAACCATGTCCTTTGGACAGTCTCATGCCATCTACGCCCGCCGTGCACGTTCACCGCATGTCAACCGCCGTCTCTTTATTTATCAGAGCTTTACCTGGAGGAATTGAGCGAGATCCTTGCGACGTCGGATACTGACTGTCAAACTGACGCTTTCCTGGACAAGCCGGCAACCCCACTCTTCATCCCTGCCAAGACCGGCAAAGACGTCGGAACGCAGATTGAGGAGGGCGACGTACGTGAACATAACAAGAGCTCTGTCATGAAAGTTACTTTCAGCACTGTTACGAAAGATACTTTTAGGATCTAAGATTATAACCCTTTTAGATATTCCCATGTACAGTAAAGATCAATGTAATTTCCTTGTCTAACACTCTATTCTTCCAAGCTTTTGCCACTTTTATTTAACTGTAAACTTTTATTAGAGCAGACTGTTCCATCACCCACCCCAATTATTTCTTTGTTGGTTTCACAACATAATTGACATTTAATAATAGGTTTTGTTTTTAATGCACTTTACATATGCAACAGATTGAGCAGAATTTCTCTGTCTTGCTGTGATTTTTCTGCAGTTATTTGATTTTGACAGCGAGGTGGAACCTTTGCTGGAGGTCCTGGTGGGAAAGGTAATAGAGCAGTCTTTGAAGGAGGTGATGGAGGAGAGAGAACTGGCCCATTTGAAAGCTCAGCAGCAGGCCTTTGATCATCTCCGTAATTATGAACTGGCAGAGGTGCAGAGGCTGCAAGAGCAAGAGCGACGCCGCCAGAACGAAAAAGTAGGGGCATTTATTTTAATAGGTCTTCTTCCTGTGTAATGGCACCTTTCTTAGATTATATTTTTTTTTATATTGTCAGCCTGTCAGACCCATTATAAATAAATGTTTTCAGGAGCGTAGAATGACCCAGCAGAGGGAGGTATTGAATAAAGAGAAAGACACTTTGGAGAAAATTGCTGCACGTGCCTACACGCAGCAATACCTGTCTGACCTCTTAACAACAGTCCTTTCCTCCCTGAGAACCCACGGCTACTTTCATGATCCTGTTGAAAGAGGTGCGCCCTCTTTTTTCCATGCAGCAAATGTGTCATTCTTACAGACTGATATGAATCTGCAACTTGGTATGATTTACAGATATTGAGAGCAACTTCATGCCGTGGCTGATGTCTGAGGTTGACAACAGTTTGGAGAAGAGAAACGCTGCAAGAGAGCTGCTGGACAGTAAGACAACGCAACATATTCATCCATCTTACTCAATTACGATTTCTTCTCTTCGGTGAAAACAAAATGCCACCTTATAAACGACTACTCGGTAGTTTGGGGTTTTAAAGATTACATTGAAAGAGAAAAAAAGACAACCGAATCTACATGTATCCGGAAAGGTCGCATTTTCATTTCGCCTCCCCTTTGCTGTGTGAGACACTGCTGGAGCGCCATCTAGTGGTCATGTTTTAAGACCGCAAACATCTTCAGGAAGACAGAAGTAGGACTGAAGTTTTGTGATTCTCTTTCAGGTATCATCTTTGATATAGCCCAGAAGAGATGGGAGAGGCTCGAAGAGTTGGAGAAACAGACAATTAAATGTGAATAGACAGTCTCAGAGGCCACATTCTTCTTATTGTTAATGTTTCTCTCAAAGGTGAAATGTGTTGAGAAGAGAGTGCATGTTTGTGACATATATGTGACGTGTGTTATCTGTTATGCCATAACCAAATGCATCAATGCACAATCGTTGTCATCAAGGCATAATGATTCAATAATTCATGTTCCCTAAGAATGAAAGATCATTTGCAATTACAAAACATGTTTAGCAGTTCATCAGCAGTTTCACCTATCAGAACTACACTATTTTCTTACATTGGATCTCAGACTTTGTGAACTGAAGCCACAGAACTTAAAAAGAATAACCATATTTATTTTTAATTCAACATGCAAAACCTGCCATTTCTTCTATTTTGAAGTTTAGAATGTTTTCCTTTTTATACGCAGGATTTGAAGGATGGATAATAAAGATTGTATGAGCATCAAGGGAACAGAATTTAATCATAGAAAACCCACAACTTGATTAAATGGTACGGTCCTAACATAGTAAATCAGATAACTGATCAGATGAAGACTGAGCAGTGTGACTGGTCCCAGCGAGCAGCATCAGAAAGGCTCAAGTCCATGTTTGAATTAGACATCCAGTTGGATTATTCTGCTTCGAGTGAAATGTGGCACAAATAGAGACCGAAGCCCGTTTCTAAAGTTATAATCCAACAAACACACAAAGTCGTCTTGGTTTTTTCTATCCCCGACACTTCTGTCCCACATCTAGAGTCAGCGTGAATGTAATCTGGCTAAATCTGAATCTAGCTAAAACACAAAAATGAAACAATTCGCTTGGTTTAGTACAAAAGTGTGTCACATTGGGAAATGTGCAGGAAAACATGTTTGCACATTTCCAAATGTAACGCACTTTTGTACTCGATAAACCGAACACGCTTAGTGTTACATTTAATAGTGTGCAGAAAATATGTGTGGCAATAGTGTGATTCCCCGACACCGTTGTCGGCGAGGGTGTTGGGTCCCTCAGGCGGACTTGAGGGCGTGCAGCACCGACCGGGGCACTCGGCTGATGTAGTAGTCGTGGTTGCGGAGAGTTGCGAGGACCCCGGCGGAGTTCATGTGCTGGACGTCGGCGTCGTAGCGGTAGGCGTCCCCGTGCATGTCGCTCAGTCTGCCTGCGCGGGTAAAAGGGATCGGTTCAGTCGTAGGAAAAGGAAGGTTTCGGATCGGCGACGGAGGGCCGAGGGTCTGTACCTCCCACGGCGGTCAGGATGGCCTCGGGAGCGCAGGTGTCCCACTTCTTACAGCCCGGGCTGGCAAAGACGTACGCCGAGGCTCGTCCTTCCACGAGCTGGATCACCTGCACGGGTCGTTTTGATGCGTTGGGATACGTTTTCTGGGCTACGGGATGAATCCAAGGATATCCAGCCCACCTTGTTTCCAGCACCTCCCACCCTCACGACCTCGTGAGGCTCCATGGCCTCCACGCAATCCGTGACCACCTTGTTGCTATGGGAACGCGTGGTGGTGATGACGCGTCTGTCGGCCGGGGCTTCCTGCAGCTGGAACCCAAAGGCTCCCAAGCCTGGCATTCCCCATATGGTCCTCCCTAAATCCGCCCCAGCGCCAAGCTGAGCAGGCATTCGGGATCATCGGGGGCGTTGGCTTCGCGGACGCGGACCAATTGGGTTACCTGATAGTTGTAGAAAGGCTGGTTGATGACGCCTGCGATGGCTTTGCCTCCGTGAGCAATACCGATGAGGACGGTCACATTATCCAGGAGGCCTGACGATAGGAAAGAGCGGGATGAAACCACTTAAAGACAGTTTCACCGCAACTGAACCATCAGGAAATGCCTCTGATGTCGATAAGGCGATGAAGCAGTCCGGACATGCGGGACAAAAAAAAAAAAAAAAAAAAAAAAGGGAATGTTTCCCGTAGAAGCTTTCGTACAGAGGAATGTGCGGAGGGGCCGAGCGGTGTCCAGGCTCTCGTGTTGTGTCTGGGCCCGAGAGGGGTCACTGAGATACCTTGATGCTGAGATCAGTTCGAAGGGGTGGTGGGGTGGTAGGGTGTGGGGGGGGGGGCAGAAACACAGATTCACCGAGAAGAAAAAGAAGAGAGAGATTGAAAGACAGAAGGCTGCAACCAACTCTGAGCAGAATGAAACAAAGTGGCGTGGTGTGTGTGTGTGTGTGTGTGTGTGTGTGGGGGGGGGGGTCAGGTTCTGTAATGTTGCTGCAGTGGTAACGCTTATTAGATCTACTGCTCTAAGCCTGCTTATTACCTTTCTGAATCAAAACTCTCAGTTCAGAGTACGCCGCTGCAACATGCCGCAAAGGCAGAATTTGACATTTAAAGGAAGCGGGTGAGGCTGCTGCGGCAATGTTTTCATTTGTTCGGGGCCTTTCTGGAACAAAGAGCTGCAGAACGCTGTACAAAGCATCCAGCCTGTGATGCGTCCACACCTTTAACCTTTGCACACTTAAGCAGAGGCAGGTTTATTCCAAAGGTGCATGCGTTTACCTTCAGTATATTCCTTTGTACCATCGAGAGGATCAACCCACACGACCAGCTTCATATGAGAAAGAAGTATAAGCAGAGTTAGGAGGAGCAAATTCCCAATTCATTAAAGAAAAAAAAAAAAGCAAGAACAACAAAAGCTAAGTGCTCTTCCCTCACCTCCTCCTCTTTGAGCTCACTGTATTCTGCAGGACATGTTCTCTGAAGGATCTCTTCCGAGTGCCCATTCTCGATGAGATCATTACCTATCTCCTCAGATGGAAGCTCCTGAGAACAGGAAAGGAATCGAAATCTTCTTAAAAACACTCCACCTCGGTTATTAACAGATGAATCAAGGCTGGTGTGAAGCTCACCTCCTCCCCGATGATGGTGATTCTGGGGAACCGCTTGGCCAGCGAGGCGCAGATGCTCTGCTGGGCCAGCCTGTCTGCAAGCGTCTGCAGGTCATTGGCTCCGGTCTGTGCACGAGACAACACTCGCTCATCTCAGCTCAAGAATCCAAAGCTGCACAGTGTCTTACCTTTTCCACAATCCCCAGTTGTCCAGTGTGAAGGACCTTCCTCACTATTTCCCCGGCCTTCCCCGCTACAGCGTAGGCAGAGGCCAAAAGCCGCATGACTACTGCTGGATTTGAAGACATTTCTGATGGACAGACTTGAACCTGTTGGTCAACATTAGTTTTGAATTGGAAAAAAAAAAGTCAGATTTGTCGACAAACGCGTTTAAAGCCTCAAATCTCACACATATGTAATACAAACGAATTAAAACATATCAATATAAAACATCACCCACTGGATCAACCTTTCTTAACAAACAGGTATACTCTAAACTCTTTCATTACTTAACAACCGACATAACTTTTAAGTCGGTAAAACAGGATCGCGCCTTGATCCCCTTCTGCGGCCGCACCGGCCGCTTAGCAAATCTCTTATAAATTAAAAAATAATATGAAATAGCTGTCAAGGATGACGACATATGGTTAAAAAATTACCGAGCACGAAAATCTAAGCGCAGGATCTGAACGTTCTGAGGGAAGATCGAGCGGCTGCAGAAACAGGAAGCGCAGGAGAACCTTTGACCCTGAAACAACGGTCAAGATGGCTAACCGCTCCTGTCAAACGGACTGATAAATGCTTGCCGACGGAACGTTGCTGTGTTCGTTTGCGCAGTCCTAAAGACGCAAGCAGCCATTTACAGCTCCAAAGTGTGAAACAGACGTTGATCTCTCAATGTTCTTAGCCAAACTCTGACGCGTTAACCGTGCGGACTGGTGTTAAAACAAACGCGGAAGTGCGAGGGGAGGTAGCCTCTCTCGCTTCGTCTCTACAACACCCTCTCTGGGCTGGAAGCGCGTTCATTTTATGTTAATCGTCCAATCGTCCTTGAACTAAGTTCACAAAGCCAGAAGGGTTGTCCTCTGCCATTTAGAGAAAAAGTACAGAAAGGCTGCTTTTAACATTTCGGATTACTTTATTCTTATAAAATTGCTCAGCAGAAGCACAACACACTCCTGCAAACGTCCAGACACCTTTGGTCACTCAAACAGGGAGACACATTGACCTTTATAGGCTATAAGAATTATGAGAATAAATTATTTAATCTATTATTTGCATTTCAATATTCACATGTCACAAAAGTATTCCATTTTTCCCTTGGGAAGGTTAGCGTGTGCAACAAAAACAACAAATGACCTTTAATACAAGACCGGGAGCCCTTTTGAATACATGAGGAGTTGATTCATTGATTCTCAGCTCCAACATTACTTTTAATTTACACAGAGTTTGGATGTTACAGCATCACCTGACCTCACAGGCTTGGGTGCTGAATGTTTGACTGCCCACATAGTCTACATTTCTAATTCCCCGACTTCACGGCAGTATTCTTTCAATAAAACTAGGGATCGCAAAGTGAGAGACATGGAGCACGTCAAAGTCTTCATCTGCTGGCCAGAGGTCTGTAGCCCATCTCTCCCGCCAGCTGCTCCGCCGTCAGCGAGCCCAGCAGAGGCTGACAGTCCGGATTGAAGACCGAGTAGGCGCTCATCTCCCCGGGCCTGCGGGCGGCCGGGCCGCGGAGCCCTTGGTGGAGCCAGTAGAACAGGGAGACGACGAAGAAGGGCAGACCAAACTCCAGCTCGGCGAAGAGGCCGAGCAGCACCAGCCAGAGGAGGAGCTTGAGCAGAGCCAGGTTGGACAGGACGGACGGCCCCGACGTCAGCCACCGGCCCACGGCCGTGTGGAGGAACCAGTCCCCCGGGGCCTGCAGGACGGACACACACAGCAGCGACTAGAACCACATCTGCAACCCACCCAACCCCCTCGAGGATCGGAGGTCAAAGGTCAAAACTGGAGGCCAGGTTGAGATGATCATAATCTGAGGGAGATCTGAAGCTACAAACCAGTTACATCGTGACTGGTTTGATCCACAGAGCTGTGACCTGGCCCCCGGTGTTGCTGTCTAATATACAGTTTTAAAGAAGCCTGACCCCCCCCCCCCCCCTCACTCACCCCCGCCGGTGCCCGGGCCTCCCCCCCGCCGGGGGACGCCTCCTCCCCCCCGTCACCGCTGTGGTCTCGATCGTGCGCCGTCCCCGCTCGTCCCGGGGGGGCCACCCTCTCGTCCCTGACGGCCTGCCGCCGGGCCCTGAACTCCGACAGCTTTTGCTCCATCGGCCAACACCTGGAACATCTGGCGCCGCTTTAAAAGCTTTTGACCCGCGGGGGGGGGCAGACCTCGGGCGAGCGTTCCCAGCCGAAGCCTCGCTCCAGGGAAGCCTCGTTGCAGCTGTTTCGCGTTGATTAAAGTTGGATTTGTCTGCTTTTTCTCCGCGGGGCGAGGAACTGGGCGCTGTGTTGTTAGCTTAGCCTAGCGAGCCAGTGTTTACACGGCAGTCTGCCGCAAACAGGGGCGCGCTGGCGTGAAAACCACGCCTGCCGTAAAGCGTGCCGTTTGACGGAGGGCTTTCTGCTGGGCTACAGGCTAGTTTAAAAATCACCATTGGTGAGTTATTAAGCGCCTAACTTTGTTACTGGTCAACACCGCGTTGACCTTTGTTTAACCGACGTTATCGTTTGTCAGTGTGCGTCAATGGGACGCTCGCGGACTGTTAATGTTCAGGTGTCAGTGGGTTGTAAACATTGCAGGTTACCAAAAAGATTCTGATCGACCTTATGGAACATAAATGATCTAAGATCACATTGAAGTAGCATCCGTTTACTCTAGAATAAAAAAAATCACTGATATTAAGAAGGCAAAGCTGCTGATGTTACTTTATTTGGACATTCACCGCAGTTATGGGACCCAGCGACAGTCTGATATAATTAATTATATCCCAGATCTGACTTGAATTGTTGTACAAATCCCACCTGTTGTTTTTTTCTTTTTGTGCAGACATGGCCTCAGCTCCAGCACAGCAACCCACCCTCACTGTTGAGCAGACCAGAGGTGAGGATGTTTCCTTTGCTCCACCATGTGTGCACATATCCGCGTTAAACTGCATCTGTGCTCCAATAAGTGCATGGGTTGATTGTTCACAATCGCATGAGAAAAGCAGCGGCTTTGCTTCTGTTTCCCGTGCAGTGGTGTTGGGTGAGGTGATCCAGGCCTTCTCAGTACCGGACAATGTGGCCAGGATGGATGAGGCCAGAGAAAGCGCCTGTAATGATATGGGGAAGATGCTGCAGCTGGTGCTGCCCGTGGCCACCCAGATTCAGCAAGAGGTCATCAAGTCCTACGGCTTTAACAACGAAGGAGAGGGTGAGCGGAACACGCCGGGTTTCTGTCGTTACCTTCACGTTCTGTTCAAATGCTTGTGAAGGACCGTTGTGTTGGCGTGGTCCAAACCCTCCTCTCCTCTTTCAGGGGTCTTAAAATTCGCCAGATTAGTGAAGATGTACGAAACCCAGGACCCGGAAATAGCTGCCATGTCGGCAAAACTGAAATCGCTCCTCTTGCCCCCCCTGTCCACACCACCTATAGGAGGGGCCATTCCTGCTTCATAGGATAACATCCATTGGTCACATCAATGTTCTTTTTATCCACGACTTTGGATTTCCATGCGACCAACTCCATGATTCCACAGACCAGGGGTGAAGTTGGCTTCAACCTCTGTATTCCATCTCTTTAAACAAACATTTGCGTAAATTTATGCTCAGTCCTGTTTGTCAGAAGTCAAGTGTGACTAAACTGGTGGTTTGACATAACATTCTCTTTCCTTTAATACAATTTTTATTTAAATTCTCATTTTTTTATACATTGTGTATCAAAAGCTTCATTAAATTATCATTGTTTTCGTGAGTCAGGCCTGTTCATGGGGGGGGGGCTGACAGTATTGCTTCTAAGCCCTGGCTACTGCGTTTAAAAAGCACTGACATTTACATATATACATTTCCACAAAAGGAACTTCCTGTGCATAAAAAATTCATTTAAAAACGGAAAACCTTGTCGCCATTCCCCCTGTGCGTTTTAGGTGTGGGTGCATGCAGACTTTCCTGATTTAAAAAAAAAAACAATACAAATGACCAAACACAGCCAAGTGACCAATGTGCTTTCTGAAAAACTTAAAACATTTACAAGCTAAATAATGTGCAGAAGATGTGCGCTATATTCTAACGAGTGTGTTTAAACTGCATCTCTGTGTCTTCTCTATTAAACTGAAACGTGGGATTCCTGTGAGGAATAGTGCATAAAGGTTGATGAGGAGAGGAGCTTCAGCCTGTGGTCGACCATAGATTAGTCCTTCATCCACGTGATGGAGGAGGAGGAGGATGAGCGACGGCGTCTTCACGTTTCGAAATGACGGAAGATGCTCTCGACGTAAGCCAGGACGCTCTGCCAGTCGGGCCCGTCTGCCTTCAGCATCTCCTCGGCTCTCTGTCACACACACAGTTGCCGCGGCAACGTCACCACGCGCGACGCTGGTGCTCGCTTAGACCTCGGCGGAGGGGGCGGGGGGGGCTCGGCAGAGGGGGCGGGGGGGCCTCACCAGCGTGGCTGCGACTCCTGCGTGCTCTCCCGTTTGAAAAGCCAGGTTCAGGTTTCCTGTCTGGGGGGGGGCTTTGGTGAGCATGACAAACTGTGTGGTCGTTCCCTCGTCTGACTCTCGGTACCTTGTCTGCCGGGTTCAGGCGGTTGTAGGCGATGAGATCGGGCAGGTAGGTGTGGTAGATGGCGCAGAAGGCCAGGCCGTCCTCCCAGCTGCTGCTGAAGTTGGTGATCTCAATGTTCTGCAAAGAGACACACGGTTGCTGAGCGGCGTTCTTTCACAGGCTGCGAGTTGAGGGGGGTTGAGGGGGCGGCGCTCCTCTCCGACCTCGTAGCCCTGGGTCCGACTCTGGCACCAGCGCAGCAGCGAGTTCCTCCGGGAGCCGCCGTGACGCCTCAGCAGAGCGCTGAAGCCGTCCTGAGGCCTGGGGAAACAGCAGCCACAGGTTGCGCAATCGTTTTGTTTTTTTCTTTTCTTTTTCTTTTCTTTTTTAAATGTCAAGCAGGTATTAAAGGGTTGAGCGTTTTTGGTGCATGTCGCCTTGAGAAGGAGCTTTACGACATGCTCGCGGCGACATTTGTGTTGGGGCTCGGCGTGGCTTCCTCACTTGGCTGGGTTGGCGTCCGGGCCTTCATCATGTTTCCCTGTCGGACACAAGCACCCGTCACTTGTCGGCCGATCACCTGAGATCACCTGACATGGTCTGAGATCACCTGACATGGTCTGAGATCACCTGAGATCACCTGACATGGTCTGAGATCACCTGGCATGGTCTGAAATCACCTGAGATCACCTGACATGGTCTGAGATCACCTGACATGGTCTGAGATCACCTGACATGGTCTGAGATCACCTAACATGGTCTGAGATCACCTGAGATCACCTGACATGGTCTGAGATCACCTGAGATCACCTGACATGGTCTGAGATCACCTGAGATCACCTGAGATCACCTGACATGGTCTGAGATCACCTGACATGGTCTGAGATCACCTGAGATCACCTGACATGGTCTGAGATCACCTGCCATCACCGTAGACCCTGGAGGTGCTGCAGGCTCGCCCTCACCTGTGGAGAAGCTGGACCAGCTGTCCTGCCGCTGTAGCAGACGCTCCGCTCGCTGCTGTTTCCCCTGCTCTTCTTTCTGGAAGCGATAACGTCAGCTCCCCCCTACCACACTGCCCCCCCTACCACACTGCCCGCCCCCTTCCCCAGTCCACCCAGTACCGGCGTACCTTGCACAGTGGTAACGTGGTGCTGGTTTTGGTGGAGGCCTCGCGTTCGGTCGGCAGGGGCAGACGAGACAGGCTCCTGCAAGGCATTCGCACACAGTCCGTGGGTGTGTGTGTGTGTGTGTGTGTGTGTGTGTGTGTGGGGGGGGGGGTGGACTCACCACGATCTTTCAGACAGCTTTACGATTATCCTGGGGCTTTTCTTCTCCTTCTTCTCCAGCGCGGCCAGGCTGCGGAGGTATCCCTCGGCCACCCCCCTCCCCACCAGCTGGCCCGTCTCTGCTCCGTCGCCCCCCTGGACGCCGTCGCCGGCCTCTCCGTTGGCGGCGGGCTTCTCGGCGCCGCCGGCTTCCCTCTCGGCGCTCCTCGGTTTCTCCTCGCCCTCCCCGCGCTCCGGCTGGGCCCGCCCCCCGCGCGGCCTCGGCGAGCCTGCGCAGCGCGTGGCGGTGCTCGGCCCTCAGGGCCTCCAGCTGCCGGTCCTTCTCCTCCCGGCTGCGCAGGGCCTGGGCCAGCTGGCGCTCCAGAGCCCCGTGGCTCTCCCGGAGCTGCTCCAGGGCCTGCTCCGACTCCGAGCGCAGGCGGTCCGCCACGGACACCGCGACCTGCAGGTCACTCTGGAACTGCTGCCACTCCAGCCTCTCTCGCTGCCCCCCGAGAAAGAGAAGGGATATTAGTGTGTGACACACAAACATCTGTTGAAAAGAACCGGTGTGTGTGTGAGAGCTTCCGTCGTCAAAGGTCAACCATCGAGTCTCTCGGTTAAAGGTTAAAAAAGGGGAGGGGACCTGGGGGGGGGGGTCAACTCTTTGGTGTTTTTAAGCTTTGTCGTCAGTTTCGAGAGGTCCAACTCACCCTGAGCATCTCCCTCAGAGCGCCCACCTCTTCCACCAGCTCGTCCTTCTGTGCGATGACGTGCCTGAGCAGCTCTGGTGGACGCGGCAAAACGCGGAGAGCAAAAGAAAAGAAAAGTCAGCGTTTGGGGGAAAAAAAAAACAAAAAAAAACACAATTCAATTCAATTTCATTCATATAGCGCCAATAACAATAATGCAAGCTGTCTCACGACGCGTTACAAGACCCGGCTTGAAATCTCCAGAGCAAGCCAGAGGGCGACGGTGGCGAGGAAAAACTCCCGCTTAACAGGAAGAAACCTTGAGCAGACCCGAGCTCAAATGGAGAGACCCATAGGGTATAACTGATGACGTAGCTTATGTAACCACCAGCCGCGGAACCTGTTTTAAGCATCAGTGACAGATGCAGTGGCGGACCACTGGAGAGAGAGCTGGAGAGGAAGCTGTTGAGGGCCGACGCGGTTCCCCGTCGAGGAGGTTTCAAGGGTGTCCGGGAGGTTCTGCCCAGCCTACCTGCCGCTCCAGTGGATGGGTCAGGGTGGGGGCTCAGCTCCAGCGCGGCCCTGTAGACCTCCGCCAGCCTGCGGAGACCCAGGCCCGCCGCCTCCTCCGCCGCCTGCGGCTCCAGCCCGCTGTCCCGCTCCTGCCAGCTCTCCTCCGACGGCGACCCCCCCGACGGGGGCGGGGACGCCGGGCTGCCCGCCGCCGCCGCCGCCGACCCCGTCTCTGAGCCGCCGACTCTGTCCAGGCTCATCAGGACCCACTCTGCAGGCGCGGGCCGCTTCTGCGCCCACTCCGCGACTGGAGGGGGGGCCAGGGGGAGGATGCTGCAGGCGGGGGGCAGGGCTGGCATCCTGCTGGAGGCGGCTGCGGTGGACAAGGCCATGGCTATGGTCTCCGGCTGTGATGGTGTGGTAGCAGGGGTGTGGAAGAAATCTAGAGGAGAACCTAAAACATCAAAGAAATAAGTGAGAATTCACCCCCCCCCCCCACTAACCACTTGCTAACTACAAACAAAAAGGGTTCTGGGGGGGGCACGATTGAGGGTCAGGCAGTCGTGTAATCATGAATCATGAGTTTATTAATATGATAGTGAGTGGAATCACTGGTTTTATACATCTGCTGTAAAGACAGAACTGGTCCTCAGTGAGGGCTTCAGAGAAAGACAGAGCAATGATCATAATGATTTAAATAAAAATCCACCTAAAAATAAAATGGTGCTTAAAATAGGCTTCAGGTGACTGTTCTTGGTTTGCAGCTTATTTTAGAAGCTTCACGTCAGTGCCTTTCTCTGTGAAATCACCGTCCTCTGGATCACAGGAACAAAACTTCTGAAGGCAAACTCGTGTGAGACGTGAGGCCACGCTGAGATCAAGAACAGGCTCACCCCCCCCCCCCCGTCTGGGCTGAAAACAGTCACTTTACCAGTAGTGCCGTCTTTACCGGTGTGGTTCCCCATGATCAGGTCAGTTTCCACCGTCCTTCAGGGCTCCTCGGGGCTCACTGCTGCAGTCTAGACAAGAGGGGGGGTTTGTTAGTGGTAGTCACTGAATTGTCCCGCAACTGAGCGCCACCCCCCCCGCAACATGACACCCCTGCAGATTTGGGGCCTGCTGCAGAAGGTCCGACTTTAAATGTAGCTCTTAAACAAAGATAGTTGATGGACGCCGAGGTTCAGGTGTCAGTGGAGCATCCACAGGCCCCTCTGCGGTGTTGCGCCGTGCGTGGCGCACGGTCCAGTGTTTGCGCAGACGAATCTCCCTCACCAAAAATCACCACATTTCAAGTTTGCCGAAACGACCAAGAGGCGACGCGAGACTCAGAAGCCCGAACTCTTAAAGTGCTGCTCAGTGAAACACCTCCTCGGTCTGTGACGCGTCCGTCGCCGCAGCGTCGTTCCTCTCCCACCGCCCCCCCCCCACAGCCTACCTGCTCAGCCCGGTCCCACGGTGCTCCGCCGGATTCACCGCGGCTTTTCCCTCCAGACATCCGCGTCCCTCCAGACGAACCTGTTCCTCCTCACGGCCGGGGCCGAGCAGTCTCCAGCAGAACGCGCCCCAGCCTCGCCTTCACACCCAAAATGCGACAGAACGCGGCGAAGGAGTCAGAGACGCCGCGGTTGCGCAGCAGCTGCACGCTGCACCGACCGCACCGGCGCCGTCATGACTGTGCGTGGAGGTGTTTAAAATGGGCGTGAGTTCATCTTTTCGCATACAAAAGCCAAAAATAAATGAATACAAATCCTGTGGGGAAAAACGCAACGAGGGGCTGGAGACGAGTTATTCCGCACACGTGTGCAGGTAAGGGCTGTGACGTCACAGAGCGCCTGTCAACTCACCCGCAGAGCCCCCAAAAAGTGTCATTAAAGTTCCCTGTCTGCGTATTGGCGCTGACATAGCAAACAAACAAGCCTGTCAAAAGGTGAAAGGCTCTGAGGAGAGGGAGGGGGAGAACATCGCGCTGCTCTGTTCCGTTCTGGAACAAGAAGACTCTTGTTTCCGCTCCACAAACTATCCTCGAGTTTCAAAAGGAAAGTTGAAGAAAGGAAAAGGAAGTTTTATTAACAGCAGGAAAAAAAAATTAAATAAATAATTCAAAGGCATTTATTTATACCACAGGACTTTATTCTGCGTTTTTTTTTGTTTTTTTTTTGAGGGGGGGGTTGTGGAGTGCAATCACATAATCCCACTCAGAAGGTGCAGGGGCAGTTTTAATTCACCACAAAGAAAGAAAATAATTATAATGAAATATAAAATAAAAGAAATGCGCATAAGATAATCAAAAAAAAAAAAAAGTTTTGTTCCGTAAAAGAGCAGTGAGATCAAGTGTTAAACAGTTTTCCTGATGCATTTGCGATCAATTCTAAATTAATCTGAATGTGCAAGGTTTCGTACCAGTGAAATGAAAAATGTTGAATATATTCCAGTCAGAGCGAACTGCTTTGGTCTTTCGTGTTTGGTGAAAGGGCTTCAGGACCACGGACAGAGGACAGGACGGTCACCAGCGACATCTTGTGAGCCTATTTGGTATCGGGCCTGTGGAGTCACATCACATTAACAGATTAATATTTAATAGACCTGGTGGATGCAAACAAACATGTCTTCATCACAACAACTGTCAACAGCTCTCACCGTTGTTGTTTTTTTTTTTTTTTTTTAGATTTGATTTTTATTCAATATTTATGTGACTTTTCGCGCACACCCCAGACCTTTGGTGAGCTCCCTGGCTGGTTATTTCCAAACTGGTGTCAGCAGCGCCTCAGTCTTGCATGTATTGTATTGGATTGGTTTCTGCCGTCTGGGTTAAGAGATGACCTTTGACCCCTTTCACCTATGACCCTTGCAGCGCCACCACACTTCATGATGTTTCTTTACGGAAGAAATCGATCGCACCACCATTGGTTTTGCATTTTAGATCTCCCCGAGTGTACTCATCCGTGTATTTTTATTTTATTCTAAAAAGTTCACACACACGCTAGAAAATCCTGATGTGTGTTGTATTTACTCTAAATCTCATTGGGGTGGCATAAAAATGTTGAAGGGGAAGGAAATGAAATGAAACGTCGGGATAAGGCTGTTGGTATGCAGCCTACATTCCTTTCCAGATTCGTTCCTTTTCTGCGTAACGCGTCGCGTATGTGTGTGTCCGCCAGTGAGTGCCTGCAGACTTTGCGAAAATGGCGTCTCAAGTCGGCTTCCTTCAGACGTGTGTGAGCGTCCGTGGCCGGAGCAGCGTCCTCAGAGATCCGATCATCCTCAGAGAATGAAGCCTGATCCCACCACCACCGCCACCACCATCACCACCCCCGCCCTCCGCCGTCACCAGCATGCGAAGACGCGGCTGCGTCCGCGCACACGCTCCCACAGCCGGGAGCCTCGTCGCGGCGTCACCGGCGGGGGGAGGGTGGAGGGAAGGGGGGGGTGTGGGGGTGTGAGGAGGGACGACGTGATTGACTTTTAACCGTCTGACACCCAGGAGGCTGACCTTCTCCGAGGGGGAAGATGTCTGCGCTGAAAAAGGTAACTAGGAGGACTTGGGAGTGTGTGGATAGGTGTGTGTGTGTCTGTGTGTGTGTGTGTGTGTGTGTGTGTGTGTGTGTATGTGTGTGGATAGGTGTGAGTCTGTGGATTGGTGCTGGACTGAGTGTGTGGGCAGCCTGAGTGACTGCCACAGTGTCTGGTGGGAGCACAAGTTCTGCAAAGCATGAATCATTTTTCTGGAATATGTCCCCATGTGATTGCATCGGTGAATCGGTGTGTTGTGTGTGTGTGTGTGTGAGAGAGAGTGTAAGTGAGTGTGGGCATGTGTGTTCATTCACCAACTGCCATGCGTGTGTTTTGTAGTGACTCAGCCCTATTGTACTTACCTGTCATCCATCTTTTAATGTGTCATAGGTGTTACCATGGCTACTGCAGACTCACTGCTGTCTGTTCTTTGAGAAGGACTCAGGTAAGCTGTGCGAGGGCGCATGAATGACGCTTTCCTTTTGTCATTGCACATTACTCATTTTTGCAATTCAGAAGAACGCAACAAGTGATTGATAGCCGATCAATAGAAAGACAGGAGACCCAGGCACGCTGAACGTTAATTTTATCTCCTGTTTGTAAAGTAGCACGGGAAAAGTGTGTTAATTGTTTTTATAAGTGCAGATCATTCCTACTGTGGAGAACATGGCTCGAGTCAAGGACAAGCCATTGAAGTAAGAGCTCCATTCAGGCTTGGAACAGTCCTGAGTGGATGGTAAAACCATTTCAAAAAGAGTCTCAGTTACATTAAATATAAAAAAAACACCTCAACCCACAGTCTTGGTGTGAATTCAGACTGATTTATATGCTTAGTCTGAGCTATGCTGGTCTCCCCTCAGGGTTCTTTCACATCTCCCTTTACAGCGGGTTTGTAGCAGATTTGGGATAATTAGAAGCATTAATAATAAAATAATGTGAGGGAGAGCTAGAACGTGCCCGGTTTTGCTGACTTTTGTATGCTGCGAGCATGAGAGACGCATGACGAGGGTTTAAGAGAGCACTCAGTATGGGACTGTGAACAAAGGTCATTAAACCATCCAGGATGGAAACGTACTTAACCCGGTTTCCACGCACCAAAACGGTGTCTGAAAACACTGTAAACAGTGTAAAGGGCGCAAACGACACCTCATTATCAGTAAAGCCTCTGATGCCCGGTGCTACAATGGCACCCTCGAGGTTTTCAATGCAGTCGATTCTGCCTGGGAATAAAAAGGAGCAGCCTTCGGAGGTCAGGTCAGCTTCTTTTGTGCAGCCACCGAGCTCCTCTGTGGCGCCCGTGGACGCTGAAAGGCTGCATGTCGGATGTCGGCCGCGCTGACGGCCGCTGCGCGCCTTACGCGTTAATCACGTGCTGAAACGGTCTTTTGAAGCCTCACGAAGTTGGGGGGGGATGACGGCGGAGTTTGCGTGATTATCTGCAAATTTAATCGGGTGCGGCGTCCCGCTTCGTCAGCGCGCACGGATGCCGGCGCGGACGCGGCCCCTTTGAGGCGCGTCGCCGCCCGGAGCCGCTCCGCGCTCGCTTTATCGTCCATCTGCGTTCCTCTGCCTGACTTTCTCACCACTTTCTCAAGGTTGCTTTAATTGCGCAACGGCTGGAAGTTTATTGGGAATGCAGGAGTACAGCATCCACCCCCTGACGCCCCCCCCCCATAGGAGTGAGGAGCCGCCAGGTGAGGCTGTTCTCAGGAGCTGAAGCGGCTCCACAAGAATCCGCCTCAGATAATTTGCTTCATGAAGCTCTTTTTCGTCTGTCAAGGAAAAACAAACGCGTTCCAGCTGCGCGGGGAAACTTTTCCCAACTCGACGGCGTCGGATTGCGACGCTCTTGATGTCGGGAGCGAACTTCTCAACGTGGGAGGCTGGGGATGTGTTTTTAATTCCATCTTTGAGTTTTGGCAGGCTAAAGAACAGAAGCAGGCCCCTGGCGCTGATTCATAGATCTGTAAATCAGCGGTGTCGGATTAGTCCCATCAACCCTTTGGAGCACAATACAAATATTTGGGAAATAGTTGCGCAGGAAGCAGTTTGATTGGTTCACGGTGTCACAGATGATTCCAATGCTTGAAGGGCTCCATGGCTAACTTGCCAGTGTAAAGCTGATGGCCAGAGGCCGTGGAATGGTTGTCACTTCAAAATAAAGGTACGTGGTAAAGGTGGCACATCGATGGATCATTACACCTTTGCTGATTTACCAAAGGAAGTGTTTTAATAATAATATTGCCACTTAAATCTCCCACTGGGGAAATTCTGATGCGCAGCGTTCCGTCCTTTTAGACTTTAGTGTGTTGGGTGGAACGTGTGGTTGCTGGGACAATGAAACAATTTTTGGGCTAAACCAGTCTGTGCAGCTTAATGAATGTTTCAGCGTTGGTGAGCGCGGCACCGTTGTGCATCTTCATTAGGAAGACTGTCTGCATCAGCTCTTGGATGTACGTCTTTTTTCCTCCAGAGGTGGAGCCGCTAACGGGCAACCTCAGCCCCCTCCAGCATACCAATGAGCCTTACCTCAGGCCGCCGAATCAATACGCTTCCTCCCAAATGCATCTAAATTCATCTCTGTTGTCGCCTCTTGACCTTGACCTGTGAGGCGAGGCCGGTAGGGGGGGCGTGAGGGAACCGAGGGGACGGCGTGGATCTTTTCAGAAGCTCAGAAGAGGGATCTTTCCCAGTCGGACACCCGCAGATCCCCCTGAAGAATCACGGCTGGTCTCCGTGACGTCACCAGGAAACGACTCCCATCCCATCAGACGGAGGAGCGATTTCATCGCAGGGACGGAGCGAGGTCGGCGGGGCGTCATTGATTTTTAATAGGGAGCCCCGCTGGACCCATGGTTGGACGGAGGGAACACCAGCAGCCGCGCGGCTCCCAGACACAACCTGTGACGGCGTCTCGGGGGGTGAAACCGGTCTGAGCTTCAAGGGAGAGATGCAGACCCGCGCTCCCGCAGCCGCGTGAGTGCGCACGCCGCGCTGAGGGGGAACTGGAGTGTGTCAGGCTCCAAAGCTGCAGAGTCCAGAATCCAGCAGATGGAGCCTCCGCGTCCTGGTTTTGCGGCCATCCGTGGGAGCATCATGCAACTCGCGCCGCTGCCTCGCACTGCTGCAGTGGAGGAGTAAATGCGGAGCCCGGTGCCGCTCCAGGTGATCCACAGCAGCCCAGCCCGGCAGACTGCTCCCTCTGCAGGCTTCCCTCTCCTCCTCCTCCTCCTCCTCCTCCTCCTCCTCCTCCTTTTCCTCCTCCACCACCTCCCCTTCATCCTCCTCCTCCTCCTCCCCCTCTGTTGGTGCTTCATTCTTCGGAGAGCTTTAAAAAAAAGGAAGAAAGGGACTGAAAAACCGAGGAGGAATCCTGCTTCCCCTCATCTTTCAGATGTGGAGCACCTCTGGACGACTCTCTGCTGCTTCCCAATCTTCGTGTAAAGACACGTTGCATATGTGCTCCAATGTCTCCGGATCATAGACTCGCTGCAAGGTAAGATGGACTAATGCAGAAGAAGATTTGGGACTGTTGGGACATTTTTTCATTGTAATTCTTGTGTACGTGTGTGTGTGTGTGTGTGTGTGTGTGTGAGTGTGAGCGTGTGTGTGTGTGAGTGTGAGAGTGTGTGTGCCATTAACAGGTAGAATGGAAGTTAACACAGTAGATTCAGCAATTATTTCCTCTTCCTTGCTGGATCTGACCGAATGCATCTCCGTAGGGTCTAAAGAAACATTTATTCTCCGAACAGATTTGTTCACCCGCATATGTGTGTGTGTGTGTGTGTGTGTGTGTGTAACAGGGTCCGGCTCTACGGGGATAGACCAACGGTATTATATCGGCATTAGGACTTTCTTTTTTTAAAAAAAAAAAATTGACATGGTTGTCACCTAACAGGAGGGATATGAGGTGAGCGCGCGGAGTAAGAGACGGTGAGAGAATGGAGGGGGTGACAGAACTCAGGGCTTCGCTCTGAGATGTTGGAACCCTGCAGCACATCCTTCCCTCAGTCACATGTTGAGCCTGAGGGATTAAAGCCTGCCATTGACCCTGAAGAGAGATCATCGGTGCACCTCCGGTGAGGTGGGCCGGACCGTAGTGCGGCAGCGGCTAAATTCTCCATTCTGCTGGTTGACAGAACGTCAGTGTGTTTCTTGTGTGTGTGTGTGTGTGTGTGTGTGTGTGTGTGCGCGCGCGCGTTGGAGAGGGTTACACACTCATGTTAGGGGAATTCACCTGCTTTATGAGGACATAAAGCAGGATGTAAGTGACAGAGCTCTTAAGGGAAAGTGGCGGTGATTGTTACATAGGTGACTTTTCAAGAAATTACCCTAAACTGATGAATAAAGTCTCCTATAAATTAATTCTGACAGAGCTTTTTTTAGTTCTCGAATGGGAAAAAAGCAGCAGATGCGTTTGTGTGGAGCACATTCACTTTCATTCATAATAATCTGCATACAGATCAGACAGCAGGAGAGCCTCTTTCATAACTGTCCTGTGATATAGAATGGCTGGATGGATGGCTGGAAATATTAATCATTGGTTTCTGACAAGCACGCATAATGTGTGTGTGTGTGTGTGGGTGTGTGCGCACGCGTGTGTGTGAAAACGTTGTCCTGTTTTACTGCACATGCAGTGAATCGATGTAACGCGTTTTTTCGTGAAGGCTGCCCAGCTCCTGAGTGAAAGGAGCAGGCGGATGCGCAGCTGTTTGTCGTGGTGCATCAGGTCGCAGGAGAACATGCACGAGGAGCATCCTCACAAGAACCGCGCGGACGTGCTGGCCAGGCCCCGGCCAACAATCCTCCTCGCGAACGTCCTCCTCGGGCGGATGAAAACGTTGGCGGTCAGGGCGATGTTGTGATTCGAGTCCTCCTAAACTGCTTGGGAATCAAGCAGGAGACTCTACCCGTCATCCTCTAACTCCATTAACTCCGGTTCAGGGTGGACAGAGGCTTCAATGCACGTCGAAGAGTTTTATTTGGATGTCATATTTCAGAATCCAGCAGGTCTGACTCTCTCTCCACAGTCAGTGGGTGTGCTCAGATTTGGTACCAAAGTCTCGGCACATGAGGCAACAATGACATCTTTGCTCTCTGTTGTGCTGCAGGGGGGCCTGGAGGTCCGGATGCGATGATTAACCAGCTGATTAACTTAATGAGCTGTATCATTGCTGGATGCGGAGATTTCCAGTCAGCTATTTGAAACTAACAGTCAAATTGCAATTTATAAACACTGAAATGGCTCATTTTTCTCATCGTTCCTTGGTACCCATGGCGATGATGACTTTTATGGCCTTCAGACCTTATAAACCCTTCCAGATTTGACACTCCATTACATCAATCCCTCTACTTTTCCCCAGGTCTTATTTCTGGAATCAAATAAAAACACATTTTGATGACTCACCTGCAGATTTTTGAACCTTTGTGGGATTCATTTACATTTAAATGATCAATGTCAAACTGCCAGATCTCTCCTATCGCCTGAACAGTTTGCATCTTGTTAGCGAGATCAGCGTCTGTCTGATCAACTCTGAAGTAACACTGACTATGCAGCCTTTATTTTTCAAACCCTTAATCAGGATGAATTTTAAAAACCAAATGTAGCCACACTGATTAGTTGCAAACGTTCATCTGCATGTGGAACAGCACATTCGCTGCAGCTATACGCAGTGTGTTACATAAAAACCAAAAATGTAAATGGAAGCATTTCCTGAGGACATTAAGGTGCAGATACACTCATTGTTGTGAGTACAGTTTGTGCTTCATGAATTATTAAAGTTAGATTGGCGCACATCTTAGCCTGCCTTCCTCTATGCATCCTGGCTATTAAAAATACCATTATTCAAAGAAAATTAACATTAAAAACAAAGAAACTTCTCTAACAATCAATGACACACAATGCAGCTAATCCAGTTTGGTTCACTTCATTTTTGCTACTGTTACTGCAAAACCAGTAGTATTGGTATTATGAATAAAATTAGTACTATATGTGTTCTGAGGTCTGCAGGTCAAAATGATGATGGAAGTTTCATTTCATAACTTAATGCACCCTGGAAGCATAAAAGCAGTGTGTGTGTGTGACTGTGTGTGTGTGTGTGTGTGTGTGTGTGTGAGAGAGAGAGAGAGAGAGAGAGAGAGAGAGAGAGAGAGAGAGAGAGAGAGAGAGAGAGAGAGAGGGAATTTTCAGTGAAAATAACCGCATTGCTAGTTCCCAGTTTTAATCCCTTCTGTCGGTGCTTGGCACGATACCATGTTAGGTAGTGAAAGAAGCCGTGTGGGTGTGCGAGCGTGTGGAAGCGGATTCTAAAGAGTGAGCTGACTGTAAAAACTTAATTTGTGGTTTTATTTATTTATTTTTTTGCTTATGTTGTAAGAACATGATTAAATACAGGCCGCGCTGGTCCCGTTTCGCCCCAGTGGATGATGGGAGATATGTGAATTGAACCGTTTGAAGGGGATAAGATAGATGTGATGATGCAAACGTGTTTTTATTGACAGTGATACACCAAGAGGCAGTGTCGGTCATTGACTTTGTGTTTGCACAACGCTACATCAAACAGCCTGCAGTGAGAGCTGCTTTTGGCTGAGTCTCAAAGCTCTGTGGGATTTTTTTCCGGTTGACATCCACACTGAATCGTCCTGGGGTTCGTTCTAGCTTCTGTCTGGATGATGCTGTTTTCTTTTGGTGTCATCACAAGTTTCTGGCTCCGCGTCACACATCAGAAGTCACCTGACAGTCAAAAATACACTTTTTAGGGGGCGGGTTGGGAGGAAATTGAGCCAATGGTAATGGCAAACCTGTTGGTGTTGGACCGTTGGTGCAGAAAACACGCAAGTTTTTTTTTGACAAATCAGAGCATCAGTGACAGGGAGCATGAGGAAATCCCCTCTCAAGGTTGTAGGTTTGATCAGTGCAGCAATTAACTATAGAACACCCCCCTACCCTGTGTGTGTGTGTGTGTATGTGTGTGTGTGTGTAGGTGTGTGTGTGTGTGAGCGTGTGTGTGCGTGTGTCCTTGTGAGTTTATGTGGTTGGCTTTCCATTATGAGGACTGGATTCATCCTCAGTTTCTGAGAGTATGCTGTGTGGAATATGCTGCTCTCCTCCTGTTTCCATGGAGATACGCAGGAGCTGTTGCCCACCCCTCCACCCCTCAGTGCTGCTTCATAAGGGATCTGGGCCAGGGTGTGTATGCGTCTGTGCAAGTGTGTGTGTGTGTGTGTGTGTGTGTGTGTGTGGGTACAGTACACTGGTGAATTAACACACTCAGAAATGTGTATGATGCTGCTGATGGAAGCTCTACTACCATTGTGAAGCTATTAAACTCAGCAGCGGCGAGACGGCATGCGCGTGTCCACGGCCCTCGGTGTGAGCGCGCCGCGTGCCGACTGTCGCGGATCCTCGTGCCGCGGCTCCGCCGTGGTGAATTTCCCACAGCGAGGCCGCGCTGCCGACCGATTCGTCGGCGATAACTTTGAGCCACGGGCCCGTCAGCAGTGACACATGGGAGCGAGATGACGGGCACGAAAGGTCCACAGCAGAAAAGATGGAGCAGAAGGGGACCGAAGATGACGCAGAAGGGCGGCTGACCAGAAAACTGCGATCGGGCCCGGCGCCGTCGAAGCGCTTGGAGGAACGAGCAGAAACGTGAGCATGACACCTGCGTAGGGGTGCCTACGCAGGTGTCATGGTGAGCGTGGTGAAAATAGCAGCAGAAGAGATCTTTTGGTTTTGGCAGAATGATGCAGTGCAGAGCTGCACGGGGGGGTGGTGGTGGTGGGGGGGGGCAGTGAGGTTTTCTGCTTTGCTGATTCGAACAGCGGGAAACTGTCACCACACCGCCACGATGCAATCTCGCTGTGGTCAGAGGGGCGGGCAGGAGAATAACACCACGTTACAGCACGCTTGATCACTTCAAATAGCAGCGGTATCATCTTTACGAGGGCAAGCTGCGCCGCGCTCTCTGCGCAGCCAATCCCGCGACGCAGTAAAAGTGTCTCACCGGAAAAGCAGCAAGGGTTTTTTTTTTTTTTTTTTCGACACGTGCGGCTGTGTCGGGCGCCGCAGGCGTAGCCGGCCGCTTTAATGTCGACCCGTCACCGGATTGCGCCGCGGAGAGTCAGAGTGCGAGGCTTCCGCGGGAAGCCGAGAGAAAACCCGAAGCGCCCCCTCCGTCCGCGGGCTCCGCGGGCTCCGCGGCGCCCCTTCTGCCGCTTTTGCTTCTTCTCCGGTTTATCCAGCTTTCCGCCCAGGGAGCTGCGTTGTACGGTCCGCAGGTGGATTGGTGTTGACTGGGCTCACAGCGCGCTCCCTTCAGCCCTCTAAAGTGGCAGGTCAGATCGCAGCATGTCCTCCTCTTCTGTTGGGTACGCCGAGACCCGCGCTGTCACTATACTGGTGGCCAACAACCAGTTGCGATCTGATGAGTAAAAAATGTGGGAATACCAGTCGCTGTCCGTCTAAAAGTTAAACGTGAACTAAACGTATGTCTAATCGAGGGTCGTGCCTCGGAAAAGGTCCGCTGCTGGACATATGTGATGGAGATGATTCGGTCTCAGGCCTTTAAAGCACAGTTGCAGGTCGTTTTTTTTTTTTTTTTTTTTCTTCTTTTGGAACCAAAATCCAGTCTTCCCAGTTCAGCTAATGCTTTAACAGCAACACGGTTCAGCGTGAGGTCGACGTCAGGGCCTGCGATCACTTGTGGCTGAAATAACCAGTTTAGGGTGGGCAATTCCTTGGTGCCTCTGCGACTTTGGTGTTAAGAAACACACATCGGGGTTTGCTCATTGCTCACTAAACGAACTGTTATTTTAAAATCAGTTGATAGCTCACTACCAGCTTAGGTAATAAGAGCACCAGTTTGCTGTTGCCTAGCTACAAAAATACAGTGAACACATCGCTCACTAAGGTGATGGTATATGATGGTATGATATATCTCATTACATCCAAGGAAAAACCCCTCATTATGTCTCACAGCTACAACTGCTTAATGACTCCATATGATTACTGTCTACTCTTCTCTCATTATATCAGTTTCTTGAACGCACCCTGGGGTGTTGTTGCCAAACCGTGTTACGCTCCTCATCTCTGCATAACTTAGTGCTGTGAGAATACAGATTCTCCTCCTGCGGTGAACTCATTCACCCATTACTAATCCACTTTTGTGCTGCGCTCCTGTCCCACAGCTTGAAAGGGACACTCCAGGAGCCTGCTAAGACGGAGGTCGCGGCGCTTGCATGGTTGTGTGTGTGTGTGTGTGTGAGTGTGTGTGTGCGCGCGCTGATACCAAGGCCCCGCATATGCGACGAGTGCATGCATGCAGGAGTGGACCCTGCAGTCCTCCACCTCCCTCTGTTTAAATAAGGTGCACTGATTGATAGAAGGCGCCTGCAGAGATGAGCAGCGCCGCAACACTCCAAGCATCAGTCTGAAAGCGGGGAACGGAGAGAAGATAAACACTCACACACACACATACACACACGCCCACACACTGCTGTGTGCGTAAGCCGGCATCCAGGAGCGCGCAGGTGACCCTCACGCTGCGAGCGCACAGGTTCCCCACGTGCCTTTTCTGGCCGGGGCGAGCCGCGCTCTCCGCTGGATGAGTGATGATGGGCCGTCGTTTCAGGAGCTTCGGCCACTCTGGTGCCAGGGTCTGGCTCCGACCCGGGGGCCGGGGGCCCGCGCGGATGGGCACCGGCTGCCAGCGGTCCATTTGTTCTGGCGAGGCACCGGTGATGAGTCAGGGATATGAGAAGAGGCCTGGGACAGAACAAAAATCCGCTCTGGCGCTCTCTGGTCCAGATGGACTAGACTGGAGCGTGTCCCAGCAGTCCCTATTCACTCACTCACTCACACACACACACACACACCTTGTATACGTGTTTTTGGACCACACGAGGACATCAGAGAATTTTAACAATTTCCAGACACACCTCGCACCTTTCTGCGTTTGGACCGAGCACCGTGCCCCCCCCCCATTTCCTTGATGCTGGACTTCCACTTCTAAGGAAATCTGCCTGACATGTTTTTGGTCTCGCAAGAAAGACAGAAATCTGCATGGCAGCTCGTCACGCTGGCTCGGGATGGGCACCACCACGTATCAATATTTCGGACTCCTGCTGTCAGCCCGGCTGTGAAAACTCCGCCGCGGCTCTGCAGCTGCTCAGCTCTCACACTTATTCGACTTTGACGCGCGTGTTGCTACTATCAAGTCTTAATTATTTGTCACAGATGCGGCAGGAAACAAAAACTCGGACAGAAAATTCTACCCAATACCTGTGCTTAAATAGCTTTAGTTAAAAAGAAGGATATAATCAAGGGTCTGTATCATCTCCTTTAGAACATATAGAACATATACTGACTCTTATGCTGTGATAAACAACAACTAAATGCCACCTTAAAGGGTCATTTCTGTGACAGATTGGTTTTGTGTGGGTGTTTTTGTTTAGGTGGTGGAGTCTCACAATTAAGCTGCCTGTTGAGACCCAGTCGAAGCGGAGATCCTGAACGAGTGCTGTCACTTCAAACACATACCCTTAAATGATGGCCCTTCATAGTTTTTCATCCTTCATAGCTTCTAGAAAGCGAGCAATTAGTGTCACCACAAACACTTCAGCTCCATCTATGTTGCATTGTTAGTGCATTGTTGATTACCCTGAGCTGGGAATGAGCTCATGTCTTCTACTCATGTCACTGTTTGTGTCTGTTTAGTCTTAGGGTCAAGATGTCACTCTTCAGACAAATACAGATAGCCTGATCAGCTCCAGGATGAATTTTGATTATTAATGCTGCATTTAGCATGTTCCCAGAGCTCATTAATGTACTTGAGGAGTCTTTGAGCATGAAGGATCTTGTGGGTTTATAAGCAGAAGAAAAAGGGCAGTCTGTCAGTGTGACTAATGCAGACATGTGCTGGTCCTGCTGGATATATTTGGCTCTTGCACATTGTGAATCTTAATCCATAGCTACAATATCATCTGAGTTGGATTAATCAGCCCTCTTCATTTGTCTGTGCACAGTCTTGCCTATCAAAGTGTCTCTCATGGGCATGTACGGTGTTGCCTGGAAACCACTTAGTGTTCCTACAAGGGTTAGCCATAGCCATATTAAACAATGTATGTGTAGAGAGAGAGAGAGACAGAGAGAGAGAGAGGGACAGAGTAAATGTTTTTGGTGTAAGTGAATATTCTGCAGTATTTATTCATTTCACATTATACACATAAAGAATTGATCAAATCTATATTAAAATCTGCCACAAAGCATTTTTTAAATAATTAATTATCATACCAAAAGTAGAATCTCTATACAATCTTTTTAGTTAGTATAAGTATTAGTATTTAATGTGCATGAATGTAGTCACTCAGATACCCAGAATATGTTCAAACGTGTCAAACTGACATCACTGCATACTCACTCATCCTTATTTGGTGCACAGGAAATAAACCCCCCCCACCAAAAAAAATTTTTTTTTAAATCATTTTAAGGTTTGAAGGAATTAAGGTGATATTTGACCTTAGAAAAGCGGTATCAGGCCCACTGAGGTCTGCACGTGACTGCGTGGCTTAAACCAGAAAACTCAAGAAAACACCATTGATGAGTTCGACATCAAGGAGCTCCATCGCGCAAATAATATGTTTATACAAATTTTATTATTTAGTATTAGTCAGCTGTTAAAACCTGAAGAAGTGATGCGCAATGTGATGTCAAGGTGAGAACAGCTGTAACACCTTCGTTAGTGCTAACTGGGCTGACATACATATATCTTCATTATTCCAAATTTTTTGCAGGAAGCCAGAGCTGAGATGATATGGTAATACATTCAGAACAACAGCTGATCTGTCTGTAACTGTAATTATCTCCACATCCTGTTTTCAAATTCATAAACAGATTGCCTCCATAGTCTGCAAGTAGCCGACATTAGGAGCACTGGAAGAGCAGAATGCTGCAGGAAATCCTTAGTGAGTTGTGTGACACACAGCAGTCAGTGTCAAAAGACCTTTTTAAAGGTACCATAATTAAGAACACGATTTGAAGCCTTACGCATTTTTTGTTTTTTCTTAGCAAGTGAAAGTGAAAACTATTTTTTGCCCCGTCCAATGTGATTGGCTTTTTATTGTTGAAGGATGAAGAGGGACACAAGACAAATCCACCGTCTCTAAATGAATAGCATTAATATAAATGTGGAGTCTGAGTCTGTGAAGGCCGTGACGCTCCACTACGCAAATGGTGTCCAGTTTCCATGAGCATCCTAATAAATCACATCCTCTATTGTAAAATCAATGGTACACACACAGTATCAGTCCAGGACAAACACTGATAATGTTCTGTAGTGCTTCTCGTCTCATTTAAACGTATACACATGATGCATAAGGAGGTCATGGACCTCTGACTGACTGTTGGAAAAGCATTCATGAACGTTTAACGCGGTCTGACAAATTCAAAAGTTCATTTAACCTTTTCCTGCGAACCCACACACGTCAGATGATTTACAGCTGATAGTAAGGGGTTTATTATATGCATAAAAAAAGGAGCTTGGTTGTCTTCCTCGGGTCCTGGGAGTTTGAGGGTTCTGCGCAGCATCCTCGCTGTTCCTAAATTTTCACAGCCCCCAGTGCCCCCATCACCACGGGGATCCCCTCGGTTTTGACCTTCCACATCTCTTGCTGTTCTTTCAAACCTTGGTACTCTATCTTTTCGTGTTCCTTTTTCCCATGAATTTCTATATTCATGTAAAACCTTAAGCAACACAACTTATGATCCATCCATCCATCCATCCATCCATCCATCCATCCATCCATCCATCCATCCATCCATCCATCCATCCATCCATACCCAGCAGGACTCTACCCCCAGCAGGTCACCAGCCCATCACAGGACACACACTTGCACGTGCTAACCAGCTGGCAGCATGTTTAACACTTTGATTCAGAGTTGTACGAGTAAAAAAAAAAAAAAAAAAAAATAATCACGTATCGTATCATTTCAGTGTGAATGGAGCGGGAAGAACCCAGCAAAGGGAGGAACCGACCAATCGCAAGCGTACGTGGCTTCGACCTTGGGCTCTCCTGTAGAGAAAGTGTAGGAAATTAGCCTTCAGCTGATTTATTGTGACACGCATCAGTCACGCTGGGGGAGTGGCTCTGCCTGCCTCTTTCGTTATCCTCTGCACCTGTTTACCAAATTGCTCTTTTTTGCCATTTCCGCCAGCTTCCGCTGTCTTTGCGTGGACTCTTTGGATCCGGCTCGGCGTGAGCGAGCGTGTTTGTGGCATGTCAGCTGTGTTTGCTATCCAAAATCTGGCTGGCTGTCATTAAAACACTGACTGTACAGGAAGTGGGGGGTAGAATGGTTTATTTTCCCCACCCTGCACCCCTCCCTCTCTGTGCTGCAGCACAGACAGATGGAGCACTACCTGACACAACAGCCTAATTAATCGAGTGCTGCACGACTGAATGCCCACGTGAAGTCCACCCCAGAAAGTGACAGAACATTTCTGGGGTGGGGAAAATGACCCCCCCCCCCCCCCCAACCCCCTCCATCCATCCATCCATCCTCAGGTTGCTGACTGTTGCTCTCTGTCTCTACCACCTGAGCGTGCGCGGGACAAACGGGCCGTCGGAACGCGCGGGTCGAGCCGAGTGCACTCGGGGGCGACAAGGCAGCGGCTGCGGTCCTTGAACGGCCCTCCAGAAGATGACCGGCTTCTTTGCTCAGACGTGGAGGAGGAAATGCAGCTGCTCGGTGCTTCAGCGGCGAGGCCGAACAGCTGCTCGTCTCCATTGTGACCGCTGTGGGATTTAAAAAATAAATAAATAAATAAATCCTGGCAGCGACACGTGTGAAGTGACAAAGACTCGGCGAAGTAGGAGAGCAGCTCCTACACCTTCTTGATGTAAGGAATCTCACCGGGGCTGTTACGCAACTGATATTTTTATCACTCTTGTCAGGAGTTTAGCATTTCTGCCAAAAGTCAAGGGGTTAACTCCCACTATTCTTCTGACCATAATCCCTCTCCCTAACCTTATAAGCCTCCCTGGTTATTTTTAGCTGGTTGTTAGTTTATCACAGAGGCTCATTTGCGCTGTAACCTTAAGGGAGGAGTTCCATCATGTGGGGAACGGGAATGATGAGAAAATGAGTGTTTTCTTGGTGCTCTCTCAGCAGCACCCATGGTGGGGGTTAATAATTGTTTTTGCTTCAGTTTTAGTCTTCCCGTCTCTCTTGGCCGCTTTGACTATTCCCTCAGAGTGTTGTTGTTGCCACAGTGCCCCCGATATCTTCACGCTAGCGTATTTGGCCACAACAGAAGGTGCATTTTCCAAAAACGTCCTGACAGCTGGAGCAGCTTAATATCAGCTGGGGGATCTCAACTAGAAAACTACGCTGAAGTCGCTCACAAAATGACCGTGAGCCACCTCGTATTCACGCACGCACAGGCTGACCGTTGATCGTTGGCACACGAGAACATTAGTAGTTTCCATGGGGATGTGTCAACATTTGCAGAAGCCAAAGCGGAGCCTCCTACACTGGGGATTTAGCTTTAGTTTGGATTTATTATATTTTATTTTTATGTATCTTATTGTTCCATCAGCGGCACATTTATATCTGGAGTTGCCGAGACAGTTTTGATTGATTGCTGATGTGATGTAGTTGATTGGATTTAAACGGGGATTGATAGCCTTGTGAAGTGACACTGTCATCAGACCCCGATGGGTTATTTCATTCTTTTCAACTTTTATTAAACGATTTTTATTTTTCCAGAAATCCAATTTACATACACATACATATATATATATATATATATTTAGCTATGTATATCAATATAGATATATATATATTCAGAGATAAAGTTGAACTTCCTGGACTTTCAGACTGATGTAGTGTGGGAGGCTTCACAGACTGCTGAACCTCAAGTTTCCTGTATTGTGCTTTTTTTCCACTGTGAGAGACCGAGGCAGCGTCCAGGGTGTGAGGCATCACTACAGCATCAGGCCTGAGTCTGCCTGCCGAGGAGTGTGCAGCAGTAGGAGGGAGTGGGCGGATATATCCAAAGGTGAAATGCAGCCTCTGCTACAAAGCTGCAGCCGGATGAACAGGATTTAAAAAAAAAAAAAAAAAATCATGTATAAGAAAATATTTAATATCCATTGCAGCACTCTTTATACTTACTCTGAACAGTGTTAACCACTCTCCCTGTGCCTATGAGCAAGCACAAGTCGGCCTGTCCTATTTGAATTTTAATGCGAGTGGCACGTTTTCGAAAATATGTAATGTGAGTCAAATAAGGGCTGACGGTTTGAAATTAATTTCCTGCATTCATTTGACATCTGCAACAGTTAGACAACCTAAGTGTCATGTTAGTATGATGTTTTGTGAAGATTTTGGGGAATCCCAAATTTGCTTATATAATGCCACTAATAATGTCATATTGGGTGAGAAAATACCCGTAGACATAAGCAACATAAAACATTTACTTTACTCATGATAACAAATGGTGATGAAGCATGGTGATGTCATTAATATATGTCATTCATTTACAGATCTTAAGGAACCATAAGGGATGTTTTTTTTATTTTTATTTTTTTTCATGTATTTAAATCAGTGTGATTAATGCTCTACATTTCAGCTCCCTGGTGCTGCATCCCAGTGCCTGGCTGACTGCACTGGTGTGGAGGAGGAAGGTCTCCTCCAAGTTATGCAACCATCCTGGGAAATGCTGGCTTGGTGCTGATCATGGCAGCGCAGCAGAGCTTTGGCTTAACAGCCAGGAGCGCTCCAGCTTTCCCAGAGAGCTTTCCCCTCTTCCCTTCCGCTGTTGCTGTAATCCCTCCTTGGCCCTCGGTGTGTGGCATCTGTGTCAAGAAGGATGTTTTTTTTTTTTTTTTTATTTTTTTATTTATTTCTTTTCTTATACGACCTGGAGCAGGTGCCGACAGAAGCGCATTTCAGCCAGAAAGGAAACAGCCTGTTGATCACGGCCTGCAATAGCTGTTGCATAATGCTACAGGAAAGCTCTCATCAATGTTTCATGGACTTGCAATGTGAGCTGTTAAAGAGCCATGAGGGAGAACGCACAGGAGAGAAGAATGAAAATCAATCCTGGCAACCTGACGCAATCCAATTCAAGAAAGTCAGCACTGAGTTGACACTTTTAACATATTTTCCTCCCAAATCTTTTGAATCTGATACAAAGGCTGTCTTGGTCTACTCAAGGTCTGCTCCGTTTAGGGGGAGGCGTATTTTAATTTATTGTTATGAAAGCCTGCTGGTGTTTTTACAAACGCTCCCCTCTGTGTTGTTCACGCTGTAAGAAAACTGGGAAAATGGAGTGCGCTGGTGTCAAGGCTTCAGAACTTCAAATCAAACTGCTGCTTTTATAGGAACAGAAAGTTGGATTAAGCAGCCGGGGGGCTCCAGAGTTCACACCAGGCAAAAGGTGCCCTTCGTAGGGAGAGTGGGTGGTTACATCCAAGATAGAGCTGCAGATCTGCTCTTCATTGCTGCTGCAGCTTTCTTTTCTGTTTTTCTGGTCTGTTGAGCCCGTGGTGCCCCCCCCCCCCAACTGCCAGGTTCAGAAATAACTTAAGTGACTTCGACGTCTGCTACCACCATCGCCTGACACCTCCTCCCCGGATGGTCCGGGTGTTTGTGTTGTCATATTAGACCTCGGCGGCACTGTGGCTAGCTCTGCAGAGAGTCTTTCACAGAACAGCTCAGGGAAATGGGACATGGTTTGAAGAGCTCAATGAAATACAAAGGAACATGAAAACCGGAGCTGTCGGGTCAGTTTTGGGCCACTCGGGCACCTTAAGGACAAAACAGTGACCGAAATCTCACCCCAACTTAGTCTTGTTGGATTAGTCAGATTCATCCTGGGAATTTTGTTTTATTTTATGTTTTATCTCTTCCCCAAAAGCGGAACCTCTTCATCCATCACTGAGAAGTGACCTCTCACCCTGACAGGTCATTTTAAGAGTTGGAGGTGAGAGGCTGTAAAAACAGAAGAACTGATGGAGGTGTTGGCAAAGCCTGAAAGAAAAAAAAACAATCTGAACACAGCAGCTAGTTTGTAACACCCTCTTAGCTTTGAATGAATCAGCTTTTTACTTCAACCTAATGAAGTTATTGTCACGTATTTAGTCCACAAGTCTTTGGAAGACTTTTAGAGTATATTTAAATGACATACTGTAAACATCTTTACAGTATTGCGGATGTTCCTGCATGGTGGGAGGACTCTCCACTCAGCCTGCTCTTTCACTTCAGATGTGCTAATCTTGATGTGGGTGAGCATATCTGCATGTTGAGTGATGCTTTATTATTCCAGATTATTGCAGTGCAGCTATTATCTCTCCCTGCTCTGCTATTGTGCATAAGAAATAGAACCTGCCTGCCATTTAATTTTCCCTACTTGTAACACATTAACTCTTCAGCTAAAATGAATCCAATGAAAAAGTTGCATTTGTGTTGGCTGCATAGGTGTTGATTAGACTCTACAGAGTTGATTATGAAGTAATCAGATCAACTCTGGACAGCTACTGTAATCCAAAGGCTGGGCTGATTGTAGAGCAGGGGTCCCCAACCTTTTCCAGCAAGTGGGCCGCACGGGTTCCCTGCCAGGGCCCCGCGGGCCGCACACACCTTTTTAGCTACATTTTGCTAAAAACAATGATTGAGAGAAACAATTGATCTTCAGACATTAATTTAATGTATTAATTTAGTGAGAAGGCTGGTGCTGCTTGGCCGAAGCTAGCTTCCGAAAGTCGGGCACAACACTGCTCACAGGCAGAAGAAGGGCGCCCTGCAGACGCTCATCCATGAGCTGGGCTTGTGTGTGTGACTTCACAAGCTTCATCTGAATGGAGAGCTGCTCACACACGTACATAGAGCCCAACAAGGCAGGCCGCACCGAGACGCCACATGTGGCCCGCAGGCCGCAGGTTGGGGACCCCTGTTATAGAGAAAATAGAGGATGGATTGTTTGGGTGCAAACGTATTGTGTCCTCTAACTCCGCACACACAGGCAAATAATGAAATCTGGGCTTCAGCATTTCTTGGTAAATTATGCACAGCATATAACAATATGTTTTTTATTGACTGGGATGCACCATAACCTTGAAAGTCCTTTTTCTTTTTTTCATTTTACACTCCTTGTGGGTTCAGCACCGGTTACCATGACAACTCTGGATTTTATTTTTGGCTCCTTTGAAAACGGTGTGTAAGATCAGAGATCCCAAATGTTATGTAAGAGGATGTGCCGTTGCAGACTGGGGTTTCCTGTTGCAGAGAGCTCCAAGTAATTAATTGCAGGGGAATAACAATTCTCAGCACCGTCTCCCCGTTTACCTTCGAGCTTTCATCACACGCGATGAGATGAAGGCCCTGATCGTTATGCAGGAAGCACAGTGACATTTATTTTTAATATTCCTGAACATCGTGAGTGAGACACAGCGCTACAGAAGTGGAGCTGGTGTGTTTCTGAGATTGTTATACGGTGGATTCTGTTTACTGGAATTTACATTCAGAGCGGGAGGATCCCGCTGAGAACAGCATTGACAGGTCTAGTTAGACTGTTGCATAATGGGATGCAAACCAGACATTAAAATCATAACCGTTTTGATTAAAACAGTTGGAGTATCCAGCAGTCATAGGTGGGTTTGCTTTCCTGGTGTTCTCTTGCTAAAGTAGCATCAAAATGTGATTAAAATAATAAATTGAGGGTATCATTAATACACATCTGCTGTGTTTCTATAATTTTCTCAGAAAATACATGAAAAAGTCTTGAAGACAACAGTCAGTAAAGTCAGCTGTGTGCAAAAATGAGCAGCGGTATTCAAGTGTCCGTTGCTTGAAGGAAAGCAGCAAAAACGACAAATTATACAATAAACTAAATTTTTCTTTTGAATACATTTTGAAACCTCAGAGCCATTTTCAGCCAGGAGTGGAATTACACACTTGACATAGGTTTTGATGGGAATTACATTGCCTGTAGAAGAAGAAAAGGATCACTCACAATGAGCCCAGTTTTGAAATCCACCAGTGAAGCAGACAATTATTTAACACCTTCTTTATGTCATCGCACCATGAATCTTAAATAACCTCCTTTGTCAGCAGTCACTGGTAATGTAGATCTGAGTGTTGAAGGATATCAGCAGAATAAACTGAGCAAAATGATAGAACATGCAGGGAAAATTTCAGGGAGATAAAAAGTCTTCATACCTTGAAAAATATCCACTGAATATCAAAAGTTGCCCGTACACCATTTGATATGTTCTTTGCTTGTGTACTTGTCTTTGATATGGGATCGGAGTAATTTGTAACTTCTTGGTGCATCTAAATCTTAGGAATTCATTCTCTCTCTCCCTCCCTCTCTCTCTGTGTGTCTGTGTCTCTCAACCAGACCAGAAGCTTTCTCCTTGGTCCCCGCCTCAAAAATTCAACCGAAAGTTCAATGAAGGCAGACGCCTCCCTCCAGCCAGGAACATGAAGGGCTTATCGAGCAGCCGCTCCCAGCACCAGATTCCTTTACCCTACGGCTTGGACTACGACCCCCACGTCCACGACCTCCACACGCACCATGGCTCCGAGTCCCGCCACTCCTCATACCTGCTCAGCCCCACAGAGAGCTGCCCGACCGACTTCCATCACCGCTACTCGCCACGCAACTCCATCCACTCCGACTGCATGGCGATGTCCCCCGTCATGATGCCCCCGCCCGCCGCATCCGACCACATCTCCAGCAGCACGTTCCCCAGGATGCACTACAGCTCTCAGTATTATGACACCGCCACCAGGGACGACTGCGCCGCCATCACAGCCTCCGCCACCTCCCCGGCGGTCGCCGCCGCCGCCGCCGCCGCCGCCGCCTCCTCGCACCTCTCCGGCATCAAGAGCAACCGCCTCCCGGCCAACCTGCTGGACCAGTACGAGAAGCAGCTCCCGCTGCACCGCGATGGCTTCCACACCCTGCAGTACCAGCGCACCTCCACCACGACCGAGCAGCGCAGCGAGAGCCCGGGCCGCATCCGACACCTCGTCCATTCCGTGCAGAAGCTCTTCACCAAGTCGCATTCCCTGGAGGGCTCGTCCAAGATGAACGGCACAAAAGCGGACCTGATGGGAGGCGGAGGGGGAGCGGCCTACTACCACCACCACCACGGCCAGCACTCCACCAAGCACGGCAGCAAGAGGAGCAAGAGCAAAGAACGCAAGCACCGCTCGGGCGGCTGGTGGAGCTCGGACGACAACCTGGACAGCGACAGCACGTACCGCACGCCCAGCGTCATGTCTCGCCACCACGGGGAGCACGTCAGCCACTGCCACCCCGACTCCATGCACAGCCACCACTTCGGAGACCTGTCGCTCAAGACCACCAAGAGTAGCAACGACGTCAAGTGCTCGGCCTGCGAGGCCCTGGGGCCCGAGGGCAAGTTCATGAAGAGGAGCTCCTGGTCCACGCTGACGGTCAGCCAGGCCAAGGAGGCGTACCGGAAGTCGGCGTTCAATCTGGACAAACCCATGATGCACACGGACCTCAAGTCATCGCGGACATGCCACTACCTGCAGGTACAAAACGCCAGCTATTAAAGTAGCCAACCCTTGATGTACAAGCCTGAAACGGACTTTATTTAAAGAACAACTAACCAGATCAAGTGTTCCTCGTTCACACAGAGGCTTTTGAATGCAACCAACAGAAGCTATTGATTACAGATATTGGCCAGAAAGCACTTCGGTGACACCCTGCTGCATGGGGGGGGGGTGGTCAATATCAGTCATGGGAAGCCAAAACGATTAAAAAAAAAAAAAAAAAAAAAAAAAAGTCAGGCTGGTTTCTTTTGAGGCAGAGAGAATGGGTATCGACTCATCAATTTCAAGGGGGCAGACAATGACTGAAGTTTAGCACGTCTCACAAACACACACACACACACACACACACACACAGAGCATCAGCTGGCATATACAGCTCCACTTGGAATTAGGTTTCTTTATACTTGGAACCATGAAAGTGAAAGGAGACATCACATTCACGTTGTTTTGTTGCACATATCAGTAACCTCGAGCCTGTTTGGATTTTACTTTACTTTTTTGGATGCATTTTAGGGATTTATATATTTTCTGCGACCCGTCATTTATATATTGCACTGGAGACACATGAACTCACACCCATGTGGTCTTGGACAACAGATGCCTGCTGCACGCGGCACGGCTGTTTGTGTGCCGTCTGGTACTTGACAAGTTTGCGTCTGCGGGCACGGACTCTGCCACATGGGTGCTCCTTCTCCTCAGAGCGTGTCCACGCTGACAGCCTTCAGACGAGCGAAAGATCTGTACCCAGACCTCAGAGATGGGACTGTGCGCTTAGATCTGTCTGAGAGAGAGCGTAACTCCTTCAACCGCTGATGTTTGTTGAGGCGCGGGTCACTTTGACTAAAATGTTGTTTTTGGGGTTTTGTTTTGCTGGACTTAAACTGGGATGAGTTGGATTCCATGCAGTAATTTAGGAGAGGTCATCATGGAGAAGTGGGTGCAGTTGCGTGGACAAAGATGATGAATCTGGACCAGAGATGGACAGTGGTCCTATGTCTTTCTTATGGCTCTCCCTACTGTCCCCGATTTACGACGGTGCTATGCATGAACAGTTGTGTTTTTTCCTTTTGGTATTTACAGACTCAAATGTGATCTTTGCACATCAGCTCCTGACAGAAAGAGATGATATTTCAGAGATTTTTGTCATCCTTCCCAGCAGTTGTTGCCCTTTAAAGACCATACTGGTGCTTAAAAGACAGACTGGAAAAAAGAAAAGTAGATGTCAAGATGAGAAAATATATGGGTAGGTGTGAAATGGAGACTGTCAGCTGTGGTTTTCCTCTGACTGGCTGAAAAACCGCGATAGGCTAAAGTAACATAGAAATCTTTAGGGGCAGCTTTGTGCCTGGAGCTGTTGTTTTTTTTTAAGGCAAAGGCTAAACTGTTCACTCTGGAACATGGGTCTCAGTCCATGTCTGACCAAAGCAGAAATGTTAACACTTGAATAAAGCTCAATTCGAAATTAACACTTTTGCCTCTACAAATATTTTATTGAATATTGAATATTTTAAATCTGACTGCCACATGGGGCAACCAGTGATTCAGTATTTCGTTGCTGACCAGCAGCCCCTTTGGTTTGTGAAATAATCTGGTGAAAAATTGTGCTTGTGATCCACAGTGCAGGCAAAGTATCGGCATGGGTGCTAATTATTGACAATGCATAACAGTTTCTCCTTGTTATTACCACCCACTTGTAGAGAGAACACAGAGGAGGAACATCCCCCACATGCTTTCAGGCAACACCAGGCTAAAATCAGCATACACCAAGCAAACCTCTGTCAGAACCAGAGAATGACATTTAGTGTCCATGTACATTGAGTAGCTCATTAAACCACCAGTTAAATAAACGTTACTTATAATAATAATAATCATTAATCTAATTAATCAAGTATTTCTATGCAGCTGCAAAATAACATTGTAAATTTCTTCCTCTTATATGCTCATTTATTATAGAGTAACAAATACAAGACACATTCTACTTGCATCATTCCTGGTAATGAAAATAATTAATATTTATGATTTTTCCCCCTCTTTTATAATGTGGACAAATTATTCATAATTCATTAATAGGTAAAGTTTTACAAACAGCAGTGCAACCTCACAAACAAATTGAAAATCATTTACGCAGTATTACACTTTAAGCAAATTAATTTTGCATGTGACAAGTAAAATATGTTCTGTGTTGATCTCTGAACCGACTGGTGTTGCTCCTCTTCAAGAATACAAGAGTATTACATCAGCATGGTAATGCAGAACTGAATCATCATGTGTCGCCTTCAACAGGTACCCCAGGATGACTGGGGCGGATACCCGGGGGAGAAGGATGAGGAGATCCCCTGTCGGCGGATGCGCAGCAGCAGCTATGTCAAAGCTATGGGGGAGGTGGACGATGACAGCGGGGACTCAGACAGCAGCCTCAAGACCCCCCCACAGAAGGCTGTACGGCCTGACGCGCTCGTCCTCAAGTCGGCCATGCAAAGACCCCACTTCGACCCGCAAAGGTAACCACTGAAACAGTAGCGGATGATTAGTGGAAACAGGAAAACAGGCACAGAGGTGGAAAAGTGTGTCCAGAAGCTGAAAATTATCCAAATCTCTCCTGCAGAGATCCGTGGTACATGAGATTTTATGATTGTTAACGATGGTGCTGGCGCCGTCGTGTGTGTTTGCGGTGGTGTTGTAATGCATTGAAGTATCCATTTACATTACAGTACTGGATAACACTAATACACCATGATTTACTGCTTATGCTATTGTATGTGCAGTACCAGGCTCAATTAGCTGTAATGCTGACAATCTGTGTATGTTTTAAACTAAATTAAAGAAGTTTTCTTAACTAATATTTATAAAGGGAATTTACTGGTCGCCTTTTATAATATGATTATGCCTTGTCTTAAACAGTTACAATACTGAATATCTCACACTAAACCAATTCACATCAGAAATCACATTTGAGACTTTGATAAGGGAAAACTCTAATTCTGTTTAGATCACTCAATCTGCTACCTTTGTGTTTATTTACATCCATAAACACACACACACACACACACACACACACACACACACACACACACACACACACACACACACACACACACACACAGGGGGCTCATCAGTTATTATTTGCGCTCAAGGGCGATGCAATTATGACCTGTTCAATATTTCATCTTGTCCCCACCCCGCCCTCCCCAACCTCTCGTTCAGCCAGGGCTACCACTTGCAAACCATGAGAGACATGCGGCCCCACCCTAGCGTCACTCTGGACCCCGCCACCGTCCACCCCCCACCCTTCCGCTCCCGCAACCAGAGCTACATGCGTGCCGTCAGCACCCTCAGCCAGGCGAGCTGCGTCAGCCAGGTGAGTCTGGGAGGCGCGAGATACCTGCGGTTGACGTGTCACGTCGTCTAGCATAGAAAGCTGCCGGAGCGCCTCACCTGATTGGTCAGAATCCATTATTTATTCTTGTTTAAGTAGAAAACACATAACTTTTTGAACAGCAGACTATTAAGAAGCAAAGAACAGGTCATGAAGACAGTATGTCCTCCCTAACAGCCTCCAGCAAACTTTGCAGGTCTCCGTTTCTCCACACGCTGCATGAATCTGTAAGGTCGGATCAGGTGTTCAAGTCTGTTTTGGACCTCGGGTGGCACATGGCAGGGGTTGCGACGAAGATTTGGGGCGCAACAGGAACGTCTCTGTGTGGAGAAGAAGTAATAAAAATGGTTGTACAATCAGTTTGATTCTAACAGTAACAGATAGACTCTGGTCTCTCCTCTGCAGTACACCCACCAGCCACTTCAGCAGGTACACCACCACGAGCCTCCTTTAGCCTGCTGCACTCACTTATATCGGCTGAGACTTGCTTTAACTGGGTGAATGTAGAACTTCTTATATATGATCTCACACACATTTAAACACAAGTTTTAAAGCATTATGAGGCTGTGTTTGAAATCCAGCATGCACGTTTATTTGTTCATGTACCTAAGAATGAGGCTGGTGACATCATAGGACAGGGAGAAATTGGATATGACAAGATTTAAATGAAAAGAATTTCATTATTACATATTGAGGATAAAATTAAAATTAGAAATATTGCTAAACTCAAATTTACACAGCACAGTTATTACACCTATATGTATGTTTTGACTGTAATGCTTTAATGACACAAATATTCAGTCTATTTTTCCTGCTTTTTATTTCTTTATTTTATTTGATTTTGACATTTATTCAGTTAAAGGTCGGAAGCGACAGTGGCGTTTCCTTATGCTAACACTCCTTCATATTTGCTGTGCAAAGGGGAAGAATCAGAGTGAGAAAGAGAAAGGAAGAGGAAAAATTAAGGACTGCTATTCCTGTTTTTGTCTCTCAGGTGAGTGAGACTGAGATCAATGGCCAGTTTGAGTCAGTTTGTGAGTCGGTTTTTAGTGAAGTAGAATCCCAGGCCATGGAGGCCTTGGACCTGCCTGGTTCATTCCGCACTCGAAGCCACAGTTACCTCCGCGCTATTCAGGCTGGTTATTCCCAAGATGATGACTGCTTGCCTTCAATGACATCCTCCACTGTCACTTCAACTCTCAGATCCACAACAGGTAAAACAATAATCCCCCCCTCCCCACCCAAAAGAGAGCGTGCTCAGACCACATATCTCATCCGACACATGCGGACAAACCTCACATACCTACATATGTACAGTGGGGAACCCATGAGCTTCAGAGATGCTGAGCTGAATGATCCCAGTTATATCTGTTGGGAGCTGTGGTGTGTGGGTGTTGTTTGTTGAGATACAAAGTGCCTGCGTGTGACTTTGCACGACTCATGCATCACAAGCTTAGCTTCTGGTTGTGGTGTTCTGTGTTGCTATACCATAGCATAAGTGCAGAGGGGGGGTAACACTTCAATGACAGCACACCCTCGCGGGCCCAACACTGCTACATTATTACATGGCATGTCTGAGGAGCAGGCAGCATGTTCAGCTGTGGTGTTACATATATGTGCTGTGTGATGCATTTAGGGAGGGGTGAATAATGAAAATGGATGGAGCGGTAGGGGAGGTTGGACATGGGTTGTAGCCTGTCTTCGCCCTGCTCTGTTCATTATTATATGCTATCTAACCAGCCTTATAAAATGTTAAATACAAATCTTTTTAAGCATTTAAGGTAAGTCAAGACTAAACACTGATGAAGTGCACATTATTCTGGCTGCACAAAGGCATTACCACAGATGGTACAGCAGACTAGCATGTCCTTTTCATTATTATAAAACACACTCTGTGGTGTTGCATGAAACTCATCTAATTTTGGTTGTTTTAAATAACTAATTTAAAGGCTTGTTTAAATTGTTAATGTCAGATATCTTATTTCCGTTTTGCTCCACACTACATGGAAGTACTTTAAGATCCGAGTATTTCCAGGTTTTATGCAACACATCTTTCTCCCTCCCTGAAGTCAGCATGTCAGGTTCTTTGTGCAAGCAGTCATTGTTGCAGTAGCTCCCTCACTAAGTGCATTTGGTGTTTACCTGCAGGAGTAAAGCTATGAACCCTATTGAAACATTTTCTTTCTTTAACTGAATGTATTTTTAAATATTATCACCTGGATTTTTTTCCATTTTGTTTTCAAAATTAATATTGGAGACAATTGCACTTTTACTCACTTTACGGGCTTTTTTTTCTGTGAAATCTGGACTTTTGTTTTTGGAATCTTTAATCCTTGCTTTGAGTTTTCATGTATGATTTCTTCAGTGTCGCGGAGGTACCGAGGATAAAGAGAGCTCTCCAATCCCACTGTCTTACTCGCTGAACTCTGTTCCTTTCAAGCTCAACTCTATATGGACTCAATCGAGCAAGTTTTCTTGATTTATCTGATTGGCATACGGAATTATAACAGGAGTTTTCCCTGGAGAGTCACCTCCCTGTGTGAATTGTAAATCACACTAGTTTCCTTTGTTCTAGTTTGTACATTACTTTGAGCGGAGAGTGGCCTTAAATGAAAGAAACACCAGTAAATTAAACCAGTAGAATCTTATGAACCTATCCCCTTGAGAGGCTAGTGGACCCTTGAGCAAGGAAGGGATCCAGTGACACTCCATAGGGCATACAAGTGCCATACCCCTCCTCTTTTGACCACCCATCTCTTGAAGGATAACCAGAGGGAAAGAACAGCTGGAGGCATCAGTGATGCTTGTTGCAGGTATTCTAATAATCCGTATACATATATCTATGGATATGTGTGTTTTTGCACTGCCTTCTCAGTAAAAATAGACACATAGAGTTTATGTAGTTATGTAGAAATATCTCATTATGTTATAAGAAGGAGGAGACAGGGTTCCCATCAACTCACAAAACCTCAGATGCTGATAATTTTGTTGAGATATTGATACAAAATGATTTGGTCAAGATTTGCAATGCTGGCTTTTGTGAGTTGCTTACCATGTCTCTACTTTAAGTGTGCTTAGATCACTCTGTAAATGTATGAGAGGTGTATTTCCCAAGCCTTCGGAAATGTCTTCATATCATGACCATAAAGTAGCGCTGGTTGTTACTTGTTACATTGCCACTGTCTCCAATCATTTGTGAGAGCAGCATCTGTTTGCTGTGCATGTGCAAACTCTTTTTTTTGGAATTCTTTTACTCTCTACATTGAGTCTGTCAGCTGTCTTTGACTGTGGGATTGCAGCCTCTCCCTGGTGCAGCCCAAAAGGGGGGAGTGACCCCTCCCCTCCCCGGGTTTCTTAATCAGCCATCTTGGACCTGATATGTTCAATAGGGTTCATATCTGCTTCTTGACCCAGTGGGTTGTGGTTCCCCTAATCCCTTTACATCTTTTCTTTTGCACAAACAATGGCACAAATTCCAAAGTCACCGAGTGACATTCTGAACATGTTTTGAGGAAAAAAGGTTCTCAAATGGATCAAAATGGATTTACGATTCGTTTTCGATTTCCACTCTTTGCTGTGCTGTGCAGTGAAAAGATGGAAAGAAGCCTTGAGATGACTGAGAAGGCAGTGTAAAAACATTGTGATAAACACACAGCATGTGAGTTTCATGGTAATTGTCCTCTTAACTTGGTTTACACCCCCAGTCCCAATTCTAGCATTCCTTACAAACAGAAAGTAGCTCTGTTAACCGGAGCTTTTACATTATATTCAAAAGTTTTCACTATCTTGTTGGCTTGCAGAATGCTGGAACCCAGTTTCACAGGTTAATTTTTTAAACCTACTTTTAAGGTACTTATCATTTATCGGACATTGTGATTAAGAAGTATACCCATTTAATGATTATATTGGCATCATCTCTGCATAGTTCCTACTTGTAGTGTGTGAAAGAAAGCCCTAGGGTAAAATAATAGTTGCTCCTACACTCTAAAGTTTAACACCCCCATGATAAATCCTGATTGATGAACTCACATATTGTTTGTTTTCTATAGATATGTGTTTAATTTCAAAGTCAGAAACCAATCCAGATCACTCTCCAGCTGTTCCTTTCACTATGAATGTCCTGTTTGCGTGTTCAAATTTGTCTTCCAGAAGGATATGATCTTGTGGACGCAACCTCGTTACTAAATGACGATATGATAGAGGACGATGACGGTGCTAGTTCCTCCGCCTATGCGGAACTAGAGAGGCTAGAGAGGGAGACAGCTGTCGCCCGCAGCCAGCACAGTACTAGCTCCACCGTTACAGCCATATCTGTCCCGCCGGCAACCGCGCCTTCGTACAGGGTCCCCTCTCCCTCATCAATATCCACCTCAGAGCCACCAGTCCCCCAGGCAATTCAGGCCTTCAAGGAGTCCGCCAACATGGTCGCTGCCTTCAACATGCAGTGGAAGGATGAAATCTCAGCCATGCGTTACGAGCTGGCTGAGCTGCGGAGGGACGTTTGTGGGGAACTGAAGACTTTCAACAGTAACTTTTTTAACTTTACTCAGTGCTACAACATGTGGACTTTGTGCCGGGAGCCATGCAGCGACAGTACCACACAAACAGATGACCGAGTGTCCATCGGAATCCAGACGGGCTCCAGCTGGTCAGTTCGACACCACACGGAGGACAAGTCAGTCATGTGCCAGCCGGAGCCGGTGCGCTTCAGCATTATGGATTTAATGAACCCACCTCGAATTGAGATTATAGAGGGAACCCCCGAGAGCACACCAGAGGGTTCGGGCAGCCCTGCCAGCCCACTTCCAATCGAAGACTTCCCATGGGAGATCAACAAAAAGCAAAAGACCTATAAGCAGCCGGATGTAGGTCCACATACCGGACACAGAAGCGCCAGTCTAGAACTGTGGAGCAGGAAGTACACCAGTGGACCCATGTCATATCTGTCTATGTCATTCTGATCACTCCCATTGTGTACATGGTGTGATAGGAAATGAGGAAGCCAGGGTAAAACTCCGATATTTAGTGTGAAAGCCAGGGCAGTGCGGCAGTTAGATGTCCCTTTACTCTCCACAGACGCTGAGTCTGACATCCTTGAACAGGTGACGGTGTTGTTTAAGCAGTTGTTTAAGTGGTCTGATTAGCTACTGAAAACTGATTCTGTTTAAACCAATACAGGCTGAACAGGAAGAGCCTGTGGACATTGTTTAGATCCTCAAGTGCCAGCAAGTGATGCATTGCATCCCCTCCACTAACGTAAAGGCCCCGCCTTTGAAGGGACGAGTCGATTCGAGAAGAAAGGCTGATGAATCTGAGGGTTGGTAATCAATCAATAATCAACCCTTGTGAGGTTGCTTTCGCTCTTATTCTTGTAGTTTTCCTCAAGGAGGAATTCTGTTTAGGCACCCTGAAAAAATACTGTGAAAACCTTTATAAACCCTAGTTTTCTTATGGAGTGCATCCAAAAATAACATATAAATATAGTATTTACTTTATACTTGTGCTACTGAAGCTTTTCTCCAGCACAGCCTTTATCTGTTTGTTGTTCAAGCCTAAAAGTAGCTGTAATACACCACAAGAAAGGATACCCCTAAAAAAAGAGTATCAGAGGCTGTGTAGACTGTGCCCCTGGATAAATGTGTTTACTTATACCGCTTGAACTCTAAAAATAAAATCTAAGGTCAGACAGCGAGAAAGATGAGGGATTTGAACCGAACATGAGGTATGAATGTACTGGCTTCAGCTCATTCCCGTACAAATTGTGTGTGACATCAAAACCACCTGTAAATAAATGTATCATTTTGTAAATAGAGAAAATTATATTCAATCCTTGTACTGTTTGTGACAGCCAGAGGGGGCAGAGTAGAAACTGTGGTTCCAAACCAAACACGGCACTTTCAACAGTCTTTAGAGTTTGTCTTTGTTTGTGTCATCGCATCCATCCTCACATGTCTGTCATGATGTCGTGCTTTGTGTCTGACCTGTCTGTTTTTCCTGAAGGGGAAAAGGCCTAACAAACACTGAATCAGACTTGCTGCTTTGTCAAATTAGAAATTTGGACCAACTGATACTCAATTTATCACATTCTCTTTATTTATTTATGGATGATTGCTTGTGCTGAAAAGTATAGAAGATCCCTATAAAAAAGACAATCAGAGCCACTGAGGGCCTCTACCTCTCTGATATGTCCCCAGAGTTGCAGTGGTACCAGTGAATGTACTAACACCGCCTCACTAGTGACGTCTTAGCCGGGCTTCTTTCACAGGTGAGAGCCCTTGACCCCCCACCCCCACCCACCCACCCCCACCCCCGATCGCTTGCTACACTCGGTTCATTGCTTATTTCTGCCTGCTACGCATCTGTCACCCGTCCATCTCATTTGTTCCGTTGTGTCAACAAGGCATACCAAAGCTAACCCCAAGGCCTGCGGAACCGAGGGCAACGTCACAACATCTGCGCCCTTTGAATGATCACTGCACCACAGGATCACACAAGAGGCTTGAACCCCCAACCCCCCCCCAACTGAGATGTGAACCTTATAATGGGACTTTTGATACTGGAGAGGCGTCATCTCTCGCTTTGTAAAGAGAGCTGATTTGTTTTGTACCCTTTTGCACGACCAACAGACAATGCTAATATATCACAAGGTACAAGAGGTAAGACGAAATGAAGCAGGAGCCACAAAACAGACAGATGTTTCCTTTTTTATGTCATCGCTGTGGCCACATTATTACTGAATATTTCTTGCCTTGATGCGACACTGAGGCATGGTCAGCTTTTGTTCCCCCGTTTTGCTCCAACCCTATAAATGCTATGTGTTTTTTTCCTCTGTTAGCAATATCCAATAAGACTTTTTTAAGTCATAGCATATTTCATATATCATCAAAACTCAAACAACAAAATTTTATACACGTACCTGGTCAAAGGCTGAGTAAGCACATGTCATTGAAAGGCATATGACTGTGACATTTAACATAATTTTCATATACAGTATATAGTATATACAAGCTTACATTTGTATTTTTGCTTTTTGAATGACAAGAGAGGATTGCATTGGCATTCCTTGATTACATTGTTTCCCATTTGGGGAATAAAATTAAAAGGTGCTGAAGACTGGCCAGTCATGATGTCTCCAATTTACATCCATCCATTCTATGCAAGTCTCGTGTCCTTATATTTATGCATCATCAAACCACTTACAGATGTAGATATTAGGTGTTTCAGTTCGAATTCTGTTGAGCTTTCATGCAAAACGCCGATGGAGAAAAAGACGATCATGTCACGATTTGAACTCTTTTTATTAATTTGTGCTGTTTTGAAGTTTGTTGGTGAGATTCCTGTAGCCTCTGTGCAGTTTATTAAGTCGGATAGAAGGTGAATAAAAAGCACTGGCGCACATGCACAGTCACAGCATTAGCCAATGATAATTCACTGGCAATAGAGGAGAAATTCGACAAATTCGCAGCCCATTGAACAGCAAAGTGGTGATGATGCCAAGGAACTCATTAACACAACAATCTGAACAGGTTAAATGACATGTGTCATTATAATTTTATAATTGTGTCTCACAATTTTATTTAAAGTAAATCCAGATGTAGCAAAAGTACAGAAGTTATTTCAGAAATATATACACTAATGTAAATGTGACAGAATAAAGAAGACAAAGGATGTTGACAATTATTTTTGAACCATCTAACCATATTTTGTGGAAAAAAATATATGATGAATTGTATTTAAAGAAAATCAAAAATGTCTGTCTGCTATGTTAGAGTGTGTAAAGAATGAATTTTATTGGTTATTGTGTCACCTGATCTCACCTGAACCTGTACCATCGCTTGGATATACATTTGCCCCGTTGGCACTCTTTTTCCGCGTTTCTTTGCGAGTATCTTCAAGGGAAAGTGAAGCTCCTCTCTTTAGCATCAATTTTCAGGGATCTGCATTGTTGAGTGACTCAGATTTGATTCTGAAACAGGTTAGCCTGCATTTGTTAGCCGAGTCAGTAAATGAAACCAGTGTGTGGTACTTTCATTCTTCTTTGTTCTCCTTTTGGTTTTGCTTATCGTGGTGTTTCCTGTGATTCTCCATTTCTAACGTTTATTGGCCTTATGTATTTTTCATAAATTGTTACAATGAAACAATGGATTAAACTGTTTATGGTGTTTATATGTTGATGGTGCTTTCAGTGTTCCAGTGGGGGTCATAGCTTTACAGCCGGTGTCCATAAATACACAGCACGGCCTGGGCACGATCTTTTACTTTACGCTGTTGATATGCATTGTTTTTCTACTAAGCTATCACCTTTTGTTTCTGTTTGTTTGTTTGTTTGTTTTGTTTTCCTTTTTCCTCCCCCCTCCCATTTTAGGCATCCGTAGCTTAGCTGGGGGGCGTAGAGAGTACGGTAGGTCTGGTAGGGAACCACTTTTTTGAATCCCTTTTTTATGTGTTGGTATTCTGAATTTTCCCATACATTTTGTCCGAACCATGAGTTGAAAATGCCGCCATCCCCACTCAGTATGTACGACATTTCAGTGTCTTCATGTGTTCTCACGCTGAATCAGGTTGAGTGAGATTTTTGCGGACCCGTCACACTTTGGCCTCGCGTGTTAAAACTCTGGCTTTACTACAAAATTAGAATTGAAGTCTAAAACCTCTGGATTTATGTGAACTGAGCTTTGCCAGAATCCCGTTTTAGAATCCACGGAAAGAATTCTTTTGCTTTATTTACTTATTTAAGCCTTTTATTTAATGTGGTTCTGTTAAATATCATTTATAGTAGCCGTGTGCCACCCTCTTGCTCTCACCGTCTTCTACATTTTCTTTAAGTGAACAGAAGGAAATAAAGAAGTACACCAATATGTGTTTGGATTTTAAACCTGCAGTTTAGTAGGAGTGACGGATTGGTATTTACCAGCAAAGTAAGTTTCAGGGAGGGTTGCAAACTTTGTGAACAGAAAAAAGTTTGTTTCCTGTCAGTGAGGGACAGAAGGTCTGCGCTGCAGGTTTAAATATCCCAGCATGCAGCAGGGCAGGTCATAACCCACAACTTTGCTTCACAAACCACAAATCAATGCTGCTTTCAATTGACACTCTTCCCACTTAAGCTTAATCTTTGCTGGAGTTTGCGGGAAATTACATATGCGTGTGGAACTTCTTCAGAGTTCAACTAGAGATTATGTAGAACCAGTTGGCCACATGTGTCCACAAAAGTGTCTTTATGGGTTGTTTCATGGCAGTTTTTTCCTGTTATTAATTATAATTTAGCCTCAGTGGAATTATAATGTAATGACTCAGAACCAAATCTGGCAGGATCTGGAGTTATTTTGACTAAAGTGCTTGTGGAATTTCCTCTAATGTAAGATATACAGAATAAAAAGACAAATTGTAAATAACATCCCAAGTACATTAGAATATAATTTTGTAGTAGAATGTTGGCTTTAGAATCACTGCAGTCTCATTTAAAGAGGGTGAGTCTTTGTCAAACTACAGATTATATAAACAACAATCCTGCAGATTTCTCAGTTTCTCATTCTTAAAAGTCAAAAGCTATGCTGCTATGGATACTGGAAGGCTTTTGGAAGATTCCCCTGTAGGATTCTCCCGGCCATTGATTTGTTTTGGTTTGTTGTAATTCTTCATACATAAGAGGTTAATCCACCCTGCATCCATGGGAGCATCACCACTGTATGTATTTATGTATGTGGCTCTGGACAAATCGCTTGTTTTCCTGTAAAGATCTGAAAAAAACAAAAAAAAACAAAGAAGAAAAAGCAACACAAGCCTACCTACTTAAACTCAAAATAATCCGCTGCCATTACTGACCTGATACACATCTTTGATATTGTCGTCTGTCAGATCACCCATCCATTTGCTCATCCAATTTCTGATGCATCCTCTCCTCCATCTCTGCGTCTTTGCAGTCAGGGCTTAATATCCTTTCCACTCTTTTACCAAATGTGGTAGCTGCGGCGAATCTGTGTCTTTGATATCAACCACGATGCCACAGTGATGAGCAGGGAACATTCTGCACCCTGGCATTTACTAAACAGACCTCTTATATATTCTATCATCGCTACAGTGGCAGGAATGCTACCTTCTTGCCACTCTGGGCAGATATTTTGAGCCGAGATGAAACCTCAGGGAGCCTTTTTGAAGCCTAGAGTTGGAGAGGCAACTTAATGTGGTATAAATATAGTACGTTAATAGAGAGCATTCTAGTCGCCAACTCCGCTTTGTCAAATGTCAGCCCCCATGCTCATCAGTCATCACACGTCATAACCTCAACGCCCCCCGCCCCACCCACCCACCCACCGTCCCGACCTGAGTGACAATAACTTCTCACCAGCCCCTCCACCAACAACTGTGGCGAGAACGCTCTCAGGCACACGGACGGAATCAGCACGCAGAAGACTGAGATTTAACAAAGGAGCACAAGGTTTGAAGGCCACATGAGAGCGAAGGTTTCTGATCTGCTGTCTGCTCTGAACCTGCTAACGTTAGCCCCCGCTTCACGTGAAGGACAGCTTTAGCTTTAGTTTTCCTGGTGCATATAAAGTCAAAGTGGAATCACAGCTGCACACCAAATTGCGTCAGCTCCTGCAGACGACAATCATGCGAGTTATCATATGTTGAATATTTTTGTTGTTTGTGATCATTTCCCCCGAATGTAAATCATCATATTCTGAAAGTGCACCCTACTCTAGATTAAATAAAAAAAAGTTGAGTAATTTACAGTAAATGACACCATAAAACAAGTCGAATGCTGATTTTTAACATTGGTATGTATAATTTGTGTCACATATCCATTCGTAAATATTATAAGAGAAAGAAAACTGAATGTTGACATAAATTAATAGTGCATGATTTCTCATACATGTGTTTAACGGCTCATCAGTGCTGGTTAATGACTGTTATTTAGATTATTGTGCATAATTAGCAGATTTGGACCACGCATATGGCCTAAATTCTTCCCTGTGTTGACACAAAATCTTTGCTACTTTGTAATTGCAGGTTACATTTTGATGAGTTTAGTAACGAGACACTGTTGTGATTAGGAATAAGAACTGTTGCATTGTGAGAGAGAAACACAGTAAACCTCCATAATGAATAAGAGCTGTAATTCCGGAGAGCTGTAATTGTAATAGGACCTACGGGTTGCCCCTACCACCCCCAAACTTTCCAACTTTCCAATTATCCACTCTTGTCACCATATCTGTGTTGCTCTCTCCACATCTCCATAAATAGATATTAATTCTTTACAATTTTTTGTCTTGTTAAAGGTTGTATAGGTATATTAGTAGACTTGTCATTTCTGACACCTTCTAACTGATGTTGCCTGCTCCTTGCAGGGATTCAGTTTCGTCTCCCTACTTCTTGCAGCGTGGACCGTGCACAGCCGCCTCCAGGTACTGCTCCGTCCATATTCCTCTCTTTCCCTCAACGCTAGCATATCTGCAAACCACATCTCAGCTGCAGTCCCACGTCCATGAATGCAGCAGAGCAGATTTTGGTCGCTGACAAAGATGGTGAATTGTCTCTTTGGTGCTGAAAAGGAGGCTGATGTTAGATTTACAATCTAGATATGTCGGCAGGATCTAGAAAACACACGACATCGGAATGTGGATAATCAGTGTGTCGATATCAGCTGTCATTGTGTTATCCAAAATTGAGACCAAAGCATCTTAACTCAATGATTAAAAACAAGAAAAGTGTATGTTCTTTATTTTTTCCAAGATGATTTCTACTGTTTAGGATATTGAATAAACACAGTCATGTTTAATTTCAGTAGTGGCTCAAACAAGAGAAATGTGTGTGTGTGTGTGTGTGTGTGCGACCTGCCTGTGTGTGTGTTTGAGAGAGAGAGAGTATATCCTTGTCCATGCTATGTGACGAGGACCAGAAAATGCAACAAGAGGCCATTTTGGCTGATCCTCACAACTTTAAATGTCAAGGTGAAGGTCAGGGGTTATAGCAGTCATAGTCAATCACTATGATATAAGTATAAATGTGCGTGTGTGTGTGTGCGTGTGTGTGGATGGATGGCTGGATGGATAGACAGATAGACAGGTGCCTACTATCTGTGCTATGCTGACTAAATGTACTGCGCATAGAACATGGTGGATTATATCACGAGCGCTGTCTGATGTCAGGCAAAATTTGGAGTGTGTTTTTAGGATACAGAAATAGAATTTGAGGAGCCATGTTCTGCCTGAGTCACCGTGCTCTTTTGAGTTTCCACCCACTGTGTCTTGCAAAGCTGCAGCCCCTTTAACTTGGAAGGAAGACAAGCTGCTGTCTGGATGCAGGGAACAGTTTCATTGTGCTTTTTCATTTCTCAGTTCACTTTACCTGGCATAATCCAATCACAAGGCCTGGACTCTAGAAGCACTTATGCAAGGGATGACTGCTCCATTCATCACGGTCAGAGTTGTGATTCCTCTGTCTGCTCTTTGTCGTTCATGCAGACACACAAGGCTTAAAATGTGGGCCTTGTTTCTGTAATAGTTAGTGAAGACCAGCTGAATTGTCCTCAGACAGTGCACATTGTAGATATAATGTTAGCTGTAATTACTTAAAGGAGCAGAGGTGGGTGTCATTCAAATAAGAGGCTGGCCGACAAATATTGTGATCAAGGGTGTTTAGGAATATACTAAATAATAATGGGTTGAATGCTGAACCTTGTGAGAGCCAATTTAACAATAACATCTTTGATGGAGAAGTTAAGTACCAAACTCTTTCTGTCTTCGCTGGTTCGGTCCTTTCTGTGATGGATGTTGAGATGTGAGCAGATTGATGGCTGAAACATTGTGAAGGCGAAGAACGCAGATCTGGTGAACAGAAGCCTAGTGACAGCCAAGTTTGTGGGAGATTTACACCCCAGATTACCGCTGAATCTAAACTTGGGGCTTGAATGAATACACGAAGCACCGACATGATGTTAAAAATAGCACGCAGGAGGATTAACACGTTAAGTCGACCATTTGCCGTGGGTTTTGATTGAAGAGAAAAAGTGCCATTGGCCCATTTCCAGCTCTGCTATGAGGTCCATCTGGATGATGGCTCATTTGCACTTGAAAGAGCAAATCTTTCTCCAAATCTCTTATTGCATCTCTTAATAATCCGACCGTTTGCTTCTGCTGCTGCTGATTTTCCTGCTGATTTTTGTTTTGCTGAGAGTGTTCTAATGCTGGGCTGCCCTGGCGCTGCTCTCTAGCGCCCCCTGGGGGGCACAGCTGAACTGCAGTGCTTGGTCCCCTTTTTCATTCTCATGTTTCATGTTTTCCTCTACCCTTGTTTTGCCTTGTCTTCGTCCTCTCTCATCCTGCTTGTGCTATCCAGCGGTGTCATATCCTCCCAGTTACAAGAAGACTCCGCCCCCTGTGCCCCCGCGCACCACCACCACCAAGCCTCTTATCTCTGTGACAGCCCAGAGCAGCACAGAGTCCACCCAAGATGCCTACCAGTACCAGGAGGGCAAGCATCCTCGCGGCGCCCTGTGGACCACTGACAGCCTCGGACGTCCCATCTACAGCTCCACCGACAGCTTGGACAGCACCAAAGCGGTCACCATGGCGATGGAGTCGGTGGCCGGCAAGAGGCACACGTCGCTGGGGAGTCACACGTCCGTTCAGACGTGCGACAAAGCCGTGCTTGTGTCCAAGGCCGAGGAGTACCTAAAAACCCCGCGATCCTCCATCGGGATCCAGGTAGCTGTCTTCCTCCTCTCGCGTGCACTTAAAGCCACTCTTGAGTCAAACCTCCTCATCTTTTCACGGGTTCCAAAAAGGTCCAATTTGCGTGAAGCACTCTCTCAGTCCTGTTGAGATATCCTTGTGCCAGGCCGCATATTTGCATGAAGGGCCTGGTGAGGGGCTCTTGCTCTTTGTTCTCCTTCATTAACAGGGTGCTTCACCTTTTCACGTCTTTTTGTGCTGTCTGATTGATGGGACCGTAATGGACGCTCTGGGTGTCTGCTCGGAGTTTCAGCGGCTTCGCTTTTGCGCGTCGCTGTTGAGGTTAATCGCCGATGTCTGGGGCCCCGCGCAGGTGGAGACGGTGACGGACTCCGAGCCAGAAGCGAAAGGTCTTCCCCAGTTCCATTCCATCGGGATCCAGGTGGAGGATCGAAAGCGGTCAGTAGCTCGGACGGGCCGACCCGATCCAGATATTTGAGATGACCTTTTCACCCCCCCTCCCGACACCTCGACTTTCAGGCACGGGAGGTTCAAGCGCTCCAACAGCGTGACCACCGCGGTGCAGGCGGACATGGAACTGGAGGGCTTCCCCTCGATGGAGGACAAGGGCTTACAGTTCGGAGGCGCCTTCGGTCGCCACTCCGAGCCCAGCACGCCCACGCAGTACGGGGCCATCCGCACGGTGCGCACGCAGGGCTTGTTCAGCTACAGGGAGGACTACCGGCCCTCCAGCGGGCCCTCCAGCCCGCAGCCCGAACCCTGGCTGGTTGAACCCAGTCTGGAGAGCGCCGACACGGGCCGAGTGTCCCCGATTCGCAGGGACGGCAGCTGGTTCATGCAGCTCCTTCACAATGAAACCAAGCGGCTGGAGGCGTGGTGCAAGGAGATGGAGAGGGAAGCGGAGGAGCACGATCTGTCGGAGGAGAGTGAGTGTTCTGAGGGGAGATCTGGAGGCAGGTGGAGCTTCTGAACCCAGCTCTTTCCTCTCATATGATCTGTTTTATTGATTCTATAATAACATAAATGAATAGTCAATGCATTAGCTGATGATGAAATACTGAAAGATGATTGTGTGTGTGTGGGTGTGTCCCCACTAGTTCTTGGAAAAATCCGAAGTGCGGTTGGAAGTGCTCAGCTGCTAATGTCTCAAAAGTTTCAGCAGTTTTACTGGCTGTGCGAGCAGAACCTGGTGAGTATGGCGCGATCAGGGAGGCGGAACCATCCATAATAAGCACCACTGTTATAAAACCCCTTTTGGAAAACTGTAACCCTGCTCCTGGGCTTAAATCAAACCTGACGCTCATTCAGTCCAAAGAAGAGCTCAGCTGTCAATGCTTTCTTTTGGGAGTAGATGAATCTAAATTTGTCAACTTTATGTACTTTGGATGTATGAACTAAAGCAAGAAAAGGGGTTGATCAATTCACTGAAGTCCAGGCTTCCTCATTTCATTCTTTTTTACTCAGTTTAACCTTGAACAGTATTTAAGCAGGTAGAAAAAAACCCTGGCATACTTAAAGCATTATATAGATTAAATACATTTTTTATTTGAAATATGAAAAGAAAAAAAAAAAAAAAAAAAAAGCAATAAATTCAGTTTGGCTTCACGACTCTGAGATGGCGTTGGGGCCTGACGTTGCACTTGGGCTCTTCCAAAAATAAACCACAGCGATCAATAGTGAAGCAATCCCTCTGGCATTGACCTCCCCCGCACATGGAAGGGGAATTCCAATAAGGCGCTCCCCCAGTGCTCCCATCAATTAATGCACGGAGGCAGCAGCTGGAATGGGATGTCGTGCTTTGAATAATGAAGTGTAATGCTGTCTGTCACTGTTTAGCCCCCATGTCATGTCAGCCGGACATAACCCCCCCCGCCAGACATGATGGGCATGTCACCCCCCCCCCAACTATTCGCTCAAGACTGTCCTGCTCTGCACCAAAGATCAGGAATCAGGTGGAACTTTGTGAGGAAGTCTTAGTTTGAGATAGGAAGGTAATGATTAGCATCCCCTGCTGGGTAATGAAGAACAACACAGTGTCTATTTCATTTTGTCTTCAGCCTCTGATCATTGTTGCGTTATTGCTTGACCCCCCCCCCAACACACACACACACACATTTCAAAGCAGACCTCGGTGCTGTACTGACACACAGTGGTTGAAATTCTGAGGTTCGTCGTAAACTGATGCTGTAAAGGTATCAATAGGAATGAGAAGCTCAGCTCAGCCTGCGCCCTGCTGCTGTGTGCCCAGGACCCCAGTGCCATGCCCAGACCAACATCTCAGGACCTGGCTGGATTCTGGGACCTCTTGCAGCTTTCCGTCGATGACGTCACTGCCAAGTTTGACGAGCTGCATCAGATCAAGGACAACCAGTGGCAGCTGGTGGAAAGCCCAGAGAAAAAGGTTCCTAAGCTATTAGACCATTGACTGATCAATGCTTTAAAGACGAGTTAATAATTTGATGATGCGTCGTTTCCCTTCAGACTCAGATGTGATAAACTTCTAAATATTATTCATATCAAATATCCAGAGTTTAAAGGTTTTTTAGTCATGTACTGTCACAAATCCAGCATTATTTAAGTGATTTCCATTGTGAACAACAATAGAAAGAGTCATGAGGAAAGAAAGTTTGACGTCCTCTTCTTGTCATTCGTACCTTTGCCACTAGGCGGTGCCATTTACACACGGACTTTTTAAAGATTTTACTAACTTATAAAATTTTACCCATTCAAGCTTGATTTTTAGAAATCACTGCTCGTTCTACTTTAATAAGAAATGTTATAGTTGATTTATTATTTATTATCATTTCTCTTCTGTTACAGACATTCTTCTGCAACAGTATTCATGTCCTTCTGTGTTCTGCAGGAGAGGAAGTGGCCCCCACCCCTGCCAAAGCGGCCCGCCCGGGGCCGCAGCGGCATCATGCGTGAGCGTTCTCTGGACCTTCAGGACCGCCAGCGGCAGGAAGCCCGCAGACGCCTCATGGCAGCCAAACGAGCTGCTTCCTTCAGACAGAACTCGGCCACAGAGAGGGCGGACAGCATCGAGATCTACATCCCCGAAGCCCAGACGCGACTCTGAGGTCCGCGGGTTCCTTCTTCGCCTCCCCCCGGTCCCCCCTCCTTCAGACCGCAGCGTCCACGTCCACATCCGGCCTCGTTCCCTGCTGTCCATCGCCCGCCAGACAATTCTCTGGGTTCCTCCTGAGCTCCGGAGCTCCACGAGGAGACGACCTGGAACCAGATGACGTTCCCGTCCTCTCTCTCGTGGAGCTCCAGCCCCTGCTCCCCCATCCCGTCATCCATTAGGTTATTGGGTCGTCCCTTGTTCTCTCGTCGCTGTTCCGGGGAAACACCGGGCCCTCCTCCTGCACCATTTCTCACCAGCAGCAGCGGTCTCGGCCTCTGGTTGACCCGTTGGAATGGATGCTAAATTCCCAGCTCAGCTCCCTTCCCAACCCCACTGCTGAGAAGTGTTGCTGATTGAGATCTGACATCATTCCCGTACCCCCTTCGGTTCCCACCGTCACTGTGAGAGGGGCCCGGAGCAGCCCGGGAGAGCTGACACCTACGAGTGCACCGTAGACTCACGTTTGCATTTCCGAGGGAAATGTGGGAGACCAGAAATGTATGACACTCTTACACTTTTACTTTATTCACCTCAGTTACGGAACAATTCCAATATTATTAGGAATTCCACCATATTCCCCCAGAGCACCATCTATTGATTTAGCATTTACGACTCAAGCATTAAAATACAGGTGCAAACGAAACTTTAAAAATATTCAGTGACTATTGTAAATGGTGCTCAGAAACACTTGTCCTTTACCCGGTGCACGCACACACACTTTTAAACACAGGTTTATGGATGACTTGTTAGTAGATTGTGACTTTAGAAAAGATCATCTTTGCAATGCGCCCCCCCCAGGCTGTAAATGGAGACATTCATTGATCGGCTGGGTGGCGATCTAGGCTCCGATGTCCCGCCGACCTTAGAAAAAAACACCAACGCCCCCCTCTAAGCCGAGGGCGCCGTCCTCTATCAGGCACAAACCATCAGCCTGGATCTGTTCTTTCCTCATACAACAGTAATTCCCATTTATCCTCCTTTCCCAAATGGCTCCCAGTTAATTAAAATAAATGTATACACGGCCCGCTCTTCGTCGGTGCTCTTCGGCAAAGTGTTCTGTGATCCCCCCCCCCGACTTTACCAGACAGCCTTAACCGACCCGTTCCTGAATGTACATGCCCCCAACGAAGCAAAAAAAAACAAACAAAAAAAACAACAAGGAAGAACAAAGAAAAACGAGGCGACGCACAAAGGAAGCTTCAGGAGAGGTGGAAGGTCAGAAAGGGCGGGGACAAGAGATCAAAGTAGATCAAAGCTAAAGCTGTCCAGGTTCTCGGTGGAGGCTGGATGGACGGTTGCAGGTGTTAATGTCCAGCTTTGAAGTGGATTTCTTCCCACGAACACACTCACGCACATGTACGTCTGCTCCCACAGGGCCTTTACCTCCGCATCCTTTAGTTTAACGATCGATCCCATCACATCTGTCTGAATCGGTTCAAAACCCTCCACCTCACACACGCACACACACACACACACACACCCTTGTACTTCTACCTTTGTGAGGACTTTCACAGGTTTAATGTATTATCCTAACCCATCCTAACTCCCCCCTAAGTCTAACCTATACCTTAAAACCTGGTCTCCAAAGGACTGTTTGAGGGTGTAGACCAGACAAAATTCCTCACTTCCCAGAAATGTCCTCACTTTGCTGTTAAAAATGCAAATCATGGTGCACACAAACACACACACGCGCACCACACACACACACACAAACACATCTATCACCTGAGAAAATGCAGGACTGCTGAAATTTCCTGAAACTGAATCCGAGGAAACGCTGCCTGATTAACTTCCACCTGACGGGAAAGTCATGCAAGTCGACTGCACAACTGTGATTCCATCGCGCATCCGAGCCTCGGCTCCACTTGTGTTTTTCCATCCGTTTCCCCGGAGATAACGAAGCTTCAGCACGTCAGGCGGGCTCCCAGTCACCACCACCTTTTTTCTTTTGTGTTTTGGTTCTTTTATCCACGTATCCAAGGGTTACAGGGGAACCGCAGGGGCGACCGGTCTACTCCAGTATCATACGGGGCTATTCTACAACCATGGTACCAGATTCCTCCCCATTAGTATCAATGAAGCGATGTTCTGCGTCCGCCACGCCGCGAGGGGCTTCAACGTCGGGCAACTTTCCGTGACAAATCCTCATGTGCCTTACAGTTTGATCGTCACAGGACTGTGAGCGAACGTTTGATGGTGGGGGAGTGAAAGGACGGCAGGATTGTCTATTCCAAAGGGCTGGAAACAAAAGGGTCAGGCTGCAGAAGGTGGAGCCGACGACTGATCCGAACACCCTACTGTAAGAACCTTCAGCACAACGCGGGCCAGAGAGGACCTGGAAGGAGGACTCGCCGATACACGCGTGATCCGTTTCGGAATTTTGGTTTTCTTTTTCACGCGTCAAACAGCTCGAGCGTTTTCACAGAGGCCGACCCAGGGGTTGGTCCCCCTTGGGGGGGGACTCCTGGGTGTCAGGTCCAGGAGATCAGTCGGTACGTTCCTCCTGGCTGCTCTTCTCACGCGACGCTCGGCGCCTTTTTTTTTTTTTTTTTTTTGACGGACGAAAAAAAAAAAAAAAAAAAAAAGTGCAATAGTGTTTTCCTACGACAGACGGGCTCATGTGCAGATATTTACCTCACACTCCAAGCGGTCGGTTTTTTGTTTTGTTTCGTTTTTTTTTTTTTTTTTTTTTTTTTTTTTTTTAGCGGTTTATCCAGAGTTGGCGGATCCTCCACAGAAGCGCTTAGTCTTGCCTGAGTTCTATGCAGCAGTACTTCTGTGGGGGTGTGGGGGAGGGTGCAGAACCCCCCCTCCCCCCGCTCACCTTTTTAATTCGCGGGCACCTCGTCGTCGCCGCCGTCGGTCGAAGGCCGCCGGACGCCGCGCCTCGGGCCTGCGGCGTCGCAACTCATCGCGTGTTGCCGCGCTGGTTTGGGCTGACGGCAGAACAAACCTCCGAGAAGTCTGATTTTAGGTGCTCAAGTCTACCAGCTTCTCTCCTCTTAGCTTATTGTTTTTAATTCTTCTGACAATCAACAGAAACTAGAAGCATCAACGTCAACAGAACACCCGGTTTCTCCTTATGTTGTGGATCTCTCTCTCTCTCTCTCTCTCTCTCTCTCTCTCTCCCCTAGGGTGAAAATATATTTATTTTTCTTTCTTTTTCTGATACAGTTGCACTGCAAAGATGTCTTTCTATCGCTTGCTCTCTCCTCTCATGAAGGCGAGGTGATCCAATTCTGCGTTTAACGGCGTCATCGACCGTGTCTGGCGTCAGATTTGCTGTGTGCTCCTCAAGCAATAACGCGCCCGGTCTGCCCCCCAGTCTGGTGCCACTAAGCCTTTTCTTTTTTTTTTTTTTTTTTTTTTTTGGGCGAAAAAACACGAAGCGACAGCCGGTCTTTGCCCAGCATAGCTTAGCGTAAAGACGACGAGCTCTGTGTGGAGGAAAAGTTGGCGTTTCCTGAGGTCAAAGGTCGCCAGTATAGCCCCCCCCACCCCCCACCCCTCCTGCGGGGTTGCTGGCCTGTTCCAGGGTTACTGCGTCAGAGGTCAAAAGGTCAAGGTCAAAGGCAGTCGGCGCTACTGAGATGATGTAATGTGTAGAACATCTGGTCCCCGGTTTGTTCTGGGTCTGCACTGAGCCAAGGACCTGCTGTTCCTCCCTCGGTAGAACAATGCAGACGATGGAGTGTTGTTACCATGGCGACGCAAATAGACCAAATCCCAGTCTTGATTGGAATAACACAACAAACAACACCACAGTTCCCAGTAATGAATGAAGTTGATTTTTTCTTTCATCTAAAATGTGCTTTCTATTGTGCTTTTGTGTTTGGACTACCTGAACAACACGTGGCTGCAGTTTTGTTTGCGGGTAGTTGTTGACCATCCGAGATGGTTTTGGCTCATTTGCATGTTTCCACAGATTGCCGTGATTGTGAGATTCCCCTTTTGAAATTGAAGCTGCTGCCCACTCTGGGATTATAAGAGGCTGCTCACGGAGCTTCAGATTGATTTCCTCTGTTTTTATGCTAAGCTAAGCTGAGCATCTGGCTGCGCATCCATTCAGGTGTCAGAGATTTAAAAAAAAACAAAAAAAAAACAAACCCTCAAATTTCTCTCAAAAGGCCAAATCCTTCAACCCCCCGCCATGTTCGTCTGGCTTCTACGAGAACGTTTGAATGGACATGCAGGCGGTTTCCCCCCCCGCCCCCTCGTCCCTCTTCGGTGTAAAGGGCTGAGTCTACGTGAATCATCTTTAAAGGGTTATTCCACCATTTTCCTGATGATTTGAGCACTAAATTCAGCAGGGACACTGGTGGAGCCGTTGTTCGACGCGGTTCTGCTGCTATGAGAGGAGAGAGCCGTCACACTTTAGTTTGCCTTTGGTGGAGAAATGTCTTGTGTTGTGGCTGTGGGTAGAAATAAGAGAAGACCTCTCGTTTTCATGGGCTTTTGGATGTGACGAGAATAAACAGTTTGATAGCATAAAACGGTTTGTGGTTAACTATTTTCAATTGTTAGATATATCAATAATGAGGATAAATATAATGCCAAATATTAAGTATTTGTACAGAAATATACATATATAAATATATATGCCTAATTTAAATGGAACTATTTTCAGCTCTTGCCCATGTTTTCATTGTTTCACATTTCATTCTTTTATAAGATCTTCAGATAGCATGCAGGATAGTGAAAATGAATGTATTATTTAGTGTTTCATTGCTGCTTTAGTATTACAGAATTCATTTTGTGTTTGGAGGATTAATTTTAGATGAATGTTTCCTTTACAAGACGACTACGGAAACTTTTCTTTAGGCACAGTTCCACCGGTTTCATTTGATTTTCCTGTTTAAACAGTGTGGTTCAGTATATTTTACCTCTCTGAAGTACTGCTACGAAGCATCTGTTGTAAATAATTATGCAAATTAAACTTTTTTGAAGAAAACAGTCAGCTTGTGGACCAAATTTTATATACCACTGATTACCAGTTAAACAAGTTAAAGAGTCACGTTTTAGAAGCAACAGGGCCTCTTTCGGCCCTAAAAAAAAAAGGTCATCTTTACAAAAGGGCCAACTGAAGCCCTGCAAACTTCTGCTTAAGGCCTGCAAATTTCAGCTGGCTCTTCATCAAACAGAGAGTGGAGAGACGACTTGGATGGACAGGGTCTGGGCTCAGTATGAGGAAAATGATGAATGGATCAGCCACAGAATTAATAAACGAGCACGTTCATCGGTTTTAATTAAAGAAATGGTCTTTATTACAGCAAAGAAGCCAAAGGTACAGACAAGAATCATTAATATATTTTTTTTTCTCTGCTCAGACTGGCCTCTGCTCCAGACTAACCTCTCCATCGCTGAAGACACCGAGGGTTCTCTCCTGTCTTTGGATTAGAATTAGGAGGAAATGAACAGAAAACATGATGTTCACCAGCACAACGTCGTTTCTAGTCGAAAGTCAAAGATAGATGTCCGCTTCTATGGGCCTAATTTACTAAGATGGCCGATAAGTTGCGTGCAAGTGGTTTGATCTGTGAAAAAAATTGGACAAATGACGACAATTTGCGTGCTGTCGCTGTTTTCACCGTGAAGATTTAGAATTTTTACTTAAATTAGACCCAACTGAGTTGGAAGTGCTTAAAAAAACACCAAAAACGACCTCCAACAGAGGAATCTAAACATCAGAAAAAGCAATCTGATCTGGACCGGTATGTGTGCCAAAGTAAAAGCATCATATTTAGACGCAATCGTGATCGCCGCAACTACTTCTCGGATTGATAAAGCGTGACGCGTGTGCGGTTATACCTTATCTGCATTTTCTCACCCCAGTATTTTGCTCACTTGGGCAGAAGCGCTCCAGTCTGTATTGATTAAGGCCAAGGTGCTAAATGGACAGCGCGGCTTGTTCTGCGCATTTCAAAGACTCCGTCCTTTGCACATCTTTTTTTTTTCATTTGCGGGTGAAGTCAAGTTTGCACGCGTTTTATGCACGCAAACCTTTGGTGAATCAGGCCCTATGAGTACAATCTCTGACTTCATATCTACAACATGTTCTGACATTATGTCCATCTACAGCTCTACTGTTCTGTCCAACCATAGAGACTTTAAGGGTTCTCGTCATAGCCTATTTACAATGTCCACTCTGGCAACTCCATTTCCATCTGAGCAGCATCTCCAAGCTTTTATTTTTAACATTTTGTTCCTCTCCCGAGTCAGTGTGCGTACAACAGAAACAAAGTGAAGCCTCACAAATGAATTCACGAAGTGTTGGGATTAATAAAACACACTGCGTCACGTAGACAGTATCGGAGAACACCCGTTGCTCATAAGAGTACATTCAACAAAACTGTTTGCACTTAAAGATGCTGCAAAAATGCTTGTATCGGCGAGGAATCTCAAATAGTTAGGCACAATAAAGGTTTCTGTTTGCTAGTCCCGTGTTCTTCACTCACTAGGCTCGTTAGTGTTGCTGAGTCGGTGTGTTCAGGGATGATGGCGAGCAGGACGACCATCAACAGCTTATCCCCACTGAGACAGTAAGAGGGATTTGTAAGCTATTATGTAAAATATGCTGCATAGAGGAATGCACTGATGTTCTACTGACCACAAACAGAGCTCATTGGGCTTCTGCACAAAAACAACACCGCAACATCACATTTTTCATTGATTGAAAACAAGACATTATGACTGGATTACACACTAAATACTGAAAAAACGACTTCTTGCTTTAATATATAGCATCTGCCAGGGCTTCTTAAACGCTTCAGGAAGGAGCCAGCATGAGCTGCTGTGGCCTCTGACCTCTGGGGGGGTCCAGAGGAGACAGACCTGCAGCACATTCTGCACCCTGACCACTATGAAGATGGATGCAGACGCCCCCTAGTGGTGATAGACGGTACAACGCAAATCCGAAACCGAGTACATAAAATATATATGATATATGATCATATCATGCTGATGCAAGTTTAACTGTATTAGTCTAGATTTGATTATTTGATGCAAGAAAGGGGACGGATGTGGGTCCATCTTCATAAATGTTTGTTCAGCTTAAGAATCATCGGCAGCAGCGTAAACGTGGAATGATTGTTCTTATAAGCAATGCAAGTAAACAATAAATACAAACAATGTGCTTTATCCATATTGACATATTTACACAACATCTTTGGCTTATGCATAAACATCAGCTACAAATCATAATAAAAGGAAAGCCTTGGCCACCAGTGCACGTCATCGATGAGGCCTTGGGTCAGTTCACTTCCAATCTCATTAACCGGATGAATAAAAAGTATTCATTTTCCAGGAACCAGTTTAGTAACCGAATTCAGTTTGAAGCAAGAAAATCGTTGTGGTAACGGTCTAAATTGAAAGTGCATGGGGCCCAGCCCTAAACAAACATGATTATGCAAATGATACATGATTGGAATAAAAAAAAACAAAAAAACAACACAAATTACGATTTCGCAATTACCGCTGAATACAAAAATCACAAAACAAGCTCGGGAAATAACGTGACAGAAGGAGAAAAGCTAATTGTTTTTGCAGCTTACATACTGACTGCACGAAACACTGACACATGTGACACGTTAATGCTGTAGTGGAAATCCTACACTGTTTCAAGGTGTGACTTCATGAAAAACATCCTGGTGTAAACTCTCCTCTCTGTATCTAATTATCAAATATATACTGAGGATCATTTCTGGATTGGATTGTTCCGTACGCAGATGTGATGTAATTCTGAATGAGTTCATCGCTCACTGGAGTAGGACCCAGAAGCGTTCGGAGTTCGGTTCGTGGCTTTAAGCCTGTAACAGATATGAAGGTGTCACAGCCTCTGCCATCTGCTGCAGATGGAGGCTGCGGGGCCGCTGTGCAACAGTGAAGGGTGACCCCTACAGACCACAATGAGCACTGCAACTGAAACACGAGGAGGAGGAGGACACAACCTTTCACTGGGACCCTAGGCGGCCACAGAGCTGTACAATAATTCTAAAGGACTTCCACCATCCTCTGCTCGGTCCTTCTCCCCCACTGCTCCTCTCAGTTATGGTCTCATTTTTATTTTGTTTTTTTAAAAACTTTTATCTTTTACACTAAAACTGTACGAGGCTCAAATTTCACTGTTGATGCAGGAAAGCTACTAAGGATGGGGGTTGGGACCAAACAACAACCAAAGGTCAAATATAGAGAAAGTGGAAGGATGCTCAGCCCCTCTTCACCTTCACCCCCTCTTCTTGTCCTGGTTTAAGAGGACTCGATGAACTCCAATGCCAGGTCGTAGCAGAAGCGGTACTGTTCCTGTGGACAAGAACACGAGAGGTTAGATCCACACCCCCCCAATAATCCACATGCACGAGTGTTTATTTCCTGCCAGGTCTGAGCAGGGTAAACCGGAAATCCAAGCTCACTCCTCCTCCTCCTCCCCCTCCTCCTCCTCTCCAGGGACACTCACCGGAGTGTCCACCATGTTCGGTTTGCTGTTCCTCAGAGTCTTGACAGCGTGGAACACGTCCACCACGCTCTGCCTCTTGGACATCTCGCACACGATGCTGCTGGCACAGAAGACGCCGCTGCGTCCACCTCCGTTTCTGCGCAGAGACAGGGACATTCCGGAGGGAGGTGTCACGCCTTCCGCCTGTCAATCACCTCCACGCCGCGCGTTTATGGAGGAGGAGGGGCAAAAATAAAAGAGGCGCGCCGAGCGTACTCACAGACAGTGCACGATGGTTCGGCCCTCGCCCTCCTCCCCCTCGCGCTGCCACTGGTCCACCTGGAGGACCAGCTTCAGGAAGGAGCGCTTGGAGGCGGGTACGTCCCGGTGCCCCGCCCAGCCCAGGTACTGGAACTGACGGACCATCAGGTAGCCTTCCTGGGGCTGATCACATGACACGCCCAGCATTAAACATCTGTCCTAAGTCCAAAGGCGCGCGCGTGCGGGGGGGGGGGGGGACGCACTGACCCTGGTGAGGTTGCAGACTCGGAACAGTCGACTGATGATGTCACAGTCCATGGAGCAGGACATGCATTCCACCTGCACGGGCCCGTAACGCAGCATCCCTTCCTCTGGCCAGTACTGAGGACAACCCTGAGCACAGCCGGACGGCGTTGGGGAACAGGACACCAAAGGGACGCGTGAGGAAGGACGCAGGGGGGGTGCGTCGTGGGTTGAAACTGGCCCGTTTTGGTGTTGAGGAAGTGAAGAGGAGCTCACCTGAGCCAGATCGATCTCGTTCAGCATCACCAAACTGGTGCAGCCGTAGTCGTAAACCAGGCGCCAGAAGTCTTTGACCGTGTTTGGCAAAGGGTGCTGGGTAACGATGAAGGCGGCGGGCTGCCTGTAGCTCTGCGGAGACACAAAGGAGGCGCGGTGAGTCCCCTTCCCCTCCGCCTCCACGGGTTCACCACACGCAACAGGGCTGAGTCGGCCGCAGGCAACGTTGGCTGACGTTTGGTCACATGATCATGCAGTGGAGGCTCTCAAACCTGGGGGGTGAGGAGCATGCGCTACAAGCACAGACATGTATGTTTCTCTCCAGAAGGGTCAGATAACAGGTGGACGCTCAGAGAGCATGTCCGGAGCCCTGCTCACGGCTGGGGAGGGTTCTCCGTGTTACCTGACTCCTCCTGAAGGAAACTGTGCAGACAGATGTGAATGACTCTGACTCATGTGGAACGATCTAATGTGAAGGTCCGGCTTCAGGATTGGGGGGGGTTGAATGGATTTGAAAAAAAAACAAAACAAAAAAAAACAAAACAACAAACAAACAAAAAAAACACAAAAAGGTATTAAAACGTATCCGGGTGGCAGAACAACGATGAAGCCATGAAACAAATCCAGTATTTGGAGAATTGAAGTGAAATCCCATTACCTGGAACTCTTCTGACAGCTTGGTTAGAGAGAGGGCCAAAGGTAAGCGGCTAAGTTTGGAATAACTGGACTGGATTCAGGAAACTGTTTCCTCGCCATGCAACAGTTCTGCTCAACCCCCGTGCTTTAACTACAGCCCACACACCTGCCGAGAACCGTTAGCAGCTACACCCGACTTCCACCAAAATGTCGTTCTACACTAACGGGCGGCGTGTTGAGACAACGACGGAGCTGTTACGGTTTAGGAGGTGGCCAGAGAGGCTGCTGCTCTTTTCCTACAACCTGGATTTGTCTCTAGCCTTCTGCTACTAAAACCACAAACACAGCATCACACAAAGAGGGAAGGGAGTCTGTGTGTGTGTGTGTGTGTACATGTATGTGTGTGCACTGTCTGCAGATATGTTCAGCGTTTTTAACAGCACACTTCATATAGATTCAATAGATTCAATGTTTGTTCTCTGCATTCAATCGACTCTAAATGGGTTTAAATTGAATATTTAACACACAACGGGGTGAAATGTCTGCAACTCCTCTGGCGTAACCAGGCGCTCGTACGAGAGCGTGCGTGAGGCGAGCCCGCAGCAAACTTACATCCATCAGGGCTGCGTTGATGTAGTTGCTGCTCTCGCCGTCTATGGTGATGAGGAACGGGAGGCATCTGTCTGGAGGAAGGCCGTCCATGAAGCGATTCTTATCCTGGTTTCTAGGCAACAAAGCAATACTGCAGTCTTCAGGCTGAGGCTGAGGAGTCACCGAATTTAATGTCTGGACAAAGGTACGAAATGAGAGAGGGAGACAGAGAGAGAGAGAGAGAGAGAGAGATGTTCAGTGGTCATTAATGTGAAAAGAGACGTAAGAAGAAACTTCAACGTCAAAAAAGTACAAAGACGTGCAGTTGCAAAAAAACGTATTAAATGTGTTTCTTACAGAGTAGAGCTTTGTGTGTTAGAAAAATCTACAACAATGTTTTGATGGGACAGGGATGCAGTAGCTCACTTTACCAAGCTAACTATGTCCAGCATTTGGGCTGTATGCCCTCACATCAGCTCTAATCCTCAGAAAACTTTATTTAGAGTAATCAAAATATGAGGGATATCGAATAGTGTGAATAAACTGCAGCATGTGATACCTATCTCTCTGCACAGGCACACTGGCTCTTTTAACATGGGTGTCTGGACGCGAGAGACAGTTACCTGGAATTCATCCTTCAGGTGTGACGAGTTGGTCTGTGAGTCAATGCGGATCAGCTCATAAAAAGCGGCTTTGAACTCACAGACTGGTATGGCTGTTTCTCCACATAGGCAAGCCTCCAGTATGGCATCATGGATGAATATGTACTGCTCCTGAAGTCAGAATCATTCAAAACATGCATGTTGACTTCTATGTACACAGATACTGGAAGAAATATTTTGAAAAAGACCGGCGACCAGGAGCCAAACCCATTGACAGACAGAGACAGACAGTCGTGGAAGCTCACACTTCCATGAGGGCGAGTGATGATGGAGATGGGAGTTTGTGTATGAGTGAGGTGAGAGGGTGAGTGTCAGGGTAGGGTCTATGAGCCCAGGAAATTGCATTCATGGGTCTGTGGTTGAAATGACTGCAGCTTCAGTTCAGTGGACACACATAGAAGGAACTGATGGCTGCTCTGGTGGATGACTGCGAGTCTGGTGGATGATTTTTGAAATGGGTGATGCTCTGTGTGGAGTTAGTTCCTAAATATGAAAGTATTATATTGGACTATTGGACTAATGTATGGAAGTAAATGTTAACCCAAAAGTACAATTATTTTGTTTTCTACCATGTTTTCTACCATATATATATATATATATATATATATATATATTTTTTTTTACCATATTTCAGCGTAAACTGGTACCACATGTGTTGCTCTTATCCAACCACTGGGTGGCGCCAATGCAACAAAATTGCAAAAAAATGTAAAGTTCAGTATTTCCTATTTGTTACACAAAAAACGTGAATTAACCCCCGATGTTTATGGTATCCATAGAGAGAGATGATTATCTTGACATGTTTATGTCAAGATGGGAGATGATGTTACCGAAACCTGCTACAAGCCTGCTACCTGCAGAGTCCTGCTGTGAGGGGTGAGAACATTCTGAGATGCAGATGCGGATGGAGGATGGGTAATGCAGTCACCTCAGTCTGTACCATGTTGATCCTCCTGGAGCGGAGAGCCTTGACGCAGTTGTAGATGTCGACCACTCCTTCTCTCTCAGCCATGTCCAGCATAATGTCGATGACTATGAAACAGCCTGTGCGTCCTGCTCCAGCACTGCAGAGACAAACACACGCCTGGGCATCAACATCAGTCCTAACATTCCCTTTTTCTGCTGTAAGTCCAATTGACATAAGAAGTAGAAGTGGTTTTTATACCTGCAGTGGACCACAATTGGGCCAGCAGAGGGTGGATTAGAAATTTTGACCCTGCGGATGAAGGAAAGTAGTCCTGTGGCGTGATATGGAACCCCGTGATCAGGCCATCCTGTGAAGTGGAACTGCTTGACTTCCCGCACCTCATTGAAGCCACGCTGATTAAAAAGACATTTAAAATGGATTTACTGATAATGCTCACAACACAGTCTAACCATAGGAGTTATGATTTGTTGTGCTTATTTTACTCATGCACCAGTTGCAGGAGTTACAGACAAAAGGACGCTCACCCTCTCCAGGGTGAAGGTGCGGACCACGTATTCGGCAAGAGGCTCAACCTCCACGAAAGTGACCTTGAAGTCTCCGTACAGCTCTGCATCATCTGGCCAGTACTTGAAACACTTGACCTGTTTACCAGTAAAGAGCACCACTCAGTAACACACACACTTGGTGCAGACACTGAACACCGAATGCTCAATATGTGACCTACAACAGAAATATAATGTGTGCTGTTCAACCCCATGGTGAGTCCTCATGATGTTTCAAATTTGAATAAATTAAACATTGTGAAGCTTTTTTCTTTTTGCCTGTGTTAATAATGGAGACCAAAATCTCCCATTTGTGGGAGGAGATCATTCAGACAGCTAACCTCTCTGGAGGTGGAGGTATTTCCAGCGCGTTAAACACATTACTGCTGCACCATCTGCTGAAATAATTCTAGAAATATTTTCTGTCTTTCACGACCACTTGAACCCAGCATCCCGCCTGTGAAGCAACATACCCTTCCAACTTCCACCAGATTGGTTACCATGACGATGCAGGCCGACTGCTCCTGCCACACCATCCTCCAGAAGTCGTACACCGTTTCGTGCACCGGGCCTGCACACAGTTGATCATTTGTGTGATTACAGCAGAAGCTGGGAGGGAACTCTTCAGGTTCATCACCAGCAGTGATGGACAAGGCAAAATGACTTACCTTGAGTAGCAATATAGTGACTTGGCCTCTGGTAGCCCTGAAAACACAACAGCATCGGGCAAATTACTGAACACGCAGAGAAACTTGTGCGTTCCATTTCAGAAAACCCCCAGAAAACTCGCTAAGCCTGGTGGTAGCAGACCGCATAGAGTCTCACTAAAAGGCATAATCTTGAAATATGGTTTTAACAAACACACAAAAAAAATTTCAAGTAAACAATATCAATTGTTGTCAAGTCATTGTTGGTCACATTTAAAAGTAAAATAAATTAACATATATAAAAAAGTGCAAACAGGTAGAGTACCCCCTAAGTGTTCACGTATCAACCATAAGCTGTCACTATTGCGCTTTAAATCGCATCACCAGACGCGGTTTAATGCTCTGTATACCGCTTTGGTATCACTGTTTTTTTTGCTGCATAAAATAACTCATTTAAAATAAATAAACAAGTGAAACGCTTAGCCTGGCGGCCCACCAGAACTGTAAAGCACAGGGAGAAACCCTGCATCTGTTCGTAAATCTCACAGTTGGTCACATTCAAATCACAGTGTCACCAAAAAATACAGTTGTTAGCAGACAGAATTCATTTTCTCTGCATATGATTTGTATTTATATAAGCATATAACACGAATGCTACAGATCCACTGTACAGATCCACAGCTGTCAGGCCCACAGAACTATGACAACACGTGATTCCTTCACAACAAGTTACTGAATTAGATCTACGCTTCACAGTGGGATGCTAAAGTGGAAAGAGACTGTGGAGGACTAAAGTCTTTCATGCAGCAGATGCTCCAGCAACTGAAAAGATGGGCTTGATGTGCGTAACTAAAGGTCAAGGGGCTGAAAGAATCCACAGTGATACTTACATCCCTGTACAGCCAAATCTATAGCCCAAGGCACAGGCAGAAAGAACGAGCAGAAGGAAGAAAGAAAGCACAACAACGTCAAAGAGTGTCAATAGAAAAAGAAAAGTTGCATTCAAATATTGTGAGTTTGAACGGGACATGCAGGAAAGAAAAAAAAAAAAAAAAAAAAGATGATTTAAAACTTAGACTGAATATAAAGGACAGTACCTGATGTCAGCCAATTGTTGCCTCTGCTGCTGCGACCATGCGCAGGTGCAGCAGCAGAGTTTAGCTGGACACACAAGCACGTTCCTCCCACTCAGTCTAATACGAGGTCAGTGCACGCACGTGTTAAGTGATTCATGCAGGCGAGGTTTACATGGCAGTTGATGGGAACACAGTTTAAGGTCATGGTGTGAGCCAGAGCAGAGCTTCAAAGGTTGGATAGGTGGCGGAAGAGTGGAAAGATGAGAAAAGATGAAGGATGACCAACGATAACTGATTTAGACATAAAGGATTGGCTTAACCAGCTCAAATGAAAGCTGACTGCAGCAACTTAGAGACATTTTGCCATAAATGTCTTATAAATACGAAGCTAGCAGCAGCTTAGTGTAAAGCATCAGGACCACAAACACAGGCTGTGTCCTGTGGTTAGAAGTATCAAAAAAAAGCAAAGGATTGCTTTTTGCCACAATTTAAAAGCTTTGTTTTGAGTCAGAGGAAGAGAAAATTATATCTCTCAGCTTGCAGTCTGAAGACTGAGCAGGATGAGCAGGATGAGCAGAATGCAGATGACTATAAGTCATTGTTTTGGATTCTCAACTAGACTAAATTATCTGAGCTCCAAGCCTGGGGACACAACCGGATGAGACATGAGAAAAACACACTTGAGGAAGACGTGCGCAGACGCGATGTCGGCTCGGGGTGAGTGGATGACGTGATGGGGTGACTAGTAGATGCAATAAAGGTATATAGGCCTGACATACGAGCGAGGAAGTGTGATTTCGTTGGTTTCGTTGGGAGCCAATAGTAGCGTTCGGTGCGTTTCCACTTACATCGATGTAGTTGGCATTAATGTAGTCAGAGGAGGGGTCGTCTTCAATGGGTTGGAGGATAACCCTTGAATGGTCATCTGGAAGCGGAGAAGAGAAGTTGGAGATTTTGAAATGTATTTCACTGATTAAAAATCCCCCATTGAGATCAAGACCTCTTTCCCAAGCAGGAGCTCATCATTAAATGATCTAATTTGACAAGATTGCACAGATGTTGACAGAAATAGAGGATAATCATTTTTATTAACAGTAAAACAGCAGTAATGGGCTCTTTTACATTAAAGATTTACTTGATATAGTGCAGGTATGCTTTCTTACATGCTATAATGTTGCCGTAGCGGTTCTTGGTGCGGTTCTGTTCCTTCTTGGCCACATCCCAGGAGGCTGACTGACCCTCGAAGAGGCTCTGAATCACCAAAACGTTAGAGAGCTGATTTATTGTTCCACTTTTGTTGGTTTTGATCCCACAAACATTTGGCGATATCGCGTTTACAACAAAAAAACAAGAAGGCACTAAACATGGCAAAAAGGATAACTTAATCGGAGATGCGACTCCTGTACCTCATACTCTTCCTTGAAGCCGTAGCTGTCAGAGGTTTTCATCAGGTTGATGTGCTGCAGGAGGTCAGCCACACGGATGGCGGGGTGCAGCTGCCCGGTCTGGTACGGGGACTCGGTTCCCTCACAATGGTACCGAGGAACGTCCAGGAGACGGCTGTTCTCTGCGGCGGAGGCACTGTGGTTCTCATCTGGAGCAGAAGAGTTCAGCTGCTTTAAGCGCTAATAGCAGTGGAACTACTGCCGCGTGAGTTAGTGCAGCAGCTGAAAGCATCTAAGTAAGTGTGGGCTTGTCATTATTGAAAAAATAATAATCAGAGCTGGTGCTCAAGCTTCCCTGAAAGGAACAGCATGTCCCTTCAGACCACTGTACTTACCTGTGATTGGAACTGCATGCCAGAGCAGCAGAAAAAGAACAAAGTGAAAAGGTTAAGTGAGACTGCAGCACAGGTGGAGGTCCTGAGATTCATGATCTGCGGGTTCCTTTAAAAGTTTGGGTTACATAGGTGTTGAGACTATGGCGCAATGACAATAGAATGTGAAACAATAGGATAAAAGACTGGACGGGAAAAAGAAACAACGCGCAGACCAACACCAATCCAAAAGGAAAATCACTTCTTAAAATGATGTGGACTTTAGCGTCCTTTTGACTTTAATCAGTTTAGAAACGCATTCTTCTCTTTTAGAAGCTCGCCCCTGCTTCCAAGCCTGCCCGGTTGGAGGTTCCTGCTCTCTGGTGTGAGTACAGTCGGTGTTGCTTAAGTGACTGATTTCATCTTTAACACCTTTTATGAACTGACATGGTTTATTCCATTCAAATAATGCTTGTCTCTGCTCCAAGGACACGTTTGCTCATTACTGTTTGTTAAATCCTCCTCAGGCCAATAAACTTGACCCGACACTGGCGATTAATTTGCTGCTTCTTGTACTCTGTGATGTGATTGGCCAAGGCAGACTGTAGCTGCAGCTTTCATTCCAAATTAGGAGCCGTGTAACTGTTAATTAACACAGTTTGGTGGCGCTGTGGATTGCGGAGCCCTTCGGGGTCTGTTCGAAGCCCACATCCTGCTGCAGAGTCAACGCTGAGCCAGGCTGGAGATAAACACAGCGCAAGACTGCAGAAGAAGCCAAATTTGGCAAAAATCTACAGCCTTTCATGATGTGGGGCATCGTTCGCAGAGCCAGGCTGGGGAATAACGCAGATGGTAGGTAATCGAGAGGACTCTGCACAGAATACTCACAAGCCTGTGGGTAAGAAGCTGTTGACTGTTGACTGTCTATCACATTTGATCTACTGCAGTGAGAGTAACAAGTTATCTGCCTCCTTTCATGCATCATTTCAACTTTTCATCATTTTTAAGCAATGGAAGGCGTTGGAAATAATGAAGACTCTGAGGGATAATGATGTTAATTCAGGATCAGAATTAACAGTGACAACACAGATGAAACGCTTGGCTTTAGGAACTTTTAGTACCAAATTTATACAGAAAAGTGGCTGCAGATAAAAATATCCTCTTTTGATTAAAAAATACATACATCCATTTTGTTATTTGGATTTTGTTAGAATGTGTTTGACTCAAAGATATTTGTCTACAAATGTCACAAATATGGAAAATTAAAAAGTGGCACTAAAAGTCCAGTCAAGCCAAACTATGCAACTGAACGTGACAGAGGCTGAAGTCAATACAGCTCTAAAGGCTTTCCACGTTAGACATCTCAGCTTTGGTCTAATTCTATGCAGAGATGCTCTGAAACACACAAGGAGGAGTGCAGACATGGACAGGGTCTGAGGTGAGGATGGGGGAAACTGATGCTAATGTGAAAACAATGCTCCCAGTCTCACCTAGCACAGCGGTGGGGACCAGGGGATCGTTGGGCACTGCAGGAGGAAAGATGGTGAGCAAGCTGTCTAATTCTCAGTGTCACACAGGTTTTTAAACATGACCTGAATACGTCTTCATGAGGTCACCTATCTGTGTTCCACTGCTACAGTCCAGAACTGGAGGAATATATTCTTTATATAACACTAATTCCTTCCACAGATGAATGCTTCTTTAAGAACATTAGATTGGTAAGTCCTAATTCCTGAATCTGAATTCAAAGGACATCAGCAACAACACAAACAGATCTGTTAAAAGGTGATCTGATAGCTTGGAATTAGTACAGCGTTAGTCAGCAAGGCTGCTGTAAAAGCGGAAACTTTCACAATAGTACACATTACAGCTTCTTTTGTTGGACGTACATCTGTTGTTGTAGTTGTGAGAGTCCATGAAGGTCACGGCCATGGGATCGTCTCCGTGCAGCGTGCTCTGCTCAGCGTAGCTGCGGTCCATGGAGTTCACCATGTGAGTCATCTCCTGCCCAGTGGTTCTAATGACATCTTTGCGCTTTTTGGCCAGTTTCCTGTCAACGCAGACAAGGGCTAGGTGAGCGGGTGCATCACACAAACAAACGTAGAAAGATCAGCCAGCCAGCAGATCCACGGTTGTTTGGTTTTTGGGGGTTTTTTTTGGGGACAAAAAGCATGACCATGGACCGCAGGCTGGCTGATTCAAGTTGCACACAGTAAAAAAAAACAAAAAAACAACTGAGAATGAAGGAAAGAGAGCGAACAGGCAAGGGAAGGAGAGGAGAGGCTATTCAGTGAGAGCAGAGGGAACATGGCAGCTAGTAAAGACCGGGGAGAAATGCTTGATCTACGGATAGCAGAGGAAATCCTGATATTACCCTCAATGCCATAGATGAGCTGTCAGCTGAAAAAAAAAAATGCTTCATGCCTTTTTCTTTTTTCATCTGACAGCCAATGGAAAAAATCCCCACAACTGTAAAGCAAACTGTTATTATCCTGAGAAACCGAGATAAAACAGCCGAGGCAACAGTTGAACGAGGGGCCTGAACCGTGATACCTGACACCAGGCAACGGTTAACAACAGGCTGTAGTCCAGACATCAAAGCACCCTTCTCAGGCTAAGAGTGCGCAACCCAGAGAGTCCCAGGAAAAAAATCACAGAGGGTTTCATATTTCAAGCATGACAGACCATGCAGGAGCGTTTTGTACCCAGAGCCATAGATGTAGACCAGTTAGCGCAACTTTAGCGTGTTCTTAGTGTGCGTTGCTTTATTGAGCTTTCCCAGTTCAATAAAGGCGTCGATTCGTTGCATAACTGATCCAGCGTACGGCTCTGACTCCTCCCCGGTAAACAGACAGAGAGCATGCTGCACCATGGTGAAGGCTTTACCTCTTGACCCTAAAGTACGCCGCCTCCACCTCTAAGAGCACATACTCAACACACACACACACGCGCGCACACTCAGCAGGAACACGGCTTTATATGCTCCACCCTGAAGAGGTTGAGCTGCCTCTGTTTGTGTCGGTATTGATGACACTCTGTCGTGTATAACAGAAATGAAAGTGGCAAGAAGCTGTGACCAAACCTGGAGAATATCTGTATTCATATTTGGGTCAGCCTTGCAACAGTAATTTTATGGTAGTTACACAGTGTCTTTGCTTAACAGTCTTTGTCATTAAAATGGTGAAAAATTATACTTTGAATGTGTTTTTCTAAATTAAAGAAAATGTCTTGCAGTAAAATGTTGGTCAGGGCCTCTCATGAGGGAAGCAAAGAGCCTGGAAAAAAACTGTCAACATGTGCACTTGTTACTTGACATAGTGCAACACATTCTTCAGTCTTTATCAAAAATAAAATAATTAAGGCTCACAGGGAACAAAAAGAGGCACCCACAAACAAGAACCTCCTAACCGGGAACTACAAAACCCAGAGCCACATCATCCAGACGGGATCATTTTCACGACAAGAACCGGGCTTGAATTGATGGGTGAATGGATGATCACATGACTACATGCACACAAAGAGCTACGAATCACAAGTGCAGCATTCTTTTTTCAAATAACACGCTTCCGCATATGTGGTCCCACTTGGGCCTCGCGTGGTTGCGGCTGATGGGAAACTGGGTGGCCTTTTTTCAGCCACTTTCAGAGCAACTTTGGAGCATGTAGAGGTCCCCAGGGCTGAGGTCACTTCACTGGCAGTTCAGTCCCTCTAATCAATAACTGGAAACACATCTTGTTGGATTACGTTGCAACAGGAAACCACAAACATTCCTTTATATGCTTGCAGGTATTTATGGAAATCAATGAAAATAAGAACTTTGCTGAGCTCTTCATCAGACTGACATGAGAGTGATTTGACCCTCACCCTGGGAAGGTGTCAATGAGGATGGCTTTGGCTGGTTGATCAGAGCTGGAAAAAAAAGTGTTTTCTCTTGAAAAAAGTATACTGCATCTTTAAAAATAACAACAACTAACCACTAAGGAGTTCCCAATAAGGCAGCATCAGCTGGTGAGCTGATTGTTTGGTTACTTACAGGTAATAAGAGTATGAATAGTAGGTCCTCCTGGGGTTGTGAGCCAATCAGAAAGCAAAGAATGAGACACAAGGGTCATGAATGTGAAAATTAGGACAATACTGTCCTGTCTCAACCAGCAACAACAGAAACAGAAGAAAACATCTTTTGAGTTCTACAAATTAAAGGTCATGCAAGGGGGTCTCTGACAACTAAGGGCCCTTTCCGTTAAGTCCAATGTCAAATATATTGAAAAAGGCATCTAAGGAAATTTTAAAACTTAATACAAAAATAAATAATAAGTTACTATCATGCAAATTTTACTAATTAGTAACTCTTAAATACTGCATTTACTATCACTGGATGGCTCTAGATTTTAGGCCTGGTAACCTTGATGTATGTAAATTAAAAAATAAGATTAATTGGGATTGATGTAAGGCTATTTAATCACACACAGCTCACTTCTAGTGAAGCCAGCATGACGTCACTGCAATGTCATCATGTCCCACCATTTTAAAGATGCAGTATTGTTGTTGTAAAGGTTCAATGACGGTGAAGATTGATCTCCCCACAAACCTTCATGGAAACCGGCTACATGTGGTTACACTCGCGAGGGTGACATAAAACCACTTTTCACAATCAAAGCACATTTCCAGCACACGGCAGCTGATACAGATCAGTGTAAACATGATAAGTCAGCACAAACCATCACATGGCCCCCCAAACAGGAACTGAGAAGCCATGTCGATTTATGCTAATTGGTTCCACCACGAGCATAAAGTACAGGCAGACATGTGAAAAATAAAGCTTGAGAATCAAAAAACAAATCAAAACACAAACATAACATTGACGAATGTTAACAAGGACAATCCAGAGCTGCAGCTGGTGTGATCAAGGAAAGAAATGCTTCCTTTCATACCCGTTGGTCCAAAACTGGTGCAAAACTTTTCTTCACGCGCTGGTGTTTCCCTTTGTTCTGTCATAATTACTAAATCCATTAAATTGCTTTTTTTTCCCACCCTCTGTACTTCTTTATGTGTTGTTATTATGAATATGCATGTTTTCACAATTAAAGGAGTGATTTTCTACATAAAAAGATCCTTTTTTAAAAAGAAGATAAATAGATATATAAAATAAAATGAAATCTAAAGTCACTCTGCACCCTTGCTGTCAGGCCTATAAAACCCATGCATAAATTGCCTCTGCTGGTGTTCCATGCCTGAACACCTAATGACAGCCCCCAAACTCATGCCTGTGTCTTGCTGTTATTGTAACCGTTCCACTGGCACGGCACTTGCAGGTAAAAGTCAACCATACTGTGCTAGAGACAACCGTCCTTTGTACCTTTCGAAACCGCTGTGCATGAAGGATGTTGTCTTGATGAAAGCTGTGGAAGCCGAGTTGGCTTTTAAGTAACTTAGGCCAGCGAAAAAAACAAAAAACAAAAACTAGCACACAACCGTGATGGTTAACGCTGCCCACCATTTTATAACACCTAAATGTACCTCTGACATTATATATTCTGTCCAAATGTGCCCACGTTCACTCATTTTACTGCTGTTGTGACTGGAGTAGGAAGGACACTGGAATCCATCTTGCTGATCACTGGCGAAATCAATCATATCAAAAGTCAATTCAAGTAATGCTTAAATCATCCTTCCTACTGGAAAATTGATCATAGCAGATTGAACAGAGCAGAGCAGACAAACAGGAGGGCAAGAGCTTGATTCTTAGATTGTAGGTGTGGTCAAAGTCCACTTGGTGGAGCCCTAGATCAAGCTAAGATCCCACTGAGCAATGATTTTAACAAGTACTCACCGCTACCAGCCTCTACCATGTTAGAGGACAAAAAACACCCCCCCCTATATTTTACTTCAACGCACATGTAGAGGAATTCACTCCACTGAGTGGTTGATCACTCACCAGATGGACCAAACAGGCCCAAAACCAGATCTCTCTCACTGAAGCATTGGCACAAATGTGACACAGGACTTTGGACAGGATTTTGGAAATAACCCCCCCCCAACAGATGTCACCTTTTGCTACTTATTACCACAGAAAATGATCAGCATGGTTCTGAAGGGAGATCAACATTTATGGTAGATGGATGAAAGATGGCGGTGCTACAGGAAATACTGGACCAACACAAAACAACAGAATTGGTTTAGGAGCTTCTTTTTTTTTTTTTGCGTACTTCTTGCTGCCGTGGAGTGCTGCTGGACGTATTCACGCTGGTTCAGAATAAATTCAGGAGCATGTGGGACTGTCACTCACCTTTTCTTGACCAAAAGGATGGCCACCAGCACTAGCAGTATAAATACGAGGACGCCAGCGCTGATCCCGGCGATCTTCACCACCCGGTCTGTCTGTTTAGCTGGATCGGGGATGACTTCTGGCTCTTCTGTGGCACCTATTAACATATTGACGAAAAATAACATACATACTGCTTCACAACACACAATCAATTCACATTACAATATAAATTGAATTTACTGGTTTATAAGAAACCCTTCTCTCTTCACGAGAACAGATTTGATTTGCAGGAAATGTAATTTTGAGGCTGAATGTGTGATTATTTTTAGATTCACCCCACTCGTGAGTTCTGCTTACATTGTGTCTTTAAGAGCGAACGAGAGATACTTGTAATTTATTACTCTGAACATGCATTTGGAGACATGCTGACTCATTTCTGTAAGAGCAAAAAAACACTCCAGCAGATAAACGTACAATTCATATCATTTTGAAGCTTCATTTTGATTTAAGTGGGAATCTTCCCTACAGCTATTCTTTTAAGCAGAGAGACTAAAAAAAAACCCACGCAACCAACTATTGCATGTTTTGATCATAATGTGACATGAATATGTATAAACCAGTCCAGTAAACCAGGACTACCAGTCTACTAGTGGACCTATTCCCTCTGATAGCTGCATATAAGCTTGTTATATAGATAAAGTTATCTTGACAGAACTTTTGCCGCATTTATGCAACCCTAAGCCTGGCACTGTGCATGACTGAACACCCTCTGTGGCTGTCTAGATCTCTCAGGACTTGATTAGCACCTGTGATTTCCCCACCTCAATATTACTTTAGAGTGGAAACGGAGGGAAGTTGTTGGATTTGGCAGTTCACCCCCCATTATGCCTCTGCAGTAATGCCTTTTGGCTCTGGATTAAAAGACAGAATTGCCAAATATAAAGATTTCTTTTTCTTGCCAGGTCTTTGTGCACTTCCAGAGCTGGGACATTAACCTAAATGCATTTAATTTCAGTTTCTGATTCACTCTGTCAATTGACTGAAATTCACCTCTTGGCTGCCCACTGCGACCACAGAACAAACAGGAGACAAACGGTGAACACACTGACTACAGTCAAAGGGAGTTCGAGCTGCCTGTGTTGCCATTGTGTCTTTTGTATTCCAGATCCTTGGACTCTTGCTCTCCTTTGAAATCCAATTTGACCGAGGCTACCCACTGTTTCTGCACCACTGTCACCTCATATTACTTGTGATCAGACTCATTTCAGCTCCTGATGCCTTCAGAGAGTCGCGTGGGATCTCGCATTCTGTCTGCCTTGGATATAATTCACAAATGATGCTTCCCAAGCAGGGCATGGTGCTGAGACTTAACTCCGCTCATCGTGAACAAAAAGTCAACGGAAAGGGAGCAAGCATCTGTTTTCATGTTCCAAAGCTTAGCGATCAGATCTCCTGATGCCAGAATAGTGTGTCCTGCAGCCTGAGAATATTATGGTGCATTATGATAATCCAAATAATCCAACACAAAGACATATGCACAATCTCTCAAACAATAATCCACTTCCATGCTAAATATCAACAAGATGAACATAATCTCTATGTCACTATCTTCCTCAATTTCCTGCATGCTGTATATGTGACATTTTATTGTAAAATTGTTTCTAATGTTGACAACACAATCTCTTAAACGCCCCCCATTGAGCCCAAGTTGCTACATAATAATAAAGCATATCTCATGTTGATGAATGAAACCTGAAATAATGTGTGAAAAGGATAAAATGAAATTTATTTGATTTGAATTATTAAAACCGCTCCACCATGAAAAGGTGCTTGGCCAATTTTCAGAGTCTGACATTCAATTTTTTGGAAGCAGCGTCTCTTTTTCTTTCTTGTGACCGTGGCGCAAAAGAAGGGCCCCGAATGTGCGGCCAGTCGTCATCTTCGTTTTTACCTCCAGGATGATTGCCCTCAGACAGGGCAGGGCAGCGTCTCACAAAGTGACACATCCACTGGAAATAATTGCTCAGAGTGCTGTTCTGATTTCTGAAAGCTCTCCGCACTTAATCATCAAAATTTCCATTGTACCTTTATTGTTAATGGCTCACATCTAGACCACACCTTTAATGGATGTCGGACTAACGGGAGAGGGTAGTCCAGACGCTTGTTTTGTGATGTCCCTGTTTGCTCCTAATGTCTGCAGAAATTATCCAGGTCAGTACACAAACACTCAGAACACGACCAAACAGCCACAAACATAAAGCACCCAAGGCAACAGTGACACTAGAATACACCCCGGATGACCCAACAGGACCACCATCTCTTGATCCTTCTCCAGGATGTGCGGTTGGAGTCACACACGTACACACAAGTGGACATGGTTGGCCTTGGTCATTTGGCCTCTCTCTTCGTTAATGTTCCTTTCCAAACCGCCCGTGCTGTTACCCACCACCACCAGCATTTATAAAAGCCAGGCCAAAAGTGCGAACTTATCAGAAGTAGCCATTATATCATGTTAATACTGCAAGTCTCCAGCCACGCAGCTGTGAAACAAATAAAAAACCCTCCTAAGGGGACAATGAAAATCATCTGTGCTTTATATTTTCGTTAAATAACAGTCTGTGCATGCAGCCTAATATAGATTTCACTTGTCTGATTTCTTGTGAAATAAGCAACTTGAATATGCAATTTCCTGCAGTGGCCATTCAATCCGTAGTTGAACAGATAATGAAAATAATTGTTAGTTGTCACCTAGATTGACAAAATTAACTTTTTTATCATTACCGTAGTGTTGTTGTTCCAATGTGCTTTTAAATAAACACAATGTTCTCTGAAGGTCATCACTATCAGCCAACGGGATAAACTCTTTCACAGTAGTATGTTCCTCTGTTTATCCTTGTTTTTCTCTTTGCAGCTAAACTCTGACCCATCAGTCACATTTTTCTGAAAATCTTTCCTCAAAACACTCTGAGTGCACTGCAGTGTGTGTGTGTGTGTATGTGCATGTTTGCTGCTGCCCAGGGATTAACTCCACAACATTTAATACCAGTCTGATAATCTATCAACATATGTCTGCTGAAGAAAACCGACATTTACACTCTGGGGATGAATAGTCACACACAATAATTTTCTGTAATAAACACTTAATAATAATATACAAATCTCATCTGAATCTAGTGTGATTTACAGTGTTCCTACCTTTAGTTGCCAACCTCAGACACTGCGTTTTGGTTTCCTGAAAATAACATCCAAAACATACAAATGTGACTCTTTATGCAGTATTAAATGCATGCATACATGTTTGTTCTGCAGTTTAAGTGCATGTATTCATACAAAGGTTATGGACATTTATAAATAATCATCTACCCTTTCTGTGCTGCTGACAGCTTGAAGGTAGATGTTGTAATTCTTTCTCAGAGCCAGCGGAGGATTCCAAAAACCCTGGGAATAATAGATTTAAAAAAAAAAGTGATCAGCACCTTCACGCACGCATGAACGCTAAAAGATGATTTTCTCTGCATGTCAGAGCTCTGCGTGAGTCTTTTCTACACTAAATTGCTAATTCATAAATGCAAGAAAAAGTTAAATACACAAAGATGTGTAGATTATCCCTAAAACCTGACCACAGAAATGTGGCAGGATATTCAAATGCTGGTTTCAAAAGGTTAACCAACATTGAATGTAACGTTTCTTCAGCTAGGAAAATGCACATTTTTCACAATTAGTTAATAATAATAAGTTTAAAAACACACATTTTCTCTGCAGACGTGGTACTGTATCTGGTTTGATTTATCTGTGTATTTAAACCCTTTGCATTCAGACCACTATATCAAAGAAATGAATTCATCTTAATCCCCAAAGTCATAGCATTTTCTGCACTGCAAATATACTTTATTTTTAGTTTATTTTGTCATTTTCCCTGATGGTGTTCTTGCACTGCCTAGAGAACGTCACCCAGATGAAAAGGTCTTGCCTGATAGGTTTTATTGTCTCCCACAGTGAAGGGAAGTGGCTCTGGTAGGTTGCTGGGGGACAGCTGGGCGGCGTAATAATATCGTGACCCACGGATAGATGCACTGTGGTATGAAACCGGGACCTATTGCAGAAGAAGGAGGCTGTATTTCAGTCGCTTCTAGGAAAGCGTCGGCTGTGAAATGCAGACTCTTAATTACCTTGTAGCAGTCAGAGGAAGCTTGGCGGCGCGTCCGTTGTGGATTCACTTCCTCTACCACAATCTGGTACGCGCTGTAGTGAACATGGCAACTTTTAAGAGTGCCCTTTTCTTAACACCTATATTATATGTTTCCTGTACTTATATCCATCCATACAGTACCTGATGGGTGCCCCTTTGGCCTGAGCAGGCTTGAGCAGAACAGTGATGGTTGTTGCAGTTTCATTGAGAAAAGCCTCTGATCCATCATACTCTTCAATTGTTGGAGCTGGACAAAGATCAGGGGTGAGTATTATTGATGCCCTGACCCTAATTTACATGCATCACCTCACCAACAGCACAAATCTGATATGTTCGAAATATGATAAGGTAGAGAATGTCAAACCTGAGATATTAGTAGTGATGTTCAGTGTGGTGGCGGGGCCAAATCCTTTGGAGGTGGACGCGCGTATGGAGAGTTGATATGTGACCCCTGGGTGGAGCTGGGAAAAGAGGTGATGGGTGGAATTGGAGGGCAGGGACACTGTCAGCCCTGGGCGCTGGAGAGGTACCGAAGGGTCAAAGGAACGCAGGCCACTGTAGCTGATCTGTGACGACGCAGACGGACAGAGCATTGGTTCGTATGCGAACAAAGGGGTAACGTTGCTGCCTGTTTAGGTTACCTCATACTGTATGATGATTCCGTTGGGTTCAGATGGTTCCTTCCAGTAAAGCAGGATTCTGTCTTCAAATGGTGTAGCTCTCAGAGACTGACTGGGAACAGCACCCGGAACTGTCCATATAACAAAAAAAAAAGAAAAAAAAAAAACAAGTAGAATTTTAAGGAAAACCAAGCACACAGAGTCATGACACTAAAACACGAATGATAATGGCCTCTGCCCCACCATCTTCATCAGTCTGTATGATGGTCTCATCGCTCTCTTTCCGTCCTTCTGGATTGGTCAGGATCATTTTCAGGCTGACGTTGGTGTAGGGAGGCAAGTTTCCCACCAAGTGTCGCGGAGCTGTGGGAAGAAAAAAAAACGTAACAAAACAAAAAACAACAGCATGCATAAAACACAGTGTGGTGAGTTCTAAACTAAATACTTCTGCATACTTCTTAAAGCTGCACATCCTTTCCAAAATTAATCTTGCAGCTAATCATAATCATGTTTATTGTGAATGACCTTCACCTTTGGGATCCATGTCCAAGCAGTCGGCTTTACTGTGGTTGTTTGCGGTCATGTAGTGGTAGCAAATGGTGACGTTAAACGTGTGGCAACGTGTGATGTTGTAACCCAGCGACTCCCAGTCCACTGCGATCAGCCGGGACCTGGTCTCAGCGATCTTCAGCCTCTTTGGAGTGCGCATTGGTTCTGTTAAAAGGAAAAAAAAGCAGAAAAGGGAGAAAATAGCATGAAGTGCGGGGTTGAAGAACTCTGGAGAGCTATGGTTCAAGAATCGTGGGTGGTAATCAGAAAGATTGACTAAAAATGTCGCAAAAACGCTCACCGAGTGCACACACAATCCTCTTTCAGCATTTGTGCTGCGTTCAGAGGAGTTATCTACCTGCTCTACATTTATAGGCCGGGGTTTGAACCCAAACAGCTAATTACACCTGATCAATCACACCTCTTGGCTCTCACTCTTGCCCTTTATCATTTCGCTGTGTCTCAGCAACTCTTCTTCACGATTACCAAATTTAGCTGGCAAAGCCACTGAGGTTAGAGCTTCATCTCACATTGAGAGTGACTCTAGTTGCTCCCAACACCAATCAATTTCTCAGTCAGGAGAGCTCACGGCTTCACAGAAAGACTGTTGTATTTACCGATCATCCCACAGTTAAATATGACAGTAACTTACGCCGTAAACACCTGGGCCAGGCTGTCTGGCTGTTCATCTAGTTTGCAGTTATACTACACCTTTTTCTAATCTAACTACACCTTGAGGCAATAAATTGCAGTCGTATGTTTCTTAGAGGTGCTGAATGAAGACATGAAATCCCAACCATTCCTTGATATATTTAGATCTCTCAGAGCGGTTATGGGCATCTCCATCTCCTTTCATGGCTTTGGAGCTACTGCAAAGTCCACTTAACCTTTTGCCTTTTTTTTTTTTTTTAACTTTTTCTGATATCTTTAATCATAATAAATCAACTTGTGACGTCCCTTCCTCCCCCCTATCTTCCAGCACGTTTCGGTGCGACTGCTTCCAGGTTTCTTTTAATAACAACACTTCACCTTAAATAGAGAAGCAAGTGTCTCCTCACCCCATCTCCTCTGTTTTTCTCTGGGTCCTCCTCCCTCAGAGGAGACGGCGCAAGGACACAAACCTGTCACTTCTCCTGACAGCCCATTATTTGTCTGTCAGTCACTTACACATACACACATACGCGAGCTAACACACATGGACATACACACCACCGGTTATTACCCAAACCTGAATTTAACACAAACACACAGAGACATAAACACATAACTATAGCTATTTGTCATCTGTGCAGACTGTCACAACTTGATGTTTAAGTGCATATGTGTGTGTGTGTGTTTATACTTCTCCAGATCTCAATAGATCACACAGACAACTGAGCACTAAGTAAAACACAGAGCCAAGGTACTTCAGATGTAAATAACGGACCTACGGAAACATACAAAAATATATATAGAAAGACATAAAAATAAGATGCTCTCTATATGTTGATGGCTGCCGTGGAAATATTTTCCTGCTTCCTCTTGTAATCAGATGGTTGACATTTAAATATTACAGACCTATAGCTTTCTTAGCAATTCTCCACCTCTTGACCTCTCTCTGTTTAAATCAATAAATGTGATCCTCACGCTAAACCTTGCTATTAGGGCACACACACACACACACACACACACACACACACAAACAATAAATTGTATTGATTTTAGGATTCCTTGCTGTCAACACGGTGTTACTTGAAGACGCGTTTTCAAAATAGAATGAAAAGAAAATATCTAAGTGAGTGCATATCACACAAACATATTGGAGAAGACAATCCCACACTGATGGCAAAGGGCTCAACAGAAAGTGAGCAAACAAAATGTAAAACCACAGCCATGAATGAAGCAAAAAGAGGGGGAGGTGGGAGACGAGAGGATGAAAGAAAGGAGAGAGGGGCCGACAGGAGGAACAAGGAGACACGATAACTAGTCTGGAGCGTGGCCAGAGTCAAACGGGACTGGATCCAAAGCTAACCCACAGAGGCTGCCTTGTCCCCTTCCCCTCCTCTGGTAGACTGACAAATGGTGGGATTCATGTTGGAATTAAAAGGCTTTGTTCTCCACAGATGGAGCTTTGAAAACAACAACAATACCAATAAATACCAACAATAACGCCGAAGAGGGAAAGCTTCATATCAGCTGGATCCAGAGGTTGGAATTAAAGAACAGGAAGCAGAAGCAGCAAAGGAAAGGACATGAAACACAGCCCTGCTAAGGGCAAAAAAGTGCCTCGCTTGCAAACATGAAGAATTAGAAAGATCCGTGAAATATACAATTAGTGGGAGAAGGAAGCTTAAAGAAAACAGAGAAGAAATGCGCAAGACGTAGAGGAGGGAGGGGGCAGAAAAGGTTGACAGGAGATGCAGCTAAATCCACCTTAATCTGTCCAATTAGTCACTGGTAATCCCTCCACTGTCACAGGGAAGACATATGAAACTTCAGTTTTCATCCAGGTATTCTCTGTCTCTCTACAGGCCACATTTAAGCCCATGGAATATTCAAATTTGCAACATTAATTTAATTTGCACTTGCAGGGCTGGGTTTGATATTCACTTTCCTCTGCCAAGCCTAAACCTCAGATGCTATGAGATGGTAATTAAATTAGTTAAAATATAAGGCCATTAATGACAGCGGAAACCTGTAATAAATTGTGTTCACCCTTAATTTTCTTGTAGTCATTCAGTAATACACATGTAATGAAGAAGAAGAAAAAGTTGAAGGAGGAAGAGAAGATACCTTATTTATCGAATAATATATTTATTAATTAATTTATTTATAACAATAGAGAATCACGAGAGTCTCCATCATGGCTGCAACTACTGCTCTCATCACCAAATAAATAAAAAGAAAGACAATGGTGCGAAGGGAGCTGCTCTGTGAGGGCCCAATTCTTAAACCACCATCCTTCTGGCTGTGTGGGTGTTCATATATAGTGTATAAAGAAGTACATCTAACATACTATGTGACATTCCTACAACATCTGTGCTTCTGTGGCAGGAACTGTGTGTTTTGTGATTCCATTCTTCCATTAATCCGAGTGATGCTGAGTTAGTGCAACATCTGAGAAATACCATGACTTTCTGAACTGTGTATGTGTGTCTGTACATTTATGGTGTGCTTCTCTTGCCGTTTCCCCTCTTCTTTGTGTGTGTGTGCGCGCGCGTGTGTAACCTGCCATGACCAGAAGATTTTCAGCAGAAAATTCAGGATTTGGATTAAAAGCTACTTCATCACCTTCTTCTGTCACACACTCGCACAAGTGCACATGACACACACCCTCAGTAACAGTTCACTTCAAGTTGATTATTTTTCACCCTTCAGACAGGAGCAATAAATCACCAAGGAGGAGAAATCAAGAAGAGTAGCAGACAGTAGGAGAAACAGAGGGGCATAATCAGGATGTGGATTTACAGTGGAGAAAATAAAGAAGAAGAGAAGAAAAGAGCCATAAAAAGGAGGAGACAGAGAGATGATTATTATTCCTCAGGTTATCATATCAATGGCTCTACAGTGTGTGTTTTCTAATGCGTATCTATTAAAGTTATTGGTTTTTAATTAAACGGTGTTTTCTGCGGAGACGTCTCAGCAAACAGCCTGGCGTTTATGCGCAAGCTTGTGCTCGGATTTTCATTCCTCTGTGTGGGTCTAAATATTCAGCAAACTACAGGTGGTGGGTTCAGACAAACCTAACCAAACAGCAAAAGCAAAGGCATCATTACCATTTAAATAACATCTCGACAACACACACGCGCACGCACACACACACACACACACACACACACACACTGTGCATCTGCCTGTTGTCTTTCCATCTGTGCATGTCTCTTCTGATGTACAGTATGCACTGTCAAGAACACAAGAATGAAACTGAATGCATACTCTTAATGTCGTATCCAAACATGTTCCTGTGTAAATGAGAGGAAAGTTCATTTCTTCCTTCTGTCAAATAGGATACGCTTCAATTCAAGCCAGAAAACTTTATGACTCCCTCTCTGCCAGTGCACATAAACATACCCTGATTCCCACAAACACATTCACGGTCGCGAGACATCAGTCAGGCTGTGTGGTTATGAGTTTCCAGCTCTCTTTCATTTTTATTCTCCATTTTCATCATTCCCTCACCTTTCGCGCTCTCTCCTCCGCTTCAGCCCTCTCCCTCTCTTCGCCTGCCTTATTGTTTTTCATCATCTCTCTGTTCTGTTTCTCATTCAAGCACCCTATTTTACCCTCTCCTTCGCTCCCTCTGACTCCTCCCTCAGGCTAGCTGTGTTTATATTTCAGTCGTTTATTTCTACAAATGTCAGACAGTGTTTCTGCCCTCTGTCTATTGATCCACGGAGAGAAGAAGAGATGAAAAGGAAGGTGGAGGAATGGGGGGAACCACAACAAAGAGCAGGGCTGGGACAGAGAGGAGGAATGAGACAGAAGACTAAAAGATAAAAAGTGGGGAAAATGTGGTGATTTGTTTTCATTCCCTCCCTCTTCATCCTCCATGTCTGTCCCTCCTCACTATTTCCCCGACCTTCGAAAGCCTTAAACCCAACATGAGGCTGGAGGAATTGTTATATGTGGATCTAATGAAAAACCACGTGAGTGATCATAGATTGCTTTGCCTTTTGGCGGCGCCAACAGCCCCGGCGCCTCCTTCAGTGGGAGCCCTACCTGCACACTTGGTGCGGGTGATAAGTGGTGGTCCAGGTTTGCCCGTCCCCCCCTCTCCCGGTCTGGTCAGCAGCACTCTGATCTCATACTCCGTGTCTGGGTCCAGATGCCATAATTTATAGTTGGGGGAGTTGACAGCGTGAGTCTCCGTCCAGGTGCCAGAGGTCATACGGTACTCAACCTACAAGAAAAAAAATAAAACAACACCCACTTTCACACAGCAGACTAATGGTGCCGTTCTTTTTTCTGCTGTTTGTTGTTCTTTTTTATATATTCTGAGAGGAAAAACCAGAGAACAGCGCGGATGGAAATAAGTTCTTTGGAAATGCTGATTTTGCTGCACCTGCAGCGGAGCAGCCCATTTCTCCTCTTTTCCCACCGTCCTGTTCGGTGCGTTAGTCTAAATAAATCAAACTATTTTTCCAAATGTTGTGGAACAGCAGCCACACAGAAACATTTGTCAAGTCAATGAACTTACTCAGCATCCCCCCCCCCCTTTTCAGAAGATAAAAACATACATTTTATCCCCATATCTAAAAAGGATGACCTAACGCGTTCATCTAGAAAAAAAAGTTGTTTCTGAATTTATCGGATTTATTATCACAAATCCGATAAATTCATTTCACATGGATGTTGCTGCTTAAGAGTACACACTTGACCGCACCTCTTTCAGTATTATGGGTCCGTCTCCAAAGATGGAGTTTGCATTCAGTTGAATCAGCAGATAGGTCGGGCCCACGCCCAACAGCTGGGGCGGGGCGATAGGGTGGGGGGGCTCTGGGGAGAGAGAGCACAAAAAAAAAATAAAGACCATTATCAGTTTGAAAGGATGAAAACACACAATAAGCAAGGCCTCAGGTGAACAAAAGAGGGTGGAGGCCCAGGAAGCCCTGTCAAGTTACAGTAGGGGTGACGTTAATGAGCTGAAATAAATATTTTAAAGAGCTGCAGCTTTAACCGTGTGGATCTGTGATACTGTGGCAGTCAAGCTGTGCAGATGTCAGGGAACCGCCTGAGACTCACTGATCACGGGAGACAGCAAACACCACATCTGCATCCACTCTTTCAGCAGCAGATCAGTTATAGCTCCCTGGTTGTCTTTTACTCCTAATGATATTTCAACTCTTGATGTTATTTATAGAGTCTTTTTCGACATACTTGCTTACTTTGATCTCAACAGATCGTGGCCACACTGACGTGTACGTTGAGGCGTTTTTTTTTTTTTTGTTTTTTTTTTTTTTGCTGGTGTCGCTGGTGTTATAAAAAAAATGTGATATTAATGTAAACATGTATTTATGGCTTCAGCACATCAAAAGCCTTCTATCTTCAAAACAGAAATCTGGACAGTGTTTTGAAATATGTTCAATTTTCATATCCATGAGTGAGTGTGCAAGACAATGAACTGAGACAGCCACGTCTGTTGTGTATAACCCCGTTACTTCACTAACCTATTAGAGATGAAAAAAAAAGGCAATACAGCAAATATTTCTCAGTTTCAGTGTTACAGAGCCCAAAGTAAATGAAGCTGAGCAGACTAATGCTAAACAACAGCACAATACAGAAATCCACGCGCTCCCATGCAGCTGAGTGAGCAGTGTGTGTGTGTGTGTGTGTGTGTGTGTGTGTGTGTGTGTGTGTGTGTGTGTGTGTGTGTGTGTGTGTGTGTGTGTGTGTGTATGCGTGTAATAGTATGTAAATGTGATGGATGTGCGATGGTTCTGGGATAGTCATTTAGATCAGAGCTGGCTCTCTCATATCTTAGAGTGACAACCCAAAAGCACACACAATCCTAAACCATTAAAGATTTATCTAGTTGGCACATATATGAGAATTATTGCATTCTGACTACAAGCGCACACACACACACACACACACACACACACACACACACACCTTTGTACTTCTATCTTTGTGAGGAATTTCATACGACTTGATTCACTAAAGGTTTGGAAGCTGATCACCTGGTGTGCACTGATCACTGTGTCTTTGAAGTGAGCAGAAAAAAACAGACATGCTGTCCATTTAGCACCTTGGCCTTAATGAATATGAAACCCTGGGCGTTTCTGCCCAAGTGATCAAAAAAAAAAAACTAAAAAGACCTATTCGCAAACGTGTCGCGCTTGTTGAAACCTAGAAATAACTGTGTTGATTATGATTGCATCTAAATGTAAGGCAAGCACATGGAGCCACAGACACAACAGATGTAGATGCAGAGAATAGATGTTTGTCAACAACATCAATATATTAGGAATGAGAGAAGAAAAAAATCTCATTTTCCCGACAGCATTTGTTTTGGCACACATACCGGTCCATATCAGATGTCTTTTTGTGATGTTTTGATTTCTCTGTTGGAGATCATTTAGGCGTTTATTTACCTCCTCCACAATCACATCCATTTTTTTGTTTTATTTTAGCACTTCCAACTCAGATGGATCTAATTTCATTCAGTGTTTGCACTACACCTGATAAATACAGATCATGCACCTGTCGTCACTTGGGCAATTTCTCTTCATTCGCAAAGCCAAGTGAGCAAAAACCTACTATGACCACGCAGTTTAGCGCTCCTTATTGGCCATCTTAGTAAATCATAATGTAAAACCCATAATGTATTACCCAGCCTCTCGCTGTAACCCTAACATCCCAACTAACCCACTGACCCTGACCTAAACCTAATTCTAACATCAACCTCCAATCCAGGTCTTGACCCTTAAACAGTCCTTTGTAGTTTTGAGGACCGGACAAAATGTCCTCACGTCCCAAAAATGTCCTCTCCTCAAATAAGAAACACACACACACGCACACACACACATACAGCAAATAATCAGACTTTATTCACAATCACACTTGATTTCTTTTTGTAATGCAGCCTCATTTTTATGTCAAATGTTTGATTTTCATATTCCTTACAGTCTGTATTTTCCATTGCTGACATCTATTTTGTGTGTGTGTGCGTGTGTGTGTGTGTGTGTGTGTGTAGCTGTCAGCCTGTGAGGTGTCTTTTTAGCCACAGATGAAACGCTGCAGTTTGACAGCATGCGCACGTGTGTTTATTCCAGATAATGAAAGACATTGACTCTTAACACCGTCAAAACAAAAAGGTGAGCAACTTACAGATATTTTAACAAACACTTGAATCATGAAGCCAAATGTGCAAAAATAACAATGCATTCCATATGTATCCTTATGGTTTTGTGTCGTCTGAAAATCTACTGACTATCCAAGTGAATAATAAACGAAAAAACAACAGTAACAAATGAAAGTGGGTCATTACTTGACTCCAGAGAAAATAAGTATTTTTTTCCCATCAGTATTCATTTCTATAGTTGACCTGAAAACTATCACAGATGATCGATGGTGATGGGTTGCCATGGAGTTGTTGTCAACATCTTTTTCATTATTAATCACATGCGATCCCTCTTATCCTTTCTTATTTTTGGGTCACATAACAGTAACAACACAAATTAACACTAAGCTCCAGAGATGTGTGTTGTCATTGAGCTAACACAGCTCGGTGATTTATTTATTTCTTGCATTATTCTTTGGGCATTCGAGGAATATTAAGGAGGTTTCCCGTCATTCGTCTATTGAGTGAGTAAACAAACATCACGCTAGACAGAGACGGCCAACATAAAGAGAGCTTTTGTTGGTGACCGCCCATGAGGCATGTTCCTCTTTGTTGTCCAACGTCAGCAGCCTTGTCAATAAATTTTAGTTTTTATGTCCTGCTGCTGACATCACCGCACAGCACACTGGAGGACATCTGACCTCTGCAACACCAGAGGAGCATGTGAGCACACTACAAAATGCACATTTCATCTGCAAAGTGAGGACATTTTATTCTGGACAGTTTGAGGGTTTAAACAGAATTGGGTTTAGCTTAGGTGGAGGTTTATGGTTAGGGTTTAGTTAGGGATAACTAGGTTAGGGGAAGGAGCTGGGTTGTGTATTGTGGCTATGAAAGTCCCCGAAAAGATAACAGTTAAAGAGTGTGTATGTGTGTGTGAGTGAATGTGTGAGTGCATGTGGTTCTGTGTTTCCTTTCATATCAATAGCCAGTGGACCGTTGCAGTTTAAGACAGTTGTATAAATTCAAGTCGGTTGTGCGTTCTTCTGAGGCTGATATGGATGTTTGTGTGCGTGTGTGACAATAATGTTGCAGGAACTTTTTAGGCCATGGATTGTGTGTAATGCAAGTTGGCATGCTGTGTGTGTGTGTGTGTGTGTTTGTGTATGTGTTTTTGCATACGAGAGAGAGAGAGAATGATAAGGGCTGGCATGGTAATGCACTCTGTCACTGTGAGAACCAGGGGGCAAGACTTTATACACAAAACACACACACACAAATTATAATGTCACTAATATATACAGCACTTATGAGTAGTGTTACGTGTGTGTTTTGTTTTCGTTTGTGCACTGCTGTCTGTGCCCTGTGTTCCTCCCCTGCTAATCAGGAGGACGTGCAGCGGCATCACCCTGATTGGCAGGTGGATCTCCCCCATTCCAGGATTGGTTGCAGCCAGGCCTCCCGCGAGATAAAGAAGGCCAAGATGGCGGCAGTCTGGGGGGGACAGCAGGGACAACAGGCGTGTTGCTCATCTTCCTCAAACTCCCACCAGCCTTTGAGTGTTGCATTAGTTTATGGGTTTTTTTTTTTTTTCTTGTTGGTTAATAGTCGAGAGCAGTAGGGGTGGGCCGCCATTTCTGTGATAACGTTTTCTCCTGTTTATGTTAAATTAAGTAGGTGAGTTGTCTGTCTTCTGTTTATCTTCTTTTTTTGGTTAGTTAGGAATTTTAGGACACCTTTTGTTTGTTGTGTTGGCCTTGGCCCACTGTGAAGCTAGAAGCTCTCCTTTCCGTTGGTTTTGTCATTGAGAAATAAAATTTGAATTTTTGCTCCAAAGAGATTACATTTCTGTGGCTGCTTGGGGACTTGGGGGAGGTGAGGCCTTTTTAAGGTATGCTGCAGAACCCCTAGACTGGGGCATAACAGTAGACTTCCCCTAGACTTGACTGTTACTATGGTTACAGTTGATTAACCCTGACAACTGACAAGCAGCTAAAACCTAAAAAGTACTACTTGTACATTTTAGCAAAATGTGCAGTTTAACTGCACAAACCCTGATGTAATTAGGGCCCGAGCACCAGAGTGGTGCGAGGCCCTATTGTATTTCTTCTGCCTATTTTTTTCATCTTTTTTTTCTGGTTATTTTTCTTCCGGCAACTTGAGGCCATTTTTCACCCCCTGAACATGCACGAAAATTTTTGATTGATTTTATTTGACCTACCGTGCAATGTGAAATGTTGTGATATGTTAAGCGGTGCGGCCGTGGCGGGGAGCTGAATTTAGCTGTTTTTAGGCCTCTTTTGCAGGGTTCAGTGTGCCTGTTAGGCTCAGGGTCTGAGAGGCGTCGTTCATGTTTGCTCAGCAGTCTCGTCAGGAGTCTGTCTCCCCACCCCCCAACGATGCCGCGTTTGTCGTCTGGAGACGTGCGCGATGTTAAATCGCGAAGCGTTTTCCGTACGCTTCCCGCGGCGCGGCCGGTGAGTCGAGCTGAAGCGAGCTGCTTTTAGGTCTCTTTTGCGGGGTCTGGGTGGCCTTTGGGGCTCCTGCTCTGACGTGCGTCGCTCCTTTGGGCTCAGCGGTGGCGCGGGGAGGCCGTCGCCCCGGCCCCCGACGTCGCGCCATCCCCGACGGGCGCCGGGGGTGCGAGGGCCCGTTCAATGCTGCTTGCAGCTTTAATTCTGGTTATGATCTACAATCAAGATTCCTGACAGACACTTGAGCCACCAGCACCTTTCCATTCATCCACTTTTCCAAATCTAAAATCTATTTTTTCAGAAAGCACCAAAAAGCTCCCAAGAAGGAACATGAACCCCAGAGACCAAAAAAATGATTAATGCGCCTTAAATCGGACCATGCTTGTGCTTGCCAGTGTCCAGGAACTTCCAAGAAGTAAAATAATCATATTCCCTATTCCTTTCATTTCTCCCCAGTGCTCATCTCTCATCTGATATTTCTAATAAATAAACATGAGGCTCCCTCCTCCAGCATTCATACATGCAGACCTCATTCCTTTATTGTGATATCTTTCTAAAAACTAGACATTGGATCAATATTCATCATCACTACTATCCCTGGGAGCACCAGAAGGCATCTTTTTGCAGATTGTGAAAGCAGCGGCTTATAAGGAATGGCACTCAACTTGAACCGGGATCTATTTTCATATATGTAGATGGGTTCTATTCGAGCTGGGAAACATGCATATCCTCCTTCCTTGTCCAAATTGAAAAATATCTTCTTGATAAATAAACATTACATACTTAATGCATTCCAAATCAGGGAGCTCCTGCTAAAAAAGCAGTTGATTTTCGTCTTTGGGGGTGGCGACCGTTGGCGCCCCCCCCCCCTCCCAGGTTTGACCCCCCCCCAAGGCCGGGGGAAACATGCAGCTAACCGACACGTGCTTTACTATTCTTTTTCCTCCCGTGCCATCTTTCCCGTAGAATAACAAGGCTGCACTCAGCTGCTTACATATTCAGACATGTGTGATTGTAACATTCCTAAAATATCGAACAGGCTATTTACATGTAACTTTCTCTCTTTTTCTTCACTCCTTTCTCTGCCCCCTCCCACCTTGTTTCCTGTCACTCTTGCATCAATTCCCACATCTCTTTTGCTTTACCCTCTGGCTGCCCCCCCCCCTCTTGTCTCTCAGCTAGATGAATTGAATATGTAAGCTATTGGATGCGAATGAATAAAGCTTCCCGTCTCAAATGCACATTGGTGACACCTTATTAACCGCATGTCAGCAGCACATGACAGCTGAAGCGCGCGCAAACACACACGAAGAATTTGGGTTCATGGAAAACAGCATACGCATGTGCGCACACACACACAGGGACACGCGCACACACGGACACGCACACGGACATGCACGCTCACATTTTCTCATTAATCTGAACTATTCTATTTTATCAGACATTGTGAATGTGAGTTGATTGGAAACACTTTTGACATTTTCAAAAGTTAAACACAATCAAAAGCTGTTCCCTAACGAACACGATATTGACTCGGCCAATAAAAAGTCTTCAGATAAAATTCATTTCACGTATATCTACAGTTTTTTTCTTTTTTCCAATGGCATAAAAACACAAGCAAACTTAATTGACATGTTAACATTTGCTTTAGCTATAAGCTGAAAATGTTTGGTAAAATTTGAGACGTTTTCCTAAAGATGGAGCGTTAAACACTCAAAAAATTAAAAGAGAAAATTCAACTCACCTCTGACGATAAGACCTGCGAAGTTAGAAACCCCGGAGCCGCGCTCTGACTGGGTGACACAGCGGTAAAGGTCCTGGTGTTGGCTGGTGACTTCTTTGAGGTTGAAGGAAGCTGCGAACCTTCTGTGGTTAATGGTTTTGGTCTGAGCCACAGGAATATCTTCCCCGTTCCGTCTCTGGAAAACCGTCATACCCAGGCAGACAGAAAGACAGGCAGGCAGACAGACGCGCTCAGAGTTAAACGCCTCGCTCAAGGTCATAATTAGGACACTCACACCATCTTTAACACACACCAACACACACAGTTTCTGTCTGCATCACTGACAGCAGATTTGAAGGTCATGACCACAATAGAGCAGTAAAATCAGCAGCTATTAAATTCTTAATCATGTTGGCTGGTGGGATGTGAGGCATGCAGATTGTGTGTGTGTGTGCGTAGTATTCACTTCTGTGATACAATAATTTCACCCAGCACCACTCTTTGCATTCTATCTTTGTGTAAATTGGACACCTGAAGCCACAGTTTGTTGTTCGACGTGTCTCGTCCGGTGGCGATGCACTGAAATGTGGCGTTCTGTCCGGCATTCACCTCCACATCCCCAAGACGCAGGAAATGAGGGGATTTATCTGCAGCAAAGAGACAAATGGAGGATATCAGTCAGTTTACTGTGCAACAGAGCCGGAGGCAGTCATATACATGGGGGTTATCAAAAGCACACAATATTCACGGGAAGACATTTTATAAAAGTGAGAAATATGTTCATTATTAATGTAATTAGATTTTACTGAGTTATAGTGGCAGAGCTGCAGTGCCAGAGGGAGATAAAATCAATGTCATATAAGTCACTTATAGTCTACCAGCATCATGTTATGAAATGAGCCTTTCAGGCCCCGAAGATTCGGCTCGACTATGACATTTTCATTCTGAGGAGGTGACTGCAATCAGCAGCTACTCTGTTGAATGAAAACCCACAATGCACACCCTCACTCATTTGCACCATGCATTCATGTGAGTACACACACAAACCGGAGTGTGTCCAGAAATGCAGCTGTGTGAATGAATGCTGCCACTGTGGAGACCTTGTGCTAATCCTTCCTCCAATCGAAATCCCTGCTTGTGTGTATCATATACAACGCAGTGTTGCTGAAAGCTCATATTTTTCTCAAATTTCAGGTTCAGTTTGGTGACACTTTGGTGAATAAAACTTTCTTTGAACTGCCCTGGCTCATATTTAATAGATACTGATGGAAGTAATGCTTTTCAACATATGAAGCACTTAAAATGACCCGTGACTGCACAAGTGCGTGTTAGGGGTATCATTTTATTTATTTTTTTTATTCATCGCGAGGTTTTCTGGGCTGTGGAGGTGGGAGAGAAGGCAGGGGACGTAGTGGGAATTTAAAAAGGATGCACACCCCATCTCTTTCCTGTCAGTACGAGACAAGACGGCTACTGTTCGCTACGAGAGCCAGAGAGGCAACAGAGAGTGCTGAGTGGTCAAAACGTCTCTTGCCATGATTGCCCCATAATACCGTTTCATTTCCTGCTCCACTCTCCCCCGTCCTCTGTTCCTCCCCTCTCCCACTCTTTCCATTTTTCTTTTGGACTCATCTTCCTCTACCCTCCTCTCCTGTGTCACCTTTCCACTTATTTGCCCATTCAGCTGCAAAGGAAACCTCCGCAAGTCGAGTCTAATTAGTGGCCAAAGCTATCTGCGTCTGCGCAGCCAGATAAGACTAATTGCTGCTATGCTAATGACTCACCGCATGGGTAGCTGAGCACCTGAATGTCGTCAACGGCGATGAAGCCGGCTTTGCTGTCCGAAACCGATGCTTCAAATATGACCTGAGGAAGAAAGGAGAGGTATATTGCTGGTTAAATTGGCTCCCGTGAACACGTTGTCAAAGATTTAGTGAAATGGAGCACAAAATGTGGAGCAAATAACGAAGCGATTCCGAATTTACGTTGCTTTCTGCACGCATCCTCATTACGAAACCAGGCGGCTGCCGTGGAAAGTTGCTGACACTGTGATGGGTCCAATCGAAGATGCCAGCAGATAGACAGAGAGTGGCTGACGGCCACGGTGACGTGTATTAAACAGGATAAATGCAAAGCTGCCATTCTGACTTATACTGGATTTATACATTCTGGTCAACGAGCCAGGAAGGATAAATGGGATACTTCTAGTTGGATCACAGTAATCTGCTTTGGTACACACAAACTGCCTGCCACAGCGACGATAATACGTAATGAAAAAAAAAAAACGGAAAGGTAGTGAAAAAAAAAAAAGAGAGTCGTTTATTTCTTTTTTCTCAGTTTCCTCTTTTTATTCATAGCTTTTTTTTTGCCTCGCAGCTGCTTCTTGAAATTAATAGGCTGTTAAAGCGTTTTGCACCTATGCATGTAAATAAGAGAATAGAGTGAAAAACACATTTAAAGTAACGTGTGGTAATGTTTGCTCGTGATGGCGCAGACACAATGACTCGATGTCTTCAGAGCTAATTTGCCAAAGGTAAGCACGCAAATAAAAGGAGAGGATAAAGGATGTGAAGCACCCAAAGGAGAGAAACATAAACTAGGACGCTCATTTTTTTATTAACCCAAAACACCCGAAGACAAGTCTACTTCTAATCCTGTTTGAGGAGCCGAACAAATGCGACAGAGAACACAAAAGACTCAGAAGATATAATAAAGGGCTTCAAATGAAGGACAACCCGCAGATGCTTATTTGAATCTCGGCGCATGCCGAGGCGGCATTTACTGGTCCTCACAATCTCATTCACACCACTCATTCATTCCTCTGCCATCATCCCTCGCTCTCCCCATTTCTCTCCCCTAACCTCTGTCTCTCACCTGCCATCTCCGTCTTCAAACAGTATTTGCTCAGATAGAAGCTCTGTAATGAACAGAGGAGTGTGTATGTGTGTGTGTGTATGGGGGGGGGGGTGATGGGTATCCAAGAAAACGAGTGAAGGGTTGTGGCGGGGGGGGTTGAGCGGGTGTTGTCATTCATCACCTGTAAGAGCAAATCTCCTATGAACTGTTTACCCATAGCTTAGCACCACCTGCTTGTCAGCCTCCACCCCTCCCAATAAATCTTTTGTCCCTCTGCTATCATCGCTCGCTCTTGGCTCAGTTGCCTTTTAATACCTTCATTTCCGTCTATATGAGGAACTATAACCAGAATGTGTCTTCGCCCCCTCCAGGTCTTTGAAGCCAAGCTTGGGATCGTAGCTGTGTTAATGCTACCAGCTGTGTTAATGCTGGTGCGATCCCAACCTTTCTGAAGGCCGTCACCTCCACCGCGAGGGTAATTCAGCGTTTCGGAGAGATGGTGCTGAGGCTGCGGTGTTACGTCAAACACCCCAACAGCCTGGAGATCTGAAGCAGCCGGCAGCACTTCAGAGGCAGGGCTGCAACAAGTGGCGCACTTCAGAAGCGGGGAGGACCATGCAGATCACCGGCTCGAATCATCTCGGTTTCTCACACCCTTCAGCTGAACAGCGGCGCTACGGCGTGGCCGGACCGACTGCAGCAATCGAATTGGTCAGGACAGAATCGGCGCGGCTGCGGTGACTGAAATGAGTTATCAAGCACCAAGAAGTGTCAAAAGGGTCAACTTATCAATAAATTACCTTGATGAGCCCGCTATTCCCCCTGACTGTTTTATTCTATTACTTAGAAGTCTAAGCCGGTGGCTGCCCCGGCGAATGTTTCTAGTTAAAATCTGAACCGTGTCTGAATTCCCGGTGGGGCGTTTTAATCATGCAGGTGTGACTGACAGACCTGACTTCGGCGTAAGGCAGGATTACTGATGGCTCACGTTTACAAAACTCTCCCGAGCAGAGCAACAGTGAAACGCCGGAGGCAGAAAACCGACATGCAATGACTCTCGAAAGGGCCGGACTATTCATCCTTTTATCAGTCCAGCACATTTATCCCTTTGATAGATGCACACATGCATGAACGCCGAGTACTCAAGAGTACTCATTTCAGGAGTGTGAATACTTCCGCTCAAAGTTCTGCTTTTGTTTGCCTTGTTGACCCCCGGATGGCCAACGGCTGATTCAGATGGAGCGCCGTGAGCGTTTCCTCCTTGGTCCAAAGATTCACATCCCTCGCTTAAACATTCACCAGTTTTCTGGCTTTCTTTTTGTTTCGCTACTGGCTTCTCCTTGTATATATACTGTTTGATTTCCTACCATGTTCACGTCAAAAATGTATTTCACATTGGCTGCTGTTTTCTTCGGCTGTCGTCGAAATCTTAGCGGCCGCCAGTTAGTGGACTGACAAACAAGCTAACAAAGAACACAAACAAAAGGCACCACAAACCACATCTACCATACTGATATATATACACCGTCTATCATATAAACTGGGTTAAATGTGGAATTTTGTTGTGGCAGTCTCTATCCCAGCTTGTGTGTGTGTGTGTGTGTGTGTGTGTGTGTGTGTGTGTGTGTGTGTGTGTGTGTGTGTGTGTGTGCATGCCTCATGTTCCCCTGGTAAAGCGAGTCCTATTTTGACTGGAGCTAAAGCGTTTGTACAAAGACCTGTTTGAACAAGAATAAATAGCTTCATAACCTCACATCCAATAACCTGTTTCAAGGCTTTAAAAACCAACAGGAGCCTGAGCAACAGAGAAGATCGCGTTTAATTAAAGCACATTAATGCATGAATTTCATGTGGCTGATGCCTTCATAGTCACTATGGGCCATTTGGGCACCAGATGGACAATTTGGAGGATGCGTTCACACTTCGCCTTACAGTAATACAGGGTCCCCAGGCTTTATGTGTTAACATGTTTGATGTGTGTGTAAGCCTGCCAGGACATTTACAGACAAGCCATCTATGACAGGCACACATCTGCCAGTGCAAATCAACACACACACACACACACACACACAGCACACACACATATTACAATTTAAAAATGTATTGTTTATAAAAAGAAAAGAATAAACTGCAGGTACCTGATATTCATTGGGCCAGAAGGTGGAAACGGCGAGTTCAGCTTTCAGCCACTCTTTTCCTGAAGGTTAATATTGTAATGAGCAGATGCAAATAAAGTGAAAACAATAAGTATGCAATGAAATTCATGTTTACCAGTGAATGCTGTCACATTCCATATAGGGTTGGCCAATGGACCCTTGTTTACCTGGAAATAAGAGCAAGCACCATGCAAAACCTAAGTCATTAAACAATTAACTTAAAATAATAAACTTAAACCCGTTAGACAGACAATTATATCAGCACTTATATCAAGCTGTGGCTGATAGAAACAAGGGTGGGTTGTGCTGTAATGTGGGTTTGGCAATGAAGCATTGAAGAAAGGGGCAGTTTTCCAATTTGTAATGCTCTTCTCATAATAATAAAACACAGAATGGCAGAGGTAGTCAGATCTAATATGTCATATCTATCTGCTTCTACACATTATACAAACTCTTGAAATTAAAAGACGGGATACTGTAAACGACAATTAAGCTGAAGGAAAAGCATTTGAGTAATTACATTATAAAATGGAACTGTCATTGAGCTGATCATGAGGATGCCAGCCTATTTCTTCCTCTGTATTAGATGTCAAGCAAAACATTATAAGCACACACTCTGGTCAAAGTTAATCATTTATTGTGAATTAGTTAAAAGTTAGGCCTTTATTGATGACACGGGCTATTGGTTATACCAAAAACAGCACAAGGATTTTAACTGTGACTTTTTTAATGTCTATGTGAATATACCGAGCCCAACCAGTATCATATTCCAGTTTTTGGGGCGCTCATGGTTACTGTTTACCTTCACTAGGACATTAAGGGTTCCAGGGCTGGAGCCATCAGGGCTGGTGAGGAGATAGTTAAAGTCAATGCAGTGAGTGTCGTTCTCCTTCATGACTGGCAGCTGAAACCTGCCCTTCTCCCCCACAGTGTACTGAGAGACGTCCACGTACATGTAGGAGCCTGGATGCAGAGAAGAAGACGAGGTCAGTTTAAAAAAAAAAAAAAAAATAGAAAAAATCCCAAGTAACAGAAGGTGGATCTGAACTCCAGGCTGTCTGCAGCTCGTCATGTTGGCACAAGACAGCCGAGACAGAACAGCCACAACGCTCTCAGAGGGGGTTGTTGGTGTGCAGGCAGAGTGGTTTTTAACAGCTGGACCTGCTGAGGAGTGGGCTGTGCTGGTTCTGTTGCCTTGTGGTGACGCGATGGCGCATTGTGTGAAGGACCTGTAGCCGTTCACTACAGCTTAAAACAATCTGGGTGTGATGGGATGAATTGGCTGCAGACCCAGATGTTCCAATATTCAACCAGACCTCAAGCAGATGTTGCTGCGGTAAAATGTGATGCAACCTGATCCTGCCTGATGTTTAACTGGCGCCTTATCACAAATAGGTAGACTGCAGCAACAATAATCCTTGATAGCATGTTTATGCTTTATAACATGTATATTACTATGAGTATCAGGAAAAATGTAAAATTAAGAAAATAAAAATGTTACATTGCTGCAGAAAATCTTTTGAGACTTTTAAAACAATTGTGGAAATAAGATATTCGGGGGGAGAAAAAAAGCAAGAGCAAACACAAAAACAGCACATAAAAGAAGACAGTAGAACAATGAGAACAGAGAGTAGCGCCATCAGGGCGGAATTGAAGGGGAGTAACTAAATGAAAAAAATCTAATATGTACACTGTATTCTGTGTGACATGGCAGCATCTGTGTCCCAATCAGACCAACTCTGATTCGCTCTAATTGGTTAATTTCATTTGAATGATACAGCAGCCAATAAGCCCCCTACAATGAGCAGCAGGACAATGGCGATAATCACTTATTGTTTAGCTAATCTACTGTGAGAAAATGCTGTTTCACTGCAGACTAAAGCAATACACATGCACCAGCTTTTCCTTTTCTCCTGAATTGCTCCATACTCTCTCTTGATTCGCTTCCCTTTCTGTGTTATTACCACATGTCCCTCCACACACACACAAACAGACACATACACACACACACACACACACATACACACATTCACACTTTATCTTCATGCCTAGAGTTGTTGGAGTAAATGCTGTTTCTCTCATGAAATGCCACCAACCACGATCACAGTCAAAGACCTGAAACCTGCAAAACAGCTATGCGTCTATCAAAAACATCTGTAATCTAAATCCATCCAGATTAAACACAGCATGGGAGCCACTGTCATGTGACAGGTGAAAAGTGCCTCTGAGGCGGCTGCCATGACGGTGTGTACACCAAAAATACTCCTATCAGGCACAGACCCAGATACGTCACAACAAACAGCAACATAATCATCCCTACCTCAGCTAATAGAAATGCTGCACAACCCAAAACAAAGTTTCACTTTGTTAAGAGATTGATTCTGCTGAAAGGATGCTTTCAAAAATTCAGAGTGAAAGATCCTTGTAATCTAAGACCAAAATAACCAAAAGAGAGATAAACTATGAAAATAACCAGTTGCAATTAACATGATGATGCCAAGAACATCTGACTCCAGAGCCTGCCAGCGTTTAAAATGGCTGAGGCCTTTTAACTGCCAAATTCTAAAATGGCTGCTAATAGAATGGCGGCAAAGTATAACGATGTGGCTAAAAATACCCCTGTGACAGCCTTAAGACCCAGATATGTCACATAAGAACAACAGCGGCAGTGGCATGGAGCACGGTGCTCTTCAGCAAAACAACAACAACAGCCTTCTGGTGCCATATAACTGCTAATGGAAGTTTCTGAGTTTCAAACGTTGGCTGTTCTTGGTCAACGTGCCAGGGCCCTCAGCTGGCAGTTTTGTAGATTCAAATATGGATTTTTATTTTATAAAAGAACAATGCATATCACAAAACAATCAACTCAACCCCCATGCACTACAATTAGCCAAAGGCTACACCATATCTGTCCACAAAAGGCTTGAAAAGTTGTATAAAGGGGTAAGGAAAAGGAATAAACTCAGATGAATAAAAAAAACAGTTATTGAAGGAAACAAAGGCAATTATTTTGCTGATTGGTGGAACAGACCACAGACCTGTGGTGTAAATACAGCCAAACCAAGAAGAAAGAGACATTCACAGAGCAAATGGCATGTGAAATAGGTTTTGAGTGGTACTGGCGGACAATACTGTGAGTCAAAAGTATCTGCTTTAGTCCGCTGAGCCGCAGAGTCCCAGCCTATGAATGTTCAACTGGCACGACAAGCAGTGCCAGCGTAGCATCTAGACCCTGCCACAGTGGCTAGTGCCAACATCCACCCCCAGAGAGATTACACTGAATAGTTTTATCTCTGCGAGAAAAACTGCCAAACCGTCCCTCCACGCTCAGCACCGCCTTGAGCATAAATGCTGATTAGCGACTGTGACAAATCAATGTCAGTAATAAGGAACAAAATCGTAATTGTTGGCTGAGCTATCCGATTCTCCCTGATGCCCTTAGATGACTTTTCTTCGGGTAATACTTTTGAAAATGTATGACCCCCTGGACTACTCATCAGCAAAACAAACTCACTCCCAAAGGTTGTTCATATGCCAAATTCTTCCACTCAGTGGAGGGAACAGCTCTCTCTTTCTGAGTAGGTACGTTAATGGGCCAAAGTACTTGCTTTAGTATAATGCCATGCCCTCTGGGAGCCAGCAACTATAAGTCATAACACCTCTAATTTAATAGTTTACATTTCATTTGCAATTTCAGTGTCCGAGCCTCCTGCTGCCGTTATTAAAACATCAAATGTCAGTGTTCCCATTGTATCTCTCTGTAACACTCTGAAACCCTGTTTAGCACCCAATATCTCCACCATTTCTGCCCCTGGACATTTCTGTGGCCATAAATGAGCATTCATGCAGTACCATTACCTCTAAATACTTGGTAGAGGTATTTAACCTTCTCATACCTTGCCCGTTCATTGTTTATAAAGCCAGGTGCTATATTGAATAGTTTCTTTTCCCAACGAAAAAGGAACTTTCAGAGAAATCCCACATATGTCTTATCAACCTTTTAATAGGAAAAGTAATTAAAATGTGCAAATCTAAATAGCTGGTGGAAGGGCTCTCATTTCAGATGGATTGGCATAGTAAATGAGAGATTACAACTGTACCCTACTGTCAAAGCAACTATAGCCTGTTGTTATGCAGCTTGCTCAGCAGACCTGTTGCTTTCCTGATGCACCTTCTAGAGTTTTATACCATCAGGAATGAGGGCGTCATTTCCAGGCAATGGAAGCTAATGGATGGAAATGAGGGGACAGTCTGCTGACAACTCTTTCTGTTGCATTGGATCAAATTTTGTATTGAATCTTAAATGATTCTACATCCTTTCCAAAGTTTTACAACCCGCATCCATTTTACATCCCAAAAAGAAAGAAAGAAAATAAACCGAGATTTCTACATTCTCCATGTGGGTAACTCCAGTGTTAGTAGATGTTCTTGAACTGAATAGCATTTTTTTTTAACTTGCTAGAGGAGTCAACCTTTTCTGTTCCCCGTTATTGATTAATGACCTCATATTCTGGTAATTAGACCCCCAGCCCTGAGGCAGAAAAATTTAATTTCCCCTTCATCATCATCAGGGTGAAGAAAACAACTGATTAAAGAGGAGCGAGGACATTTTGCTCTGAGATGTATTCAGATCCTTTACATATTAAATAATGGTGCCATTAGAGTCCTTCTACTTTACTGTAGAATGTCTCGCATATTAAATGTTCCTATTATTTTAGCCGTACCTGTGCTGAATACTGCTGATATACGACATGTTGCCTTTGTTAATACTGTTGAATTCTTACACATCATAAACATTTTTATTGCATGCTGTTAACCTTTTTAATCCAGGAGCACATAATATGCATTTGAAATGATTGGTAGAAGAAATTTAGAATGTCATGTTGTCAAAAAACATAAACTGCACTTGTAAACTAGTGAGGGAGGGGGTGGGGGGAATCACCTTGTGGCAAGTCTGGCGAGATGTACGGCACTTCCTTGGTGTTGATGTGCGTCCAGTCAAAGTCGTTATATGGATCCTGCTGGTAGTCACACTTAGAGAAGCCCTCATTAAACGTACAGCTCCCTGCAAACACAGAAGACAACACGTTGGGATTAGGGATTATTGACAGAAATAAAATTACCTTAATGCGTCATTTACTTTGAGGCTTCGGAGCAAAACTTTCCGTCGTGTTTTTCTCTCATGCCTCTGTCTCAACTCATTAGCAAAACACCACGAGTCCCACTTCCAACAGCCATCACTCAAGGCCAATCAGGATCACCGCTGACTCAACTGCCGAGCCTTCAGCTCATCATCTGAGCCCATCGCTGAAGCCTCGGGACAAACATGTGTGAGCTGGCCGCCAGTGGCTCCACTTAAACAGGAAGTTGCTTTAATACAGAGAGACGCCACCTGTCCCTGACGGCCAACTGATACTATCAGCCTGCAATGATATGTGGCTTGTACTGGCAATATCGCTGATGGAAATAGAGTGCAGGGTACTGCGAGCTATCTGATTCATTGACCTACAAGTGACGCACGGCTTGTGCTAATAAAATGGCTAGGAGAGATATGGCTAAGAAAAGCCGCGATGCCATCTGATTCAAGTCACAGTTTGTGGACCTCTGTGTCCTCTTGACATTGGCAAAATTAAGGCTGTGTGATGTGGATGGAATATTTATATATATTATAGTTTTAAAATACAAGTTGGTGTCAGGATAGAATAAATAAGGAACACTGCGCACTTGTAAAGGGGTAATGTGTACACACACATATATACATATATATGCATATATACATATATATGCATATATATATATATATATATATATATATATATATATATATATATATATATATATATATATATATATATATAAATACATATACACGCACACACACACACATATATACATATACACACACACACACACAGGGGCACAATGATAATTATATTTTCAACATCTGTAAAATATTCTGGAAGTTTTGGTTTTCTTATTCATGGAAAGATGATGCCTGAGGCTCCATTGATGGCATGTTTACAGGAAATATTCCACCATGGACGATATTCCAGCTTCACGCTGTATTATCAACACGCACCGTCAGCAACATAAATCTCCCGACTTTCGTTTAGCACTACAGCTCTGCTTGTCCTACAGCCAGCTACAGCCGACCCCCCCTGTGCTACAGGCAGACGCCAATAGGTGACAGGAGGAGAAATGAGCTAACATCAGATTGGGCAGTCTGCTGGCAGTGACTCACGGCCTCAGAGATGCACTGCATCATGTTTTTTTTTTTTTTTTAAAGCCACTTATTGTTGTGTGATTCAGTTCGCTCCCGTTCAATTCAATTAAATGTTTGTCACAGCAAGTTACTTCCAGTCACAATGTGAAAAATGCCTGCGGAAGCCACACAGTATGTGCAAACCTTTGTGGCTGGTGCCCCAGAATGTGTGTGTCAGTTTATATCTCCTTCCCATGGGTTATAAGTGCAAAATTAAACAGATTTCCACTCCCACCAAAGAAAGAATGCATGTACTTTCAATGCAAACACCCTAAATATACTGAGAGGGCTGCATAGCCCCATCAAAACATTAGATATTCCAATGGTATCCCAGTGGCAGCAGACAAATAGTCCAACAAACATTGCGGACAAAATGTTTTTGTCCGCAATGTTTGTTAGCTTCTTTATTTCACTCCACCTCTGGCCATTGTTATAATGATGAGTCGACTCTGAAGCTCCTCGTGGGTTTTATTTCTTTTGTTGCTGCTTTTAAAAAACAACAGTTAAAGTACAAGCTCTGGGTTTTATACAGTTATGGCACTAATTCAATTTAGCACCATGGCAGAGGAATTCTACCGTCACTTTGCAGTACAGAAACAAGGTCCATGAGTTTGTATGTATTTAGCTTTGCTCCTGTTTTAAGTTGCAACTTATCGGCATCCTCACTGCTCACGGCTTCTAACGGGCTAAATAAAGTAACAGATCGTATTTAGATGAGGCCTCCCGCAACCAAACAGGTGTCAAAGCCATTAAGCACAAGCACACTAACACAAAACCTCATGTTAGCCCAGCTGCATTTTCAGTTAACACGTCTCCCTTACATCCACATCCCGCCAACAAACACACAGGGTGTCGAACTGGGTTCTGCTTCAGTACATGATGAGAAGAGCAGATATTTTCCGACTGCTGGAGGAAAAGACTCGCAATGGTGGATGAACGGCACATCTATCAGTGACTTTATGGATGGATTCAGTGTTTTTATTTACACTTTGAATACAATCGAAATCCATCCAGCGAACAGCCAGAAACAGTTCTGGCATTCATGTTCAGCTCACGTGCATGTAGGTGATGCACCAGAATGCTTAACATTCATTTTCACTGACAATCTGTTGAAGTTTTTCAATTATTTCAAATATTTAAATGCGAGTCTGTGTTTGTGAGGGAGCGAACTTGCCCAATAAATATATTAAATATACTGTCTGACACATCTGTGAAATGTTTTTCCCAGTATATGCACCAGTGTCTGTCCAGCTGGGTCATTACTGTCTTCTTCCTTTCCATTACAAGGACACTGAGGGGGACAGAAACCGACTGCATGCTAATCACCCTCAATCAGCCTCTGTGATTGGCTTACCGCTTAATTAAATAATGATATCTCATTTGCATAATAAAATAATTAAAACAATTGAAAAGCTCAAGGGCAAAGAAAGGACCCCAGTAGCCAACCCATTATCATCATCACCCCACACATGTACACCCACACACACACTCACACACCCACACACACACACACACACAGTTAGAAAAGTCACAACTCTTCAGAAAGACAAGTCTACCGTTCTTCCCCAGAAGCATGTTGGGGTGATTTGCACTGACCTCCAGATCCTGAACTGAAGTTAAGATTAAGAGCATTGATCAACACAGGAAGATTGAAGATTACTGGTTTGATTTGCGTCCTTTTGTGCTTTTCATTCAGTGCAAGAGAACCGAATAAACTGTATTACATTCATTCCAGATGAAATGTTCTGGTAGCTGTTTGAATAAATAAAGCATTTGAGGTGTGTAAACACATGATAATTTTTTGAAAATAAAATAAAATTTCAGCAAAACTAGAGTAATTACTGAATTAGATTACCCAGATCATCATTATCTCTTCCCAACCACTGACATCATGGGGAATATGTAACTATTATTTTAGAATATAAGACTGGTGTCTTTGTGCAACGCAATTCTTCGGGGCCGTTGCAGAAACCAGCTTCGACTTGCACGCAGAGAGATTTTATTATTATGATGCTTTCTTGTCATTTATCAGTAGGCTTGGTCAAAGTAAGAAAATTATGCGCTAAACTGCGTAGGTAGGCACCATACTGTCAAGTGTAAAATGTGACCTTTAACTCAACTGTCTGTAGGTGTAAATCCAGAGGAAGTCCACGTCCAGCCTGGACAGGTATGTCAGGCCTGCAGGCATGCATGCATGCATGTTCATAAGTTTCACAGGATCATGTGAAAAGGTCTCCATCCTCTCGGAGGAAAATATATAACGGCCGATCCGATAAATGTTTGTCTGCAGTCCAAAGGCAAATACTTTGTATACACTGTGTCCTGTTATTGGCGTCTTTCTTTTTGTTTAGTCACTGGAATGTCCTGACACCTGAGAGACACTAATAAAGCTGCACCTAATCATTGACTTTTTTGTGTCGTTGCTGTGCTTTTTGTTCTCTCGCTCTACCTCCCTGAAGAAATGATACAAGGTGACATCAGAAAAGATGACACACACACACGCACACACACACACAGACTCGTCACGCTTCGGTAGTCCTTGCAGCACAGTACCATCAAAGGCGAAACCCTTATACGCACACCTCGCCTGTTAACATATACACACATCACACACCAAAACACGCAAGACGTTCACGACACAGAGCTGTGTGTGTGTGTGCGTGTGTGTGTGTGTGTGTGTGCAGCTCTGCGCACAAGCTCAGAGCTCTGGTTTAATTGGAAATGCTGAAGGCTGAAGAATTTCTCCTTCATCTCACAATGCTGTAATTGAATCTGAGACTGTGCATGTGTGTGCGCGCGTGCGCAAGTGTGTGCATGTGTGTTCAGCTGATTCGGGAGTTTCCATTGGTGGTAGCTGTAAAACTGAAATGTGTGTTTTTCCTCCTGTGAGGAATCTTTCTGTCGTTCCATTCCTGACTATCTAACCCTGCTCTTCTCTTGGGGTTAATGCGGCTTTTCGATTCAAACTGTAGCTGCAGCAGTTTTCAAGCACCACATGATTTTCCACGTATGCTGATAATTGAGTTGTGCAGAATCTTTTGCACAAAATCAGCCTTGACCTCTCACAACAATGTCTAGAGCAACTGAATCCTTTCTTATTGTTGGGTCACTTAGCTGTCAAGGTTAGGCATAATTTTATACTTTAAAATCATGAACATTAATCTACAGGTTCGATCCATAACGTACACAATGATATTTTTAGAAGGCCGAATTTGCATTTCAAAATGATTGAGCGTAGTCACTGAGTACCAGCTAAAAACACATCTTATGTACAGTACATTCCGGTGCAAATAGAAAAGCAATTCACTGTGCTTGTTTTTAATTACATTTTGTATGCTCAAAGTGCATGTACTGACTGGACAAAATTAAAAAAGAGGTAGCTACAATTTTCAGTCACCACTTGTGTAATTACACAAGTGGTTAACATTCAAAATATCAGTGCTTCACTGATAAGTATGTGATGGCAAAGGGGCACTCAGCACAAGTGGAATATGGGGAAATCATTTTATTTTTCCAGCTTTAGCTGCATGGATGGGATTGTTTTTTTTTCTAATGATCAAGGCAGAAATTTTTGTTGATTCTGTGTTTTTCAATAGAGAATTTTGTATTGTGAATTCAACATTTCAGTACCATTTGCAGCAGACTGTAACTCTCGAAATAGTAGTTTGTATCAGTTATAGTATATCACAAGTCATTAAATAAGAGAACATTACTCAGTCCCATGTTCTGGTGTGAGGGGGGAACTGTTTGTGTGTGTGTGTGTGTGTGTGTGTGTAAGTGTTATTGTTAGAGGTCAGAACAGCCCATAGATACTATCTTTATGACATTTGCCTCACTCCAGTGTGTCTCTCCCCTTCTTTTAGGCTCAGTATCATCCATCATTAATCTCTTCTCCTATTCAAATGCTGACATTTAAAGCAACTCCCATGCTGGCTGTCTGATAAGTCAGAAACAGGGAAGAACTTCTCACCCACATAAAAACATTGGAAACTCCTCCTCACCTCTCCTTAACATTGCCACCCCTGCTTTACAATGCTTGTGAATGGTTTCAGCCAGGCACTAGAGTCAGATTTCACCCAGGAAAACTGAACTGTCCCCTCCTCTTTTGTATGTTTGCTCACCCATTTTCCTCCCCACACCCACTTTTGTGTGTACTGTCTCCCAGTCCGTCCTGTTCTTTGTGTCTCTGTGGATGTGGGTCACAGTGTGAGCTCATTCAGGAAGCGCCTGTTGAAGAATTTGCTTTAAAACATGGTGACCTGTGATCTGTTGCACAATTATCAAACTCGGAGGTGAACTTTTCCTCAGAAACAAGAGTTGAAGTTAATAAAAAAAAGTGTTCTGGCAGTACCAGATCTCCCAACGTGGTTAGTTTGTAACGTCATAGAAAGACTTCCCATAAACTATCAATATAATCAGATCTTATCAGTCAGCCTGTGTCATTCCGAATGAGTCAGAAGGGAGCAATTACTGAATCCTTAGACAGCACTCAGCTCTGCTCAGAATGGAAAACACAGCTGGTGTTTTCTTTGAAGTAAAATCCTCACACATGTCTCAACTAGCTGCCTCTCTCTCCCTGCACACTTGACCTCAAAAATGCTGACGGGCTGACTCACTGAGGAGGCTCATCCTGCACAAGATCTGAAAAAACTGGAAAATGATTGATAACTCTTTTATACAGTACGCTATGCAAATAAAGCTGAGTACAATATAACAGTGGAGCAAATGGACAAGTTCTATTGAGTTTTACATAAAGGAGCCCAGAAAGGGGATCGATACAGGACAGAATGGGGGCAGGATGATTGCTAGTGGTCCTTGAGCTACTTGTTGGGTAGAGCATCCAGCACCTGTATGTACATGCCACTGGAGACAACAAGCTTCCCTATAAACCACTTATCATGTTTCCCCACAGCTAACAGATAAATTACCAAGAGAATACAATCAAATCATGCTCCAACCATTGTAGAGGATTTAAAAGCACCAATCACAGAGCAGACAGGAGGCAGTCTGTGTCTGAGCCAATCAGGTCACAGCTAAGGGTTTGGACGGAGAAGCAGGTCTGGTGTGGATGAGATAAGAGCAGAACAAACACACATTAACACCAACCCCCAAAGACATGCACGCGCATGCACGCACACACACACACACGCATAGGCGGAGAAGGAAAGAAGATTTCCAGAAAACCACAAAAAAAAAAAAAAAAAGGGAAGAGCCAAGTGATGGAAAAGTGAGAGCCAAAGAAAGCAGCTGAGAGGTGTAAGCAAATGAAATCTGTAGCAGCACAGAGGCTGGTGACACACTGAACTGCCTGGTTGACTTCTCCAATTGTCCAGAAAGCTGTTGCAAAGGCTGACTGACTGACTGCTCGGTCGGATTTAGCCTATCCTGTGTTTGTGCAGCAGAAGCACTTCTGTTGTTCGGCTTGTCTGATGAAACGCAGTTCTTTACATGACACACAATAAACCACCTGAAACAGCAATAATGCTGGAGAGAGCAAAGAGACGAAGAGCAAGCAATAAATAAGCACGTACAAAAACTCGGCATCAAAGAAGAGCTTAAAATAACTATTGGAAAAATGTTTCTGGGGCTTCTGAAACCTATAAAAAAAAAAAATCAAATGTGTAAAAAATATCTCAAACAGAGAAAATAATGTGTCAAAGTAGCTCTTTCATCTGTGACACAGTTCTGTCGAACAAAACAAAAGATACCTAACGACAGCATTTACTGTCCTGAAGGAAATTTACTTTTCACTGCGCGCACAAGAGACGAGCACAAGACACAGCGGTGGAAACCGCAGAGACCCAAACAAAAGAATAATACACAAGTGGGAATAGCGTGCTAACAGGGCAGACAACTTCCAAGGCATCTTATTCTGAGAGTGTGCAGAGCCTCACATACATTACACATCTCTCTTTAGTCCCTGGGGACGGTGGCTGCGCTGAGGCTAAAAACTATCTGTGTAATAATAACAGGAGTAAATAATGTCACCAGTGCAGACAACTCTACTGCCTTGAATAAACACGGCGCCTTTGTGATTCTCCTGGCAGCACGTGTATATTAATGAGGAGCTCGTCTGACGTGACCTGAGTCGTGTGATCTGCTCTTCTGCTGGATGCTTAAAGTGAAGAACAATCTCAACCTTCACACTTGACTTACCCTGATGTACCCTCTCCAGCGCAGTCAAGGCTGGATATCAAATTTCTAATTTTCTTTCTTTTTGCTCGAGTTCAACGGAACAAAATTTGCTGAGAGAACGTGAGCTTCGTTCTGCTTTCTCTCTTGCCTCTGCAGCCCACCCCTCGCTGTGATTCATATACGTTGTCACCTTCAGCCACCTTCAGCAGTGACACAGTGAAACATAAAATATATATGTACTGCATATTGATACACAGACCTCCAAGCCTGCTTTCTTCAGGTTCAATCGGTGAGAGTGTGTGTGTGTGCGTGTATGTGTGTGTGTGTATGTGTGTGTGTATGTGTGTGCGCGTACGGTAAATGAGTTTGGGGAGTTGTCGTCTCTTTATGATACCTGTGACTTGCCCAAGAACAGCTGTTATTGCATTTTGCAACAGGGAAATACTCGTCTGCACGCGGGTGTGTGTGTGTGTGTGTGTGTGTGTGTGTGTGTGTGTGTGTGTGTGTTCTTTTACTTGCTACCTACTCAGTACAAAAATCTGCATTCTACTATCAAAGTGAGGACATTTTTGGGAAGTGAGGGCATTTTGTCTGGTCCTCACATCGTCAAAGGACTATCTGAGGATTAAGCCGTAGTTTTAAGGTTAGGTGAAGGTTAGGTTTAGGTTTAGGTTAGAGTTAGGATCCGGGGGTTAGTTGGGATGATCAGGGTTGGGTTGAGGGGCTGGATAATGTATTACATCTATGAAAGTCCTCACAAAGATAGGAGTACAAATATACTGGTGTGTATGCAAGGTCTCAAAGGTCTCTAAAGTAAAGTCTTAGTAATTGATAGTGTGTCACTCAGAAAGATTCAATAATTAATATTCCATAATTGGCTAGTCTAGTCATGTTAACTCTAGTGTTGCTATGTGTGTCTGGCAGCTAAGGTGTGGCTCATGGGAGGGAGAGGCGAGCTACCTTTGGGGGAGTGTTTTGTCTGAGTGTGACGGCGTATGAGGCAAACCGGTTCACAAGGTTGTAAAAAAACTGCCTCAGGCTTTCCCGCACACACACACCCTCCCACACACACACACACACACACACACACACACACACAAGAGACATGACAGCATTTTTTTCCCTGTATTTCAGTCCAGACATGTTGAGGTCAAAGGTCAACTATATGGTCTAATCACAGGTTTAATGACTAGGGACACAGACAATAAACACAGCCACCTGCCAGCTGTTGAAACCTCAGTTGTCAGTCGTGTTGGGGAACACTGTGAACTCTCGGTCACTGAGGCCCTGTCACCGCATCCTTTGAACCTTAACGTTGCCTCAGCATTTAGAGTGGCTTAAAGGCTACAACTTTGAGGTTTGTGCTTCCAAAAGTATTTTCAGTGTGCAAACAAAACCCCCTGGCCTTTGGTGCACAATCGGTTCTCAAACAGCACTGCAAAACGTAAAAATGACACATTTTAAAATAGATTAAAACCTGCTGGGGAAAGGCGTGTCAAGTACTGCAAAAATCACCCCGTGGCTCTATGCAGCACTTTTATGTCCTGGAAATAGGAAATAATAAAAAACAAAACAACAAAAAGCTCCAGTGTTTCTTCTGAGACTTGAATGTGTTGCTGACCCTGTGCCCAGTTTGAGGTGTGTGTGGACATTTAGCAGGGTTGTGACCCATTGCTCCCGAGCCCAATTCATAGATCACAGACACACACCAAGACAGACCCTTTAATGTTGGTGTTTCTGGAGAACACAGACAACACACCTTGACATAGACCAACCGCCACATAGCGCAGCCTCTGTTATATTTGAACATTATAACAGCATTTAATGCAAACACAGTGTGTATGCTAGAAGTAACACAAGTAACAGTGACAGTAAAGCTGATTTGTTCTCGCATAAGGAGAATTTGTGACCGCAGAATTGATCAGAATCGTGGTAAACCACAAGCCACAACAGGCAGTCATACACTCTGTCCCCAGTGAAGGCCTGCGCGTGGTCCTGAGTCACACTTCTGAGGTTTCCCGGGTTCATCTGTGGAATGTCCTCATTGGTTACACACAGAGATTATGAAATGTCTGTGGCTCATTTTCAGCTTCACATTTCATCATTGGACATTCTGGCGTGTATATATATATATATATATATATATATATATATATATGCTTATATGTATAAAATGAGTAGTTTACCTCCCATATTGTAACCTATCAAAGACGGTTCTAACTGGAACCAAGCATTCACTGATGCTCAGCGCCCATGTGAGCGTTATGCTTCATCTTTCCCACAGTGTTGCCCCTTGTCTGTGCCACACACAAAAGCTCTCTCCCTTTTGTTTCATGTACGTGCACCCACATTCGCAGGCTCTGACTCCCTCTGAGGCACGTAGGCCACAATATGTGCCAAGTAATTAATGCCATTTGTGTTTGTTCCATCAACAGTTTGGAACCTCGATAATGAGAAACCATGCCCAGGCAGGCTCATAATATTTATCACTGTCCTATCAGTTCACCCTCCTCTTGGTCACTTATCCCTGAGCGCATGTACAAAAAATATACATCTCTTTGCAGATTTTATCCTCCCTTCACGTCAGCGCTATCGTTAACACCAGGAGGGCAGAAAATATAAATTTCCCGCTGGTTTGTCGCAAACAGAAATTACCGGTTGTTATACAACCGCCCGACAATCACCGCTCTGTTTATTTGTTGACTTGCGTCTGGGTCCATTGCACACAAGCGTACGCACATACAGACCAGCGCAGGAGCCCCCTTTCGCTGACTGTAGCTTGCACACAGGCCAGCCCAGAGCATGGTCTTTTTCTTGCTCACATTAATGTAAGTAATCAAAGTGGACAAGAGGCTTTGTAATGCTGAGTGAGCGGGGGGGGGGGGTTAGAGGGACGAAGGGAGGGATCGTCTCCCCCGAACTGTTCACTCCTCCCCTTGGCCCTCTTGTCCTGCAGGCAAGAGGGGGGTGGGGGCAGAGTCAGGGAGGCACAGACAGATGAAACGGCAGGGAAGAGTGTTTTCTTGAAAGGGAAGATCAAACCAGCATCACAATTTTCAACCATTAATGGCCCCTTCAAACTAGGAAATGGTAATGGGATCATTTCTGTTTCCTTCCCACAACAATGTACAATTGTCGCCATTTTGATGATTATTTACTTTTGTCACACCCCAGTGATGAGCGGTAATTTTCCCAAATCATAGCATCGCATTATGGAAAAGGCAACAATCATCTATCCACATTTGTAGACACATGTATATGTGCCCACCAACAAACATGCACACCTGAATTGTAAATAGTTTAACTGTTGCATAGATGTACTGTAAAGTGTCCTTAGGTGTCTTGAAAGGCGCTTTGAAATAAAATGTATTATTATTTATTATCATTACACCTACTTCAACATAGAGCAGAGCAATGACTACACAGCCGGTGTTTTGTGTACTTGTTATTACACTATAGCCACAGTGGTCCCTGCAGTTAGGCCTTGAAATGTGCGCACGTGTCCGTGCATATTTCTGAGTAAATGCACGCATGTATGTGTACTTGCAGTTATGCCAAAGGCGTTGTGTAAAATCCACTCAAACTAACAACTAGGAGAGTAAAAACAGCTTCCTTGGACCAAAAATGTTGCCATGGGCAGTGTGTGGATGGATGTGTGTGTGTCTGCATATGTGCTGCCCTGAGGCAGTCAGTGAGAAGTGGATTGCTTCATGCCTGGATGGACTTGAAAGGTAAAAGAGAGACAGAGAGCATGCCCACACATACACACACACACACACAAACACATGCACACACACAGAAAAAGCCTTTTCCAATTGTGCTGTAGTTTTCATGTGTATGTGAACACGATAACACAGACTGCACCCTCCTCCTTTTACTAACCCATAAGACACACAAAATCATTGTGATTGGTGAAGCAGAGAGCTGTTTCACTATTCTTGTTTTTGAAGATGATTTCACTTCTGTGTGTCTGAGAGGTTCAGCGAACACACAAATGGTACAAACAATATGATTCTTTCGTTTATTCGGTTGTTCAGAGCAACAGGATGACTGATTCTGTCCAACCAACATACACGGCCAAGAGAAATATATGATTATAATCAGAAAATGTATTTAATGTCTACAATTATATTATATATATGATATTATGTGAAACAAAAACTGAAGACCAACAAAATAGTTTATACATTTTGGTGACTCTCTGAGGAGCGTTAGTGGTAAGAAATACCAGTTCAATGTTTTGAGTTGGGCCCAGTTTGGTGCAGCTTCTATGAACCCATATGATGGACATGTATCTGCTCAGACTGAACTTTAGAATATTAAAGAGGTAAAATCTGTCTGTAACAGCAGAAAGTCTGAATGGAGCACATAGCTCCATATAGACTGAAGCTGATTTCATTATAGATAAATCAGATTCATCTATTCAATCTCTTCCCTCCTATCTGTCAGCCCTTTTCCATTTCTCTACTCTTATCCATCCTTTTATTTCTTTTTCAAAATCTCTTTGCCTCTTTTCCCTTAGTCTATCTTTCCCAATATTTGTTATCCCCATATTGGTCTCATTATCTATTATTGTAATACGTTTGCACATAGATGAGACGGCAGCAGAGGAGTTAGTACAGCTGAGGATGGCAGAGGAATCACGGGGAAAAAGAGGAGAATGAAGCGAGAAGAGGAGCGCTGTCTTAAAAAGCTGAGTCCGCCAGAGCAGTCGCAACAAATTCATCTCTCTCTCTCAGCCCCCCGTCTTCGCTCTGATACAGGCTGGCCAGAGTAATACAATAAAGAACTTGGCTTAGCTCGGCAGCTCTGTGTGTGTGTGTGTGTGTGTGTGTGTGTGTGTGTGCGTGCGTGTATGAGGTAGATGACAACCTCTTACTCCCTATTCCCCATCTCATCATTGCAGCTGTTCCACAGAGGTGTGTTTCAATATATCACACAAACACACAGACGCACACACACGCAGTAACACACCAACCCAAGGCTCTGGTTTAATAAGACTCTTCAGAGTTCCTGAGTGTATGCAGAAAACTGGAACAGTTTTTTTCCCCTTGTCTTTAGTCCATTTCATTCTTTATTCCCATTTCTGCTTCTGCACAATTCATTCTTTGTTGAAATGTCTTTCATGTTTTCCCTTCCTCATATAATTAAATCCGCTACATATCATCTTAATTAATTCAATCAGCAAAATATATCAAATGTTACTTGGATTGTCTTTCTTTTGCCATGAGACAAAGCTTGTTTTTGTTGTTGTTTTTTTTAAAATCACTTAACAGAAAAGCTGACGTGGAAAACAGATTAAAGTAAAGATGCGTCATTCCACCCAAATTTAAACACATTTTCCTTCTGAAGTGAGAGTTCCATCGGGGAAGTATTGAGGTTTATAGATGGAAGTCTAAGAAGAGAGGGAAGAATTTCAGGAGGGAAGTGGACACCTGGATGAATCCGGAGGCGCTGTGGGGAGGAGGCAGGGTGAGGAGAGGGATGGGCAGATTTCTTCAGCGTGTGTGTGTGTGTGTGTGTGTGTGTGTGTGTGTGTGAATGTGTGAGTGTGTGTGTGTCAAGCCCATATGTGCATTAAGGCTGGAGGAACCGAAGAGGGGGGTCACAGCAGATGGACACACGCAGACACACAAATGACAGCTTCTACCTAAAAGCCTCACAGAACTGCATTTCAACACTTCTCCTGATCACACACTGGGCCACATAATGAATTCTGACCTTAAAGCTGAAACACATAAGCAGGACAGATGTAATCACACTTTCTAACCAATTCGTCAGAAGGAACAATCACACATATGAGATGGCCTATTTATACCGTGGCTGAAAGTTTCGCCTCTGTCGGATTGTTGTGCTGTGTTACACATGACTTTCCCGCGATTTCCTGTCTGCCTGTTAGCGACCCTGCCTGTCCCTGACCTGGCCTTTGCTTCTGTCCTCCGGTAAACCTGACTGCCTTCCGTCCCTGTACCCCCCTGCTAATAAAACAGTGTTAAACCGAACTCTGTTGTTGCTCGTGGGTTCTCGCCTGGTTCGGGACAGCAGCCGTCATGTCATTTGCTGACATATGACATTTATTTTGTTTCTGAAAGTGTAGTGCAATTCTTATTTCATGCAACTTCAAAATAAATGTTATCGGGGTCATTTTACAAAGTTCCAGGCTTCCAAGCAAGGGGAACAAGGGAATTTTTAACTTGTACTGAACGATTGCTCGGTGTGAACCAGTTGCAGAAGCTGTTGACACTTGTCTTGTGATTTTGAGTGGACCCGGTGCAGCAATAAGTTGAGGTGGATTCCCACGAGTTATGAGTACAAAGAGATTAATTGTAGCTCTTGATCCCAATGACCCTGTTAGTCGGAGCATCCACAGATCTACAATTCAAAACATGCACTCCTGTATGCGGCTACATTCCTGCTCCACCTCACCTCCAGCAATCCATTTGCCCCTCCATTTCTTATCCCTGTAAACCTGCTCTGTGTCCTCACTCAAAGTACAGGTAAAATGTTTCGCATAAAAATGAAATTCTGAGTGCCCTCTTGTCTCTCCTCTCCTGTTCTTCTCTTGTCTGACTGAATGTAAATATAACACAGTGTGTTGAGAGTTATTGCATCCTTTATATTTCAAAAATACTTTGAAAGAGACATTTTTTTTACATTAGGTGAAACTTATGTAGCCTAAAAAAGAATTGGATTGGAATAAAAATGGTACAGTTTCATGTGTAATTGTAACACAAATCATCTTGTGTACTGTAGGTCATCTCTCTGTGGATCTCTGGTGAAACCCAGTCTAAACAGCTCATATATTTGCCTGCTGCTGCCTCCTTGGGCAAATAACGAACCACGCGGGGGCAGGTTTACAGATAGAGGGGTCAAAGAGAGGCAAGGACCATGATGTGACGATGGAGCTGATTCCGTCTTCACACCTCAAGATTGGAATTTGGCATGCAATTTCCTGCTCAGTGTATACCACATTAAAAGTGTGTGTGTTTTGTGTGTGTGTGTGCACGAGCACGTGTGTGTTGATCCCTTCCTCAACGACTAATGACTAATTGACAGACTGGCTAACAAGGAAATTACACTTTTGCGCATGTACGCATGCTCACACACACACACACACACACACACACACACACACACACACTGACACACACACATACAGAGTATATGTACAAACAGCACGATGACTGAGCAGACCTGTGTTGATCCCAGCATGCCTTTCTGCTGCAAGGCAGGAGATTCTGTCATCACCACAGTTACTGTCAGGCTGCATCACTAGTAGCTGTGGCAACTAATTAAGAGCTGCCTGTCAGGCCTCTGGTCAGCCTTTACAAGTGGACAGACACATTCATATAATTAACTACCTGTCATAAATACACACACTCTCTCTCTCTATCATTATGCACACAAGGGTCTTCTCGGCCAGTGTGTGTCAGTGTGTTACTCACTCTGACAGACCAATCAGATCAAACATCAACTTCCCGCTGGTTTGCCACGGTTATTTTTTAACTTTTTGCATGCCGCAGTAGATGGACTGTGGAATATTGTGAAATGAGCGTGGATGTGTTAATGAGTTAATGTGGGTCAAAGAGAGCAATTCTGAATTTGAAAAAATAGAAAAGCACTTTCTTTTTTTAAATTAAGTATAGTTGAAATATATCCAGGTTATCAAAAAAAATCCTTCATTGCAAAATTTAAAATGTGGGAGTAATTCAAGCCTCCGTGCCTGGTTCAGCCTGTAACTCACTTCCAACACGAATATGTCATGATTTTCTGGAACTGCTTTGGCAAAGTAGACTGAAGACAATATCTATCATATCAAATACACCATCAATCACGAAACTGCTTGTTAACTCTTTTAAAATCCACTTTGAACATTCTTTTTATATAGGCGCAAATGTAAGATCAATGTTGGTGTGTTCTAAGATGGAGATGGACTACATTCTCCTGTCACTTCAACTCTGTCTCTGTCTGTTGAAACCGGAATTTAATGTAGCATCATGTAAGCCGCCCCGTTAACTAAACAACATCCACATTCATGTTTCAGCCAGTTGATTCTGCATCAGTATCTACATCCATCCTCACCACATTAAGCAGTAATGTAGATTCACTGACTGAAAACTTACTCTAAGTGAGTGTGTGTGTGTGCCTCTGTGTGTGAGTATGTGTCTGTGTGTGTGTGTGAGTATGTGTGCATCCTGTAATGAGGTGATGAGGTGTGACTAGTGTGTGTCAGCGGGAGTTGAGTGATCGGCGTAATGAGCTATGGAACGTGGAGGAAACGAGGGAGCCGAGCAGACGAGAGGAAGCAAGAGGACAAGGATTCGTATCCTTTTTTTCATAGCCACTGATTGCATGTCTGTAATGTGCATATAAATCAGGTCTAAATAGTTCAACCAGACTTTGTACAGGAGGTCGAAACAGGGCGGTACATATTTTACTAATCAATAACGTAATGGCTATTTTCTTGGGAAAGTTGTACAGCCTAATTTGTAATGCATTTGTAATTTTGAGATTTATTCCACCTTAAAAGGTGGGTTACATGTGCTAAATTTAAGTAGGTCAATAGAGTGAAGTCTAAGTAATTTTACCCTGCACTAAATCTGCCTCTGTAGACTCAGAGCATTAACAAAATGCTGAAGAATGTGAAACAGAAACAGAACCTTGAAAGATAAACAGTGAGGTTTCAGAGAAGAAACCTTCAGTCAGTTAACAAAAGCGTGCACGCGCACACAAACAAACACACACACAGTCCATCATGTAGGGCCGTGTCTCTACCTGCATTCAGGCTTCAAAAGTACATAAACCTGGTTTAATTCATTCATTATCTACACAAAGAACAGGCTTCAGTTGGCTCTGAAGGTATTTTTGGCTGTTTTTTCACACTTTCCTGTTTTTTTTTTTTTTCACATGCAGAAAAGCAATGGCATTCTTTAGTCTAAATCGCACCCCATCTGTGATGAGCGCAGGCCATTTCCTGAATGCTTTCCTGTGTTGGTAAAACTCTCAGTTGACCTTCTTTTGGTATTTGGTCTGACCTTAAGTGACTGTAAACTGACCCATCCATCTATCCAGTTTGGATAGAAAGCTACTGGTACGCAGCTTCTTCAGCTTGGATGAGAGATGACCGCGACAGAACTCAACACAGCTGACTGAACATCTTAATGAGAACGAGGTTAAAAGAGGCCTAGAAATGAATTAAAAGCCTGTATTCTGACCCCACCTCATACCAACACTGCGTTTAGTATTCAACCAAATTTAGGACAGATGAGGTGATGAAAACTGAGACAAGACAAAGAGGATCAGGGCTCGGTATCCTATCAAGCTAGTCTAACTTTCCCTCCCCTCATCTGCTGTTATCAGCAGGAATTGAGGGGGTAAGGAATGAAAGAGTGCAGCTGAGAGAGTTTGTTGTGTCAGTCTGTTCTCTTATTGCAGTTTCTTATCACACTTCAAACAGCTCTCGTTCCTTCTCCCACACATTTTCTCTGCCCGCTTCTATTCTGTGTCCTACAGTGTTCCCGATTTGTCTTGTGAACAATTCCAGTCCAGCTCTGTGACAAATGTCAGTGGCTGTACAATCTTAATACCACCTTTGTATGGTGGTATTACGGTACATCTAAAAATGTATTTCTTATCCTTTTCTGTTTCTTCTTAAAAGTTATTTCAACTATAAAATCATAAGAATTCTCATCACTGCCTTCCATTTCCATTTACCAAAGGAAGTATTTTCATAATGCAACAAATTTAATTTCTTTTCAAGGTTAAAACTGGAAAAAACACTTGTTTGACATTGTTTCAAAAGGCTATTGCATTAAAGTTGTTCCTTGTGGAGAATTTCACATCTAGAATATGTCCTTGGAATGCAAAGACAAATTTCTGGATGAACAAGTTCAAAATCCATCTACTGAGTATGTCTAGCAACAACAAAAAAAAAAACCAAAACAACACAGTCCCAAGATGTGTTAATTTTAGCATTGATAAACTGTTATACAACAAAAACATGCCAAAAAAAATAATTACAATTAATTTAATGAGAAAATGCCTGTAGAAGGGAACTTGGAAGCAGTCATTTATAACAAATTTGGCTTTCATTCGATCACACAAGTAGGTGGAGGTTTTAAAACTGCTATAGGAGCCAGAGGAGGGTTTTTTCTCTGCCTGATTCTAATAAAAAACAGGCCGCGTCATTAAAGTGAGTCATGTTGGAAGGAATCGCAAAGGAGACAGCAACATGTAAAATCATCACACAAATATTCAGAACAGAGCAAACTATTTACTTAAGAGAAAGCTGCCAGAGCTGCAGAGTTAACCCCTTCACACCCGCTTTGTGCAACGGTCTCAATGTGTTGAGGAACGGATACGGCATGATGTCAGAAAAGAACCCTGGCTGAAGAATCTCCCTCCTCCACTAACCTTGATTCACTGATCTCACTGTGCTCTGCTCCAACTGGGACAGGCACACACATATACAACACAGATACAGGCAAGGAAATTTACAAGCCAACACGGTGGCGTGGCTTTACGGTAGATCGACACACAAACTTGGCCGTGGCGGAGTGGAGGTGGTTATCCTGGGGCCTTTGTGTGGGGAAGGGGTGGCTAACCGAAGCCACATGTGGCTGATCCCTATTCATTTAAGCCAGAGGTATGTGTAGGTGTGTATGTGTCAGAGTGTGTGCGTGTGTGTGTGTGCGTGCGAGGGGGGGGGCATTGAACTGTTCATAAATGGTTAGTCGTAGCACAGCAGGTGATAATTCCTGTATTCCTGTTTATTTGAACTGGATCCAAGTCAAATCCTCATTTCACACAAGAACGTCGATCGAACTCATTTGCTCTGCACCCCGAACAAAAGAATGTGAGTATGACTGGCCACATATAAATAATAAGTAGCCGATCAGTGTTGTCATAAAGTATTTGGGGGTTTTAAGGTTAATGGTATTAAGTAATATAGATATTATAGTAGGTACTCGTTCTACTGTTCAGCCCATACAGCAAGCTGCAGTAGATCTGTTTCAAGTCTGCATTTAACTTCATACTCCTCATGTAGAGACAGGCTAACCCTACGAGACAGAGCAACAATGCTGTGTGTTGAGGTTGTTTCACATGTGCATGTGTGCGTGTGTGTGTGTGTGTGACAGCCAGGCAAGCTGTCTAGTTGGAGATAGCAGTTAGCAGATATAGCTCTACCTCGCCATGACATAACCTGTCTCTTACACTCAACCTCATACACACACACACACACACACACACACACACACACTCACACACACAAACACACACTTTGTTTACCTTTGGCCTAACATAGACCCAACATAGTGACAGTTAACCTTGCCATTAATACAAAAAGACAATTCCTTCTATGAAGAGTTACATTGAAAGAGGGGCCGTGCACGTGTGTGTGTTTGTGTGAAAGAGAGCGGTGGTGAGAAGTGAAAAACCTTGGTGTAAAATGGAGATAAAGAAGTGAGGACACTCAGCAGCAGTGACACCACAGAGATTCCGCCCTGTAGTTTTTTAATATCTGAGCACCTAACAATCAATAATGATAATAAATACAAGTGAATTTCAAGTGCTTGGTTTGGGTTTTATTCTCAAAAATTGTAGAAAAATAAAGTCATTTTGTTTGACTAGGCTGAATATAAACTAGTACTCTTGTGGTTAAATTGCTTCTTGTGGTTATGTTAAACTGTAGGCAATTTGTGCATCTGAGAAAAAAAGAAAGTGTACATTTGTGTTGAATTTTCTGACTGGGACAAAAAAAATCCACTGTTATTCTAACAACTGTCATGTCATTGTTACTGCCATATGCAGATGATAGAGGAAAATTTGTTGAAATTCATGAAATCTCAGGGAGTTTATTTTTTGCAGATAGCGTCGCAATTCCATTGCAATACTCTAGTGTTATTTGTGTTACAGTGTTACAAATCTGTTTGGTTGTTAAGCTCTGCTTACTATTTATTCTGTGCATTAAGTTATAACATAAAGTGTTGCACTGTATTTAGTGTACGTGTGTTTGCAATTTCCACCTTAAAAGAGTCTACAGGGCTTATCCATGTAATATAACACTACTGAGTCTGGATTTATAAAAATCCAAGCCTTTATCTTATTATGAGTCTGGAGAGGGAAGACGCTGAAACTGGAGAAACAGGGAGGAGGTGCAAAAGTGGAAAGGGGGATCAGTGCAAGGGGGGTGCCAGACTATCAGGAGGGAGGAATAAGAAGTACACAAGAAGGGGGAGGGAGTGACAAACATTGTGTTGCTTGGTTTAGGTTAGTGGGTCATAAATTCCAAAAGATGAGAAGAAAGGAATGGGCAAAAAGGGAATGAGGTAAATCAACCACTGGGAGAAGATCGAAACAGCAAAAAGGAGGGTTTGTTTGACCAAGCTGACTGATTTCTCTGCGTTCCCCCAGACATGGAGGAGTCTGCACACTATCAGCAGTGCAAAGTAGTGCAAAAGTGAGTGTCAAAATAAAATGTTCAAAAAAAAAAAGCCACATACTTTCACAAAAAGAATCTCACCACTCACGTGGGATGAAAGCTTCCAGCTCTATTTTTCATGCATTCAAACTATTTGCACTTTCAGAGATATAAAAAAGTATTTTGGTTGCAGGTGATAGGATTCACGGTCAGCTTTTCCCACCAGGATTTATTCAGTGATGTGAACTAACAAAATGTTACTTGTAGAAGTAGGATCTGAGTCAAGGTCCTTACCCAGTGATAAGTGGAAGCCATTGAAACTATTGTAGAATTCCATTAATATGGTTCTTTCTGTGTCGTGCCTGTGTTTGGTGGTAGATAATTGGAAATAACCCCCCCCCCCTTCCTCTCTTTGCTGTCGTCACCCATGTTCTGAACATTATTGTGGGTGTGAAAGCATTTAATTTCTAATTATACCATCAAAATGTCCTTAAAGTGAGCTTGTGTGCAGCCTTTATGCAATAACACCCTGTGGTATTTAAATCAAATTTGAAATTTGAACCTTCACTGAAACACGAGTATTTTTTGGGATTTTGTGGAACAATGGTCCAGTTTTGAGTTGACAATAAAGCCATAAACTCTCCAAATTGGCCATAGCAAAAGCATTACATGTAGGATTGGACACGGCTGAGGGGGTACGCCCCCAAAAAAACTGAAAGACAGATGTTGGGCTTGTAAAAGTCACCCACACACACACTGTCTGTCTGTCTGTTACAGTGACTGACTGCAGGCGTGTGTATGCAACATTTGCTGTCAGACTGACCATGTGTCTGCAGTCACCCAATCATTTACAGACAGATGCAGGCTTGCTGGACAGTAGACGGACAGACAGTAACAGATAAGGCCAGTACAGACAGATAAAAATATCCCTATAGCATCATTTAGAGGAAAGAGGCAGCTTTGTAATATGTGCTAGAAGATTTAAATCGCTGCCATGCAGACAGCTTTCCTGTGATGTGAAGATAGGTGGTCAGGACCAGAGAGGATAATCTTAATGGACTGATCATCTGTCTCTCAGCCCCACACACAAACACTGAGGAGGGTTTATATATCTCGAAAGCTTTAAACTGCTTTCTGCTGAAATCAGCTTAAAGAGAGATTTATTGTAAAGGAAAGTAAGAACATCAAATAATTCCATTTTATATTGAACCGTGTAGATGAATGCTACTATTGATTTCCAAGGGTGAGGAGAACTGAGTTCAATTCAGGTTTGGGTTTAAATTGGGCCTAAATTGGGTCCACTGGTTTGATGCCGTCCATGCACATACATGTGCATTTAATTAATGGCAGATTGATGACAGTATTCTTAATGGGACTAATGGAAACCACTTCAACCAGTGCATGCCACACAGAAACATGTCCAAGTCCCCGCCAGTTATCCAGATGGCTACACACACAGAAACACACACAACTTTGATGTAGCATCTACTAACACGTCTACTCTTGTGTTGAGAATTTTAAAAAGTGCCTCAAAAAAAAAAAGAAAAAAAAAGTTTCCCAAAATTCTGACGTCACTTTAAACACAGTCTCCATTAATTTGTGTGACGATCACAGAAGATTCTCACAGGAAGGACAATAAAGTCACAAGTCTAGCACAAAACAACAGCTTTAATTGATGAGACATTCATGTGTAGCTGGTTAAAGGAAGGACACTGGGCTGTGTTTTAGGCACCAAAATTCCCAACACATTAGGACAACACAGCGACAATGACACAGAGACACCAAAATATCCAGATGACGATGACAGAATGTTAGTTACCTTATAATAACTAATGGATTTATAATCAAACTCGCACACAAAAATTGGTGACATTTCTGATCTGTTTGATGTAGGAAGTGTGTATTATCAGTTATTTGGACTTCTGCTACTCTATCTGCACACTACAGAGAAACCACATCCTCTCTGAGCGAGGGATGGACGTAATTTACTGAGATTAATGAGAACTTATGTAGAACCTGCCAAACTCACTTTCAAAGATGTGTCCTGTATAATCTGATCTGACAGTATTTCTGCCTCGCTGAGCCTTTGTTGGGTCTCTGTTATTATTGCAATTAATTAAATAAACTGTTCTGGAGCACAGCCGCCAAATCTTCTGTCTGCCAGGACACCGTATGCTAAAGAAATTGAAAAGGGCATCTTTTTAACTGTTTTTTTACCAATCAATGTGGCCTGGTGTAAAATCAACAGATGCCTTGGATTTTTGTAAAAAGGCAAATAGGTTAACTGGAATTTATATGACGTATTCCATGATAGTTTAACAAGATGTTCCCAAAAATAAAACTCTAAAAGTTTACTGTGATTGTCAGTGGGAAAACTTTGGGGCATGCCCAAGTGATTCTTTTTTAACCAACCTGTCACAGCACAAATGTGATTAAAACTGCTCAGCTGGTGAGCTTGTGAAGGTGGGTGAAGGTTAACACCCAACCATGCAGGACAGCTCTGCAGTATTGTAGCACTTAGAACCAGGATTCTTCATCAGGGTGCAATGAAACCACAAATGGCTTTTAATAAAGTCTCAACATGGAATCGGAATGCTGGTGTGAGTGAGATGGCTTTAAACGGGATGGTGAACACAGGAGGGTGACGTGAACACTGACACACTGAAACAATACATCTACACACTGACAAATGAGCTTTTATGGACTTTTAACGCAAAAACAATTGACTACAACAACTAAAGACTGTGACCAACACGGTGACAAGGATGACTGCAGAAGATGTGGCTCAGCTCACAACTGGCCAGTTGTAACTCACCCTTCTCAGTACGTCCAATGTGAGCTGTATGCAACAAAAGCAAAGCAGAGAAAGAGAAGTTAAGGCTCAGAATGAACTGAAATGTAGAGAAAGCACAGGTAGTTTCACACCCCAACACCCCAGTTAAGTCTTCAACTATGATAATAGAGCAAGTAGAAGTAGAAGTGAAACAGGCGCTGCAAGGAGATCATGCAAAGGCTTCACGAATAATGTGCACAAAGCACATTTAAAAAGGAGGAGGAATATGTGACCAAACAGATGCTCAACCTCAAAACTCTCCCCTGTACCTTAGCCAGGATTCAAGACTGAAAATAATCATTTCCCATACTGTCATCACTTTCCAGCGCTGCTTCCAAACCTACTCTCATCCTCAAGTACACACACACACGCACACAACAGCCATTTCTCCATGATATATCATTATCATCACGCGCAAGGCTACACAACTGGTGCAGAGGCTGCTCACATCTGTGTGTTTGAGGGAGTGAGTGTGCACACTGTAATGTAATTAATCAGCAGAGTGTTGATTACTTAATCTGTCATTAGCCAGCCTGGTGTGTAAGAGTGTACGTGTGTGTGTGTGTGTGTGTGTGTGTGTGTGTGTGTGTGTGTGTGTGAGGCAGCGGGGTGTTTCGAGGTCCCTCTGCACTGACAGCTGTGAGCAGAGCCAAACAGGGCAGAGTAGAGATTGATGATACTGGACTAATACCATCATTCATCAGGGATGTGATATTTCAGGGATTTGGGATTTGTTGTGGACGCGCAGCCTTCCTTCATTTCCAACGGGACATTAACACTTTACTGGATCACTTCCTGCTCAATGATGAGCAGTTTGCACTTCTTTTCCTTGCCAGTAAAGTTACCACTGCCTTCAGCATGAGCCATATTTACGTCCTTTGCTTCTTTTTTTTAGGGACGAGCAGATGAACAGAACCATCAGATGTCTTTGTTTCTTTAATGTTTCACATGTGAGCTTAGTCCTACACGGCCTTAAAATGGCTAAATGTAATTCTAAACATTTACCTCATCCAGCAGTAACATGGGGTGGGGGGGGGTGTCATTTAGCCCTGCAGCTGGGGATTACCTGCATTGTGGGGTATCAAATTCCACTTCAGTTAAAAAAAGGCCACACAATGGCCAGCTTTAGGCCTGACATGCATTTTACTTCAACTGTACTTTGGAAACATTATTAACATATAACTGCAAATTCCAATGATTGGGAATGTATGGCCTCATATTCTGAGAGGTGGAGTTGAAGACTACTCCCACAAACAGTGGAATCGATTTGTTGAAGGCAGTTTTTATTGGAGACTCAGAGGGGAAAGATGATGATAGCATGGAGTGCTACTAAAATACAGCTGTTTACCATCAGCTGAGGAATCTCTTGGCTCTGAATTACTGATATTTAACTTGGCCAGATTTCAAACCTCGCCCATGGTTAAAATCTTCATAAGTGCTGTGGTAAAAACAGCGGTTTTGGGGAAGTTCACATGCTATAGAATATTTTTTAAAAAAAGTAAATAGGTCAAATGGAATTTGTATGACCTCTTCTAATAATAATTTAATAAGATCTTCTCATTTTAAAGGAAACTTTGAGCATGATTTCTGCCTTGAACTCTGATCCAGATTCTTTTCCGTGTTGTATCAATCCATGTCAGTGGGAAGAGGGTTAAGACACCAAGTAGCAATAATGGATTTTTCAACGCATGCCCTCGAAATCACACACATGCTCACACTCTAATGAAGGATTAGCAAATAATTTCTCTCAACAGAATAATTTAATTTAGCACATAAGCTTGTGTACATGGGGACTTAACTCTCAATGACGGAAGAAATGCACTTTCAAGAAGATGGATTTAAAAGACAAAAAAAAAAAAAAAAAAAACCAACTTCATACCACACAGGCAGACTCGTGCTGACCTCAGTGATGTTTGAGTCAACAATTTTACATTGACCCTGAAAGACAGCCGAAGCATTAAGGGAAATAAACATACCAGCATTTCATTTGGTGACACGTGAGTGGAATAGAAATATATTTTTCACATGAATTTCAATGAGTGGAGAAACATTTTGCATGTTCATCGATGTACGACTGTACTCCAGGGGGCTTTAAATCATTGGCCTCTCTCATTTGGTGACAGCATCACACAAGTTGACACATTCGCTCCACACATGCATGGGACATGGAAGAGGAACACACACACAAGAGCACACACACACACACACACACACACACACACACACACACACACACACACAGCCTCCTGCTGTTTTCACAGTCTCTTGAGTGGAGGAGATGCCCGTGGCCAAAAGTGTTGCGTTTCTTGTTTTTTCTCCCCTCCTCCCTCTGTCCTCTTTCTCACTCTTACTCTCTTTTTCCTGCCTTTCTCCAGGCACAATATGAATTTCAGTTCATCAAGCAAGTGAAGCCAAAAACTAATTATAATTAAACTAACTTGGTTTTAATATTCAAAATATTATAATAATTGACAATTGTAATTAAACCCGCTCAGATGTTGAGCAGCATTGGCACCCTTTTAATTCTTTCTAATGGAAAACAGTTATTTCACTTCATTAAAGACGAGGAAAATCTGTGTCAAATTTCAGCCAGCCAGAATACAGATTTAACAAGTTAAACCAAGTCAAATTAGAATAAAGTCGGACACTTCACAAAGACACGGTCACATTTAGAACACTGACTTTGGACGTGACAGGTTACGAAACAGACGAGCGAGAGAGAGAGAGAGAGAAAGAGAGGGGGGGGGCAGATTTATATAAACACAATAAATTACCATTTGCTTTTTGAAAAGAGGAGAGAATTAGAACACAAATTAGAAAATGAGGCATATCAAGGTGACCGCGTTGGTGTTGGATAACGGACAAATCAATGTCACCAACTGTTCTTGTCCTTGACATCAGAGAACAAAGCGAGGGGCTCACAGAGATCCTCTTATTCAGCTGCTTCTGAAATCAAACATCTTCCACTGACCCTGCTGATGAGCAGGCCGTCGGATTCACCAGCAAGAAAGGAAAATGTGCTATGAAAGTGCATTTATTTGGCATCTTGGCTGAGACATTTTACCTTTTGACAGAGCAATGAATGACCTCGCTACAAATTGGGATTTATTTTTCTTTTTAATCCTTGAGAAAGAAAAGAATGCAAAAAATGTTTTATACCCAACACCGTCTCCATCTCCTGCTGTTAGTGGCAGTATCTACTCACTAGTATTTACTTGCAAATTAAGTGCAGTTCGATTCCCAAGAGGCCTCAAAGAAATTCCACACATTTTGCAACCCCCAGGGACCAAATGGCCAGGAGCAGAGGGGGGTTAATGGTGGGAGTGTGTGTGTGTGTGTGGGGGGGTTAATTAATGTGTAATTTTGAGTCAGAATCCTGCGCTTTGAGACATTTTCGGGTTAATTCAAAAACTGACATCAAGTATAAGTTAAGTAAATGCGGTTCTTTTATTTGGGGGGGGGCTCGCAATGACTAGGTTCGCAACATTCATCTGTAATAAGACAGGCGGTATTAAAACTCTCCGCAGCCACGCAGGCAGACGCCGCCGAGAGGACAGTTTAGTCTGCACGGACAGACTAAGGACAGACCAGCAGACCAGTCGAAAAAAGAAAAAAACGGGGGCGAGCAGGTATGAAAACTGGAACAAGAGGAAAAACCCGAAGACGAGATTTCCACAAGAGAGAGGAGAGAAGAAATAAAAAAACAACAAAAAAACTCCCGGTCGTGCGCTAAACGCCACCAAAACGCACGGCTGCGCTTGGATCAGGTCCCAGAGGAGCACTAACCACAACGCGCCGTCATAAACCGCATATTCACCGCGTGTAAAGAAGGAAAACTACCCCATCACACCCTTTTAAACTCCCATGTTCCCTCCACTGAACATTTAATCACGGCGAATAAAGTTACGAGACGATCTCTTTACGTGCGCATCGCAGGATAGAAGAAATGTACACACACACACACACACACACACACACACACACACACACACACACACACAAAACATGAATCTTGCACAAGCTTTAAATATATTTGGGCTCATTGCGCACGGGAACTTTTTCTCTATCCATGTCGGGGACGCGGCATCGCTACGGTGATCTGCGGTTCCATGCAGACAGAAAAAGGTCGGACGCGTTTAAAGTACGCGCAGATTGACTCTAAAAGACTCTAAAGTATTAACCGATCCTAAACGTCGCGCATTTGCGCCTTTCCGACGACGTCGACTTAATCAAGAAAATCTTCATTCCGGAGTTCCGATGATCCAAAAAGAAAGTTAGTTTCAAAGCAAGGACCTGCGAATGGGCGCAGTCACCAGGTGGCTGTTTGGAGTTGTGCACATTTGCTTTGCAAACATTCGCAAACAGCTTCCGGGCGACGCAACAACGAGAGCGCACACGAACTTTCCCCCGACACCTGTGAGAAATGCACGGAGAAAACGACGACCCCCCCCCCACCAAAAAAAAAGTGAAACCCTGGTTATAGCCCCTCACCTGTCGCGATCTGAGTGGAGACGGCCGAGGGCAGAGCCAGCAGTCCCAGCAACACGGACCAAAGTCTGTCCATGTTCACAAAAACCAGCGCTGCGCGCCGCGCTGCTCGCTCCGTGACTGTTCTCCGCCGTGAAAAGTTTGTTTCCAGCGCTTCTCCGCGTCGCCCTCTTCCTCCTCCTCCTGCTCCGGCTTCTGCTCGGCTCTCGGCTCCTCCGCAGGTCCGGTTACTCCGCCCGTCGTGCCGGACTCGGCCGCCACATTCTCTCTCCTCTGTGAGGGGTCTCTGATCACCTCCTGAGGGTCTGTGGACCAGAGAGTTCGGTTTAGGAGGAGAGAGAGGGAGGGAGGGGGGAGCCAGAGATAGAGAGGGAGGGAGAGGAGGGAGGGAGGGAGAGAGAGAGGGAGGGAGGTAAAAAAAAAATGCGTGACGTCACCAGCAGAAGCGTTTAAAAAGTGAGTTTTTTGACTTCCAGCAGCACTATCTATCTATCTATCTATCTATCTATCTATCTATCTATCTATCTATCTATCTATCTATATTTATTTATCTATCTATCTATATTTATCTATCTACCTATCTATCTATCTATCTATCTATCTATCTATCTATCTATCTATCTATCTATCTATATTTATCTATCTGTCTATCTATATCTATCTATCTATCTATCTGCACATACATACATGGAAATCAATAGTGACATATTCATGACACATTTAATGTGGCAAAAACAAACAAACAAAGTCAATAGGGCAGCTTTATCTGTGGAGGCTAATGCTGTAGTAGATATTCATCGGGAACCTAAAATGCAAATGCACCACAGTAGAGTGTGTAGTGGAGCACGCATGAGTACTTTATTTCTTATCAGCAGGTTTCTGAATTTGAGTTATGTTGAACATATGTGTACAATGCATGTTCTTTCGACACCTCTGTTCACTGTATGGCTAAAAAGACCTCCTACCTGTCCTTAAAGAGTCCCAGGGGGGCTGCTGGAGCACCCAGGGGTCACCGGGTGAGGGGATGCACCCCCGACAGGCCTTTGACGCGCACATTCCCAGCTAACGTCCATGCTGATGTATTCCAGGCTTGTTTCCCTTCGACGACGCTCCCTGCATCGTATCAGGCCAAGACAGACGCTTTGGTTCGGTACCTTGCCGCGGCGAAACTGCGGCCTTTCGCCCGTTCCTCCCCACACTCGCTCTGTCGGAAGACTCAGAGAGCTTAAGTGCTAGCCTCAGCTTCTGCACAGACAGTGAATACATTCCCTGACATTCATGGGTACCTGGGAAGTTGACGTCCTTTGGCCCTGCGTCTGGCGAAACCGCAGGTTCTCGGGCTCTTATTTTACATTTTCTCCACACACAGTGTTCTATACTCTTCCGTGAAATTTTGATGCTGGCTACATTAGGAATGACATTTGCATGTGCAAACTGCATTCCGCTGTTGCCTTCTTTCACATTTCAAAGTGGGCGTTTTGAATCGAGGCGTACGGGCAATTTTTTGAAGCGCTTATGGCTCCGACATTCGCGCTGCAGATGCTCGCTCTGGTGTTTTGGGGTTTGTTTTTTTTTTTTTTTTTTCTCTTTTTTCCACATCATTTCCCCCCTCTCAGTGTAGATGTTTCTGCGCCTCTCTCCTGCTGCTGTATTTCATCCATCACTCCCGACAAAACAATGTTTCGGGTGATACCTGTCCACAGGTGCAACAAAAACCAGCAGTCATTCCAATGTAATAACAAATCTGCGGGGAGAGCTGTGGTGCAAATGGACAGCGGGAATAAATAGATTTCGGGTTTGGAAATGACCCCCCCTTCAGACCCCTGAGTCAGCCGCAATGTCCTTTTGTGGACGGTGTCCCAGTACTTGACTTCTTGTCGAACTCAATGGAGCTGAGGCAATTTAATGTGATTTTGTCTCCAAATGTGACATCTCGCGTCTGCTCTGTGATGGATGGGGAGTTTCAGCCTTGTCCCTGAATGAGGACAGAACTGCTGGAGCTATTTTTTAAAACAGTTACACACAGTGACATTTTCAGTGGAGCTTCGTGTATCTATGGCTTCCAGGCGGATTTATCAAGGCGGCAAAGCAAAGGCGTTTGCGCCGAAATCCCTGATCCCTGACTGACTTCACCGTTTCCTTCACCTGTCCAAACAGTCATATATGGAACCGATGAGCAAGCGCGAGAAGTAAATGAGAGCGATTTAATTTGCTTTTAAAACAGACCTATACTGACCATCAAACAGTCCTACCATTGGCCCAGAATGTTGATTTATGGGCTGAAATCGCCCAGTAAAATAAGACCCAGAATGATTAACACCTGCCTTCCCTTCCAACCTGTTAAATCCAAAAGCTTCCTCTCAAAAAAAAAAATCTGAAAAAAATCTGTTGAAAAATTATGCTTTAAAGCAGGCACTTCTCTATCTGATGATAAAGAAAAATTTGACGGAAGAAATGAAATGTGATTGTGGAGGAAAAAAAAAAAGAAGAAAATATTTTTTGCCTATGGCAGAAATGAAAACCCACTGCTCCGACTGTCGAAAAAGACGAGAGGAAACAAAGAGGGTGGTGACGTTAGCGGGACCTGAGGTCAGATCGTTTCATTTTGCCATCCTTTCATTTGCAGCCTGAATAGAAACAGCATTTAAAATTTTTATAAAAGCTTCGGCCTTGGCTCTTTTATGATTAATATGGGATAGATTTCAGTGTAAAAATGTCAATATCTGCTGCATTGGGTATGAAAATTCACGTCAACTTGACTCTGGGTGTCAATGGGATTAATTATATATGCCAAAAAAGATGCAAAAACAACCAATATTTGGGAAAAAAAAACAATGGATTTATGGTAATAGGAGTGTTTGTGGAAGCAAGCAGATCGAAATGGTGATGATTATATTGGGTGGGGAGAACTGTCTGTGCAGGTTAGACCCTGTGCCTTTACCTAGGGGGGTTAGAATGGTCGACGACCATTTGAAGGCTGATGATTAAATCTATTTCATACACTTTTGATATAAAAGCAAGAAAAGAAATTCACCTCTGTTCCCCTGAAAAGTTTTGATTTGTGCCAATTCAGAGAGAAATGGAGGTGAGTTAGACCAATGTCAAAAAATGTCAAAAAAATAATTGTGGGGTGGGGTTAATATTAATGATTATGGGGAAGGAAATTGACCTCAGGCATCAGTGGACCGATGAGTATTTTTGGAGAAGGGTGAGGTGTCCTTGTGTAATAGCACGGCACTTCATTAGTTACCTGGACTGTCTAATGATGAAGAATACATGTCAATTGAAGAGTACAACATGACATCATTTGGAACTCTCTGCAAATCAGAACACTTTCTAAAGAGAAATTCAGCCCAGGAAGTGACTTATGCATATTTAGTGTCGCTGTGCTTCTTCAGCACAGACATACCAGCCTATAGTTTCTAATTACATTGTCCTCTCTAAACTGAGAGTTGTCCCTCTTTAAATAACCTTGTGTTCTTTTGTTGTGCGCTCTGTGTGAGCTGCCTGGAGAGACCCGACTGTGCAAATGATAAGCTTGTCAAGAAGGGCAGCGTAAAAAGAAAGAAAAGAAAAATCCTCTGCTGCTTTGATCTTTTGGATGTTCCAGTCCCAAGATTTGAATCAAAATAGTTACAAATGGGTGCAGAGCTCACAGCTTAAAAGTAAAATTCCTATTGTTTTCTTTTTATTTAGTTTTATCTCTGGCACTTTGAGATTTCCGAATGAAAAGTGCTTTATAAATGCAAATTATATTATTGTTATTATTATTATTACTGAGGTTTATTTTTCCACTGAATACTGTATTCTGTTTGAGTTGGCAGAGCCTGGTTCCATGTTTGAGCTCTTGGGTGTGTCAGATATTCTGACTCAAGGTCAATGTAGTGGGAGGGAACAGCATATGAACGTGAGGGGAAGACGGGGGGAGAAAGTTTGTGCTCGTTATTTCTCTCATGCGCGCTCAGGTCGGAGGCATGCAACCCGGCAAGACAGCCAGCGAGAGTGCAAATATTTCACTCGCGAAATATGCACTTGGACCGCACGCGTCCCGCATCCGCGCATGCACTCGTAAACATAGCCAGAGCCTGTTCCTCAGCCCATCCCTCAGCACTTCAGGGACACTTTTGCGCTCAGCGGTGCAGAGAGAGGTTTTCTTTCCAGCCGGCTGACAACCAGATGAAGGAAACTCTTGTTTAAACAGAAGCTATGAAAAGAGCCACCAGACGTTGCGCCCGTTGCACGGCTTCCTTCCCCCTTAAAGATTAGAATGTCTTCAATCCTATCCCTGCTCTCCCCGATGACTGCGCGTGGTGACAGAATGTCAGCGCGTCTGCGACTCTGAGGCAAGAACACAAAGTTTTCATTTGCCTCTTTATGTGCCATCTGAGGATATTTCCCACAACAAGTGCAGATACGCTGTCACGTCGACGTGTCTCTCTCTCTCTTTTTTTTTTTTTTTCTCCAGCAGAAATCATGACTTGTATCTGCAGCGAGCTTGAGTGTGAGACAAGCTATGTTAAGATGGCCTGTCAGAGCGGCTCAGGCAAAAAGAATCCAGAGTTTAGACGCTGAAAAGGGCCCTTGTGCCAGCGCGCAAAGATAAACGGGCACTCACAAGTGTGTTTGGTCAAGTGTGTATATAAGGCAATCGCGGCTAACAACAGACTGTGGGTTCTCGCTCCTTTCTTTGCTGGTCGCCGACAGGCCGAGATGGTGTCCAGGCTGATCTTAGCGCCCCCCAGCAGGACTCGGTAGCCCTCGGTAGCACTTGGGCTCCAGCAGGTCCCCCCCCGCCCTGCTCCTCCTGTCTGATTTGCTGCAGATGGAAATACCGACGGGCCAATTTTTTGTCTTTTTTTAACTTTGTTTCACACCAAAGGATCATCTTTTGCATCTCAGGTTGTTATAAGGGACGCATAAGGGGCAGAATGTGTTGTGTGCATGTGTGTGTGTGTGTGTGTGTGTGTGTGTGTGTATTTCAGTTCAGCTTGGCCTGGCACTGCCAACATGTCTGCTCATCTGTTACCATGACAATGCCATGCCATGGCAGGCCAACGCCATGTGGTTGCTATGGCAACGCTCACCCCTTTCATTTTTGGCCCGTGCCTGTGATCCAGGTGTACTAGCCAGCTGGTGATGACAGGTGGATGGTGGGAGTGAGCGTTGGTATCTGTTTTAGCACTGATAAAAACCACACGGATCCTGCAGGAGGACGTCAAACACACACACACACACAAACATACGCACCCACACACACACACACGGGTCTGCGGCTGCATGGAAGTTCGCACTTCCGCTGTTTCCTGATGGCCTTACCCTCATGCCGTGGCTCAAACACAGGTTTTTGGGTTTCTACACAAACCCTCAAACGCCTTGATGAAGGAAGCCGGTGAGAGTGGCTTGTTTAATGAAAAAAAAAACCTCAACACAACAGGAATGCCAAAACACCACCGGAACTCAAGTTCAAAGTGCCATTTCAAGCAATGGTCTATGCTTTAGTAGCTTTTAATATCGGCAGCTCTCAGTTGAAAAGTGGGCAGGTTTCTTGTCAATTGGTATTTTCTTGTGTGATTGCTTCCACCCTTTCTGCTACTGAAGGTGCTTCAGTTCCACTTCCTGTTGCCACATTTTTCATTATCATTTCCCTTCATTCCAGCATGCACGGTGGTCTGCTCATAAACAACAGGACTGGAGGACAGTTAACAAAACGCTACAGCAGTCAGCATCTCGCACGAGCCAGAGGACAAACCGACGAATGTTTCGCCAAAAACAGAGCAAAGCTCAGGGTGTGGTTAGCATCTGCAGATCATCCGCCGGATCACCAAAACAATAAATGATCACCTCAGTTCCACTGGAGCAAGTGCTGTGTAAAGGTTATATTTTTGTTTATCAATGTACAACAGTTATGTTTTATGAAGCATCCCAATTTCTTATGACCTTGGATAAACTAGTTTATGATTCTGCTCAAGACAAAGTTAGATTGTACAATAATAATATTTACAGAATGAATGCTGTAAAGTGAAAATGAGATAATTATTATCGTGTACTACTGTATGTAAGCATGTTTGTTCTTTTATTTTTATCTGTCATTAAAGTAATAAATTGTCCGGAACGCTGAAATCTAAAATTCATAATTTGTCTACAGGAAGGCATTCTTTTATTAAACATATTTCCTTTTGTTGGTCTCTCCTTCAGCGCTTATCATGCTGAATGTGTGAAAATATCTGGTGAGACTGTCATCATTTCTAATACATACTGTGTCTTCCTGCAAATCGTCTGGAATGTAAAATATTGGGATGCAAAATTTTGGGTCAGAGGGTTTAAAATTGAGATTCACAGCAGGAGAGGACATGAAAGATGACATGACGCTTCAGAGCCCGTGCAGGACTTTGCTCTTGCCAGAGGAGAGGTGTGAGAATGTTCCCCGTTTGTTCTTCCCGCGCGTGTGTGTGTGTGTTTGTGTCAGTGCAAATGTACACCATATTCATTAATATGTATGTGTGTGTGTGTGCCTGCAGAGCAGAGAGGAGGTAAATTCATATCAGAGTGTTTTTGCTACAGGCATTGTAATAATGGCAGTTTTTAATAACTGTGCTTTATAATCATTTAGCGCTGATGACGTACGCACACAGGCGTGTCCACACACACTTCTTGAGGCACAATGTAGATGTGATAAGCGCTGAAGCTGAACTTAAGGATGGAGGGCACAGAGAGAGATAGATCAGACAGATAGGCCCAGAAACAGAGAGGCTTTCACTGTAACAACATAACTATTTATGCATGGAAATGCTGAAATTTGGAATGACTGATGGATGAAGAAGCTCAATAAATAAAATTCACACACAGATTTAAAGGATTGAGGCTTGCTGTAGTGTGTTTGGACTCATCCATTACATGGTTCACTATCATAAAAAAGTGTGCTCCATAAAAATCAATGAAAGTACATGTTTGTTTGCAAAATATGGTGTCGTGGAAGACTAAATAGGTAGAAAATGGAAATGCTCCAGTACATCCCCCCCCTGTGAAGGAGCGATAGCTGCACTGTGTGGTAGTTAGAGTCCAGCAACGCAGCGTCCTCTCCTCTGAGGGTTGGACAGGTACTGAGTGAAGCTGAGCTGAGTGAATTGGCTGCTCAGATGGGTCATTAGCTTTTTGCCCTCATGATCGATCTATGAAAGAAGGAGAAAGAGGGGGAGGGAATCAAACGGAGTGGCCCAAACAGGATTGTCCAGGTTAAATGGATTAAAGTGTCCAGAACGCTTTGTTTTAACTTAATGTCACACGTGCAATAAGTGAGGCCGATGAGGCGGCCATTTTCTGACCTGTCGTGTGTGACAATGTATTTGCCGTATTTAGAAGCACGAAATTGACGCGCGGGGGATTCATAAACCCAGCAAAGAGGATTAGTGAAGTTTCAGTCATCCAGCTCATTTACTCAACAGAGTGGCCGCAGCGACTCTTCAGAGCGAGTGGTTAGAATGGGTCAAGCTGAGAGACGTCAAGATTCATCATTTCCAAACGTGTTATTATAATCCACTGTTCTATTCTGGTGGACTCATTAGTGTAATTGGGCCTAGTTGATAGAAGTTCTTCCCTCTAACAGTACTCTGCGTGTCAAAATAATTTTTCAATAAAAACTTGGCCCTTATATGCTTCAGAACATCAAATGCCATCAAATGACAAGTGGAACCAAGAAAACATTTGTATTTCTTCTCCTTTTCTAATGCTCGAAATCAATATATTTTATGTTAATTAGGTCTAAATAAACAAAACACAGCATAATGATTGCCAAAAATTTCACATTAAACCCAACTGCTTTAGTCACTGGTGACACTGCTCACATCCATTGGTGGTGGGGGGGGGCTACAGAAAATCAAAAACCAAAATAAAAAAATAATCAAAACCCTTGTGACCACACATTTTAGGAGTAAACTCAATGATGGTCCACTGAAAGGAAAACAATTTTGCAGGTTTATTTTTAAAAAGAGATGATGCAGCTGACCTTGGGAAAATCGCATGAAATCTAAAAAATGTATTTCTTACTACCCAGGACAGAAAATAGATATTTAATCACTGTTCCACAGCCATCTTCCCTCTGTGAACACACCCAGCCAAGACCAATTGTGATGAAGTCATGGTCAGTATCTTATTGTGGCATATTTTCTTTTTACTTACAGCTCTTTTGTGGAGCTTCATATGTCTTCTAAGAGAACCATGTCCATGCACACTCCTGTTGCAGTGACATCACTGCTGGGATTGCATAAAAAGCCTGCAGCCTTTAGGACCCTTCATGGAGACCCCAGGTTGACTTATTGGCATTCGTAGCTGCCTGCCTGGTTGCTCGATAACATGGTTAGTAAAGGGAGATTTGCTGTAATTATTATCTGATCAATTTATAGTTGGCACAAAAGAGAAAGACACACACACGCACACACACACCCACGCGCACAGAGTGGATGAGGCTGTTATTTCTACACTTTAACACATTTATAATTAAATGTCAAATTTGCTGAATATTACATATCTAAATCGGTATCTGAAGGTTAGAACAAGTAGAAAAATGGAAGCAGGATGTTTGGCTTGATTTTGACAGAACCGATGAGTCACAGTCGGTGCCCAAAGCCACTCTGCTCAAGCCGATTTGGGGGAGCAACAACAGACTGGAATAGAAAGATAGATGGTGGCAGATTTAGAGCTTCCACAGTCCAGTTCCACGGCAACGCCAGCAACATCAATCCGAGACGAAAACTCCATCAGTCTGCTGGAAATGATCCACTTGGAGAAGCAAAGCTGAGAGGTATAACTGCCTCGCGGGGAGCGTGCTATAGTCCTCAGACTGGACACGCTCGTCCAAGACGCTCGGGCACCATAGTCTTCCTGCCTCGATATCCCCGCTCACTGAGTTTGTCGATGGACGTAGCTTGAGGATTGGAGGGAGGCCGTTGGTTTAGTCTGTGGACATTTGCGCAGAATGAATATTCTTAATGCAGTGCTCCGATCATTAGGTGTGGGTTTGACGGCTGCCTTGGCAAATGAAGCAAGGCTCATGACAACCTGCCAACTGGACAGAGGCTGGCTATGAATAATCATGAGTTTCAGACTGAATGTCAACAAAGAACCAGCATGCTGCCCTCACTAATTTAGTGCAGGTTCCACGCGCGCCGGCACATGGGTTTTCATGGGTTTATTAAAGATTTTACTCTTAAATATCGTGTTGTTGCGCTAATTAAATATATTCGCAGAAGCTCCATATTCTTATAGAACCACAGAATCATGTAATGTATGCGTTGTCCCTTCCACCGCCCAATGGGTTTACTTTATACTGATTTTATTCTTTGTCAGGCCAGTCTGCTGACTCCTTTAAGTAGCCATTCACAAATATTTTCAATTACTGGTGGCAGGGACACTCATTCAAAGTAACATTCACACATCTTTCTTCCCACCCTCCTAATAAATGTGTCCCTGTGGCTTTTGTTTTTATAAGGCTACATGCACGCAGTGTAATTTGGAAGTAGAATTTTTGGTTCCTAACAGGACAAACTGGAACAAACTGGAGGCAGGAAAAATTAAATTGAACCAAAAGAGCCAAAGCCAAAGAAAACCCTAATGCATCTGTTCTTCCTGCATTTGTCTCTTCCTTTGGAGATCTTGTATTCACTTGAAACTGGCTTGTCTGGCCATATTCTGGTGTCACCATCTGCAGTTGCGCAGTGGGTCGCTTCCCACCTACAAAAGTGGCAAACTATTGCCTCAGTGGGGGCCTTGCAAGTATGCTGTCAATACATTTGAGAGTTTGAATAATTTTTTAAAGCTTTAATTCAGGAGTGGGAAAAGTACAATGCAAATATGAAAACCTATTATTTGAGTTGATGTGTGCGTGTGTACTATATGTGTCTGTGCATGTGTGTGTGTCTGCCTTGTCTTGTCTGAAATGCCAACCCCTCTTTTCTTTCTTAAGGTTTCCCTTATAATTAATCACCCATGCAATTATACTGTAAGAGAGAGAGAGAGAGAGAATAAGGAGGTAGAGAATTAAAACATATATCTGAATCTGCTGTTGGAGGGAGGAAAAACTGAAATGAAAATGTCACTATATTTAAAGATCTCCCTCACCTCCTCGGTCCTGCCAAGGGATAATGAAAGAAGTCCCATTCTGAAATCTTCCTCCACATGCTCTGCCCTGTCCTCTTCCGCCTCCCGTTCATGTGCGCCCTACAGAGCTGGAACCACTGGCCAGTCAACATTGCCCGGCCACCTGTGAGTGTCGGCCCTCTCTCTGGAGGGGCACAGAAAGAGGACTCAGGCCCGACTGCATTTCTGTTTCATTCAGCGGTTTCTCGTCGCTGAACGATGCTGGCGTGTAGCTCATGCAGTTCTTCCCGCTGTACTTCCTACACACCACATCCAGAAATGCCATAATGTCCTAAATGGCTCGCTGTAGCATCGTCCCCCTTTGAGACTCCACTAAAGGTCATTTAAAGCACACAGTTTGTTACTGTGTGCTTTAAATTTTTATTTTTCTACAACTTCATTACTCATCACAAAGAGCCAGCCTGCTCTCTCTTTTGTTCAGGCAGATAAGACGAGACATTGGAGCAGCTGCAGTGCCCTTGAGCAAGGTAATTAAATGTAGTTACTCCAACAAAGGCTGCATGGATATGAGGTGCAGAAACAACAAAATGTTGCCTCAGTAAGCCACAGACATGTTTGAAGAAATGTAATTAAAATGCAGAGTTTCTGCAGAGGGAATTTCTGTCATCCTGGAAGGCTCAGATGTAGCCGGACAATATTTACATTAAAAGAAGTGGAGGAAAACAAGAAAAAAATAGCAACAATCCAGCCAGTTCGACACCACACACACACACCCACACACACACACACAGACACACACACACACAAACACACACACACACACACACACGGGTAGAACAACGTACAGGCACAAATCTCTTGTGATCACATCAACACAACTCAAGTTGTGTTCTTTTTGCTCTTTGTCTCAATCTCTGAGCAGAGCGTCAGGTCATCGCACTCAGGGTGGAACAATGACACATGTTGAAGCATATGTTGAATGCCTTTAAGGTCTGTATAAGGAAACACATTGGAAGATCAATATCTGACAAGGAAAGATCAATATCTGGCAAAAATGTGTTTCATTAAAAGCACATTAACACTTCGTATGATGTGTTCATGTATGGGTTCAGATGACTGACAACACAAACAACAGGTTTATGCTTGACCTGTGAAATTCAATACATCTATTCCCACTGAACCTGTGGTAGAAAGCAAAGGTAACAGCACTTTCAGAAGCAAAAGTTCCTGAAAAACTTTCTAATCTGCCTGATTTCCACCTCAACAGAGAAACCTTTCATTATTGCATGATGACATGTGGCCCGCTGACCTGTTGTATAGTGTATTTTTGTATTTTTGTGTGTGTTTCTGTGCTCTGTGCCTCTCCTCTCCCTCTTCTCTCCTCTCCTTCTCCTTCTCCTTCTTCTTCTCCTTCCTCTTCTCCTCTACCTATCCTCTCCTCTCTCTTTACCCATCTGTCCATCAGCAGGAGGGTCCCCCTACATGAGCCTGGTCCTGCTCAAGATTTCTTCCTGTTAAAGGGGAGTTTTTCCTTGCCACTGTTGCTTGTCTGGTAGGCCTGGGATTCTGGAAAGCGCCTTGAAACTATTTTGATTGTATAAGACGCTATATCAATAAAGATTGATTTGATTTCATTACTGGAGGCAATGTAGTGCAATCTTTGGCTTTGAAAAGCATCTATGATGAGAAAAAACGGTGATGTCCACAAGCCGAAGTTAAAACTCAAAGCCACAAAACTTCTCTGAGCCCAAGCTCATCTGAGATGGACTGACACAACTGTGCAGTGGTCCGATGAGTTTTTGGAAATCATGGTGAATGCTGAAAGGCACATACAGGCCATCGGAATAAAGACCCTTCATGTTCCAACAGCGTGGCTTCAAGAGTGGGTTCTGACCTGTTTCCCACTGAAAATGTCTGCTGCATGAAGCATGAAGTCTGAACTGTTGAGCAACTAAAGTTGTACATCAAGCAAGATTGGGAAAGAACTCTGCTTACAACGCTTCAACAAATAGTGTCCTTAGTTCCCAAACTCTTGTTGAGGGGTTGTTAAAAAGAAAGGTGATGATGTAAACCAGTGGCAAACATGTCCCAGAATCAAATTCAAAATGAAAATACTTGCAAAAAAGTTTGTCAGTTTTAACATTATTCCTGTATTTGCAGTGGATTTACAAGTCATTGTATTCTGTTTTTATTTTGGTTTTCAGAACATCCCAACTGCAATAGAATTGAGGTTTGTGAAACCTTTGAAGGTGCTGTGAATAAAAAAATGTCTGTACACTGTACTTTTGTTGTTTAAATAATAATAATCACTGAAATATCATATTTGTTTGGGAAGATGAATGCAAACCTCTAACAGGCCACTGAGGAAGCGCACGTTTTGAGGGTTGAGAGGAGGATTCGTTGGTCAAGAAAGGTTCACCTCTCATTGTAAAGGAACGATGCTGACTCAGCAGCCTCGGTCAGCTCAATAAAGAGGTGCAGATGTGAGTGGAACCCCCCCCCCCACGCACACACACACACACACACACACACACACACACACACACACACACATCTACCAACTCAGATTTGATTATTTTTTTTCCCACAGACTCGGCAACATATGTTCTTTTTTTTTTTTTTCTGCACTCTGGGGGCCGTGAGCTTCAGGTTACAGCGTAACAGTGGAGATACCGGTGGCGTGTGAATGTCACCGACTGGGAAGAAGATTAGAAGCAGCCGATGCTGATCCAAACTTCAGTGTTGTGGATTAACACTGCGCTTCACTGGTGCGTCAAATTAGCCCAAAGATCGGCACAAATCTGAAAGTTGCCGGCGCCAAAACTTGCTGAATCGCAGGTCAGCACAACCAAAGGAGTGTGTACTGTATCTACAGCCAATCAAGTCATCATTGTTTATACGCGCTGATTATACCTCAATCCTCAAAGTTACTCACTTGCTGAGAGCCAAGAAACAGCTTCATAGGTGGTCATTAAAAGCAAAAGTAAGGGGCCTTTATGTAATCTTGTTTCTTGAACGAGAGGACTTGGAAGACTCGGTTGACTCCCACAACAGGCAGAAGCTCCTAATTGTTTTCTTGGAGTCAAATTAGCACTGAAAAAAACAATTTGAATGGAGAAAATGGAGATTAATTTGTGTCTTCTGCAGTTTTGGCAGGATTCACAGCATCCACTGCAAATAGCTTTCCTGTGAGTTTTATGAGGAGCTTATAGAGTGGAATTTTCTCTAACCTGCATTCAAAACAATGATACTGCTGGTTTCTTTTAAGGCCTCTAAGGGGAGACCTACTACAAAAATTCAGCTCGCGTCTCCTCCCGCAGAGAGACAAGGCTGGAGCAGAGAGGCCGTGCGGATCTGCAGGCGAGGCGCTGCTTATCGGGAAAGAGTGCAGAATGATCCTGCCATGCAACTGCTGGGAGGGAGTCCAGCTGGAGCAGACCGATCAGAGATCAGCGGAACACACGCTGGAATCAGACAAGAGTATTACAAACTGTGTGTGTGTGTGCGTGTGTGTGTGTGTGTGTGTGTGTGTGTGTGCGTGTGTGTGTGCCTGTAAAGCAGATGGAGCTTGAGCTTGAAGAATCTGTAAATTAAACCTTAACACACTGCAGAGCACTAATTACTGATTAATAACCACTTTTCCCAACACACAAGTATGTAAGTAAACACAAACACACACACACAATCTTTGTGAGGTCCTTCATGGATGTAATGTGTTATCCAAACCCTAACCCTAACCCTAACCATCCCAACTAACCCCCTTATCCTCAGCCTTACCCTAATTCTAACCTTACTTCCAACCTCAACCTTCATACTTACATCTAAAAAAAACATTTAAATCGCAAAAAACAGTTCTTTGAAGTTATGAGGACCAGACAAAATATCCTCACATCTGACCTCACTTTGCTAGTAAAATGCAGATTTTGGTACTCAGCCAATACAAGAGCACACACACAGACACACACACACACATTATTGCAGGTTAAGGCTAATTGGTGCTCTATCTTTTACCTAGTGTGATAATTCTGTCTGTCTGCTGCTGGTCTGATGTGATGTCAGCTCAGATGGACTCATTTTATTTATTTATCTTCACTGGATGCAGAAGTGTGTAGATGCGTCAGCAATTGCAGCAGTTCGGTTGACTGAAGTTGGCCTGAAGTTGCTCCAACTATTAGTTTGGTTACATCAGCTCTGTTAATTGAATTATTCATTTTATTTAAATCACATCTGCGCTAACGTTTCTCCTCCAGCCATGAGATTAAATCCTCAGATTTAAGAGAGTTGCACATTTTTTTGCAGAGAGGTGGAGTGGTTCGCTAAATGCTAAAGGGAGGTGCAGAGTCCCATCTAATCTACTTTAAGTCCACATATGAAAATGTTCAATAAACAGGGAGTAGGGAACCAGAGGCCCACAAGGATGACTGCAAGTTTCAACCTGACTGTAATCTCTGTTACACTTAAATAAAGTTAAAAATATAAGAGCTGAATGGGTGGGTGCAGACACCTCATTTAGTCAACCGCAAGGAGATTTTTTTGTCAGTTTTATCTATAACGTCTAGTTTAGTCTCAGATCAGAGATCAGACTTCTTCCTCAGGCATCTGAATGATCAATTCCTCGACATTTCGCTTGAGAAAAGCAGCGCAGGGAGGGTTGGATGGACTTAAAAGTCTGCTCTCATCACTTGGCATAATGGACAGAGCGGGGGTGGGGCTGAGAGAGTTAGTGGATACAACAGTGCCTCACACTTGATCATGCAATATTACCTCTCTTATAGATAAAGTGAAGAAAATGCTGACTAGGAGCTTTCACACTTCTGCTGGACCATCCATCTCACTAACGGCTCCAGCCTGTGGAAGCTACAATTTTTCCAGGATATAACCAGTGGGCGATATCTCCACTAGAGACTCAAATGTTGAATCTATAGTCCCATTGTGGCTTTTCATTTTCAGGAAATGAAACTGGAATTACACATTCTTTTTTGTGATGATTAAATCCAGTGATCCCTGCAAGCAATTCAAACGCCCTTACCACCTAAATATTGAATATTACTACTTTAATCCTTTTTTTATTTTTAAGAGGGTCTTGTTATAAAAATGTATAAAATGGATGGTTCAAAAGCTGTCCAGGCTTTAAGCCAAGGTCTGTTACTCACAGAGAAAACTGTTTCTTCCATCTTAACCACTCACAATATCCAGTGCCTTATTGTAAGATAGTGCCCTGTGAAAGAAGGGTCCTAGAGTCCCAAAACAACCAAGAATAAATAGTTATTCTATTATATATGAAATGGCAGGCCTGAATAGTCTGGATCAAACAAAAAAATGCTGTTTATGCAATGTCAGCTCACCTTCAGCCCGCTATGTGAAAGCTGGCACGCTGCTTATTTATTGATCATTTGGCCTGTGACATCATAGGTCACTCGATAAATTATTACAAAGTAAGGAAAACATGTTGAAAATATGATTGTTGTACAAATCAAACACACACACACACACACACACACACACACACACACACACACACACAACTACTGAATCCAGTGTATGAACAGCTGCTGAGAAGTAATATTACTAATGACTGACCTTGTAATATACAGCTAATACACACGCGTGTGTACATGCGTGGGTGTGTGTGTGTGTATGTGTGTGTGTGAGAGAGAGAGAAATGTGGGTCATTGTGTGATAGATCTGTATGCTGACATTAATTTTAATCAGCTTCCGTTGACGCCACATCTGCCCCAGAAAAAGCATGTGGACACGAACAGCAGGGAGTGCAGCGGTCTGACGGTAGCGTCACCTTAAACTGTCTAATAGCTTTAATATCCGTCCATATGTGTGTGTTTGTGTGTGTGTGGAGGGGGGGGGGGGGTATGCAAAAAAACCCCAACTTTTTTCCTTGACGTGAATTGGAAACAATGACTGTCGCGCCCACCCAAGACCTCACGCTGGACTCACAGGGCGTTACTGGCCCGTTTCGTTTGACGTGAGATGACCCTTGACCTGGAACCTGATAGAGAGACCAAACTAAGGCTCATCCGATTGAGCTGTGTGTGTCGGTCCTGGAAACGTCCCGGATCCGTCTACGGCGAGAGATCGTCCACATCTGGTGACCGCAGGCTCACGCAGATTAAATGTGACCTGGGCTCATTAGGATGTTTAATTATCATAATGCTCTGATTACATTAGCGCCACCGGCGACGCAAACGTTATTCTTTCACTATTCCCGTTTGCCTAGCCTTGGGCCTTAACTGGGAGTGAAGCCTTCCTTGTCGCAGCCGTCAAACTGGAGGCAGTGGATTCATCACCTGGCCCACGGGTGTGACGGACGGACACACAGATCCTGACTATGGCCGACATGAAAGGATGAGTCGTGGGGATTCTGGAACAGGTTGCAGTCTCTGGCATCCGAACAGCGGAGTGGGCTGCGGCCAGAGGGGCTGGGAGCTCTGACGGGGAGGGGGTGGTGTGTGTGTGTGTGTGGGGGGGCGGGGGGGGCAGGGAGGAGCAGCGGGCAAACCGCCGGAGCTGGTGGTGATGCGGACTGCATGGTGGGCTCAGATAAAGAGGGGTTCTGCCAGGAGTGGAGTTTTGCAGATGAGTCTCTCTGATGAATGGGCGAGCGCTGCCCCGATGGACCTGTGGTCGAGCCCGTGACTCGTTAATATTTATGACCAAAGTGCTTTTGTTATCTAGAGCAGGCGAACGTGAGGCTGACCATCCAGAGGCACTTCCAGTATGATCTACCACCAGTACTGGGAACTGTCCTCTAGGTTCCTGCAGTGTTGTTAAAGACTCCTTTCATTTATATTCTCATTTAATTTGCTTTCGTTCAGGCCAGTCAACCTCAAACTCAACACACACACACACACACACACACACACACACACACACACACACACACACACCTTGTAGTTGCTGCATTTAGACAATGCCCATGAACAAGTCTTGAACCTAAATAAAAAAATGATGGTACTTATTTGAGAGAATAACTCCATAAAAAAATAATGAGAGAAAATGTTTTTTGTTATTCAATATTAAAAAAAAAGGAGGAAACAAATATGAAAAATAATTAGCAAAAAATGAACCACATTAATTTGCAATCACACATGTTCTAGCGAGTTATTTTAGCGTGCCCTTCGCGCTGAGAATTTTTTTTTCTTTTTCTTTGGTTGGGGTTGTTTTTGTGCCTTGCTCAAAAACAACCCCAGCCAAAGGCAAGCCAAAACTCAACAACTCCTTCACACATACATGCACACATGCTGCCATTCCTGTACAGGCTACACACGCCCACACAGAATAAACACAGAATATACAGGCTCATGTATATGCTTTCACCCCCCCCCCACCACACACACACAAACACACACACACTCCTATCATTTATCTTCCTCGTGCACACACAAACACACACACACACACACACACACACACACACACACACACACACACACTTTTATAACACAGTGCATTTGCTGAGTTCCTTATCCACTGGAGCTAATTCACTTTACCACACTAACTCTACTTCTCCTTTTCACCACCATCTCCATCTCCTTCTCCATCTCGTCTGCCTTTATTTTTCTTTCTTCTGCTCTCTGTTCCCCATCTATACATCCTTTCCTGGTGTCCTCCTGCCCACTGCTCCTTTAACATGCTTTTCCATCAAGGGACCACTGTCCTGGGCAGCTGGTGGTCACGTCAGAATGATAATATTTCCTTTCTTTTTGGGCAAAGCTAACAATTCCCCCTGGTTGTTTCAGCAAACGTCCCTTTTTCAGGAAATTCAGATTTGCATCCTTTCAGAAGTGTTGCTGAAGTGTGTCAACTTGTCCGGCGGCCAGCAGTAGGTTAACTCCAGCCATTCAGAATATCTCTAAGCAGCTTTTCTCATTGTGTGGGTTTAGTCTTCTTCATTTAGGGCATTATTTAATTTAAGAGTGAATGTGCATGGAATATATTCACATAGTCATAAGGTTGTAAACAGCGTGCTATTTCTTTAGTTTCCTATCCAACAGATTTGAGTTATTTTTATTCAACTGATATTCTACATTTTAATTACCTAGCTCTGTATCCACCTGACATTCTGTACACCTTTTGGCATCTCTTTGACTTTTCCACCCTTTTTCCTTTGACAAACATATTACAACTTTGCATCAAATGATCACAGTTTGCTTGAAAAGTTGTGTTTGAACTTGTTTTGTAAGTAACATGGTTGTGTGTTTGGTTCTGTCAGAGCCAGCGAGGTGTGAAAATGTTGTATTACTGTTTGGTTATCTCGATCAGTGCAGGAGGATTTTTCTTGACTTCTCTCCGAAGTAATTCTGGTTTGCAAAATAGTGCTGGTATCTTGCAGTACTAGAGTAAATTAAAAATAGCAACATAATATATCACTAAAAACACTGACCCCACTGTTAGACAGTAGGAAATTGCTGCCGTGGCACCAAGAACAGGGAAGATATGCTGTCTTTATAATGAATCATGTGGGACACAGGCCTGGAGTCAGCACAATGCAAACACTGATTTTCTTTTGTTTTTTTTTTTCCAGGGATTTTAACCATGGTCTCTGTAAAGTAACGAAGAAAAGACACAAGCCACATGTATGATTTTATCCACGGTTTTACTCCAGCTGCAGTTGCTTCGGACTCTTGCCTGGCTGGATGTTCTGTGAGGTTACGGCAGGTTCCAGGCAGTCCTGGGTTGGTGAATGGGCAGAGGAGAAACTTGAAACTGACTTGAAAAATTACTTTTTTATAACTTCTTAGTTTGTCTCTTGTCCTCAGTCATATTTTTGTATTGTTCATATTTTCAGTGGTGTGAGAAATAAATCCTTTTATTTCTTTATTTCATACTTTAACCCCTGACCTGCAATTCTCCACCTTTGTTCTCCCCCCGCCCTCAGCCATCCTCAAGCTCGTCACCAAGTCCAAACCCTCCACCTGCCCTCTTGATCCCCTCCCCACTCCCCTGGTCAAATCCAGTCTTCCCGCCCTGCTCCCCCTTATTTCAGCCATTACCCACTCATCACTCTCATCTGGAACTGTTCCCACTTTCTTCAAATCTGCAGCCATCAGCCCTATCCTGAAGAAGCCTGGCCTTAACTCTAACAACTTCAATAACCTCCAACCCATCTCGCGCCTCCCTTTCATCTCCAAAATCCTGGAAAAAACTGTTGCATCACAGCTCCATACTCATCTCTCCCAAAACAGTCTGTATGAACCTTTCCAGTCCGGTTTTCGTCCCCGCCATAGCACTGAGACAGCCCTACTAAAAATTACAGACGACCTCCTCATGGCATCTGACTCTGGTTCGCTCACTATTCTCATCCTCCTTGACCTGACCACAGCCTTTGACGCTGTTTCTCACCCCATCCTCCTCAACCGTCTTTCCTCTATTGGCATCTCTCACACACCCCTTCATTGGTTTCACTCATATCTCACCGGCCATACTCACTTCATTCAGCTCAAGTCCTTCACCTTGGATCCTTCCCCCGTCACTTCTGGTGTGCCACAGGGCTCGGTCCTTGGGCCCCTCCTCTTCATTATCTATATCCTCCCCCTTGGCAATATCTTCCGTAAATTTGGTATTCATTTCCACTGCTTTGCGGATGACACCCAGCTCTACTTCTCCTGTATGCCCAACTCCCCCCTCCCATCCTCTTCCATCTCCAGATGCCTTTTTGAAGTCAAATCCTGGTTCGCTATCAACTTCCTCAAATTAAACAGTGACAAAACTGAACTTCTGGTTGTTGGCACCAAATCCTCCTTTTCCAAAGCTGACAGTTTCTCCCTCACCATTGACGGCTCCACAGTGTCCCCATCCCCTCAGGTCAAGAGTCTGGGTGTCATCCTAGACAGCTCACTTTCCTTCCAATCCCACATCAATAACATTACCCGGTCCGCATATTTTCACTTACGCAATATCAATCGTCTCCGCTCCTCTCTCTCCCCCCACGCCACTGCCATCCTAGTTCACAGCCTCGTCACCTCCCGTATTGACTATTGCAACGCACTCCTTTTCGGTGTCCCCCACAAATCCCTTCGGAAACTCCAATTGGTCCAAAACTCTGCTGCCCGCATTATCACCAGAACCCCTTCCACTCATCACGTTGCCCCTGTTCTCCAGCAGCTTCACTGGCTCCCGGTTCATCTCCGTGTTACCTTTAAGATTCTTCTATATACTTTCAAAGGCATCCACAACCTTGCCCCCCCCATCTGACTGACCTTCTCCTCGTCTCCACCCCCTCTCGGTCCCTCAGGTCTTCTTCCTCCCTTCACCTCTCCATGCCATCTTCATGTCTCAGCACCATGGGGGGCAGAGCTTTCAGCCGCTCTGCCCCTAAACTTTGGAACTCTCTCCCACCAGACATACGTAACATCGCCTCTCTACCCCAGTTCAAATCCAGTCTCAAAACCCAGCTGTTCAAATCTGCATTCTCCCTTTGATTATATTGTTGTTTTTAATTGTCTGCTGTTTTTATTTATTTTTAGTGTGTTATTTATTCTTTGTTGTAAAGTGACCTTGGGTGTTCTGAAAGGCGCTGTTAAATAAAATGTACTATTATTATTAACCTCAGATCTCCTTATAGCACACATGTGACACCTTTGTGACAGCCATCACTACCACAGCCCTCCCCAGCACTAACCCTAAACCTAATCCTAATCCCAATCCTTACCCAAATCCATGTATTCACTCTCGAGCTCTCTGAATTTGTTACGATCAACCACAATGTCCTTACTTTTTGTGAAATGCTTATTATGATCGTCACTACTGTCTGTAGCTTGTGCAAGAACACACACTCATTAACTGTATTCTATTGCATATTGAATACTTTATTGTCATTCTGAATGGAATGCAAGATTGTTCAGTTTGTCGCACATTTTGTGATTAAGAGGTGATTAATTTCCAGAAGTAAATACTCAGGCAATTGGATTTTGAAAACATTGATGGTCAGAACTCCACAGATGAATGGAATCAAATAGCGAAATAAACATATCTGTTCAGCTAAGGGTTTCTCTCTATGCAGGTTATCGTCATGCACACTTGCCCCCTCGGATTGAAACACATCTCTGGAGAGCAGACACTCCTTCTTGACTTCTTCCCTGTGCTCAATGAGCATCTTTGTGAGATCAGAGGCTGCTGCTGAGGAGAGCTTTCAGCAAATCATTTGGTCACTTTTGTTGCTTCGTCCTTATTGATAAACATCACATCAAATCATATCGATAGCATTTTTTTTTTCCATTCTGGAAAGACTTAATTTATAAAAAGAAACCAAGTGACACTCCAACATGATAAAATTGATTTTGAGAAAAAAACACATCACATGCACAGAGACATGACTTTTGAGGTTGAAGTCTTTGATCTATAATATTAACACAGAGTCAACTGTTTGACGTTGACATTCACTTTATCACTGAAGTACACTCGCTCTGACACGAGCAGCCAGCTGAGCTGAGCCTAATCTGCCACCGCACATTGTGTTCAACAAGTATGTGACGTCATCTGTCATTTTATCCTTTGTTGCAGCTGTATTACAATTAAACTCGATATTACTGCAGTGAACATGCACTAATACTCATTGTTAGCCTCCTGACTTATAGAGCAGATCCTACGGTCCTACCATCAACCTTTTCACCGAACAGAACACCCCAGACACGCTGCAGACGACCCCTGTGCTCAGGATGCACACGTCCGTCAAGCGCTCCCTCCCCGTGAGCCGGCCCCTCTGCAGCCTGAGGTGACACAGGCACGGCAGTATGAGCGTCATGGCGGCGCCGGTCACGCTGCCCGTCAAACCCATCAACAGGGAGAATCTGGGGACCAGCAGGGCCAGGAGGTACGACGTCATCAGCAGGCCGGCTCGGACCAGCAGGGCCAGGCGGGAAATGCCCGGACCTTCAGCATCTGTGGGGAGAGTGTAGCCTGAGCTCAGTAGTCCCCTCACTGTTTCCCTAGTGACTCACTTTTGTTTTTACCAGTTTCATTCATTCATAGACACACACACACACACACACACATTTGGGTCCAGTTACTAGTTAATCAGCAGTAAACCTGACCCGAGCATGGTTCTGGTAATGGGACATTTGACACTGGCAAAAATGGAGCTTTATCTTCAGCTCGTATCACAAGTCGTAAGTGTTTTTGGAATTTTTTTCCTCGATCTGCATATCTGGCTTGGTCAGGACTCCACATTGAACCGCCTTGATGTACACAGGTAGACGTTTGCTTCATTGCATGTCAGGGTCAGGTTGATCATCACTAGTCGCTGGTCAACGACCCCAAATGCGGGCCCAAGAGGCAGACCGAGATTTTGGTTAATTAAAACAATCCTGATGAGAAAAAAAAGGATGAAAATAGGAAGAAATGTGAGAGAGACAAAAGATGTAGAAAGGCGTAATTATGAGGCCAAGTGGTGTTCACCTGTGAGCAGACACCTCTGGAGGATTTCAGCAGCGGAGTAGAATGGCAGAGGGAAGGACAGCAGGGCTTTTGCCAGCAGGCACATGTTGACAAGAGGTCGGAGGTCAGAGGGCAGGTTCTTTGTAATGACCTCGCTGGTCCCAGCCCCCCAGGTCAACACGGCCTGATGGAGAAGGCAATCACAACACGTAGTCAGTTAATCGCTTTTGTTGTTTGTCACTAATTAGTCCTTTTTTTTGAACACACTAGTCCCTCATCAATCTTTGTAAAAGTGACACAGATGCAGAGGGTGTGACACCTGCAAAAAACAGAGAAACCCCCCCCGAAGGGCTCACTGACCAGCAGCGAGAATGTTGTTTTCATGATGCAGGCGGCACCGTGAGTCCACCCCAGCATGGCATTGAACTGCCCCCTGTCCTCCATGCTGCCCTCTAGGGGAGGGAGGAAGATCTGCGAGGTGTAAGAGAAGATAATGACACCCACAGAGACCAGGAAGTCTTCGGGGGCCACAGACAGGGGCAGGGAGGACCAGGACCAGCTGCTGGCTCGGCTCAGGCAGTACAGCATGACCAAGAGGCTGGAACAATAACAGCCAAAAACAACCCTGCTTGCTTATACAGGATAGGATAGAAGAGTACTTTATTAATCCCACATTGGCGACATTTTTTGTTGCAGCAGAGCCTACAGGGCTCTACATAGTCTACATATAAACACTATTCATATAAATGTATCTAACATGAACCCAAACAGTCTTCAATATACAATATACATAGCTATATTAAAATAGATAAAATAGATTTGTATAGATAGATGATGGTGTATAGAAATCTATTAGATAGATGCATTATTCATGAAATTAGTCTCAACCAATAGGACTATATGTCCCATTTACCAGCAATTCAGATACAACTGGTAAATCTGGAAAGAGATCTGAAACTGAGAGCAATGTTATGGCCTGATACTCAACACGTGGCAGGAGAAATAGATCCTTCAATGGAGAACAACAGCGCACATGATGAGGGAGGAGACAGCCTAACCAGCAGCAGCTGCTAACCGGTGACAGGATAGAATGAGGGTGGATTGTAAGGATGGTTTCTGGTGCCTGAGTTCTGTCACCAGCGAACCGAACGCGCGTGTTTTCCCCAGCACCGGTATCGGCGTCCCCGCGGTTTGTTGTCATCACCTGATCAGCACGTGCACCAGGGAGCACAGCAGGCTGAGGGTGGAGACTGGTCTGAGATCAGTGAGCAGCAGGCAGGGCAGCAGAAACATCAGAGACAACAGGGAACACATTAATCTTGGCAGGGCAGTCCCTGACAGGCTGTCAGACAGCAGACTGGTAGAGACCACCAGATACAGTGTGCAAGTCATCAGCAGCTCGATGACCTGCAACGCACAAAAATAAAAAAAACAGGAGAAGCTGGGTTTATTTAATGATTTAGTGAATATAGCAGAGAGCACCCAAGTCCTCCAAATGCAGAGTTGTGTTATTTTACTGGTTCAAGTGATTTCCCACCTTGTTCTTTAACCTCATTCAATTCGGTGAGAAGGAAAAGATTTCCTACTTGAACCTGTTGAAAGGATATGTGCTTCTCTTTTTCACAGACGCTCCTTTGGTTTCACTTTTGGTTATCTGCGCAGGTTTTATGTCTGCTGTTCAGTTCACTGCTTTTGTGTGAGTTAAAGAATCTTCACTCTATTCACCTGGGACACGTTGACCATGCAGCCCCCAAGGCCAGGCCAGCGTGGCAGCAGTCCTCTGCAGCTGACCTCCACAATGTCCTGGTAGCTGTGTCGGACGCGAACTTTCAACATGGATCCTCCCCTGAAACAAACGCAATTGAATCCTCCATTTCAAAAAAAGAGAATCCACTATTTTGGTCCAAGAAGGGACAGGAGAAAGACATCTTAGCAGCTTGATGCTCCTGAAACAGATCAAAGCTGTGACATTGACAGATTATCAAACCCACCTTTGTTCCTGCTCCTCGTAGAGACAGGCCACCAGGATCCTTCCTGTGTGGTTGCACACCCAGGCTGATAGCACCATCAGAACCAGACCCAGGTAACCTGACTGGACCAGAGCAAAGGGTAAACCCAACACAAATATGCCCTGAAAGAGAAAAAAAAGTCAATCCCTTGCTTCTAGACACAATGACTGATGTAGTGCTCCTCTTCCTGTCCTTTGCCCTGTCTTATCTCTCTAGCTTCTTCTTCTTTTCCCAGCTGGCCATCAGCAGGAGGGTCACCCCATATAAGCCTGGTCCCGCTCAGGGTTTCTTCCTGTTAAAAGGGAGCTTTGTGATTTCTTTGGGGGCCAGGCTCTGGGTTTCTCCAAAGCACTCATTAGACATTTTGACTCAAAGAGATGCTACATGAATTAGCCTAGACAATGGCAGCTTGTTCGAATATTAATGGAGCTCACTAAATAAATTTTGAGGAACTATGAACAGACACACCAGCCATTCTTCTCTTTGCTTTTTCTTGTAATGATCAAAAACAAAATGTTCATTAGCATGCAGGGTGTCTCTCTTCACACCTTACATAAAAAAGTGCCACAAGGCACAGTGGTGCAGCAGTTAGCACAGCCTCTCCCAAAAAACTATGTTCTGTGTTTGATTCAGGAATCCACATCTTCTCCCAGTGCCTGTGTGGGTTTTCTCCAGGTACTGGGCTGAAACTCTGATCCTGGTTCTTTGAAACATCCACACAGTCTTTCCAGACTCCAAATCACCACCATTATCTAATTATTATAATTACGAATAAATTTGAAAAAAGAAGAACCATTACCGTGTGTTTATTAAACTGAAGAAACCCCACATAGAAAATCAAGGGAAAAGAGAAAGGCGGACCAATAATGGGTGGAAAATAAGGAGGCAAGAGGAGTTTTTGGCCTGAGGTTTGCCAAATTTGAGGAGAGCAGCAAGAGCAGAAGGAGGAGGAGGAGAAACGAGAAACAATGCTGGCCCTTCATCAGTGGGGAAAGCATTCACAAGATAGCTGGCGAAGAAGGTGTCTAAGGAAAGTGGTGAGAAAAAAAAGGGTGAGAGAGAGGAGACGTGTGACCTCACTGTTATTAAAGAAAAAGTCAAAGGACACTGTTACAAATAAGGTATCAGAAATGGGCTCCAAGGGGCACCTGTGCTCTGAAGAAAGAGTTCTTCAAAGGCTGAGGGCTTAGAAGATCTCCAACCTTCAACGTGAATCTTTTGGTTGATTTGGCATCCCTGAAAATTCTGCTTCCGGAAGAGATCAGAATTACTACTCTTTGTCTAAACCCATGGGCATTGCTGTTTTTTTTTTTTCCTTCCCATACTCAAACACGAGGCTGATCTTTAATCAGCGGGATTAAATCTGAGCTCAACAATGAGTGCAGCGAGTCTACAGATTGGAAATAAACTGAATGAACCACGTTCAGAAAAGGCGATGAGCTCAGCAGGGCGGCTATCCGTAGTCCGTTCGTTCTCCACCTCCACTTCCTGTTTACCAATGCCCTTGGCCTTGGCGGCACGTGATCCATGATGTGTGAGGTGTAACCTGCTGCGGATGCTTCTCAATAAAACCCACTGAAGAGGATCACTGCAGAAGCTTTTGTGGAATGTTTCACCTGGCCATCATCCTCATTTTGGAAAAGCAGATCAGATGAGCCAAGGTGGTGTTTTTGTCTAACACCTAAAGAATGTGGATGATTTATGGATGATAAAGCCACGGAGACGCGCGGCAATCTTGCTCTTTGAGCTCAGTATTTTGTAAGTGATGTGAATTGGGCGCGCGCCAGTGGAGCTTTGATGTACAAATGGAGATGCTGGAGGATGAAAGCAGTTGGAGCGAAATGACTGTGATTTCATCTCGCCTCTCTCTATCTCTATCTCACTCTCTCTCTCTCTCTCTCTGCCGCTCCGTTGCTCATTCTCTCTGTGTCTCTGCCAGCCAATTCCTCATTGCTTGCTTTAACACACCCCAAAGCTGCTGTGTGTGTGTGTGTGTGTGTGTGTGTGTGTGTGTGTGTGTTGGGGGGGGTTGAGCTGACACTGAAGAAGATGGAGGAACAGGTTAGTCTTTTCAGATCTGCCTGACACCCTAAAATGTATTTATCTAAGGGATGTTGAGGAAGCATGTAGCTCTTTTTGTAATTAACATCTCGGTTTTAAATAAACTGCTCCTAATATTCACGCTCCTTTCTATGAAGAAAAGAGTGCAACAGACAGGGTTGAGATTTTAAATGACAGAGATGAGACTTTGAATCAGAAAGAAAGGAAATTGAAATCGATCCCTCCAACTGGGCCATTCTTCATTTTCCTGATGTTTGGGTTTACGAAATAATAAGATGAAATTTGAAGATGGTACTTATTTTGAGGTGAACCGATGGTGAAATAACAAGGGCCAGATAAGTCGATAGAAGTTGTGAGCATGAGAAATGAAGTCCGTGTCTCTAAAGCAAGCAAATGCAAAGTGAAGCTGCCTCATTAACAGTCTGGTTGGAAAGAAAACTGAGATTGATAATATTCCCCAGTTGGGTGCAGCGAGTATTGATGCTGGGTTTTACATTTTTGGCTGCAATTTTGCTCTCTGATAAAAACTTTATGAAGCTGGCAGACACTCAGTTATTTTGGCATCGATAAACCAGTGGAAAATTCAGCTTTTTCCTTTAATACTTGATGGGAAATAAATAATCTTGCTTTTTATGCCACAATTACAATACCTGTTGGCCACTTTTCAAATGTGTCTGCCCAGTGTTCGTGTTATTATTATTCAGCCTTTTTTTGTTATCCTGGTTGTATTGCTGCCACTCAGATATTTTTAATATACTGGGCTAACTTACGTTGATAAAGTCTATGTCACTATACAGCTTAATTCAACAGGACCCAGTAACACTGCCTGCAGAGGGGACAATATTAAACGATAAAAACTATAATAAACTAAAACTTGTTGGCACTAGAATTGAGAGAGTAGTGTGTAATGGCAGGTGTGTGGAGACATGTAGCATGATACCCATGCAGGAGCATGTTTGATTGCATCATTCATTAGTGGATGTGGATATCGGTGTGTGCTGTGTGACACGAGCACGTCAGTGGAGTACAGCATAATGAGCCATTAGTGGTTGCCACATCGAGGGCACAGAGGGATGCTGCTCTGTGTTTTTCTTTCCCTCGGAGAGATTGACAGGCATGAATTGTCTTTTTCAATGATGGAGTCAGTCTGATAAAAACAACGCCACAGGGCAAATTTGGATAATTCTACATTTGAACATTTTTAGAGGGTTGTTAAGAGAGAGGTTTTGAGACATACCGAGCAATTTAAACCTTTATAGAGAACTGAATACTTGAGAGTGAAAAATTGACTTGAAAATGAGACATTTCATTCCAAAACCATCACATTTAGGATGCAGGAGGACCACTGTTAATGGATGGATGCGATTTAAACACGGTTGAGGCTGAATCATGATAGCGCCTTCATCTTTTCAACTATAATATCAAATCAATGAATGTGTGAACTGTAATTTTCTTGTTTTGAGTGATGATAGTTGGGACCTGTATAGCGTTTGTGACGTTCCAGGCAGCCTCCCAGGTGGTGATGGTGGCAGCAGGATTCAGCCACTCTGTGGTGCTGCCCGAGTTGTGAACTGGATTTAATGGGATGATCCCTTTCCTCTGTTCATCTCCCCCTGTTTCCTCCACTTCGGCTTCCAAAAGCTTCTGCTTTTGCGTGCCAGCTCCAAGCTGCCGTGCTGGACAGTAGGATTTTCTTTTGTTTCTTTTGGAGCTTCTCCTTCCTCTGCTAAAACTCCTGGCGTTATCAAACAAATGGGAATCTGCAGGGGGAACGGCTGAAGTTACAGTGATGGTCCCAGATCCAGAGGGGACAATGGTAGCTCTTGTTTCCTTAAAGGTTGGCTTGTCCTGCCGCGACACTCTGGTGGATTCTGAAGTTTGCTCATCGAGAGCTGGCTCGGTTCCTGTGATGCCACTGCTGCTCTTGGAGGTGAGGTCAAAGGGCACTCGGGCATCATCAGAGTAGGTTCTGTTCAGCTCATCACTGTGAGTCAGAATCAGCATCTCCTCGTCCTCTTGAAAGAACTTTCTAAAAGATAAGAGATCGTTGCTGTTAATCCATTAAGTGAGCAAAGTAAACAATATGTCCAAAGTCTTCAAATTCATGCCAGTCCTTGAATTTGAAGACATTTCATTAAAAAAAAAAGCTTGTCATGACTCACCTTGTTGTTGGATTCAAGTGCATCCTCGACATTATCCATCCCCACAGAGACCCAACGGAATAGCCTGGCTGCTTGGAGCTCTGAGCCCAGTGAGGGGAGCCCATGATTGGCCTCAACGTGGCCGCCCTTTCCTCTGGAGGTCCGAGGTGGAGCTGATACTGATGCGCAAAAACACCCGAGCGTCTTCACAGAATCTGCCTATAAATAAAGTACACAAACACACAAAGTTGCACGACTGCACACTCACGCACGCAGATTGATTGACAAGTTCATGAGCCTGTAACATTATAATAAGCCCATGTGAGCACCAGTGAAGGAAAAAAGCAGTGAAGAAGAGCACAGACGAGGGCACAGCCGGCCTTTTATAGTATGCTGAATAAGATTAATATGGCAGTATTTTTATGGTTGTGGCCAAGTTTCATAAAGTCAAAGCCCACAGTGCAGCTCTAACATGTCAATTAAAGTTTTTAAAGTAAAATAAAAGTGACTTCCATCTTCTCTTCTTTGTCCAGTAAAAATAAAAATTCTGAGATTATCTTCATCAGAGTTTCCCCTTGTTTTCTGACTGGATTCTGCACTTCTCTCCTCTTACTGGTCCAATTAACCCCAGAGTGTGGTTATCTGAGCAGGGCAGCAGGAGGAGCCCTAAAACAGTTCTGCAAGTTTACGGAGGCAAACTTCGGTCCACAGCTCCTCACTTCTGCGTTCTATTATTCTACGCTCTGAAAGAATTCATACTTCACTACACAAGTCGGCCCAAGTTTGGGGGGGGGGCATTGCTCTGCTGGCTGTCTTCGGGTTATACTGGGATTTTGGGAACATCTGTGGGATGTTTGGGGTTTGCTCCAGGGGGGTGTTCCTGCCTGTTTGGTTTCAGAGCTCCGGCTCTGTCTGACCCCAAACAGTTCCCGGGGTCATTGTATGTTTTCACACAGCTTGTGAGCGTTGCAGAGCCACATAATGATAAACAGACCATATTCCCTAATGAAACTGGGACATCCATCTCCATACAACTGACTCTGCTTTGGTATTTTCTACACTTTCTTAACAATTGTACATGGCGAGCATTTCAGGAACATTAGACCCATCCTTTTATTTATGTGTATATCATCACTTTATTGACCCTTTGGTTCAGAGGTTTGAATTTTCAGAAAATATTTTTATGTGCCTATTACAACTGAGCACCTCATGGCTTTGGTACAAGCGGACGTCCTTGTAGAAAATGATTAAATTACAGTATTCAAGCTGCAATGAGGTGTCAATAAACTCAATTACATTCATTAGATTCTTTCTCAGTAGTAATGACAGGGCTTGTCAGTGAGTCCTGTTCTCTTCCATATGTTTTCCATCAGCACCTCCTGTCCTGGGTCTCAAGTTTAGAGAGGAAGAGGAGGAGAGAGAGAGAAAGGGGAGGGAAGAGAGACCTAAACACAGAGGGGGGAGAGAGAGAGAGAGAGAGAGAGAGTTCTGAAACTTTTCCCCGACTCCTCTGGATCGCGCTCCTCCAGTCGGAACCCGAAGAGAGCCATGACGCCCCTCCGGTTCCTCCTCCTGAGCGCGGTGCTGTGCCAGCGGTGCCACGGCCAGCAGAGAGGTGAGTCCCCCACCCAGACACCCAGAGCTGCCGCCTGCTCACCGAGAGACCCCCCCCAACACCACCACCACCACCACCGCCGCGCTGGGGATGGTGACACGCTCCGTCTGTTCCACCTCAGTCGTCTCATTAGTCAGAGTCACGCAGTTGCTTCACAACATTTACGCATTTCAAACACGTGCACTAAATATACTTTCAGAAACTTTTTAAGATGCAGTTCGTTTCCAGAGTTGAAGCTTAACCACCAGTTAACCACCAGTGTTAATGATAATTCATTGTCATTCGGAGTCAACGTGTCTCCCCCTTGGAGAGTTTGCTCCTCAGCCTTTCAAAACTGACACATTCATGAAAACTCTTTGAGACTGCACATAATTATCCTGCAGTTATTCATCTCCACAATAAAAATAAATTAATAAATTAATAAATGCAATTATTGGGATGGAAATCCAAATGGAATTGCAACTATACATTTACATCAGTGGCAAAATATATAATTAATGCCGTGGAGAAGGGCCAAAAACTGAAATAATTAGTCAGAGTACCCCTTGATCATTATGAAGCTGTTGAATTGGGTATTTTAGGAAGACGAAAACCAGCTGGATGTGTAAGTGTGAATATTTAATCTTGTATCTGTGATTTAACATGGGCCCGCTTCAGAACTCCTGCAGACGAGAGGGGAGGAGTTCCCCTCAGGACAAGTGTGTTTCTTGTGCGTGTGCATGCGTGCATGGCGGAGAATAAAATACGAGATGAGCAGGAGAGGTCATCTGCATTAAGAGCCTCATTACCAGGCATGTCAACTGGCCGTGCTCTCTATCAGTGGCAGAGCTCAGAGGAAGGCTGGGACAGAGAGAGAGAAGATGAATCTGCATTGCAGAGTGATTGGAGGAGACGTCAGTGATGGAGAAATCATGGAAAAAAAAGACAAGCCACAGAGTGATGGAGCATCAAGGCAGTGCGACCGCCAGAGAAAATACATCAGTCTAATCTGATATATTATCACAAATGTGTTGATGTAGGTTAATACTGATATACTTGTGTGCAGCATTTGACTCTTTATGCTGGAGTTAAACACAGGAAATCATGATTTTGTACTCAAATTATTTTTAATGAAGCAATCTGTAGGATAATCCTAGTAAAATAATACATTTGATAGGTGTAGATTACTTTAACTTAATATATTTCACCTTGAAGACAAATCAAATCAAATAGCCAGTTCTATTAAATTGATATTTTTCATAAATAATCTTAAGTAATATATTAACCAAAAATGCTCTTTTCTATCATGTGTGTGTCGGGATGAGCGTTCCAACCAGCTGTACGTTTTATTTCTGGACATCAGGCAAGAGAAAACTAATCAAATATGAAGCATGTTGCTCCTGCTGGGGTCAACTGAGAGTTATGCTGGTGTGAGTATGAATTTTACTCAGTTTATACAGATTAGTATGAATGGATATGATGCCTCATAATTCACCTTCCAGAAAGTAAACAGTAATCAAGGGTGCAACCTGCTGAAAGTATCTTTGGGAGGATTTACACCTTAAATTTTAAACGGAGTTGATCTCATGATGGAAAATAATGTTCGCAGAGTGATGCTAAGTTTATGGTGATGCAGATTTAAGCAAGCCAGCCTGAGAGTGATGTGAACTCAGCGGAGGTATTAATGCAGCGTGAATGTAGAGGGGCTCCTCTCCCTATCAGAAAATCAACAATTTTATGAGCTGAATTCATCTCAGCGTTATATATATATATATATATATATATATATATATATATATATATATATATATATATATATATATATATATATGTACATATATATATACATATATACATATATATGTATGTATATATATATATATATATATATATATATACATATATATATAAGTACTGTACATAAGTATGTCAGTCACAGTCTGCATGGCTAATGTGAGTGCAGCAGAGCTAAGCTGAATTGATCTGCAGAAATCCCACAGAGTGGGGTTGGGGGGGTGGGTGGGTCTGGGCTTAAGCTCAGACCCTCCAGGGTGATTGAAGTGCAAAATATGACTCAGTTTTACTTAAAGAAGTGCTCCTCAGGATGCACAGGTGTAAATATTTGTCTTTACCTGACACTGAATAAAGTTCAAAGGCCATTGTGAAGTTGTCGGCTGCTGAGGCGTCAAAGACAAATTCAGTCACATTGTACCAAAGGCACATTATTACACAAGCAGCAACAGGTGTATCTGTGTGTGTGTGTGTGTGTGTGTGCGTGTTTGTATGTGTTGGGGGGCGTCCTCTGGGAACTAAAATTAGCCAGGAGCTGAGTAGTAAGATTATAGTATCCTTCCTGTAATTGATAGCAATGCAGAAACGTGGGCTTAATGGGACATTTATGATCATTGCTGGATTTTTATCTGAAAACAATGTTCGAGTGAGTGTTTCAGTGTGGTAATGTGTGTATGTGTGTGTTTGAGTGATGTGCATGAGAGTGTTTGTTAATGTGCGGTTATCACACAGGTGTTAATATCTGAGTTGTATTTTCCCTTTAGGACTAGACTTACCTCATATGATCATCTTTGTGCAAATTTTTTCTGTGTGTGTGTGTGTGTGAGTGTCTGCGTGCACGTGTCTCTCTGCGCGCGTGTGTTTCCTAGTTGTTTTGCTGTCGGCGCAGTACTGATAATGCTGAGGAGAAAATCAATAGGTAATTCTACCAGGGACACAATAGCCACTCTGCTCGGCTCAATTCCAAAGTGAGCTTAGACACAGAGAGAAACAAGGCATGAATTGATAAATTGGTGTGTGCGACTGCAAATGCGACAGTGGCAAGACTGCAGCTGGGGCGGAGGAGAGCTGAGAGGAGCAAAAAAAAAAATCAGAATGCAACAATCTTCTAGGACATTTGCTCCTGATGGTGTTATGTTGTAATAGGACTTTTAAACCCGTATAACACATTTGGAGGAAGTGATTTACACTAAAATACCACACCTTCATTCATCGGAGCCTGTGGCTCAGACACGCTCGCTGTGTCTGACTGCACGCACGGATGCATGTGGGAGAACATTTGAAACCAGAAGAAACTGGTGGCTTTTGATTCCCTCAGTAGTTTATCTCTCAGTATTTGTACATGTTTAACCTGCCTCTGAATGTAGTACTGCGTGCTTGACACACAGCTGCTAAATCAGAGGCTGCTACACACACACACGCACACACACATAAACACACACACACCCATACTCACACACAAACATACACTCATGCAGATGTGCAGCTCCAGTGACCTCTGTTTCTTCATGTACTTTTTTGAGTCTCTTGTCTCCGGCTTGCCCTCTGAACTTTTAGGGTTCTTATTCATTCCCAGCAGCTTCCTGTGCTGACACATGCTGTCAATAATTCCATGTGAGTCCACCTACACATGGACACACAAACACGCAGGGCAAATACTTTGCCCGCCTCTTTTATTCATAATCCCACACCACTTCTTTCCCCTTCCTCCTCTTCTCTCATTTCCTTACTTGGGAATCTTTTGGTTCTTCTTCACGCCACCTGTTCTGAAGTGTTTTTGTCTTTGGTGCTCTTTTTGTTTCAATAATTCATGAATGCATTGAGAAAATGATTGATCAATGAATGGCTTCCACATTCCTGCTGATAGTCTTCCTCACGTTTGAACTCTCCTTCCCTTCCCCGCTTCTCCACCGTAACTCATCCACATCTGGGCCCATCACTGAACTCCAGTTTGTTTGCTTTGCTTCTTCCTCATAGTTGGTTTCTGGAAGTCTGATATTTGGAGATCTGATCAGATTGTTTTTCCAGAGTGAACACGCTGAGAGCCAGCAGTCTTTCCTGGGAGAAATCTGACTGGCACAGGCAGTTCAGACTTCTATAAAGCAGAAAAATGCCCCCAGTTCTTCATTTATTTTCTCGGCCAAACTTTAATTGGGAATTCTTTTCCAGTTTTAGTGATTTTAAGGTAGACTTTGATGTGTCATTGTGTTCTGTGACATGTTCTTCACTTCCTGACATTTTCAAGGCAGATACTGTACAGTCTGTACAAAATGCATTCACTAATTTTAGCTGACATTTACTTTGCAAGATATGTGGTGTAATATTTCTAATAAAGACTTTATTAGATATATAATTAAAAGTTGCCCTTAGCTCCTGAAACGAAGAACATTTATAACAATAATCCCGTATATGAATAACAGACACTTTTTCCAGCCTCAGTGAAGCGGTAAACTGTGCTACATTAGGTGCTGACAGATCTTATTTACACATATGAATTAGAAAGGATCTCCTGCTGTAAAGAACACATTTAGACTTATAATTTGTCTCATGTATAATTATTAAACATTGGTCCTCCTAGTAGGATGACAGAATGAGTGATTACCGTGTTAGTGTAATAATTAGATGACTAAAAAGAAATAAAAATGTTAATTTCATTAAGGCTTGCCACATCATACGTGATAAATGAAGTCTGCTCGTAACTGTTCTAATGAGAAAGCTGACTTTGCAGAAGAGGCCTCAAATTTATCTCGTAGCCTGAAGGCAGAGCGGCAAAATTTTAGATTGAATGATCCTTGAATGTTTATTGTACCTGAAATGGAAAAAAACAAACAAACAAACAAACAAACAAACAAACAAACAAACAACTCCTTCCTGCCTAACAACACATTCCTTCTCACTGTGACAGAGGTCAGTGAACGCAGCACACATGCTCCCCACATGCTAATACAGTCAACTCTTTGTCTGTACACCCCAGTCTTTGAGCTTTGTTTTGGCTTTATCATAAGTCCAAATCAAATCTTTAAAACTCACCCTTGATCGAGAAAATGCTTTACAGCTTCTCTTTGGTTGAGCCAAGTTTGAATGTGTTGTTGATTAGCTCGTCCCCAACGTCCTTTCTCCACGGGCCTCACTGGTGTGATTCTAGGCACATGGTTGGAGAAATTGGTTCCTTTTTGGTTTTTCCATGTGTTGTCATGCAGCTGACCTTGTCGTGCCAGGCACATGCACGGGTGGTTCCACCGGAGGCTCATGTATCACCGTTGTGAGGAAAGGCAGAGTACCTGCGTTTTTTAGCAGACTACCTCAGGCAGCCAGCTGCAGCTCAGCAGCTGGAGGTCCTGGGGAGCTGTGGAGGAATTGTTGATACGAGATAAGAGTGTGAACAAAGGCCGAGCCTTTATGTGATTTGATGCTCTCAGAGTCACTTCACAGTCAACCAGTGACAACTGCTTGATCAGGTTTTCAACTGGAGAATTGTGGGACATTTGTTGATTCCTTAGTCCCCATGACAGAGAAAACCATGTGGTCAACTTAGATATGAATGGTGAGCGTCCATTTCTCACCCATATGTTCAGGTCCCAACCACCTTCAATCTTACAATGACCTTTAACTATCCACGAATGACCCTTCAGGGTCTCTATCCTCTTCTTCGTGATCCCAGCCTAGTGTGTGTGTGGTCCGGAGGACGGTTTGGAAAAGAAGAAATAGTACTTTTGTATGCACATTTTTGTTATTCCCTCATTCCAGTTGCTATTCACCATCTCTCTTTTCTTGTTTTCCCTCTGTGTTTGTGTGTGTGTGTGAGAGTGTGTGTGTGTGAGCGTTCATGTGTATGTGTGCGTGTCTGTGTGTGTATGTCTGTGTGTGCGTGCATGCCTGCATATGTGCAATCAGAGAAGCAAAGGGGGACAAACTGTACAATTTTACATTTCCGTTATATTTTTTGAACTTCCATTATTATGGTCCTTGGCAAACCCAAGGGGAGCCTATATAGAGCAAATGTTCACATCAGAGATTAAATATTTGTGTGTTTGTATTTGCATGAATGTGTGTGTGTGTGTGTTGATGGGGGCCACAGAGCCTTCACAGCTCATAAAGCAGTGATGCGCGGGAATTTTCGGGCAATCCAGTGATTGGACGAGGCAAGTACAGAGTAAATTATTCCACTATGTCACATTCTGCTGGCAGATATGGAGCTTCTTATGTGGGAGAATACTGAGAGCAAAAACAAACACTGCAGAGCTGAAAGTGACATAAACACACTTTGATGAATCATTGAAGAACTGTTCATCTTGATGAGTCAATGCTCAGTGTCCTCATGAACTGTCAGCCCCACTGTAAGGAATGTTGTGGTTTCTTTCTTGTTTTTGTGCTGCATTGTCTTGAGTGGCTGCACAGCGCCGGTCGTCAAAATAATTCATAAAACAGTTCCTTTATTGTCCCCTCTGGCCTAATTCATCCCTTTCTTTCAAATCCCACTGCTAACTTTGCATCATATTGTAAACATACTCTAGTTCAACATATCTGTGCATGAGTAAGTAACTCACATTCTGTTCTTTTTAGGATTAGGATTTTATTTTGCAATGTGTTCTTTCACAAACATAGTGCATGTTCTCAGTGTATTTCACAGATCTTTGCATCATTTAGCATCTTTTAACCAGTATGATGCCCTGTCACAGCTCCTAATCCATATTTTTTTCTTGAAATGTTTGATCAAACTGGCTGAATGCAATTTTTTTTTTTTTTTTTTTAAAAAAGGCTGCGATTAACCTGGGACCTTTCTGTATGGAGTTTGTATGCTGTCTGCATGGGATTTCTCTGGCTCCTCCAGCTTCCTCCCATGTCCAAGGACATTGGGGCATAGGTGGATTGGCTACTTTAAATTGACATAGTTGTGAATGAGAGTGTGAATGGTTGTCTGTCTGCCTTGGCCCCAGATGAGTGGGCCACTTGTCCAGGGTGTACCTGCTAAGAGATAAAGCAGCAGAAGACGGATGGATGCTAAAATAAACACAGATGCATCTTTTGGTGTGACATGCTTGATTTTAGGTAAATGTTGTGAATTTAACAGCCCAGAGGAGCTTTAATTCTCATTCTCTGTCATTTTCTGCTTCCTTTTTGGATGTAAAGCAACATCCGCTCCCTCTAAAGTAATGTTCTTGGTTTTTTTTTGCATTCATTTCCATGATGACAAAACTATCAAACCTACAAAGAATTGGGGTTACCCATATTTTCTTACTTTTCTGGAATTGCAGTGCTGAGGAGATGTTTTTTTCCCCACCAGCTTTTACCCTGATGCATCCCTCTCACATTCTCTCTGTGCTGATGTATTTGTGTGTATGTATTTGCTGAGGCAGCAGGTCTATGTTCTCTCGGCCAGCCCACAACTCTATCCGTTGATGCATGGAGGAATCAGAGCTCCAATAATGAGCGGAATCAGTCTTTAACATGGTAATGTGTCATTGAGGACCTATCCATTTACCTAACGACGTGCTTCCTTTTGAAACCTATTAGCAGTAATGGTAAATAGCAACTATGCTTTCAACTCATTTAATCTATGTCTCTTCTCTTTTATCTTTTCTTCTCTTCTCTCTCTTCTCACTAAAGCTGAAAAGAAAAAAATTAAGGAAAGTATCATTTTTGTTTTGATGTGATTGTCAAATTATCCAGGATTGATTAACTGATATTTATTCTCTTACCCACATTTTCCCATGATGTTATGATTGTTGTCACTTCTGTACCCTCTTTTCCTATTCTCTCCCCCTCTTTCTGTTCTTCTTTCACCCATTGGGGCTCATTCATAATGTCTCCCCATTACCCACCAAGCTATTAGGTTTGCTAACAGTGAGAACCATTGGGTGAAAATCAATGTCTGTCTGGGGAGTAGTTTGTCTGTTGCACCATTATAATGAATACTATATACTGCAATGCACACAGTTCTACCCCCTTCCCCCCCCCCCACACACACTTGTTCACAGGTGCAGAGCAGTGTATAATGGATGGTCAACAAACCACTGACTTTCACTGAAAACAAACACATCATGATGAGGTTGCCCTTAATTTTTCATTTCTTAAGAAAGTCATTCTTTTCTTTCCTAATTTTTCTTTCTTTTTGCACATATTCTATTACCTCATTGAATCTCTTTCTTTTACTGTCTCTCTAACTGCCCTGATTTGATAAATACATACACACACACATATATATATGTATATACACGTATATATGACTCTGCATTGTCAGATTCACTTTTCTGTTACACCTTTTCTGTGGCCTAATTTAATAATTTGGCAGCAGCTGCTTGTGTAGTTATCAATTCTGGTCAGAAGCAAATAAATGAATAAGCAACCTGTCATTCAACTTTGTGGGAATCCAAGGCCAGGTCAACTCCCTTGTATTTTAGCCATTTTTCTCTTACTTTTCTTGCCTCTCTAGCCCAGCGCATGCTTGAGATGCTCGGTGCTAATGCTATTACTCTCTACTGTGCTATTTTCTGACATTTTAAATCCAGCCAGAGGACAACAAGCTAACAGTATGATCCTCGGTCGCTTCTAGATTGAGGCTGATGCTCTCTTCTGACCTCTCTGCGAGCAGGCCGGCTTACTGGGAGACTTTGGAAATTAGTGTTTTCATGTTGTTTAAAGAAACTTGAGACCCAGTGTGCACAGACAGATGGAGGCTTTGACTGAGGTGCAACTTTAAGTAGGGTTGCAATGGTACAGAACAAAAATGTTCCGTTGTAACTGTCATTAGATGTTAATCCTACAAGAGAACACATCTAAACATCTGTTTTGTGTTTGTCTTCGACTTAGGGTTAATGTTAGGGTATCCAACTTTCCGACCGCTGGCTCTATCTGATATCAACAGACTGTAGAGAAATCAAAAAACTCATACTTGCTAGTTTCATCTCTGCTATGTCACAGGGGTGAGTTATAGTGAGTGCATAGAGTTTATCTTTCTTTCTACTCTACTGTACTGGGAACAAGTGTTTTACCAGATTGCCCAACTGGGATTAATTGAGCACAAGTGTGTGGTGGATATTACTCATTAAAACTGGACGATCTTCTCATACCTACCGTACATTGTTTATTGGTCCCCAGTGACCTGCCAGCTCAAGTCTTCCGCTAATTCCTGCCCTGTCCCCCTCACCCTCATTCATAAGTCAGTGGAAAGGAAAAAAGGAAATAGAGGGTGGAAAGCCCAAGATGAGGAGTGATGGGAAAATCAGAAGAGAAAAAAAAACAGAATCGAGATAATAATAAAAGAGTGCACAGGCAGAGATCAGCCCCATCAACATTTTAGAGCGTTTGTTTGCTTTTCTATTTCTGGGGTAACAGCTTCTTCCTGGAAGCTCATGCACGTCCATCTGGATTTTCAATTACCCACAATCCCACATGAGTCCAGCAGCCAAATGATGTTATTTCCTGACCTGACAAACACACAACACATTGGAGACAGAAAAACACGGGCCCATACGCGGTCAGAAATGCAGCGACGACGCAGAGACATGTAAACACACCTCGTACACAAACACACACAGTCATCCCCGAAGACCTGAGACTCCCATCCAAGCTGCCGGCAACTTCACTTCAACTATAAGATTTTTTTAACTCATATGATGGAAACAAATCTAACGTATGTAATCTGGATGATCTGTTGTGATTTGGGCACTTATATCAATCCCAGTTAGCACATAGGCACTTTTAGTTCCACACCATTTGAGGAGATAATACCTTACAGCCTCAACCTCGGCTGTCTAGAAACGTAATGTGTTCCAAATATGTGTTGTATGAATGTGGTTTACAGAGTGACCTCCAGAATTTCATCTTCTTTGAGATTTTTTTTTTTTCCCCCAACATAAAGGTCACATACATCCTACAAAAAAATGAGCAGTCAGTGAGCTGTGACCTGTGAACAAACGCTGAACTGAAGATAAATGTTTGAGCGGCTTTTCCAGTTTTGTCCCGTCGTGTGTACGGTGGCGGAGTTGTGAGCTGAATCCAGTGGCTGTGGCTATGAGAAGATTAGATCCTTTACCAGTGATAAATCTTTGTGGGGCTAGAGGTCAAGTTGCTCTCTCTTGTAAATCTACTCCCTGGCATGTTTTCATTACCAAACACCGACACATCCTCGAGACAGGGTGTGTTTGTGTTTGCGCGTGGGTGTGTGTGTCACGGCCTTGGTTCCAGGCTGGACTGTGTGTAGAAACCAAGGCTAGTGCCGATACCTAAATCACACACAGCCACATCTCTGAGGTACTTGTGGATGATTTAGCAGAGGCCTCATCACCGCCTCATCAGGCATGAAATGTGTATGTGTGTGTCCGTGTGTGCGTGCGTGTGTGGTTTTGGTCCGTTTCATGATTTACCGCCGGGTGATCAGAGCCCAGCAAGTCACCTCATCACTTATCCAGGAGTCATAGCACATAAACACTCTCTGTGCTCCTCTGGTGCCTATATTTTCTGAAAATTCATGCTCCAGTCTGAAGAGAATATGAAGTGCGGTTTTACTGACATTTCGAAGCAAATATAATTTTGAGAATATTTCTCGAGTGTGTGCCATACTCGTGCGGGGAAAGGTCGGACACATAGGTGGTATAAGAGCAGGTAATAATCTAATTTGCTGTTCACAATACAGCTTCTTCAAACAACCCCCCCATGGCCTGGATTAATTTAAATTAATTAATCTTTATGATACTTCTGCACCTTCCATTGTTCATGAGGAGTGTGGCTGAGCAGTTGTTAGGATACTTTACATGGTGTAGCGGTGTGGTGAAGCTTATATGTCCTAATCCAAGTCTGCAATCTCCTTTGCAAAATTAATTTCATTTCTGAGATGGCCAGTTAGCCTCCTGGTGACCGTTGACCCTGGAGAACCCCCCCCCCCCATCCTGTATCTCCTTGTTTGCTATAGCCTTTAGTGATCTTGACGTGTTTTTGTGTTTGTGTTCATATGTGTGTAGGCGGGTGGGTGTCTGTGGTTTTTTGTTGGGGGGGGATTAACTGTCCATAACTTTGTGGTTTTCCTGTTTAGTCTGACTTTTTGACTGCCTGGAAGAGGACAGCATTTACAAAATCAACAACACACACACACACACACACACACACACACACACACACGCACAGACACACAAACACATGCATGCACACACTTGCACCTACGTACCCACAGAAAAGTGGTTAATATAAAAAAACCTGTGTATGTGTCTCTTTGTGTGTCTTTGATTACTAATTTAATAATTTGGCAGTTATGATATGACACTTCTGAACAATTTATATTACCAATTTATTGTGTAATCAGTCATTCATTGCTCTCCTTAATAGCCGCGTGGGTGACTGCTCCCATACGTGCGCACACGCAGGCACACTCCAGGGGTAGGAAGTCTTTGTGAGAGCAGGATATTTACTTAGTTTTTATTACATCTTTCCCCCTGAAATCTCCTGAGGTTGACAGAAGAACAGCCAACAGATGTAAAGCTAGAGACATGTACTGGCAGGGAGACAAGAATAGATGAAGTATATTTACATATTACCACTGTAGTAGAATGCATTGATTATACTGTATTTGTAAAATATATTATGATAAAGCTTATAGTTGTTTCTGCATAAAACAGAAGCTTTAAAAGTAATTTTATCAATTGTTTTAGGAAATGATGATAAGATGATTAAACCTACTATGTTATGTGTTACTATGTTAACCTCATAATATTACTGTACTACTGGTACTGTGTAACTTGCACGGTTATTCTTGGAGTTGAACAACCTTGTTGCTCATGTCACATGACGTGGCTTATAAGATACCAAAAGATCACGCCTTGTATTAAAACCAGATTGCGATACAATTAATGTCAATCTCAACATTTATCATGGAAAAGCTGCAAGTGTGTGTGAGGTTGGTGGAGTCTCAGGTAGGTTAATATCATTTTTACTCTATCATAATGTTAAAAAGATGAGTTATGGTTAGTTAGCCAATGATGTTACACAAGCTGGATGAGGAAAAACACATGCACTGACTGAAACAACTAAAGACAGCATGTCAAAGTTCAGTAAAGCCTAATTATCATCCTATAGAAAATTAATTAACTTATTGTAAATGTCAGTGTAGGTTATGTTGCCATAGTAACAACTGCTCACTGGCCTGGCTAGATCTCCATCTGATCTGCTGCACATCTGCAGTAATAACCTTTAGAAAGTGAAGGCTACCCTGTTTGACAGATTGTGTGGACTGGTGCTGCTCTGGTGAGAGTGATCGATGTTTCACTCAGTAATCTAGAATCATCTATTTCTGCTGATCTCTCTAAACTGACTTTCCCAGCTGCACCAGTAAAAACGGGTGGGAGGTGCTGAGGCATAATGCTATAGCAAGTTTTATTCCCTCTTTCTGTCTGAGGTTTAAATTAATTGTGGCTTTCATATTAATTTATGTGTGTGTATGTGCGTGTGTGTATGTGTGCGCGCGTGTGTGTGTGTGTGGGTGTGTGTGATTCCTCATTCCTTTCCTGGCTTTGACCCTTTTAAACAACAATCTATCCTAATCAATCTTTCCCTCCCATCTCCATATATCTGTCTGTTGCTCTTTGTCTAGAAAGATAGACAAATAGACAGATAGATAGATAGATAGATAGGAGAGAGATGGACTGAGAGAGAGAAAGAGAGAGAGAGAGAGAGAGAGAGATGATCCTGTCTATATCAGCCATCTTCTTATTCCATCAAGAATGCATCTAGCCTCAAAACCCAAGAATAACACATCAATCTCTCTCTCTCTCTCTCTCTCTCTCTCTCTCTCTCTCTCACACACACACACACACACACACACAGAAAAACACACAGAGTCAGGTCAGAGTCAGCATCTACCCTGAAAGTAACGTTATTTACAGTATAATGATGTAAATGTGATGAAAACATATTGTCATTTTAAGTCTTATGAAAAGTCAGTCACTGCTGGAAATGTTCTTATTCTTCACCAAGGATTTTATTGAAACTGTATCCTTTAAGCAACAGGTTTTGTCATATTATAGCTTAATTAGAGATGGAAGGCTGGCCTTTAGAAATGACAGTATTGAATCACTACTTTGCCTTTTGTCTCACACCAGCTGTCATTTGGTGTATTTGTTAATTTTATTGATATAATTTCTATCATGTGTGGCAGCATATCCACTGAGATGTCTGGTTAACAGAGCAGAGACACGATTATCAGAGCAGAGCGAAAGTAATAAAAGCTGAAGTACCTGAGGACATGTGCGCACACGTGTGTGTGTCAGATGTCAGGAGCCATTGTGAAGCAGTCTGAAATTATAATACTGTCACCTTCTCTCCCCATTATGATTGAAAATGGAGGAAAATGTACCAGTATCCAGATTAATGCACAACAGGAATCAGATCAATAATTGTTTAAGTGTGGAAGTGAAATATGGTGTCTATGAATTTTACCTTTACAAGGTAAAATAACATATTTCAAATCCTCAAGTGGTAATAGTGTATAATGTATATGCACAATCAGCTCAAATTCCTAGGAATCTGTTCCAAACATGTCTGACTGAAAAGTTCCCATCATCCCACCATCTGTATGTGCATAATCTTGGCATCAGTTCTTCAAAAGCACGAGTCAAAAGTTAGAACCAACCAGTGTAGAAACAACCCTGAACGCAGCACCAACAATAATCTTATATCAAGACAACAGCAGATCACTTTTTTTCCAGAGGTATTATTGCTGCTTATCCTCTGTGGACTCTAATGCAGGAAAACAGACCTTTTTTAATTTTTTTTTTTTTTTCCCCAGATACTGGCCTCCTAAGTGTGGCATTGTGGGTTTTCAAATGATCTTTTGGGTGGAATCAAGCAGGAGAATAACACAATTGTACATAAACAAATGATGTAAAAAATGTAATTAAATTGATTAATTTAAACCATCTTTGATAGTAGCTATCAAACCTGTCAACGCAAATATTTTCCTTTCCTCTGAGTTCACAGAAGTATACTTACCGTAAAAGTTAAGTAATATTTTTAATGTTAAAAATAATATTGTTAATATTGTTAGATGTTCTGAGGATCTGTGTGTGACTGTGTCTATGTGAAAAAGACATTCAGCTGTTCTTCACACTAGATCGGCATTGACATCTGGCTACAGAACAGCTGGACTCTGGACACACAGCATCTACATCTGCGCTGCTTCCCGTAGTCTTTGTTGACTGTCCCATTTTCCTTGATCGCTGTTTTTAGTGATGTGGTTGTGCTCATACCGACATATAGAGATCATCCATCGTCAAAGCTGTTTAATGCAAACTAGGGTTGAAGTAAGTAGCGCTGTTTGTGTGTGTGTCTGTATGTGGTGCGTGTGTGTGTGTGTGTGTGTGTGTGTGTGTGTGTGTGTGTGTGTGTGTGTGTGTGTGTGTGTGTGTGTGTGTGTGTGCGTGTGTATGTGTGGTTTGCCAGACAGGAAATGTGAACCATGTGAGCATGTTCTCCCAGTATGTTTGACATTCCAGTACTTTCAAGACCAACGGTCCTGCTGTTAATACTGCGACTAATGTGCTTTCCTACGGGAAGATCTGAGTGACTTAACAACACAAATGTGGAAACAACAGTATCATGTCACTATTTAGGCTTTAACTTGTATGAGCTATAGTGCTTGCTGGTTGTTGCAAATATTACACAGTGTGTCTACAGTAAGACACTTTTCCAGTATGATGACACATGAGACCTGTATGGGGGAACTGTTTCTGCATTTTGGTAAAACATCTTAATCCATGATGTAAATTATTATCAGTCATCAAAAGCCCTGGGTTAAACATTTATATTTTTACCAAATACAAAGAACTCTTTTTGAATGAATTAATTTACTGGTGTATAACATGTTCCCGGTACTAAAATAAATGTGTTCAGTCTGAAATCAGACACTATTCCAGCTAAGACATAAAACTACGGGCTGAAACACAAATCTAAAAGGCAAATGATGTTCTTATGTCCAATGAAAATATAAATATGGCATATGTTGAACGTCAAATTGACATAAGATGAATCCTCTGTCTTTACTTGCATTAAAACATACATGAACCTTATATATTATTTAATTATATATTTTATTTTTTTAACTATAAAAATTATTACCTATAAATAGTATTAAATGTTGTCCTCGCCTAACAGTTTGTATGGTTTTCTTTTTTCTTCCCAGGACTGTTCCCAGCTGTGTTGAACCTGGCTTCCATGGCAGAAATATCAACTAATGCTACTTGTGGGTCACTGGGTCCAGAGATGTACTGCAAATTGGTAGAACACGTTCCCGGCCAGCCTGTACGAAACCCCCAATGTCGAATCTGCAACCAAAGGAGTGTGAAACCATTTGGTAGGAAGATTCCCCACACAGAGACACAAACACAGCTGCTATATTGGCATGTGATTGCAATTATGAATGGTGCTAGATTAGTTAATTGGTATTAGATTAGCCTGATATAAATCCTTTTGTCTGAAGTGATCATTGCTGCATCAGGTGAATAATCAATGGCAACATGACGTGACAAGACTGCAGGGTGTTTCTTTTGTCAGCCATGCAGGAGCTCTTCACATGTGAGACAAAAAAATACATGCAGTTCTTCACATTTTGATCGTCATAAATTGAACTGCATTTCAAGATCTAAGGTTTCTGTATTTCTTTTAGAGCCTTTTGCACAAAGTGGAAGAATATTGAATTTTTATTGAAGAGAGAAATAAAGCATATAAAGGTCTCCAAATGCAAATGCATGCTGTGGTTTTTAACTGAAATGCCATGCATAAAAAACGTACATCAAACCTTGTGATGAACAAGCACAGGTTGACATGAAAGTTTTTAACTTTCTAAAGATACTCCTTCAGAGACATTAACAACTAAACAGTATTACATGTATAACATGCAATACTGTATAACATGCAATACTGCATGTATATGTGACATTTATTGCTCTATATATCAAACCCACGATTAGCAGCAGTATATAACATCAAGTGGGTCTTAAAGATTGTGCATCATGTTTGGATTGTGAGGAGAAAATCATTCTCAATGGCCTTTGAATGACTGGGTTTAATGTTTCTCTCCCTAAAACAACACTGTGTTTTCAGCCTTTTAAAAAACTGAGCAACTCTTCTTTTTCGTGGACTTGTTTGTGTCATCAGAGAAACATCCTATTGAATATGCCATCGATGGAACCAACCGTTGGTGGCAAAGTCCTTCCATCAAGAATGGAATGGAGTACCACTATGTGACGATAACATTGGACTTAAAGCAGGTACACGCACACATGCGCACACACAAACACACACACACTCCATTGTATTTGTTTTTTTTTGTTATTTCTAAAAGAGTAATTTAAAGTAAAGGAAAATAAAGAAGTTGTCACTGTCCTGTCCCTTTCCTGGAACATTTAAAATATCCTCCCAGCAGTGAACTGACCCCCCCACTGTTGGGCAGGCTTTATTTCCCCCAAAATTCCAAGGTTTACATCATTTACTTACATTTGGTAAAAATTGGAAAAACCCTTTCAAAGGGCATGTTTTCATTTTTGTCATGAAATTATTAAGCTTCTACTATTTTTGGCAGTGTTGGAATTGGTTAAAGCACCATTGGTATCAATCATTTTCTAAGCACACATGCCACTCTTGAAATAATTGGGTTTCCATTTTTGATTTGGAAAGCTTGGCACAGATGTAGATGCTAGTGCTGCTATGCCCTGGCGTAGGATGATTTACAACATCTAGCTGTGTTTTGAAATGTGATTAAACAGATTAGAGTGCCAGATTATAATTATTTAGATGTCAGGAGAATAAAACTAATGAGGCACAGGGACAGTTCATTCAAAGCCAAATAAAAGTAGCTGTGGGTGCAAGAAAGATATAAATAATAATCATAGAAATGCTAGTGCATGTTTCTATGCAATGTGTGTTGTATATTTTGGACATTGTTCTATTTTTTGAAAAGGAATAAATAAAAAAGGGCACTATTTTTATAACAGGTATCAAGCCATTTTCCATTTTTCCCATGGAATATAATTACATATAAGCAGCAGGAGTTATTGATTTAAAATGGACTGATGGTCATTAAAGCAATTTGAAAATAAAAGAAATTCAATTGTGGCTTTTGGATGTACTGTGGAAAAAAAAACAAAAAAACTTATTGTCACAATTAAACAAACTGGCAGACCCAAATGTAGATACAAGGTAGGCTAAGTCACAGGGTGTTTATTAGAATAAGGATGGGCTCACAGATGGACCCCTCTTCAGAATGTGGGCTGGCGACTGAAACAGAGGGCAAAAACCAAACTCAAAGCCAACAGGCCCTGGGTAAAAGCAGGTACAACATACGACAGACACTAGGAATAATCAACTAAGAAAACACCAAGAAGCACTAGATATAGTCTGAAGCAGACTGGAGGCATGACCATACAGAAAACAGTGGGATGATCTGGCACAAGGCTATGAGAAAATCAGGGCTTTTATAGGGTGCTGGTGATGAGGTAATGGCAGGCAGGTGAGAGGGATGAAATGATCTGAGCCAGGTGTGCCAATCTGGAAAACCGGAAACCAAGCCTGCGCCCACAATCACCCACTCCCAGATACCCAGATAAATAGCTCATGCAAGTTAAAGCCTATATACACACACATATCCTCCTGGCCGGTGCCTCACACACACACACATATCCTCCTGGCTCGTGCCTCCTACCTTCAGACTATATATATATACACATATATGTGTGTGTGTGTGTCTGAACACCTATATGTTTGAACATTTTCTCCTATTTGTGCTTTATATGTATGTATGCAAGTGAGTATCTGTCATTTCAGTTGAAAGCTGTTTACCCTCCAGTGCACTAAATTTCCCCAGTGCCTCAGCAATCTCACTCTGAAAAGCCTGTGGGCTTGTGTGTGTTTGCATGTTGATCACCTGTGATCAACCCCCCCATTTCCATTCTTTTTACTGTTACATTTCTGTGGATTGACAAAAGGTGGGAGATGAGACTGTTGATCAGAGAGGCAGCTGATGATCATGTATGTAGGCTCATCAGCCTGTAGATGAGTTCACAAGTCACACTTTTTCATGTAGATGTTTCTGATATCAAAGTCCTTTTCAACCTGTCAATTAGCTATTTTGAATCAGATCAGTGTTTCGGTTCTGGTTATTTGGCATTTAATAATGTGTGCAATTGTAAACTTTGGTTTAGTTCTTTTATGGCTTGTCATCAGATTGTGAGAGCTGATGAGGCTATATGTGAGACAGCACAGTCAGTCTCAAGATCAGGCTGAAATTAGTTTCTGGATGCAATCTCCTTGAGAGGGCCTCTTTCCTTTGGTGGAGTAACACTGGGTGACAGGTGAGAGAGGAGGCTTCTTTGGCTGCAGCATTTGTCCCTGTGAATTTGAAAGCCTTATTTTAGGTCTGGAAATGGAGCACCCAATGTAGCACCAAAACCTTTTGAAATGACTGTTTACGGTGGCCGTACTGGGGATTCCTGTGACCCTTGGTGTTATGAAGGTCTTTGGCTCGGTCCCTTTGCAGTCTACATGTCAATGTGTCTTTGACGAAGATACTGAACCTGACTGTTTAACTGGCCTCTAGATGGCTAAAAGTTTTACAGTTTACTGAACTGATCTACATGCAAATCAAAATCTAAAGTGTTATAAATGATCACATATATAATTTACTGTATTTATATGATCTGTACATTCCTGCAAACATAAATGGAAATGTATTCCTATTGTATGGAAGAAATCCCATTAAAAACATGCTAGTAATGTTAAAGGAAATGTCAATCATTTAGACACAGTGAGGCAGCTTCATAAGGTTTAGGTGGAATGAAGATGATTCATCCTCACGGCCTCCCCTCCAAAGAAAGGTTGATCAGAATTTCTATGACCAAAGCAATCTCGGAGAACTGCCGAACTCTAAAAGCAGAGGTCAGGCAGCCCAGCGACATCTTGAATAAGAGAACAGGAGACTAGCAGAGCCAACAGGGGAAAAAAAAACCAAATGTGCACTAAAGTCCATGTCAACACTTTGGCCCTGGTGAACCAGAATGAAGCTCTCAAGAAGAGTGAGCATTGACAGCTGAAGAGGAGCAACTCTTGGACAGAACATATCAAAAGGAGCAGGGAGGAGTTGTCTGACCTCTTTGACCACTGGGAGGCAAAAGAACAACAGTGGGTTTATCAACAGGGAGAACTGGAAGAAATGCTCCAGGAAAAAAAACATTCCTGGAACAGAAACAGACCCAGCAGGAGCATGAATGAAGAGATCACCCACCAGTAGGTAACTGCATTGAGTCTTCTTTATGTGATTACAATTATTTACATGATCAGATGAAATCATGTGGAAGTGAAATGTAATATATCCTTTTCTCTCTTTCATCCAACCATCTTGGTTCAACAGAGAAAAAAGAAAAATGAACTGGAAGCAACAAACAATAGTGTTGATGTGTTATCTCCTTTGTTCCTTTTTTTTTTACATTTCTAATAAACTTCAAGTATTCAGTGTGGATTTATATGGATCAATAATGGTTGAAACCTTATGACAATAGTAACAGCCTGAACCAGAAATGGACAACAACCCCTCCATACTAGAGGTTAGGGAGGTGCCACAGCTACAGCAAAGACAATGGGACGACACCTCACCTCCCACAGGGAGCAAAGGCAAAGGGACAATCACAGAGACGACTGGAGAGACAAAGGTGTGGGAGTGGCTCTCTAGAAACCACACAATGTCACATTAGTACAGGGATGTCCAAACTCTTCCACGAAGGGTCATGTGGCTGCAAGTCTTCGTTTCAACCCAGCAGCAGCACACCCAACTTGACTCATTTAGTCAACTCATCTGATTCTTCAGACAGCTGATTGGTCAAATTGGGTGTGCTTGACTGGTTGGAACAAAAACCTGCAGCCACACGGCCCTTTGTGGAACAGTTTGGACATCACTGCATTAGTATATAGGTGCACACATAGACAGAGGCACACACACATACACAGGAGAGGCATATACACAGTTGCTGTGTGTTGTTTATAGCTCTCGTTTCGAGTAAGACTGAGGAAGAGATTGCAACATCTCATTTTAATGCCTGTGAGCAAGTGTGTGAGTGTATTCATGTGTTATGTTTGTGTGCGCACGTGTGTATTTGGCAGTTCATGCAAAGGGGCAAAAATAAAAAAGGATGGATTTCAGCTAGGTGTTACACAAGAGTGTTTCTGTGTTTATCCAGAGGCTGTTGTCTGTGTATGCAGCTCTCCTCTGTAGCCTCTCCACACTTTAAGCCAACATAAAAAATAATTGCTTCTCTTTTATATTTTGCATTGTTTTTAAAGCAATCTGGTTGCGTACTGAATAGAGTCCTATGTAGTTTGCTTTTGTGTTGCCTGAACCCTCAAATATCACTGCTTCTTAATTATGTCCTCAAGCCGCTTTTAGGGGAAATTTGCTGGAAATCCACAATAGTGGTGCAAAAGGACCACTGAATGGATGTATTCAACAATTCAAGCCTATTTGTAAAGCCTGTTTGCCTCTAACTTTGGCATTTAGAGGCGCTCGATGATTCACAGTATTTCCAAGTGGGCCAAATGTTTTTTTTTATCAGTCCAGTGAGATGTTAACACATTTCATTTGGAGAGACAGTTAATTTAACAGGTCTACATTCCAGGGTTGTTGCTATGATGGCATTACCGCCTGTGTTTCTTTGGGTTTTGCTTGAAGCAAAACAAAAACAAAAAAAATAAATATATATAAATTACTATTATACTACTACTATTACTATTAGTACATTATTATTACTACTATTATTGTATGCCTTATTATTACTTTTATTTTATTTTTATACTTGGTTGACCTTAGTGTAAGTTGCTCAATATGGGACCAGTATGTGAAGCCTGAGATTTCACATGTTTTCTTATGAACAGTCCGTTCACCAGCTGCTCAGCGCTGTAACTATATATCCAAGTCATGCTCAAGTTCAAATTGATTGACCACAGTTTGAAACAACCTCCCCATTCTGGAAGCAGGGCTTCGCTTGGTTTGACTGAACATTGAAACAAACATTTTGAGTGCTTATTTGGCTGTTTTGCTTATTAATGTGCCAAAAGCATATCCCTGGGATATCATGTCTGTTTCCTGTTAAATATGCATTCTCATTGTAATAAAATGTTTGAGAACTTGGAAAAAGGACATGGTTTTCTCTTTTTTTTTTTTTTTTAAAGGCCTTGGAGGTGGGAAGAAAAGCAGAGCCACTATCCGAGCCTCATTTCTGTTATGTGAATCATTTGCCTCCGGACTTTTGCAGGCTTGCCACACAAACTGTAATAAAGTTATTTAACAATTCTGGTCATCCAGTTTAGAGTGATTAATCATTGATGCAAAAATAGACATAAGAGAGTATTTAATGTCATTAGTGGATTAATAAGTATAAGAATAAGACCTAAAGGCAAAAGCAGAATTATTTCCTAATATAAATATTGTTTTTTGGTATTATTATTTCGATTTGAATTTCAAGTTGTTACCACATTGCAGTCTGTTGCAAACTATAACACACATATAGAGGCTCCACAATTTTCACTCATTTTCACTGAATAGAATGAACACTGAGTCTTTGTAGTGGGTTTGAATAACTGCTATTAGATTACCCTGAAACCCTCTATCTATTTTCTCCCTCTTTCTCTTCTCCATGCCCTTTCTGATACGCAAACATAAAGTCTTTGTTCATTTTGTTACTGCAAGGTGACACAAGTTCCCACATGACAAAAAGACAGAAAACAAAAAAATTGGGGAAAGGGAAGAGGCCAGGAATCACCATTTGAGCTATGTACATGTCTGTACAGTTGCTTGTATGTGTGTGTGTGGGGGGGTGATTATTCAAAGAGAAAGTAAACTTACAATCTTCAGGGTTTAGGTATCTTCAAATCGTTGCCACTCTTCCATGTCAGTGGTTCTTAATCTGTGGAGTGCTCACTCCAGCTACATTACTGCGCTACTGTGGGCTGATCAATACCACCATAATGTCCTAACGTCATCGACTAAGACAGACATAAATGATGCTTTCTCCCTGCCTGTGTTTTCCAGGTTTTCCAAATTGCCTACGTGATAGTGAAAGCAGCAAACTCGCCTCGCCCAGGTAAGCAGCATTAAAGCGGGGCTGTTCAACCCCTGCCTTAAATGTTGATAAATGAACACAACCACCTTCACAAAGAGCTTTAACATGAATAGATCAGGTAAAAAGTATTTTTCATTTCTTCATCTTTAAGGTTTGACAGATTATTAACTATTACTACTAAACTATAGCACTATAGTAATAGTGCTTTTTTCTACCTACATGCTTTTACCATTTACTGAATTTATTGGACTTCGCAGTCAGTCAATTCATGTTGTGGACCCTTGAGTGAAATATGTTTTATGCAGTGGGTCATTTTTTCCACATATTTTAATCAAAATGACGCTTTAAAATCCATGAATATTTTTATCGATGTCTTCTGCAGTCCAACCATGCTGTATGTTACACATCACTCTCTTCAACAATATGTTTTTTCCACCCCTGAAATCCAGGTAACTGGATTTTGGAACGTTCAATAAATGGGGTGACCTTTGAACCTTGGCAGTACTACGCCATCACAGACACTGAATGTCTGACAAGATTCAACATCACTCCAAGGACAGGGCCTCCATCTTACACCAGGGATGATGAAGTTATCTGCACATCATTTTATTCAAAGATTCCCCCTCTGGAGAATGGAGAGGTAACAAGTGGAACATATTCAAGTTGTTACTTCTCTGCTTAATTAATGTAACTCCTCTAATATATGACTGGTTAATGCAGCTCTAACTAAATGTGTTAAAATTGATTTGCATTCAAGTGTCTGAGGTTAACAGTTGCTTAAACTTAAAAAAATCAGGAGAAACATTTCAAAGAGACAGAGATTGTTAATCATGTATAAATCTGGAAACAACCTCCTTCCTCCCAACATACAAACCTTGGTCAGAGGTGGAGAGGGGTTGTTATGGTGGTTACTGGAAACATCCCAGCTATAATACTGTGATGAAAAGCAGGTTCTCATCAATCTGTAGGGTGAAGTTTTGGAAAACATATCAGATACAATAAATATGACAAGAATGTATAAACCTTTAAAGTTGTAACTAATGAGTACAAACTTATTCCTACTTATAATAGGTAGTACATGTCTTTTTATGTATGTATGTATGTATGTATGTATGTATGTGTGTGTGTGTGTGTGTGTATGTATATATCTATGTATCTATGTATGTTTATATGTATGTATGTAAACTTGGATGCCAGTGTGTGTGTGTTTGTGTGTGTGTAGGTGTGTGTATGCGTGTTTGTGCACAGACCTGGAAATGTGTCTTCATTGTATTATTTTTGTGTGCTTATGTCATCCTGACGGGGGAGTGTTAGAGGGGGTGAAACATGGGATGTCAAGACCTGCGAGTAATGAAGGTGTCTGAACGTACCTGTTCGTGTGTGTGTGTGTGTGTGTGTGTGTGTGTGTGTGTGTGTGCGTGTGGTTGACAGCTCCCTAGCCATTTGATCACAGCGAAACCATAATGAGTCATAGGCGATGTGCCACAGCATCGTGCACACACTCACAATGTCACCTCCATTCATTACAGAGACACACACAGCCATCAGGTGTTCGCCCTTCATACATACACAAGCACACATACACACACGCACACACACACACACACACACACACACACACACACATGCACACACACACGCTAGCACATGCCAGTTTACTGAAAAGACTTTTCAGCTCAGAGAGGCAGATAACTTTTTGAAAATCATACTGTCACATTTATTATAATTAATCTTTTTAATTTACTATACACCTAAAAGGTCCTTAGCCCTGCAAGCTACATTGCCTGTGTTCTGTGGACCATTGTTTTTCTTTACTTAAAAAATGTGTATCATCGTTAGTTTCAGCCTCCAATCTGTCCTTTTTAAATCTCCAGCTCCACAGCAGTTCCTTCTTTCATCTGCAGTGATTGGAGTCAAAAAGCATCATTAATGTTTGTCCTAAAAGCATCAGTTGTTGCAGCTCCGCTCTTACATATCATTACCTGCTTTGTAGATCCACACATCTTTGATCAATGGTCGTCCGAGTGCAGATGACCCCTCCCCAAAGCTCTTGAACTTCACATCTGCGCGCTACATCAGATTGGTGTTCCAGCGAATCAGAACGCTGAACGCCGACCTCATGACTCTGACACTCAGTGACCCCAGAGATATCGATCCAATTGTGACAAGACGGGTGAGCTACCCTTTCTCTTTTTTATTTATTTTCCTGAATTTAGTAGCACAACACAATGACGTCGTATTTACAACTGAATATATATTTTTTAAATGTAGATATTTTACATACAAAACTCAAAAAAGTTCAAATAGGAAGACTGATTTATCACCGTACTTTAAAATAGCTCAACTGCTTCTTTTTCCAAATTAACATAGACAGAATAAAACAACATATTTTATTCTGTAAAGTGGCTGCAAAACCATTTTTAACATAGCCAAAGTGTTTATTGATTAGGGTTAAAAGAGAATAGTGCAGTTTGGCAGATATAATGCAGTGTGGGTTAATGAGCTTGTGTGACAGTGATGAACACAAGACAGACCATAAAGCAGTTTGGATAAAAGCAAACACAGTTAGTAAATGTGAATAAGTGAATACAGCTTTTTTGCTAATACTGAAGATATCATCAGCTGCGCAGCAAAACAACATTAAAAAATAAATTCTTCTAGCGTGCTTACCACAGAATTGTGTCTGAGGCTGCAAACATCTGATAATGTGTTCTGCCACCTCTGTTTCAGTACTATTACTCCATTAAGGACATCTCAGTTGGAGGAATGTGTATCTGTTATGGGCATGCCAAAGCCTGTCCGCTCAATCCTGTAACAAAGGTAAAATGTGGAACTGTTTTTTACTTTTATATTTCCATTGTTTCCCAATGTTTACCTAAAAACATAACTATAACTGAGTTACTGCTTTATCTTCATCTGCAGCAAAGACAGCCTTTCAGAGCTTATATCTACTATTTTATATCAAATATACTGCATGTGTGCTTGTGTGTGTGTGTGTGTGTGTGTGTGTGTGTCTGTCTGTCTGTCTGTCTGTCTGTCTGTCTCCCTGCCTGCAGAGAACTCAGGTGACACTGAAACATTGTCTCACATGTCACTTCAAACCTTAGAGTCTTTGATACTAGAGACCTTAATTCACTCTCTCATCCTAGTGTCACACAAATACACACACACACCTGCACACACACAAACACATACATCCTTGCATTTATGTCTTTGTGAGGACTTTCTTCGATATAATGTATTACCCAGCTCCATATTACCCTAACCCTATCCATCCCAACTAACCTAAACCCAGTTCTAACCTCAACTTTAAAACAGAAAACCAGATCTTGACCCTCAAATGGTCCTTTAAATTGTGTGGGCCCAACAAAATGTCTTCACTTCCCAAAAATGTCCTTGAGAATGAGGATTTTGGTACTCTGTATATAGCAAGAACACACACACACACGCACCTACACACACACTCTCTCTCTCTCTCTCTCTCTCTCTACACACACACACAGTCTTGTGTCCATTACAAGCCCGAGGCTGAGGAACAAAGACATATTACTGTCCCACTGATGTCTAGTCTGTTGGTGATGTCATTGACTATGACTGATGTTACAGAAGTGTAAAGGTTCAGGTTCTCTTGTTTCATTTCCAAAGGCAGTTCTTATAATTGAAATCTGCACTTGGCCAGAATAACAGCTGAGCCAAATAAAAATAATTGCAATTATTTATTGTAAATGTCTTTGAGTCACATGGCATATGTAATGCAGTTGTTATATAACCTATTAAACCTGAATATAACGATATATTTTCCATGAGTTGCCAGCTGACATTTTATCTTGGGACAAGTTTATCTGCACACTAAAGCAGTGGTCAATACAAAAATGGCCTCCAGACTGGAGGAAACAGAATGTTTTCAACTTTTCAGAACATTACATTTCCATTTTCCTCCCTTTTTCATTTGCAGAAGTTCAGTTGCGAATGTGAGCACAACACATGTGGAGAGAGCTGTGATCGCTGTTGCCCTGGTTATCACCAGCAAGCCTGGATGGCAGGAACCTTCCACACTCGACATATCTGCGAGAGTAAGAAACACACACACCAGGGATCTCCAACCTCTTCCACAAAGGGGCGTGTGGTTGCAGGTTTTTGTTCCACCCAGTTTGACTAATCAGCTGTCTGAAAACTCAGACTAGCTGATAAAGTGAGTCCTGTCTGGTGTGCTGTTGCTGGGTTGGAATAAAAACCTGCAGCCACACAGGCAGAGGTTGGAGGCCCCTGACGTACCCCAATGCAACTTAAACACTTCACTGAAATACAGCTGCAACAACGGTTGGTGCAACAAATCACTGCATTGCGCGGAACCATGTACGAATCGTGAGTGCAAATGAATTTAGTCCGTACAGCCAATCATAGTCACTAATGAACTTAATGAATTTTAAATACTGCATAGCCCAACAACTACTGGAGGCACTTACAAAACCAGGAATTCCCTGGTTTCTCTTCAGCCGTCCACCCCAAGATATGCTATAAGCTGGAATCAGTGACACAACTGGACTGTGAGGAAACGTATTTATTAAAGTCAGACCACTATTATATCTGTCAAAACTGCACAAAACGAAAAGGCACAAATATGGCAGCGTTTACCGATCATTATATATTTCTAACATCATATATATCTTCCCCTCGACATTAGAAAATGTTTATTCTTATTTATTCGCAGCTCTTTGTGTGACTCAACAGCACCGTTACATACGTTAGCAAATGTGTCCCTTTGCATTTTTAGAGTGTAACTGTCATGGCAAAGCAGAAGAGTGTCACTTCAACCAGACAGTGGCCGATCTGTCGCTCAGCTTGGACATCTACGGTGTGAGGCGGGGGGGCGGAGTCTGCGTGGGCTGCCGGGATTACACAGCCGGAATCAACTGTGAGACATGCGTACCTGGCTTCTACAGACCTGCTGGGGTAGAGATCGTCCTTTGTCTCGTCGTATGTCCCAGGGTTACGCACACTGTATGTAACACCCTCTTCACCTGGCCAGGTGAGTGCTGATGAAGACGACCCCTGCATCCCGTGCTCATGTGACTTGCGTGGTTCCGTCAGCCAGTCGTGCATCTCGGACTCACACCAGGCGACACCTAGTAGGAAATACAGTTTTTCATGTCTTATTTGTTGAATATTTTGTCTCTGTTAAATTCACACGCGTAAATGACTCCCAGTGAACTACAGCACAAAAATGATATTGATAAATATTTGCACATTTGTTTTCACTTGGCACCCCAAAGGCATTTATTCATAGGTGCTGCTTGATTTCCTATTGGATGGATTTACTCAAAGTCTTTTCCATCTGCAAACACTTCTGTATTTAGAAGACTTTTTTTTCCCAAAACAGCTATTTATAATAGAGATAATTTTACTTCTCATTGTGATCGTACTGTTTTTGTCTTGAAACAGGAGCTATATTAAGTGCATCCACTACAAAAGAATAGACCCCAACTTCATCCTAGACAGACTGTGTGTGTGTTTTTTTTTCTTGTTTAATGCACATGTATTTGTGTGTTGTGTGTTTGTGTTTGATTGACAGGCCAGCCACCAGGGTCATGCTGGTGTAAGGAGGGTTTTGGGGGTCTGCACTGTGACAGGTGAGACGCGCACACACTTGAACCATCACGCCGTGACAGCCGAGCAAAAATCGTTCAGCTGTGTTCTTGTTTAAAATTAGTGTCAGAAAGTTCTTAGTCGGATGGTTCTCTGTGCGTACCTGTGTACTTTTGTCTCTTTTGCTCATAGCTACTTTTATTTCATGTATGTTTCCTCCAGGTGCGCTGTTGGTTATATGGGCTTCCCGTTCTGCCAGCGCTGTAACTGTAGCATTGATGGGAGCTCCAATAAGGACCCTTGTGTGACACCCTGTGTGTGCAAGGTACCCACATTAACACACAGGTCACCTACACTGATGAGTACTCCGCCTGAACCTCTCCGGCTTGCTTCATTAGTACCAAACCCTTCAGCTTTTCCTCCTTCTACTTCATCTCTTCCATCCATCATGCCTGCAGGAAAATGTGGAAGGAGAAAACTGTGATCGCTGCAAACTGGGGTTCTACAATCTTCAACGTGACAATCAGCGCGGCTGTGAAAAGTGCTCTTGTATGGGTGTGTCCAGTCAGTGCTCGGCCTCCACATGGACCTATCAAAATGTAGGCAATAATCCACAAACACCATCCTTGGGAATGCATCTGTAATCTTTAGCATTTGTTCTTATCATGTGTTCACATTTTTGAAAAAAAGCAGTAAAACAAAATGGGTGGACTGCGTGGGTATGGTCCTCAACACCTGGTAATAGGACCCTGTCATTAAAATGTAAAAAAGTCCAGTTGTTAACTGTTTTATTTCAGATCAAATCAAATGTTATTTATATGGCTGTCATCAGACAGGCAGTAAAGCAAAATGCCTCAGAAACGTTAAAAACAACAATGTAGCAAGCAACAATTTCAACAATAACACAGGAGAGCCATGCCCCCCACCCTCATATATTCATATAAAAAGGTACATACACACTTGCATACATTTCCACACATAGATGCACACACACTCACACACACCAGCTATTACTCATCAGACAAGGCAAGCCTCTTTGGCTATGTTGATTTATATATAAAAATAATAATAATAATTTGTCTGGTGAATATTATTAAGTCTCAAACTGGGAACTGGACATTGAAATGGAAATGCCAGCAAGTAGAAAACTATTTATTGATTTTAAATTGTGTGTGTGGCCTTTGGATGAAGCAAGCGAAAGGTGAGGAAAAGAAAACTGGACACACAAAAGAAGGAGACAAGGAGTATCGAGGGGGGAAAGGAAAGAAGGAAAACAGTTTTTGACTGACAGGTAGGGGGAGTTGGGGGGAGAGGAGACATTGATGGGATGACAGCTCCGATTTAGACACCGATAGTGTGCGTTTGTGTATGTGTGTGTGTGTATGTGTGCGTGGGTGTGCGTGCATGCGGGTGGGTGTGCGTGCATGTATGTGAGACAGTGTGTGAGTATTTGTTCAAAGGGGAATCCAAGGTCAGGTTAAATGCAGTGACAGATGTGTGACTGGCTGCCTTTCTTACACACACACACACACACACACACACACACACACACACACACATACACAGGATTTTAGGTGGAAAACTTCCTGGTTAAAATGTGATATACGAGTCCTTTAAACATATTGTTTTAAGATTGCATATTTTAAATACACATCCCCAAGCAGTTCTGTTTTGTGTGATGCTTTAAAAATGAAGTTAGCTTTGTAGAACATTTGCATTTGCAATACATACAACATTGTAGACTTAGACTTAATTCTGGGGGATTCTTCTGATTATTTTGCCCAGGACTTGTAAAGTGTAAATAATTGCTGCTGCTTTGATATCAAAAGTATAGGTATAACAGACAACAGAATCAGATGCAATAATCTACCCTGATCAACTTAATCAAATCATAACATTATTGAGGTCTGATTCACGCAAACATACTCGTGAACATGCATATTTGTGTATTTATTGTCATATTTTTTGCTGATTACTTTAAGTAAATTTGACATTTAAAGCAGATTTTTATATAAATTTCCCAGAAATGAGATCAGTAGAGGCAGCGGGGCTAAGGTCGGGGGCGTGTTTTGCTGTGTGCTGTTTGCGGGTTGAGAAACCCCTTTTTTTTTTTTTTATAGGAGACCACGCTGACAGGCTGGCACCTGGTTGGACACTCGGGAAGAACGGTGTGGTCCGTTCACCGACAGACACCACCATATCTGAGCGTCCGAAATGCTGATGTGGTGACTGACCTGGGCTCATCCTACTACTGGAATGCACCTGGATCATATCTGGGAAACAAGGTTAGAAACACACATATATATTTAAAAATACGTAATTTGTATACTCCATTGTAAAATGTCATATTGTTTTTCTCCAATTTGTAGCAAAAAAAAAAAAACAACTGTCCTAAAAAAGGGAAATTGAAAGGGAATTGTCTCATCATAATTGCCATATTATTATCATTATTATTTGACTACTTGCCTGGATGTTATTGTAGTGAGAATATCTCCTGCTGAGATGTTTCTTCCAGCACTGCTCCTCTTCATCTGTTTCTGATAATGTAACTTGTTTCAATTTGAGCTGTTTTTTTTCTTTTCATGACTGCAATTAGACTGTATCACTCAAGCTGGCAAATAGCTGCAGCCAATGTTTCTGAAGTAGTGTTGTTGCCTTGCTACAGCAGCACACTGGCTGTGATGTTAGTCTGGGTGTCGTGGCTTAGAGGAATATACCACAGAATTTCATTACGTTACACCCTCCAGGCCTGGCTTGTCATCTCACTTCTTTGTCTCAACTGCCCTCCCTCCCTGTAGTCATTCCTCCATCCCTGCATCTTTTCATTCGTCTGATCCCCAAGCTCTGATGCCGTCTCTCCAGGACTCCCATTTTTCACCCCTGTGTTCCTAAATCATCTCTCTCTTCCTCCCCCGAGCCCTTCTTTCACCCTCTTTCTGTGTTTCCCTCCCTGGTTTTGTAACTCTCAGGGTAAACAGTGTTTTGCCTGCTGAACTTGAAAATCAACTGGTTCTCTGTTAGCACACACTCAGACTAATACACACATGCGCACGCTAAGTCTCTCTCTCTCACACACACACATAGACGCGCGCGCGCACACACACACACACACACACACACTCCTATGCCTATGTACATCAGATAATGATGTGTTTTGGAGGCATTAAGGACAGTGGAGCAGAACCAAATGGCCCCAAACATGGGAAACAAACAAATTACCACTGTGTGTGTGTGTGTGTGTGTGTGTGTGTGTGTGTGTGTGTGTGTGTGTGTGTGTGTGTGAGGGAGGTAGAGAGAGAAAGAGTGGATGTGTGTTCTTGCACTTGCTATATACTGAGTAAAAAATCTGCCTTCTAATATCAAAGGACCATTTGAGGGTCAAGACCTCGCTTTGAGGTTGGGTTTTTTTGGTGGTATTAGTGTTGGTTTTAGAATTGGGTTTAGGTTAGGGTTAGGGTCAGGAGGTTAGGTTAAGTGTGGGGGGGTGCTAAATGCATTATCTGTGAAAATCCTCCCAAAGAAGTACAAGAATATGTGCATGTGTGTTCTGTATCATGAAAAATGTGATTCTGTGTTGCTTCAGTATGTGATGGTGTTGCTTGGATGGATATTAATTAAGCGAGATGTCCTTTCTTTTACCCCCTGCGCTCCAGCATGTTAGTATATATCACTGGAGGTGACAGCTTGTGTGAGTTGTGGCTATAGAGTTTAAATATGTCTGTTAACATCCTCCTTCCTTCTTGCGGCTGATGTTTCTGGATGATTAAAAGCAAAGATGCTCCTTGGTCCATTAATGCACTCTGTGTGTGCTCACTGGTCCAGAATCATGTTTCTCTGATGCTCATTCGCCAAGTTATTGACTCTATATGTCCATGGACGACTCAATTATATTCCACTGCTTGTAAGCAGCACAGCTATTACAACCCAATAGTGTGGAACGTCTTCAGCATCAGTCCGCCACCATATTAGGTTAGTAATGAGCTTGGAATGCAGCAGAGTCTGCTGATAATCAGGAATCAGTTCAGATCAAAACTAACTTGGAAAAAAATACTGAGAGAGTTTAGAGAAATTGGACTAATTCTTTGTTTGGGCGGCAGTACAAGGACCCATCAACTTTCTTCTTCCCAGTATTTGTCTCATCTCCACTACTATAAACGGGAGAGAAATACTTTGAGGGTATTTACAGAAAAGATTCATGAGTCTGCGACTAATTATCTGTGCTGAACGTAATCACTACATCTTGCTGTTTATAGAATAATGACACTAACTTTAATATTGTTAAAATCATGTCATGTTGATGCCCAGAATACATCTAGAAATAGAAATGTATGTGTGTTTGTATCTGTGTGTGTGTGTGTGTGTGTGTGTGTGTGTGTGTGTGTGTGTGTGTGTGTGTGTGTGTGTGTGTGTGTAATGTCACCTTTTGGTGCTGTGATGTTAATGACAGGAACAGGCTAGACAGGAGAAAAAAAAACTAATTTCAGCTTGTTAACATGTCCAGTAATACAACACAAAGACACAATTGTGCTATTTTTATTTTATTCAGTTCGAGTCACAAATGCAGGTACTCTTTTCTTCATGCACAGGCCTGATCTCAGCTTCTATAGTCAGCCTGTTTAAATGAATCTGGGTGACATTTTTTCCATTGTTTGCTACTTGTGATCAAAAAAAAGAGCCAGTGAACCGCATGAGAGCAGGACAGAATAATTGATCGACTCCGAGAGCACAGTGCCATATGAACTTCTTCGTTAATCTTCTCATTTGGTGATACCTTCTTTGCTCTACAGTTGTCTTACCTATCTCCATTGCCACCTGATGGTTTCAAATGTGTATAAAAAAAAGTGTTCCAGCGTCCATTACGTAGGAGGTTGCTTTATGATCAAAGTCCCTTGGCGATTCGCTGTGGTATCTGGAATATCATCAAACTTAATCATCTCTTCCTTGGCCCATTATAAACACTTCCCTGAAAATGTTATTGCTCATTAATACCACATACCCACCTGGAAGGTGGTTTATAAAAAAAAGTATGGTGAAAATGTCCACCTTATATAAAAATCGCCACCGGTAAAGGTCCGTACAGGCTAAATGGCCTAATTAAAAACAACCCGCTGATTTTCATTGTAACGATATAAACAGTTACTTAATGCAGCAGTTTTTCTTTTTTGATGAAAGAAAGGTTATTTCAACTGTTTTAAGATATTTTATCTTTTATTTTAAAATGCAACATATGTGTTGCTATGAGTAAAAAAATATGCATTAAAGAAATAATAAGACGAGCGGTACAATGTTGATAATATGGGGGTTTATCAGTCCCAGCTTGCTGAAAACATGTGTGAGAAGTGTGTGTGTGGGTGGGGGATTACTGAGAGTTTGTGAGTGTGATGGCTTCAGGGGAAAAGCTGTTGCAGAATCTGGCTGTTGTGCACCGGATACTGCAGAGGGACTCGCCAGGGGCCGGCAGGGAGAACAGTCCTTTGTGAAGATGAGCAGGGTCTCTGGTGTACAGTCTGGTCCTGCTGGGAAGTAAAGTCCACGTGATTGTCTCAAATGTCTCCCCTCTGCTCTCACCTATGTGAGGGTTCCCCAAATGCTGTGATCAGCCTGTCCATCATCTGGGAATTCTGGGATCTTGAGTCTCTCCAAAAACAGGATCATTAATGTGGAGTCTGGGCAGCGTGATTAGGCTGGCTTCATCTCCTCCATATCATTGACCTTTAGGACCAGAATATTCGTGTTGTGCCAGAATGACACTAGTTCCAGCTCTTACCTACAATTCAGTCTCTTCTCAGCCGAGCCCCGGCGTTCCTCATCCTGTGTCAACAGGCTGAGCAACAGTGGAGTCGAGATTAAGCTTTGCAGCATCAAACACAAGCATGCTTCTCCTCTGAGAGCACCAGGGGCTCTGGCAGATAGCATTCTCTTATGTGAGAGGTCAAGAGTGAAGAGAGGCTGGAGCTGATGTGAACTCTGACCAGCTTCTGGAAGCATTTCATGATGAGAGGGTTTTGTAAAAGGTGGTCAGTAATAAACCTATCCAGCACCTTCGACATTGCACTTACTTCGTTGTTCACTCGGGGCTCCTGATTTCTGCCGAGGTTTTTGATGACATCAGCATCGTCATCCACACAATGAACGCTGTGGTGATAGACCCTGCTGCAGAGCTGGAGAGAACGTGTTCCTCTTGTCCACAGAGGCTGCATCACCTCATGTGTGTCCAAATGATGCTTGGTTAAAATCCCCTACCGCAAAAAAAAAAAAAAAAAAAAAAAAAACCCTCCAGCATCACGGCTGGACTTGCAGGCAATATTCAGGTCATACCTAAGTGGAACCTCTTCCTAAAAGTCCAGAGGGTGCTGCCACCGTGACAGCGTCGTCAGGAACAGATGTATCTTATCTCACATCTTCCAAGATCTCAGGCAACATTATGACACAGCTGTCGCTCATCTCACATTCAGCTTCGTGTAGTAGGAACTGGTGAGCAGGAAGGATGAAAGAAAGTCACTTTAATAATAAAACATTCTCTAGTTTTTATTGAATTTAAAGCTCTGTGAATGCCCATGGAGTCTGCAATCAACACAAAATATTAAAATAAATAAAATTAAAGTAAATAAAACATTGATAGATGACCTTCCTGCTCTCAGTGTGTTTTAGTTACTTTCATCTTGGTTCCACCTATGTTGACAACCATTCACTTTAGTTTAAAATGCGGATGCTGAGCCTGTTCATTGATTATTACCTCCGCCAAGGAGGTTATGTTTTTGCCAGCGTCTGTCTGTCTGTCTGTCTGTCTGTCTGTCTGTCTGTCTGTCTGTCTGTCTTTTAGCAACATACCTCAAAAAGTTATGGACCGATTTTGATGAAATTTTCAGGATTTGTTGGAAATGTGAAAAGGAAGAACTGATTTCATTTTGAGGGTGATCGAAAGAAATCCTGGATTCTGGATCACTTTGAAATTTTCGTTAACATTGTGGTAAATGGGACCAAAAATTTTGTTTCTCAATATCTCGGTTAATTATTGACCCAACCCCATGAAATTTGACTCAAGGATGGACAATGGGATCCTCTATCATATTCCAAAGGCTGATCTGGATCTGATCGAGAAGATGTATTTTATTGCAATTTATATAAAAAATGGGGGTGCCCTTATATTTTGGCCTACTGTGCCTTTTATAATAGAGGTAGAAATTTCTAACAAGCGCCATCATGTAGCTGAGTCAATTTCGCATCTGTAGTATTTCAACGGATTTGTTGTAGCTTTAATACTTTAGGAGCTATATCCAGATGAAAACCGCCATTACAGAAAATACGATTTTCGTGAATAACTACTGAACTAAGACATATATTGTTATGATTCCAGTGGCTAACGGTATATTTTTATGGTCAGGGAATCTAAATATGTAGTCAAAGTATATTTATGGTGGAAATCACAATACCAGCAGGATGAACTAATAACTAATACTACTAGACCAGAGTGGTTTGACATACTGGCAGGGGTCAGGGAAGATAGAGGGAAGGGTTGGTTGAATGGACTGAACTGTTAGAGGTTGAGAACATTTCATTTTTGTATTAAATAAATACAGCCTATTGATGAGCACTGCAGTGGAGCTCTACAAAAACACAGTAAAAAAATTGCAGATTGCAGTGTAATGAACCCACCATAGCCTCAATCAGGACCCCCATAATGGGAGTTCCTCTCTAGATAAAGAAAAGAGTGATTTTTCACTAAGAATATGGTCTATAACTGGAAATTGCAGGATGGATAGATGTGACACAGATGATGCAGATGGTACACCATCACTTGGACGATGACTTTCTTTGTTTTATTTTTTTTCCCCTTTCTTTCCTTCCTTTGGCTCCAACAAACAGTGTATCAATCACGCCCAGGAGGTCAGTTTGATCTTACGTTTACTGGTCCATCTGGAGCAGATTTATCCCTACGGCTACTGGAGCAACAACGAGTCTGTGTGTGCGTCTGTGTGAATAACCAGTGGATATACGACAGGAAAATTCACTGTTCCATTGCAAACATCCACAGGCAACAGGAAGCAGACATAGGTGGTCTTTATGTCTGTATTTTTGTGGCTTTTTCACTTTGCGCATGTGTGTGTCATTCAAGGGGAGTTTATTTTCTGAAGCTTTTGTGACAATCTGGTTTTCATTTCCAGAAGGATGATTTCTTTTGCCCCCACCCATCCTGGTTCTCTGCTCTTTCTCCCTCTGCCCCATCTCCTGAGGAGACTCTAGCTTGCTGCTGTCTTCTTGTTCTTTGTAGTCCAAAAATTGAGCCATAAAGACAGATTGTGAGCCCATTTCCCCGAGGACACTGGCATGCGATAGGCGAGAAAAATATTTCCAAATAGGTTATTTAAATGAGGGCAGTGGTGTTAATGTTCCCATCAGTCACTTGTTTTGTTTACATTTTTTCTTATCTTCAGCATTGGTGGTTTTTGGATTTTGTTGTATTAAACTGAACTGATACAAGAAATTATCCCAAAACAAAACAGTTGTCATAGAATTTGTGGCGTATTCATTAGTTTATTTATTTATTTATTTATTTATTTTTACATTTTGTATTTATTCTCCTTAAATCTGGTGACATTTGGTAAAACATGAAGGTCATTTAGTTTATTGAGTTTGCAGAAGTCATAATACTGCAAAGTTCTGGAAGGATTGTCTGAAGAAGAGGTGGATACGGATTTATTTTCACACTTTAACTGACTCCATGGAAAACCCACTTCTTAAGCAATTTAATTCTCATAACATTATCCCACATGTTTACTCTCAAATCTCCTTTCCACCTTCCTGTTTCATTCTATCCTCTCCAGCTTCTCTTTCTCTTCCCTCCCTCAGGTGTAGACTTTCTTTTCTTCAATAAAGTAAATATTCTTCTGCCAGCAGAATGACAGATAGGACATCAACAGATTTGACAGAAGGAAACACTATAAAATAAATGATGGGTTTTAATTGACATGGTGCCTTATGTAGTAAATAAGTGGTGTCCCATTAAAAGCACCACCTCAATCATAATTCTTATAGCTAGAAAATCAAGTGCAATTATGCTCTATTCTTTTAGGCCCTAGAAAGTCTTAGCAAATATATTCAAACAGCAACAGATGGTTAAAATGAAAGCAAGCAAAGATGCTTTAGGTTGAATACATCAAATTCAATCAAAGTCCATTGTTACAGTGTTCCTTGTTAAGCAGAATGATAATCTTACATAAATCCATCTGCTTTCTTATTTCTCTAAAACATTTCATTGCTTTTTTTTTTGTTGTCATCGTCATAATTTTTTTTCTCAGCGTAAAAGAAATAAGCAGGAATTTAAGTCAATACCGGGGTGCAGATAAGCTGATTAGAACAGAAGGCTGCGCTGTGCAAGTGTCGGATACTGCATGAACAGTGTGTATGGGTTTAAACTGAGCTTTTATTCACTCCTGGACTCAGCAAATCCAGTTAAATGGCAAATAAATGTCAATAAAATCTCAAACTATGTATTCAGCCCACTACTGTGTGTGTGTGTGTGTGTGTGTGTGTGTGTGTGTGTGTGTGTGTGTGTGTGTGTGTGTGTGGTGTGTGTGGGTGGGTGTGTGTGTGTGTTCAGTCAGATGTAAAATGTGTGAATCCACCTCACAGTTTAAGAAGTGGGAGTAATGATGTAGAATGGAACAGTTTATATAGGTATTAGGTATAACCCCCCCTCCGCCCGACTCTTCATCTCACCAATGCTCCCCCTCAGTTTCCCCCTCTCTGTTTTTATGGGGACATTATTATCTCACTCTGCCACCCATAACCGTTCAGGTTGGAGCAGAATAATAAATGTCTGGATCTGCTAATGCAGCAGTTTTCCAGCTGAAGCTCCTTCTGTGGACTCAACAGAAATCTGCACAGCAAACAGCACATTTGAATGTGCTCTTGTTGTCCCTTCTCTCACTTAAATATGACACTGGAATATCTGGAAACATGCTGATTTTTTTTTAGGTCCATTCAGTGAATATGTACTAGTTCAACATTAGTCCTGCGGTTAAATATCGTAATTGTGCTTGTTTTACATCTATACTGTGCATGTTCAGTGTATAATCTGATATTTAGTGTGCTCCTTAGACTGTGCTCTAGAGAATTACAACCCAGTATGTTCTTATTAAAATGACTGTTGATTAGAGACTGCAGAGGATGCACAGGTGGCCTGTCAGTCTTTATCTGATTAAACTGACATTCTAACAGCATTATTGTGGTTCCTGTATAGAGTTTGGCCAGCCTTATTGATTTGATTTTTGCTTACATGTCCCATGATACCATGATATGATCTCCAGGCATGCTCAATCATTTTTCTTGGTAATTTTGTATAGATACTGAAAGGTTTGTGGTGTTACCAGGCCAAGGATATATTAGCTAGATAGTATTTATTATCCAATGGATTTTTTTCCTTTATATTCCACTACTAATGAATGCCATTGTGATGTAATGTTAAAAAGCTTACAAATGATAAAACCTAACAGTTAATGTCTGCTTTCTTCAGGTTAAAGCCTATGGAGGACATTTGACCTACACGGTTTCTTATAATACAGACCAACAAGAACAATCAGTTATTCGAGTGACCTCTGAACCTGACCTTATTATTGAGGTAAGTTGTCCAACAACATGGTCACAAACATTATTAAATGGTGACTCCATAATAATTATGTCCCTAGATGAATAGGTGTTACTTTTATCAATTAGAATTCATTACCAGGAAAAGCAAAAAATATACAGAAATAAATAATAAATAAATGAATGTGTTAGTCTTCATGCTGGGAGTAGTATCTTCATTATTGACTAGGAGTGTTCTACCGAAAACACACATGCGGTCAAGATCCCCCCAACAGAAAATTGCTGAACTTAGCAAAAAAAAAAATGTAATAATAATAATGACCATAGTGTTCCCTTTGCTCTGTCTGTTTTTATAATGAGCAGGTTGGAAGATGATATATAGTAGCAATAACCACAACATCTATTAGTTAACTGTTTATCTCATCCATGCCACTGTGCACATGAGCTATTCTGTGTGCTAACGCAGCAGAAATTGTCACACATACACACAGTGGCAACATCCACATGCCTACACACCCACCTCCTACCAAAGGTTATGTTTGAGATTAATTATTAAGCATTCTTTATAATTTTCATATATTCTTGTTGAATCTTCTTCTTATTATATGCTATCAGATATCAGATACTTTCTGACAAAAATCTGATATTGTTTTCTGTGCCTGTCATAGATAAAGTAGTGCTGAGGCAGCAGCAAAACAACCCAAGTGTTTCTGTTGTATTCTCTGTTTGGGGTTGCTAAAACACTAGCTGGTGCTGCACATGGTCGTACCAGGGACCGACCTCCCACACAGCGCTTTCTATATCTCTCCATACGGTCGACTCCCCAGAATCGGTGCTGCCTCTGCGTGCACGAACTGCTGCTGTGTTGGTACTACTTCTCCTGATCAATAACTTCTACTTCAACACAAGTCATCTGCATCTCCGCGGTGTCTGTTCCGCAACCACCAGAGCCTCCGACACGTGTACAGTTAAGAAGTGCTGGTATTGCTCACATACTATGTTAGTCTAAAAAAAAAATGTAAAAAGAAAAGCAAAACAGTCGGTCTTAACAGCAGGAGGGAGAGATGGTCTTTCTTACAAACCAGTAAGGAGGCAGTAGATTTATTTAAACATCACTCAGATGGACAGTCAGGGAGGAAATTGGAGGAAGAGGAGGAAGTCATGTTGTCAACAAAAAGCCTCTCTAAATGACAACCATAATGAGCCTCCCACGCTCTGACTGTCTTCTTCCCTCCTCACTGTCTCTCTTTCAGCCTTTGTTTCACTTTTTTCCTGCACTGTTTCGTAGCACGCACCCATCCAGATGTGATATTGTTGCTTTTCTGAGCCTTAGGAGGACTCTTGTGCTTCAGTGAGGACTTTGTGGGAGCTGAATGTACAATACTCACTCAGTCTTTGTCTGCGCGGCATTGTTGATTGCCGTGTCTATTTTCTGCCTACTCCATGGATGTCATTATGGGTGGTGGGGGGGTCAGTAAATGCCAAAGCACAATGTACAATGTACTGGAAATATGTGCACGTGGAAGTCCTGATCTGAATTCAGAAAATAAGATGATTTATTTTTTTCATTCCACTCTGGTCAAAGTAATTCTTTCAACATGATCCTGAGTGAAGATGTTTTCTTTCTGTAGTCTTCTTCCTCCAGGTCACATTTAAAAACAATAGCAAAGCACAGCATAAAGTTAATTTAAACCTTATTCATCCCGGTTTATTGTGGCTCAAGACACAGCATCTATATATATAAGCCAGAGTATTGATGGGTATCTTCTATGCTGCAATAAAAAAAGGTTAACTAACAGCCACAATCCTGAAATGGCTGGATTAGATTTTCTGAATTGTGGTTACATAAATGAGAAAAAAGACCTTCTGTGATGAAAACAATCATTGTTATTTAATTCTCCCATTTTTAACTCTGTATCTCTCTGGCCTGCAGCTGCTCTGTCACTCTGTCCCTCCCTCCACCTCTTCTCTCTCAATTAGCTTTTATTTAATGGCTTATTGAGAAGTGCTCTGCCTCTCTCTGCTGTCCCATCAGTAGTTGTCACTCTGCGTTAGCTCCTACATGCCATTGATCAGCTCTCAACAAGAGATAGTCCGATACCCGGCCTGCTCTCAATTCACTTTGCATTCAGTCCATTCAGGATGTCAATAGAAGCTCATTACCTAATGACACGTAATTCACTCTTACTCTTTCTTTTTATCTGAAGTTCTGTTGAATATCGACATTTTGTTAAGGATGTGTCATTCTGTATTTATGTTTTGTTGAGTGTCCACTTTCCACTATAGAGCTGCAATATAGAGCCAAAAGAAGAGCAGAAGAAATAAACATTTCTATCTCTGATCTTTTCCTGCCAGGGAGGTGGGGTCAAGATTATCGATGGAAGGTTTGGCCAGCCGGTGTACCCGTTCTCCCCAAGTACCAATCGCATCACGCTTCTTCCAGAGAACTTCCTGGTTGCAGGGAACGCGCAGCCAATAAGTCGACGGGATTTCTTGACTGTTTTAGCCAATCTGACGAGCGTGATGGTCAGGACGTCTTACAGTACAGAGCCCAGCGCTGTGTACAGGTAGAGACGGAAGCACATTTCTGTTATGTTAGGGACTTCTTACACATAACAGTATCTAGAAAAGGACATTCCTTAGTTTGAGGCTCTTGTTTCATTTGTATTTACATGTGTTTCTATTGTTTGTGTAGACTTCATTCATTCTCCATGCAGATAGCAAACCCCTCTGTTCAAGGGGAGCAAAAAGCTCCAGCTGTAGAATTCTGCTCTTGTCCAGTTGGATACGCTGGGACCTCTTGTGAGGTACACTCAAGAAATGCATTGCCATGTGCATACAACCTTTGTGATCCGTCTCTAACTGTTCTCTCGTGATTCCAGGCCTGCGTTCCTGGCTTTCGAAGAGTTAATGGGAATCTGTATAATGGTGTGTGTGAGGCTTGCCATTGCCACGGACATGCTTCGCAGTGTCACGAGGTGACAGGGAACTGCCTGGTAAGACAGACTGAGACTTTTGCTCTGATCCTCATCAAACACGCAGATTTCAAGATTTTCACACAGTCTTTATCATCACTGCGTGAAAATCTTGAAACACGCAGATTTCAAAATTTTCACGCAGTGATGATAAAGACTTTTGACAATTGTAGACTATTTTCGGAAGTTTCGTTTTGAATTTCAGCATGTGGCTATTGGATTAATGTGTTATGCTTCATTAGAAATGAAGCGCATGTGAACAGAGAAAGACACACTGCCTGTGTGTGTAATATTCATACCCAGTGACAGGCAAACACAGATGCACCTCCATGTGTTGTCTGGCTCTAGTTGAATGACTGAATGATGTCGTGGTCCTGTAGATTAACACAGTATGTGCTTGTCTGTGTATTTCAACAGTGAGGATCATCATAGTAATCATATATATATTAAAAAACACAATATTTTGTGAACTCTAGCCATACAATAAGATAACATTATAGCAGTTAAACGACAATCAGAATAAAAATAAATCTGTTTTTTATAGCAATTGTCACAACTGGGCTCTTAAAAGTCATGATCATAAGACACCTGGATCAAGATGTCAAAGAATAGTAATTTATTTAAATAAACAATAATGAAAATAGCACAATGAGGCATGTGAAGAATAAGGATCAGTGTGGTAGTATGTGGTACATATTAAGATAAACATCAGTGTGTGTGTGAGGGTGTGTGTGTGGGTGTGTGTGGGCGGGGGGGTTGCAGTGTAAACTTTAAATAGCCAGGCCTCGGCCACTTGGAATATAACACAACACCCAGGACAGATGATAATTACAACTGACTGATCAAAACAAGGGCCCGATGGGGCAGGAGCATTACACATGATTTTTACTGTCAAATGTTGCTGTGGCCTTCAGCAAACCTGTGAGGGCGCTACTACCTCAGAGATAGCCCAAGAACACCTTGCTTTGGAATAGCACGCGTCATAATCCTACCAATATTTTCAAGTGTATTTGTTTTCCGTTATTCATTCCAGGACTGCGTTCACTACACCATGGGCCCGCATTGCGATACCTGCCTACCTGGTTACTATGGCAACGCCACTCACGGCTCACCTGCAGATTGTCAGCCGTGCGCCTGCCCACTGAACCTTCCCAGCAACAGGTAGATTTGGGGGAAACTGAAACGAGTGGTGGCAAAAGATTCCAATCATTCTCTGATTTGAACTGGATATTTTTTTTCTTTATCATCATCTCCTCCCTTTTCTCCATCTAAGAATAGAGAGTTGTTAAGAAACGAGTAGAAATGCCATCGCCACAGATACAACAATCCGAGAAGCCTTATCCCAGAAGGTGGAAATTTCATCTTGCGAAATAGTGAAGAAAGAACTCCCTGGACATATATAATCAAACCTCATAGTATAGTGGGCTCTCCAACTTCACGGGGATTGAAATTGTTGAATTATCGTAATTGAAACTGCTAATATCTGTCAGCAGTAGGAACATCTGTATGAAGTTCTGCACACGTTAGCCACGCCTCCTCTGGTGATGGCAAAATCATTAGGCGTCTTAAATCATGGTGCGCTCTGCTATCACCATCCTGAGAGGAGTAGCTGCCAGCTGGGCAGAGAGAGAGAGGCCTTTTTTCAAATTCCTTCCTCCATTGCGTGCAACGCAGCGGGGGAGCGCGGCCTCTCTTTCGCGGCAAGCACTCGTCTGCGTCGTGACATCTGACCGAAGCGGCGCGATTTGTCTCAAAGAGCTGACCCTGTCGCGACGCCACCTATTTATACTCCTCACCTGACGCAAACAGGAATATAAATACGGTGCCCTGAAGCCGGCTTGGTTCTTTTCGAAGCTCTAAATGTGTACAAAGGAACGCGGCAGCAATTTGGTTTGCGCTGGGTTTGATGAGTGATACCTGATCATCACATAAAGAGATAAAGATAAAGATAAAGAAGGGACGGATGCAGGTCGTCACACGGCTAGAAACACTCTGACCTGCGCTCACGCCGACCACGCATGACGGACCCAGTCAAGGCAGTGTGTGTGTATCCACAGACCTGTGTGTGTGTGTGTGTGTGTGCGTGTGTGGGTGGGTGTACTCACAGCATCTACAGAGCAGAGAGTTACATCTTTACTTGCATGAATTCACTTGGCAACATGTTGGGGGGTTTCGAGAGCAGCAGGTGTGAGTGTTCGCTCAGCTGCTCTTCAAAAATCAGTCATACAGGCAGGCTTGCATATCTTCTACTAGAATATGCCTACGTTGAAAGTCTCTCTCTCTCACACAAACACAGAGAGAGCGGCAACAACAGCTGAGAATCCTTTTGCAGGCGTGACGTCATGTCCTAACCTCTCAAAGCTAAAGACAGCCTGGGCTGAGTGTTGCTCCTGTATCCACTCATCTGCTGCCCTGGAACTCCTGCAGTAATAATAGCCTGTGGTTTCTTCTCTTTTCAACGTTTCAAAAGCTTCAACTCAAACAGTCTGTCAGCCAGTCATTCTGTTGTTCTCATAGCTGTGATGAAGATCTAAATAATGTGCTGTATTACAGAAAGTGAAAGCTGGTGATTGATAATCAATCTACCAAGGACGTATGCAGATAGCTCGTAGAAGCATTTGAGGATAGGTGAAGTCACCATGCTAAATTGAATCTCCAGGCCAGGGTTAGGGTCAGTTAGTTATTCTGGATAGTTAGGGTTAGGGTGAAAGCTCTCACAAAGATAGTAGTAAAGGAATGTTGTGGGTGTGTCCAGTGATGAACTGAAGACCTGTTCGGGCTACATTCTTGACCCTTGCACACATTGGGAGAAAATGGCTGGATGGATGGATGGATGGATGGATGAATGGATGAATAGATGAGTGGCCTTTTAGATATATTTTCCTACTTCATGAATTGAATTAGCCTTTACTCAAGTCCAACTCGACTGCTTTAATTATTTAGCTGTGATCTACTATTGTATTTCCAATTACAGAGGACTTGACCTTTCGCTATAGTCCCATGTTAGAATCTGCCATCGAAATGTTTAGACCATGTGCTGATGAAGTGTCAATCATAAAGTCTTTATACATACAGCAATGTTCTGAGGTTGTTTATATGTGTTGGCCATGGAAGCTAACTGAGCCAGTAGTGACCATGACTCAGGCAGCCAGTCAGCCGGTGAGCCAGTCTGGAGCCTGGAATCTGAGCCAGGAGATCTATCTATAGTTTATGGAAGTGGGAGGGGGAGAGAATGAGGGAAAGAACCCTCCACCACACTGCTCCTCTCTCAGTTCATTTTGGTTAAAGTTTGGAGGGAGAAAGACTTTTTGTATTGAGCTGTGTTTTTTAATAAATCATTAGACTCTTGGGCTCCAAAGTGAAGGCAAAAGGAGCCTGTTGAGCGCGTGTGCTCTGTAATCCTATGTGGAGAGACAAATTATGGCCTTCACTCGCCTGTGTTCTCTCCTTTTCTCCCTCTCCCTCTTCCACCCGCTCTCCACACTGGGACAACGCAATCCAATGAATCAACAACTTCAACGACAACGACTTAATGGCAACTTCAACAGCTTCAGCCCCACCTGCCACTTAAGTGCAGGAGGAGAGTTGCTGTGCGACCAGTGTCAGCCTGGATACACGGGACCGCGATGCGACAGGTAATACAACCGCTGCACCACCTTGTTCACTGACTGCTGTCGTTCACACGGTTTGATGATCGGAACCGTTGCTCATTAGCCGACGTTTTGTCCTCCAATGCTTATTGTCCATTAAAGCTTTCCGCCCACAGCCCATTTTTAGATGAGGTCACAGTCTCATTCCATGAGGTGTAAGCTCCTTTTGCAAGTCAGGACTAATGAGAGGAATTCATAGAAGTTAACCATTTTAAAACTTCTGCCTATGATGTCATATCTTGATGCAGAGTTTTCACATACTTTCTTTTAAGGGAACATTAAAAGGTACATTAGTGTACATGGCTTTTCCTGCAAAAATTCGGATTGGATGCACTCCCCTCCGGTTGTGTGCTCTGATACTAAAGCCGAAAAATGAAATAAGATTTTATTGTGTAACAAAATTGCATTAAATGGGTAATCATCATTTGGGGGTTTCTTGTTTTATTAGCATAATTGATGCATGTTTTGGCCTACCTGCCAGTACAGTTAATTAACTACAATGCCATTCTTGTTGTTTGTAGTAATTAATCTAATGTACAAATTTGTCTGTAATGTAGGCTTCAACAGAAAAAGCTTCCCCTGTTTTAATAGACTATCCACTTGCTGCTAAGTGGTTTTGTTGTTCAACTACGTGGCCATAAACAGCTACTCAGCCCTGCTCTCTGAGATCCAAAGTGAAGTGAAAAAACCTAAACCTCTATGAAAATATATATATATATATATATATAAATATTCCATTCTTATTTCCAGCTGTAATTGTTCAACAATAAATGTCAGACTCCACACTTTAGGCATGCCCATTAAACATCTGATCGACGTTTGAACTTATATACTTGCATAAATCAGCACAATTGATGATATGTACCAGATATGTGTTATGAGGCATATCATTTACAGAGAGATGGGTTAGGGTTTGAAATGGTGTGGGGGTGAGCTTGATCTGCCCTAGTGTGTTAAGGTGTCAAAATGGTGTGTTTTGCACTCCACCTCCCTATTGTTATGTAGCTGTTGTGATATGAATCATCTTGGCCTCATGCTGGGCCTTTCCTCCCATACAACCACAGATACCTGTACAAGCATTTGCCTCCACAAAACTGTCCTCCCATCTTTTCCCCACCACAGAAGAAACGTGCGGCGCTAAGACCATAAGTGGAGGGATCAAAGACCATTTGTGGGCGGAGCTCACAGTAGATCATTGGGATTTAGAGGGAGAGGCAGTCAGGCGTCTGCTTTGAGTAGGGATGGTGTGTTTTTAGAGTCCGACTGTGCTCAGCCCTTTGCTTGTTCCCTGACCAAAGCATGTTACTATCATTTCATTAAGACATCAAACCATCATCTCATGTCTTATAATAATTAGACATCTTAATTTGCTGGAACATGGAAGTGTAATATAAATAATCTTTTTTTTTTGAGAAACCATTAAAAGAAGGGTGGAGGACTTTTAAGATGCCTGAGGCTGTCTTAAATAGAGAAGATGTTTGAGGGGAATGTTAGAGGAAGGAGAGATATTCTATGGTATATTGATTTACTTTTCTCTCCCATTGTAAGCAATGGAATAGCTCCCGAAGTTAAGGTCATCACAACATTGTGTCTTGGTTAGCAGACTGATTTCACTCTCCAGTCATCATTAGGAGTGTGTTTGTTTTTGTAACATCCAATCACAGGTTTCAGAGGACTGTCATACCTAGCAATGGCATCAAATGCAACTCCTCACAGAGATTAAAGTTTCTGTCCCCTCCTCAGATTTGGTCTCAGAGTATTTGTGAATGTGGGCCCAGGACAATATTCTGCATACTGCTTCCTTCACAGAGGGAAGAGTAGAGCTCCTGCTCCCCCGGGGCCAACCTTTCATTTATAGCACTAATAAAAAAGTTCAGCATCCCAGATGCTCTCTGATCCCCGTCCATTTCCTCTACATTCTGAAGACTTTGATCAGGTGTCTCGGCTTCAAGATACTACACCTCACTCCCGGCGGGGTATCTTGATTATAAATAGAGAATTTACTGTCTTGTTATAAATAGAGTATTTTCAATCTCCCTGTAGCCCTGACTTAGTAAAGAAATGCAGAAAACACAGCCTAGGCTCATAGGGCATAACAGAAAGTAAAGCCCAAGAGTGCAAGTAAATTCAAACGGAAACTCAGTGACATGGGCCTGCCCCTAACATGGCTCTCATCTTCACTACCCACTACTTTTCAGTTGTCTCTTTGTCCATACAAATCATCAAAACATAAGCAGACATTTCAGACAGGATGTTTTCCATGTATTTTTTTTTTTTATTAGTTGTGTATTTTCCTAGCTTTACAAGGGTAATTTGCTCCATGAAAAGAAGAGAAGAGCCACCTCATGTAACCATTGTATATTCTACCATTGTATCTTTGAATGAGAGCACGGTTGTTGTGTTTTGAGAATATACTCAAGGTAGCATAATAACTGATGATGAATGATTGTTGAAACATGGGTTTACTCCGATTGTTAGTACATCCTGAGCAAATACGTGGCTTATATATAAATAAAAAGAAATGCAGGTGGGGGACTGGTAGTTAATGTAGAAAAACATTTATCGCTGCTTTTGTACCTCTCCACCCATCCTAGATGCTCCAATGGCTATTACGGCCAGCCTGCAGTGCCAGGAGGCTCCTGCCGGCCTTGTCATTGCCATGGCAACCTGGACTTATCCTTACCTGACAGTTGTGATTCAGTGACAGGCCAGTGCCTCCGCTGCCGTCAAGGATATGGCGGCACAGACTGCGACAGTTGCGCCGATGGTTACTATGGAGATGCCGTCACAGCCAAAAACTGTCAACGTAAGTAGCCCGGACATCTAAAGTGACCTATGGACACCTGCAAACTGTTGTTATCTTTTGGTGAAACTGTGGCCCGAGGGGCTCTTCTTTAGAGCGACATGTTCTGATGTGATCAAAAGTGTGTGTTTATCAGCCTCGCGATGCTGCGTGAAGGATTCCTTTTTTCTGGTTACTTGGAACTTTCTTACCTTGACTGCACCAAGCTTTCTGTGTGTGCTTGAATTATGGATTACGGATCCATCTAATGACACTTTATCCTTATATTTTATGATTTTATAATTTGTAATATTATAATATGTTAAAATGTATTGCAAGTGCTTAATATATATATATACTATGTAATTTTGAATTAAAACCAATTATTTCAGTTCTGAAATATAACAACAGTGAGGTTAAAAATAAGGCATCCATGTATCAGCAGAGGTGCTCTTCCATAGATTAGACTTTTAACTAGATGATAACATAGTGCTTTCAATAAAATCTATAGTTGATACACCATCTGTTAATCTATTTTATTTTTATTAACCTATTTTTTTTAATTATTATTTATTTATTTTTTAAATTAACCTATGCAAGGTTATTTGGACAAGAAATGACAAATATATTGGTCAAAAACGGTATCATAGGGCTGTTCAGTGATGGGCTCTGCCCTAGTATACATATGGAAGCTGATGGAGGACCACATAGGCTGGTGGTGGTAAATATCGATTTATAGATGGCATTTGTTTGTAAAGGCTATTCATGTGTATTTCATAGTTTATTGTTCTGTAGTTGTTTCTCCTCTCCTCCCAGCTAAATGGTCATTGATTAATCAAATTGATCTATTGCTTTCCTACAGTGCTGATTGGCCACTTGTGACTGGAAGGTGGAGGTGGAGGTGGGGGGGGGGCGCTATTGACCATGTATGAATGTAATTATTAAAACACAACTTTCAATCGGCTTCTGTCAGTCTGGCTCTCTCTGCCTGTCTGCATCGCTCAGTCTTAATGAATTTTATTGAATGGAGCAGCAGAGTTCAGCAGCAGGTCCATTTATGTGCTATTAGACTAGAAAAAGAATAATCTTTTCTTCTGGCAATCTTCATTGGGGGTTATTTTCAATGCAGCCATTTGATTTTTTCTGCTTTTCTGAAGAAATATTCTGACTTGTCAGTGGATGGATGGAGAATTCGTCGGTTTTGGAAGATATCTCCTGCGGATTTTAGGAAAGTTAACCCATCCGTCCATTTTTATTTTTGAGGAATATTGCAGCGTCTAATACTGAAACAAATTGCTTGTCTTATTATTCAATAATGCCATTATGCTTCTTGGGTGTTTGACACTTACTGAATTCTTCAGAGATACTGAATACAGTACGTCGATCACGCTGTCAAATCTTAGTTTAACATTAGCCAAATGCTAAACAGTATGGAATGCATTTTAAAGTCAGACCAAAATAATACAATCAATACAATCAATCCAAATCTTGACCTTGTTGACTGGACTTGTTCGAGATCAAGCTTTGGATAACCACAACGTGGATGAATGAGAATTTAAATGCATATATGAATGTATGTATGTATTGTATAATGTTTCAACTGACTTGCACCTTGATACATCAGTGTCTTGGTAAGAATATAATATTATGAAAGTTGCAACAAAATAAGTGTTATTCTCGCAAATTAGTACTACAGTGAAAAAAACAATAGAAGAAAAAAGCAGCATTTCATCCCACAATAAGGCATTACATTGTAGTGACAACACAACAGAGTCCAGATGGTCCCCTCAGGATGAAGCTGCAGGGGTGAGAGACTGTGTGTGTGTGTATGTGTGTGTGTGTGTGTGCGTGTGTGTGTGTGTGTGTGCGTGCGTGTGCGTGCGTGCATGTGTGTGTCTGTGTCTATGTGCATTTGTTTTGTATGTTTAATTAAGTGTGTGTGTGCGTGTATATATGAATATGCGCGAGCTGAATCAATGTTTGCTCTGATTATATGCGTGTCTGAATAATTTTGAGCGCTCATGTGCGTGTGCGGACATCTGGTGTACCTTGCTTTCTCTCAGTTTTCCAGCCCACACTTCATCCGTCCTTCCGTTTCTTAACACTAAGGAAAGGAAGTAAAGACAGGCTATGACTATACGTGTGTGATGTGATGTGTGATACTGCTTTCTTCAAGATGTGATTTTACGTGCCTTTTCTGTGTACTGTGTGCTGTGTACTACGTGTACTGTTCTTACAAGCAGTACAGCAGATGGGAGTTGTTATGTTCAGGTTTAAGACTGTAGAAGGACTCTTAAGGGTTGATGTGGGCTTGTGTGGGTGTGGATCCATTTAAATAAGTGAATTCAGCTGTTGTTGAAAATGCGATTTTTAATCTTGTGAGTAGGAAAACAAAATAGCCGTTGTTGAGAAAACACCGTGCATTATTTTGTTATTTATTAGCATTCATTATTCAAAGATGATTAAAAAAATGGCAGCTGATGTGTAATAGACCAAGACCTATGTCCACGATATGTGTTCCTAAAGAAGTTATTAAGATGTGTAGTATACTTGATTAATTCAATGAACCTCACCATATGTGCTGTTATATTTCTCTCACAGCGTGTCAATGTCACACTAATGGCTCCATATCTGAGCTCTGCAGTAAGGAGACAGGACAATGCCAGTGCAAGGAAAACACGATTGGAAGAAAGTGTGATAATTGCATGGTAAGGCGGTCTGAAAACTATTTATACATGTTAATGGTTTCCATTAAAGGGCCATAACCTGGACTACCTGCAATTCCATGTTTGTGCATTTGGGCGCTCCTCTTTCCACTTTTATATCTTTCAAACTTTCCTTTTCAACTCCTGTTCCAAATATATTGCTTTATTTGGTTTTATTGTGGATTACAGATGTTTTTTTTTTTTCTTTTTCTTTACTACTTGCTGACTTGTGCTCATTGATCTCATGTCTACACCCGCTCCTCGTCGTGATCGCTCAAGCCGAACCGCTGGTGGGATGCGGGGCGCCAGGAGTGCGCGCACTGTCGCTGCAGCCCTCACGGCTCTATTTCTCAGCGCTGCGACGAGGGCCGCTGCATCTGTCGCCCCGGCTTTGCGGGTAGACGCTGTGACTCGCGTCGGCGTGGCTACGAGCGCCGGGAGACCCAGCGACCCGTGGAGCGCGTTCCTATCGAAGCCGTCCAGCAGAGATGGGGTGGGCCCTCGCGCTCGGGGGGGTGTCCCCGTGGGGCGTACAGGCCCGCGGCCGGGGTAACAAACAACGCATGTGGTGGACAGTGGCGTGTTTCATCTGAAATGCGTGTGTTTAGACAGAAAGCACGTATACTACAGTGCACGTTTCTTTTTTTTGTTGTTGTCACGGTTTGAGGACAAACGCATGTGAACAGCAGCTTCAGTACTCACGTGTGAGCTTCAACAGCATGTCTGTAATACAGTCCATGTTTGGATTAAGCACTTAATTGTGATTTTAATTTGAACCGAATGTTTCATTTTCCCTGGAACTGCAGTGTCAGAACTAAATGACTTGTAATGACAGCTGCTGTGTTTTGGATGTGGTTTTTTTTAGGTGTTTTTTTTTTTTTTTTTTTTTTTTATCTAGCTACACGCTGGATATATGTTTGATTTAATTTTTAATTCTCAGTAAAGTTTTCGAGTGTGACAATATTCTGGTTGTTTAAGAAAATGCCTCCGAACGCATCTTTCCCGATGAGCCGACTGGAAGTTTTTAATCTACAATAGCAAGAGTCTGTCAAAGATTGATGTTCAGCTTTTTTTGAAGTCCAAGACACATAACTTCCAAATCATCTTTCATCCTGTCTCATCGAGCAGCTGGTGTTGTTCTAACTTCCTCGCCTTGCTGCAGCATGTTTTTTTGGGTTTTTTTTGCCCATTCCTTCGCTTCCCATTTGTAAGCCCTCTGTCCTTTGCCTTTGCAGTCCCAAACCCATGGCCTCAGCACGCGCGGGGTGTGCGTCCCGTGCCACTGCAACTCCTTTGGCTCCAAGTCGTTCGACTGCGACGAGACCGGCCAATGTCGATGCCAGCCGGGTGTGAACGGACCCAAATGTGACCGCTGCGCTCGAGGATTCTTCAACTTCCAGGAGGGCGGCTGCATGCGTAAGCATAACCCGTCGGTCTGTAAATTCAGCATGCACCCGCAGAAGGTTTTGGGTTTTATTTTTTGTCTACATCCTGAGAAAACAAAAGCACGTAAGGGCCGTATTTCTTCCATCCACACTGCAGCTTTTGTTGGGATCAGCGCCGTTCCCCGGGGTTATGCTAAAAGTCGTAACTACATCAAAGCCCAGAGCCAACATATGCGTTTACATTTTTAGCAACACATAAAATACTAAAGGGAAACAAGGGTTGATGTGAACATCTTTGAAGACTGAACACAGAGAATAATAACAGCACACAGGCAGAATAATAATGACGGTGCCAGTAAATTATGGAATTAATGATTTCTCATTTATGTTGGCTGATGAACAAAGAAAACAGCTGATGATGATGATGATGATGATGATGATGATGATGATGATAATATGGCTGTTTTAAGATGATGTGGTTCTAGTCAAACAAAAATTAGCAGGAATATCCTATTTTCATAGCTGAAGGTCAGAAAATATTATTTTATAGAAAACCCAGTCGCTCTTTTACACCATACAAATCCACTCCTATATTTTTTAACAAGAAATGTAATTGTTTGAAACAACAAAGCATGCAACAAATTTCTCTTTACTGCAGCTCCGAATTCACCTTTACGAGGGTCAGGTGTCATTTCAGACGAACAACCAGTTTAATTCTCGTGTGGGTTTGCATGTTTAATGTCACTCGTGTTCTCATGTGCGTGCATTCAGCGTGTAAACTGAAGTGAAACGGACTCTTGCGTTCTGTCCTTCCTCATAGCCTGCGAGTGCAGTCACGTGGGCAACAACTGTGACGCTAACACGGGCCAGTGCATCTGCCCTCCAAACACCATTGGTGAACGGTGCGATCGATGTGCTCCAAACCACTGGGGCCATGACATCGTCATTGGGTGTAAGGTAAGCCATATGAATAACAAAAGAGAGAGCAGTGTTTTACAGAGAAGTAGTCCATGGGTTCTGGGTTTGGCATTGTAAAATTATTGTTATCAACTCTACTAAAATCAAAGCCAACTTCCATTGTTTAAGTAGCTTTTATCAACCTTAATACTTTAACAGTAATACACACACACACACACGCACAGTAATTGTTCCACATTGTGTATAAAAAAAAAAGGCTGCAAGGGCACAATTAGAGGGAACTATTAAAAGTAGTATTAGACTGTTAGACAATTAGAGGAAGGAACATGAAAGTATCGGAGTTTTCAGTGCAACAACAGATCGATCAGGGAGAAAACATCAGGACAACAAAGAGGGATCGGATCAGACCAGATCAGAGCACGAACAAATACACAAGATGAACCGGTCTATGAGGTGCAATCAATGCAGAGTTTAAACACTAGTGACTCACACGTGACTGATGACATGCTCTGACTTAAAACTGAGCTCAGGTCACATTCCCGTGCACACAGCAATGTCAGGGGCAGGGTTAGGGTTAGGAAATCTCTTTATTTTCATTTTGTTTTAAGAGAAAGAGCTCTTTTCTCATGCTCAGGATGCTCCTCCAGTGCTTGACATGACGCAGATGGTGCTGACATCTGCTAGATCAGCGTGGCAGTACGTGGGATGTCTCGTTTAAAGGCGCAGTGATGGGATTTTATTTTACTTTTTAAACGATGAACGCTCATAAAAATAACGGCATCAGCAAGGGATCGGCCTCAACTGTGCACATCAAAGGAGGAATTTGATGGGAGAGATCACGTCACGGTTGCTTTGGAGCATAGCCGACGCAGCGGTCGGCCCACTCACCCTCTGAGCAGGTCAAAGCGAGCAGCATGGCCACGGTGAATGAGAACCACCCATAAAAACGCACACTTGGGCACTTTGGATGCCCAGGGACACCAGGGCCTTGATGTGAGGAGGCCCCGGCCCTCATCCAGTGCCTCTTGTCGGTGGCTCGATTGTATACTGACGAGTACTACCATGCTGATGACGTTAGCTATTGTCTTCATCGGTTTAGGGGAAATGATGGGTTTGAGTGTTTTAATATGCGAGCAATATTCACCCGCTGTCGCTTGATGTGATCTTTGCAGGAATGTGGGTGCAGCGCGATTGGCTCCGTGACCCAGCAATGTAACATGAACACAGGCTGCTGCTCGTGCCGCGACACCTACCGTGGAGAGAAATGTAACGAATGTCAGATTGGATTCAGAGACTTTCCTCAGGTAAAGAAAACACCGGATTGTGTTGTGATCTGATTTGATCACTGGAATTCCTGCCTTTGTCTTTTAACTCTACATCATTTTCTTACATTACTTCACGTTCTCTATTTAGTTTTCCCTTCAAAGATTCAATGTTTAAGGATGGTCATCTCTAAAAATCATGAATGAATAACAGTGAAAAGTAATAAAAATTCAATTAGCCTGTTGAGAGCTCAGTGTTACCCATTTTTGTAAATAAAAAAACAAACAAACAAAAAAAGGGTTTTTAATTTCCACCTTTTTGGAACAATTGCTTTAGTAAATTGGGAAATAAAACAGAAAAAAAGCCCAAACAGCTGCACATTTGTCTGAACTTCGTGTTTCCACTGACACAGGGGGGGGAAAAAGTTTTTTTTTTTAATTTTGCATTTTATGGCTGAGGTCCCTCTCAAGGTTATTCCTGTCTGCTTTACTGTTAATAACACAAGCCTGGCTCTGTCTATGTCCACCTTCCCCACAGTGTATCCAGTGTGAGTGTAACTTCTCAGGATCAGACACCCAGACCTGTGACCAGGAGAGACAGGTCTGTGCATGTGCTGATCAAACAGGAAAGTGCAGCTGCAAGGTAAAACACATACAGTCACAACACATAATGGACACTGGATGGGTGGATGGATGGGTGGATGGATGGATGGATGGATGGATGCATGGGTGGATGTTTCATTGATGGCAGAAGTATGAATGGCTGCAGTCCATAGTGTGTACAGAAAACACACATGTTCTTCAACTGTAAATTGTCATAGAAATCAAACCATTTTACGGGTTTATTAGCAGAAACACCTCCAGAATAAAGCCAATAGTGGTCTGCTTTCAAAAAAAAATCTCCATTTTTAAACGTTATCTACTTTTGCAACATCATACTCTATGACACTAAACTGTGTGAAGGGCAGGGAGGACTTGGATAGTTTGTATGGCTGTCTATTATTGTGATTCATATCCTTGCATGTTTAGCGGGATGGGGGGTGGGCGTCCTCCTGTGTTTTCATCATTTTGCCATGGTTTGTAATTTCTTTGCTCACAAGCAAATATGGAATTTTGCCCTATTTCAGACAAACGTTGAAGGACACAACTGCGATGCTTGTAAGCCAAACACATTTGGGTTGTCAGTGAAGAACCCGCTTGGCTGCAGCAGATGTTACTGTTACGGGCTGACGCAGTCGTGCTCCGAGGCACAGGGGCTGATCAGGATGTGGGTGAGTAGTTCATCGCCGTTGGCACGATGTTGCCTGTAAACTGAAGTTCCGCCACACACCGTCTGAGCCAGCTTCCTTGCTGAGACAACACGTTTGGCAGCTGGCTGCCTCTCCCCTGCATTTTACCAACCTTCACCTGTTCTTCATCAAACATCATTGATTGAGAGGACATTGGATTATTTCCATTTATAGAGTTCCATTTGTCATCTGTTATTGCATTTTTTGCTTGTTTGTTTGGGTTATAATCATTTTAAAACTCAGGATCAATGGATTAAAAAATAGATAAATGAGGAAAAGCTAGATGAAGATCACAATCTGCATCCTTCATTTATTTATTCAAGGGGAAAAAAGCAGAGGATTTTAAAACCATGTTCTTAAGAGAAAATGCTGTAAATAATGCTGTAAATATTGAAACATACCAATCATCACTGGCTGACTGGCAACTTGCTTTTCAATAAACTAACATTTGTCAGGGAAGCAGATTCATTTGAAAGACATTAGCTTAATGTATAATCAACAGAGTGAGAAGGGAGAGGAGGGTTGGACAGTGAGAGGGGAAAAAAGGGAGAAAAAACAGAGTTTATTGGAAAGAGGGAGATTTTCTCTGAACCACTGAATCGTGAGATTACACTGAGTGTGTGGGACAAAGAACACAAACACACACATACACACACAAATCTTGCAGAATTCATGCACAATTACATACAGCACACATAGAAACATAAACAGTACAAACAGCACTGAGGATGACACAATTGACATTTTAGTAAAATTATTTCATTTTAGTTAAAGTATTTCAGCTGTGTGAGTGACGGCCCTCACACAAAAATGTCTGTGAGAATGATTAAGAATTGTGTTTAAAATAACTTATTTTATGTGCAAAATCATGTTTAATCTTATTTGACCCTACTCATTTTATACAACTTCTTAGTTCCAAAGGAAACAGCTTAGCCTATTTGCAAAATCAATTTCATTGATTGTTGGTTGGTTGTTGTTAGAAGTTCCCAAATCAGTGTGTTTCTTTTTTTTTTTTTTTTGGCAATGTCGCCTTTCCACATTTCGTCGCCCCCCCCCCTCCCCGATTGTTTTTCAAGCTGGTGCCGGGGTCTGTAAGAGCGAGTCCCCTCTATGGGCTGGAACCCAGATGTTAAAATCAAATTTTGCTATTGGCTGAGATGGAGGCCAATAGCAACACAAAGGCAACCGGTGCATATTTTTTTACTTGTGAGTGTAGGGGTGCTTATAAGATGTGAGCACATTACAGCAATTAAAGTAATCAGTTAATGTGAACTCAACTCACCTGCTGTGCCACAAAGAGTATGTCCAAATAAAGTTAACAACATATGTAATGTTTTTTACAGTGAAAGCAGATGTTTCATTATACAGAAGAGCCACTTGTTAATATTGTGCATTGATTAATTGTTACTATTTTGTCCTGTAGTTGACCCTAAAGCCAGAGCAGACAGTGCTCCCCCTGGTGGACAGGTCCAACACCGTGGAGACAAGGAGAGGAGTGAGTTTCCAGCACCCTGAGATCCTGGCTCATGCCGACCTGGTTGATCCTGCTCTCACTGAACCTTATTACTGGAAACTTCCAGGGCAGTTCAAAGGCTCCATGGTGGGTTTGTGCCCTCAAAAAGTGTCATTGGCAAATTTGGATAAATCTGTGTAGATAAGCCCCTCAAGAGAGGTTGAAAACTGAGGAAAGCCACTTCTTCTTATTTTAGATCACAGCTTATGGGGGACAGTTGAAATATGCAGTGTACTACGAGGCCAGAGATGAAACTGGCCCGTCGTCCTATGAGCCTCAGGTCATCATCAAAGGGGGCCCGAACCACAATATCTTGATGACACGTCATGTACAAGGACTCCAGATTGGTCAGCTCACTCGTCATGAGATTGACATGACAGAGGTACAGTACGGGTGAAAGGTTTAAGCTGTATTAAAATCAACAAATATTTGTAATACACTAGTATGATAATCACATTTGTTTGTATTTGTGTGTGTGTGTGTGTGTGTGTGTGTGTGTGTGCGCGCGCTTACAGCATGAGTGGAAATATGCAGATGGCCGGTCTATGACCCGAGAGGACTTTATGGACATTTTGTTCTACGTGGACTACATCCTAATTAAGGCATCACATGGAAACTCGATGAGGCACAGCCGGTAAAATACACACACACACACACGTGCGCACATACACACACACACACAAACAGTGAAATACCACCCAGAGTCATTACATTTTTTAAATTAAATACACATGTTTAGAAAAGAGACAGATTATTCTTTCTTGATTTCTCTGTCCTGCAGTATTTCAGAAATCAGTCTCACTGTGGCTGAGGAAGGCAGACCGACCAAAGATAGTGAGAAAGCGCATCAGATCGAGATGTGCGAGTGTCCCATTGGATATTCTGGGCTCTCCTGTGAGGTAGGTGTAATAAATGTTTCCTAAATAATAAACCTAAAAATGAATCAAAGAACTGGCCTCAAGGACATGCTTTTGGATTTTCCTTATATTTTCTTCAGATTCATTAGAAACCATTTGCCTTTATGCAGGTTTTATAGACTTAAGTACGCAGCATGACTTTTGCAAGTGTTTTTTTTTTTTTTTTTTTAAGATACCATCTCAGAAATTAAATGGCAATGCACAAACTCTATATATTCAAAGAGAGTCAAAATAATCTAATAAACCTCATTGGTCCCATTTAAAGAAACGAGAAGATTGTCAAAACGTACTCATAGGATTTTAAATTACAGCCATTAATTACTGTCTGAGCTCAACTGTCGGGGGAATGAGCACTCTATGTATGCTGCTTTCATATTTGCAGGTCACAGACTCTGCTTTTAATAACATCTCGCAAGTTTCCAAATGTATTTAGGTTTAAGCTTCTGCAACGCCTTTCACGCCCTCCGTTCTCTCCCTTTTTTTTTTTTTTTTTTTTGCTTTGCTTAGCCGGGATTAAGCCTCGCTGAGTGTCTTTTCCTCTCAGCTGTGATTTTGTCAAAGCAATTGACTTTCAACTGCATCCAGCTCCTTCTCTTAAGCCACAGAAATCATACAGCAGCGACTCAATCTTGAGTTTTTGGAGAGACAGCTTATGACACACTGAGGCAAATCACTCTGGGAGGCACCTGAGAGGCATTTAGGTGCTATTGTTACGTCCCACTGGGAGGCCCAAGTTTCCAGCATCAGTTATGTATTTCTAAACTCTAACATCCGCCAACTATCAACTGGGAATATGCAATTTAGCAAAGCAGCAGAAATTCAAACTGCACTCCACACCTCCACGTGAGCCTGCACCTATAATTTAGAAGGTGCAGAAAGGGTGCCAAATGGAACACGAGTGTAAAAGTAAAGCTGCACCTGAAACGATCAGGCCACGGAGCGCCCAAGTGACAGATGGGCCTCTTATTTGTAGCTGCCGTCATTGTTAATAACTTGGTTTTAAACAGGCGTTTAGCTCAAGCTGAGCGAACAGATGGCCCTTTGAATGGCCTTCATTAATTATTACTGAACAAGAGTGAGCGAGTTACCTTGCATCTACCTACGTGTGGGCATGTGTGGGTCGGCGGGGTCAGCGATGTGTAGGTGTGTGCACGCATGTGTGAAAGGTACAAAATGCAGTGAGTCTTGCCTAAGTGTAAGTGTTAGGGATGTGGTCAACAATTGCCCAGGGATATAACATGCAGCTCTATGATATGGGTCCTTGTGTTGTGTACTACATGTGTGGACAAGGCTGAATAACAGATTCCTTACATCTGCTTTGTACCTGCTTTGTCGAGACCTTGCCGCCATTGCCGTTCTGTTCTCTCTGTGCGCGAGCAGGAATGCGCCGCAGGATTCTACCGCCTCCGGGCCGGTTGGCCGGCATCTGCCCCAGCGTCCAGGGCACCCACAGCTGCTGGCATGGGCAGCTGCGTCCAGTGCCAGTGCAGCGGGCATTCTTCCACCTGTGACCCTGAGACATCCATATGCCAGGTACCTGCGCCCGCGCTCGCGGGTCTGTGTGTCTTGGATCGATGTCAGTCCTGTAATTAGCCCTGTAATAATTAACAACCCCCGGCTTAGTCATATTTTGGGTAGGTTCGTCTCCTTGAAAGAAGCGGTCCACAGAGGAAGCTGGTGTGAAACCCATCAGCTGAGACAGCTGATGAGGAACCATTCAATTACATGGCTTATTGCAGTTAGAAAACAGCAGCACGGTCAAATAAATAGGTATAAAGACTTGTAAACAGACTATAAGCTGCTGGCAGCTTTATTCTCCAGGAACCTTTAACAATTTATATGTTTTGTACTGACGCATAATGAGATGTGACAGAGGCTGTAAGCGCTTCACCTTTCATTTATTAATCTCCAGTGACAAACCTTCTGTTTGTGACTTACAGCTGCAAATCACTAGTGGCAAATATCGCATTTTTATCACCAAACGTGGCAATTAAAGAGCCATCGAGTAGTTCTCTTTCAAGATACTTCTTGTCAATGCTGGTCTTTCTTATTAATCATTTTATATATTGTTTCTTTCCTGCTTATATTTTAACCGTCATTCTCTTCGTCGTTCTCCTTTCACAGTCTGATGGATTTATCCATTGGACGTCTTTAGTCATCCATTCAAGGCTTCATATCTCACCTGCAATTCTTTTTCTTCCATTTCTCTTTCTCTCTGCCTTCCTCTCTCTCTATCTCTCTCTCTCTCTCTCTGCCTGAAAGGTATTTTTTCCTCTCCCACTTCCATCCCCTGTTCACATAACAACATCATTAGCATTTTTCTAACCAAGCAGTCTAAATTGGATATGCTTAACGAGTTTGTTTCCTTGGTAATTAGCAGTAACGACCAACACGGGAAGTTAATGGAAAAGACTTGCCTTATTAGAAAGGCAACTTCCTGTTGCTCTCATTGAAATTCCCATTTTCAAAAAACAAGGCAAAATACAGAATGACAGGAAAGTGAAAAAGGTGGAACTTGTGTGTTCACTTGTGGTCTTCTAGTTAATAATATTACATAGAAAGAGAATATGTGTCTTGTATATGTTACTGGAAATTTTTACATCATATAATTTATGCAAATATGTTTTTCTACCTGTATGAGTATTTTTGTGGCCTACTATTTTTGTGGCCTGCAGCAAAAACCTATTTATATAAGTTCTTTGACGTGTGAAATGGCACCTGTCAACTAAAAGCTCGCTGTTTGTTGTTCTCAAGGTGCCCCATTATGTCAGAGGCCAGAAAACACTCCGTCTGCTGCATTTTCTCCCAGAAATTATCCCTCCCCGATATTTTTCTTTGAATGACTTCCTCCCCGGTGCAGCCGAGATGATCAGCGATGTAGGAGCAGCTGCTATTGTACACCCCACTGACAGAGCTACAACCTCTGCTTTATAATATTGATCTACTGCAGCTCTGCAGCACGAATAGAACGTTGCCTATGGGTAATGATGACACGCACCCACAATTTCCTATCTAGATTTGCTCCCAATCAATACATTTTCTAAGATGAATGCAAACAGTCAAGCCATCCAGTGACAGTTTGTTAGGGGTCAGTGTCCGACAACCGCAGATCAGAAGTTCCTTGATTCAGGTAAATTTGAGAAAACGTTATTTTAATACATTTTAATCCAGGAAAGCATGTAAATGGCGGAATTTGTTCTTTTTTTCTGGAACGGCTGGAACTGGAGCTGGAGAATAATGAGGACTGGTCTATGGTGGTCCTGTGGGTTAGAGGAGGAATAGTCACAGAATAATGATAAGGTGTATTTATGGATGCAGAACTGTCAAGACAACACAGAAGGTGATCGGTGCGAGCGCTGTGCTCCAGGATTTTATGGCGTCGTTCGAGGTTCCCGTGATGACTGCAAGCCCTGCGCCTGTCCCCTGGCCAACCCAGAAAACAAGTAGGATTTGTGTTCATTCATCCATTGCTGGCCATCTCAAAAGGAGCGCTTCTCGTGATCTTCTTCCATTCCATTTTTTTAAATCTCATTTCAAAAGTTTCAGTCCAACCTGTGTAGCCGAGGGATTCGATGACTACAGATGTACCGCATGTCCAGATGGATATGAGGGGAAGTACTGTGAAAGGTAAGAGACGTGGCAACATTTAAACTCAAAGGATTATACATACCAACACCGGTGACCCTCTTTTTTCTTTTAACTTGACCCCCCCCCCCCAACTAGGTGTGCCACAGGTTACCACGGTAACCCAGAAAGCCCAGGCGGCCACTGCGAAGAGTGTAAGTGCTCCCTGTGGGGAGCGTTGCCTGGACCGTGTGACTCAGTCACAGGCCAATGCCGCTGCAGGGCCGGGGCAACAGGACAGACGTGTGACCAGTGCATGGAAAGGCATGTGTGTGGACCAACTGGGATCATCTGTAAGACTAACTCACAACTGCTGACTGCCTTTTGAGTCATATTGAATTAAGTATGCTTTAAACAAGTAGATATTAATTGTGTCACGGACCAGATGAGAACTCAAACGCGACACAAGCGTTAGTTCGAACACAGCTTTGTTTACGGGGTTGCACAGAGAGACACAACCGGGCCCACGGGGAAGCGGAATCCGGGCGAGTCTGGCCGAGGTCGAAGTGAGTGACGGAAGGCTGCGTGGTCCACCGGGAGGCAGGCAGAGTCAGGAAGTCGTGGGTAGAACGGGTCGGTACCAGGCAGGTAACTGGATCTCAAGAGCCAAGAACAAATAGCAGGAAACAGATGTAGGAGGCAGGTCAAGTAGGTCGGAACTGGACAAACAGGCAGGAAGAGAAAGCTGGAAAGTCTCACCTGTAATGAGAACAATCTGATGAACTGGAGGAGGCCTGGGACTTAAATAGGGTCCTGATTGCTATGATTGGCCACCAGTGTGAAAGAGAGCCCCGAGCCATGACAAATTGACCAGAAAATTATCGTCTCCAGTATTTATAGCTCAATGGAAAGCTTTCTTCTATAGCTTGCAATCTTTATTTCACTGTGAGCAGCTTACAGATCTTTGCATTGCTATAACATAATATATGCTATTGCTTGATAATAATAATGATTCATAATGGATTAGGTCAATTTGGTTCCATTAGCAGGTATGAGGAATTAGAATGAAGTTAGAGGTTGAAACTGGTAGTTTTAAGTTTATAAGAACCATGGCATAAAATTGCCATTGTCAGTGTGTAGAAATCGGAAGCGCGCGTGCTGCTTTGACAGGTCCCGGTGGTTTCCACAAAGTGGAGCGCTCAGGCTGCTGCTCACAAGCTCCACACTGATTGTGTTCGGCCTCGGTCTTTCCCCCATTCTATCAGACGAAGCCATCCTTCGTGGGTTTGGCGCAACTGAAGGGGAGAGGTGCGGGCTGCAGTGACCGCCACTGCACTGACACGCGACATATGTCCACATGTGTCTGAGCAGAGTGCGTGCTGCGCATTCATTGTACTTGTGTGTGTTGCGCCCGTGTGCATGAAGGAATCGTGTGTTGCGTTTTTTTTTTTTTTTTGTCAGAGATTGATAGGGTTGAAGTTCTTTTGTTATATTTAATTTATCTTTGATTTCCCTTGTCTGGAATTTTAATTCCTGTAATAAATCATCCTCAGGCTAGAGAGGGGAAATTTGCAAACACAAGGCGGGCAAAAAGAGTCTGTCTTTCTATACATTCCCTGATTACTGCTTGTGTAAGTGTGCAATTTGTTTATAAGTTTGCTTCTTTTTTTGTGTGCATTTGTATGTGTGTGTGTGTGTGTGTGTGTGGTGCTTTTTTCTTTGCACTTACTTCATGCTTTGACAGGCATGTTTCTCTCATGCCTCTAAAACACCGTCACAAATTCATGCCGCTGTGTTTACAGAGTGACAAATAAAGGCCAAAAACACATTTCGGTGTAGATCTGACCGTTTCCCCTCTTCATTCTGCTCCTTTCATTTCCCTAGCCTGTGATGATGAATGCTCAGGTCTTCTCATCAGCGATATGGATCGTCTGTATCGCATCATCAGCGATGTCACGCTGACCACCCCTCTCCCGCCGCCCTACAAGCTGCTGTACCACTTTGAGAACATGACGGACGAGTTAAAGGTAATCCATGTCAGTCCCATGTGCAATTGTTTCAACTCTTAACAGCCTCGCCAGCCTTTCAATGTGGTTCTTACAATTTGCTCTATAAACAAATGTGCGAGATCTGACAGTTTGGCCATTCTACAATCTCTGTGATAGTCTGTTTTGTTTTGTTTTTTTCTTTAAACACCCATCTTGAACTGGTCAGAGGAACTTTACCATGACCATGCACATTAGCTTTAAAGGGTTTTCACTGTCACGTCTTTACTGTAACTGTCACCATTATTACGGCCTGTTGAACATTTAAATAAAATTGATTCGCACACATCTTTCTGGTAAACTGTGACCTGACCTCTTTCGTTATGTTAATTTTTGAGTTTGTTGTCAAGAGGAACCATTGTTATGTTTTTGCAGGAAAATGTAATATATGTTGTATGGCTGTATATGAGATGCTTTCAGTAATAATTATCTTATGCCAGCTGCCCTTGTGTGTAAGCCTTTCTTTTTCTGTGCTCTCACAGTACAGACGGGTTAAAAGTATAGCTGTGGGCCAAAGCCTGTCAATCGTGTCGCCATGTAATTCCTTCATTTCTCTGTTTCTCTCCCGCAGCACATGCTGTCACCGCAGAAAGCTCCAGAGAGATTACTGCAACTGGCCGACTCCAATCTGGAATCACTGGTCGTCGAGATGGACCAACTGCACAGCCGAGTACGCACAATTCCCTCCTTTTGTAAAACCTCTGCCATTTTCTGCCATCTTTTGTAATTTTATCCTGTTTTCACCCTCTAAAATACCATCTCGGAATAAGGAGAGAGTGAGATCAGAGTTTCTGATGATGTTTGACAAACAGTAAGACAGAGTTAACCAGTAATCTGTGGGTGCACATGAAGAAAATGGGAATAAAGAATTAAAATATCTATATTATAAAAAATAAAGAGTAATTTCTTAAACCACAGTTTTGTGTCCTCAGAAAAGAATTTTTGAGAAAAAAAAAAATCTGTCCATTTGTTTTGGGAAAGGTGACAGAATGGACAAAAACACAGTCCTAACAATAATCACATAAAAGTAAGCAGATGAAGTAAGCACGCCAATCACATTGTGGTCTGTAGACCTCGTCCCTCTTTTGTCCCAACTTCCACTGCTAGACACAAGTTGATATTTTAACTGATTCAAGGCTTCTTAATATTTCTTATGACATGAGGGTGTGTGTGTGTGTGTGTGTGTCTGAGCAGGCTACTAAGGTGTCTGCTGACGGAGAGCAAGTTGAGGACGATGCTGCCAGGATCCATAAACGAGCCGAGGAGCTGGAGCAGTTTGTCAGGGACACGCTGCGGAGGTCTTCAGGTAACCGAAGCTTCTGTTGAAGGCAACACTAATGAGGGCAATGAATCAAAAAGTAAGGCCGCACAACCAAAACTTCAAAACCTGAGCTGAGCTGTGCTCTGTTCAGCGAATTGTGTGCGCTATAAGAGAGTATGATTGTCAACACTTTACAGAATCAAGGTGTGAATTCCTTCTGCATAACAGAGGGTTCAATCTCTGACCTGTAGACCAAATATTAGATCATTGTGATCTTTTAGGGATTGATCAAGCCCCTATTTAATAACGACAAATGTACACTACTTTGAGAAAGCATCTTTCTTGTTGTTTGGTGACAAACACTATAGTTCGAAAGATTACTGATTCAAACTTCAGTAATGAGACTGATTTGGCTGCTAAGATTATTTAAAACAATTACAGAAGCTACACATTGTTGGTGGCTGATGAAACTCCTTGTTGTTCCTCCTGGAGCTTTGGCCTCTTGCCTAATCACAGTAGGACAGTAGTTGTGTGTGTGTGTGTGTGTGTTTGAGAGAGAGAGAGAGAGAGAGAGAGAGAGAGGAAAAGTGTGTGTTATGGCTCACTAGATGATTGAGAGTAGTAATTAGAGACTTAATTAGTGGCCAACCCGATGAGCACACACAGGAACACACCTCTCTCTCTCACACACACACACACACAAAAAAACACAGCGGTGTGCAAATTCACACAAACTTTGCGCACTCATGCATCCACTCACACACAGATACGTATTCAGGCAAAAAATGACTACTCTCATTCCGCAGCATTTGTGCCAGTGTTTACCCGACACCATAATATGATTCCATTCACGTTTAAGTGTTTAATTGGCTTTTTAATTTCACTATGTAATTATATGGCTGTAGCACACACAAACAAGTGCAGTGGTTGAAATTTGCACATACACAAATGCAGCGTGCACGCACACACACAGCACGGCACAGCTGTTCATTAGCCTGATGGTTTTAGTTTTGTCTTGGCCCTCTAATTACGCCATGTTTACATTTCAAATAAGTAGAAATGCTGCATTGCCACAAAAGCACACAGGCCCACCCACACACACACACGCACACCTACAAACGCTCGTACGGACACACAGTTGAGTTTCAGCTTGCTTTAATCATGCAAAGTTTACATCTCAAATGAAGAACACACTGCCAAACAGCTTGCTGTATAAATACACCACAAACACACACACATACACACGCATGTCTACACACACACACACACACACACACACACACACGCGTTTTACCACCCTTATTAATTCCTCCAGTATTATTCAAATGAGTCTTGCAGTATTTTGCTGCAGTTTCATCATTGATAAATTTGAGATTCCCCTGCCTTTAATTTGATAAAGCAAGATAAACATGAAGTTTGCCAGCATCACAGCAATTGAGTGGTGTTTAAACCGGACTTCTGTGTGTCTGTCTCTGAGCGGCTGTGGGTGTGTAAATGAGTCAAGATCAAACCTAGTAATGCTGTTTTTCTGTCTTTTTGAGCGGCGGAGACGGGGAAGCTCACAGAGGAAATCTCTATCAAGGCTGCGGATTACATCCGTTTAATGCTCTGATACTGTATGGACACATTTGAGGTCCCGCTCTTCCATCACAACCTCAGAGTCAGAAGATGTAAAGCAGTAACAAGCAGGACCTCTGATTAGAGATCCACTTTATTTCAGCTGTGAGCTAATCAGCCCATCACCAGCACCAACATATGCCTTTCAAGTCGTACAAAAAATGGAGGTTCAAGGTTGCTTTGGACGAACGTTGTTCCCGACCGCCGTCTTTCTGCGCGTGTGTCCTCAGACCTCCAGCTGAAGGCGGCAGAGGTGAACAAGACTCTCTCGCGGAATGATGGAAGCCCAGAGAAAAGCCTGAAGGCGATGAAGGAGGACGTCCAGGGGATGCTGGCCGAGATGAGAAAGCGACAGCTGGCGGGGCAGAAGAGCGTCGCGGAGGACGAGCTGGAGTACGGACACACGTGCACAAACTCACAAGCACCCGTGCACCACGCATACGTGCACTGTGGCATTGCTGCTTGTGCGATGACAATGAAAAGGGACTCGTGAAAAGCGCAGACATCAGGTGTTGCCCGCTGGTGTCGCAGATACCTGACTTTCATCTTTTGCTCTGTCCCATCACCCGCTCCTCCTCGAACCCCTCCGCGGCCTCAGCGACGAGGTCGGCGGGTTAATTCGCTGCATGGCTGTAGGGACGGAAACCAACAGAGAGCCTCAAGCCATGCAGAGAAAAAGAAAAGAAGTCGCAGGAGGCAGAGAGCACGGACAGATGGACACAGAGTTGCAGGGGTGAAAGACTGTAAGAGGCTGAAACTGAAAACTGCCACTATCACCAAATGGCGCGTCTGTCACGATTTGCTTGATTGTTGGAGTCCTGAGGGGAGATTTTATGTAAAGCCATAGAAAATATACAACATCAGCAGATGTGAAATAGATAGAAGAGCGAGAAGAAGCAGCACTCTCTTATCGGGTTAGGTTGTTTTTCAGAGTTTCTATGCCGAAAAAGCATATTTAAATATATAACATTTCTCTTCCCGTGTGTTTTAGACTTCGTTACATTTTACTTTCAGATGCAGCCAGAGTCCCAACACCTGTAGGCAACAGGAGGATGTTCTTTGATTCCTTGACCATTAAAAAAGAAAACCTACATACTCCTCAAGCTGAGCTTTAAAATGCACAATTTGCTGCAGTGGCTTGTAGCCAGTGTGGTGCAAAATTAGAATGGAAAGCTTAGAACCTCTTGGAGAGTTTCATAAAAGCTTGATGCATTTAAAGAAAAGTAATTTTCTTGCATTTAGTATTTTCTTATTTTCATTGATGGGCGAGCTATTTATATAACCTGCTTATAAAATTCTATATAGCCTAGAATTATAGAACACCACAGTTCCACTTTATGGGTCATGAATGGGTTAAATTATCAGTATTTAAATGTAAATGTTCTAAAATTCTTCTTTCAGCCTTGCAGAAGAGCTGTATCAAAAAGTGAAGAGGTTATTTGGTGACCCCCATCAGTCCACTGAAGACCTGAAAGCAGAGGTAATGGCAACGTCTGCTCTGTTACCTTTGACGCCCTTAAATGAATAACATTAACCCGACGCCTCCCCCATCTGTTTTTTTAGATAAAAGAGAAATTAGCAGACCACGGGGGGAAGCTCCAGGAGGCCCAGGATCTCCTCCACTCTGCCCGGGGAAATACGAGGCAGGCTGGCTCACTGGCTGAAAAAAACCAGGCTAACCTGGCAGCCCTGGAGGTGCTGACGTGCACAAACTCACACGAGTTCACGCCTTCACAAACATGGAGGCGCTGATGTGACTGCTTTCCTGTCTACCAGTGCGCTAAGATGTTAGCAATGGTGCATATGTAAACTCAAGTCCTTAGGAATGACATGGTGAAAACGTTTGGTTTTTGCAGAGAAAACGCTCCGCAGTCAGTGACGTGAAGCAGGAAGCACAAGACGTCCTTGAACAAGGAGAACATCTACTGGACGAAGCTAACCAACTTTCGGACAACATAAACAAGGAGATCGAGGTACACAAACGTCTTTCGTTTACAGTGTAGCTCTCTCCTCTTGACCCTGTTTCTGTTTTGTTTTGGCTTTTTTTTTTTTTTTTCTCCACTTTTTGCCATAACAGAGAAGTGAGCAGAGATTCTCTTTTCCGTCTGCAGGAGCTGGAAGAAATGGAAACTGAACTGGGTCCACTTGGGGATCAGCTGGACGGTAAAGTCAGCCACCTCACCGACGGCCTGGGTAACGGCCGTCTGGCCAATCACGTGCTGGAAGCAGAGGAGCACGCCAAGCAGCTGAACGCATCTGCTGCCATTTTGGATAGGTAAAGATAAAGATATCAGAATAAAAGCACGTCTTATAAAGCTGTTTTTGGCCCCTACAGGCTTTTCGTAGTCAACCACCAACAGGTTTACAGTGGCTAAGATGTGTCTATTCGTCTATTTATGATTTCAGGGATTAAATTGTTTAGTTGTAAAGGTTCTATAATTCTGAATTCATTATCTTTGATTTTGTACATACATATTTTTATTCATATTTTATACAGTCTCCACATTAATGGACTCACTTTTCTAGACTCTGCCTTGAAATAATGTAGTGTCAACTTAACAAATTTTCTCCTTACATCTCCATCCACTTTATTTGTGTCTCCCTGCTTCAGCCGAATACACGTTAGAGAAGACAATTTTGACCAAATTACATGAGATCTGACTCTATTATTTATTGTGAGCAGCTGCATGTGACATATTGAAAGAAAGGGAAAAAAAAAGAAAGATCAATATTTCCTCTTCCCCTCTGCTTTTCATAGCATTTTGACCGAAGCTAAAAGTGTGTCCCTTAATGCAACTGCTGCCTTCAAGGCCTACAGCAATATTAAAGCAAACGTTGATGCAGCAGAGAAAGAAGCAAAGACTGCCAAACAGAGGGCAAGTGAGGCATTGGATCTGGTAAGTGAATTCTTAACAATCCATAGAAAAACTCCCACACAAACACATTTGCAACATATATTTTGAATATGTTTTTTAATTTTATATTCAGGTACTGTGGGAGTACAGTACTGTAAATACCAAACACCACCTGTTCCAACCATGGACATGTAACCTGAACACAGCAGTTGGTGTGTTCTGGCTTGTGTTTGTGTGTTTTGCATGCAGTAACAGTAATGCAAGCCTGAGGTTTCAATTCGTCATGGCTGAGAGATCAAAGCACTCTTCTTCCCTCTTTCCTCCTCACTCTCTTTTCTCATCGTGACCACACACCTGACATCTCCCCTTTCCAATATCCCAGGTCTCGCAATATGTATTTTTTATTTTTCTCTTTTTATTTTCTATCTGTATTTTTCTTAGGGTTTAATCCAATTTAACACTATTCATTCTTAATTTGTTGGTCTCTTTCATGGTGATTAAATGCTTTAATATAGTCATAGTAAGTACGGTGTCTAATTTCCTTTATTTTTCATTGCCTTTTGCAAAATAATGGTAAAAGCCAAAAGGAGACAAGCCAGTTATGGATGTGAGTTCAACTTGCTAAGAGGTTTAATTATGCAATGCAAAGCAGTGGTGCTGTATCCACACAAGTTTAATGAGTGGCTATAAACGCTGTCTAAATCATATGTGGGATTAACCCAATGTTTTCACCTTCTGTATAGGCTTTGGGTCCAGAGGTCCCTGTTAGTGATGAAGCACAGAGCGCCCTTCAGAAGAGTCACAGGCTGTTAAACCAAGCCAAACAACTTGGAAGCGATGTCAAAGGTAACGCTAATATCAGACACATTTTTCCATTTCTTTGCTGGCCACTTTTCAAATCTCCAAAAAACTTTGACGGCTGTCACTGATTATTTCAGCCCTTCGGCGTATCACGATGCACTTTGTTCCCCGTTCGAGACACACTTGTCAAGTGTTAGTCTCTGTATTGCTACGCAGCCTCATGAAACGACTTGTGTGATGTCTAATGCAGTTTTATACCACACTCAGAAATCTGCAACAATTGGTCAGACTTGTTGAAATGATACTATACAAAGCTCGAAAATATGGTGTCTATTGGATTTTAAAAATCAAAGGAATTATTATAATTTTGTTTCAACACATATTAATATCAGTCTTTCTTTATATCACCGTGTGTGTGTGGATGTGTGTGTGTGTGTGTGTGTGTGTGTGTGTGTGTGTGTGTGTGTGTGTGTGTGTGTGTGTGTGTGTGTGTGTGTGTGTAGAAAATGGTTACAGTGTGATGAGACTGAAGGGCAGAGTTAAGGCAGCAACAGACAGAACCAAAGACCTGCTGAGAGCTGTCAATGGAACCATGGAAACACTCATTGCCATCCCCAACGGTACGGTACGAGCGCGTAGAGGATGCGCGCGGCGGTACGGCCGCGTGTGTGTGTGCGTGGGAGAGAAATAAAGAGAATATGGATCCATATCTCCGCGCTCAGGGTCAGATACTTTGGCAGAGCTAACTTGACGCATGTCAGTACTGGCCCAGGAATGCAACAAAAGTGCAGTGACGGGGAGGTTATTGAGCCAGGGCACTCCTGTGATTTACTCTTGGAGAATTGTTGAGTCTAGCTCCAGCAAATGGTATCTTCATGACCCAGGGGTTACAGCAACATGTTTGTCTTGAATTAAATTGCCCCTTGGCTAGTTCCAAATAACAATGTTATGTTTCAGTGTTGGCAGATTTCAGCAGCCTGATTGATCTTGTCAGTGTGTTTAGCTATTGAGTGTTCACTGGATGGTATAATTCACACTCTATATGGATTTTGTTTATGTGTGATTATCATGTTGTTGGACAGACACAGCGGCAAGGCTGGCAGCCACAAAGGCCGTTGCAGCAGATGCAAACGCCACGGCCATCGATGTCCTGGAGCGCCTCGGGGAATTGAACCTCCATCTTCATGGACTGCAGAGAAACTGCAGTCAGCTGGAGGACACTGTCAGCGCTGCCAACCAGATGATCCAGGATCCAGAAAAGAACAGTGAGATGCTTTTCCTCGTGGACTGTAAATCTGTTGTTTTGGACATCATTAATTGCCCTGTGGGGACAAAGTTGGACTCACAATATTTCACTACTTATTTCTTTAACCTTTGAAAATATTTGTGAAGAACATGAAATTTATTTGACGATATAATATATATATTTATCACAGATTCATCTATAGTGCTCATTTTACTGCTTTGTAACAGTTATTTATTTACATGAAATCTTTTGCAGTCATACTAATAACTTATACGAATCAAAATGTTTCTCAAATCTAAAGTCTCATGAAACTTTTGGGCATACAATTTTTTTGGAAAGAAAATGGCACATTGATTGACACCTGATAATTTCTCCCTCTCTCTTTTTTTTCTATCCCTACAGCAATCAGTATGTATATTTCTCTTACCTATATGTAAAGCTGTTGACCATAAGTGGTGCACCAATAAATGTTGTAATTCAGGATAATATTGTGAAAAAAACAACAAATTGAGATTGTTTCTCAATCTCAATTTCCTGCATTAAAGCTGAATATTTACACTGTTCTCACATATGGATTATTCTAATATAGAAACAGCACTCAGAATTGCAAAAATACCTTTTTTTACTTTCTGGCCAACACAAATGAATTAACATCAGTTTCTGTCAGGACATTCTGTTAAATGGGCCTTTTTTCACTTATAATATGTATTTCTGCAGCAGCATTGGAGCACCACGTATCGGTTTTATTGTTCATTGCTACACAGTAAACATTAGTCGCTTCTATTAATGCTTCTGTTCAAGCTCTGCACAAAGCATGGAAGTCTAGAGTTTATTTCTTACTCTCTATTTCTCCTTAGACTGTCAAGATTGTTTCCGTTTTAAATGCTCTTTGAATGCTATGCTTATATTTTGCTTCTCGCAGGCTTCTGGGTTTCATACTTGCTCTGCGCACTTGCTGTTCTATGAGTAACTTAACGATTCAGCCAGTCCTCGTTCTCTTGCAGCTCCTGAGGAGCGCTGCGGTAATAACCTCTGTCCTTCCACTCTCTCTCTCACTCTGTCTCTCTCTCTCTGTCTCTCTCTCCTCACTCTCCACAGTCCACGCTGCAGGAGCTAAAGTGAAAGATTTAGAGGATGAGGCTGACCGGCTGTTGGAGAAGCTGCAGCCCATCAGAAAGCTGCAGGACAATCTCAGACGAAACATCTCCCAGATCAAGGAACTAATCAGTCAAGCCAGGAAACAAGCTAACTCAGTAAGATGATAATGAAATGGGTTGCACCAGCAGCCTGATTACATTCATGGATCGTCTTGATTTTAGTCACTCCAATCAATCAATCAATCAATCTTTATTTATATAGCGTCTTTTACAATCAAAAATGGTTTCAAGGCGCTTTCCAGAACCCCAGGGCCTAACCCCAGACAAGCAACAGTGGCAAGGAAAAACTCCCCTTTAACAGGAAGAAACCTTGAGCAGGACCAGGCTCGTGTAGGGGGACCCTCCTGCTGATGCTCTAATCAACTTCCAATAATGATCCTAACAATGCACTCATTTCAATTGAATGTGATGTATCACTATCTGTATTTTACCCCTAAAACTCAAAGTTTTATAATTTTTTATAAATAATATATGTGCAAAAAGGTATCACTGGAAAAATGGTAAAACAACGGCAGCTTCAATTTTCCTCCAAACCCTGACTGTTATTAGATTCTTATCTGTAAGACTAGCATGCAGGCCCGCAAGTGGCTGATTTTATTTGTCTTTTTCTTCCAGATTAAAGTATCCGTGTCATCAGGCGGTGACTGCCTCCGCAGCTACCGCCCCGATATACGGAAAGGGAGGTACAACACCATCACCCTCCACGTTAAAACCACCACGCCAGATAACCTGCTCTTTTACCTGGGATCAGCCAAATTCGTAAGTGGTTTGATTTGACACAGACCTCTCAGGATCCTCAGTTTAAGGCATAATCGCCACACAACTTCATCTTCAGCCGTATTCATTACGACTGAGAAGTGTGATTGCTAATGTAGCAGGGAGTCTACGTGCAAGAATACTACATAGAAGAATACTACGAAGCTCTGTTGTGAAGACACATAAAAATACTTATGGTAAATGGAAGCAGACATGGTCTACATACACTCCCAGAGTGAATTATGTAATATGGCTTGATAAATAGTCAATACCATCCCAATAAGCACAACACAGTGGTCTTTAAAAGTACCACTAGTGTACTTTAAATGTGTACTAGGGTGTTTCTGTGTGTGTGTGTATGTGTCTGTGTGTCCACAGGAACAACAACACTTAACATCAATCATATGTTGCTGTCTGCGTTAGTTTGATTTCCCTCGAGAATTATTGCTTTGCTGCCTCCGACTGGGAAGTGGAGAATGTGTATGCGCATGTGTTTCATACTAACATTCTGTAATTTATCATGAATAAAGATGCTTTATTTGTGTGTGTACGTGTGTGTGTGTGTGTGTGTGTGTGTTGGGGGGGTTAGCACCACTAACATTTCACTAATAGTTTGTAATTCTGCTTGAATAATAAGGATGATACCCTGTGTTCTGTGCTAATGAATAATCGACATTACCCTGGAGAGACCGGAGACGCGTGTGACTAATAATCTTTAACTGTGCATAATACTACATGAATTGTAATGTCACTTGCACGGCATTTTTGTGTGTGAGAGTGTGTACCTCAGTGACAGCATTTACATAGCAGCATATGCTCAGAGCACTTTTATTAATTTTTGGGCTCATACATAAGAAATAATAGTATTAATCAAAATATGGCAAGGATGGTGTGCAAATGCACTTACATAGACAGATTTTGTACTCTCGCACAGACCCGAGCTGAGAGTGAAGTTGCGCCACAGTTAACTCATTTGCCGCCCGCTGCAAGTGAAATACACTCGGGCCATGCATAGCTTGTAATAAACTTAGACGATTTTCTGTCTCTGCAGCGGAGATACTGACCGGCACATTTTACAGCCAAAACTCTGATTAACTGCAGAGGACATCCATTATAATCTAACTGTGTATGCCAGCATGTGGATAAACTGCATTTCCACATGATGCCTTCATCTTCAATAGTTTTGTATTAATACGAATTGAATTTGATCGGTTTTAACCTGCACATTCACATATAAAATGTGTCTTGCTGATTTCTTATCACAATTTAATGACAAGAATTCATCAATCTCTGGACATTAGACTGTAATTCTTATATTCAAAAAACCCTTCTTTTATGGCAGTAATGTTCCAACCACCCCATATAATATGATTTTCATATTCACATGATTAGAATTTTAAACAAATGTATTAATGCATTTAACCAGTTAATCTCCTTTGTCCTGGATACAAAGACTTTCCTCTTTTCTCCCGGCCCCACAGTGCATATTGTTTCTTTTCATTTTTGTGTCACGTACACATCCCACGTCTTCTGCACCGCAGGTTGATTTCCTGGCCTTGGAGATGCGAAAAGGGAAGGTGAATTTCCTCTGGGATGTGGGTTCAGGTGTCGGAAGGGTAGAATATCCCCATCACACCATCCACGATGGCAACTGGCACAGGATCGAGGCGTCTCGGTAAGATCTACTTTCCCGTGTTGACTCAGGTCGTCTCATTCGACCCCTGTTTGCTTTGAGTCATGTAAAAATGGGCAAAAAAGAAAAAGATAAAGGCATGAATTCAAGTTTCAATCGATGCGAACAGATCCATTCTGTTTATCATCTGTGCTCTAACTCTAATAATGAACACCTGCAAAGTTCTCTTTGGATGCCTTATTACCAAAAACAAAACATCTGTGTTGTGCATCCAGGGTCTGCACCGCGGCGGTGCTCCATTCACAGCTGGATGATAAAACGCGCACGCGCGTGTCCACTCTTTGAACACGGCGTCCACATATTATATGAGATAAAAACATCAAGCTCCCTTTGTTGACAGAAACGGGCTGAATGGCACGATTTCCGTGTATCCTCTGGAAGGATCTATGGCGGGTATGATGCCGACCCCAGCCAGTGCCAACTCACCCACCGCCTACACCATCTTGGACGTGGACCAGAACGCCTACCTGTTCGTGGGAGGAATATTTGGCAAAGTCAAGGTATCTCCATTGCTCTTCTACTAAGTCGATAACCAGAACACTTATTATTTAACTCTTTCTTTTCTTTAGAAAGCAGATGTGGTTCGATCGTCAACATTTACAGGCTGTATGGGGGAGACCTTCTTGGACGGTAAACCTATCGGGTTGTGGAACTACAGAGAGAGACGGGGAGACTGTAAAGGATGTGTTGTCAGGTACACCATAATGTCGCGTTAAATTTGCCCATTTCGTTCTTTGTTTTTGTTTATTTTGTCAGTTAGGGAGGAAGCGAGCCGATAAAAGTCACGTTTTCCTGTTTTCAGCCCCCAACAGTCGGACAGTGAAGGGACAGTTCAGCTGGACGGCGAAGGCTACGCGGCCGTGGGGCGGCCCACCAGGTGGAACCCGAATGTTTCCACAGTGGCCTTCAAGTTCCGCACATTCTCTTCCGACGCCTTGCTCATGTATTTAGCAACGGAAGACATGGTATGCAATCAGGAAAAACGCTGATCTCTGTTAGTTATGAAACGAATTATTGTAAAAGTGGCATTTTTGAACTTCTAGCTTCATAATAACATATTTGAACAAGGTCCTTGATATATACGTATCAGAGAAGGTGGAGGCTGCAAACCCAGCAAGACAAGTGTTCCCAGTTCATTCAGTCCGTTTCTGAAAGATGGGGTTATAACACTGTTATTACTAGATGTGTTACTAGGTGTGGGCCTCACTGCTGTTTCTCTGTGGCTACATCTGTAGAAGGACTTTATGTCCCTGGAGCTGTCAGAGGGCAAGGTGAAGGTGAACTTCGACCTGGGTTCAGGGGTCGGCAGCGCAAAATCAGCTAACCGGCACAACGATGGAAGATGGAAGTCTCTCACCATGTCACGGAACAAGAAACAAGGTAGAGATGACGACGCAGAGCATTTATTAGGCCATCAGCCTCATTTGACGCAGCAGAATCACTGATTGAGTTTACAAATTGGTTCATTTGTTCATTGGTTTTCAAAGCCACGGTGACTGTGGTGGACATCGATAGCGGCGCTGAGGAGAAAATAATGGTCAGCTCGCAGGGGGCAGCCACTGGGCTCAATCTGAAGGAGAACCAAAGGATTTACTTCGGAGGGCTGCCATCCATCGGAACCTACAGGTACATTTAGTCAGGTTATATCACACGGGCCCAGAAGGGCAGAGTTACTTCTGACCATCTTATTTCTTTGAGTATAATAAAATTGGAACAAAGGAATGAAGCAGCAATTGAAAGGTGATAGAATAGAATGGGAGGGGAGGGTAACACATAACAAACCTGATTTTTTTTTTTTTTTTTTCCCATGTTCAGACTTTGCCCTCTCTTGTGTTGATGTCTCTAATTCAACAAGCAGGCATTCACTTTCAGCGTTTACTTTAATCGTATGTGAATGTTTGGCACAGCAGCTGAAGATCACTCTCGCTCACCCTCATTCATCAGTCTGTTCATCAACAATATGAAATTTGAAAAAGAGTGGAATTTTCTCAAATTTTCTTTGAGTGTAGATCTAAGCATCAATTATTCGTCACACTGTAAGTGATCATTTTCAGCTGAGCTTCAAATATGAATCGCAATTCTATGAAAAGATATATAGGTGTCTAATAACAGTGTTCATACAGTATTTCAGAAGTCTCACACTATTAAACAATATAATACTACTGTCATGCCTTTGATTAATTTGAAGAGAAAAGTAACACATTCAAATTATCCGTGTTGTGAATATCCAGATGTTGCTCTGCTTCTCCAGCCATGATGCAATAGCTGCGCCGCTGCAGTAACTTGCCCTTTTAAAGTTCTGCTACGCTGCAGAGAGACAGGGAATTCTCTGGATTCGGAAGTGTTTTCAGCGTTATACCCTCTAAGTTATCTCCATTTCTCGGCAGACCAGAGATCACTCTGAAGCGCTACGCCGGATGTCTTCGGGAGATCGAAGTCTCCAGGACTCCATATAATCTCCTGAGTAGTTCAGATTATACCGGGGTCACAAAAGGATGTAATGTAGAGGTAAGGCCATCGACTTAGCCATAGGTCTAGTGCCTCTCATTTAAATACTTAATTAAAATCCTCCATTAGTGGAAGGCCAGAAGGAATTTTTCTACTCAATATAAAAAATGTAGAATTTTTGCAATTGAAAACATTATGTTTATTTTTCCTCCTATGGATTCATATCATGGATTCATGATATCCAGCTTTTTCATGTGCATCTTGCAGAACCTGTACACAGTCAGCTTCTCTAAACCTGGCTACGTGGAGCTGACTGGCTTGTTGCTGAGCGTCGGCACAGAGATCAGCTTGTCTTTCAGCACCCTGGAAGACACTGGTACCATATTACTGGCAGTAGGTGGAGCCCAACCTACCGAACAGCAGGTTTGTTTGCAATAAAACACATCGGTCGGTCTCAGCGGAGCATTAACCTGTTCGTTCCCCCGTATCAGACGAGGAACTCAAATACCTTGAGTAACAAGAGGAGACGAAGGCAATCTGGAGAGGTGAGCACAAACTCAGGTCCACAAATACTGCACCTCACTGCATCTCTGAGTAAGCAAATGCTGCTTCCATAAGTGCATATTAATGAGATTTGCATTTGCCAGCATCCGAGCTAATTGGATTGTCCTTTATTTAAAGCCCCCAGTGATGGAAATGTCCATTCTCAGATGCACACACTGATAGTTGCTGTCTTGGCTTTTACTGTAGCTGACTATGCAAACCCACACACACACGTTCTCCTGAAACACACACACACTCAGGCACCTTTCCTCTAAAAGTAAATGATGCTTTCATGAGTGCATACTAATCAGATTTGCTTCTGTCTGCTTCTTTCCAAACTAAGTTGTCTTACACCCCAAAAAAATATTGTCTGCACACGCAAACACACACACTTGGCCATTGTTTAGACTTCTTCAACTTTTTGGTCTCTTTAAATCTCTGTTTGGAGTTGTATGTTAGTCTGTGTGTGTGTGTGTGTGTGTGTGTGTGTGTGTGTGTGTGTGTGTGTGTGTGTGTGTGTGTGTGTGTGTGTGTGTGTGTGTGTGTGTGTGTGTGTGTGTGTGTGTGTGTGTGTGTGTGTGTGTGAGAGAGAGAGAGAGATAGAAAGGTTAAACGAGGTTAAAAACACCATCAAGTCTACTTGGCCTTGACTAATGGATGTTTTAAAGAGGGAAGAGGACAGAAGACAAAGGATGGCGGGATAGTGGCGAAGGTTTAGAGGTGAAAGGAAGGACAGGGGGCAGAGACCAGAGCTGGAAAGAGGAGATATTAATACTGCGGGGGGGGGATCAAAGTTATGTGGAAAGAGTTGTCACAGAGAGGAAAGAAAATATGATATTCAAGAAGTGAGCTCAAATTAAAAGTGCATAGAAAGAGAAGCGCGGTTAAAGAAAATAAATATTTCTAAAATATGTAAAATCTTTTTTTGATGAATATTTTTGCGCTGTGCAGAGGTAGTGGTCGGTGTTCTGAATCTTTCTCAGTAGCTACCTGTCTTAGAAAAGCCCCAGTAATTTCAGGTCGCAGAGCTAATCTTTTCATCATGTTGAATAATCTCAGCAGTAAACCACTGATGTCAGCCAGCCTTAGTGAAATGTCTTGTGTCATGGAGTGAGCCGTGCCACTCACGCAAACACACACACACACACACACACACATACACACACACATTAACAATACACTTCATATTGCCTCACCGTATCACCTCCCGTCTGTTTAACATTGCCCAAAGAATCACACCTACACTTGGCTGTTTTGTTCTGTTCTGTTCTGTATTTGTTTGTCATTTATCAAAAGCACCAGTGTTTCCATGACTCACCAACAGGACATACTTCCTGGTTTGGGGAAACCGTTGGACTGTACAATGATTGTATATATGGAGGGTTTTCGCAGGGTGCTACAGCACGGTCTATTTTAGCGGGGGTGTTTTATTGGGCTAGGTTGAACATGTATTTTACTATGCACCGGGTGGTTTTTGGTGGTGGAAATGTTCTTTGGTCATTTTATGCACATTTTGTATGATCCTGTGCAGTTGTTATTTTGAGGTTCAAAATGTAGTACTTAATGTAATAACTCTGATAATTGGTTTAACCGGTGGGAGGGGCTACAGGTATATAAGCCCTGTAGTAGGCCCCAGATGGGGTCTTCTTGGTGTTGTTGGTGAGTTGATTGTTGGTTGTTTTTGAGAGTCAAGTCGTGGTGTGTAACCGTGTGCAGGCTCTGTACGTTACCATATGGATTTAGCCTGGCATCTTGTGAAGCCACTTTACTTTTGGGTATTTTGATAAATAAAAATCCATTTTTGGGAAAAGAAGCTTCCATCTCCCTCTGTCTCCTCCACCGCCGATCATCCTTGCGACATCTTGGATGAAGGCTAATACGAAACACTGAAGTCAAAACATTACATTTCTGTTACTATTTAGATAGAAGAAGATTAATTGAATTTAATATAAACTTCAAAAGATGTTAAATAAGGCTGTCGATGTGTGTGTGTGTGTGTGTGTGTGTGTGTGTGTGACATGATTTTGCTGTGGATATGGGTTAACGTGTCAGGCGTGTACACTTCTACATGTTTATTCATGTTCACGTGTGTTGTCACGTGTCACGTGTGTGATACCTGACTGTGTACCTCTGTATAGTGTGTGTGCGTGTGTGCGTGCGTGCGTGTGTGTGTCAGAGTGAGAGGCGTGTTGTAGCTACATCTCAGTTCAATTTGTCCCCGACCTCAAATTGAAATTCCATTTTCAGGTGGTAAATTGTCTCCCACTTCGCCCTCTGGCACACAGTGAATTAAAATTCAAATTAGCCTGACCCTGCACCGCTGCTCTCTGCACCTCTCTGTCTGTCTCCCTCGTTCCCTCCCTCTCTCTCTCTCCCCATCTCTATCTCACTCGCTGTTTTGCTCCCTGCCCTCTCATCTCTTCGCCCTATTATCCTCTCCTCTCTGCTCCTCTCATCTCTTGTTATCCTTTCCTCGCTGCTCTCCACTTCTCTCTTATTTCCCTCCAATTTCTCTCGATATATCCCCGCATTCTTCCCAGCTCATCGCCCTCTTTCCCTTTTAACATTTTTCTGCTCTTTAATCCCCCCGCCTCCCCTCCCTTCTGTTTCTCTTCTCCCATCAATTCTTATCAGTCCATTCCACTTCGCCATTGCTCTTCCATTCTTTTGTCTTCTTAAAACAAGATTTCCAAGTATTCAACAACTTTGTTTTTGTTTTTTTTATTCAAGTTGAAAACACAATAAAGACGAATGAGTGACAATAGGGCAAATTAATCATTTACCTTAGCTGGGTAAATTAGTCTTACAAAGTTCTTGTAATACTTGCTTTGTTCCGCATTGAGGTTGGTGACCTTAGACATGATCGATTTTTAATGTACCATTTCATACTATGAAGTTCTTAAAAAAACGGGTGATGGGAGATGCCTTTTCAATACGTTCTAAATCGTGAAATGCCTCTTCTTTACTTTTTCTGCATACGTTGACATGGGGTCCCTTGAGGATGAAACGTGTTTCTTTTTATTTGAATAAAGGCATGATGTTTCTTCCATTCACTTTTTGTTCTGGCGTGGATGTTTGCTACGCTAGGAGAAACGATTTCTGACATTCAACCGCCTGCACGTCTCTGTTCCGCGCCCTCTTCCCTCAGCCCTACCTGTCGGTGATGCTGAACAAAGGCAGCCTGGAGGTCCTGCTGTTTACAGGCAGCCACAGCCCACGCCGCGTGGTCAGGCGACCTGATCAGGGGGTCCTGAATGATGGGAGAGAGCATTCGCTGCGGATAGAGAGGCTTCCCAGCAGGTTGTGCGCCTGCTTACTCCGACAGAGCCGCCCGGCGATGCGTTCTCACCCTGAGATGGTGTCTTTGTCTCTCTCTCAGGTCTTTTGCCGTGCAGGTGGACGAGGAGGCCAAGAGGGAGACCGTGCTCCCCAACGATCAGCCTGTCAACCTGCACCGGCTCTTCCTCGGCGGCATTCCTGCAGAAGTGGAGCAGACGTCCAACAGAGTCAACGTCCCATTCCAGGGCTGCATATGGAACCTGATGTTTAACACCATGTACGTAACTTCAGGTCCATTTGAAGCCTTAAAATTAAAGGACCTAGGTTCACTATACGTTTCTTTTTAGAATTGCTTGTGATTAAAAGGACCAAATCCCCGCTAACAGCTACAAAAATACCTTCAACTGGTGATTCCACACCTTCACCACCTGTATGATCTTCCTGAAATCAGAATCTAAATATACCCTTAAACACCATTTAAATATTAGAGCTGTATTGTGTGTTGCACAGCAATGTCATATATGCTGTAAATCACACGTTTCCTCTAGCCAATCCTCAGTTCTGAAAGACAGGCGAAGAATGGCAGACAAGAAAGAAAGAGAGAAAGAAAGAAAAAGAAAGAAAGACAGACTGTTGTCTGACGCCAAGCCTGTCAGCGTGGTACTGTCTTCCCAGCAGGAACAACGAGCCCAGTGTGACCTCATAAACAGCTGGGTTAAAGAGTGCTTAATAAGACGACTACTGGAGGTCATAACGGCAGAGATGTTACGATGATGAAGATAAAGCCACCGTGTCGTTCTGCCTGAACAGCAGTAATAGAGCTGTCCGACGCCATAAACATACTCATTACTCAAATGACACCCATCTCATCTTTGTTTATTTGTGTCTGTTTATGACCCACTTCAATCACCTAACAACCCCAACCGTTTGAAATTGTTCCTCCATGGGTGCTGTTGAATATAATAATAAAAAAAAATATATCATTTCATGGTTACCAGCGAGGGCTGCTGGAGCCCAGTAATTCAGTTTGGGTTCAAAATGAACTGTTGTATGTACAATGAATCAAAAAGGTTGGAGCCGCGTTAAACGCTTTCCTTCCCCGTCTCTGTGTCAGACTCTCAGATTTCTCCCAGCCTGTGTCCTTTGAGAACGCTGAAATCGGCCAGTGTCCCAACCTGTCTCCGCTTCCCCCTCCCCCACCGCTGCTGCCAGGTGAGGAGGACAAAAGCAGGACGGAAGAGGAGGGGTCAAAGCCGCTGGATCCGTCGCCTTTTACACCGGTTCCAGTTCCTCCTCCTGTAAGTGGCTATAAAAAAAAAAAAAAAAAAACACACGGGGAAACGCACACCGCACACTGATTAGTGATGTCATGTAGTTTACGCCGATGCAGGCCATATGCCCTCCCTCACACAGTAGCGGTGCAGCGCGTTCGCTCATCCCCATCGTCCCTTTAGCCACTAAACTCTCCCTCAGCCCGTCGCGCTGTAGGGATAGATGGCGCTCTAACTGTGCGTCCCATTTATGCTTTACGAGTCTGCGCCTGCCAAGACATTTCCAGCTAACGTTGAGCCACGTGACCAGCAGGTTGGGAGGCCTGGGATGGCTCGTGTCATATACTTTACCTCCGCACTCGGGGAAATATATTTCATACATTTATTTTATGCCCTACAGCAGTTTGCGCTTATCATATATGCAGTTACCAGCTCCACTACGGCTCTTAAAAGACATTGATCACTGGGCACAAGGAAAGGAATGATGCTATAACTCTGTAGTTTGTTGTTTTATGGGCCGTAAGTTCATCTCCTTTATGATGGATAATAATCTCCTTGCTGCCCGGAGCCCTCGCTCCTTACCTTGTGCTCTGCACTTTAACAGAGCCTCCGCATTCAGTAGCTTATTGAGTCACCGTTTGTTGTGTATGTTATCCTTCTACAACACGTTTTTTGTTTAATTGTTTATTTTTATTAAGACCATGTGATCTTACAGTATAATTTGATTCCACATTTTGCAACATTGCTTCAAGTTGGAGCAGAGGCAACCCTGGCAACATGTGCTTGAATTAAGAGGCCTTTTATTCTCTACTATCCTGTCACAACCCATTCTCTTCTTGTGACCCTCCAGGCTGCGAGCACTAGTTCAGCAGCGGTAAAAGCTCAGGGGAACTCTCCAGGCATCGGCACACCACAGAGAAATACGATTTTTTTATTTTTTTTTCCCAGTTAGTTTTAATGTATCACGTCGTGTCCGCAGGAACCTTTTAGTGTGTTTATGCTCTACATTGTGAAATATTACATTTACCCTGTATGAAGCAATATTATCAAATTCAGGGAAAGGAAATCTGACACCACCAGAGATGGAAAAGGAAAAAAGAAAAATCTTTTAGAAAAACATTGTCATCATGCTTTAAACTCTTTCTCCCTGCACCTCAGTGTTGATGTCACCGTTGCATGTCTGTAGCTGTTGTTACACTACCTGCTTCTATTATTCTCCCTCAAACCCGCTGGCTTTGCTGGCTGCTGCTTAATTCCTGCCGCTGAATTACAGGTAGCCACGCCCCCTGCTTCGCCCGCCGCCACGCCCACCGCTACAGCCCCAGCCGCCTCAGAACAGGAGCCCACCGCTGACACGGTACACACACACACACACACACAATATGCACACATGTTGAGAGTCTGAGTAAGAGTTGGTAATAAGATCGTATATTCTCATAGAATCCCTCCATTTGAGGTTCGGTTCTTTCTTCTTTGTCTATATTGTTCTGTCCCATCACAGCCTCAGGGGCCTTTTCCAAAGAGACCTTAATTATGAAGATGGTCAAGGTGAGGGAGTGTGTCTCAGGATCGCAGTTGTCAACAGCAGTACGAGTTGCCCATAGCTTTAAATAATTGATAATAGACGCATTATTAACAGACACCATGACCAGGCTCACATGTGAAAGGACGACAGCCTCTAAATGGGTCAGGAGGACATTGGCAGCTTCAGCTAATTACTGCCACACACCCCAAAAATGAAATGATGAAGGTTGCAGAGTTAAAACAACACACACACACACGCACAGACTCTCGAGCAGAATCCCATCTGAATGACTTCTAATTCCATGGGTATGACCTCCAACAGGCGACCAGCCTTTGTGAATGGAAAAGAGTCTCCCCATTGTTGCCATAATGGAAAGAAGGGGATGAGTGGAGGGGGTTAAATAAAAAAAAAAAAAAGAGGAGGTTGAAAGACAATAGAAAACGCAGAGCTGAGCAATGTGAGCAGAGAGAAAAGGTGCAGCCCTGGAGGAGGAAAGAAAAAGGGTGGAGAGTCCTACTGAAGGGACCAATGGCTGCCTTTTGTTGGTTTAATGGAAAGATGGAGGAGTGGAATGAAAGGAAAAGAGAAGAAAAGCCTTTGAGCAAGTGACATATCCCTTTGTTAGATAGGGAGAGACTGAAAAAGAGGCAGTGGAGAGAGGTTGAGGAGGAGCAGATATGAGGACAAGGTGCGGTAAGAGGTGAGTGTCAGCGGCAACAAAGCAAGGTCAAGGTGTGAGGAATGTCTCCACTTGAAAGAGAACAAGAGGGGAGGAGAGATTAAGATGTGCATGGGCAGCTCCTGCCCCTCTCAGACTCTGGAGGCACGGCAGCTCTGTTTCTTAACCTGAGAGATATCCAAGAGAAGGGAGAAGGAGCGGGAGAAGGTGAAGGAAAAAGATGACAAAAGATGGAATTCTGGGAAAGCTGTCTGGTTCGAGGCAGGAGCGGGTGAGGGAACAGGTGAGGGGGAGCAACCGGGCGAAGGGTGGGGTAGACTGTGAGGGATGGTAATGGAAGAGCAAATATACAGGTAATAATCTCTCAAAGTGATGGTGTGTTTACTCACTTTGACATAAAATAAAGATGAACTGCGTGTCACGGCTGCCTTGCTTGTGCAGCAGCGAAGCTGGGGGGAGTGCCATCTCATGGTGGTTGATCGCTCCTGCAGCCCCGTCCTCCATCCGCGCGGCGCTCTCGGACGAAGCCGCCATGAGCAGGGCTCAGCCGTCACTCCTGATGTTTCGCCACAAACAGATCCAATCACATCCAATCAAAGCTGACCTGTAACCTGCAGAGAACACTATTCTGACTGTTACCAGCTCACTAACAAGATACGTTTTTCTACTTTTTCAGTCTAAAAAGTGGCTTATGATGACTAGACTCAATTAGAACTATACAAGGGTGTTACTCAAACGTCATTTTTTCCTACTGTGTTTCACACATGCCTGGGAAGGTGCCAAACAGCTCCCAAGCCTGGGTGTGTACTTGTGTGTCTTGATTGTTCACCATCAGAAAATACCATGGAAGCGTCAGATTACTTTAAAGTACAGAATCCATCCTGGGGAAAAAACATTTTCAAAAAAAGACCACCCACATATGCCAATGATTACCTGGTGGATGGTTGCATAAGTATTAAAATTCCAATTAAAGTTCCAATCAATCAGGATGAAGAGTAAGTGGTTTACTTAATCTAAGTGGTTCAATCATTTACTAGGATTTACAAGGGAATGTTTGTTTTGATCAGTTTCTGAAAGTATTTCATGAAATCACGCATTGTCATTTTGCATCACTGTCTGAGCTTCATTCTGGATATTGAGTTTTTATTCCAAAATTGCTTCTAATGCAGTGCTTCAAATTCACTTCTAGACATAATGATGATTGTATAAACTCTTTCTTGTATGTTGAATTCGTTTTAAAGATTTTTTTTTCCTTATTTAATTCGTTTAAAAGTTTTTTTTTTCTTATTGGAGGAGCATAAGCAGTGCACAGAAGTGGGGTCTTGTTCCTGGGAGCTCATCATTAAGTTTTCAGAAGTGAAAGAGTAAGGAGTTCACATCTGCAGACTAAAGCATGAACGGTAAAGGAAATGGAAACATTTAGTTGTGATAAACCTTTGTTGGTGTGGTTGAAGGACATCATTGACGCAAATCCTTTTAGTAATGCTTTTGGAAATCCTAATAAATGGATGAGTAAAAGAGGACAAATAGGGAGATAGCTCACGACTCAAGTTGAAGGAGACAGCGCAGGGTTCGGTTGTAAGTACAACACTGACATCATCTGGTCGTTGTTGGAATTACACCCCGTCTAATCCCATCCGCCTGAGGGAAACAAATGTAGTCAAAAATATAGAGGCAAAATCAAAATGCGGCTCACTGCATCTAAATTAAACTTTTCATGCAGTCTTGATTTATCCAGGTACATAAAGACACACACAAGCATTCTTGGGTGTACGAAGGCTCTCGGGGGGGGGGGTGCGCTCTGCCCAGCAGGAACAGAAACCTGTCAGTGTGATGGTTGCTCTCAGGTGTGAAGGTCTCAGGTGTGAAGGTCTCAGGTGTGAAGGTCACCGTTGACAGGAGGCAACGAGAGTGAAATGCCGCCGGGCTAACTGACACTCGATGTCCAATCTGCAGGATTCGTGCGCATCAGCCGTGGCCCCACCCGTGCTCGAGAATGCCTATCAGTTCGGCCTGACCAGGAACAGCCACATGAGCTTTGCCTTCGACGACGCCAAAGTCAGAGAGAAGTATGTCGTCAGGATTTAAAATGGGACTTGGATCTTACTTATGGAATGCCATCTTCTTGTTAGATGAAATACCTGTGTTGACTTATTGTCCTACTTACCCAGAAGTCCCATGCGCATGGTTTATGTTTGTGTTCCTTAGGCTAATTCTGGAGTTTGAGCTGCGGACGAAGGAGGAGTCCGGTCTCCTCCTCTACATGGCTCGCATCAACCATGCCGACTTTGTGTCCATCCAGGTATCTCTGCCCTGCTGGTTATCCTAAATATCTGCTGCAAGAGAGCAGTCCTTGAGTGTGTCGTAAACCATTTAAGCAACAAGATCTAATCCGGCCCCTCCCTTACTGAAGAACTGAAGGAAACGCCCGCTTGCTTTTCCGCCACCTCCCGTCCGCGTTGATATCGACATGTCGTGTCTTCATGTAGATCAAAGACGGACAAGCTTGTCTGGGTTACGATCTAGGTCATGGAAACATCTCCGGCTGCGTCCCTTACTCTATCAATGATGGAAACTGGCACAAGGTAGGGCTTGTGATGCCCGCTCCAGCCCGCGTTAGTCCGGACACCACTGATGCCCCCCTTCACCCCTCCGCTCCCCGCAGATCCGCGTCAGCCGTAACAAACAGAGAGCTGTTCTCCTGGTGGACGGCCTCTACAGCAAACAGATGATCAGCCCAAAGAAGGTGCGTGACTGACACCAAAGCTGGAGGTGATGCGTTATAAAACCGCTCCCTGCTTTACCCAGGCCGACCTCCTAGATGTGGTGGGAACGCTGTACCTCGGGGGACTACCTCAGAACTACACCACCAAGAGAATAGGACCGGTAAAACTTCACACACACCCCTTGAATACGGAGTGACCGGTAGTACCTTTGTAAACCGAGTGGCCCGTTCTCGTCCTCTCATGTAGGTTCTCTACAGCATCAGCGGATGCATCAGAAACTTGAGGGTGATGGGAGGTCCCGTGAGCGCCAAGTCACCTACTACAGGTGCACCCCGCTGTCGCCCCGGCATCACAACAGAGACACTTTTGTTTCCCTCTCGTAACGAATCGTTACCGTGCAGGTCGCACCGAGTCGGTCCCCGAAGATTTTAACCTGAGCATGGCCACGCCCACGTCCCGTCACATGGTGGGAAGCTGCTTTGAGGCCACGGAGGCGGGAACTTATTTTGATGGGACCGGATTCCTGAAAGCAGGTGAGGACGAACCTCGAAACTAGAGCGTGCACAACAGGAAGTGGAGCTTTTCTTTAAGACCCCCCCCCTGTTTCCAGTTTCTTCCTACAGAGTGGGTCTGGATGTGACCATAGCATTCCAGTTCCGAACCAGCAGAACCAATGGGGTGATTGTTGCCATCAGTAACCAGGCCAGAGACGGACTGGGAATAGAGATCGTCGACGGCAAGGTAGGTCACATCCAATAATCAGTGATCTGGACCGGGGCAGCGAGGGGCGCCAGCCGCAGTCACGAAGCGGCGTCTCGCCCGGCAGCTGCTGTTCCACGTGGACAACGGCGCCGGGCGCATCACGGCGGAGAGCGCCCCGGGCGGCGAGGGCTTCTGCGACGGCGGCTGGCACGCCGTGGTCGCCAAGAAGCTCCGCCACAGGGCGGAGCTGGTGGTGGACGGGGAGCAGAGCCAGGCCGAGAGCCCCAACGCCCGCTCCAACATCTGCGACACCAGCGACCCCATCTACGTGGGCGGATATCCCGGTAGGTTCAGCCGCCTCGCACATGCGTTCAAAAAAAAAAAAAAAAAAAACAGTCTCACACACACACACACACACACACACACACATATAGAGTAATGCAACCACTTTAAGTAAGGCTACCACTTTAAGAACACACTTCTGAAAGAAGAACATTGCACATATTAATGACATTCTACGTGAAGACACTGATTGTTAATGATTAATGATCCATCAATAATCATTGCACAGATGCACAGTTTCCTTTCGCATTCGTAAAAGAGCATTCTTCCTCCCGTCCCCTTGTGAAAATAATGCGTTTCCCTCCTTTTTCGCGCCATGTTTATGTGGGTGCTTTCGCTTTCGTCTCATCTTCGCAACGCTCAGGGCCAGGGCTGAGTTTGTCACGCGCGCTAGCCTGACCTTTGACCTGTACTACGTCAGAGTCCTCATATTAGCGAACTCTGCTACTTTATGATTTTTATGATTTTTTTTTTTTCGGTTTTTATATATTTTTTATGCTTTTTGTTTTTAATTTACATCACTGTAAACGCAATTCAAAAAGAATGGCAATACAATTTAAGCCAATTTTAGACTGATAGTTCGTGATTAGGTCTATTTTTAGAACTGGCCTGCGGGCGACTGATATGGTCACTCCGGGTTGGCGAGCCCTGCTCTAGTGTGTGTGTGTGTTTCTGTTTGCTCCCTCAGCTGGAGTCCACCAGGCAGCTCTCACCACCAGCACGTCCTTCAGAGGCTGCTTGAAGGACCTGAAGATCACCAAAGCTTCCAAGACCATGGACGTGCACTTCCACAAGGCTCTGGAGCTCAGAGGAGTGCAGCCTCGGTCCTGCCCCGCCGCCTGACGCTCGCCGCCGGCGGAGCGACGGCCCACAATGCATTCTCCTTTGTAAACGTCATGCGCGTGGCAGCAGCTCTCACTCTCAACAGTGATTCCCACCGCTCCGAAATAATTCACATTTTGACTTTGTTGAAAATTAAAAAAAAAAAAAAAAAAAAAAGTCTTAAAAAGTTGCGGCAGTTTTTCTTTTTCTGTTCTGGCAGCAACGTTTAAACACACGTAGTTGCAAATGAAAACTGACCGACCATGCAGATGCGGTGATGTTGCTAGTTGAGTTTATCAGGATATGAATTAATTTTCCTGTGCATGTAACCTTTTGACCCTTTTTCGAGAGTTGTTTTGTTTTGTTTTTTTAAGCCCGTCTGCATCCGTCCTTCATAAACCTTGTTCCCTATATATAAAATGGTTAAGGGAGCGTGCATAATTGCATCCGCTCCGTACACTTGTACATGTTTAAAGGCTTTACGAGATTGTGACCACTAATCATTTCCTGCCTTGTGTTCTAACCCGTTGATGTATGACGACGACACCCATCCACGGACCTCCAGAGGGTGCTTTTGGGGGCTGTGCTGCTTTAACATTCCGTTAAATACTGTTAGATTTGATTTACTACTAAACCGATCACAAGCAGGCTCTGGGTCTCTTCACAGGTCAGGAAGGTTCAAACCAAAGGTACAAGGTTTCTGTAGGACTCACTGGATGTGACTGGATTATACTCTGGATGATGTTTCTGTTTGAACGGATTACAATGGCTGTGGCGTTGGAAATAAACCTCTGAGTGAAGACCATTTTCATGTGCTTATGACTTATTTTACGCAATTTTTAATGCTGAAAAAGACCTGTAACGCAACCTGCTTTCGACTGATCTTCCACTAGGTGAAGCCACAGCTCATGAAGCTCTGAAGAGAACTGCGCCTATAGCGCTCCTTTCATGTCATACTGCATTAACTCCACACTCCCAGCACCGTCGGAATGCAGTCTTCAAAGGTTTTCTGATCTACCAGGTGGACATCTCGGTCTGACATGCCCTGGTGAGGGCCGTTTTCCACCTGGGAGGACCAACAACCTGGTCGAATCCAGGTCCTTGAGAAGTGGACTGTGACACCCCTGCTTTAAACCAATACCGCTCATCCCAGTTCCGCCTACCTGCACTTCCCTTACTGGTGCTCTAGAGGGCGACGTGTCTCCAATCCCGCTCGACATAAATGTACAGGAATAATACATCTAGTTTGTGCATTCTCTTTTTATTAGCCTCTTTACACAAGGTGAAGAATGTCTTGAGGTCCATTTGAAGTGGAATGTTATGAAGGATAAAACCTATCTTCATCATCATCTTCATCATCATCATCACTAGTGTGTACGTCTGTGAGATTAACTGTAGCTGCAAATCTAGAGCTGCAGTAATAGATACGAGGAATATAGGAAATTAGACTGTTTTTTTCCCCCCAAGTGAAATAATTGAATAAAACAGGAGAGTTTCTGTACATGCTTAAGACTTTCAAACAGCTGCTGCTGTGAACACTAAAGGTTCTTTTTAGTCTGTTGGAAATACACTAACTATAGTGGAACCCAGCGGTTCCTGCAGAATAACACGTCTGTGATCGAATTAAAACAGATTATGTGATAAGTATTTGAAATGCAAAGTTACTTTTTAACAAATGGAACCCCTGTTGGACACACACACTGTCACCTCTGATCGGAAAGTTCTTGCAGAGGAATAGAGACTGAGCGGTGTCGATCTGTTCTGGTCCCTTTATTGTCCTGGTGAGTAATTTGGGATTAAAACAGCTACAGCATTCATCGAAGTCTCGTTTGCATTCAAACATTCCACGTTTATGTCACGTCAGCTACCACATCAACACGGGGGAGAGGAGGGAACCGCGCCAGCGCACCAGGCTCCTGACTGGGATGACTTGGATCTGGACGCTGACAGCACCGTCAGGCCTGGCGACTTATTGCATGATGGCAGTTCCTCTGAGGTGGTCCAGACCTGCTGGTGGTCTAGAATGGCAGTATCGGCTCCTCACCCTCCTCCCAGGGGCTTCTTCCGCGTGTTTCCCACTGGTGAGAGGTTCCCTTGCACTTTCCTCTGAGTCTCAGACCGGGCCTGGTCAGGAGGACTGCATGAGGCCCGTCAGACGCTTCCCTGTCTTTCCCTGGAGCAGATGGGGGACGGCACAGGGGGGGCAAAGAGTAATAACAGTGGTCATAAATACATCACAGTGAAAATATGTCTTAAAGATCAGGATTTTTGATCAAACTCTGCAGGTTATTGATGCAGCACAAATGAATTATTGGCTGAACAAGCTGAATTAAAGTATATTATATCAGTCAGTTTGGACTGCACAAGAAAATGTGGGTTTTTTTTATTGTTATCTATTTTATTAGATTTTTGAGGGATGCTGTTTGTGTTGGAAAATAAATAAATGTACATTATTTAATCATTATCTTTCTCCATATTTGTCTGTTTATTTGCTTTCGCGTCTCCTTATTTATCTCCACAATGTATTAATGTGATGGCAGGTTAGGTAGCGTAAGATACTTTAAGACTTTTCAAAGTCTGGACAGTGCTGTAAAAGGAAAATGTGCAACTTTTTTTTTTTTTTTTTTTTTTTTTTGAAAAACAAGCAAAACAAAAATGTGAAAATGCAATCACTCACCACACTGCGAGTGAACTTCTCCAGCGAGGTGCGTCGACCCTGGTCCGTCTCAGGCTGCAGAGACGATCAGAGGCAACAACTGAACTGATTGGTTGTACTTACCTGCACGCTTGTTGTTTGTGCAACCAAATGCTCACCGTAATCTCACTTTAAATCAGATTATTGTGTATAGTTCTTTATGTCTGGTCTGCAGCAAGCAGCCTGGCACCAGGTGGTGAGCCTTACCTTCTTCCTCGCCATCAGCAGGTCCTGGTACACGTTAGAGCGCAGGAAGCGTGTGTAGCTGTCACTTTTCATCAGTTTATAGATGTGGTCCTGAAGGAGCGTAAGAAATGAAGAGTTAGATCAGCACGTTCCTCCAAGTTTGGCCCCAGAGTTCACAGACTCTCATTGACCTGTGCGTCCTCGTAGCTGTATCGCCCAGGGTCCTTCAGGTTCTGACTCGTGCGCTCGTAGCTGTGGGAGTCCAGATTGATGGAGCTGGGTGCTCCCTCAGCAAGGAACTCTGCCCAGATGTCCTGCACCCTTTGTGCCACATCCTGCTGGGGCATTCTCTTCAGGTCCTGGACTGCCAACCAGAACCTGCAACACAGAGGAGGGACCAGGTATAAAAAAATCATTGGGTTTAGATTAAAAAAAACAAAGAAACTACCCATCCATACATACAGTAAATGCATCGTCTACTATTTCTCATTTTACAGTGTCACAAGGGTCACATTAATGTTTAAATTATATTACATAACTTAAATTATAGAGAAAAAACGTGTAAATGCGCCGCATATAATATATGCGATACTGATTCTACCCAGTAGAGGCAGCAGAGATCCTCTCATATTATAATCTAATAACGTTCACACCTAAACACACTTCAACCTGAAACCCCACAGCAGAACCAACTCCAAGGTCCAGAAGAGATAAAGAAAAGGAGAGAGGATGAGGAGGGTAGTGAGGTGGGGAGAGGTGAGGGTGCTGTGTGGGTGTCCGTCTATCGCTGCTCCTCGGAAATGAAAGGAGTTCGTATTCACATTTTTAAATTTGTGAGAAACCCACAACCCCATTAAGCAATAGCAAAAATGTTGCCTGCTGGCAGACGCAGGCGGTGAGGGTCACGGCTAACAGCTGCAGGGCAACTCTTGCACTGCTGATCTTTGTGATTATGCTGCTGCTGCTGCTGCTGCTGCTGCTGCTGCGATGTTATCTGTGATGCTGGAGGCCTGAATGTCTCTGAAAGCGTGTCAGTGTTTATCTCACATGTAGGTGCCAGACCTGAAAAAAAAAATGACTGTAGGCTCCAACCTGACCTGAATCTAAACAGGAAATGCATTCATTTTTAATGGGAACCATCAGACGGGAAGCGGAGGGGTCTGGGGTATCCACCGACTGAAGGTGATTTTGGTCTCATCGGACCACGGAAGCCTCTTCATGTCATGACTCTTCCGCCAGTCTTTGAAAGGAAGACTTTCAGGAGGTTCTGAACATTACAGCGAGCTAATTTTGGAGCCAATGCCTGACTTAATAATAATACAATTGTAATAATAATTGAGTTGTGCTGCATCAAACTTTCACTTTTTGGCCATGTGTGCTGTGGCAGTGGGCTGAGATGGTGGGCTGGAGCGGCAGCAAAGCCAAAGAAAGCTCTGTTATTTTCAGACTCCTGCTGCAGAGCAGCTTTAAAGTTTCACCAAAGTCAAATGTCAGAAAGTAAAACACGGGGATGGAAGGAGAAGAAGAAAAATCTTAGATCTATGGCTACAGATGATGGATGTGAAACTTCTCCCGGTCTTTCGGACACCTCTAACAGGATTCCTCCAGCTTCCCGTGGGGCTCACCGCAGGTTCTCCGAGCTGAACTCTGACTCCAGGAACTTGAGGAAGAGCTCCTGTCCGGCCGGGTCCTTCAGGGCCTCCTCCAGAGAGAAACCCCACTTCTTTACTCGCTGCTGACTGGGCTCTTTACTGGGGAAAGTGGTGCAAAAAAAAGTTAAAACACCTACATGAAGCCTACCTTGAGGCTAAAAATGTGCACGGGTATGGACAAAAGGATTTTAAGTTTTAATTTAATTTACTGGAAATGACTGGAAATATGGTTTGACGTCTCCATTTAAATGAATGTATTTATAACTGTGACTGCAGCTTTCGTTGCAATAAACAACCAGTAAAACACGCTTAGTCTCCACTTTGATCGTGTTATCATGGCCCAGGCGTGCATCTGTAGTGTAATATTTTTATTTAACGTATCAAAAAGGTGCCGGAGGACTTTACCTCCAGAGTCCGGTCAGCGGCCGACAGCAGCTAATGAAGCCTGGAGCAGCTTCAGGCCGAGTTAACGCGGCAAAACCAGGCGAAGAGCTGCCCAAAGTCACATCGTGCGGCGGTGCGTTTATTAGACTCCGCAAAGCTCTGGCTGGGGGAGACGTTGAGGCGGCACCTCAAAGTGGCGCGATAAATGCCACTCGGCAGCACTCGACGTCACTGCGGCGTCCACGGAGAAACGCAAAGATGCGGCACGAGCGTGTGTCACGGTCGGCGCCGTGACCGAAAAGCGTCTGACGTGAGTGAGCGGGTGATGGTGCGGGGGATGGGGGGGTGAGGAGGCCTTTGGGTACCTGGACTCCAGGTCCCAGAGCGAGAGGTCGTCGCCGATCCAGGGATTGGACAGCTCGGGCGTTGTCACGAATGGGTCGTACTCCGTGTACTGCTCAGTGTAACTGATCAGACTGACACACACACAAAGACAGGAATGAGTCACAGATATACCCCAGCCTGTCGAGGGGATCAATACCACTGATGGAGGCATTTATCAGAGGAGGGCACTCATACAGCTCTCAGGTTAGCGTGTGCTGGTTTGAAACCCGTGGTTGAGCATATACTGGTGTGGTCAGTGGTGGAACCTAGATGGGGAAAAGGTGGAAACTACAAGCTGACGTAGAGCGCCCCAGTGGGTCTCCAGTGTTTATGTTGAGACACCAGCATCCAGCAGTGATATCAGCTCCCCCTCCTGTCATCCCACGTTCCAAATCCAACATCCATTCGGGGGATGGAGGAAGCTCAAACTGGAGCGAGCTCCGCTGCAGGACGGGCGCCGCGGGATTGAGAGGAGAGGGCTCGGGATCGATTATTGACCAGCAGAGAGGGTCAGAGAGGAGACTCTTCCTAACAGAGCGAGGAGATTATAGCGATAAAGATCAGACGGACCCTTGACCGGGAGGCTAATCTGCTTTACCTTTCAGCCACTTTGGACATTTTCAGACAGTGGCGATCGAGCTGGGCGTTGAGGAACAAGATCTGACGGAGGAGAGGAGTCTCTGTGTGAGGACTCGAAGTAGCGGCAGCAACAAAAAACAACAAAAAAAAGGGGGTGGGGGCGGGGGTACCTCCTTCTCCATGTCTTCCTTGGTGCCTTTCCTGCAGTGATGCAAGGGCGTGTGCACGGGGCTCTGGGACTGCGGCCCCTCCTCTGCCACGCCGTACACCGACTGGGGAGGGGGGAGACAGACGTAACAGACACGTGTTATTTTCCCGCTACAAGCGTGCGGGCGAGGCACCCAACGGCCAACTAGAAAACCCACGGGGGGTGTCATGAACAACAACAAGGAAACCCTGGAGCGGAAGTGTAGCCCTCCGAGGCTTAAAATGATTGCAGCACTCACCTTTTTAACCCTGTGAGGGTTCTTCATGCGTCTACACTTCCTGATATCTATCTCCGTCGTGTTCACACATCCAGGCTTGAGAAAACAGAGAAGAGTACACATCTAAGCCGGTTCCCCCGGAGAGGCAGAGGTGGGGCGCGCCGACGGGGCTCACCACGGGCCTGTGGACGTCCCAGAAGGCCCTCTCCTGGCTGTCCAGGATCTTCCGCTCCGTTTTGTCTTTCTTCCTGTCGATCCTGCGGGTGAGATGGGCCGCCGTGAGACACGCAGCGGCCTCGCCGTCATCGGCGCCCAGCCGCAGCAGTTCAACCAGGGTGGACGGATAAGACGGCGGCGAGGGGGAATTCTGGAGATTATGGAGCTGTCAATTAGTGTTTAACGATGCCGCAGCTCAAACTGGAGCGGGCCGACCCCTCTGACAGATACAGAGGCTTCACTTGATTAATGAAATAACTAATTAAATACAGATAAACTCCAGCACATTTCCTTTTTTAATTCCAGCTGTATTTTCTCTGTGTACCATGTGATCTTTTTTAATGTAGTTGACAGCATTTAAAGGCATAAAAACGTAAATTTTGATGAATGTTTTGCCTGTATCCTGTAGTCTGGCATCCAAAACTGCATCAAACAAATAAAATTAATCAAATATTATATTGTTTTCATTTAACATTGAAGGCCTGAGGACACTATGATTTACTGTGGCTGTGGTATGAGTTTACTAAATTAACATTGATTACTCAAACAACATTTCAGAGTCCTTTTGCTGAACACATAATTTTGTAATGAGGAACAAGCAGAGTCATCACCATCATCATCATCATCATCATCATCATCATAATAACACATTCTATTTACATCCTTATTATCTAAGAATATCTATTTATAGATATTGAATTATTTATAACTCCAGGACAGTTCAAAACAGCAGAAATAAAGGCTTAACACATAGATGAATGTATCCAGTAGCTGTGCTTACTGAAGCAATCTAGAACATTGGACATATATATAGCGTCTATCCAAGCAGAGTGTTTGGCTGTGAAAAGTCCCAAAACAATATATACACTGTAATAAATCTTCCTTTATCATTTTAATTATTGATGTTCCCATCCATATGTTTGGCAGCCTCCTTTGCTGTATCAGTTATCTGTCTCCATGTGCAGCACTGTTACATTTATCACCGTAACACCATATCATGCAGCAGTGCACTCGAGCTGCTTCCGCAGCTAGTGGAATAACATAACAGGAGAGCGCGTCGGAAACAATCGCCTCATGGGGTGGCTCCTGCATTGTTTAGCTGAGCTGTGTGTGTGCGTGTGTGTGTGTCTGAGACCCCCAGTGCGTGTTGTGTAGTTTCTCATGTTGCCGTGGTAGCGGAGCTGACTCACTTGACCTGGGCCTCAGCCTGCATGTAGATGAACTCCCACTTCCTGGCAAAGGCTCTCTGCAGCCTGGCCAGGTTTTCCTGTTGAGAAGATGCAGTGCGATCAAAGAGGACAGAAATGTCGGGGAAATATTTGACAGACACACATATACACACACAGGCACACACACGCAGATGTGACCTTTACACAGTGTTGTGTCTCCTTGCAGCAGGCTTGACACACCAATCAATACAAAGACGTCCAACACTCACCGCTTCATAATCCGCCAGGTCCAGCCTGGTTTTGTTCTGCATGGTCCTCTTGCACAGGTAGATAGCTGAGTGGGAGACATGGGCATTTGTCAGCTCACATGTGCCATCTTTCCCATCCCCAACAACCCCCCAAACCCTCCTCATCTGTCACAGCGAGTGGTTGATTTCAAAGTGAGTATGGAACCCCTCTGAGCTGGGGTTATTTTACTTAAATCAGGGTTTAACAAACTTTACAGGTTCCTCCAGAAGTCTAGATTAATCAGTCAGTCAGATTATGTTATAAAGTTTATTAAGCCCTGCCCCTTTCTGCCCTCCTTTCTTAGGGGCTGATTTTAGTTATGGGTCTTACATTGGTCACATGACTGAATCAGTCACATTTGAAACAGATGCACAGCAACTTCTTCTTATAAAAGGTTCTTTAACACTTAATGTTTGTAGGTCTATTTCTTAAAGACTATCTCACGTGTATGTATATTCCTTTCTTTGTTGGAGATTTTATCCAGCATTATGAAGAAATATTGGGCACACAGGTCCAGGGTATAAAGAGGATCGTGTCAAAATATCAACGTTCCACTTCAAGACTCTTACCATAGTCTGTGTTCTCTGGTTCCCAGCAGTTCGATGGCCAGAAATATGGTGCCTGGCAGGAAAACAGAGCGATAAGAGGTTATCTGGAATCTGGTATAAAAGTTAGCAACTCTCCCAAAGTGCAGCAGCTCTCTCAGATGACCTTCAGGAGGCAGCCGCCCTTGTGCAGAGTCAGAGCAGCGTGTGATTATCTCACGCCGCTCTGAGCAGCCATGAGATTTTTAATACTCATCGCCTCTTGGTGGGCTCACAACAGCTGGCTCCTGAAACTTTATCTGCCAGTAAGAGGGCATTCTGGGATGGTGCAGGGGCATGATAAATAAACCAATAACTACACAGACACAAAGAAAGGCTAAAAAAAGAAATGGAATCAAGGCCATAAAACCAACAGATGTAGGCGGAGATTTTCTTTTTTGTTGTTGCTGAATGATGGAACTAAGCTTTGTTGTTTAACGAGGGGATGGGGCTTTACATGATGTTAATTGTTCTGTCTTTCTTTATCTTTTTTTCTCTTTGTTTGGTCTTTAATTTGTCTGGAAAATGAAATGCAAATGAATGCTGATCATCCTTGCGGAGCTTTGCTGTGGTAAACAGTGCCCCTTCTTCGCCTCCCTCCTTCCTGCCACTGCTGCGCTGTGAAGGAGGAGCGCCAAGGTCAGAATTTGGTAATGTGCACCGCTGTCTGGTTTAATTAACTCGCTCCTCAGACTGCGGCAGAGACTCACCCTTCCAACAAATCTCAGTGAGGAGAAGAAGATTCTAATGTTGTCCCTTCAGCTCCAGGCTGAATATGTAAACGCTTTTTTCCCATATTCAGGATAAATCAGACTTGCATAATTAATCTCGGAATTCATCGGCACATCTCATCTCTGAGGACTGTGAGTGGGTAAGATATCGGCCTTTCTTGTCCCCGGATAATTCCAGGGGGTGCTTTACTACACTTTGTCTCCCTGTTAGGCTTCCCCTCACCACCCACTCCCCACCAAATGGAGATCTACTTCCCTTGTTAGCTTGATGAATATTTCAGCACATCACCATTCATTTTTAATTGGATCCCAGGATCCCAAACGATATCGATGACAGAGTCAAGAATGGACCGGTTCTACCCCCCCCCCCATCAAAATTCCTGTCATGAAACTCCAGCGATGGAACATCTAATCTTTAAGAAATTATTAGGGTCTTCATAAAAGATTCACCCTGATGGGCTCAGTATGCAGGAAGGGAAATGGGAAATATTTGAGCAGTTACAGGGCAGCAATTTTCATGTTTATCAGGGAAAAAAAGGTAGATCCCTATAGACAGAGAAATATAAGAAATAAAGCAGAATATATTTGTGGTGGTGCTGATGAGGTTCCAACTTTACTAGTTTATCCTGTTAAAATAGGATCATGGGCGAAGGAGAAAAACTTGTGTTTCCAGGTAGAACCAAAGAGTTGGAGAACTTATGAAGAGTCAAGAGACGTGTGTCACCTTGTCAGCCCGCAGAAACGCGAATGTGACCATGAGCGTCTGGGTCAGTGAAAAGAGGCGGCACGTCCAACGACCTGCTTACCTGAAACCGATAGAAGGTGCCATCGTCTTTGAGGGTGAGGATGTGATCTGAAATCGGGAAGAAGTAGCCCTGAGCTGCTATCAGGCTTCCGATGTGCATGGCCTCGGCTGCGGAGAGAACAGAGCCCAGAGGGGATGAAAAAGACGGCAGTATCCTCCAAAATCACCTCACATAAAGGCCAAGCGGGCGCAGCTAAAGGTTCAGATGTTATCACAGGTTCAGATAAATCTCTGCCAATCTAACATCTCAGAAAATTGCTGAATGAAACAGCTCATCTCAGAACTTGTATTGATCACGAGAAGATATGAAAGCCCATTGTCGGTTCAATCTCTGGTGTTTGCTTTACGACAGCCACATTAACAAGCGTGCTTCATTCTTTTAAAGAAAAACCAACCTGGATCCTCGATAGACAGATTCTTCATCAACCACTGAACGATGTCGGCCCCTGGAAGCACAATTTCAAAAACAGCATCACTTGTTTGGCCTCGTATTAACGGGAATGTCAGAGAATGTGGTGTAAAATGTAGCTCAACTGGAACACCAAACCATCTCACTTAACACAGTATTTAGAGATGGGACAATGTTTTACGTGCTATAACCCACTGAAAGCTTTCAGGGTGGGGATTGAGTATCAGCTCGTCTGAGCTTCCTTCTGCTCTCTCCCAGTCCCCGGGGAACTGGCGTTTAATCTGCCATCATTCATTAGTTTCCTCTCTCTCACCACTCAGCTTGCTCTCACCTTCCATCCTCTGCAGGAGTAATTGTGTTTATTGATGTACTTTGCTTATGGCATATTGGGAAAATATCCTCTTTTTTTCCATAAATGCAAATGGTGAGAGGAAGAGAAAGTTAATGGCCTCCACTTGATTCCATCCGCTGCACCTCTGTTCAGTTAAAGGGATTTGAATAAATGAAATCTCAGCAACAAATGCATCAGATATAATCAACAGTAATATTTAAACCTTTATTATCTACAACATGCTGTCAAAGATCTGCTGCTGATTCATCCCATTCACACACACACACACACACACACACACACACACACACACACCTACAGTGGGAGCTGTTCTGAAGCTGTTGGGGGCTGATTGCTTCGCCTGAGGGCACCCTGGCAAGTAGGAGGACATCACTACAGTTCTAGGTCTCTTCTTTTTTTTGTTGTTTTGTAATTTTTTACCCAACCTCTTATATCGACTGTGCTCTCTCTGACTTTCTTCTTCCCTCTGACATTTAGAGCTATCAGGATTCAGTAACTCAATATTGCATATTGTTGTTTTGCTATCAAATGATCAGTACTCATGCATGAATGTACTTTACACCCTGGTCACATGAAACTATGACTTCAGTCTATGTTTCCATCCTGAATATATTTGAATTCATGTTCTGTGTGTGTGTGTGTGTGTGTGTAGGTGTGTGTGTGTGTGTGTAGGTGTGTGTGTGTGTGTGCGTGAGCAAAAAAGGGGTGGGGAAAAGGGTGAGAGGGTCGTACCTGTAACAACACTTGGGATTTTAGTCATGAAGCTCTTCACGGTTCTTATGGGGACGCCTTCTGCCTCATCCTGGATGAGAGTAACAATGTCCTCAACCTGCGGAAGAGGACCACAAAGGAAACACAGTTAGAGCAGCGTGTGTGACACCGCTCACTCTGGAGAAGGCTAAATTTTCCAAACAAGGTCTATAAATAGCCTCTGAATCGTTTTTATTCTGGGAGGATAAGTGCCACAGGGATTACGGAGCCCTGTCTCAAACCAGTCCGCGAAGCCATCGACGCCTACTTAGGACCTCGAGAGGGAACCTGAATGCCCAGACAGAACCCGCTCAGAACCTTCTTCATAGAAGACCGGCATGAAGAGCTCCGTAATTAGCTCACACAGGCCTGCTTTTCTCTGACAGAAAATGCGATGCGAGAGAGTTACTCAGATATAAAACATGCAGCTCAGAACAGAAGCAACAGCAGCTTATTATCCTTGTTTTTGCGCTCTTTTGTGCTCTTACACCATCATCATTTGTTGGATGAGCCAAGTTTTGGGTTCCAACCAGTCAGAAGTTGTTTTCTCCCTGGTTGTCAGAATAATGCCGCAGTCCTGAGGTCTATTCTATCATATGATTCTATCATATGATTGGATTCTATCATATGACTCATATTTCAATTCTGTTCTCGGCCAAAACCCGCAGCCATCATCCCCATTCTTTTAAGATATTCACTCAGGAGTAAGATAAACACAATTACCTTCTGAGTCATTTCCATGCAAGGAAAAAAAAAAAAAAGAATAAATGCAGACACCTCTAAAAGGAAACCAGTAGCGATGTGAATAGCAGGGAGCATCACCTTAAAGCTATTTCAGCAGTGATGAGAAATTCCAACAGAACAGCCCTGCAGTTGTTCTCTTCGCTGTTTCAATTCAAATATCCACCCTAGATCAATGAAGTTTATGCAGCCTCTGGGGAGGGAGCATTTGAATGCTTTTCAGCCGTTTGTGTGAATTTAAATACAACTATCAACTCCTCTATAAAAGACACAGAGGGCTCCTCCATGGAGCTGAGTGAAACCTGGTGGCAGATTGTGATGTTGTGTCAGTGTTGGCACGTACACATCTAGAGGTCAGCTTAAAAACTGGTGTGAAAAGTCAGTTCGGTCATTTCTGGACTGTTGAGCTCAGTAATGGATTGCGTCTAGGGAATGAAATCTGGGTGTGTCCGAACTGTCGCAACATCTCTGCTTCAAGTCTCACCGCGAGAGAGATGATTTCATCGCTTATATTGCGAGCCGCTCAGCCCCCCCCCACCACCCCCACCCCCCCGTTGGGTAGCGGGCTGTCTGATTACAGTGTTATCACTACGTGATTATGGGGCCCAGCTTGGCGGACAGGTGGGTTATGGGGTGAAGGAGACAACGCTGCAGATTGCGCTCTAATGACGCCCCGAAGCCACACTGTGGTTATTCATTTGTTAACAGCGATGTTGACGGCCCCTCAGTGATCCTTTTATGGTTTGAGTCTGCAAAGTTTGCTGCAGCCGTGTGCATGGAGAGTAGAGAGAGAGGACCTGGTATTAACATGATCTTTGGTGAGCATCTGAGCATTTTTTTTTTTTTGAGGCCATTCATTTGTCTTACAGGACATCACATTTGGAGCCAGAAGAAACTGTATTTGCGTAACAGAGTGGGGTTGAAGGAGTCAAGGGCGGATATAACTATTGACCTCAGTCTACCCACTCTGGACACTGAACTGAATGTCAATCATATAGACACACTCCAGGTTATAAGCATTAATCTTAATATTAATGATGGAAATATTTTCAGTTGGACCACCAGAATGTATTTTAGAATGATCGGCTTTACCTGTGGACACCATTTTGAGTAGCGAAAAAAAACGTGTTCCGTGATTGAATGATTGAAAATATAGGGGAGTAAATGGGAGCTTTCTATAGCAGACTACATCCACCTTTTACATGCAGCCTATGGCTGTAACACTTCAAGAGAAATGCCTCCTCTGGTTCACCATGGCAGGCTCATGTCCTTTAAAGTGTGTTGGTGATGAAATAATGTGACATGTGACGGTCAAACTGGCAGCGGCTGCTGCATCTGAGGGTGAAAATTTCAGGAATCCGGCTGCACCAGGAATAATCCTGATCATTGGTGCCATGAAAGGATAAAGAAAAGGGAAATAATCTGGAGGTGAATTGAGGCTAAATGTAGCTAAAAAAAATGCCTTTTTTGTAAAAAAAAAAAAAAAAAAAAGTGTGGAAAATAAACAAAGGTTATTGGGTAAAAAGAAAAAAAATTGCAAAATGCATCAGATTTTTCGGAATACAGTAAAGACACACACAGAGCGCATAGACCAAGTGAAACCACAGGTATCAAGAAACAATAGCTCAGCTGGATTCGGCATCTGAACACGCAAGTCTGAGCACACGCAGAGGAAACTGACAAAAGTGCACGGCAGCCATTACCGCTCGCCATAAAGGAGAACAAAAGCACACGGGGAAGAAAGACACCAGCCGACAGTGTGGACGCAGCGAGGCGGGGACTCGCCCCGCTGCGACTGGAAATGTCAGCCGTGGCCGGGGACCTCGCAGCCCCCCCGGAAACACCACACACCTGTGGAAACAAAAGAACCCATCAGCAAAGTTTAACGCGACGGTGGATCAATGGTTTGTCCTGAGAGCAGCCGAGGGAAACAGAAGAAACTTGTCAGGTTCGGAGACAAAGAGCCTGCATCACCACAACATAAGATTAAAGAGATACTTCCGCCTCAAAACTCCTCCAGAACATATTCAGTCACCCCGACAAAAAACCACCGCTCGCATAGCAAACATCTGCAGCTGATTATAAAACTGTCAAGAGCCCCTCCAGTCAGACTCTGTGTTACCTCGGCTGAATCCTTCACAATCAAGTCCCGACACAAAGCGCTGATTACAGGAGGAGGGTGTTTTTAGTCTTAGTGGCTCTTGCACACAAGGTGAGTGGGCGAAGCTGAAGGCCACGTTACCGTTTGAGAATATGTACGATGCACGGAGAATGTATGTGTGTGTGTGTAAGTATGTGTGTGTCGGGGGTGGGGGGGTGTTTGAAATGGGGCCACAATGCTCTGCTGGTCAGTGACGGCGGAAATGAGCTCTGATCAGAAGGTTGTGATTGACAACGCCTGTATGGAGGGTGAAAAATTTGCCCGTGAGGTAATTTGGAGGTGATACAGAGAGAGCTGTCAGCAGGGTCAGACCCCCCCCCGACCTGAGGAGGATGTTGTAAATGAGGAGCGAAAAGGAAGTAATCTCTTTTTGCTCCGTGTTTCTGCACTTCTTGTGCATGACACGGCTCCACCTTAAGCCTCAGCAGGTGTGACTGTTGGACTTTTTTTTTTTTTCTTAATGCTCGCTATCTGTGAGAAAGCCCTGTGTGTCTGTGTCCGTTCATCCATCCATCTCCTCTAACTGCATTTATTCCTAATCAAGGCCACAGGGGTCGTCGGAGTCTATCTCAGCACTCACGATGAGAATCGGGAACCTTTCTGCTCGGAGGTGGCCGCGCTAACCGCGGGGGGAGAGTCCACGTGGGTGGCGGATTAAGGCTGAAGCGCCGACGGATTTGAGCTTTTTCGGGGATGGTGCCTCCGGAGGAGGGCAGGAACAGAACAGGATTCAGCCTGATGGTCATTCACACACACACACACACACACACACACATGCTGCTAGAGTGATGAGTGGCCTTTTGCAGTGGGTTAGGAAGCAGCTGCAAAATGTTGAAGCAGGCCAGTCGAGAGAGAAACAGCAGCGAGAGCTGCTGGTGGAGTCACGGATATTAAAGCACAGTGTGGAGGAGACAAAGGTCATCAACTGTGATCCTACAGACAGGAGGGTAGTGGAAGAGTCTGAAATCTGAAGTGGAATCAGCCCAGTGAGGCTTAAGGCATGGCGATGGGTTTGATTTGGACGATATCCTCTCCTCAAAGTCTTTCAGAACACACACTTGGTGCATAAACACGATCCAGTAATCAGTAATAATAAGTGCTTTGTGCACATATTAATAATGAAAGCTGTTTATTTCAGCGTGTTTTTAACAGTCTGACACATTATATTTGAGCAGAATTGTTGTGTTCTTTAGATCGGCACAAACTTTCTGAAAGAACCACGACATTTGGTCACATCACATCATTAAAAATGATCACCGGGATCCGTGAAGTGAAAAATGACTCATTTCAGTAGCAACTTTGGTGCTGTGGTGAGTTTGTCAGAGTGTATTTAATCCAGAGAGACACACACTCACCAGGTCAGGGTCTAAAATAAGAGACATGAGAAGGTCCATGTTAGATGCCACAACAGAGCATGCTAGGACAGCAGGGACTGCAGATCCAGCAGGTCCGGGATCTCCCTGAGCACCTTCAGAAACAGCTACTGAAACAACACTAGATTTTTTGTTTTCAACCAGCGACGGAGAAACTCTGCGAGCTGTCCTGCAGCGCCTGCAGTGAGGGCAGCACCTGAATACATCTGCAGCTCCTGTCTCTGCTGCACCACTGCAGACTTTGTGAGGACGTTCAGAGGTTCCGAGGTTTTTAAAACAATCTATTGGGACATAAATGAGCAAAATCCTAATATCAATTTGCTTCGGAGGTGTACTGCATATGGTACTGAAGCTTTTAAGTGCCAGAACAGACAAAACTGTCTTTTCATGCAGTCTCCCAGCAACATCATAACACCTGTATCACACACACTCTGCTTTGGTTCTTGTTCTATATATTACGTCTTTAATAACATGAAAAAGTGAACAGAACACAGCATCCGTTGTGTGATAATGAATCCTATTTCTTTCCTCTAGGTAGTTACCACGCCAACCGGTCAGGTGAAAATATTAAATCTGATTCAGAATGGTGACAGGTGCTACTGCTTTTAGTCCAGTGAATCTGCCCACAGGTTACTGGGAGTGTTAATGGGACGTGTAGTAGCATTCCTCAAAATTCCTGAAAGACCTCAAAGCCTTGAGCATCTCAGTCTGCGTCTGTTCAGTGAGTGAACGTGTCGTCCAGGCTCAGTTTGGTCTCCTGCTTAGAGGCGATTCTCAAACGACGCAGACACGAGTTTAATCAGGCTGCTGGGTCAAACCAGCTCATTCAGGCGGTGGGGTGGTCATCGTGGCAGCAGCAGAACAGAGAGTCAGACAGAATACTCAAATTGCTCAAAAGTTTTAATGAAGAAACTGGCAAGCCTTGATTCCCACAGGACTCAACATGCTGAACTTCCCCTGAAGGTCAACATCTTTATTTCAGATATGCAGCAATTATTCCCATTCATGGCTCCACTCCTGATATATATGTACATATTTAAGGACAGTTTTCTATTGCCCAAACCCCCAAAAAAATCTCGATCTAGATCTTCATACTAATAACATTGTTGGTTGTTTCTACGCATCGTGTTGACCCCTCATTCAATGGGACTGCTGCACGTATGTTTGTTACAAGTCCAAAAATTTGATTTTTCCCCAAAACAGGTTTTAATAAAAAATGCCTTCACCTCTCATTAGGCTGCAAGCATAGTTTCCCATCTCTCTCCTTGAATCAGTTCTGAAGCCCAGTCTCTTGCCAGGCCCTCTGCTCCTTTAGATTCAGGACTGGAGGGGATCAACTAAATACCACTAACCAACCATCAACATGCTGTGGGGGAACCCAGAATTCCATTACAGTTAACTGGTTTCAGGAAAATGAGCTCCGAGAACTCCGCCAGGCTGCTGTTGTCAGATCCTTTCCCTCACTTTGTACAATTGTCTCAGGTTTGATGCCATTAAAAATCCTTTTGAATTTTCACCTTTATTTGAAAGATCAGAACTTGAAAAGTTCCTTGGACACTTTTTCAACAGTTCACCCCCACCCAGAATCTCACCTCTAAATCTGCTGATACACTTATGTTCCTTATGTTCCCAAACATTTCCAACTCTTAAAGTCCTACAAAAAAAAAAAACAAAAGAAAGAGAGAGAGAGAAAAAAAAAAAGTGATTTCCGTAAGCTGAAATGTGCAAAGGTCAAAGTTCTCCTGAAAAAAATGCGCTGATTGAATTTCCAGACTGTCTGACCTTCGCAAATAAGAATTGGCGAACTGAGGCCAAAACACTTTCTGAGAAATAATCAATCCAGACAACTTTTCATTACCTCCAGCAGAGGACGCAGAGCTGAGCTGACCTCACATCTCAAAGCCGGACACATCCATAACCAGGGGTGTTTGCAGCCATTAGGGGAGGGACTGAATGGGTTTTAGTCCCTGATCATTCAAGGCAGTCCCATCTGCCCGCTGCACATTTATATACTGACCATGCACATTTATATACTGACCATCATTTGAATTAGCTGTGGGTAAAACCCAAAATTATTTGGGTTTTACTTCTGTGGTGAAAATTGATCGCACATTTTAAACGAAGAGAATGTAAAAACATTGAAAAATGCCGCGCCACCAGCAATTCGGAGGCAAATAAACCCGTCGGCTGACATTTCCCTTTAGGAGGTTTTAGCCAGTTGGAAAGACAAAATGGAAAGTCTAAAAGACTTTAGTGTCCTTCATTAAACCCTATTCACACAAAGGCACCACAGGCAGCAACATTCTCCCCGATCAAAACTGTCTATATCAACTGGAGCTTCGGTTTTGCCGGGAAATCCATAGCCTCCAATTTAGCTTTTACTGTTGCATTGTCAGAGTAAATTGGGACAGACATGGGTGAAATGTCACTCATTAAAAGGTTTTAATTTTACCCCGCACTTCAAGGAGGGGAGAAAGTCAGAGCGATCTGTAAGATTGGCAGCGCTTTCCGTCATCAGTGACAGAAATGTTCCCCGCAGCATCTCACAGCATAAGTGAGGTGAAAAATAATCCAGTCATGGCATGTCATGAAAGGTGATTTGAAATAAAATGTATTATTATCATTATCATTAGTCTCTCTAAAGTAGACAGATGGGGATTCTGGTTAGCAACAGCCCTTCATCCTGCTGTACAAAAATGAGAATACATGTCCTGAACTGATCTTTGGAGAATTGAAAAAGGAAAGTCCATCCATTATCTTCTGCCTCTTATTCTTCCACAGAGGGTCGCGGAGGGGGCTGGAGCCTGTCCCAGCTGCAATTGGGCGAAGGCGGAGTACACCCTGGACTGGACACCAAACAGACAGACAACCCCACACACTCAATCCTATTGGCAATTAACTTAATCCCCAGTTGTTTATGTCTTTGGACTGTGGGAGGAAGCTGGAGTACCCAGAGAGAACCCACACAGGCACAGGAAGAACATGCAAACTCCACACAGAAAGACCCCAGCCTCCATCCCAAACTGGACTAGAACCTGAGGCCTTCTTGCTGCGAAGCAACAGTGCTAACCATTACACCATCATGCCACAGAAGGAAAGTAGATTAGAAAAACAATGTTTCTATATATTTACAAATGCATTGATTTATATGATAATTATGTTTGTAAAGCCTGGGGTGTGAATAGCACGAAGCTTAAAGTTAAATATTGTATATGTGACACACACACACACACACACACACACACACACACACACACACACACACACACGCACACACACACACACACTCACTCATGTGCTCTGCTTCTTCTTTCTTTTCAGTCAGACAGAGTTGGGCTGAAAACAGCTGAGAGAGCTCAGATATGAAAACATCTGTCAGAGTTAAATCTGTCACATACGTGGCTAGAGAAAGCCTGGCTGCGTGTGTGTCTTCTTTTAGAAAGTGTGCTGGCTTATGCTTTTGTATTCCTATTGATCAGCGGGTGATGGAAGAGAGGGGCATCTGGCATGTTCACAGTCTGATGAGATGCAGATTGGACATGACCAGAGCACGCTGGCAGCATCAAAACGGAATATGTGGCCGACAGATCCAATGGCACCCATCACTTCTGTCATTTGTTAAAGGCTATAATCTCACCCTGAGTGTTATGGTGAAGCAGATCTGGCTCTTTTGCAGTGTTTTCATTTGTGATCCAGCAACACAGCTTTTACCTCAGAGCCTTCCAGAGCTCTGGGTCATGCCCACATCGAGAAATATGCTGAAAGCTGAAGCTAAACAGCTGCCATGGATCTGAAGTGAGCCATCTGTTTTCTTGCCATCTGTTAGCTGCTATTCTTCTCTCCATCTTTGACCGAAGTTTTTTTTTTTTTACCCCACAATGCAGCTCTGGAGCTATGTGCAGGGGGGCTAAAAAGCCCTTGCACTCATGGATTCTTGTTTCCCCTTAAATCAGTGAAAGCATCCAGGCTGATAATGATCACATGCTTACATGTCAAAAGTACAAATTTCTATGAATTCGTATTCTTGTAATCTATTACCTGGTCGTCATGAGGCCGAAGCCTCCTGCTCTCACAGAGAGGTGAAATTACAAAGAACATATTCATTTGTCAGGGTTCAAATGTTCTTGTTGGTATGGTGTCTGTAGTTGGTCGGTAATTAGACAATCCCCAGTAGGTTTTACAACAAAGCTTGCTGTCTGCATTGCATCCTCAGAGGTCCAATTAGAGAGCAGACTGTGTAGTATCACTCACACTACTGACCCACTCACAGTTACTCTTCCTCCCACCGAGGATTTCTCCTGCAACTCCAGGTGTGGAACACTCAACAGAAAATCGTTTTTGCCCCAAATCATTGATATGTCATACATATGTCATATAAATGCATCAATCATTGCACTTTACATGTGTTTATGACCCTGTCCAATGTGTCAAAATCGGTTTACGTGCTTTTAGAAAAGTATTGATCAAAACTGGTACAGCTCTCATCCTCCCCTTTGAGGACCTCTGGTAAATGTCCAGCCACATGAGGCAGTTGTATAAATAGATCAAATCCTGTGCAGCCTAGCCCAGCGGGCCTGGGTCTCTGGGAGCTTTGGTCCACAAGATGGTGGAGTCCCCAGGGCAGCGGATGTGGATACTGGCAGGTCCTCAGGTCTGCAGGAATTAGCTGCCATTTTAGTTCAAACAGGGACACTAAGCTGCAAAGAAAAAACAACCCCAAATAACTGTTTACAGCTTTTAATCAAAAACTGACAGCAGACAACTTTGTCTTTAAAGGATGACAGGAGGTGGGGACAAATGGATCGAGACGGTCCATGTATTGATGTAAAACTCAATCTGCAATAACAGCGACAACACAGATTCCCCCAGCCCTGCAGACAGATCCCATATTTCAACCCTTCATTGAGGAGCTCCATCGATTGCTGTCATGGCCCCGGAGGAGCTGCCAGGCTGATAGATAGTGGAACTTCCAGACTGCGCTCCTCTAGCCCCCTGTATACTCTTGGGGGTCAAAGGCAGGCCCATTCACCCCCCCGACTCAGAATCAAACCCCACTTTCCCCCCCAAAAGCCTCAGCAGATGAATAAGCCTGTTGGTTTTGCAAAGATGGGACCATGTGCCGCCACAGATTTGAAGCCATTCTCGAGAGCCCTCCAGCAGGAGAGCGTAACAAGTGCGCACTCTGACAAAGGATGAGGTGGAAAACAGCCAAAGGCAGAAAAAAAACACTACACCAGAGTGCACAGTCAGGAAGTGCACATGAGAGAGAGCTCGTCATGACTATTCATTTGGACTTTAAAAAAAAAAAAAAAAACAGACATGAGGACACTGATATTTCAGAACAGATCTCCGTCCTGCTGCGCTGGAGCAGAAGCTCAGTCAAGTATCACTTCGGCCTCCGTGTCAGGGGCAGTCATTCAAGGCTCATATCGAAGGCAGCCAGACCTGAGCCTTGGGTGCTGCGGTGCAGGCAGCAATCAGATCAAATCACCAGGAAAGCGAGGTTAAGGTGGGACGGGAGAGAAGGGACACACTCTTCTCTCCATCCATCCATCCCTCCATCCACCCAGCCAAGGAGTCGGCCACAGCTCGGCGCAAAGAATTTACTTTGAGAGTCAGGAAGGAATTGACCTGAACACAGACTGTGAGTGTCCGTTCATTACTGGATGGGGCTTGAGTAGTCAGGGAAACTATAATGTTAGAAAGTCATTTCTTTTCAACACAGCATAGAGTGAGAGAGAGAGGGGGCATGATAGAGGTGATATCGGTGAGCCCTTACCAGACAGGGGAAACATTCAGGACTGTTATTTTCATATTAGTGGGCGAGGGAGGGGCTACGAGATGCACACGTACCTGCGATAAGCACGGACATGCACGGCGCATTTGTTGCAAGCCAAATTGTTGGATGAAATTGAAACAAAAAGGTGGGGGGGTTGGGTGGGGGGTGGATGGAAACTAACCAATGATGCAAAAAATAAAGAAAAATAAGAAATAGTAAGACAGGGTAAGAGGAACGATTTCGTTGGCTGGACAAACCTAAACGCAGCAAAGAATCAAGCAGTGAACCCCCATATTAGATACACCACTGGAGACACCCCCCAAAAACAGTTCAGTCTAATCTTCCCTTCAATGGATCCCTGGATGTTAAAGGAAAATTTTAATTTAAACGCTGTAACAGAGCAGCTGCCGAACAGATTAGACATTAAAAGACTCAGAATCAGCTCAAGGGGAGACAGGGAGCTGAGTTTGGTATTGTTCATTAAAATGTGCTTCATCCCTCATGAAAAATCAGAAATCTGCAATGAAAAAGGGGCAAAATTCCCACAATATCAATACAAAACTGTGACAGAGCAACAGTCTCTTCTGCTGCCAGCTACAGAAATCCATCATTTCTGAAGGACGTAATCAAACAACAAGCGCAGAAATGTAATGTTTCACTTGGTGACTTTGTGTTAATCCTTCTCAGATGAGTTTCACAGCTGAAAGATTTTCAGTGAAGGCCTGACTGTAACAAGCAAGTGTTTGCTTTGTGTTCTTGAGTGTTGTAGCATTTTGGGTGACTTTGGACTGCACATAGCCACATGGAAGTCATTGGCTGAAGCCTCATATAAATATATATATGTGTGTGTGTGTGTGTGTGTGTGTGTGTGTGTGTGTGTGTGTGTGTGTGTGTGTATATGTATATGTATGCAGTCTAATAATCTGAGAAATGATAATTGGGCTCTTCTGCTTTTGACCATGTAAAAAAAAGAAAAAGGAACTCAGCATCCGGAGCAGCGTCTAAAATATTCAGGCTTTAAAGTTCATCTCTGAGATCATCTGACAAAGCACGTATATAATCAGAAAATCACATTTGACCTGAGAACCTTCAGAGACACTATCTTATATAAGCATCCATATACCCAGCACAGTAATTCCAGCTGTAACTCAATTAGGTGTTCGTTATGCCATGTATAATTTGGGCGAGCCAGCTTGGTGCACAGAGGTGTAAAGGTGTTTTCAGAGTTCATATAATCATTAATGTGAACACATCTATGAGGACGATGCACAACATACCCAAAGAAGCCAATGTTACCTAGTTTTCCTGCTCCGGGCACATCTCTATCAAAAGGCACGGAGAACAGCGCCAGTTGCCATCCCAACCGTTATCGTCAGGATTGAGAGTATATGAGCTATGTCTTTGTGATTTCCTCTGACCTTTAATTAGACGTCTCCGTGGCTGCAATGCAGGATAGATCTTGCAGGTGAAGCAGCTGCTCAAAACGTGGCGCTAACACGACCTCACCCTGACAAAGTGCCTGACAAAAATCTGCACACTCTTGATACCTCATTGCTGAGGTCGGTTGCTGAGAGAACAAACGCCCCGCATGCATGTCTATTTCAACAACACTTGGACTTTAATAAAAAAGCAGAGGTTCGCCAAAGCTTTTCATTTCCATTTCAAACGGACACTGATTGGCACCATTTTTGTCCACATGTCAGAGCCTCCTTCCTGCCTTCCTGCTGGAGAAAATGGGAAAAGTAAAACCGTGTCCACTCAATTTTCCTTCAAGCGGCGAAATTGTGATTACACTTAACAAAGGGAGAGTGCAAGCAGGATCACAGCTGACGGGAATGGTTCATTCCTGTCAGTGGAAGAGAGCAATGTTGAGACGCAGATGTTCGGGAGTGGTGTGAAACAGCCTTCGCTGTGTGCGTTTGATACCACCCTGCTGAGCCTGACACAGAATTCAGGGGAGGAAAACACTGTTTTGTGTATATAATTAACTAGGTTTGTAGTAAGGAAGTCTAGCGCTATTATACGCAAATTCACCAGTCTTTCAGATTATCCTGTACTGGGGTCTTTCATTGGCTGTTTTGCCCAACCAGCAGAACCTTGGGGGAACCTACAAGGACCAAATTTCTTCATAGGCCCTATTGTTGTCCCCAATATAATTCACCACCTTTTCTCCCAACTATTTATCTTTTTTTTATTTTATTTCGTTTTATTTTATTTCTTTTATTGCTTATCTGCTTATCTTCCAGTGGGAGCATGTGCACACAAAGGTCAATAATTGCATCAACATCATTGATTATTTGGCGCAACTTTGAGCCCCGGTGCTGGATTCAGAAATGGTCATCAATACACAATTTAACTCAACTGTTTGCCTTAACAGTATTGAACCTATTTTCGGAAGGGATCTAACGAATATAGAAATAGAAAGATTTTTACTTTGGTGACATTGCATCAGAACATACATGCTGGCTGCACTGGGGTCAATGTCCTAACAATTAAAAGGCTGGATTTTCTGTGACTAGAGATGGACAAACAACCAATCTTAGCTACAGTATGTAGGAGGCAGAGCACCAATCATATAAACAGCTCTCACGAGCACTTTTCTGAACCAGAAGAAGAGAGGAGAACATAAGTGCATTTTCACCAGATGCAATTGATGTAAATTATTAAATAATGTGAGGAATGAACAGCTCTTTCAGCTATTTTCCATCGTTAGTCGGCAGATTATTTTTCTGAGACTTGCTTGGAAACCAGATTACACAACAAATGTGTGTCCTGTCTTATAGAAACATTATTTTCTGTCTCTGCATTTAACATGTAAGAACCAGATATGAACATAGACATGATACGACCAAATAAACTCCATGTCTTTTGCTTCCCGAGGGTTCCAAATGAAAAGGGCACAATTACATTAATGTCAAAGTGGCAAATTAAAAATGACAACTGAGTGTGTGTGCTTCCTCAGAGTGGTGGCAAACCACAATAATCATAATAAAACCCACCCGTTAAAAGGACGGGATCACTACTGTCAGATTGGCTGTTATCCTTCCTCATTAATTTCCGGGGAGGAAGAAAAACGTGACGGAACTGTAAATTCCTTGAAAATGCACTTGGTCTCCAGTCAGGTGGGACACATCTAATCTGGTCAAAACACGTGGAAACATCCGCTTTGCTTCAGACCCACAAGCAACCAACAGGGTGATGCCGTCAGCATTCTCGGGGTGGAAACAGCTGCATCGCGCCGGCTCTGCTGCTCCGTCTCATCCAGCGAAAGCAGCATTTCTTTGTTATGAAGTGTTTTTGAATGCACGAGGGAGAGCACAAGATGGGACGAGAGGTGGTTCTGAAATTGAGGCAGCCTTTGTAGCGGCCTCAATGAAGCTGATCTGTTTAGAATGCCTATACGATCTCCTACAGCAGTGACCCATGAGGCCAGCGTGGGTCAGAGGGGGTGCAGTCAGGTGGATAATAGGAAAATTGATGTTTCTCTACAGCATTCAGGTTGTGCTTAAAAGAAACTGACTGCTCTATTTGCCACCTGCGTGACAGAGGAAAGCAATAAAGCTACCGAGTTAGGGGCTATATAACCATCTATATTTTATATTCATGAATGCTGCGCACAAGAGCATGCAGATCTTTTGTGACACGCAGGAGATGCCTTGGATGTTTCACAGGGTTATTCCATTTGTCAATTGCGATAAAGAGCTGAATGGATTCACGCTTTCTTCAACACTGATTCTTTGAAGATAAGTCCCCAGGGGTGAATGTGATGGCCTGCCTAGAGGGGCTTTAATAGGGTGACCACCGCTGCGGACGTTTTTTATAGGCTTAATGGTTCGAGGAAAACATGGCAGAGGAATGACAAGCAAAGAGGTTGAAGCTTTATGTGATTGTATAATAACATAGTTCTTAGAGGAAGTGACAGCCATGACTTATATTAAACGCTGCTTCTCAAATTTACAGGCAGAACCTACGGACAAAGAGAGTTCTGCTTCCACCACAAATGAGGGAACCTTTGTTTTTGGCCCAAGGTCCTGATTCTGACTGACAGCCAGTTCTGGATTTTATCAACTCTGCTCCCAGCTGCTTGTATATTGCCTTTCCCCATTGGGGAAAGGCAATATACAAGACTGATTTGAGTCTTGGACTGATTTCCTTGCTGCACCCTCATGAAAGAGTAAGAGCTGTCCTCCTGGGATGGCTGAATGTCAGACAATATCTGGACAGGTCCTGAAATGCTCAGGCAGAAAGTCTTTACTTCAGATTTACTTCCAAACAAATACCCGAAACTCCCCTGCTGTTACCAAAGCAATGATTAGGGGGATGTATTTCCGCCTTAAAGGCTGAATTTAAGCAATTTTTCCTTCTCAGATATTTGGGCTTGTTTGCCTGAATGCTGCAGCTTTGATAAATAGTTTACAACTTTCCTGGTGGAGAATTTCGCTCAAAGGAGAATTAATAAGGGTTCAAGTAAATGAAGCATCAGCCTGATGGTTTGATAGAGGAAATTTTTACTGGAGGATATTCTATTATCTTCATCTCAAATGGGCTGTATTGATACAGCTGATGATGCTGATGAGGAGATTTTCAGTCAATTGTGAATTTTCTATGTTCATCATTCAACAACGACTGTGTGCTAGTGCACCTCAGTTGAGCAACACTGTCTAGATAAGCTATTGCATGTCAGCGAACCCACAGATGAGTTGTTTTCTGCACATAGTTATACTATGTGCGGATACTTAACATAAATCTCAATCACTTGAGAATTCCGAGGCTAAAAAAAGACTTTTTGTTTAAATCCTGTGAACCTCAGTTGCTTTAAATCTTGTGCTAAAGTCTCTGGTATCGATATATGTATAGATATAAAATAAAGGCTCTTCTACCCAGAAGAGTGGTTGCATTTTCATTCCTTTGTCAGGAATGCTTTTGCTCAAAATCCTCCCCAGCAACACAGAGCAATAGCGATCTAAAAAACCTATCCTGACTGGATTCTGAAAGTTCCTCCCCCAGATTTTCTCCTGTATAGACAGCAGGGTTGCATGTTTGGGTTACTGTGGGTGAGTGGTTCATAGTTACGGGGAAACAGTTAAAATGGAAAAAGTTGGAGTTTCTGCATGCCTGCAACGATACTACTTTACCAGCGGCAATCAGTGCGGTCAGGGCCTGGGAGAAATGTGGGCCAGCACTTCAGATTTTTGTTTCCAGGTAAAGTTGCCTATAGCAAAGAAATTTCACAGCATGTGAGTCTCTCACACGTGACCTGAGTCTTAGCTCAGCTGGTGTAACTGAATTATTACTAGTTGCTATTCCTATTACTACTACTACAATTTACACACCATTCATGACTAAATATTTTTAAAAATGGAACATCTGCGTCATAATTAGGTGAAATTATTTTAAATGAATTTTCCTTTTGAGCAAGTCAGTCATGAGCGTTTCTATTTCTGTGGCCTACGAAAGCCCAGCTGTGTTAAAACATTCAGATGTGAAATGTGAACTTTTTCCAGTGTTAGATCTTGCTAAATTTATTTGGACCCACCCTGTGTTGTAGCATAAGTGGAAGCCCTTGCATGAGTTATTCAAAGTGTCACATGAGCCTGTCATCATCAAGAGGGCGGCTCTGAGTGACACGCTAAAAGCTCCAAATGTGTGAACCAACATCGTAAAGACCATCAGATGGCACCCTCTGTAATCGCGCTGCTCGCCCTCCCATTATCCAGCCTTTCTACTGGCTGACTCCGGAGCAGCCCGCTGAAGCACATTTGTCCTCCCTTCAGCAAAAAAAAAAAAAAAAAAAAATATGACCCCCCAAGGTTCATAGTGGCTTGCTGAAATGCCACGCACACTCCACCCATGCAGCTGACTCTAAATGACTGCATGCAGAAGCATTGACTTGCACGCAGGGGGGAATCAGCAGCACTAAGCAGTGTAAGTCAACGTAAACATCGGGTCCTCAAAAGGACAGAAGAAATTACAGGAACTGCAGAAACACTGTGTCCTACATTGTAGCTTACCAACCCTGACACCCCCCCCAGTGATTGCATATGCATATGTTGTTGTTTTTTGTTCATGTATATTAATGTGTGTCCACTAAATTAGAGTAGAACAGTCCTTTCCCTATGGGATTAATAAAGTATAATTCGCTTCTAAATACAACCTTCTCCCAGTAGGAAATTTCTACAAGCACATGTCACATCAGAAGATCATCAAAGGGAAGGTGTGCAGCTCCTGTGGTTGCGGCGCAATCTGACAGCGTTGTTACAAAAAAGATCAAGCAACGGAAAAAGCGCATAACGGTAACGAGACTCGCATCTCACATTGGCTCACTCCAGTGGTCGCGATTCAGTTTCCTCTTTTTTTTTTATATTTTTTTTTTTGGTTGCAACGATCATGTGTACTCGTTCACTACAAACTTCAGTGTTTACAGTCCAGTTTGTCGCAGCTCAACAGAAAATATGCAGAACGTATCCTTGGTTTTAAAGTTTCTGTCCTTATTGACAGAGTCAGAGTGAAAACAGCAAGGCTTGAAAAGCTGTGGTTCACTGTTGAGTCACATAAACATATAAACAGACAACATACAGATGAGCGGCATGCGAGCGTTAATCCATCATTTCTGCAAACTGTCAGTGGATTAAACCTTGCTTTTATTATGGAAAGAAACTGTCATTTAAAACACTCTTCCCCATCCATTTTCCGTGTGCTTTAATTTAATACGGGAGCTCGCTTCAAGTGGTAGCAGTGTGGTAGTCATGGATGCGCTGCCAGTGGACTCGCGTTCACTTTCAGAAAAGATTCATAATAATAAGTTTAACGTGTCAACGTTCAGATGTGAGTCCATCCATTTATCCAACATCCATCCATTAAATCCGTGAAAACACCCTTACTTATTCATATCTTCATCCGTCCTCCCGCGTGCTCCATGCTCTCAGCGTTGCATGAATAAAAATCAGCCTTAGTCTGTGCGTCAATCACTCTCCCTCAATAACGTTCTCAGACGGAGTCAGCGGCAGGGAGGCGCAGCGCAGTCGACGGCGAACAGACGCGTGGCTGAGATGTGCACATCTGGACTGTTATCAAGCCAACTGTGTCAAAGTGACAGAGGACGGAAGATTCTAACGTCCAGGTCCAGGATGTTTTTCTTCACTAGTTCGAGAACATACATGTAAACAAAGACAACAACTGGATGCTAAAGTTCTCCCATAAAGCAGAGATTCAGTCATTAATAGATCAGATGCAGAGTCAGGGCAGCATATTACCTAATAAATCTTGTGGGTTCTATAACTGGAACGGTATTACATCATGAGGCTTAACATAGAAGCAAAATCTTTCTTATATATGTAAAAATTGATAGAGCAGGTTTCTCTTTCTCTGCTGTCAAAGAGAAGCACTTGACATGTTATGAGTCTTTGAACCTGCCATAAACTCTCAGACCATTCATTTGACTCTCCTCAATCATGACTGATTTCTTTGAGATGACAGGAAAAGGTTTTTTTTCTTTTGGAAAAACTTAGAACCCCGACGGCTCTATTACCGAAGCTCAGGGACACGAGATTATTCACAGATCACAGGTAATAAGGCTGATTTATTCACAACCCCCCCTCCCCTAACGCCCATGGGTGTCTTTTTCTGGTCAAATTTGAGGGTACGGAGCTGCTTCAGTCCCAGTGCAGGGCTGGAGAATTTTCCCAGACTCTTCCCAGTGGAGCTATGGAGCGGTCCCTCATTTTAGCAAAGTAATGCAGAGGCAAATTGGTATGGAGGAAGGAAATGAAAGTGGGGAGAGCAAAAAATTGGATGGAGGGATGGAGACAAGACACCCTGACTGGAGAAGCAGCATAAAATCACTGTATGACTATGTGTATCCACTATAGCACCATGTCGGATGTCTTCTAGTCAGATAGACAATGTGGAAAGAGACCATGAAAACACCGTTCCCCGTTCGCTACACTCTAAAGTTTAGAGTGTAGCGAACGGGGAAAATGATCTCATAACTCTCAACATTTAATTAAACAGACCCAACAATCCAATGAAGTGATGTGTGGAACTCCTACGCCCCCCCCTTTAGCAGTGTGTCTTTGATTCTTTTCTCAAGCGGGTTCGTCCGGGTCCATTTTTCCGTAATGGGAGTGTACCAGACAAAAGTTCACAGCCATTACTTATAACCTGCCACTTGGCCACGCGTCCTGGATAAAGAGCCATTATCTTTAATCTGTCACACGGCACTGGCCTGGATCCATTCTGCTTGCTCTCACAGGGATGAAAAGCTGATTTAACGTCATGCTGGAAGCTACCACGGAACATCAAACCTTCAGAGCATTCGCTTCAGGAACCGGAACATTTGAAAGGTTTTCTCTGATCTTTACCCTTTACGTCACATTTAAACTCAACATTTCAATAATTGTTCTCAGCGCTCCACAAAGAGGATCCCTGACCGCCTCACATGACGGTTGTTGGCGCAGCTGAAGGAAAAAAGAGCATCGTGAAAAAAAATGACCCATGCGCCGTGTTTTCCCAAGTTTAGCCAGGAGAAGCCAACCCTAAATGCGCCCAGCTGAACGAATAAATCAGAAGGCCCGAGGTCACAGAGAGGAAACAGAGCAATTTGATTGCCGTGCGGAAGAGTAACCGTGAGTCCATGTTAGATGAGCTTTTCTTCTCAAAAATACTACTGGGAATGATTGTGAACGCTGGTTCTGAACAGGAAGGTGTCTGTCATGGAGATTTTTTTTTTTGTCACATAGCTTTCTCCAGTCAGAGCCCAGTATGGGCTGGAAATATGATAATGAGCTCATTTATTGACGCGTTCGGGTTGATTTCGACAGGATTCTGCGTGGTGATTTGTGTTGAGCCTGACAGTTAGTGTCTCCTGAAGAGGCTCTCCTCTCCTCCACTGGCACCCCCACCAACCCACCCCCATGCCTGTAGCGATCTGGGACCCCAAAATGCTCCCGGGACATCTTTGAGGAGACAAGTTTTGCGGGTTCTCGGCGTGGGTCGAACAGCGGGGGAGCGGGCGCTGCGAGGTGTTCACGTTTCACGTGGGATCCCTTCTGGGACGTTTCTGCATTATTCATGTTGTGTTCTCCTCAACACTCGTTTGGTAGGATCGTATTTGAACCAGGGACGAGTCTTTACTGTAAAACCATCAATATTCACATTGCCACACCATGTCGGTGAATATCCGCAGAAGCACATATCACCGGTGAAAATACGACACTGTAGTGCTCACTCAGTTCCAGGAATGATTGAAATGCAGTACCATCAGAAACAATAAAAGACTTTCGGAAGTGCAGATGCATCCCCATCATTGCTGGGGTAGCTCAGTGGGCCTCCCCAGTGAACATGCATTATTGTAAGAACATTATAGGACTGGAGACCAGACTGGGCTGCCATTGTGTACATTCTCTGTGTATTAGGTGTGTATTACATCCCCTCACTGGGGCCTGAACGAAGAGAACCCGCAGCAGTGTTCAATTATCGGGGTCGATTAACACAAGAATGGCAGCAGGTGTTTATTCAACCTCGCCTAAAAACAAACACCGCCCTAAATGTGCCTGTTCACACGTGCCCGTTCCGGCGCCATAGTTTCCCGTTGGCCCTTTGATGTGCGCGCCTCCGTTGTTTCCGCGGCAAAATCTCACAATCGGCGGGACGTCGCGCGGATTGGAAAACTCCGGCGGCATTGTGTGCCTAACAAAAAACCAAATGTTAATCCCCGATGATCATGAGTATCTGCAGGATTAATTAGGGATTAAACAATTTGCTCTCAGGACAAAGCCCTAGTTCCAGCAATACGGGCTGGGATAAAACCCTGACTCACAATAAAGCGCCTGGTTGCTGAAGGTCGTGGCTCAGATAGTCACGTTTGTGTGTGTTATTCTTACCTACTTAGTCTCTTTGGGATAATAATGAAGCTGATGTTGTAGGTGTGGACTAAATCCAGAAACAATATTAAATATGCAATATTACCTCACCCTCTTAAAAGAGGAAATAGCTGACAACTGTGAGCTCCTGTAATCCATTTTGTTTCTAATTTGAGAGGAAGGCTCAAAGTCGTCAGAACATAAATAAAGCGAGCCTTTTTGGAGCACTTACATGACTTTTCCTCAGTCAGACCTGCAACCGAAACACGACGTGCACTGCTCCCCCCGGGATATAACGATCCGATCCGGTGCAGCCGACGCAAAACAAATAGACCCTCGCTCGCTGGCGGATTCGCCCGCGGCCACTTTGCATTCACGGCGACCGGCGAAAATGTGAAGTGTTGACACAGAGCGAGGGGGCCGGGCGGCCTCCGCTGACACCTGCTGTCTGACACAACCGGAGCATGACAACACACGAACGCCCCAGCAGAGCCGCCCGGCTGTCACATAGCAGTAAACACACCGATGGACTTACGAGAAAACACTTCTGATCTGATTTATTTCGGCGCATCGGGGTCTGAACTGGTCCGTCTTCCTGCCTCTTGACTCCAGAAGCTTCTTCTCACCCTCCCACTTTTGAACACTACTGAGGAATCAGCACGCACGACTAAAGCCTGATTTTTTGTAAAATCATGAATTTCCCAGGATGTCACTGAAGCTGGAGAAATCAGCTGAGGAGGATTAAACTGGATTAGACACAGGGGATACAAGAAGTTGGCGGGAACTCGGGATGTTATTATTTCAGGGAATAGTTCACCTGCACCAGAGTCTGATGGGAAGATGCTGCCTTAACCTCCTAAGACCTGGCGTCCACATATGTGGACATTAGATTTTGGGTCACCTATCATATAACAGCTAATTCTTCTTAGTACGGGGCCAAACGTCCACATACATGGACCCATAAACATTATATTATTACAGATTTAGATTGATTGTCCCTGTATGTGGACATCATTGTCCCCAAAAACCACTTGTTTCAAAATGTTGTTAAAACATGATTCTCAGTCTTTACACTTATCAAGTCCGAATAATCCTAAATAGCAGAGACATGTTAAGAATGTGTATCAGAAAAGAGCTCGGGTCTCAGGAGATTTAAAAGGACCTTCAACCACTTACTGTCATTTGAATGATTCTGTCAGTGCTTCAGAAGTTTGGGCAAATTCACATTTGTAAACCACAGTAAACAAGAGATAATCTGTGAGAAGAAAAATCGATGTTTGAGAGATGCTGGGTGCTCAATAATTCAGTGAACTGAAAATGGCATCTGTGATACGTAGAGAGTGGACTTGACAGCACCACACCGTGACAAGGGCGGCCTGCTAATACATGCAAGCATCAAAGCAGGGCGAGGGCAGAAAAGGGTGAAATCTCAGCCTGTCATCTTGAACATTTGCAATTTAAAGACGCCTGATTAGCATCTCCTTGTTACCGCGGGTTTGACGGCCCTCGCTCAATCTGCAGGCGACCGTGCTGTGATTAGGTGTGCTGTCGCATCCAGTCAGCGAGGGGCACGCACACGCACGCACACACATACGCACACGAACTTCCTGCAGCCAGAACGCTGCAGAACGGGATGGAAACAACAGTGTTTCCTGTTGCCAGGCGAGCGCCCGCCGTCTGTTTTAGGCGCCGATACCATCGCGGCTCTGCGGAGAGCGGCGCAGGAATTTACCGAGCTATCTCTACAGATCTTGCGGGTTCATGAATATTTTTGCCAGATGAATAAACGGGGTGTGCGCTTCAGCTGGCGTTTGCTGGGTCATGCAGGGACTCGGGACCTCAAGGCTGTAAAAATGAATCTGTGCCGCCACATCCGCTAAGTGAATTCTAAACTCCACCATAAATCAAAAAAAAAAAAAAAGATTAAAAAAAAAAACACCTCTGTAGTTCAGCACTGTGACAGCTCTTTGTATAATAAATCATTTAAGCAATCAGAAGGCCCTGGGTTCTCTGGAGCTCCTGCTCTCGCTGTGGTATCTAGCAGAGAGGAACTCTCGCTGACGTGAAATCGACATCGTGATCGGGACATCACGAAAATGGTAACCACGAGAGACCACATCCAGTCCTGGTTTGCTTGATTTGAGGTTCTTGAGCCTCCTCGGGGTGTCTTAGGTGTAGGTGCATTTCATGATATGTTAATGTGCATGCTCAAGGAGAGAGTCTACGAACACTTTGCCTTTTTAAGCATTTTGTTTATCAACCTGCACTTCATTATTCGGTAATCTTATAGTGGTTCTGTGTTGCTGTGTGATTAATGCACACGTGTGTCCATTAGCTGGACTCTAAGAGCCATGTTTTGTCCATCTGGGTTTGTTCCAGACAGCTTTGGTGATAGAGAGAAAATGGGCCCACAGCCACAGATGCCATCAAAGCGACGTGTGACAGGAAAACGGAGACTCAAACAAAGCAGAGTCCGCAAAGAAAGCCTGCGCCACCCGAGGCAGCCGTTGATGGATTTCAGCGATAATCTTCACCCGCGGCACCTTTAAGGACCATTTTGAGGTTTTTCTTCGCGCGCGGTTTGTCCAACACCGCTGAGTAAACATGCAGCCGTCTCCGTTTCAGGACGCGTTCCAGCAGCTCGGAGGCATGTGTGGGGGGGGGGGGACAGGTATCTGAATAAACAGCTCATTAGATAAACAGGCCAACAGCTCAGCAGCTGCTGACAGACTGCAAAACAAAATAGTAGTGGTGCTGCTGGGGTGGGGGGGGTCCAACAGGCAGGAAGCCACCAAGGAGACGCTCGTGTGCGATAGATCGACAGCAAGGGGGAAATGAACTCCATCTCTTTAAGGCATCACGTTACATCCTAATTAATCTACACAGACAGCCAGAGTCAGGTCTCGTGTTTCATCTACAGCCTTTTTAAACCTGACCCCACGCGTCTGCGTTAAAACACCAGGAGTCCCCCCCCCACCCTCCCAACCACCACCCAACTCCCCATCACCCCCAACATGCTTCACCTGACGGGAGGAGCGACGACTCATTCAGGAGGTCTAACAGGAGCGCAGGTCACACGCGGTGTAAATGTTGAGCGGAACGGCTAATCCAGTGTATTCGCGGTGGGGCCGAAGCCCAAGTCCGGTCGCGACGCTGAAAACGCGTCAACTCGGCTCAGTTCTGGAGCCTCGGCCGGGTTTGCTTTGTCGGGCCGTGCGGAGCGAGCTCCAGGCGGCACGTGAAGGCGGAAGATGGATGCAAGCAACCCCGCGCCACCGACTTATTCCTGCTTCCTCCCCAAACTCGCTCGTCCGACAGTACGCGACTGTAATGGGGCGTCGTCTCAGGAGGGTTGTGCGTGGATCTCATTTTCAAAAACGACCTCATCTCTGAACGTAAAACTTCTGGTACCAGCGGGATTTTGATTTGCGTCTACCCGGTGTCAGCGAGCGACGGGCTCTGTTACCCGGCTCAACAATTCCGAGAAACCGGCGCTCGGCTGACGGCGCGGGAGACAAGGAAGAGTTCGCGGCGCCGAGATTTGCATTAAACAGGCGGCGACAGCAAAGGTGGCGCGGGAAATAGAGGCGGACCAATTGCGCTCTGCTTCCGGATGTGGAGCGAATACCTCGGCGCCTTTCTAATGACGAGCCTCTGGAGCCCCACAGCCACAGCAGAGCGGAGACGAGGTGTTTGGGGGGGTGGTGGGGGGGGGCAGGAGCCCTGACAGCAGCGCCGGCTGGGGTTTATGACAGGGAGGAGAGCCAAGCTACCGCCGCACTAACAAGTGACGCAGCCAGCGGTTGACACATGCGGCGGGAACAGCAGGACGGGGAGACAGCGGATCCAGACGGGATTTTCTCATCAGACCTGGGGCTGTTGGGGGGGGGGTTCAACTTCAGGTCCAGATGAGGTTATTAATCAGGGAGCTGATACACGCTGGCTGTATGTCTTTCTTTTTGTACTGTTGTGAAGGGTTTCATCATTGCTCACTAACGAGGCATCGTGGTACGCGGCCGCCTCTCGTCCTCAGAGACAATGGCCGCCCGACTCCAGAGCCGCTCGCTCCAGCAACGCGTCAAAGAAGCTGGTATTTAGAGGTCAATGAAGCCGCGGTGAAGGTCGCTTCACATCTGCTGCGCCGTAACGATGGAGCGCCTTTCCGTCTACACAAACGGTTTCCAACAATGACCTCTCGCCTTTGAGGCCTTTCCACAGCGCAACGGGGGTTAAAGAGCCAGAGCGTTGGAATATGCCCGCCGTCGCCGCTTCGCTATCCCGAGGCAAAGGGTCCTGCGACCCGGGCTTAGAGGCGTTAAAGCGTTCGTAGTCGTGCGTTTGCTCTTACCTTTCTGTACAGGATCATGTTGGGGGAGTCGCCGTCCGGGTCCACGGTGCTCCTGGAGCGCATGGAGAGCAGAGGTCGACTTGGGTTCACCCGGCTGACATCTTTCGGCTCCGTGGAGCCTTCGTTATTTTCTGAGGACTCCTCAGAGGTCGGCCGCTGCTCCTCCTCCTCCTCCTCCTGCTGCTGCTGCTGCTGCTGTGGAGGCGCCTCAGCCATCACCGCACTCTTTCTTGGAGCCTTCTCCTATGTGATTATCCTTTCTTCTTTATCTCCTCCAGTCTCCAGTCCCGCTTCTTTATGGCCTCTGTCCTCCGTAATGGCTGCAGGGCAGAGAAAGTGACATATGAGACACTCTCTCTCTCTCTTTCATCTCTGCTCTTCTGTCAACAGACACATAATGGATGAAATAGAGACATCATAAACTCTGATACTCTACCTTAATACTCCCTTCTACCAATTTTTCCCATCATTGAAGTGAATTCAGTCTTTCCAAATGAAAATTGATTTTTCTTTTCTCTTTTTGTTTTTTTGTTTTTGCAAAGATACAATAGCTAATTGCATTTTAGCACAGTCTCACACTGCGCGCACACGCACCCACTCCAACACACACACACACACACACACACACACACACACACATTACTGGCGCACCAAATATTGACAGAAGAATGGGCCAGAGGAGGAAGTCAAAGTAACGAGGCTGAAAATACACACCGTGGATCACAGTAACCTGGAGAGAAGCGAGAAGTCTCGCCAAGGAGGTCACCGAGACAGCTGTGACGATTCTGAAGGAGACGCACACACACCAACAGACAGGAGAGGCTCTGCATCCAGCAACGGGTGACGACTCACAACTTTATGAGAGAGCAACAAAGAGAAGGTGAAGCCCCACTAGATGGACCGGGAGGAGGGTCTCTGGTCCGAGGGGACCAGACAAACACGGTGAACAGTGGTGGAGGCAGCGTCACGCTGGGAGGACATCTCGCTGCAGAAGGCAGAAGGAGAAACGACCTCGGCGAATCGCGAAGAATCCAGTCTATGAGAGCACCTCGAATGAGTCTGCTGGCACGACGATGAGGTGAAGCCAACAGGGAAGAAGTGGGGCGCCCAGTCGGACCCCGGACATGTGGCTGGGCTTGAAACGGGCTCCAAACCCCAGAGATCAACACAGGACTCTGTTGACACAAGCATCCAGCTCTGTGTCACCCGGTTCTGCGGATCCATACTCACGGCAGCTCGCTGTTTACCCGAGAGCCCGCAGCACCAGCGCTTGCCTTGACCTCAGACGGCCGCCGCCCATGTTCAAAAATCCCAATGAAGCGGCGCCTCTCAAACTGCTGATTATTATCAGATTCACGCCATCTGCCCAACAGTTCCAGTCCTCACAATCCATTTCCCAGTGATGTTCAGGTGCGCAGTGCCTTCAGACGGAGATCAATAACGGGAAGGTGGAACGCCGACACTTGAATTTTGCATTTAAATGAAATTTTCAGGCCGAACGAAGCGACTTGGATCAGACCAGATCAGCTCTGCCTGCTTGAGATTCTGGAGGCAACATTCAAACCAGCACAATGTCAGGTGAGTTCACCTTGGAATACACCATGAAAAATATACAATTACTTTTCCTGTGAATGCATGGCCACGCATATCATCCAGGCCTGTTTCTGCTGCTGGAATTCACCAAATCTTTCAATTCTTAGCGGTCTTTTTTGTTTTGTTTTGTTTTTTATCGTATTAAATTCCTCCCGCTTGGGCTATTTTCAGAGTGTATAGTGATGTATGTACCCACACGTCACCACAGGTATCCATGCTCACAATAACACTAATTTCCATTGCCTCCAATTCTGCATTAAGCGCACTGTATTAATGTTCCAGTCCATTAAATATCTTCTACAGAGTAATAGTCTATTATTCTGTGAGCATAAAATCCACCAATCAGACCCTCAGTCTGAGGCGTACAATGGCATCCGTTGGAACCAATCAGGACAAATTATAGGCACGTGTATTAATGTTCTTCTCCTTAAAGGGGACATATTATGAAACTCACTTTTTCAGTGCTTTAGTCCATGTATTTGCATCTCATATAATGCCTTCCCACCCAATAAATATCAATATTTTCGACAACTAATTCAGTGTAAAATGCTGGTGTGTTAATGTGTCTCAAACCGGTCCCCAGTGTTATGTAACAGTTGGGCTGGTTTGAGTAATCGTTGCTGTCTCCTCCCATACAACCACAGCTAAATGTGCAAGGATCCGCCTATGGGAAGCCGTCCTCACCCCCCCCCCCCAGTCCCCACCGGGCAGTGGAAAAGACGGCCTGCGGGCGGAGCTCACAGTAGCTCATTAGGATTTAGAGCAGGGATGTCCAAACTGTTCCACAAAGGGCCGCATGGCTGCAGGAATTGGGTCCAACCAAGCAGGAACACCCCAGACCGGACTCATCGGATCCACTGATCTGAGTCTTCAGACAGCAGATTGGTCAAACTGTGTGCTTGATTGGCTGAGAGAAAGCCCTACAGCCTTTTGTGGAATGGTTTGGACATCCCTGATTTAAAGGGAAAGGCAGCCAAACATTTAATTTAGGCATCAATAAATCATGGTAACTTGCAGGAAAAAATATGTCACCTTTAAGTGACATTTAACATTCTGCACTTGCGTTAACACTGTTGTTCTGCCTTTTCAGTATGCTGCAGTCCCATTTGACTGGTTTATTATGGTGTGAGGATTTAAACATGGAGCTGCACGTTGGCCTTTTACAACCAGCAGTTAATAAAAATATTATGAAGTCACTGGCAGGTTTGGATTTAGTGCAGAAATAAAGTGATGGTTGTCTTGTTGTCGTGGCATGTTAATGACACTCCAATGACTGTGAGGGAATCTGAACACACTTCTTTCTTCTGCTCGCGTGCTGAGAAGAACAGGAAGTCGTTTCACAGTGAGACGCCGTGCCATTTCCAAGTCTGTGTTATCGCGGCCCCTGGGGATCTTCTGGTTTCCCACCCAACCTCCGTGCCACAGGCAGGATTGGAAGAGAAAGTCTGCCTGTTTCACCCGGTCATTTTTATGCCTCATATGAAATGTTGTACAGAACAAAGCAGTTTGTCTGTTAAATTCTGCTTGATAAGTAGCCTATCCCAGGAGGGCGCGGCACTAACAGACACTAGCTTAACATTGAACACTGGTCTGATCCAGGGGAACATATCTGTCTCCTGGGATTCTCCCAGATTTGGGAATCCACGTGTTCGTGGAATCGTGATGAGGTTCCTGTCATCCTAAAGCTGCTGCTGTGGGGGTCAAGATTGCCTACGGAGTGGTAAGTCCAGTCATTTATTTGGGAAGAGTCTATTGACTAAACGGGGGTTTAGGTTCTTCTAAAGACCAATGAAATACAGAAATACAGAGCCTGGGGTGGTGTTAGTACTATAATGTCTATCAAAATGTCTACAATTACACTAAAGCATGCGCACACACACACACACACACACACACACACACACACACACACACACACACAGTATGTCTTTAATAGCTGTCTGTGATCGATCCTCACACAGATGATCCACTTACACACCACACGGAGCCAGCAGTCTAATTTTGCTTCACACACACGCACGCACGCACGCACACGCACGCACGCACAGAGAGTCCGAAAAGCAAAGAGTTTACCTGCCTCATTGGCTGCCACGCTCGTATGCAGTTATCCACGAACGCACACGCACAAACTTGGGTCTGAATGCGCGCTTGTTACCGGTCACAGAAGGGATTACCAGCGCCATCAGTGCGCAAGCTTTCACCCTCACAAACACACACACACACGTACTCACGTATGCGCGCACTTACACGCGCACCTCAGAAAGAGACTGTAGTGCAATTGCAGTCTTCTTCACCAGATTCTTAAAGCTGCTCCATTCACTCTTCCAACATCCATCTATCCACCTATTCATCCATCCATCCTTCCTACCTTCACCTCAGCGCCGGCTTCTCTCTGCCTGCGAGCTCCGAAGCCAAAAAAGCTCTAAACGGCCCAACGGAGGACTGGAGAGAGAGAGAGAGAGAGAGAGAGAGAGAGAGAGAGAGAGAGAGAGAGAGAGAGAGAGAGAGAGAGAGAGAGAGAGAGGGAGAGAGAGAGAGAGAAGGAGAGAGAGAGAAGGAGAAGGGGAGAGGCGTGCGTAATTTAATGTCAGTGACTTTTAAATCGTAACCCAGCAACATTTTGATGATATATCGATACATGCAACACTTATTTATGTGATATATCATCAAAATTTGCGTAAAAGGACGAGTGAGAGCTAAAAATGCATCTGTCTTATGTGAGTCTGGAAAAAATAAAGTTATTGACATTCGGTGGAATGAAAGAGAGCAAAGTGTTTCAGACAGAGTGTTATTATACTATGGTAAATGGGAAGTGAGCCCGGTCCATGAGCCTGTGATCAGACACCCAAACGCCTCCTGAGGTCAGTTGATGGCGGTCCGGACCTGCGCTCCTGTGCGCCCCCTCAGGGCGGCTCTCTGTTACTGCAGCGCTTCTGAACCTGGCGAAGAGTGGCGAGGATGAGGGTGCGTGCTCTGCGTGTGATGCACCGGGGTGACATCCCGACGCTGCCTCTCCCTCCTGCTGCGCCGCTGCGAAGCCAGAGCGCAGAGGTGCAACCATGTTTTTCCATCAGTGACGTCAGATGGAACCAGCCATGAGAGGTGATGATACCACCTCATCAACACCCCATTAAAAAAAAAAAAAGTCAATTTTTTTTTTTTGAGGTCAATTTTTTTTGCAATCAAAGAGCTCCTGTGCGCACAGAGCAACCATGTAAATTACTTCATACTGTCCAGTAAATTGCTGACAGCTTCTTAAACACATAGAAAGCCAAACAAAAAAAATACTCTTAGCAACTGGATGTTGAGGCTATAATCAAAGTAGCATGTTTTGAGAGAAAAACATCCCCAGCATTGCTAAAATGCAACTGTAGCGGTTCAATCTGGGTATCTTTGGCCTGGTTTATTTGCAGGCTCACAGGATTCCTTTCTAATTTCTCAACGTGGGCCAGCACAGATCTGATCCAGGAGGAGCGGCAGAGATGAACTCTGAGCTGATGGGGCTCAACGCCGCCCAATATCAAGGCATCTGATGCAAACATTCACTAAGGGAGGAAATCTGGTGGTTTCTATACTCAAGGGAGTGGGGGTGGGGTTATACCTCCTCATAATGAATGTACTTGAATGTGCGTGTGTGTGTGTGTGTGTGCTTCTTTGTGAGAAAGCAGGGTTCTATTAAGAATGTCAACACAGCATGTGATTCACGGCAGATTCTCACTGCAGCTGCTGGTGACTAAAAATATTTGCTGCCCTAATTTATTGGAATATTAGTGGGGCAGCAAGCGGAGCTGCCAGCATTCTTCAAAAGTCGTTCACATCTCTCGCTTTGCTTCCTCACTTTGCTCTTTAGTGGATGTCAATTCGCTCGCAAATCAATATATGCACTTACTAGCCAGCTGCCTTCCAAAACAACACTGATACTAATGGGCCACTCTAACCTCACACACACACACATGCAAACATGCACGCACACACACGTATACGAAGACATACACGTCACATCTTCCCATGGATGGAAACTACAGCCTCCACTCTGAACCATCTCTGAATTATTGAGCACCAGTAAACAGGAAGGGAAGATCCCAGCCATAGGTTTTAAGACTGGAATATAAATCAAAATAAACAGATGTTGTTCTGCCCGTCCATGTCGTGTTTTAGTCAGCTTTGACTTAAAAGCAAGATCTTTCCACACCCACCCCCCCACCACACCCCCGCCAGCAAACAAAAGCACTGAGCCAAGTGTCTAAAATTTTAAAGGTTTGTGTGAGGTATGGTGACAGCTCCGCAGTGCAGATGTGACCAGAAACGTTGTGTGTAGTTGTGCGTGGTAGAATGGTAGTTTTAGGAGAGGAGGGAAAAAGAAAAACAGAAGAAATCCAGGCGAGAGAGAGAGAGCTGAACTGTGGCCTCTTGTCTCGTTCCAGTCCATTACAGTCACATCCCGAACCATCACTGAAGAGCAGAGCACCTCTTACTCTGTCAGTCTGTCCACTGGAACCACATGAGCTGCTTGAGACATGAAGTGTGTACAGGCGCGCGTGGGCGCGTGTGTGTACACGCGCGCGTGTCAGCGGAAAGATTACATGCAAATACAGACATCAATTAAACATTGAATGACAGCATCACAGTATTTTCCCGTGGATCACTCACATTCCAAAGCTTTTTGGGAAAAGTGCCGATGGAAAATGTTGCATAGCACAAAGAAGCAACTCTTAAGGTGAATATTTTCTGGTTTCGTTAGTAGTAATAGATTTTTTTTGGTGGATTTGTCTCCACAGTCTTTTTTTATAACCTGCAGCAGTTGAGGTGTTAAAGCACCTCACTGCCGCAGAGCCCCAGATGACTCATCAACCCCCCCCCCACCCGTCTCTTCCCCAATGCAGATACTTGGTCAATGCAGGTAAAAAAAACAAAAGCTGGGTTTAGTCTCACAATCTGGATGCGTTCGTGCTGTTTAATAAGAAGAACTGGGGGGCCGTCGGTGGCTCTGGGACGTGCGGCAGGTAGAGGGGCGCGGGCCCGCAGCAGACGCACGCTCCACATTCTTGACCTTTGCTCACTCCTAGATGCAACCCCTGTAGCTTGTGCATCCAGAAATAGTTTTAGATGATGCTGATAAGAATCTAGCATTTCTTTTCCACCACCAGTAACGCAACAATAAGCACTGCGGCTTGAACTCCTGCAGCGATTGAAAGAGTCCCAGGTGCCGAAAAAGACTGAACTCAAAGCAGCAATGTGATTATTTCAGAAACTTTAATACTGTGATCACTGCAAATGTCTTTTTCATACCTTTACATTATACAAAGACAATGGGTCCAGGATGTAAACAGTATTCTCAACTCAACAAAAACTTCTGGTCCTTGAGAAACAGCGTGCATCACGTCCAGCCGGAGCTGATCGATGTTTCGTCTGCAATTGATCCCCCCTCCTCCTCCTCCTCCTACGCTGAAGCCAGCGTTTCGCCTGGGATGGAGGCTCCAGCCGACGTCCCAGCCTGCTCTTGTGTCTAATTCAGGTGAAACGGCGCGACTCGCTGCTCGGAAAAGTCCCGGCCGGGCCGCCAAGTTTGCGAACACCATCTTTTCTAGAGACATCGCGCAAAAGTGGGTAAAAGCAAAACTGGAACATCAACGTCATCTTTCCTACATCTGACAAAAGGATGCAGCCCACCCCCCACCCCCCCCAAAAAAAAAAAAAAAAAAAAAAAAGAAGAGAAAGAAACTATGCAGACAAAAATAATAGTAATCTAATATTGTCACTGGTGGGAGTGGAATGGTGGGATGTTGTCGAGAACATCCCACTTTGAAAGATGGCCACACCTTGTTTACTATACAGAAAAAGCTAGAACACTTTCCATTTACAGTAAAACATCCATCTTTTAAGCATCAATATACAATTTACAGTCCACTCTTTTCTGGGTCAGAAATAATTCCACCTTCCAAGGACTTATTCTTCCACATTAAACTGCTCTTGTGCGACTCTCACCGAAATGATCTCCCCGATCACACCTCGGAGGCCCTGGCTGCTCGCCGCTGTTGACAGTGAGGACAGACTGATTCTTAAAACAGAACCGACACCTCCACACAGCTCCCCGCTAAACTGCCAAGCCAAAGGCCAGCTATAGTAAACATCACATTTATTTGCACTTTTCGATTACCTCTTTTACATTCAGATCTGGAGTAAATTTGTGCTGTACGCTGCAGGCTTTCAACTGCATCAAAACTGCAAAATATACACAAATAGTTGTCTCTTCACAGCTATGATATATAAAGAATAGACATTAAGGCTTATACCACATTTGTGACCTAGAGTCTTAATTAACGTACTCATCTTAGCAGCCTGGAACAGCTTCTGATAAAAATGGTTGAACTTGGGGGTGGGAAAGGTGCAGACCAAAGCAGTGAAACAGACACCACGCAAGACCAAATGCGAAAGGCACCACACGCCATGCACATCACACTCCTGTCGCTATACCTGCGAGGCTAACTGGCCTGACTGCATTCGGCGGGAAAATAATTAGTCCTGTATGAAGCTGCATGAACTCATAAATGTGTAATGTGGCTGTGCGTTTGCAGTTCTGTTTATTTTAAGGATGAAGAACAGCCTTTTTCCCTTTCATCAGTTCCCCTGGTGCTGTTTTCAAAGGCACGTCCCTTCTCTGCCTGTGAGTAAATGACCAAAGAAAAAGACTGGAGGCACAGCTGGAAAGACTGATGCACATTCATGCAATAACAGCACACACTGGCCCTGCTATAATAGATGTAGCTCCTTTGATCATGGCTATTTTAATATCAGCACAAGATTTTAGGGTAGATTTTTTTTTTTTTTTTTTCTTTTTGTTGAATTGCTTCCTTAAAATATCATCAAACACTGAACCTGAGGAGAGAATGGATGTTTCGATTTGGCACATACAGACTCAGAAACTTTACTTAAGTTCTGATCCCTTTACAGAAACTCTATCTTTGATTGTCTCCCAAAGCTGGCTTCTTTATTCCTCCATGGGCTATGTTAGGGTGGCCCCTGGTTGATGTCTAATAGTTAAAGAGGCGTAGGGGAAAAAAAAAAAAAAAAAAAAAAAAAAAAAACAACACTGAGTGACTGGCGGAACAGATAATAATCAAGACAGTTCCACTGGTCATCACTAGAGGGCACTGTAAGCAACACGACGGCAGGAATAGGCACCACAAACTACAACAAAACACAGAATCAAAAGTATATAGTCAGGCTTTAGTCTTTAGGCTTTAGGAAAGAAAGCCATTTAAATAATATAGATGACAGCCTTCTTCAGTAACTAGTAACCGTTTGTCAGTTTTACTGTACGAATGAAACAACGTATTTATTGGAATTATTATACAAGAAAATAAATTAACTTGGAAATATTTCCCTGGTGTTTCCTTCCCCCAAATGTCTCTCATTTCTCATCAGCTGGCTCTCTGTATTCAGCAGTGGGATGGTGAACCCAGTCCTCTCCTTTAATCACCAAACCTTAGAGTTCTCTTCCTTAATGGAAGCAGATGTGGACTTGATGTCTCCTCTGCTGTCTCTAAAGCATATTTTCCACACATAAACCTTCATCCCAGAGTATTCACTTCTGGCTATTGCTTGAAAACAAGTACAAATACTTTGGAGAAAAGCCCCCGGTCGTGTTTTATGGCACCGCTTGCCGATGGCTTATAAAGATGCTCTTGTATTAGGTGGTTCTGTGCGGTAGAGACCAACCACCTTCTCACATCGACAGGCTGACAAGAGGAGATGGAGGAACCGTGTACACATCCAGGTGTTCTCACGGAGCGTCAACCTGCTTCCATGTGGGGGTACTGAAGAGAGGAAACAATAAAGTTCTCCATTGATGTGTAACGGAAATTAAAATCTCTTCTGTCCAGAGTCTCTGTACTCATTAGAGGTGTGTGAGCAGAGGTCTTCTGCTGATGGGTCAGATTTGGTAAACACCTGTGAGAGACATTGTAAAAAGGAGCAGGGAGTAAAACAAAGACAAATATTTAATGTTGGTAGGCCTTTCTCTGCAATTATCCAGGTGAGGACAGTATGATGAGACTCTCAAACGTCATCCGGAGAGGTTCAACTGAACCTGGTGTGGCAGGAGACTGATTGATACCTTTACCACCTGCTGTGTTAAACCAAAGGAAACTGGTCAGAGGGCTTCACACACACCAATTAGAGTCCACCTAGTCTGAACTGTTGGATTCAGACTGTGTGTGCTGATGTGAGTGCGGGGGGGGGGGCAGAGCGCATGTCGGAGCTTCAGTTCATGTCGATGGTGTTGAAGACCCACTCTGTGAACTTCTTCAGCTTGGCGGCGGAGGTCTGTGACTCCTCCTGCAGTCTCTGGTTGTCTTCCCAGAGCCTCCTAATCTGTGCCTGGAGCCTCACCTTCTCTTCACGTTCCTGCAGAGGCGACAAACAGTCGTGGAGAACAATTACACAAAAACAGTAATGAGCTATGTAAATATCGTAGAAGATAAACTTTTAAGAAAGGGTTAAGTAATAAATGATGGTTGACACGAAATGGAATGGTTAATATATGTGCATAATGTATAAAGACCCCCCCCACCTTCTTCAGATCCTCCTGGAGCATCTTGAGCATGGCCTCCAGTTTAGTCACCTTTCTCTCAAGTCCTATGTGACCCTCACTGTGAACAAGAACACACCCATCATTTGTGACGCTTGCTTCACTCTTTGCTGCTATATGCGTTTCCTTCACCTGAAAGCCCATTGTGTTTACTTGTAATGACATATTATCATGAGGTCAAAATGCTCTCAGCAGTGATGACATCAGACACCCCTGACCATAAGAATAACACAATTGTTCATGCATTCATGTTAACCATTCATCAGGCCTCAATATTGGTGATGATCAAAGATCAAATGTACACTATTGCCTCTCAGAGCCGTTCATTTTGAACTTGCCATTTTCTTTCAATGTTAATATAAAGTGTTTTTTTTTTTTTTCTTACTTAAAATCTGGGTGTCACACATCAGAAGGTAGTCCTGTATCTACAGAGGGTGTTACCTGGACGTGGGCCGTGACAGTGGAACTGGCTGCAGCTCTATGTGGGGCTGCTGGGGGCTGGAGGCACCACTGCTCCGGTGGTTGGACTCGCCAAAGACAAAACTTCGCTGGACTGGGGGGGGGGGTGGACAAAAGTGTGAGATGGCAACAGCTGGCTGGTGAATACACCACCAAATTGAATCAGTCTCTACAGCAGTGCTTGATCCCAGCCTGAAGTCCTCCGCAATCGCTCCAGTGCTGGAGTAGACCAACACCTGTGGCGCTTACACGTTGCATCAAGAAGTGCAGGAGGGCGAACTGGTCGGGAGTCACATGGCGACACGCCTGCCACCCCCATCCGAGCCCACCGGTTTGCATACAGGTCAAACAGGTGAGGTCACTGGACAGGCTGCTCTTTTGTCACCGTCCCACCAGACTGGTGCTCCTCCGCACACAGTTACAACATTTACAGCACCCAGAGGGGCAGAGGTGGGCCACATCATTCCGACTCTCCTCAGGGCTGCGTGCTGGGCTGCACTCTATATACCCTCTATAGTCACAACTGCACCACCCTCCCCCGAATAGCGACATCCCCAAAGTTTCAGAAGACACCACAGAAGCAGGACTTATCTCAGGAGGAGATGAGACTGCATACAGGGAGGAGGTGGAAATGCTGTCAGCTCAACAATTAATCTTATCCTCAACACCCTCAAGACTAAAGAGCTGATAGTCCGTTTCAGGAGTGGGAAATCAGACATTCATCCTTTAATGATAAAGGGGGGGGTGTCTTAGACTTTAAGTCCCTGGGCTGTCGCACTGATGAGGACCTGTTAAGGAAACTGCTGAAAAAGGAGCAGTAGAGACCGCGCTTCCTGAGGAGACCCAGGAGGATCAACTTAGTCGTCAGTGTCCTTGTACCTCCACGGCACCTCGCTGTGGTTCAACAGCGCCGGAGGAGCCGAGGAGGCGGCGCTGCGGAGGGTCATTAACCCCCGCCGGCGAGCCGACCGGTTGCTCGCTGCCGCCTCTTGAGGACATGCAGAACATGCGCTGCCTCAGGAGAGGACACAGCGTCCTCGGAGATCCATACAACCCTGCTCGCCACCTTTTTTGAACTCTCGGGGGGAGATGCTTTAGAACAATCAAAGCAGGAACAGACTGAAAAAACAGCTTTTACCCCACACCCCAAGCTTTTAACTTTCGTGGTTTAACCGGAATTGGGGTTTTTTTTTTGTTGCACCAAATCTAAATGCTGCTACCTCAATTTTGACAATTTATATGCAACATTACCATAATGTGTGTTTCTTTCTGTCTCAAAGGTACTGGCCACGTCCACCAGGTGTGTCCATTCCAGGGGACTGTCCCTGTCAGAAGATGGGAGGGGCATCAGCTCTGGTGGGAGGGGCCCACGATGACGCTCAACCAAGTCCACCAATGATGTGTCGGATGCCGACAGGTCACCTGTGCAGAAACGAAGGTGTCGATGTAACGATCTGAAGCTATTCCCCTCAGTTGCAAGTTGTTCTTTCTGGAATGTAACGGATCCATCTATAATGGGTGAATCTATAAAACTTTTCATTTCACCTCGCAGAGCTGCAGAAGCTGCATGACCTGACGTGCTCAAGAATACACGGCTAGACATACAGAACACCTCAACACGGGCACTTACAGCCTTTGTCCTCATTCTTACCGTGGAGTTTGACTCCCAACTTGTAAGAGGGCCGTCGGAGAGGAACACCTCGGGTAGTGGGTGAGCGTGGGAGTGTGGAGCAGCTGAATAGAACATCACTGCCGAGTGTGGGCTCAGTCACTGAGTCACTCAAGGAAGGCAGGCGCTGGCCACGATAGATGCTCTCATCTGACAGGGTGCGATGTAGCGAGCGCCGGTGGCTGCTGGGTTGCGCCGATGGCGACTTCTGGCTGTGCTGCATGAGGACGTGTTTGTAAATGTTCCAACAATTAGAACGGCGTGATCTATTGCTGTTGTATTCGTTGGCAAAAGGTACGTGTTGGAACGTGTACTGGATTTGATGAAGGTCATGAAGCTTATCAGAGGATTCTTGCGTAAAAAGAATTGATTTTGCATGAAACGCGAGAACAGCGGCAGGCGAACCTTTTCCTTGTGTCTCCGTGGGGGTGGCGGGCTGTCTGGGGCGCTGTGTCGCTTCACATCTTCCTCCATAGTAGATTTGGCATGGGGCTGGGGTGAGTGCATGTCACGAAGGGATGGCCTTGGTGCTGGGATCGCCTCCACACCGCTCTCTCCTGGAGACTTCCTACAATATGACAAGACCCAAGTTGTTTATTTATTACCTAATTTGTAACGATCAGACTTTTAAGCAAGAGAATGCACAAGATTCACATTATCGTTCTATTCTATTCTGCTTAACCACAAGAGGGCAATCTTGTAGTATGCGTATAATTGATTTCAAGAGAGAGATGCCACATTGGGTGGATGTAAACCAGGACTGAATGTTCAGCAGCTTCAGAATAAATACCACTGAGTTGGCAATTCAACACATGAGGAGGCAGAAAGAGAATACCGCACTTTCGCACACTGAAAAAAATTATTTGTCACCTCTGACAATCAACAACTAAATGTATTACAATGGCAACAGGAGTGCTGTTGGGACTGTGAGTAAGCTGTACAACCTATGGCGATCCGTGAAAATCAGGTTTGATGCGGCTTACCACATGTGCCAACATAATCAGTCAAAAAGCTGCATGCTCAGCTCCTTAAGTAAAATCGATCACTTTTTTTTTTTTTTTCCCTTACTTGCGCGTATCTCCAAAATCAACAGAATTAATGGTGGAACCCGGCTTTCTCCAGCCAATCAGATACTTGGACTGAGCTCCTTGGCGAGGGTAAAAGCTCTTGGGCCCAGGGGATGCTGAGGACTGGGATGAAGGGGAGGTGGCAGAAGAGGAACATTCCTCTCTTGGGGTGCTGTGTCCTGAGTGCCTGGCACTAAAAGAGGGAAGAGAGTGAAAACAATTGCTCATCTTGGGAATGAGTCCAGAACAAAAGTAATTGTGTCAATGTATACAGTACAAAAAAAACCCAAAAGCATCATCATCCAAATCCAAAACCAATTTATAGCAAAAACATTACAGTAAACAGAAATTATAACCTGTATGACACAATGATTGATTCCAAAAGCAATTTAAATGCTAATACTCAAGTAATTATCTTCTTTAATTATCTTCTTTTAACTTTAATCAAATGGATTACACTGACACTAGATGTAATAATAATCTCTCACTCACACCTGCTCATATTTGCACACCCTAGTGTCTTCAGATATGCACCAGTATGGAAATATTGCTCTGTGATGACAAATGTGTTTTAGCCCTGCCAATCTGCCCAGGATTCAGCAGGCAGGGATTATGTGCACAACACCTATGTTGACAATTTCTTCTTTTTTTTTTTTTTTTTTTTTTTTTTTACTGCTGAGAAAAGCGAGACCTTGGTGTTGTCAAACAGAACCTGGTTAAAAATGAGTTCAAGAAGAATTCAACTTAACTGATAGCTCACAATGACACTTCATTTCCCACTTCAGTCTGAAGGTAATATATTTGGTAACAAGTGGATACAGTCCACTGATAGCAGTTATTTAATTAACTTGAAGACATTTCAAATGTTTGTACTGTGTAGCATTACATTTAAATTTCAACTTATATGTATTTTATGACTTGTTAGTTCTGGGGGACACCGGGCCTGGTTTAAGGTGTAATAATGATTGTGTATAAATATATCACTATAATAAATCAAAGTACAACCTTGGGTGTGGTCCAGTGTCACTGAGGCTGTAGGTGCTGCTGTCTCTAATGAGGAGATGGGTCGGTGGGGTTCGGCCTGTCCCGTCAAGACTCCTTTCTCCGGGAGGACCTGAGGACTCAGCAGCAGCCGGAGACCTCTCCAGCATCCTGCGGCCTCCTTCAGTGGGACTGTGCCATGGAGACACCGACCTCTCCCTGCCCTCTCTGCCTCCACTGGGGGCCAGCAGCGAGGTGGTGCTGCCATGATGAGAATGAGAGTGGGAATGGTGAGGGCCTCCGAAGGAGCTGGTGTCAATTCCACTGTCGGCCGACGCGCCCTGAAGGTAACCTCCTCCTCCAAGTCCGTTGGGCTCCGCTTCGGCCTGGTCGCCACTGGAGCCGCCACCCACACCCATTTCATACCATTTATCACTGTCACTGTGGCCCCCACTGGAAGTTGTGCTGGATAGAGTGTTACTGCCGGAGTGTCCGGAGTAAGGGCCGTCCGACTGCAGCCCCCCCTACCAAAAAAAAAAAAAAAAAAAAAAGTTATGTATATTCTGAATTGTAATAGTGGATAAACATAGATAATAACAGATGTAACATCTGACCTGGCTGCCTTTCTTTGGGGAGAGGTGGATGACCTGCTCCTGCCTCTGGATGCGAGGACCACCAGAGTAGCCTGGACCTGATTTGGACACTGGGGCTTCTGGAAAAAATAAACAAAGCTGCTGCTACACACAAACTCTGAAGGAGAAACAAATTTGAACGTCCAAATACTAGACTTTTCCTCTTCCCGCACAAACTACAGCGCATGCTTCCAAGAAGACTACAACGCCGACATTCTGCCTTTGCTGCATCCATGAATGTACCGCAGATCATGTCATCAAGTGCATCAACGCTAAATCTGTCCCCGGATAGTCCCTGCGAGCTTAGTTTTTTTTTTTTTTCAGGGAAAGCCGTGTTACATGAGGATACGTATTTGTGTCCTGCAGCAAAACTCAGGGTACAAACGGGAGTGTTGTGTATTTGTCTAGATGTTATGCAGCATTATATGCAGAGTACGCAAATAATGACTAAAGCACCATAAGGGGGAGAGCTAAGGGAGGTATAGCATCTGCTGTGGGAAATCTAGTAACGTAGGGAGCTCCTCTTTATCTACTTAAATATTAATGATGCTGCAGAGCAGTATATACAATTTTCTGTACTGATTAAGATTTGTTCAAAGCGTGTATTCATACTGTTAATATGTATGCAAACCTATAGCATTCATTTAACTATACATTGTGGGGAAGGGGGGGTTGAAATGTGAAGTTTTAGAGGAACATCAAAAGAAATCATGTGACTACAGAGTCTGTGGAAAGATGCAGCAGCATAACTAATTATTACTCTAAAGTCAGTCCCTATAGACTGTGTGTAGGGCTGCAGTGCTGTTCTGATTTTCAACAAATCAAACATGCAAAGTAAGAATCCTGGCCTCTGTATGACTTGTGTTATTTATAGATGGAGCCCTGCCACATCATTCCACCGAATACTAAAAGGTCAAGAGAGTAAAAATGAAAGGAAGTGGAAAGGACAGAACCCCAAACCGCAAAGACAACAAAGTGGACTCTGAAGGGCTGAATACTTGGCTGACAAGAAGTTGGCCCGCTGCATTGTTCCACAGGGTACCACAGAAGACACAAGTGCTATAAAGAAAATGCAGAAAATGAGAGACTAGTGCTCAGGCTGTGATTGTGGCTCTCGGGGACAGGTTGAGCGGATAGCTGAAAGTAGACTGTGTCAACAATCAAACCCAGCAATATCCTACTTAGAATTAGAGCAGCAAGAGGTTTTCTCTGGTTTTCAAAGACGCAAGAACCTTTTAAAGTACAGGGGCTCATTTGTACTCATTTGTACCTTACATAAGGCAAGGTACAATTGAGTACAATGATGAACAACAGGTAAATAGCTCTCAGAAAGAAAGACAGCAGTAGAGAGTAAGGAAACCAACCAGGCTGAAAGGAAGGAAAAGAGCACGAAGAAGTTTGATTAACTCTGTACACTGACAGTAATGAAAAGAATGTCTCCCTTTTCCTTTTTTTTTCAGACTTTAACAAGATGTAGGAATGAGAGTCCTACACTATTTAAACCTTTGATTAACTGCCACATTGATTTGTTTGTCTCACTGAGTCAAACCTTTTGTGCATTTCCGTGAATGGGTTAGTCATTTATAGCCCGCAGAAGAGGTCCAGAAAAAGAAAAAACAAATGAGGGGGAGGAAGAAGGAAAGTGAATGTTGTCAAAGCTTTCCTGATGGCAAACATCTACATTAAAATGACTGGTTTCGTTGTTCATTTAAGGGCTGTGCAGCCACTGACACACCAGATGTTTCAAACCCATATAAAGCATCACATATGTAACACAACAAACACTGATACTGTTCCTATCATTTACCTGTGGAGCCTCTCTCAGACCCGCCCCCTTCCTCCATTCGTGACCAATTAGGGGTAGACTTTCCACTGGAGCCACTCTCCGCCACCACCTCTCGCCTCTCTGCGGGCATCGGAGAGTGTCGATTGCCCACAAACCTGAGTGCACAAGAGTGAAGTCACTCTCGTGTTTTATGCAGCTGGGTTTTTCTGCAGAGCTAAAATTGACAGAATGACAAAAAGACCTTTTCTCACAACCTGTAGTGTTTAGAAGATGAAATATGAACGGCAACCGTCAGGGGCAAAGACACAGTGATACGCTAACACTCTACTGTTACAATGACGATTCTCGTCTCTCCATTCGAGTCTTCAGAGAACATTTTACATTAAGTTACTTTTTCATTGAGAGGAAATGATTAACGAGTCTGAGTGTCAGAGAATGAATGTTGTTTTGTTTGATACGGCACGCTGTTGTTTTCAAAGGAGATCCAGCCACAGACTGTCACGACCCCGACCCTCCTTACTGCTCAGGCATCGACTTCTGCCTCCAGTGAGCGGAGCTTCCAGAAGCATCACTGGAACATGACAGGTTGCTGGGTGAGCTGCGATTGTGAGGCGAGCGCCCAAGTGCCAAGGAAGAGGCCAGGCTGTAGTTTTCACTGCCAGGAGACACCCTGATTTATGAACAAACACATGCACATACAGGAGTTATGGGGATTCACAAGCAGCGAAATATGTTGGTAAGAAAATATCACAAAACGCTACTTTATAGTGAATAATTTTTTTTTTTTTTTCGATTACAGTTCCTGCAGTATAAAAACTAAAACCTTACCTTACACCTCAAAAGCTTTGTTTAATTTTTAATGTTTTTTTTTTTTGTTGTTGTTGTTTTATGTGCTTCAGCATTAACATTAATCACATTTCAAAAATGAATCCAACCTCTTCGTGTCCAGCGGACGTCCATCGCTGCTGACGCTGCGTGGGATGACTGCGCCCCTCTCCAGTCTCTCAGCTGAGAGGGTCTTCCCCACTGAGCTGCCCAGGCTGATGGCCCGGTTGGGAGTGTGGGGCTGCGGCGAAGCGGTCAGTGACTGCTGAGGGCTGCTGGATGTTCTCTGCCACTTGTTGTTGTTGCTGCGGAAGGGGAACTTGTATTCAAACGAGCCACTGTCGCTGCTGCTTCCCTTGTATTCCGACACCGGCATCCGATATAACTCCGAACACCCCCTGGGGACAAGTAGAAGGGGCCGTTTTAGTTGACAGGCAAGGGCTGTCTGTCTCTGAAAAGGTTGGTTTGAGACTTCTTCTGTTGCTTAGACTGTCAAAACTCTTAAAAGCACACACTTATATAATGTCTATGTTCCAACATTTGCCTACCTGCGAGGGGTGGCGTCATCATGTGGTGGGATGATGACAACACGCACAGTGACAGTAGTCCTCAGGAGGTCAATCATCTGTTCGTGGGTCAGTGTCGCCACGGCAACTTTGCAGATTTCAACCAGTCGGCTTCCTTGTCGCAGACCAGCCTGCCAGGCGTACCCATACGGCTCAACCTGTGATAAGGTTTGTCTTGATTACATCTCCACACAGCCATTAGTTTAATACCAATGGTGTTTAGCCCCGGCTTTCCATTATCCGGAAAATGCCGGGCTTTGAATGGTAAAATCTGTAGTAGTGCAGTATTTTTTAAGTCCTCCAGTAAAAATGTCAAGTGAAAATATCCCCTCCAGAAAAGCACTTTTAGAGCACAGACTTCTGCCAAGCACCTAATTTCCCCACATATTGTGACTTAATAACCCCAATAACACACCAGCTTTGAGCCACAAAAGAAGACATAATTGAATATAATATTTCCCATCCAGAGGAGTTTTTGTCCGGATATTTGTGCCCCTACTACACTACTATGTACGTTGTGTTCCGCCATCCGGCAAAAATAGAGGTCCTGTGGAATGACGGAGCTGGGGCGGAGTCGGAATGCCACAGAGCCGCATCCGGTGCACACACCCGCATAGATTTGAATGGAAATGTATCAGCTTCGCTGTCGTTGTGGAGTAAAGAATGAATGCAACTGGAATGCAATTCGAATGCAACCGGTGCGTTATCAGGGTAACACCCAAAATGGTACTCTAAAATGTCACCAAAATTCAATTCTGTTCCTTGTCCCATGGTCAACATTTGCAGAGAGACTCTTTAACATTTAATTATTTTAATTGAGCTGGTGTGTACTTCATTGCAGCAAAAACCCATAACAAGTAATGTCATACGCCGGAAACATGTTAAGGGATGTTTTTTCAGTTTGTTTTCACAATTTTTATTGTATCCATCTTTCAAAAACATAGAGCAAAGGGACTTTATTTAATTACAATTTGGTAGTAAATCTTGTTATTAAAATTGTAGTCCAGATGTGATTTTAATTCGTTCCTGTTAGAAGACCGCTGGCCTGTGCAATATGTATTATGTGTGTCAGTTGATGTCTCACATTTTGTTATGTGACATCCAGCGTTTATCTGATTATGACCAAAATAACTCCGAGTTATGAAGGGATTTTAATGACATTTCCAGGAAATGTACCAAGGAAGAGATTTTAATATTGTGAATTCTGGACGGAGTTTGACCATTAATCTTCCAAAGATAAAATCAAGGGATCAAGGAGCTTTAATCATAATGCAACCTACTATGTCATATAACCTTATTACTACCTATACAGTATCTCTACTATGCTATGAGTGTAAGTCACAATATGTGGGGAGATTACCTGCTTGATGGGAGTCTGTGCACTTTGTCCAGTAAATTGAGAACATGCCAGCCACATTGTCTGGTGCCATTTTTTTCTAGTGGAAACCCTGGTTTAGCCACTTGAACCTTAAATTATTATCATTGATGATCAATGTCAATAGAAAAGGATTTCTACAATTAAGAGAGTGACTGATAGCAATTATAAAATAGAAGCTGATGAAACAGTGATAAACCAAATCAAGTATACTTAAACCTAGTGTAGTAACTTTTTTCTCCTGAATAAACTTCATTGTTTAATTCAATCAGAGGGTTTGAGCTATTTGGAGAAATCTACCTCAGCCACGATGCCTTCATAGTTCACATGGAAGCCAAGCTGCCCCAGGCCATTTCGCCGCAGCGTCATCTCTGACGTCTCACAGCCTTTGGTCAGGAACTGTGCATGAACATGGCAGAAAAAAAAAAATCAAATCAACATTGTTCCTGTTACATTTCAATGTTGGGGGGAAAGGAAATCCCGTGATGCCCCTGTAATCAGTTGTCAAATTAGGTTACTTGAGGGCCGAGGAGTTTACTGTAGCTCTGAGTAAAAACAGGGATGCAGCACCTTATTACAGCTTTGGAATTAAAGCATATTCAATATCCAGACTTTCATGTCTGATTGTGTTGATTGCCATTTAATTTAGGTAAAAAAAAAAAAACCTTGTGGCATCTAAATATGTGTTTGCAGCATCTCAGACTATGCATGGTAACATCATTTCCAGCTTGTCGCAAAGAAGACATTCTAATTTTGCTAAAGAGCAGCGCAACCCACCCCTCCCAAACCTATGTGAAAGGTTACAAAATGTTCACTGGCAAAGCGGAAATAGCAGACATTCATCAAAAGACATAACAATAAAACCACATGTAAGATTCTTTTCTTTTCTTGCTTTTGATTGTACACCATTCCTGGCCTTGCCTTTCGGTGGGAGCTTGACGGTATGGCACCACTTCAAAAAAGGACATTAGAACAAGAAACTGAGCGGAATTGTTAGGATGCTCTCTGATGTTTCTAATGTGTGCGTGGGCGCTAGGAGAGTGCATGAAAAAAGGGAACAATCAAGAGCAAATTGAAACAAATGATGAAGACTTTGTGTTTTCAGTTATTTTAGCGTGTATAAATCCCAGTTACATTAATGCATGTCTGCATCACTCATTTGCTCTCTACAAGTATCTCACACACACACTATTCTGAAGTAGCGATGATTACATAAACCACCACCTTTTTTTCTACCCAGTTTCCATGGAAACAGCTAAGGAAAAGACAGCACTACTTCACTGTTTGTGTAGGTGTATAAGCCTTTATAAGAATGTTGGCAGAGGTGTTTCAAAAATACTCCCCCAATAAGCCTGTAATGAAATGACGGCTTTAGCCTGTCCACAAAGAAATTTGTGTCATTTTGGCAGTCTGACAGGCAACAATGCCTCGTACAAAAGAGCGGGCGAGGTCATTCATGAGCAGACAAAGGTTTTGCTCTGTGATGTTTTTTGTCAGAGGCTGCCTGCTAAAATGAATAAATATGTCAACTCACCCAATATTTGATCTCTCAACAAACACATAGGCTGTGCCAACCAGCTGTTTATTTGTCAGAGTCAACAATATGAGAGCGTGGTTTCAAAATGCATCACGGAACATGGACTTGCAACTAAATCTGGCAACGACCGATGATCAACTGCATTTGAATTTGTGTGTGTGTGCGTGTTGTCTAACCTCTAGACGTTTGACCACCTCCTTGAAATCTTCAGTATTGTTACCGACACTCCTCAGAGAGACACTGTCTCCACGTTCATAGAAAATCCGCAAAGAGGCAGGGCTGCACGGCGTCCAGCCAATCACATCCTTTGTGGCACAGTTGAAGATGACAGACTTGCCCTCTTGATCCACCAAGATTAGAAATTCGTTTGAAATAGCTAGAAGGGCCTCGAGCTCGCCCCCAGACCCGTGATCTTCGGCATGGACTGGCCAGGTCACTGCCCCCAGGCTGCGCAGCTCTGCCCCCAAGTACGGTCGGCTTTTCTCTTTCTTCTTGTGGGCGAGAGAGATGAAAGGGAACTTTCCCGAGGGATCAATGGGCGTGCTGGTAGTGTGGCGCTCAGCGAGGTCGCGTAGGTACTCCTGGCGCGTTCGCGTGGCCATAGCACAGAACTTGTGTGATTTGTGAGCGGCATTTTCTGCATTGATGACCTTTGCCAGGAGGAAGTCTCGGAACACGGAGGACTTGGGAAAAGTCACACCTTCGGGAATGACGGGGCCAAAGGAGGGCACATCTTTGGAGCGTGTGACCGCCACACTGCATGGGTTGACAAAAATGAGCCATTAGCAAAACACTTGGAAAATACAGTTCACAAATTCACAAATCTCCAATTCCAGTTTTGGCCAACGCATTGACAATTTTTTTCCCCTACATTCAGAAAACAAGCCAAACATCGGATCTACATGAAATAATGAAATCAAAATCCAGTTCAAAAATCTGATATGGTCCACTTGGCCCTGCAGTATGACAGCAGTTATTGAGAGACTATTATGATGATACATCATTAATGCTGAGGTGTGTGCATGATTTTACAAAGCTAATTTCAAAGGGATATTTAAAATAATTTTCATTCACATTCACTATATATCATGACACACATGGTGACACACTGTCACAAAAAACAGGATGATAAAAGTTAATGAGCTATATCTTCATGTCCAGCCTGCAGCGCCCCCCCAGGTGTCTTTCAGAAGCTTGTACAATCAGAAAAGACTGGGGCAGAAAGAAATGTATTCAGAAAAGACTGGGGTAGAAAGAAATGTATTGATACATACAGATATATGTCGTCAAACTTTTTAAAATGTCCTAATATAGATGAATATCTCCATAAGAAAGAAATATCAGCACGTCTGTGGTTATATGACAGCTATCTTTGCCCTGTACACTTAATTTCTGGGGTCTCTACCCCCTTTTCCCTCTAGCCTCCCGTGTTTCATTCTTTATGTCGCTGGTATGGCCATCTGAGGCTGTTTGCTGTCTCTGGTATGTCAGGAACTCAGCTGAGCAGCCATGGAAATGAAGGAGAGGCAGCAGGGAGGAGGAGGGATGTGTGCAACTCTAAATCTCCTCCCAATGTAATAGTGAAAAGGAGAAGAAGAGGACGAAGGCCATGTCTAGGAAACAAGTTAATGGTTGCTTTGTGGGAAAAACACTTTATTTTGGTTATGCAAGAAAAAAAAATAACAGGGCTTTTGGAATGTTTAAAAAAAATTCGAAGGAAATAAATAAAACTATTTCAAATCCTCAATTTTGTATTGATTAAAATAGCTTCATCACATACTTTCTCCCAGGTGATAATTACAAGGTAAAAGGAAGTCAGTTCCCTCATCACACACACACACACACACATACATACACACACACACACACACACACACACACACACACACCACCCTGATGACATGCATCAAAACACATGTTGAAACTAGGATTACTCACTCTGTCTAATAAGCACATACTTCCTAAGACACTTGGTCCTCAGTTCAGACAGGGTGTCCCCTTACAGAACCATCAAATTAATGACAGCTGCTTTGATGCATACCAGACAGATGCAAACGGAAGATTCCTTTCATTTTGTTGAAAACTAATTGAGAGTGACCACAGCTAAATTAAACTGAAATTAAAAGTAACTGACATGGAAGCCTCAGATAGAGAATCATGAATGATATCAGAGGCATTGTGCAACATTGTACGACACCTCTATGTGCTGGCACTAAAGTCTGAGACACATCAACAATAGCCTAGCCAAGGAAGCATAACTCTTTATGACATATATTTATGTCACTACAATAGGCCATTTAGCATGAACATTCCAGGTCCGATGCCAATAGGTGGTGCTAGTCTGAGTATGGTATTTGAAAAGGGCAGCCAGAAGCCATGAAGATATAAATTATAAACTACAAGCATGTGAGCTCAGAGTATTTCTCCTGGCCTCCCTCTCACCACAAACTGTTTTGGAATAAGTCGAGAATTACAGTGAGAAAGACGAAACTAATGCTGCTAACACCAGGGTGGGTGCATGCTCCCCAGGCATCATTTGATTGGTTTAGTCACTTTGGTTAGTATTTTCAAACACAGAGGGCTAATACTGGTGCACTAATGGACAGACAAAAAAAAAACAAAAAAAAAAACGTTTTTAACAACTTTGACAGACAGGTACAAGCTGGCTTGGCTGGAAGACCTTCAGTAAGGCCAGACTGACGATTGTTAGTTTAGCCGTGTTCCTGCTTTAAGTGAAAAGGTGGACGTGTGAAAGCTGCGGAAACGAAACAGAGAGAACATGAAAAGCTGAATGTCCGGCAAAAAGGGGACTGAGTGAGAAAAAAGGTTGGGGGGGCGACAAAGAAAATGTCAAAAAAAAAAAAAAAAGAGGAAGGACAATGCTGTGCAGCGGAGCTTGCTGGCCTGTACAACTGCTGCATGATCCGCATGGCAGGAGGCTTGGCAGGGAAAATGAAAGACTGCATTCCTGTGGTTTCAGTGATTTGTGGTCTTATAAATATCTAGTGTGTGGGCAGTACCGCTCTTCCAGTATCCGCGACCTGCTGCCCACCAAGGCAAGGCAAGAAAAAGAATCAAGTCAAAATCTATTGGAGTAGGTGGCTCAGAGGTGTACTCTCTGCAAGTGTGTGGGTGTCAGGAAGGTACGTACATCATGTTTGGGACAACTAGTCTGTGTTCAACGGCATTTAGCTTTACATGGTGGCTTCAGCACCTGCAGCAGCTCCAGGCATGTGAGACGACATCCAGTTAGAGATTTGGATTAAATTGCCGCTTATAAAGCTTCCATCTATAGATCCCCAAATCTTTGCATGTAAGGCATTGAATTGTCATGCAGCATTGGAATTACTTACACAAGCATTGGTAACACAGGTATGTCTTCTCAGTCCAAAAGGAAGATCAATTTAATCAAATGTGCACTTATCTTAAGATTCACATTAGTCATGGAGTCACTATTATATCATTCTACAGGATGTTTGTCTGGAGTAATAAAACAGTACTTCAATAACTGTGGTTGATGTCTCTATGGAAACAGAGACCTACAGTGAATCCATTTTCAACAAATATACAAGCCAAAAATGGCCATAGTTAAGTTCACTTCACCACTAATAAAAACACGTTACTCCACCCTTCTAGACTTGTTAACAGGAGAATGGTTTCTCACGGTACGGAGGGAAACAGGTTCTAATTTTAAATAATAAAAATTATAAATAATTAAATAATAAAAGACCATGTCAGTGATCACATTCAGACTTGGTAGGCAAAACGCACCAATTAGGGCAGCGAAAAAGGCTGAATAATGTAAGAAAAAAAAGGAAATGGAGCTCACGGTTTGTGTGAATATGTGTAGTCCCTCGAGACATAATTCAGAAGTCGCACAGGTTGTTTAAAAGTGAATTAAAACAGCCATTACAGAGAGAGCAACAGGGAAAAGTCACACTGCGCGCAATTTCAGACAACACTGGACAGGGGTTAGTATAAAGAAAGACAACCAATTGTCCTCTGCAACTGGACAGTCAAACACAAAAGAGGAGGTTTTTTTTAACTCTCTTAAAGTGCCATCCTTTTGTATATCATATTAAACACGTGTCTTTGGTAAAACCGTGAGCAATAAAGAGGCCTCTCAACAGTCAGAGCCTCCTCTGTGATGGAGTGATGGTGCCGCAAAAGGCAATGAGAGGCGGCTGATAAGAGCATTATTGTATCAAACTGATTCATGTGGGAAAGTCTGTATAGTCAACGTAGACAGTTTCATGTAGAGCACTCATGTCCGTTAAAGCTGATGACCCTATAAATCATCACCCTACTGTGTGTTTGGGTGGAAAACATTGCTTCTACTACATTTTACAGATATGCATTTTCTGCCATTGTTTCCTGTGATGCCAGATTTCTTTTGTGTATTTATGATCTGGATTTCTGTGCTGATCCTCTGCACACACACAAATAAAAGAACAAGACTCTCTTGAAGAAGATGCATGCCTCACCTGTACGAGCAGATGTCGGAACAGGGGTTATGAGCGCGCACAATCACGAAGACATGCTGAAAGTGTGAGCGGATGTTTTTGGGGGTGAAAGGGAGCGCTCCAGGCTCTTGGAACACGATAGTGACAATGTCGTTTCCAATATGACGCTTCCGCAGTAACTGGAAAAATATGGAAATTGCATCTGTTAATCCTGCGCATCATGTTTTAAAATAAACATATATATTTACTAGAAAAACTTTGATCTTTGGACAGCCAAAGGCCTTCTGGAATCTGGAACATCACTAAAATTGAATAATTTCTTCCATGGCCTATTATCAACATTTCCTGAAAATTCCATTAAATTCTGTTCGTGACTTTTTTGGGTTTTTTTTTTTGATAACGGACAGATAACAGACAGATAACAGAAAGACAAACACAAGCTATCACATAACCTGCCTTTTTTTAAATGAGATGCTTTATGCAGTGTGTTACTTATACAACTACTACAAACATATACCTTATTGCTCAACTTAAGCCTTATTTTTTTTAAAAAGAAACATACCTGTTGCTTGTTGTTGGGTGTGTATGGCAGCATGGTAGAAACATGGAACATGATTTCATAATCCTTATAATTGGTGTGCAAAGAGTGGGTTCCAGTTGAATCAGCTGAAGAAGATAAAATCAAGCATTTATATTACACAATGTTAAAAACAGAGACAACTAGAAAAGCCCTTGGAGAGTGTAGAACTCCACCAGTGTTATCTACTTTATTGGATTCACTAATCAAAACCATTCCATTTCCAATTAGAATACTCTTGATATCAAAGAAACATAAACCGTAAACCTCCTTGGTGGTGGTGATAAAGGCAAAAACGCTTTTTACATTTTATGTCATACCCTCTTCATCCGGAAATATTTATTACTTCATTTTTCTAATTTGGTAATTTAACATGTTAATATACAAAAGCACCATCATTATTAAACTTATCATTTGCAACAATATTAAATCTAATGTTTAGTGCTAATAAAAATGAATTTAATATTAATAAGTCATTTAGGTCAAATCTTGTAACCACAACCTTGGGTTAAGATACATTACCTAAAAACACATCACAATATATTGTGATAGATTACAAAGCACTGCCACCTAAACTTCGGTCCATGAGCATCCATACAGGCCATAATTTGTGATATCATACACGATGCTGCTTTGAGTGCAATTTAAATTTCACAGCTTCTGGGCAGACACTTAGATGATACCAAAGGAAGAGTATGAAAGCAATCATTTACTATACTTCTTTCCCAAATGCAGACCATAGACTTTACCTGGTAGTTATGGTGAAAAAACACAAATTGACTCTTTTGCATCAACAAAGTCTACTGTTTTGGAAAATCTATGATTTCTCCATTAACTACAATGCAGATGGAAAAGCCGGTTGGGATAAATCCACATTCCGGAACTGTACAACTGCCACTGGATATAAAGCCAGCTGTTCATCTGGAGATATTTAGTGCAACTGAAGTGTCCTAGTTGCAACCAATCTATTGTTTAGGGGGTGGGGAGATTCATGAAAAGACATTGGCTAAGTACAAGTTAGTACTGATTTTGCAACCATGCACAAAACAGAGACAAAGTACAGACAGAAGTAGACGTTTATGCAAAGGTGGTAGAGCAATGTCATTATTATTTTACAAGCAAATCTGTATGGTGAATATAAAATGTTCTGTTCCTTGTTTACTTGGTAACAGTTTCTAAAGTACAAGTTATTTTTAGCCTGCAGTTGAATAATGTTTTAGATTCAGTGTCAGTATGAGTGCACATACTCTTAGTGTCCAGCTGGGCCCGGTACTTGGTGAAACCTTTGAGTCTAATTCTCTCCCCAAGGAGATTAAGGAACTCCTCCAGGGCAGGACCGGCAGATTCATTGTTGTACATCTCTTCCTCGCTACTCTGGCCAGCCATGCAGTACATTATCCCAACTTTTCGCTGGAAACTCAGCTGTGGACAGAACAGAGGTTTTTGCAACGAAAAAGTCTCGGTCAGAGTGAGAATCATGACATTTTCAGAATATCTCACTGGCATTTGGGTTGTTATTGCAGTGACTGATTTCCCAGGTAAATATGTTGACACTTGAGGGGTGTTTTGTGAGGTGCGCAAATATCTTTTTTTTTAACCATTTGTCGAGCTGTGAGTTTGTATAGTTGAGGTATGACAAGTCTCCAAAAAAATTAAAGTAAAAAACAAATTACCCAATTAATATTATGCTACCTGATAAAACACTCCCTTTTTAGTTAACATTAAGAAACAAAAAAATGCCTACCACATATTTTGGAGTATGTTGTTTTACTTCAATATTTAAAACTTTATATATTTTATAATATATATATATTTGGAAGTACAACACTATATCATCTCAATCTACTTACCCCTTGCTCATCTAATTTCATTAGCTGGTCAGTGACCTTGGGTGTATTTAGTGCCAGGCGCAGACAGTGGACGTTCAGCTCTGGCACAAGGTATTCCAGTACCTCTTTTAGAGGCAAGCCACGAGCTTGCCCATGCTTTGACGTGGAAGGCACTACATCTTCTAGGATGGAGCCCCTGAGAGTATTGAGCTGTATACAGCAAATGAAATGATGAAGAGAGAAATACCAAGTGGTACGAGCAGTAATAGCTGTTGGGATTGTGTATTGTGACTTATTGTGCAATTACATCATAAAGCTGTGTGAAATAATTCTTTTGCTAATGTGAAGAAAAAGTGTGAAGAACCACGATGTACTAACACGAGCCTGGAAAGGATTTGGGTTGATAAGTAACAAGGTTTGTAGTTCCACTACAAATAGGCCTAATACATTCACCAGATAAAATAGGTGAACTCTTATGTTTGCAGTTGCATGGATTGAAAAGAAATTCAGAGATGACTAATATATCATGTACCAGGGCATGTAGATGCCTTGATATTGGCATCAAAAGTTAAAAAAGAGAAAAGAAGCACTCACTGAAGAGAGGTCCTTATCTATGTTAATGGCCAATGGACCATTTAACTTTTATATACGCTACTCACTCCTACACAGACATTGTCACACACATCAGTATGTAGGGGGGCAACAAGAGGCAAAGTAATGCAAGAGAGCACAACGCTTAGTCGTGCATCATCTCAAGAGACACAAGGGCCATTACTCTGGTGGGTTTCAAAACAAGAGCCTTGCTTTTCCTCCTCTACTCAAAAAAACCCCTTTTATTTCAGTCTCCTTCAACTACCAAATGGCAAGGCTGTGTCCTTCCCAGATAAAGACTGAAAACATAAAGACTGCTTCACTCTGTGTCTCTGTGTCTAGAAAAACAGAAGCAACAAAAAAATGTTTCACGAGAGGTTAAAAATGATTTTGGCATATTTGTGACCACTAAAAGTAATGAAGAGGCAAAACGAAATATACACAAAATATGCTGGTACAAAAGAACCCGAAAAAATAAGTCATTTTAATATGACATATAATAGAAAGCCGATGAGGCAATTTTATCATACCTCACTTGTTCTGAAGATGACCCTGTAGTTGTACTGCTGGCCATGCTCCTTTTGTTCATCCAACTTCTCCCTCCTCAGACTCACTGCCACTGGGCCAAGGTTCTCGTCTACACCAAGGTAGTTCCAGTGTTCTAGGGGTGAGGAATAATTCACCAGTTCACTGTATAGTCTTGTAACTTCATTGAAAGCATAATAACTGCATGCAAAACATTTTTTTCCATTACTAGCATTCCAATATTATTAAGCATATAACAAGCACATAACACTTTCTTATCAGAATGAAGTTTGTTTGGCTCAAAAGCAACTGGAATTTAGAATTTGTCTTTAGTTCAAGAGGTTACATTTTTATGATGCCAAATCTACTCCGTCCCTCACCTCTGAGGTAGAAGTATTTCCGGTAGTAATAGGCTCCAAGGTCGACATGTTCTACTATGTATCTTTTAGACCTGTCAGCATGTTGGCTTTGCCCATCCTTGGATGCCTCTAACACAGCCACACCAGCATTGGTAAAGTGAGTAGTGAGGGTTGCATCCAAAGGTCCTTCATCATTGCTGCCAGAGGAATTGCTTGAACTCCCACCGCTACCAATGCTGCCCTGCTACAGAGTCGAACGACAGTGTAAATTAGCATTTAACCTTAAAATTCGGGCAACATCTTATCTATGGACAATGCAGAAAAGCTACCTGTTTAACTGGGCAGATGTTCCTCTCATCTTCTCCACCAATTTCATTTCTGAAACAAGGGCAGCTAAGAACAAGGTCATTGCTCTTGTCATCGCCAGGGTCCAAGACAGGGTTGGTGCCATGTCCACCAGTTCCCTCCTTACACAGCTCCTCTTGCGAACCACAGGGAGAGCCGAACATCCCGCTCTGATTGGAGGAAAGGGAGGATGTGGCCGAAGCAGAGGCAACAGCAGCAGCGGAGGCACCAGTAGTGGTGTTCTTGCGTTTTGATCCAGATTGCCTACTCTGGATGACCTCATTGAGGTCAAAAAGTACAGACTGGACGTCAAAATGGGCAAAACCTTTTTGGCATAACCAAGGTTTGGCAGCTGGACTACTTTCATCCCCTTTCCCTCCATCTTCAGCATCTGACCCCGCCCTTGACGTATCACCTTCTACCTTCACGCTGCGAAGCTTTCGGAATATTGACTCTCCACCTGTCTCGGACTTTGACCTCCTCTTTAACTGCTTCTCTCGTTCCTTCAGCCGACTGGCAGGACTACCCCTGACTGGACCTAATGGTCCGTCTGGCAGGTCCAGGGCAGCCTGTTTTACAGGGGCCACAGTAAGTAGCTCTGTTATCCTCTCTGGGGCTGGGCTTCGCTGATCAGGGGCCTCAGAGGACTGGTATCCCTTTAGCATGTCAAAGAAGCTCTCTCCTGATACTCCATGTTTATCTATAGATGAAGTGCTGCCATATTCCCGGTGCATGGGTGTCCACCCAGAAAAAGACCAGCCTTCATTGCCGTCACCATCCAGTTCGCTGATAGTAATGTCACTGTTACTGCGCTGTCGTATGCGCCTCATGCCTTTTCGAGGTGAGCCTAGATAGCCATCAGGTGACAAAAAGCGATTGTCTTTTCCTTTACTCTGAATTTTGTTCTTAAGTGTGTTGTGGATGTTGCGCAGCATGGATGAGTCCTGTGGGCTTATCAGGTGGCCCAGCTTAGCTGATAGATTGCTGTGTGCTGTGACAGCAGACCCAACTCCCCCTCCTCCACCACCACCACCGCTTACTCCACTTCCTCCTCCTCCTCCTCCTCCTACAAGTCTTTCTCTATCTCCACTTCCTGAACCCGAGGAGCTGGTGGTGTTAGTGGAGCTGGGTGAGTCCGTTTCAACAGTGATGTGCCACACGGCACCACCTCCTCCATCTTTCCGTGGAGGCCAATCAGCCACGCGAGCACGGACGCCCATTTTGGGAACACCCGGGTTGGTGCCGGTGGTGGAGGAAGAGGAGATGTGAGCACTTTCACTGCGGGGTGGTGGTGCCCCTCCATTAGGCAGTCGAAGGCGACGAGTATAGAATTCATCAGTAGCAGATACCGAGCCCCCAACTGAGCGTTCTGTTTGAGAACGCTTCAGACTTGTCATTTTGAGATGGGAAAAATGTGGGGACGGAAGATACGAAATGTTGGGGTCTTGATTAGAAGAGTAACATCATGGCCATTGAGCAAAGGGGTAAGACTGGCAGGCACACTGGATGCTAAAAAAAAGGGAAAAAGATACAATTAAGACCTAATGTCCGGCAGTCTTTTACAAATATTTAGAATCAGCTGTACACTATAAATAATACACTTACCAAGATGAGCTTAGATGAAAAGAAATATACAGATGATGATCTCCAGCTGAAGCTTCTAGAATGCCATTACAATTGCAAACATTTTAGCAGAGTTTACTTTATTCTGGACAGGACCCAGTCAGCATCTGAAAAAAAGCACAGAAAAAAGCAAGGAAAGTTCAAATTAGAGAATTTTTCATTTAGAAAACAATTCAGCAATTAGAGGGAGACTTTCTGCCAAACCCTAATTAGATATGGAATGGCTTCATAATAAACACAGTGAGCGTGCACACAATTTAGAGTATTGCTTTTAAGCTCCTAAATGTGCAGAACACTCTCTTCCTCAACCCTAAATCATAAATGTCCTAATGTATAAAAGCCTAGTGAAAAATAAAGAACATTCAGGATTACTTGTTCCCTGACATCCAAATTTCTGTAATTTAAGGTCCCTCTTAATTTTAAATATTTCCCAGGCAGGAATGAGAGTGTAACAACTGCATGGATTGTTATAAGTCTAAGAAGTAGAAAGACAAACGTAATAAGTGACATCTCCCATTTTACAGCTAGGCCATGCTGAGTGCATACTAAAAAGTGTATACTGTGTATATCGTAGTCATTTATTTCCAATTGCAGAAAAAAAATGAATAAAATAGAAAATTTACATTCACCAACAGACCAGAAGAAATGCTAGAAAAGTGCAATAAACCTTTTTTTTCTCCCCAGAAATCAGGGAGAACTTTCATGAAATTTAAGAAGGAATGGGAAAAAAACAGTGGTAGAGAAATAAATAGTAAGAATCCGATTGAGGAGGAGAACATTCTGTGTGTTGGTTGGGGACACTGAGAATTGAAAGAAATTGATTCTGTGTAGCTGTACTCTGTCCAATCTTGAAGTACAAAGACTGTAACCAATACTCACTCCATAGCCTTAACATATGTCTAAATGAGGTAAACTACATAAACTCAGGCAACACTGGAAAATGCTGGTGAGGTTGTGAGCTGAGAATTGCCCGGCGAACAATAATCGAGGTGGTTTCGGGCGCGCATCAGCTGAGGTAGCATCTACAGTAGTCACAGTCACGCAAAAGGTGCAATTAGTCACAGACACTTGACTTTTACTGATTATATCATTGGATAAGCATGGCGTGCAGTGAAAATTCTCAGAGGAAACTGTCGCAGATTAAAGAGTCCACCTTCAGTTCTTGTGTTATCAAGTTTTAACATCCACACATATCGTATCCAAGTGCAACTAAATGAGCTACTGCTATAACAAACACAACAACATACTACTTATTTTTTAACAAAATACATACTCCCAGAGCCTGACCCCCCCTCCCCCAACAAGCAAGTGGCAAGGAAAAAGACAGTTGGTTACACCAGCTGGTCACGAGACAAGTTGTTCCTATTGTGATGTCACTGCTGTTGGAACGTGACAAAAAGGCTTGAACCCCACCTCAAAATTCCTCAAGCATTCATTGATGCAAGTTGAAGCATGCACTACTACCCAAAACATCCATGTCAGTAGTAGATGGGGGCAATAAAGAGGCTTTCAGGAGGAAACACACTGAGGAAAGTGCAAACCCATGGGAGTTGTCTACCTGGTAGATCAGAAAACCCGGGGTTTTGCCACCCCTGTTCTGGTGCAGAGATACTTGGACATGCACAATATTAAGCTTGCAGTTTGTGTTATAGCTGAAGTGGGCTAGTATATGACCCATAGTGAATATATTTGTACAATTATGCACAAATAACATTGTGGATAATTAATATTTTTAACATTGTGAATTTAAAATGAGTCCTCTTTAAAACTGATTAAAGATAACAATTCTAGTTTATGCAGTAAGGTAGCAACTGAAGCTGAAAAATATAAAATGGATCTGGTTTACACCCATGTCCCTGTTTTTCTTGGCCTTTATAAAATAATCCCAGAGGTTTTTCCAGACTTTCCAGCAGCAAATCATCATTGTTTTGTTGGGTTGGGCATCTTCTTAATGAGGTGCTAGATCTTTTTATGTCCTCATGTCCTTTTCTAGAAGGTTCCTAAAGGTGTTGGCATCAGTGAGTTGACTTGACAAGTGAAATGAAAGGCTGGAGGGTTGTGTAGCAACCCCCCAAGAGGTGCCCAAAGCTGCAGGGTGGATGACATCATTTTCAGCCCACGTACAGCTAGCTTTAGATTGTTGTCAAGTACCTGGTGTACCAATGTGCATATAGTGTGACAATACATCTGCTCTACCAACGAACTGACAAAGAGGCCAACTGTGAACAATGAAAGGAAACCATTACAGGAAAAACCTGTTGAGACAGTGAATGCTTGCACTTCCAACAGTACAATACATCAGTGACTGGATTTATGCACATCACTTCTGCACTTTTAATTCAGCCAATTTTTATTTTCAGATTACAGCACTACATGTGCTGAATTGATTAATCAGGCTCCAAAGTATCTAAAAATCTTTCAATCACAGAACAAATCAAAATGTAAATTCCTACAACAGTCCTTCAGATAGAGGTAAAATGAATGAATAAACTAAAATTTAAAAAAACTCTCTCAAGAAATACTTGACATAATATAACCCAAGGAACACTTGGATAGAAACACGTTTTAAAATCTCTAATTTCAGATCGATTGCACACACAAAATTGTCCATAACTTACTCAATGTCATTTTGTTATCACACTGGGCTCAAGGTATCAGTCATGCACAGTCCTAGAATGTGGTGCAACAACTGCACACTAATCAAACTCTGCAAGCTTACACTTCCTGCCCCTCATGCTATGACCTTTGTTGACGCACAGGGGTCAGCATTCATCCAGTCAGTTTTAATTTAATTAAGATAGCTTCACAAAATAAATTCCCAACCACACATTTTAAAAACAGCAGAGGAACAGGGAATCTCTTTAATGGAATGAGTGCTGAGGCTGATGAGTCTGTAAAGAATATTAACTATTCTGAAGAATTAATGATTTTATTTCAAATCAGCATCAGCTTACTCTTCCTGTCTCTATATTCAGTAAATATTGGACCACGTTTGCCCTTAACTCATGCCCTGCGTTCATTTAACTGCAGCTTCTTACAAACAAAATATTCAAAATGGCAATGTAAGAAAGACATCTATATATCTATTATATTTGCATCATAAGGTAACCCCGCAAATAAAATAAGGCAAGTCAAGAAAAATAGCAGCATCAGGCATTGGTTGATGTTGTGACTGCTCTATGGAGTGCACTTTGGAAACAAAAGAGTATCATTAAAACAAGAACAGTCACTTATCAATATTGCACTCCTCTCTTATGATAAACAGGTTTTGAGAAAAAAAAACACATATCTTGTGCTTCAACTGCTGCACAATGTCTCTTTCAGTTTGAGGGAAAACAGCACAGAGCAGAATTGTGTGATGGAATGACTTGCAGTATTCTCCGGGTAAGTTCTAGTGTGTTGAAGGGCTTCTAATTAAATGCACCACCTCTGCTTTAGGGTCAATATGATTCAGTAGAGCTCGGGATTTGATAAATGTGAATATGTGGTAAAGTAAAGCTCCAGGAAGCTTCTTCTTTGGCTTACTGACCACTGAGACAGACTTTTTAAATCTTCCCGCAGAAAGTTCCAGACAACAAGGAGACAGAGAAGTCTAACAGCAACAGACTTTTTAAATATTATTTGAAATCTCTCTCATTTTTAGTAGTTATAGTAGCTTTTTATCTCAAATTGTCTGAGAGTAGAGAAATATCAAACCAAGGCAGAAAAATATAATGTTATTCTCTTTGAAAACTGCTAGGCCATTCAATGTGTTCTGACACTTTCAGAGTGAAATGGTAATTGTGTGGGAAAATGAATGTGTTTTGGCATTTCTCCTCTCCCAACAGAGCTTGACAGTGGGGTGGAAACTGTTCTCTACCTCATTTTATTATTGAACGGGGCTTTTTGGGTGCCCACTGTTGTCATCTTCTCTAATGTGTTTAACTGCAAACATGTTTTAAGTGTAGGGCTGCACAATATCAGTAAAGGCAATATGCTATAATACATTTCAGTGTTTGATCATCAACCAGCTCTTCATGTTTAAAACATGTCCTAACATGTACAGATTTGTAATCAAATGATTGGCATAAGTTGCTTTTAAAAAGCACCACCTCCCAAAACATGTTGTGCTTTTAAGTCATCTGGAGCTTGTGAAACGATTACATATGCAGTTTAACTTGGAAATGTCTTACATATGCTACTATTTTAACGAGGACAAATTCTCAATATATCCAACATTCCCTATCACGGAATGTATCAATGGTGAGATATGTAAAAAAAAGTGTGGGGAAAACACTGTAAATACTTTGGCCTAGTATTTCTTGGATGACAGCAAAAGAATAACAATACACATACGCTTTAGAAATATGTAAAACAGTCTTGCCTCACATGATTTAGACACCAATTCGATTTATATCATGCAGACTTCTAGCACGTTAAAAATCAAACAAACTAAAAAAGTAAAAAAAAAAGTAATGTATTAATAAATAATACCTTCTTATAGCTAAAATTGAAGTATGCTGTTTCTAGTTGAGTGTGAGAAGGATATATTTGCTTCAATTGTATTTATAACTGGAGCAGAAAATTCCAAAATAATGGGATATTCTGTCAGGGGAAAACAGTTAATGATAAAAAACAGAGACAGGTCTGCATATGAGACATGACATGTCAGTGTTCCTAAATGCTAGAGCAACACAGCTGAAAAGCATTGTCAGCATACCTGAAAATTAGGACTACAGAGAAAAAGGGACTAAATGCTTTACATATGACACCTTTGTCCAGCAATGGAGTTTGGTTAAAATCTCAAAACCAACCCAAAAGCAAGGGAATAGTTGTATTTGATCAGTTTTTTTACTGTCACACATTTCCCAACTTCCCCCTACATGCTTTCGATTGTTTCGGTTTTTGACTTACATTGTTCCAAGAAAAGAAAGAATTACATATTTCTAAAAACATTAAATAAAAACTGGTTGTATACATAAATTTAATATTTTTACATTTAGTAGTGGAATTTTGTTTGTTTGCTGGTTGATGCTGTCAATTTGCTAAACTATGAATATTGTTGACTCATGTCCAAACAACCATCACATGCACTGTATCTGGTTGTTGGCTTTAAACCAATGATTTAGGGCAGCACTATCTGGGTCGTGTGAGCCCAGAAGAATAGTTCATTCAGCAAATTTGGCCTCGATACAAACTGATCTATTATTTACGGCAAGCAGGGGGGATTTGGGCAGGATGGGGGGTGGGCTGGTAGCAGTTAAGAGTTAGCCAACAGGCTGAATTGTCATTTCAAACTATTAATAAACTAGTACTAATGGTGTAACAATATATCTATAGTTTAAAATATTACAATAAAACTCGCTCTAAGATCAAGAAAGGATAATAAAGCAAGATGATAGAGCAATATTTGCTGTTCAAAATATTTATGCACTACAAACTTTACTTACCACACCAAAGAAATAATTATTCGTAGTTTTAAATATCAGGAAGCTTTAACTAATCTGTAAGAATCATGAATGTGGATTTAATGACTGTTGCATATAGCATCCATGACAGCCAACGGTAAAAGTCAATGGTGTTAGATGGCTTTGGGTCGTGAAAGCCTTGCACACAGTGCATTGAGGATATGCTGACTGCTGCATCGTGGCTTGAACCGCCCATGCATGACCCCCATACGCAGGTTATAAAAAGAAGCTGCATAGCAAACATCAATCTGGAGTGACACAAACTACGTTGCCAGGGACTAAAGTAAGAAACATCCATTTGAAAAACTAGTTCACGTTTACTGTAAAAATATAATGTCACAGTTTCTTCACTTTTGCATACCTCCATAAAACAATAAATAAATAAATAGTGAGGAAGAGACATGCACTCTGAATGCACTCTTACAAAACAGGCTCCTTCCTATCTCAGAGGTTCAGTGAATTTCCAATAAGACAATGAAATATACTATACAACAGTGTCAGGATCTCAAAACAATATATGATTTCATCAAAAATGATGTGTTATCAATGGAAAATATAGGTGTTTGCTTATTTATGGATACATTATTTAGAGATTTTCTTACGCCTTTTTCAAATGTATCTTTGATAAGCCAATTATAAAATTTGACATTAGAAATTGAAGTACTGAGGTGTTTCGACAAAATATATTAATGTTTCTGAATTTAAGATACCTTAGCACCTGGAAATGTAAAAGTAACCTAAAGCTTCACTGTACAATCACGTGATTCAAGATTATGTTGTTTCTTGAGGACATAAGAAAGTAAGTCTATCTGAAGGAAGTGGAACTGCATGTCTATTGTTTTATATGTCCCCACATATATGGAATAATTGACAATAAACATCTGTTGATCCAGTGTCACTAAAAGCAAAGCTATTTTTAGACAAGAATTTAAGTAAATGGAAATTACAATTTTCAAGATGGCAAAACAATGAAGAAGGGATATTCTTTCAAATCCTTCTTGTCAACATTTGAGATTTGGTTACATTCCAGAATTGTAAACAATGTCTATCCTTATCCTCCAAATGAGGCTGCTTCATAGACTGTAAGTACTGAAAACTGCTCAGTCGCTTGTGCTCAGACTGCAGCGATGATGCCACCTGCTTCTCTGCAAGAGCCACCTCCGCAACGCTACCGAGAGACCTCTAATCTGTGTCAATCAAACCATGCTAAAAAGCCATTTGTTGTTGAACTAAGCACCAGTGCACACCCCTTCCTCATTTCAAATGCAACTGCAGAGCCTAGCAATATACGGGCAGCAAAACAGCCGTAACAGTGAGGGTGACAGAGCTAAAGAGAAGCGAGGAGAAGCAAAGAGAACAAGAGCTGTGGTGTAATTAACATGGTGGCTGGGGGCTGATGTACTGCAGGAAGATGAAATGAACAAGAGAAAGAGAATGTAGAGATAAAGGCGTGAACTCAGAGAATAGAAGAGTGAGGGAGACTAGTAGAAAAAATGAAATACAAACAGAAACAGGGAAATTAAGATAGCACGGAGCAAGGAGAGAATAAAATCATGTTATGGAGCAGCAGGAGTATTATCACCTGCAAAGTAATTCAGCCTCAGAATCTGAATTTTCTGTAGAATTTACTGTACATTTAGCTGATACTTGGGTGTAATCAATCACATCCAACCCCACAGTGTATAAATAGGGTGTTGTGATGTCCATTTCTATCCAGCCAATAAACATTATCTATGAATTACAGAAAAGGGCTGCAGATTTTCAAAATGGCACAGGTCTGCGTGGGCAACAGTAAGCTGTGAGAGCACTGCAGTAAAGAGACACCGAGTAGGACAAGAAAGCCGATCGCTCTTTAGAAAAGTCGGTGAATATACTGCAGAATAAAGCATGGATGGGAGGAAGATTGAAAAAAAACAGGAGACATAAATTATTCCACAGACAAAATCTACAGTTCTAGACACGTTCTGCCTTACATTTTACTCTCGAAATCTATTTTTCTGATGTCAGTCCTCTGTCCATATTAAGAAGCTCTTTTTAAAGCAGAACTTTCTTAGTCCTGAAGTATCTCTGAAAAATAAGGCTTCTGCAAAATGTCCAATTCTTATCAATTTATGCAATGTCCTTTTTCCAATTTAATATCTCCACTATCTAGCTACTTTATTTACTACAGTTGCAACTGAGCTGCAACTGTAGTATAGACCATGGTTTAATGCTGACAAATAAGAACCATTTTCTACCCAACTATAGGGAAAAGTGATGGAGGTGCACCATGGGCAGACCTGGAATGATTACTGTGGGACTAGAGAGACGTGCTCATTTGTGCCCACTCGGTAGAGAAGGGCCAGAATGAAGTGGAGAAGCGAGCGATAGAGATAGATGGGGTGAAATACTGGTAGTGAGAAGGATTGATTCCTCACTCAATCTGAGAGCATGTGGGAGGAGAAGAGATACTGAGTCTGAAAGTGGAAAAGAGAGATGGCAACACAAAATTACATGTCAGGCCATTAACAGCCATCCCTCCTCTTTTTTTGCTTCCACCCATTCCTTGTACCCATGAATTCAATGAAGAGATATGAGTCACCCACAAAGCCAGCAAAAACAAATAAATAATTATTCTCCAGCTACAGCACAATAAATCAGAATAGAAAAGAGTAATGTGGGAAATGTATACGGTCATTGGACACTGACACAGTAACAGAGAGAGAGAGTGAAATATATCTATATATATACACATGATGTACATGTATACAGTGAGAGTAAAGAGTATTTGATCCCTTGCTGATTTTGTTGGTTTGTCCACTAAAAGTAATGATCATTCAATACTTTTAATGGTAGATGTATTCTAACATGGAGAGACAGAATATCAAAACGAAAATCCAGAAAATAACTTTAAAGAATTTATTTTAATTTATTTGTTTGTCATTGAGGGTAATAAGTATTTGATCCCTCTATCCAAAAGCACTTAATATTTGGTGGCAAAGCCATTGTTTGCAAGCACAGCGGTCAAACGTTTGTTGTAGTTAACCAAGGTTAGCACACATATGAGGGGGAATTTTGGCCCACTCTTCTTTGCAGATCCTCTCTAAATCATTAAGGTTGGTGGGCTGTCGCTTGGCAACTCGGACCTCCTAAAGAATTTATTTTAATTTATTTGTTTTTCATTGTGGGAAATAAGTAATTTATCCCCTAGTATGCATTAGGAGTTCTGGCTTTCACAGACCAGTTAGACACTCCCAAACAACTTGTTACCTGAATTGAAGACACCTGTTCTAACTAATCACCTTTATGTAAGACACCTGTCCACAGAATCACAGATTCCAAACTCTCCACCATGGGTAAGACCAAATAACTCTCTCAGGACCTCAGAGACAGGATTGTTTGAAAAACAAATAAATTAAAATAAATTCTTTAAAGTTATTTTCTGGATTTTCGTTTTGATATTCTGTCTCTCCATGTTAGAATACATCTACCATTAAAAGTATTGAATGATCATTACTTTTAGTGGACAAACCAACAAAATCAGCAAGGGATCAAATACTTTTTACTCTCACTGTATGTGTGTGTGTTTTTTATTGAGTAAAATTTTGACTGCTCACTTGTTTTCTTTCTCACACTCTCACACACACACACAATGCTTCACTCCATCATTCATTATTAACAGTCCTTTATTCTGCATGTTTGTGCAAATACAATAATGTCAGTATCTCTAATTCTCTGTGTGGGGGTGGAGGGATGAAAATAAAGTGAAACAGAAAGAACCAAACACACTGTTAGCAAGAGACCAACAGAGAAAGCAGGCACGTGTTGCAGCAAAACATTTACAGTAACAAAACATGCTGTTTTAATCAAAGACAAGCTCTGCTCTCAGCAACTGCTTCGGTTTATTTTCTCATCCTCAACCGTTACAATTAAATGGTAATATAGTGGAATACAAAGATGTTTTCTGTCCATGTGACATTATATATGATCAAATGCATACCTTCACCATCCATATATTAGTTTCTCCAGTCCTCTTTCAGCCCTGAAAGTAGGGGTCAATTGCTTTGAGCTTAAGCAAAGATGGGTGTGACCATTACAGGAAGAAGAGTACGAGCATTGTCTCAGATAGCTCAGACATAAATTTAAGCTTTTCAGTAAACACAAAACCAATTAATTAAAACCAACGAGAAAACCCTCACTGAATATGTAAAACATCTTCTTCGTGTTTTAAGAGAGAACAATGCAGCATAATTTAGGATGTGGGTGGATGGGGGTAATGAAGTTAAAAGTGCCTAAAGAGCATGACTCTGTAGACTAAAATAGAACTCAATCTTTCTTAGAGGTATGCTACAAATACCCCTGCTAATTCAGTTTGTTTTGTTTAGTCAATCTGTGCATGACCTCTGCTGCAGGGATCCTCAGTGGGATCATTTGTTGTCAGCGGAAAAATCATTTGGCCCCATACTTTGGTCACAGCAAAATAGAAGACAATGAATACTAATATTTACACAAAATAAAATGCATTTAAATGTATGCAACTCAACCAATTTAACCATTTTTCATATTTTGTCATTGTTTCTCCACATTTCTCAATGTGTTAACTGACATATCTGAATGGCAGGTTCTTGGTGCAGACAGCTGAACTGAACCTTGGACCTGTCAGTCTTTGCATGCTGGAATTTAGCCTAATGAGGCTTACTAATGTTCCATCCTTCTCAGCTTGGAGAAACTCTTTTCTATGCAGACTGCAACACATGCACCATTCCTTACACACTGCTGAATATACCATGTCCAGTTGTTTAATCAATGAAAGGCCAAACCAGTACTAAAAAAAAGAAAAAAAATAGCACAACACCCACTCTCTCTGAAAACAAGAATCATTAAAAGAAAAAGATCTTAGGACTGAATATTTTTCCTGCTTTAACAATCCCATTGAATGTTACAACAGGTGTGTGTTTTCTGCATGAAAACCAGACTCTACCTGACAAAAGACTATTGAATGAAACATTGAGTACACGCTGAGAACTTCAATCAGTCCAGCCCAGCACTTATCCCCGGTATACTTGTACTGGCTATAGCTGCATGCCCTAACTTCCACTGTCCAGGCAAGGCCAGGCTGTCACAGGAAACTGCCAATTAGTCATGCTCTGTTAGTATTACAAGTTAATCATTATAAGCCAGTTATTGACAGATAAAGTGTGGCAATTCACGGTGGGTTCAAGTCAAGCAGGAGAGTACTACTGTGTACCGAAAAAGTTTTTGTGTTTTTATTTAATGATTAAAATAATGACGATAATAGCTGGACAGAAAATAAATTCTTTCAAGAGAACTTCAAATCAACTTGAGAGTTTTTCATTAGTTATCATCGAAACAACCAAGCAACTCACAATTTGTTTGATTACATCTGAAACACTCAACATACCAGCCACATACTTTATCTTGAGAACAAGCCTCTTCTTAATCCAAAAATATTCACCTGGAGGAAGGAGCACACATAAATTTACCATCATACCAGCCTTGCAGGCCATTCTTAACGTAACCAACATTACAGAAGTAAATCAATACACTGTTGTGAAGAAGTTCTATAAGAAAGATTTGCAGAGTGGATTCCATTTCAAAGACACCACAGGCCAACATAAGCAGCTTTGTTCTTTTTCCATCTTCCCTCATTTTCATTCTAATCCCATCATCGTTGTTTTGGTTACAGCTCTCAAGCATCTGCAGCCTGCGTTACACATTCCTTAGATATGGAGAAATAATATTCACTTTTTGCCTCTCCCACACACTTCAGCTCCATGAGGTGGAAGGATGTCAGCCAACAGAACAGCTGTATCACATATATTAGACTTCTTACAATAGTCTTATATAGAATGGGCCTGGAAAAAAGATGTAGTTAATTACTGTTACTAATCTGGTTTGTTAGTTGGCTGGGTGAGCCATAAGTGTGTGCTTATTGTGGCTAAATTAAGTTACTTACCTGCAAGGTTAATGGTGTCACTAAGCCTATGCTGAACAGTGTGCAACTGGGCGAAGGAGTGGGTTTATTTTGCTGCCTGTGTTTGCTGACCGACATACGGAGAGGCAAGCAGCATTAGTGGGCTACACTGATGGCCATGGTTCGTGTAGCGTAACGCTTCTGTGCAGTTACACAGAGCAAAGGTCTGACTCACAGCCACCACCCTCCATCTACTTCACAAGGTCGACTTCACAGTTTAGCAAATGTTTGTCTGATAAAAACCCACAGGAGAGCAGCAAACTATTGAATTTACTGAGTAAGGAAAGCCTAAACTTCTCCTTTCTAATAAGAGTTTTTTAGATTAATGCATTTTAACTGATAATGAACAGTTCACTGTGAGAGACTAAATATAAGCTGGAAGACTGAACAGCAATTGCAAAAGTATATCTTGGCTGAGCAACCATTTCTTGATTCTATAAAACCAAAGAAAATAAGACGAATTTAGGACGAGGGAAAGAACACAAGGGGGGAAAAAAAGAAAGGAAAAGGGTGAAGTCTGGGAACAAGTCGGTCTGTGCACAAGCAGAATTGAAAAAATGTGGAAGAAGCATAACTAAAGTAGCAGATCCTCTGCTGTGACAACTGTAAATCACAAGAAAGCCAAGGTCCACAAGCACTAAAAGGAGAGATGGGGTGGAAAGAAGGACAGAGACACTCTCCAGATTCCAAAGATTTTATCAGACTAAAAAATGTGTGAGTGTGTGACAATTATTACAGTAAGCAAACCACAGCCAGTTTAAGAGCGATGTCCAGTGGTGTATGCACCTGTCTGTCAAAGAGCATTTCAATCCTTGGGGTGAAAACAGCAATTCTTCCACTGGTCAGTGACCACAATCCAACAAAGTACAAGCCTTCATGTCTGCCGTCTGTGGGGAACCAACATCGGGGTAAACCTTTGATAATGAAAGCTATAAATCACTCTCACCAAATCCCCAGCCGCAGAGCTCATAAAGCAGCCCACACAAACCTGACAACAAATCACGTTGCTTTGGATTTTTTCCAAATTCTTTCTCTTGTCTTTAGTAGCGCCGATCCTATAAACAGCAGTGATAGCAGGGACAGTCAATGTTGCAGTTGGTGAGGTGGTAACATGGACTAAAAAACTGAATTTAAATTTCATGAAGCACTTATTGATCCAAACTGTCCATGAGCCTAAGAGTGGTTTATGGTGCTTGGACCGAAATGTTACCACCAAAAAAAAAAAATAATAATAAATTGTCTCTAGCCTTTAGCACAAACAGCTCAGCAAAGGAAAAACAGTGGGAACAAACACAAGGACAACAGAGAATCTGACCCTGACCATTGTGTTACAAAGCCTGACATGGCTGCAGATACTCTGAACTGCATCTACAAATATCTCATTGCTTACAATTTTGACTAAAGTCACAATATTTCGCCACTGTGTTTTTCACCTCAATGAAGGGTATTGCATTGTTTTGTGTAATATGGCTACAGACTCTTCCCATCTCCAATTTCTTAATGAAAAACATACTTGATAGTTATTTGATTTAGCTGCATAGTTGTTTTTAGGTGCATTCAGTGTCTCACAGAGATGGTCTCATGCATGATTCTCGTATCAGGTCTCAGAGGGCTGTGTGGGAGCTTGAATAAGAAAAGCTACTCTCAGCACCCACAAGAGCAAGGATTCATTTCACCACCATGAGTTGTTTTCAGGAAATTTTGAATCATTACTAAATTGACAACGGTAAAAATTGCCGCACACTGGTAAATCCAATTTCTCACCTCAGCAGTATCAGTTAAAGACTCTCTCCTGATTAGGGTTGGAAAGCTAAAATATCAGTACGCTCCAAAGTTTCTGGCAACACTGTGCTGCCATGGCAACACAGCCCAAGAAGACAACTTCACATTTTGTTCTTTACAGTTTCCTTCTGATCTGATGGCCATCAACATCCAATCAGTTGGTTCACTATACACAGTGTTCCAAATTCTGATGTAATCTCTATTTTTCTCCGATTGTTGGTTTTAAAATATGGCCTCGTATTTCAGATCATCTTCACCATTCTTGCATCCATTTAATTAATCATGCTGCACGCATATTATGCTGTCATTTGCATCAACATTTAAGAAAAATCTGAGGAAAAACATAATTTGCATAATTTGGAACGCGGTGTACTCTGTTCCTCTAAATCAAGTGGATGTAGCCATCAGCTTGCTTAGCACCACTTTACCAGTGAGCTATACAATGCAGCACAGCTGGGTTCGCCTGATTATGTAACACATCAACACCCCCGCAGGCCCTGTTCACACTACCCCTCTCCTCCTACTCTTCCTCCCACTAATGCATCATTGGCCATTTTGAAGGCTGAGGTGTATTGTCAGACAAGAGCACTCCAATGCTAACAGAGCCTGTGCTGATATTTGGGGAGGATTCTGCTTTGGAAAACTAAATCAAGCAGAAAGTACTGACGAGTGTTATATTAAATACTTCAATTTAGAATGGCTCATTTTGTTTATTTACCATTTGGAATGCTTTATCATTCTGATGTCATAATAATATCAAGTATTCTGGAGTGTACCAATAACCTGACTGCCTGTTGATTGATTTTGTTCCCACAACTTGTTCTCTTTTAACTTCTTAGAAAGGTATGAAAGTAGGACTTGCCAAGACTTCTTGTTGCATATTACCTCATATCATTGAAATGATAAAACCCCACAGTGCTCTCTGCGTCTTGCTTTTATTTTATTTATCACCGGTGATAAGCAATTGGTACTCAAAATGCATGTTGTTTAATTATTTATTCATGCTTAAGAGGATATCTATTTAAATTAAACTATTGTTGATGAGTTAGAAAGCCAAGGAAAAGATTTATATTTTGTGATGTGTGACGGAAAATACAGAAAATTAGATTAGCTAATGTCTCCTTGCAGACAGCATTTCTTCTTTGCTATGCTGGTCTGTTGTCCAAAAAAAAAACAGTACTTGAGAAGATAATTGAGCTGCCGTGCACCAGTCATGTTAATGAATAACAGCAGCAAGCTGAGGCTGACACATTATGTATCCACAAGCCACCAAGCTCTGCTCCTCCCAACTGGAGCGACTCAACAGATGCACGAAAACATCTTTGGGTGCCACTGGAATGGATCAATGTGTTTTGCAGTAAATTGTCTCGGGTGACCATTTAAAGAACTATATTAAACAAGAACTAGTGCAAAATTAGGTTTATAAAGAAGGTGAAGAAGAAATATTTTTATATTTTTTCTTTGATTTGAACTTATACTAAGACCTATACTAAGATACGATTTATGCATTAGGCAAAAGTGGTAAATCAGATACACGGGATAAAATAGGAATTGTGGGACCCAAAATATTGCAGAACTTGGTGGCTGATCAGTTTTAGTTTGAAGGCACAAAGCTCTTTTTGTGGAATATGACAAGAAATACAATCAGAGCTGTAAGAGCAAGATTAGCTCATAACTAATATTAGGAGATGGAGGTTGGAAGGGATCCACGGACTGCAGGACTCTCTTTGACACCAAACAGGAACAGGCTGTAATTGTCAGAAATCCACCAAAAGCAGACGGATGAAGGAAAAAGAAGAATACACATCTCTACCTAATAATCTAAATATCCGAAAAAAAAAAGACAAATGGATTGTTTTAGTCACTATTTCACTAGTAACCAAAAAATCCTTCATGTCCAAATAATCATTAACCAGTTCAACCCTGAGTAAATATTTTAACAGTCTTTGTGAACTCGAAGGTAAACACACCTCAGAGAACGGGATATAACCACATACCCTCACAGTGCAGGGAGGAGGACTGGATAATGTAGCACACTAATGTCATTGTTTTTTCTGCATGTTGGGCTTGAGTGAAATTGAAAACAGTGAGGTCACCCCTATTGTGGACACACAGCATGTTCACACATTCCTACTTGTCACTGTACATTCGTGGCTCAGTTTAAACAAAAACAGGACTCACGGTGAGATACCAGTGAGCGACATTTAGTCAATAAGGCGATGAATCTCACATCGAGTGAAACCTGCATCTCACACTCTGACACGGACTGTCAAGGCCAAAACACTCCCACGTCTTGGATGAGCACAGCGAACATAAAGGTTGCAGAGAGCCCCACAGATCATGTCAGTCTACTTTCCTGTTTGGTTCCTGTTTCCACCGCCTGCAACCCAGATGTTGTAGGTCAAAGCTCTCCATTTTCTAGGCTATCTGGATTTTCATTAAAGCGCAGGCCAGATAGAGTCTTTTGTTCATTCATATCTGAATATCTCTCAGATATGAATATCATTTCACACACAAAATAGTGAAAACATCGTGATTACAAATGTCAACAAAAGCCACATATGAAATCATCAGAATGCATTTTGCACCTAATCTATACTCAACCTCAATCGTTTCGTACGTGTGAGCTGAAATTTTAGTTTTTCCTTTCCACTACCTTACCTGTTACACTCGTGTTTCTAATATAAAGACAATATAGAGATTTCCCCTGTTAATAGACTGCCATTCCTGGAATAAGTCATCATTTCTGGTTAGAAAATGATGGCCCCTGCACCAGAGTTGGGACAGAAAACACTTCCTGTTTTCCCCTCTTGTAAAAGTGGATCACTGCGCTCCAGAGGCAGAGGCTCTGTCCCAGAACTGTGCACGGTGATGCGGGCTTGCGTCATCAAAAGCCGCCCTGAATCATGTCGAGTCTGGAGAATCCAGCATCCTCCCATGTCAGCAGCAGGAAGAGGCCCGCTCCTTTCAGCAACCATAACTGTTAGGGCCGATATCAACCTTCATCACTGGGTGCCCTGCTGTCAATGTGGCGTTAGATTCGGACCAACGGTGACCAACGGGGATATCCATAAATATAGCACCACTTGGCCAGAGCATTCCTCCTAATCAAACCCTCCTGGTCAGGCTTTTCCTTGCACCCACCACCTGTTCCTCTCAAGGGTACCTAATAAATAGAATAGCATTTTAAATTTTACTGATTTGATATTCAAACCACAGATCAGCCTAGATCTGTCTCCCCAGATCTTACATTTAAACCTTCTAAGCAAGAACATTTCCACCAGTCATCAAATTGTCCTTTTTCTGTTTGTATATTGCTTTTTTTTCCAGGCTCACTTATACATTGTCACTTATACATGACAGAAATAACACAGGGACTGTCAGTAATAGCGTTCTTCAAGAAATCTTTGGGATGGATGGGAAAGGTCTTTTTCTGCTACAATGGATCTGCAAGATACATCAACAGCATATCTAAATCTATTACTTTCTGTTACCTTCATCACCAACAACAAACAGTAGATTTATTGCATTAAACAGTAGATGCGGGGGGAGGGGGGTTGGATTAAAAAATGCACACTTACTGAGAATGGACACCTTTCCCAGCCTCAACTTTCAACTATTTCCTTTGGTGCAAAGAAGAGACTCAATCCAGCCGTGATGAACAATGACCAGGAAATGACTTCCGTTAATCCGATGCCTGTTTCCCCTACTTGTGCATCTGTCGGAGGTGCCGCACAGGAGCACAGGAGAGAAGGAAAAGTCTGTTATGGAAATTCTATATTTGGATCCTTCACAAAATGAATCCATAATCTGACTAACTTCTAAAACTGAACATCCAAAAGTATTCACCAGAGAAGCAAGAAGAAATTTTCTTTCTTTAGTGGAAAGCTCCAAGCTTCCCTGACCACACTGGCCTTGCATTAATATATTAATCAGTAATGCTACCTCTTGTATGATTAATCTTGAACTTATTTTTAGGTCACTGTCCTCCATTTTCATTTAAATATGGAGAGAGAAGTGCATATGATCATTTAACTTGGACTGCTCGCCACAAGTCTGCAGGCTCCATACATGAAGCTGAGCTACATGTATAGTGCATCTGTCAAAATGTGGTGACGGAGTAATACTGTTACTAAGCAGACTAAAATCTCTCTATTGACTTGAATCAAACAAGCATCTCAAGTCCTGAAGCAGCCCTGTCATTATCTGCCATGTACGATGCACTTAGGTTTAACATTCACACACTCAAGAATCAATCCCAACAAAACGACACCAACAAATCCAACTGGGTCAGTAAAATGTTTCCAGTACTACTGCCATCCCAGTCAGTCATCCAGCAAGACAGACATCTGAGAGCTCTGTCTACTTGGAAACAGATGGCAAGGCAGCTGGTCGGAATTTCAGAAATGTTCCCATACATGTTTTGGGCAAGAATTACACATCTTTGTGTGAATCTTGTGATTTACAACACCATCATGAGGTTGCACAAAGCAGCCGAGCACTTTCTGATAAAGCTATTACTGCCAATAATGCCCATGTTAGTGACCATTATAAATTCACATTTTATTAAACCAGGTTATTAAATCACAACTCGATTTACTGTCATTTTCTGCCTGAAAACCACACTCACATGGTAACAATTTGCTAATCACTAAAACTCACCATTTATTAGTTGTAGCATGGGCGTTTGCTGTGTTCATACCTTCAGTGCACTGATGAGCCCTGTCTAATACTGACAGGCTCATTTCATTGTATCTTACTGTTGTGTTTAATTCCCAGGGCTCTCCATCTGTACCTTCTGTTACTTCTGCATGGATTACCTTGCCTAGTCATTGTTTCCTGATGTTTGCATAATTTTCTTTCTCATCTGCAAATATTAAATAGAAGTAGTTTTCTCAATCCACACCATACTCGCATGCTATATTTTCTCTCTCACTGCAGTCATTAAGGAGTTATGTCAGCAGAGAGTGGAAAATAGAAAGAGACAACAAAATCAAGTGGTTTGAAAATTTTGCTTTTAAGTAGCTTCCCCTCAGGTTAAAGGGCTAAAAATATCTGCCTTTTCCTCTGCCTTTGTTTTCATTTTCTGGCTGCTGTGAAAGGTCGTCACGTAAACGCGTGGAAATCTGAAAGGGATTTTCAATTTATCCACTGCACAAGAGCACGCATCAAAAGATACCCAATTTTGAATATCAGAGAAACGAGCAGAAGGTTTTCTTTTTTTTCCCCTAAGTGAAAACAAAACGCCTGCTTGCAATTCAAATGGATACAAGCACACACAAACCTAACGCTGTGAGGGTGTCTTAACAAAACACTTAGGGCTAAATCTAATACTCACGTTAAAAAAAGATGTTATTTTAATATCACTTTTTGAAAGAAATAATCTTTTTATAAGATAATTAAATAGGGCAAATTGATTTTATCAATGAACAATTCAAATGTTAAAATCTTACCATTATTGTACAAAGAAGTCTCTTATTCCATATGAAGAGTGGGCATACATAACTGATAACCTGAGTAAGGAGCTTACAGTTTCAGTTTTACAGGTATTACTTTCTATCATGCTGTGTTGCAAAATGCAGAGGTGACAGAAGAGCAGTTGGGATTCAGGAGACAGAAAGATCAACATTTGCGGGTTGGAGAGGTTAAATAACAGCAATATTATTATGAAATGTTGATTATGCTGATTTGCTCTTCACATTCCAGACAGAGGACACAAAAATAAAACATGATGACTGTGGTAAATCAGAGTAGTAGACTTTTATATCATTTATCTTTGAACAAAAGACAGAAACTAAAGGACACTTTTGCTTCATGGGGATGGCAGTTGCTGATCACTTTTCTAATATGCAGGCTTTGCAGAGCAACCTGTTGTGTGGTGCGAGAGTGAAATACTCCCACGCTCTCTCCGGCACTGCTGCTCGCTGAGATCTTTCCATCTCACCTGCAGTATCTTTTAAACACAAAAATCACCCAAGCACAGAGATAATGAGTGTGTCCAGATTAGAAAACAGATCTGGCCTTCACCACATGCGGGTGATGATGAACGGAGAAAGGAAGGACCAGGGAGTATCCAAGGTGAGAAATCGATTCAGCTGCAGCGTCACAGGGGTGTGCTAATGGAAAAGCGTTGACTTTAATGGCTTTAACATCACTTTTTGCTCGCCTTCTTGGATCTCATCACCGGAGAGCCAGTGGGCCCGACCCGCAATCACTGCAAAAGTTCAACTCTTTCAGACACAAAACGGGAGGGGGGTAAATGTTATAAATAATCACTTTCATGTCTTTAGGAAGAAGATAGGAACAAACACCTGGCTGAAACTATAAAAAAAAAAAAAAAAAAAAAAAAAAAAAGCCACTCTATTGCCAGGAAAAACTGAGACCATTATTCTTTTAAGTGAATCAATGTGCGGATCACTAGTGAAAAGTAAAACAATTTAAGCATTCTTGTGTCGATATTATCCTTACTGAAGCTTGTATCTATGAAATTTCTGTTACTCCTGTTATGAGCCATTAAAATATTATTACTACTATTTTTCTACTTCCCTCATTTTAACACCGATTATGAAATTGACCAAGTAATGGTGATGACATGAAGCAATACTAATACACCGGGAGTGAATTAGTGATTAAATCCTCAACTGTCTTTCCAGAATAATCGAGTGAACAGATACAATGATCAATTATCATCGCCCTATGATCAATTATCACAGAAACATGATGGTATTGGAATCATTAGCTGTGTGTGATATCATGACCCTGAAGTTGTTTGTGCACCAAAGAAATCTTCTCCAGAAACCAGGAATCTGTGAAGGACTATTTTGCTTTTCAAGCAAACCCACCATAGTCTAAATCGAGTTCTTGGGGTGGTTCACCCAGAAAAGTCCCTGTGTGGGTCCAAAGGTTCCAAAACGTTGTGGCGGGGTGCGGTGCCAGCCTCTTCTCTCCAGTTCTTAAGATTAAATCAAGTCTTTTCACCAGGCAAACAAACATCTAAAGTATGACAACTTGATCATCTCTGCAAATACACACAAAGGGACTCCGCGTGCTCCTGCATTGATTAAAGAGTAGAATTTTAAAAACACCATGACAACAGCTGTCCAATCTCTTCAGAACTTTATGGGGAATGCAAACAACACAACCACTGAGACCTTTAATTAAAAGGAAGGTAACTACCCACAAAATTTGGTCAACAAGTGTTTTCTTTTTTTCATTTCCAAAAGTTATTTCATCATCTACATTATCTAGATCTAATTCAGCTTAATGTTTACTGCTTTTTTGCCACAGTGTCCTGTATGCTGCCAAATTTATCATGGGTGAAATGTTTCGTTTAAGACAGCTGGACCTTAAAATAGAAAGGTTGCATCATTTCACTCCAGTAAGTATCTGCACCACACTAGAGGAAAACACCAACATTAAATTCCAAAGCATAAAAAAAAAGAAAAATGCACCCCACCAAGGCCTTGCAGGCTTTTGAAAATTATTCTGCCCTGCAGTGTGATTTATTCTGCCTTAAACAATATTTCTTCTCCTGGTTTTCCTCAGAGAAAGCCCACCCCAGGATCTTAAACTGAAGGAACTTGCATTCCAGTCTCAAGTAGGCAGGGAGACAGGGATAAGGGGAGGGACAAAGACAGAGAAAAGGAGGAATAAAGACAGGGAAAGGGGAGGGGAATGGGAGAAATGCACATGTGTAGATATGGTGAGGGAAGATGAGAATGTCCTGACATACATTCCACTACAGGAAGGAAGCAAGACAACAGGAAATACGATTGTCGGTGATTTTAGGGAGGGAAATGTGGGTGTAGAGACAAGAACTATAGCAGCACAGGAGGAAGGGAGGGAGATATGCAAGCAGGATGGTAAGAGAGAGGAGCGGAGTGAAGCTGGTGTGGGAGGTGGTAAACATGTTAGCCCCCATTTTCAGCTCCTGATCACATTTAGGACGTGAAAGTGCGGACCACCGGCCCGGGGATCGCAGCAGCTCTCCTTTTCCCCCGACTTCCGCGAATGGGTTCGCGTCGATCGTCTCTGCTACACGCGTTCTCGACGCAGCAAACCACATCCAAACGACAAATCTGACCGTCCTCTCAGGCGGGGAGGCAGACCATGGGAAACAAAAACAATAAAGTCATGTTTGCAGCAGAAAAAAAAACAAAAAACAAACTACTGCTCCCCAGTCCAGTAATGCTGAGGGAGACGTTTACGCTTCTCTGCATCACACACGCCCCCCTTCTTCTCACCCACCTCCTCTTTAATTTGTCAACTGTGGATGCCTCGGTATGTGCGCATCTCCACCTACACACTCAATTTGAATCAACCCACTGGATTGCATGAATGCAGCACAGCCTACAGATCTGCTCAGCCTTGACTTTCACAGGTTCCGACGATACAGTGATGAAAGGCGCAAGATATTTCCCCGTGCTCCGACATTGGGGACACCATCAAAGCAAGGGACGGAACACAAACAGGGCCGAAAAAAAAGGCAGCCGAAACATGCCTTTCATGAGGACCAACCTCAGATGCTGCCGTGTTAATTTGTCTAGTTGCTCTCCTCGATGGGGGTTTCTTGGTCAAAGGAGGAAGGGGTGTGTGCATATGTGTGAGTGTGTGTGTGTAAGCTCCCTGGACAGCTGAAGCTGGTTGCCTCAGGACAGAGTTTTCAGGACAGCCCCCCTGCACAAGACAGAGGATCTACAGGGGTCCCATGACAATGAAAGCCCCACCGGGGGTGTCATTAGGACCAAAAACATCTTCCACACGGACTAACAAACTCCTATGCGAGGAATGTGGAAACTGGGGATGCCTGAATGTAGGAATTGTGGAACTGTGGAAGACGGAAAGCATCTCATCCAAAAGAGGTTACTTCATGGTCATGTCAGACCCCTGTCACTGAAACACAGCAGTCTTACGTCACTCAAGTGGCACCACTGTGAGGCCATTTTGATTGATAGCATTGATTATAGGAGGAAAGTGGGTGGAAAATTCTGACACCACTTGACATTTGAATCCATCCGCGCCCCTTTGAAGGTGAAGGTCTCCTCGTTCTTGTACGCCTTGGTAACCACTCAACGGCAGTGAATCAACTTTCCCCGCAAAATAAAAAGGGGACGCACCTCTCCAACGATCCTGAACGCAACAAAACACACGCGCGCTCACGCACGCACGCACGCACGCACACACAAAGCAGGGTTCTCCAGAGAATGAGCTGCTTCTCTGGTGCCGATCCTGCAGATTAATCAGCTCGCCATGGCGATGACACCGACCGCGGATAAAAGATCAAAATTGAGAATGACAGGAAACTCACAGAAGAGGCTCCCACTAACCGGTGCCAATTACGCAGCGGTCACGCAGACATTTAACCAATTATCTCGAGCTGACTGACATTTCGCCCTGTTTCCTGTTTATTCAACATCCACGCTTGATCCTTGTCAAATTGTCTGTCTCTTGCAGGGCTCCGGAAAGCGACATGTTTACGGGATCTAACAGTACGCGTCCATCCACCGGCGCGTCTCGGTGAGCCTGTTAATCGGAGCAGAAAGCAGATCTCAAAATAAAAAATGAAACTGCGTTGACAATTACGCACGGCGCGTCAACCATAACGCACACGAACCGGCTGCGATCCCAACTTTTGCTGACTTTTCCTTCCAGGAACGGTACCTGAAATCCCTGTTTGGATCACAATGACGTCCGCACGAACGGAGACGAGCGCAGATGACGATTTAGATCAGTGCTCGGCCACCAAAACGCTACAATCGCCCACGCTGTTCATGGCTGGTGCCGGCGAAGCTACTGGTGGAAAGAGACGGCGCTCTCACCTTATTGATCCCCACCTTGTCGGCGTTTATCGATGAGAAACGCAAACGCTGTGTCTGTGGTCGCCGGCACGGAACCGCGCGTAATGTGGGCGCTGAAAATGCGGCGAACGAGCCTCCCGGTGGTCACGGCAGAAAGCCTCTGAGAGTCTTCATTTTGCGCCTGTTGTTGTCCGTATTCTCTACCGATCGCCTCTCGGTTAGTTCAAATCAGAAGTTCATCCAAAGTTGCAGCGGTTCGCCCCGCCTCGTCGCACCGATGAGGTCACCGCCTCTCTCAACCCCTTGCCGCGCTGGTCTCGCGATACCACCCGGGGGTGGCCGCGCAGATAAGTGTAACGCGCCGGGAAGTCTCGCGATGTTTCGGAGAAAAGGCTTTAAAAAAAGAGCGGCCGAGCGCATTGTTGGTGGAATGATGGGAGAGAGGGAAAGCGTTGCTCCGGCAACAAAATCAGAAGGTCTTTCAGCTCTTCCTCAAGCCATTGCATGCACTGCAGGTTTTGAGTTTCGAGAATACTGCAGAGGACAGAATTATATTGCCCAATGTAATATATTTTAATCATCCGAGTACAGCAAAATATTCCCATCAGAGAAGAGGCTGCAGCTTACGCAAGCACAGGTGTTTGCTTGACTCATTTAAAGGTTTATAGAATGGTTTACATTTAAAAACTGGAAAGTAGACCACTGCCAAGTAATGATAAAGAATCCTTCAAACAATTCCTGGATCCGTATATTATATACAGTTTATCTACCAATACGAAGTTACATAACATAGTAAATTGCTTTATGGAGATCAATGGTCAGATTCCTTCTGGAACCCAGAACATCACCAAAAATTAATGATCTGTTCCTTGGCCTGCTGTCAGCATTTCCTGAAATTGTCTCCATTCATAATCGAGGTATTTTGGTTGCAAATAAACAACTTCACCTCCTCCCTTGGTGGAGGTAATTAAAAAGACTCCCTTCATCTACTGACGCATTGTCTGGTAACCTTTTTTTGTCCACACAATTTTAATGGAGCGTCACAACAAAGCCATGCTGGGGCATTGTCCGGAACAAATGAAGCTGACCCAGACTCAGCCATCCCAATAAAAACTCCAAAATGGCTTCATGCATTATTCAAGGTGGAGGCTCAGCAAACCAAAGCTTACTCAAGAGAAAATCACGAGCTAATCTGCGATTGCTTAATACAACACAGGCCAGGAATGGCTCATTATGTCAGGAATTTAGGATGATCCTGGAATAGACTTTAGTCTTTGTGAAATCTAAAGGTTGACATGGTTTCACCTGTACATGGGTGAAACTAACAATGCTGTCAAAACACTGTTGCATTCCTGTTGTCCCACAGCACGTTTGTTAGCATTTTGTTAACGAGATAAGCGAAATGTGTCCCATTTAAAGCACGTCAACGGGTCCATCAGTGGGCGCAGGGCCGGGTGCCAAGAATTCCTCATCCTCTTCGGTAATCAGCCACATTCTGATTCTCTTCAATAATTGTTCATTCAGGTTGCGCAGATGCTCTATAACCCATATTTTCATTTTTGTTAATTCAGTCCTTCACATCTACCTCAGTCACTCTAATTTCCACTATTTCTCTGCATCCATTATTTAAAAATGCTGTCCATGATTACATAACAATCTAATTAAGACAAAGGGGAAAAGATTACCGTCATTAAAACCCTCTGCATTGCTGTAGATGGGTCTAATGCTCCCCACCCCATTCTGTCAAGGGGAGGATATTTGTGTGGGTGGTTTATATTGTACTCTGGTGAAAAACTGCTTCTCCAGGATTAGCTGGAGAAGTCTAATTTGGTTAGCCACAGTGATATTCAATGCGGATTAAAGCATCAGCCACGGAAAATGGCTGCAAAACTTTAACACCGTGTCAATGAGTGGGCGGAAAATAGTGACAATATAAGAACACTGAACTCATTTATCACTGGAATGATGAGATTTACCAAAAAGAATCTGTTTTTGTGATGGCTGTAAGAGGATTTTTCTGCTCTCTCTCTAATCTGCTGTAACCACTGTACTCCAGCCTTCTAAAATATTCAATATTTATCGCTAAAACAGAACATTCTGTGTTTCTATTGTTACTGCTGCTGGAGTGTTCAAACCTTTAAGGCTGTTACGTAGATGTTCTTTTCACAATTGAAACAATGATTATTATATATGGCATTCTGGAGATGCTGATAATATCTGTTTTTTGTTTTGTTTTTAATGTAGTAAGACCATGTTGTGAATGGGGATTTTGCACGTTTGCATGTCTCATTTAGGAGCGCATCACAGGACTGTTTCATTCTGTCTGAGTCAGATGAAGATGTCCAAACAGCCAGACACCGTAGGATGACCCTAACATTCCTGGCTGGGTTGCCCCTGAAGGTGCAGGACTGAAAAGAATGGACCCCATTCACAAAGTTAGAGAGGCTCCTGTGCTGATAGAGACTGACATGAAGAGAGAAGACACACACACTGTCTCTTTTGTCTGCCCCACTGAGCCGCATTGAGCAGGCGGCGCGCTCGGAAAGTACACAGAATATGAAGTGCTTGTTTTACATAAGTGGGATCGGCTGTGTCTTGATTGGCGAGTGTGTGTGTGTGTGTGTGTGTGTGTGTGTGTGTGTACTTAGTTGGTGTTTGGTCGCACATAATCATTGCGAGGGTAAACTGAATTATCCACCCGGGCGAGTGAGTGACATTCATGGTTGATGGGAGGATGACATCACTTTGTCTGCATTTCTTCAGGGGGAAAAAAAAAGAACATTGTTTGTTTTTCACACAAGTGTGAAAGCGTAGACAGGAAACAAACATGACACAATGATGATTGTGAAGGTACAGCCAGCTCAATATTCTGTGCGGGCCTTTATAAGATGAATTAAAAAAAAAAAATAGTTCACAAGTGCTCATTTTATCCCTTTGAATTTCATCCCAATCAAATTTCTCATCAGAATTTTTTCTCCCTTTTATTTACTTTAATTTCCCCCCCTATTCATAAGAAATGTCTGCATAGCTTTGGCTCCTGATTCATTGGAAGCTTCAGATTAATAATAATAATAAGCAACAGTGGATGTTCAGGTCTCATGCTGCAGAATGTGAGCTTTGACATATGGCTCAGATGTACGTTTCACTTGAAGCAGCGGGGACAGGCAAACAAACCCCTTCAACACCCCCCATACAATCAACTTTATTTGAACAAGGCTCCAAGACGGTTTCTCCAAGTTGAACTAACTTGTTGTTTGTTTTAACTAACTAATGTTAGCTAAAACAAACAACGGCCAAATGTCTGGTTTTATTCTAACGTTTTTAGCTCAAGCTTCAATGTTTCCTTTGTCTGTATTCTTTGTTTATCTGCTTTTGTGGAGCACTGTTGGCATTTTAAAGTGCCTCAGAAATAAAGATTGTAAAGTGAATCGTGAAACCTGCATCACATGTGGGTTTAATGGGTGTAACTTTAAACAAAGAGGCTGGGGATAGTGTCTCTGCTGCTCTTTGGTGGCGTCTCTTGCCTTCAGCTAAAAGGATGGGTCTGTCCCACCACGCACGCAGGGAATCGTCCTGTATTCACCTGCACGCCGAGTGTGTTTCTGTTCAAAGGACTTTGGGAGTAGCAGAAAGTCTCTCTCTCTCTCTCTCTGCGTTGTTGTCAGGTGGTTCCTCGGGGCTTTAGCAGTGGCTGCCTGTCACCATCATCCTTGGAAATCCCATGGAAACAACAATCAGCGCTCACAGGAAGCGGAGGCCTAGATGGACTTTGAAGCCCCTCCCCCTCTTGATGTGAAACACGCACAAACACACACACACACACTGCTGCTTTGGTGTTGTGTGACTCGAGCCAGTGTGAAACCAGTGCAGAGGTGGGAGGATGACATCACGGCACCCTGCAGAGGAACAAGCGCTCAGGAGCTGGAACCCATTCAAGAGCACACGCAAATGAGCTCACACTCACACACACATATGTGCACAATCCTCCCCTGCATCTCAACACAGATGCACACTGAGTATTTCCTCCCTAGAAACAACACCATCTATCCTGAGAAGACAGATGTTATGTCTTCCTATGAGGGGGGGGCTGTGAGCCAATGGCTGGCCCGGATACGGGCACACTCTGACAGGATTTGGGGGCTGAGATTGAACATCCTGACAAAAAAGGAGAACACACACTTCCCCGCATGTTACCTATAGAGTGTGCCCCCCCCTCACTCTCAGTAAGTAGGGCCCATCTCTATCTCCTCTCACCGAAGCGGAGTTCACGTGCGTCGCTTTTGTGCGCCCAAAAAAGAGGCAGAGTGAGAAAGTCTGGATAACTCATGGGGAACCTTTTACTACGATTCTGGGAAAACAAAAACGATGCGTGGACGCGAGTCACAAATAATCAGTCACAAGGAAGCTGAGTCACAAGAAGCTGCTGCCTTTGGAAAACCACCGAGATCAAGTCGTAGAGGTGCGTTTAAAGGTGCAGCGCGCCAGCTTCAGGCCGATTTAGGGACAGGGGCGAATAGTTTTCGCCTCTTTTTTTTTTTTGCATTTCTCATGCAAAGTGCATGCTTTTCCATGTCTAAAGCACTTCTATCTGTCATCTACAACCCCTCCTAAGGTAGATTTATATTTACCTTTTAATCTGTGAGTGTTCTATTGTGTAATCTGGAGCTGGGTGCTGTTTCTGTAGCGTACTGCTGCCTGTGTCAGTGCAATCAGGCATGGCTGTTGGCCCTGATGGTGCTCGGAATCTATTTATTCCCTCTTTCTCTGTGCAGCTGAGGATCATTGAGAAATGGATGAAACTAGGGGGGGGTGCATGAAAATACTTTTTTCACCCTTGAATGCCAAGAGGAGTAGAATTGTCTGGCTTTCAATTAAAGGAACGAGGAGGTACAAAGAATCAGAGTGGATTTACTGGTGCTTGATTGTCACACGCAGCTGATCAAAAACCTATTTTGTAACGCAAACGGACGCATCATTTATATCATTTACATGCTGCCAGGTTGTTTTAGGAGTCGGCGCAGTGCAGAGGTTGCCATACGGAGGCGGTTCACACGTGTAGCTTTTAAAAGCAACCACAGGTGCTCAAGAGGAGATGGGAAGCAAAATGATTCAGCGGTGGAGCCAGCCGCGCACACAAAAACCCCTCCACCTACACGGCTCCATCTGGAGGTGCGATTCAGAATCTATTTCCACCTGTGATTCTCTGGAACGACGTGACTGCACGTTCACGGCTCCGTTCGAGAACGGAGGCCTTGGGAGGCGCAGCGGGGACGCAGAGAGGTTGGGCGTCCGGGCCCGGCTGGGCAGGGCCAGAAGCCACCTGGCAGGTATTTCGGGATCGGGAGAGTGGGTGCGAGGAAGAACAGACGTGGCCGTCACGGTCGTCGCTGTCCCTTTCGCGACTCTCAATCAAGTGCAGGCGCCGCGTACATCTCACCTCTCCAAAGCTCGGATCCTGCAGAATACCGTCACACGCTTTGCCGCCCAGTCGACACGTGTTCTCCTGTCAGCTCCGGTCCCTTTAAGGCCCGCCCCCGCTTCGCTCTGATTGGTTCGCTCGCGTCCTCTTTTATGCTGTCCTACTAGAATCAGTTATTTTTTGTTTATTTTCGTGACAGATAGGAGAACTGTCTTGGTGCTGTGCCAGTCACAAGGAGATAGATGCAGTTGAATACCATGCACGCACGCACGCGTGCACGCACACACAGACGCTCACAGGCGCCATATGGCCCCATGTCAGACAACTGCAACACAAAAGTGGAGTGCGTCGCAGAAAACGAGGTTGGCGCTCCCGACAGCGACACCCCACCCCCGGCCGTGCGTGTGCGTGCGTGGGTGTGACGTGTCAGTGCGCTGAGTTGTCTCGTTGTTCTGTGCGTGTGTCACTCAGCCCCGTGACAGATACTGAGCTGTCGTCTCTGTCGAGCAGACAGAAGTTCCACATGCACATCCATCCCAATTCCAACTCGTTCCCGAAAATAACAATAATAAAAGAAAATAGCTCTGACGCCTTGGCCACGTTCACAGCTCAGATGAGGTGATGTACAAAGGCTTTGCAGCCCCCCCCCTTTTTAAAACACTACGACTGGCAAATGCACGATTTCGTTATCACTGCTTTCACCCCCCCTTTTTTTTGATGTGCATTCGTTTGATGGTACAAATGTTCGACTTTCTGGATGTCTGTAAAAGTCACCGCCCGACAGCATCATTTACTAAGTCACAGTTTTTCACCCTCATTTATGGGAATCTTCACGGTTGCGTGTGCAAAGCATGATTCGTGGTCTTTTGCATGGCAAAATTAGAGAACCGCCAGAGTCTCCACAGCCTGCACGACACACGGGCCTCCATGGGTCCCCTTCAGGTCAAATGATGACGCAGGCTTGTGCATATGTATAATAAGTTTACTCATAAACATTCTTTTTCTTCATTTGCATGTAATAGAGTATGCCCACAAATACAATCTCAATGAGCCTAAAAGAGAGATAAAGTAAAATAACTATAAAACAACACTGATCCATGATGTACATTCATCATTTAGAACACCAATGAACTTTTAAGTAGCGTTTTTTTTGTTTTGTTTTGTTTTGGGGGGTTTTAGTAAGAAGTAAAATGAAAATGACCATTCCTTTACGGTCAAATGCTAAACTTGGTATACTGTAAAGTCAAACTGATTATTGACTTCACTGAAGTCACAATAGAACAAAATGATAACTGACTCACATGCATGGACAGTTGACCTTAACAAGACATTATCTTCCTGTTTGAAATATCTATAGGCCTTGAATTTCACTGGCAGAATATAAAGGTCATATCTTAGGATATTGTGAAAATATTCCGAGTTTGTACAATATATGTGTTACAGACAAATCATTTGGGGAAAATGTCTTGCCGAAAGAATTATCATTTTTATTGTAGGGACAGTATTGATCAGTAATAACACGTGGTCCTAGTTTATATGGTTGATGGAATAGATTTTCTTTGTTTTTTAATCCTTTGAAGACATTTAAAATTAAGTTCAGTTCAGTTTTAAATACAAAACTGAACTCTTCGCCACGATGCCGCGTTTTTCTAGTTCGTGCGGCGCCCTCTTGTGGTCAGGTTCTGACACTACATCATACCAAATGTATTTTGTAGTGTCAGAATATCTAGGTCGGCCAAATGTTGTGGTTGAAGAGAAGTTTTTGGTCACATCACAGACCCCCCTTATAGGAAGACAGAAATACTTTAGCCTTCAGTCCCAGAAATACTTTAGCCTTCGGTCCCACAAGACAAAGAAATTGGACAATATATCCAAGCTCGTTCTTGCAGCTGCTCTCAAATGCCCACATTTGTTGCCACGCTCTGTCAAACAGGGAGATGCGAGGCTTCAAAACTGCAGCTTTGCCTTTCTCCCACCCGCGACAAAAAAGAAAAAAAAAAGAAGAAAGGAAAAAAGGAGAAACACGCTTTAATGCATTTCTTTAACACCAGCAGCTTTTGCCTTGGTCGCCTCCTGCGCTCTCACGGAGTCCCTCCTCTTCTTCTAGGGCAGCCAGATTGATCTCATCATTAAGAGATATCCGGAGCAGATCCAGGTCTTTTTTGTTAGCTGCCAGCACCTGCTCAGCCAAACGCGTGAATGTCTTGAGGGGAACACACATTAATGTCACCATTAAGATAAAGGATCATCAATATATTAGGTCATTTCCTGTGTAACAATGAGTCATTCATAAATTCTTATGACACATTCATGCATTCCTCTAATCGTGTTACTCATCTGTACATGCTGATAAACATCTGGATCTACCAGGTGGCAGCTTCAAGATCCTCTCACCTCTGTTATGTTGTGGTTGGTGAAGGCACTTGTCTCAAAGAAATCCATTCCGTACGCCTTGGCAAGCTGCGAGAAAAACAACAGTGACACGCGTGACCTTTGAGAATTAGCTAAGACTGGCGCACAATCCCACCCTGCATATATTACAGTCATGGCACGAGTTCACACTAGAAAGCAATTAACAGGGTTAGAGCATGTGGAAGGTAATGAGACAGTGAGCCTTCCCAGAGAGCGACGGTATAAATAAGCCAGCCGCACCTCTCAGGCTCCGAGAGACGCAGCTTTAGGTGACAGGGAGGGAGGAAAACAGACTGAGATGCTCAGTTTCCTCAGGGAAGCTGCAACTCCCATTTCTTTACGAAGAGAGGTACCGGGGGGGTTCCGTTCTGTTTGACTTCAGGAAGCTGGGGGGGGGTTACCTGCAGTTCTTATTGGTACTGGTTTGTCATCGGTTTGAAAAATGGGTCTCTGATATGTGGAGGAATTTCAATTTAGATGGTTTTGGAAATGACAGCTCAACGAAATGCAAAAAAAACAAACAAACCCCCCCCCCCGAAAACCAGAAGGTAAATGTAACACAGAATGTATTTTACATATAGTTTAAACTAAAGCCCCATAAAACCAGCGAGGTGTAAGTTATTGTGAGACTTCCCAGTGCCCGAGGCAGCGGTGGGCCCACCTTGACGCCCTGCGCTGTGGCCACCTGCCTCTTGTCCACCTCATCCGACTTGTTCCCGACCAGGATCTTCTGGACCTTGTCGGGGGCGTACTGCCAGGGCGTCGCCACGGGACACACGTTTAACAGAGGAGGGGAGGGGGGTGGGGTGGGACAGGTAAGAAACGGACACTCAGACCGATTTGAGATGTCAAGAAAATTGATGCGGGGGGGGGGGGGGGGGGCAACAGGAGCGACACAGCTCATAATAAAATGGAGATTAAAGGTCAGCGGGGAGCATGCTGACATCAAGAGAGTGACTATTAAGAGCCAACTCAAGAGGAAATGAGGTCTGTGCTGACTAAGTGAACACAAATCATCTGGGCACGGTCAGGAGAGGCTGCTCTCAAGATGAGTGCACGAGGAAAAGCGGTTCCCGATGGTGGCACGTCTACAAGCGGGACGTCAGAATGAAGAGCTCCGTCTTCATTCTGACGTCCCGAAATGACCCCCCCACCGACTGACCTCGTCCACATCGCTGGCCCACTTCATGATGTGCTGGAAGGAGCGCTCGCTCGTGATGTCGTAGACCAGGAAGATTCCCTGGGGGGGGGGGTTAGAAGAACAGACGCACATGTTCTCAATGTTCTCAATCTGGGAAAAGGAAAAAAAAAAAAAAAAAAGGCCGAGTTCCAAAGCAAATACAGCCTCGGGCGTCCGCTTATTTGATCATTTTGTGGCGATAAACATGTTGGATTGTCGCAAACCACAAGCAGGCAAACATCTCCCAGCTTCACTGCCAGTTTCTGGTGAACAGACGATTCGATTCCAGAAAGTTTAACCTCTTTAGAAGGCCCCGGACAAAGCTGACGTCAGACCAGGGTTAGGGTTAGGGACAAGCACGAGGCCTTCATCCTGATACCTCCATAAAATCAATTTCTGGAGGTGGCGGGGGAGGACTCGGGCCCCTCCGCCGGTGGAGCGCTGACGCGCGGCGCTCTCCGGCGGGACCCGGCCCCCCTTCGGAGAGCGCCGCGCGTCACAGTCAGAGCGGCGGTACCTGCGCTCGTCTGTAGTACTGTTTGGTGATGGTCTGGTATCTCTCCTGGCCTGCCGTATCCCTGGAAACAAGAAATATACGAACACACATGACCACACGGACAGAGGATCATAATCCAGCTACAGATTGGGATCATTTATCAATTAGAGGAGAGTGTTTCTGTGTTCTTTAGAGGTTTGTTTTGGGTTTTTTTCCCATTCATTTAGTTGTCAAACTGGGAGGTTCACAACTGTCACGCAAACATTTCACCGAAATAAGGGAAATATATTTCATTTTGTTGTTTATCTTTCACTAAAATGAGAAACTGGTAAAGTTCATCCTAATCTGGCGAAAGCGAGAGATGCAGCCTCTGATCTTTCTCCCGCACGGGTGTTTCCAGGAAGGCTCTTGTGTTGTCCTGCCGCGGTATCAACATGACCTTTGTGTTGCCTGCGCATCTGTCCTGGACACTATCAGAGAATCGTGAGCGCTGACAGACAACCACACACACTTGTCTCACACGCGAACGCACACACACACACACACCCCGATACACCCCCACCCCCCACCCCCCCCGGCCGCTGCCTTACCATATCTGTATCCGCACTTTGATACCATCTATTACCAGCGTTTTCATTTTGAAGTCAACCCCTGTAAAAGAAGAGATAAGGTGAGACAAAACCACCTTCCCAGAAGGAGCCCGGCGTCTCTCAGGCCGACGCGGCGGCAGAACTATATTCGGGCAGGGCGTCTTTGGCGCGGCCCCCTGTGTCACGGCCCTGTTGGGAGATCAGCCTAATGATGGGGGCCAGCCGAGGCCTCCTTTGAACCGATCGAAACCCCCCCCGCTGAGAGACTTGTGGATGAATGAATGTTTAAAGAGGAGTTACGGATTTATCTCTGAGTAAACAACTGAGTAAACTTTCTGGCGTCCACTCTTGCTCTTTCTACAACAGCATTTTGTACAATAGCGAGGACTGGATGAATTATTAATTATTTTGTTAAATATCTTGCCTTTACACCCCCTGTTCCAAGTACGTATGTAGTCGTATGTTCATTTATGTTACAAACGCACAGGAGCAGAGTGTGCATTGAACATATTAACGTCGCACTGCTTATACATTCTTTTAAAATATCCTGCAGCTTTCCTTTTGTTTCAACCTTAGACCAAAACCACCAGACTAAAACCACGGAATTGACTGTTATTTATCTCAAACGCTGCAACTAGAACCTATTAAGACGTCTTGGATTAAAGCATGCTTGTTTCAACTTCCTGTTACTGTTTAATGCGTGGTCTCGCGCCCGCTCAGCCTAATGTGACCGCGTCTGTCAGAAGCGATCCCGCATGCTCCTGGAGAGCATCCCCGAGAAATCAATTAGCGCCTCATCCCCATTAACCAGGCCGTCGCAGTCGGAACCACACTCCAAGGAAGAAAGAGCGAGACCAATCGATGTGTATAATTGGGTTTTTCTAGCGGCGCGCTGCAGCAACGGCATGACACGACCAAGCCGGGCCGCGCCCGAACGTCTGGGAGGGCCGAGGTGGCTCGGGTGGCTCCGGGCCACGCGGAATGGAAAAGGTTGGGCTGAGCGATCGTCGGCCCGCGGACGGGAAGAGGCCGTCTCCTCGCGCATCACAGCGCCGGCCGGCAGGAGTCCAGAGGAAGGCCCAGCCCGAAGGGCATGCGAGCAGCATCGGAATACGCAGTCCCGGGGACGCTACAGGAAAACAAGCGAGGAAACTAAAAGACATGAAATGATGTCACTTCATGAAAATCCAGCCTTGATCCTTCATTTGTCTCCACTAACTTCACGCGATAAAGCCCACATCTATGCAGCTCTGGAAACATCACCCCTTTGTCGTCATCCTTAAAACATGGCATCGATATCTGCGTATAAACTACGGAAACAGATCTTTAACGGACTTTTCAAGTGCAGTCTGTCAAACTTTCTTGGTACTAAGAATAAATTGGACAGCGATGTCCATAGGAGAGCAGCTAATGTAACATGGCAGGCTTTTCCAATCACCAGCCTGAGAGACGTGGGGCGACAAATACACACACACACACACACACACACACACACACGCACACACGCGCGTGCGTACAGCAGGGATGGGATGGCCAGGATGAGCACGCTCGGGTGTGCACGACAGAATCTGTGCAGGTGATGGATGGGTGGATGGATGGATGGATGGATGGATGGAGGGGGTGGATGGAGGGAGGGATGGAGGGATGGAGGGATGGATGGATGGAGGGAGGGATGGATGGAGGGAGGGATGGATGGAGGGAGGGATGGATGGATGGAGGGATGGATGGAGGGAGGGATGGATGGAGGGAGGGATGGATGGAGGGAGGGATGGGCCCAACATTAGACGCAGGAAGAAAATGTGCTCAAGAGTGTCGACAACCTGAAGTGAGTCATCGGTAATGAATGAGCAGGTTTGCAGGACTGCTGCGGCCCATTGTTCGTCTTTCACCCCGTTGACACGCCCTGACTGAGGGCTCGACTGCTCCCCGTTTTGTCGGCCGGGTGCGCACTGATGAGTGTCGTATTTTTGGGGCGGAATAATGACGCCGTTAGGAGACAAAAAACATGGAAGTGGGCAGGAAACGAGTATTTCCACCTTGAGTCAAATAACAACTCGCCGCCACTGACATCGCTTACGCTTCTGCAGAGCAAAGCTCGCCCCTGACATTGATTTTTTTTTTTTTTTTTTTTTCTTGATTGACGCCACCAGAGATTATAAGCGTGTGTATAACGAGCTGCGCGGCCAATGGGCCGTGACACCGCAGCACCGCCAGGACCCGGAGGAGAGCAGTTTATCCAGCTATGACACACTGCAGGGTAGGGCTTGTACAGGGCATTGTGGTGGTGGTGGTGGTGGTGGTGGTGGGAGGGGGGGCATCTGAAGATTCTGATAATAAGAGGGCCAATGTAAATGTGAGGAAGATCAAAGATTGTGCAGGATTGCTGCAGGGTCTTTTGTTATTTCTCATCTTTCGCAGGAACAGCGCAAGCTGTTAGGATAAAGTAAGATGGCCATTTATTAATCCTGGAGGTCAGGTCGGAATGTGTCACCCTTTCAGGCTGAGATGTGGGACAATCAGATGTTGTATATCCGAACTGGGTATGGTGATGTCTTGAAAGAATCAAATAAAAGAGTGAAAATTCAAAAGCCGGCCTCTCTCCTCGCAGAAACGCGAATGCGGGGGAATTGTTCCGAGTACATGCTCTCCTACTTCTCAAGGACGGCAGGAAATGGAACACATCGACTGGGTCAAGAAAATCTTCTGTGAAAATATTTGAAACCTAGAAGCCCAGCGTCCCTCCTCCATCCGTCTGACCACTTCTTACTCCCAACCATTCAGAGTCACATGGTCATCCCTGGGTCAAAAGACAGGTCACCAGCCCATCACGGGACACACACCACTCAAGCGAAGTACAGAATAATAATTGTAATTCATACCTACAGTGAGTTAGGACAATGAAATAACAGGGGCTGGAATTCTGCTGCAGTCTCTATTTTCCCTTCATATGCAGCTATTCATGATTAAAGTGTTTGCTGGAAGCTTCACTCTGTGATTTTTTTTTTTCTGGATCAGCATGGCTGTAATAACACAAGGCTTTTTGGGGCTGTTATTTTTTTGTTGTTTTTTTCCCTGCCCTAATTCGGATGAAAAACTTCAGAAGGCTTGTTGATGCAGCCTCCTCTGGGTGAGACCCCTGCAGTTTATAAGTGATAATTAGAAGAGAAAATGGAGGATGTACTGCAGCGGATAAGGAGAAGTGATGAATTATAGAGTCACCCATGAGGCCGGCCTGGAAGAGAATTTATATCCCTCTGTCGCCATGAAGGTTGGGGAATTATTTATTGATCATCAGAAGGAGACCACAGATGGTGGTCACTCTTGATCTTTGCCTTTTTTTTTTGTCAGACTTTGTTTTTTCTTGTAAAAATATGTCTGAAAGAGTTGAAAGGGTAAAAAGGGCTCCCAGCAGGTTATTTGGATTAATTCTGTTGCTCACAACCCATCCTAAGGTAAGATGCTGCCTGCACAAACACGAGTGGCTGGTTTGTGAGCATCCAGCTGCACTCTTCAGCGCGTCGCACAATGTGAACCGCAACAAAAGCATAAAAAGATCAACGCATGGAAACAGCCTGGGCCGCGACACGCAGGGAAGAGGTTTCCTTTTTGCGTGTACAATATACAGATAAAAGAACGCGCCATAGGTAAGGTTGAGATAAAGCTACGCCTGAGTTTGGGGCGTCCATGTTGGATTCTAGGAGAAAAACACAAACTCCTGTCACCAAATCGATCTAAACAGATTGTGGTTGTATTCCCGATGGATTGGGAGAAAGTGTACAAGGGAGCTTAGTGGGAGATTACAACTACAATTAATTAGAAAAAAAATACAATTACAATTTTAAAAAGGAGCAAACATGTAGAAAGGAAAGCAACTACAAATGACAAGGAACATTTGAGAGCTCTCCTGTGAAACCTGCTAAAGGTTTATACACTTTATATTTGAATTATTCTTCCCTGTCTTCATTTCATTTGGCGGGGGTACAGATTCTTCCCAATTATTTGTTGTGATCAGGATATTCCAAAGCTTAATACAGTAACAAAGCTTACCTGTCCCCACGAGTGTTTCATGGTGGACAACTGGTGGCTCTGTCGATGTGCAATGTGGCAACGTGTGTATAGTTGACTGAACTCAATGTTTTCCCAATGTTAGATCGTCATATTGGTGATATTCCAATTGAGAGATAATTCTCGTCAGGAGAGAGTGGTTGTACACAAAAGATTGTGCACAAAAGATTATGCAACTACAATAGGAATGCTAACCAAGCTGAGGTCATGAAATAAAATCCTGAAAGTTGCTCTTACCGATGGTGGAGATGTGGGACGGGTGAAATTCGTTGTCCGTGAACCTGCACAACAGGCATGTTTTCCCAACCCCTGAATCTCCGAGGAGCAGGAGTCGAAAGAGGACATCGTACTGCTTAGCCATGATGCCAAGGTGTAGAGTGTTGTTGTTGTTTTGGTTTTTTTTTGTTTTGTTTTTTTTTAAATTACAAGCCCAAATCAGCTGAGGTGAGGCATCGCTCCCCACCTGCAGCCCATGTCTGCTCCAAGGGTGAACAGAAGGTTTGCGCTGCCGGTTTTTGTCGTGGAGTGACGCCTGGGTAGCCAAACAGGGATGCTGCAGCCTCCCTGGCAGCCTCCAGCTTCCAGTGGGCGCGGTGGACCGCTGTCAAGACACGGTCAATAAGTTTACTTCCGCTGCTGTCCTTTCACCATAAAAGCACCCGGCGCTCTCTGCGGTTAAAAGTGCTTTTTCTGCAATTAGACTTGTAACAGCGTGTTAAAACGATAACATCATATATAATTTATGTACTGATAATGAACGAAGACACTACAATAACTTGTTTTGCAAATCGGACAAACACATCTGGATTGTTTTGTGAACAAACGCATAAATACGCACAAGGCAATTTTACAAAATATGTAGACCCACATTTAATGTAGATTTATTTATCCTATGGGGAAGTCTACAAAGTTTACGATAATGTGTGTTTTATTTTCCTTCTATAATTCATTAATTGAATTAGTAATTCATTAATTTCATTTCACATGTATGGATTCTCGAGTCGGGGAGTTTTTCTATAGATTACTCTTCTGCACATCCGGTGTCGCTCTGGTTTTAAGTAGCTACTTGACGCAGATAAAATTGCTAATACATTTGCGAATGATCGGCTTAAGGTAAATTTAACACAGCCAGATGCTATTTTTAACACACAGGCAAACATAATCCCCCGTTAACCACTCACAGGTTCTCTGTTTAAACAAACCAGAAGTTTTATCCCAGCAAAGCGACGAAGTTGTCCCCTCTGAGACGCCGTAGCGCGCCGTGGCACGCACTTCCCGCCCCGCTCCAAGCTTCCGCGAGAGCGGCAGCAGCCTCCGAGAGAGAAAGTAGGGCCGCGGCACCGCTGCACGGCCGCTGGAAGTTCAGGTTGAACCCCTCCCCGCCCTCACCCCCCCCCCACCCCGGCCTGGCCATGGAGGTTCTGTCGGCCCCTCTGCGCTGCTTCGACGAGGGCCACGCCGGGGAGAAGTTTGTGGACGACGGGGTGGAGACGGTGACTTCTGTGGAGCAGGTGAGCCGCTTAGCTTAGCCTGGGCGGGCGAGGCTAACGCCGCGCCCCCGGGCTGGAGACAAAAGTCCTTCCTGGGAATACCGGCAACTCGTCCTAACGGAACGGGAAGACGAGGAGGATAAAGGAAACCTAGTTTAGCTTGGTCACCGTGGTCCGCTATTCTTAGAAGCCGCGGTTAGCTAGCGCCGAAACTTAACGGGATTAACCAGGCTGCTAACGAAAGAGTCAACAACACGACCTGTACTGCAAAACTTCTGACCAAAACCCACTAAAGAACTCATTCTAAGTGCTTATTTGGTCGTTGTGTGTGTGTGTGTGTGTGTGTGTTTATTAAGTTAAGGTTTTTCCACTTCCCTATCTTCAAAAATATTTACTGTTGTCTCCTTCGCTTTCTCGACACAGAAAAAAATTGAATCAAGCATTGAAGAAGTTATCAACAACTACAAACAAATACACAGCCCGCCGCAGTAAGTGTCCCATTCCACAAAACCCAATCAAAGTCAATAAATCTCCTGCTTCATTGATGTCTGGGTTGTTGGATTTTCATTTTTTCTTTTTTAACTGCAGATTCTAAAATGGTTAATTAGGGACATTATAGATTGAGGTGAGGACAGAAAGATGTGAAGCGTTTCTGTAGAACCTTCATATGATCACACAAAGGCAAATAGTGTTTCTGGGTAATAGTGTTGACTCTGGGAGCCCAGAGATCAATTAGTGATCGACTCTTGTGTGTTCTGTCTTCAGGCCTGCGTTGGTGCGAGAACAGCATTACCAATATCTCAAGAAGGGCCTACGGCATTTATCTGATGCCTATGAGGTACGGTATCGCAAAGCTCTGAACCCGCAGTGTTAAGATCCTGCCCAGTGTTTGGAAAAAACGGCTTCGCTTCAATGATTTGTTGCTGATCTGTTCTCCATCTCCCTGTCACACGATGGTGTGATGCTGTGTGTCCGTGTGAGCAGTGCTTGGATGCTAGCAGACCCTGGCTTTGCTTCTGGATTCTTCACAGTCTGGAGTTACTTGAGGAGCCAGTACCTTCTGCTGTTGCCTCAGAGTGAGACACATGCACACACATAAACACATCGTACAGCCAGATTCTGCCAACGTAGCATAAATAGAGCCAGATCAGTCCTGTGAAGACTATTATTTCTGTCCACTGCACAGTTGTTCTAACTCCTGTGGTGTAGCAAATACAGCTGTAGGAATTGAGTGATAACTAACTGCAGGATGTCTAGTTGCAGCATATCCGAATATTTGAGCAAATCTACTGACAAATGTGTTTCATTTGTTAACAAAAATGCCAGTATAAAAATAAAGGGTTTATTACAGAATGTCAGTGTTATATAGTTGTTTTTTTCTTACTAAAGGAAATATTCTAAATTTCGCTTAAATGTGAAGGCTTTCCAAAAAACTGATGCAGAATAAAGCAGGGATTTAAAAAAATATATATGAAAAAAAAAAATAGTCACGCCCGTGGCTCAAAGCAGCTTACAAAGGAAACAGGAAGCAGAAACGGGTCAGAGCAGAGCTTGTAATGAGTATCTGTGCTTCTCAGCCTTCTCAGTCGGCTGTTTCCACCTGCTGCCAATCACGGCCCCGTGCTTATGACACATCCCACAGGCCCTGTTCAATCATGTCCAAGAACAACTGATTGCATTTCTCCAAGTAACTTTTGGCTCACGGTGGGATCAGTTCTCTGGTTCCTCCGTGTGAAAGGAAACTGTGGTGAGATTGGAGCGCACTAGAGGCAACTTAGACAGCAGTATGAATCTTGGTTGATTGGTGAATTTCAAGCCAACAGCATGTTCATCACTTCTGTCTCTCTCCTCCGTCACTGTTTGACTAAAGCTAAACACAGCACCCGTTCACACACATCATCACCAGGAACACATGTTTACCAATACGAACACTAATCTTTCCTCGCTCTGTGGTTCACCGGAAGTTTACATGGCAAATTTCTGGTGATTTTGTTCAGAAGAATTGAGCCATATTTCCATATTGTGCTCCATATAATAGTTTGCGACTGTTTTTTACCTGACCATAAAATACTCATATTGTGTATTGATGAAACATTTACAGAAATTTGCATAATGTTTCAATTTTTATTACTCAATAGAATAATGCTTTGAATATTAATCTTTCCCCTCATCATGTTGTTGATATTGCCAAATGACTGAAAACCATCATTTTTTCCTTCCTCCCCAGGGTGTGCCAGTTCCTGGCTCACTGTCAGAGCCCAACTGGAGGTTTTGCTGGGGGACCAGGACAACATGCCCACCTTGCACCTACTTATGCTGCCGTGAACGCTCTCTGCATCATCGGCACAGAAGAAGCTTATAATGTTATAGACAGGTAAAGTCACTGTCTTACTCTCCATACATAACAGGTGGTTAAAGAAAATGCTAAAGTACAGTCAGCTGCTGCAGATCCTTTCTGCCTTTGATCTTAAACAGTGGAAAAATCCCCCGAAGGTGATTGAACACTGCCAGATAGATACACAAATGTATAGGCACTTTTTTTCAGGACAGAAGAATGATCTGTCTCCCTCTACTGGTCGTGGTTGTAACTACACATTCCTCAAATTTCGATGCAGGCTGTATCTGTTGTAGCTGAGCTTACTGTGCTGCTACAGTGGAGTCTGTATAATGTCCTGTGAATTTGTTGTTGAAAATGGACCTGGAAAATCCTCAAGTCATTGAAGGTGGTGATTTATATCAGGTCACCACTGTGATTAGTGGGTAATATTACGTTTTCAGTACATTCACGGTGCTACATGTCTGCCACCCCCTCGCTCTGTCCTCATCTCTTTTACTGGATACACCAATCCCAGCTCCACTTGTTCCTCTTTCTGCCATATTTCTCATCTTTGGTTGTCCCTATTTGGCTTCCTTCTCCAGACCGAAGCTGTTAGATTTCCTGTGGTCAGTGAAGCAGCCAGATGGCTCGTTCGTGATGCATGTTGGAGGGGAGGTGGATGTCAGGTGAGTGCCCTATCATTCGTGTGTCTTCACTGAATATAATAATGAATTTCATTCTCAGTACTGCACTACGACGATAAATGAAGCAGATCAGTGTTAGAAGAGCTGCTTTACCAGTTGGGTATCAGACAAAAGGATCAAAACATGAAAACAAAGTAGTCATAACACAAATTAAGATGGAATAGTTTGACCTGAAACAATTTTTCTATTCATTTTCGTTTAAACCCTTAGCACCAAATAAGTCAAACCCAAGACGATGTAGCAGCTGTCTACGGGGTGTTGATGTTCTAAAAATACAAAAGGAATATGAGTGTGGGAGAAGCCTTCCTGCTCACCCACATGTGTGTCTTCTCTCTTTAGGAGTGCATATTGTGCAGCTTCTGTAGCATCACTCACAAATATCCTCACACCCAAACTGTTTGAGAACACGACCAACTGGATCCTCAGGTACAGCTCACCACCACGCACTTTTATCTAACTACGCAGGTTCATATTTCCTAACCTAAGCTTTTGTATTTTTTCCGCTGCCGCTTTACCGGCTGCCGCATCCGTGTGTTTAGCTGTCAGAACTGGGAGGGTGGTCTCAGTGGCGTGCCCGGCTTGGAGGCCCACGGCGGCTACACGTTCTGTGGCACAGCCGCCCTCGTCATCCTGGGGAAAGAACACATGCTGGACCTCAAAGCGCTGTTGGTGAGGAAGGCACCTGACATTTTCCTGATTCCCATTTCTCTGTATTTAAAGGCTTTGAAATAAGGAAAAACGTCAATAGAGCTAGAAGGCTATCACTGTTACTCACCATACAGGTTTTGTTTTGAGGCAATTTTCCTTTCTTAGGTGGAAATATTTGAGGCAGAAATGTGATTTTATTCAATAAAAGGAGCAGAGGAGAACATATTTCTGTACTCTACCACCAATTATATTCCAATTCTATTTGGAGATGAACACGTTCTGACAGTCCCCCAAATGTTGTCCAGTCAAACACGCTAAACAACTCGCTCCTCTCTTAACCAAATTTCAAGCGAGCACACCCTCCGAGTCTCTTGGAAAAGCTCAAATATTGACCGTAGCACTTCAACACGAGTGACCGGAGCTGCTCAGGTGATCTGAAACATCTGCAAGGCGATTTGTATAACAAGGAATTCCTAAAATTTGTGAGCAAAAGATCATTGCCACCGCCTTTCTTCTGACACTCACCTGTCCTTAGGTGACATGTTGACTCATGCTTTTTTTTTGTTTTGTTTGTTTTTTTTTTTTTTTTTACAAAAAACGTTTTCTAAGAAGAGGTTTTTAAAATGCAAATATTTCAGCACGCCCAAAAGCACAAGAGGAATTAATTCGCAGGCCCTGTGAACTTTGACGATTATTTGCCGAACATAAAAACAAACCAAAAAAACAAAAATCAATTTTCTGACTGTGGGATGAGTCACGCAGTCCCAGTTTCATCAGAGCAAAAAAAAAAAAAAGAATTATTGAGCAGCAGATTTGTTGTGATGGCAGCTCTCAGACGTTTGGCGCCTTGCTTCAGTTGTTGTTCGGTATCTGTTAAAAATGATGGAATCGCTGAAACGTTGGGGGCCGGCCCCAATTAGTTCAAGAAAAGAGCAACACATCAGACGTGAATTGAGTCACTTTCTGTCGCACATTTGTTTTGAAGAAATATCATTACCGTGTAAACGGTAGTATTGCCAACGAACAGGAAGCAGAATAATTCCCATGATTCAGTGTGCTCAGTTGGTGACTCCCCTCTAATCAAATGAAGACGGTCATGTGACGGACATAGGTTTTCATCAAGCCTACCTCTGTGTTGCATCTTTACGGTTAAATATTTTCGTAGAAGTCTTCCCTACCATTGCAGTTTAATAATTTAATCCAAACCTGAGCCCCAAAATATTGTTTCCCCCTTTTCCTCATCAGATTAGACACCAGCTGGCTTTAATCCCTGCACTCTGTAATTATTTCATCCAAGATGAGCAGATTGGATGTGCACCAATTAGTCGCTGTTTCCATGGGAACAAAATTGCAAAAATGACTTCCCTCTTTGGCAGCATTTGGGCTGAAGCGTCCCCTCGGACTGTTTTGTGGAGCCTCCGGGCCCCCCCCGGGCGTCTCTTAAGCACCCGTTCTCTTCTGTCCCCAGCGGTGGGTGGTCAGCAGACAGATGCGCTTTGAAGGCGGTTTCCAGGGCCGCTGCAACAAGCTGGTGGACGGCTGCTACTCTTTCTGGCAGGCGGGACTGCTTCCTCTCGTCCACAGGGCCTTGTTTAAAGAAGGTAGGGTCCTTTTTGAGGACTCGGGGGTGGAGAGTTTCGAGCCTTGGGGTGGATTCTGCGTTTTACTCCCGTTTTCTTTGCCGAGCAGGAGAGTCTGAGCTGAGTCAGCAGCGATGGATGTTCGAGCAGCAGGCCTTGCAGGAGTACATCCTCCTGTGTTGTCAGAACCCGACGGGGGGCCTGCTGGATAAGCCTGGCAAGTCAGTCCCGCACCATCTGGACACACGCGCGCACGCTCCCCGGCCAAGCGCTACTGACACGGTTTTTCCTGCGTGCTTGGTTTTATTGTGGCGTGTGCTCCGTCTTCAGATCCAGAGATTTCTACCACACGTGCTACTGCCTGAGCGGACTCTCCGTGGCGCAGCACTTTGGGAGCATGGAGCTCCACCACGAGACGGTCCTGGGCAGGGAGGAGAACAGATTGGTGAGGCTGGGGCCAGGGTGACTCATTGACGAATGTGTTATCAAGAAAAGGAAGGAACGGACTTTCAACCAGTAAAGAGCTTCTAAACTGGTTGAAAGCCTTGCGTCTGTGTGGACGGAGTGAAGTCATCCTTAAGGTGACCTTTATTCTCCACAGTTTTGGGGGAATAAAAGCAGCCCGTCGTGCTTTCAGTGGTAGCACCGTAGACATCTGATTGGTCTGACTCATTCATTTCGCAGTCGCCAGGCAACAAGTTTGAAGTCAAATCCACTGCATTCACTTCAAATGTCAAGCGTTTCTTCTTTTGAAGCGCCAAAGCCACGTAGAGAAGGTTGGTCCACCACCTTCAGCTTATTGGCCCTCACGTCATTATCAGGAAAATCTGACAAAAGTGAGGTGAGGGATCCAATTATACAGAAACCTTTAGAGTTATTGTTTCCCCCTCTTCTTCAGTCTCTTCATGCACAAAGAAAGGAACACTTTGAATAAGGTTCCAGGTTGTGTTTCAGGACCTTCCTGCAGCTATTGAAGCTCTTTGATTCAGATGTGAAGGCTGAAGCGCTGCTGTAGCTGCTGCTGCTGCTTTTATGTGCTCTTACTACTGCCACTTGCAGAAGGTTACCAGTAGAGCATGTGACTCGTCTCATGACATCTGTAGAGGTCACTGCAGGCCAGTTGCCTCAGACCGTTTCGAGGAAGGATTCTAAAAGCGGATCCCGTGTCTTTTCTTATCCGTCTGTGCTCAAGGCTCCGACCCATCCCGTTTACAACATCTGTCCGGAGAAGGTGGCTCAGGCGCTGCAGCACTTCCACCACCTGCCCGTCACCCAAGCGCGCGCCGGTGACGTCAGGTCGTCGGAGCCCGCGGCGGGGTCAGGTGACCACCAGTCTTAGTCTCCTCCGCTGTCAGTCACAGCCCGTCTAAAGGGACTGGAACCAGCAACCCTGCCGTCAGGTCAGATGTAGATACGCCCAGGGGAGAGGCGGACAGAGCGGTCTGCCTCGGGAGCAGTTTGGCAGACACGAGTCAAAGTTGTGTGTGTGTGTGTGTGTGTGTGTGGACGGCTTCACCGTCCGTTGCGTTTGTGCTTGCAATGCCTGTTTTTTTCCTTTGAAGCGAAAGCGAAACTTTTTACAGTTTCTAAACTCTGTAAATAAACCTTTGAAGCAGTATTTGTGTCTTATTTATACTGTTTGGGAAGAGCTTGGAGGCAAATTCCTCACACTCACAAGTTTGCTTCACGAGGATGTCAATAAACATGCAGCTGTTTCTCAACCCATTGTTCCTCGCCAAGCGTTGTCACCTAAGGCATCAGGTGATTCCTCAGACCTTCAATCAGCACCTGCCAGCATCGGCGCAACCAGAAAAACCAGAAGTTGTTTACACACATGCGGTCCTCGACACACTACAAACGTGGCAGCTGTAAAGCGTGACAGTTGAATAATCAGGAGCACGTTAAAGGATAAAATAGTTTATTTTATAGTCTTATAGTAAAGGTAGGCCTCAACTCGCAAGACTATTGTTGGCAGTATGTACAACATACTTTTAATATCCATGGAATGGAATCGGACAGACCCTTTAACACTAATCATGTCCTCTAAATGGAAATAAAATGGAAATATACATACACACATTTCCTAGACACGCATTATATGTTGTTTTTTTTAAACCTTGGGGGGTATTCAACATTAACTGTTTAAAGCACAATCACATCAACAAGGACTTAATTTGCTTCCCTGCACTGCAAAAACAGGATCTACCTTGGACAATTCCTACTTCATACAGTCAAGGAAAATCTATGTGACACATCGGCCTTTTCTCATTAATTTGTGAGATTACTACAGAATGCATAACATACTTTTGACCTTCAAAAACAATGAACCCAATTAATGCCTTTTTTAAAAAATATATAAAACGAGATGCCAAACATGTTCAGCCATCTAATGCAGTTCACTACTTCAAGCTAAAGGACAAAATACAAGTTCAGGAATATTCTCCCTCAAAACATCAATTTCAACAAAGGGCTCGTGTTTTATTTAATATTTCGCTAACAAACATGTCTGACAGAAAACGTCTGCAATCCAGTGGGCCTGAGGTGGAGATCACTTCAATATCTGCGTCAAAGTGTCATCACATTCTTTAGTGGAAAAAGTACGCTACAAATTTGTTTTTTTTTTCTTTTTTAAAAAGGTAAACTTCTCCTGGATAATTTCTCTAGGTGTGTGTGTCTAAACAGGTTTGTATCAAGAATAACAAAAGAAACAAATATATATATATATATATATGTATATGCACACACACATACATATATGCATGTCTGTGTGTATATATATATGTATATATATATGCAAGTATATATATTTATATAATATAGCAGTGCTTGGAGGAGTACACCTGACATGCTCCACCTCCTCCCCGAGAAAAAAAAACAAAAACACCTGAAGGAGGGGGAGGGGCTTTACAGAGGGTACAACAAAGCACAAAGTCCTTAAGTCGCTAAGCTGCCTGTGTTTCGGTTTTAAATTGTCGATGTTAGACGGTGGATACCGGAGAACCAAAGAAAAGGGACAAAGAGGGGGATGAGGAGGGACCAAGGCTCTTTCAGTGGACTGAAGCAGTGTCTTCCACCTTGCTGGCCTTCTGTGAGCGCAGAGGATCATGGCGGCGGGCGGTGGCGGTTCCTCAGTCAGAGCTCGAGGAGGACGAGGGCGGGGCCGCTGTTGCCAAAGAGGGACGAGGAGCGAACCTCTCCAGCGGTCCGTCTCGCTCTTTTTGCCCTCCTTCCCAGACCTCGGCCGGGTTCTTAGCGCTTAGGTCCCCTAGCTGTCCTCCACGCGCAGCTTTTTCCTGTTGGGAGGCTCCTCTGCTTCGGACTCGGAGCTGGGGTCGGAGCCCCCGTCGAACGCCGACACGGCGGTGCCTTTGGAATTGGTGTACTGTCTGCTGTCGGTGGACTGGTAGCTGGCCTGGTGCTGAGTGGAGCCCTTCACCTTTTCCAGGGCGCGGACTGACGAGCGCCGGGAACAGGAGACAAAGAGAGGGACATCAGCGAGAGGCGCGTCCCAGTGGGAGCGGGTTCGGGACCTCGCGAGGGTCCCCGAGCGCGCGGTATACCTTGCTGCTCCAGCAGTGCGTTCTGCCGCTTCAGGTCGTCGATATCCTGCTGGTGCGTGTGGTTTTTTCGCCTCATATACTGGATGTACTCTGTGGCCTTGTCTAAGATCTGGGCTCGGGATGCCTGTTAGCAACACATTCAGAAAACGGAGCGTTAATAATAAAATGACAGTTTAATAATAAAATAACTTCAAAAGGAGACCGTCTAACATCTCAAAAGGGAAAAAATACCTGATGTTTGACATCATCCATTTTGATGAATGTGTCTTAAAAATGGAAAACATATTACGGCATAAGGGCCGAGTGTGGGTCCAACACTGCATTACAATCATTTAATACCAAAAACATTCATGTCTCATTAATGTCAACGTCCTGACCTTCAGACTACACCGGTCATGAACTTGAAGCTTTACTGTGCCTGGTTACTTGGACCAACACGAACTGTTTTATTATCACTGATGTCAAAACAGGAAGAGAGGTCTAAATTTCCTCATAATGGCTTCCTGGTGTTGGCCCGAGCCCTCAGACCGCATCAGTCGGGGCCCGCTCGTCTTCTCTCGTCAGCAGAGCGTAACAGAGGGCGTGGGACCGAGCGCGCGCTTGGAGCTGTACTGACCTTTTCTCCCTGCAGGGCAGGTACCGAGTCCCGGAGGCTGTGAAAGCTGTCTTTGATGTGGTCCCTACGCTTGCGCTCCAGTGCATTGTGGTGTGCCCGTTTGTCTGCCTGCAATAACAAGAGTCACAGGGCCTTCAGCCTGGCGGCACAGCGTTGGGGGGGACGCCGCGCGTCCCAAAGTCTCCACTGAGCGGCTGTAATCAACACCAGAACCCCCAGAGATGACGTTCACGGGTCAGAGCCGTCTGACTGCTTATGTCTGGGCGATACTTTGGTCTCTGAATAATTATTTCAGATCAACTATCTGGAAACGACCCATGCTAAGAACTGGCCTACAGTCCAACGCCGCCTTTGAGGCCATAAACGCAGCAGAAAGTTAACATCCTGACGACGACCCGTGCTGTCTCCTTCATCGGGCCTTGATGAAATATTGTTGTGAAGGCATCAAATTCCCGCTGTAAAAAGACGGTTTTGTCACCACTTAATTGCTGAGCTGAGCTTTCATCCCCCATACTTTATTTATACAACGCTGATTACACCCAACCCCCAGCACTCCGTCTCTGCGTCTCCATTTCCATACAGGAGCAAATGCAGCTTCTGGTCTAATCTGATCAAGATTAAATGGCATTACCTCAACAAACACCACATATTAAGCTGTCAGATCAATACTTTCCAATATGCCAAAATAAAGATGAAATACTGGCATATTCATGATACTATAGTTCCCAATGAATACATTTGAAATCAGGCGGTAAAGGCAGAAAATGGCTGCAGTGAAAACACGGCTAATGCGTGTAAATAGCAGTTTCCTTCCTGTAGTCCAACCTGTTTTTAGGCCAAAGGACTCCAGCCTCCAATCACATGTGATTCTGGACTAATCCACGCTGTAGCCAGGCTGGAACATTAAGTCCAGCAGCCAATCACAGCGGGCCAGGCGGCGCAGCTGATCATCACCCTTCGCGTAGCTCGCACACAGCGGCCACATATCAGCAGCCGAGCGACGTGTTCCTGACCGGGCCTCAGACGCACGGGAGACCGGGCGCGAGTCAGCGAACGGGTGTCCTCTGACTCAAGTTATCTGCAGATCACAGCAGAGCCTCCGCACATCACCCCCCCCACACACACACACACACAGGTTAAAACAGCCATCTGAGGCATCGTGTGTCTGACACAAAAAGAAGCTGGTTTCCTGCTGAGAAACGGCGACCGTTTCCAGCAGCACCTTACGCGACTACAAATCCAAACCATCATGTCAACTCCGAGCGTAACGGCTGTTCCTGCGCTGTGTTGCTGGAAGTCATAAACGATTTAAAAAAAAAAATTAAAAAAAATCCACCCACACTGCATGTGTGCCTGATACGCGCCCAAAGGTCCCCTCCCTCCATCAGCACTGGCGTAGACCCACACGTGACTAGACCGGATGGCATCCGCACCGACAGGTGAAGCCTGCCGCTAAATCAAAACCTGTGTGTGATTATTATGAAAAGGTGTGTGGCTGTCGTGTCTTCGAATGAAAACAAAAAAAAAAAAAAAAAAAAAAAACGGACCTTTAGCACCGCACACCGTGCGTTTAAACACCAATAAAACTTAAGACGAGTTTTAGAGGAAACTTTGCTGACACAAAATATACTGTGTGTATAAAGTGAACACACACAGACCACTGAGAGGCACCTTGTGAAAAGTACGTTTGGAACTTGAGGGTGCGTCTTTTGCAGGGGTTTTACGGCTCTTTATGACGCTCATTTGCGTCCGTAATCACAAGGTAAATTATAAATGTGTGCAAATGCACCATCACAACTTTAATGAAACGTTGCCGATGAAATTGCCATGTACTTCAACTCAAAGCAAAGGTGGAAAAAAAAAAATAAAAAATGATATTGCAGGTGAAATAAATGACCTGAGGTGGAAACGTGTACATTCAATTTCAAACAGCGTGGGGGATATCAGCATTCCTCTCTGGTGATGACGCAGGCGCGATCGCTTTTGTGCGATCATCGAGAGGGAGGCCACGCCGACGGCTCTCCATATTCCAACTCACGTGTTTAAGCAGTTAAACACATTTCCACCCGACGCTGCCACAACCTGGCAACACATCCCGATCCTTTTACAAGTATTTCCTCTCCTGCCACCTCATTCTCCCCATCTGGCCCTGAACCCTCGTCTCTTATAAAAAAAAAATAAAAAAGAAATACTGACATTCAACCCTGCTTCAACAGCTGTATTTTTATTAAGCTTGGAAGTGCTGAACCTGAACCTCAATAACGAAACTGATGATCACGGGTGTCAACAGAAATACTGTCTTGGGACATCAATGGAGAATATATTAGGTATTTTTATAACTCAAGACGGATGAGGTGTCTGGATCGGTGTTATGAGCATCAGACCGGACCAGATATGTGAGCCAGCGACTTCTTAGAGGAAATAAGAACTGAGCTACACTGTTCTGTAGACACTTTCAGTCTTATTGCATGACTCCATAGACTTATTCGCTACAATGTTCTCACCAAGAGAAAAGGTGCGCAATTACCGACATCCGCTCTTTCGGTGCGCTAAGAAGGATCCCTTTTGGGGACGGCCGAGCCGCTCCTCTTCTGTTCCCATTACACAACCGTTCCAGGTGTCAAGTGGAACGACCGATAGACGCCGCTCGCCGCTGGTGACCAAACACGAGCCTGCACATCTCCATAGAGAAAGGTGCTGTTTTTGACCGAAGCTGATTTTTGCACTAACAACAGAACACACCAGGGGTTCCTGGGGGGGGGGGCACGTGTGATAGGTAACACGTCAGGATGGAGACGTCCTATCCGGACGTGCATTTCTTATGTAATCTTTAGTAATCACAATTGGGGGGGGTGGGACACTTAATCTACCAGATCCCTGCAACAATTCCCTCCTCGAGCTGGACAGCATTCCGCTCATTTGCCCTCCGATCATGCATCGCGAGCGTCAATTGAGCCGTGCAGCCTGGGTTTTCTTTTCTTTTCTTTACCTCGCGACGCAGCTATACGTCATTTATTTAGGCTGCCAGTGCCGTGGCCTGCAGAGAAGAGACGGCTGCGATCACTCGCTTCAAATCCAGGAAAAACATCCCCGCTCGCAGCCCTTCCTGACAACAAGGGCTTGGCCCGGGGAGACAGGCGCGGCTGCTCCAGACGCGCAAAGCGGCTTCTTCCGCATCCTCACGACTGCGGCGTGAAGGAGGAAAAAAAAAAAAAAAAAAGAAGGAGGAGGGCTTCTCTGTCACCAGATGACCTAGATGTGGTTCGTGCAAAACGCGATCGGGAGCGGAACCCCCCACACACACACACACACAACCAGCAGCACCACCACCAGCATCCGAGGCGACCGCTGGTCCGAAATCACCAGAAAGCCTGGGACTGATCAGAGAATGTGCACGTCGCGTGAGGAAGTAATGCCGTGCTTCTCGGAGGGGGATAAAAGCTTTGGGCTAAATATAGCCGTCGTGTCATCGTCTCCCTACGGCCGCGATCATACGAGGGGAAGCCCTGCGACGCACTGCAAACGAGATCGAGGCTCCAAGAATGATGACAGAAACGCGCGTCTCCTTCCAAAAACAAAACCCCGTCCGATCGCCCCTGTGAGCTGAAGAGAACACTCGTGTTTCGCTCCGTTATCGGCGATAAGTTTGCGCGATCTAACGCCGCGAATCGCTCCGAATGGCCACATCGACGTGCTGAATGAATCGGCCGTGCAAAAGCGGAGGAACATCTCTCGGCATTTGGATAATATAGTACTCTTCCCACCCCCTCCCCAGCATTACGCACCAAAGAGTTGTATCTCGGTGAGTCTTCCTGCAAAGAAACAGAACAAAAAGTACAGTTGTGGCCACAAGTCTTTGGCAAACCTCACCGTTTCTTAAGGGTGACAAAAAAATCAACACGTCTGACACACTAGTAAAAAAAAAAATCAGTTACAGTAGGTGTTAAAGAGGGTTTTAAGCGGTAGCAGTAGTCCCGATTGGAATACTCCGAACAAACAGAAAAGCCAGTTTATTGGTGTCGGTAGCTAACGCTAGCTGGGGGACGCTAGTGGAGCTGGGTCGTCCAACGGCAGGAAAAATAAAAAAATTAAAAAAATAAACAGCGTCGAACGCCCGAAAATGTCGTACTCACGTCACTGTCGACTTCGATATCATCGTTATCGCTCATTCTTCGACGAAGGGGTCTGGTTTAAAGGGACAGTGGGCTGGAAAACAACATGAATCGGTTCAGCGGCGAGCGGCGCTGACAGACCGACGGCTAACTGGACGACACCGATCACTAACGGCTGCACGCTCTCCACGTGACTCCGCCACTGCCGCTGCCGCCCCGCGCATGCGCGGCGCCGGGGGGGGGCGCCTGGGTATTGTAGGCGCCCGTTGCCGCCTTTTAAGAGACGTGACGCGGCGATGGAGGCGTCGGCGAGGGTTTCGAGGCAGGAGAAACACAGCGTACCCACGCCCCGTCGGGTGGAAGTTCCACGACCGGGATTGCCGGCGTCGGTGGTGGGGAACTCGGAGTGACCGCGTTCAAACTACAACGCCCAAAGGTCGCTCGTCCCACGCCTAACGTCACGGGCGCTTTCTGCTTTAAAGGCATTGTGGGAATTGTAGTGGGAGTCGTCTTTAGACGTCAGGGACTTCAAGGAGAGCCAGAACAGAGACGCGTGGATTTTGAATACACACCAAAGAAAGAAAAAGTCTGTCCACACTTATCAGGCCTTCAAATTTGCAGTTCGAAGTTTGTGACAGCTCCTAGATATATTTTGATTACTGATTGTCTGCACTGGTTCTATTCGAAAATAAATCAATAAATTACTGTATATGATTTTTTTTATTAAACGCTCAATCCAAAGAATAGTCATAGATCCAGCGATGTTAGACAACACTGGGGGCTGGTCTAAGGTTAAATTGCAAATAATCTGCTCTGGTGCTTCCTTTTCCACAAAATTGTACTGAAGATAAGGAGCTTACAGTGTGGATTATACTGCACTGCAACAGTCAGTGTGCACAAAAACAAGCATGGAACCGCCTCATCCTTTCCCCCACCAGGTCAAGGGGCCACAGCAGCTGCAGGCGACACCCTGCCTTCCATCATCTTCCCTGCAGACAGACACTCTTAGAAGAGGTACACTGACCTTGATCTGGTTGTACCGCCACTTTCCAGCCTCCCATAATTCCTTTCATGCTCTCCTGAAACGTAATTTTTCTCCATCTGCTATTTTGTTAGTGTGAAGTGCAGCACCTGCAGTGTCAGAACCAAAAGGGTCCAAGAATATTGGTGTGTAACATTATATCCTTTGTAAAACATGAGTGCATAACAAGGTAATGACTTTAATAATGCATCTACAGCATTTGGAGCCCTTCTGACGTAATCGGCGACAACCTACACTTGCTCCCCATTTAAATCCCTGTATTGCAGCAGGAACAAACCCTCCAAAAAAGCATCATGGAACTGAGACAAAAGGAAAGGGTATTTTCTATTTGTCATCTGCTTTTTTGCCACACCCTAAAGTCCATCCCCACCCAGCCTGACCTGACTTATGAAGTGTTTAACACCGTTTCTGCCCCGTAATTATCAGACTTCAGGGAGCTCAGCCACTGAATATTTGGGCTATGACTGAAGGAGGGGAAAAGAAACGTAAAAATGTAGGTATTTGAACCACTGCACTGTAATTACGGCTGGAGAGGTTGATCAGTCCAGGCCAAGCCTCCCTCCCCTCCCCCATGTCCTCACTGGACAGGCTTGTTAAACCATTAAAATGCCCGCCTTTTGTCCCCCTCCGGCATATTGTGGACTACACTGGACTACACTTTGCTCCTGCTATTGTTATCCATGGAAGACTTATGAAAGGGAGGGAGAGGGGCATACAAGCAGCTATAGTATCAGATTAAGGTTAGACTGGTGTGTGTCCCTCCGCTAAGAGCTTGAACGCACTGGTCTCTCATCCAGCCATTGTCATTGAAAGTACAATAAACATATGAAGCATGTAGCGTACCCTTTAAAAGAGGAAGCACACATTCAATCAACAGTGATTAAAATCCTCTTTGATGCCATTAAGCAAATGAAAACACAGTCACAATTTTGACTCCATACTGTGTTTTTTGGCCATTCTACTTGTATGGGTTATACCGTTGCAGTATTTCTTTGGATTGGTGTTAATTAATATTTGGTTTAAGTGCCACTGCGCATTCCTCAGCAGACAGTTTGACCATTGTATTTACTCCAGAAATTCACTTTTGACATTTTGTAATTTAAAAAAAAAATTGTATGCACAGTCTCTTCCTGGACATGAAACTTTCTCCAAAAGATGAAGTCTAAGTAGAACAACAATCCTTGGATTTTTGATTGCATTGGATGCAACACCATTCCGACATACATTCCGACGACAAGACAGTTACTGAGAGTTTTAAAGCAGATGAATGAAATTCACAAATCCTCATTCAGCCGGGAGGATCCATCAAAACCACATCAGCTTAAATTAAAGCTGCAAAAATAGTCCCTATTATTTTACTTATATGATTTCGCAAATTGTGTGTGTGTCAGTGTATAATATGACAAGTATTGCACTCACGTCCTGCTACAATTTCAACGTTTTTGTTTTTCCAGAGAAATAACCTTCATCTGACACACTGGAAATGAGCGTTTGAGTTCTTGCTCCCATCGGACACCCCTGCAGAGATCTGTAGACCGCTAGGTGGCGCTGTTTCACTGCAGCAACCTTCATGTGACGCCCAAAAACAAGGTGAGATGTTGAAGATGACATGATTTATTGATGATCAGGAATGTTCAGAAACATTTTTCTTTATCAGAGATTGTAGCTTTCACGTGGTGTTTCTGGAGAGATGGATGCTGTCCTGTCCATGTTGGGTCAGGTGAACATCAGATGCTCTTCAGCTGAATTTAAGAATAAACCACACTGGAAACTGAGGCGAGAGAGATTTAAGAAGACACTCACTCTTCTTAAATCACTATTTCCATTTTTCGGTTCATATTTGGGTAGGTCGAGGCACGCGACCACTTTGTGATTCTTAAAGGAAAAGATTGTATTTTTTTTTATTTAAAATTCCTAGATTCGATGCCGCAAACTATGGCCGGTGCTGCTTAAAGCGACATCAGAATGTCCAGATGGTCGATGAAAAGGCCAGATTTGTTGTGGGGGTCTCCACAGTGGTCTCCTGCTTGGCCATCATTTCTCAAAGGAGTCATGTCACCACCTCCTGATAGGAAAATCTGCTCCCATGTGCTGGGATCCAAAAGTGACCCATACCATGTGATTTCTAAACAAGGCGAAAAAAGAGAAAAGATAAAAGAAAGAGGAAGCTTAAAACACCAAGTGCTTACACAGAGGTGGTTTAGCACATCATCTGCATGTTCAAAATGTGTTAATGTCCAAAGACGGCCTACACACATAATATGCATATTTGTAATGGACCGATTCCTGAAGAAGATTCAAGGTTTTGAATTGTAACAGCAGAAAACACACGTCTTTAGCGACTATTACTTAATTGTGCCAGATGTATTAGGTATACCGCTGCAGAGAAGGGTTAAAATATTTCAATTTGCAAGTATTCATGCACTGCATATTGTAATTTCTGCAAGAGGTTAATTAATACTCAATTAGATTTGAAATATAAGCAAATAGGCCTCAAATTGGCCTCAAATTGGCCTCCTGCTTTTTTCATGTCCCTTTTCCGGTCAGACAGCGGCGCTGTGGCTTAGTTGGTTAAAGCGCCTGTCTAGTAAACAGGAGATCCTGGGTTCGAATCCCAGCAGTGCCTTTTAGCAACCGATCAAGGTAATGGCTCTCTCCAGCCGATCAAGCGCTGGCCGACTCACTCGAAACCTCCCTATTCTGGGTTTACCGACGACAAACATGAACAATGGGCTGTTTCAGCTTATTTCATCACCCAAAAAGTGAGACCGTGTTATTGAAAAAATAGTAATGAGCACAATGGTCACTCCATGAAAAAGAAAACCACACACACTCTGTCATAGACCACTATGTTATTCCTCTTAAATGTGCACAAGGATATGAGTTTAGCCAAGTGAATATAACAATCCCACCTTGCACAAGACGCTCGAAGACACCACTTGAGCGGTCCAACACTGTTTACCTTCCCGGTGCAGCGTATGAAATGATAAAAAAAAAAAAAAGTTCTTCTGTGCGTGGTCCAAGTTTAAAAAATGTCTTAGATGTTTTTACCCAGAGGATTAAAAAAAAAAAAAAGAAAGGAAAACTTTTTTCTTTTCTGCCATTGCCAGTCACCGCTACTTCCAGATCTGTTACTCGTTCATCTATAACAAGGGGTCCAAGGGGTTTAAATTAGGCTTTTAAACTGAAAACACTTTTTCTATACATACACTTGTATAGCAAAGACATACAAACCAGCACACCCCCCACATAAACAGAAAAATAAAGAGAATATTCTTTTGAATTTTTTAAAATAATTTTTATTGTTCCTGTCTACACCTAACTTGTTTACCCACCAAATACTTACGTACAAAAGCTCCATTTTCCCATCTATTTACCAACGTATCAGGGTGACGTTAATAAATCAGATTAAAATGAAGTCCATACACTCAATGGAACAGAACACCACCCCACCAAAAAAGGTCACGTGCAAGCAACCTAAGAAAGTAACATCCGTTTCACTGTAGAAACTCTGCAACAGTTTATCCATCTGCACAGTTTTGTCTTTATATACAAGCAAGTCAAGGCTAAATATCACAGAAACTGTACTATGTACATATTAAAAACATCATGGGACCCCACCCACCCACACACTTACCCTCCACACACACACACACACACACACACACACAGACACACACACACAGACACACACAAACTAAAACTCCCTCCAAACCATAGGTCCTAAGCAGGTGTTAGGACAGACATTTGGAGTTTATGTGCCTTAGGTAGGTGGCCCTAACAATAAAAATGAACTCGCAGGTGGATAAATTAAAAAATAGTGGAAAACACTTTGGACCTGTAACCTTTACTAGGGAAGGAAAAAGTCACCGTTCTAAAGCTGTTGGGAAAGAATAATGTGGAAGTCACGACATCCACCCCAGCAGGAACAGTATCTGTGAAACAACCTTAAGTTCTTCTGAAATTTGAGTATTTGTATTAAAACTCAGCTTTTAGCGCTGACTGTCAGTAGATGGGGAACGAGAGTGGGAGCGGGAGCGGGACGCTCTCTGGGCCGGCAGTGGGGAAGCTGGAGTGGGCGACTCGCTCGTTTTGAACGACTGTTTCACAGGCTCCTTTGATTTGGTAGGCGAAGGGGCACCGCCAGCCGGGGAGCGGCTTCGCGAGCGGGAGCGGGAGGGGGAACGGGAGCAGGAGCGAACCTTGGAGGTGCTACGAGAGCGCCTCGGGGACCGCGATCGAGATCGTCCACGGGATCGAGATCGAGATCGGCGGGAATGAGAATGAGACCGGGACCGGGACCGGGACCGGGACCGAGAGGAGCTGTCAGAACGGGAACGACTTCTTGACCTGAAAAAGGGAAGGTTATGTTACACTTTCTCTGTTCTGACACGAGCTCCACTAGGATGAGTAATAATGTGTAATTACTGAACGGATGCTTGGACACTCACCTCTTCTTTGCTGCTTCAATGAGCTTGATTTTCCTGCCATTCATTTCCTTTCCTGACAATTTCTCTAGAGCATTTTTCAGATCACTATAAGATGCGAATTCAACAACCCTGGGGAGAACAACCACACATGTTATTTGCAACCGGCTGCTCATTTAGCACGGTTTAAAAAGGCGGTTAAAGGTCATACATGATGAGCGAGCACAAATGGAGGCGGCCTCCTCACCCTTCGTTAAGTTTAGGCCGATGTGCGTCTGCAAATGTCACCTCTCCAGCTTGTCTCATGAAGTCCTTCAGATCCTACACACGCAAACTCTAATCAGCTCAGGACACGAGCGCAGGATAGCAAAAAAAAAACAACAACAAAACAGGAACGATATATATTAAGAAAGAAATTTTTGAGAAGACTAAACAGGCGTCTGCAAATGACGATAAGGATTCCAAGAAACTCAGATACGGTTGGTCAATCAGATTTTTGTGAATCGTGGAAGAGAGGCGCGCGCGCACATTTTTGAGGTGTGGTTTGGCTGATAGATGTGTGTGTTTCAGATTTGAGGTTCTTGGACCCACTCCTCATTGCAGCTGAAGACACCTGCATGAACTGATCTGCAGTGGTGCCGTATGGGCAGAAAATGGCACAGAGAGCCCCATTTTTGGTGATCACGGGGCTCCGTGCCGGCATCGCCCCTGTCTCGGCACCCCACCTCAGTAAAGAGAGTGAACAGGGTGGAAGAGAGGAAACTACTACCTGAGAGTGAAACCCTGGGATAACTGCAGATTCTATCCACGGGCACCTGGTGGGATTTCACATCATCTCTCTCACGACGAACACCAGAAGGGGTAAGGGAGAGGGAGATATCGACCGACTGAAGCCCCTCAAATTAACGACCCATCGATCAAATCGCCACCACCATCGACTCGCTCTTTCCTTTCACTCTGCCAACACAGTTTCCTCTCTCGAGCTCAGCCTCATGACAGGCGCGTTTGTGAGCGAACGTCGAGGCCACCAGCGCCACTACTGTGGCACAAGCGCTCACACGGCCAGCAGGCATCAACTAGGAGTAGGACAGAACGGCTGACAGCACAGGCTCAACCCAGACACAGGGACCCAGAAGGGGTTAACTCCACCAAATCGAGCTCTTCCACATGACACAACAGTCAGGCTGGCAAATAAAGGGGTGGAAAATTGGTTAACATTTAGGAAAAAATGAACATCTGGCTTTTTGATGTGCTTTTTGATCTAATCATTACTTGCATGAAAATTCATTAGAGCAGAACAAATGTTGACTTGCTACAATATAAAAGATTTATAGCTTACTTAAATCATTAGTTAACTGGTAGCATAATAAACAGTTTAGTACCATTACAATTCTAGTCATTTATACAATGTGGATAACTGTCTGCAGCCTATTATGTGTTTTTAAAAAAACGTGGTAATAATAACCTGCCAGCTGACACGAGAGGACAAGTTCTCTACAATCAGACGATTTTCAGTGCGCACTGGAGGAGGATTTCGACTGAAAGAGACAGAAACATGTAGAAATAAAACAAGAGCCGATTCAACCTTTATTCTGGGGCTGCCTGCCAGTTATTACCGATGCTATTTTAGCAACGCGCTCGGGGTTCCCTTTACCTGCGACTACTCTGCGATCCTCGACCATAGCGGTCTGAGAAGCGGCCCCCGCCAGGCCTCCTGCCGCGGCCGCCGCGCAGACGCACGCGGGCATGCTCAATGGTCACCCTGAAAACGATGAGAACTCGGTCACTTGGTTGCCGGTCCGTGAGCGCGGGACGCAGGCCGGGCGAGCCACATCTTTCTAAACGCAGCCCGCCGGTGTAGGAAGGTCACCTTTCATTACACAACTCTTTTCCATCGAGCTCGTAAACAGCATCCTCGGCGTCTCTCGGGTCGTCAAACTCCTAAAACCAAAACAAGAGGTAGGGAGCATTTCAGCAGCGAGATTGTCGATTAAAAATGAAAAGAACAGGATTTTTCCCAACAAGAATGAGAATATTAAGATGCTATATAATAATTAAATGGGGATTTCCTCAAATATAACTGAGCAAAGCCCAACAGAAGACTTTGAATGGTGCCCCTTATGCTGTCAACAAAAGCAGGGTGCAAGATAACAGATTCTGTCATCACTCCCGTTGATGCGCGTCCAGGAGCCTTCTGAAGCGCCTAGGTGATGACTGATGTCGGTTCGGGTGCAGGGGACTCACCACAAAGCCGAAGCCCTTCTTCAGATCGATGTCTCGGATGCGGCCGTAGCCTTTGAAGAACCTCTCCACATCCTTCTCCCTGGCTGAGGGGCTCAGGCGGCCGATGAAGATGCGACACCCGCTCATGATGAGGCGATTTCCTCTACACTTTCTGTCAAACACACACAAAAAACAACAACCTTGCCTGATCCGCCACAGTGGAATAAACCCATTTGGAGGTAACACAGTGACCTACTTATTTAGCCCGCTAGCTCCCCGACAATTTTGGCCTAGCCAGCGTCCTTACACTCGCCCGTTATAACCTCATATTTGGACGTACAGCAGGACGGGAGCGTGGCCGGTGGCCGGCGACTCAGAAACGGCATTTATCGGGACGCTGGCGGCCACACACGTACCTTTTCCCGGCGCTGTCAGACACCCAGCGGGAGGCTCCGAGGTCGTCGCCCACCTTTCGCCGCGGCGGGGTCACGTGGTGGCGTCACGTGACGACGCACCCCGTCACGTGGGTTTTCGGGGGACGCGTCCGTTTTTAAAACACCCCCCCGTTTAGACCCGATTAACCCCCCCCAAAAAAGATCATTTCCTTGATCTGTGCTCGAACTCAAGAATCTTCGATGCTGAGGCGTCTGCACTCGAGGCAACAGTCCAGATTAAGATTAATAACCTTATTATTATTATTATTAATTTATCTATTTTATATTTTTTCTCAATCTTGCAAAGGCGTGTAGTAGTAGTAGTAGTAGTACTAGTAGTACTAGTAGTAGTAGAGTGATTGTAATCCGAAAAAAATATCTAACACTGAAAATAATTGTGAAGAAGAAGAACCAAAACAAGTTATTTATTTTTGCTTTCGTTTTGGTATTTGACAAAAACACATAGATATTTGCAATAAAGCCAACACAATCATTGCTTCCTGAATTTCAAATACTGAATCAAACTCAATAATCTAAGAATTATAGTTAAAAGGTCCTTTATCATTTGTAGCTTCAACATGAAAGCATATTTAGAGTGTTTAGAGTAGACTCTTTTTTATATTCTTTCACAGTCCAAGTTTGAAGTTCAACTTCCCCTTTGCTTCCCCCTTTGCTCACCATATGGCCAGTTTTACAACATATCCCGTTTATTTCACAGTTACCAGTCCCCGGTTCCAGTTACATGATGGCTGAAGCACAGTGCTAGGTGTGAGGCTTATGCAATGGTGTGTAACAGAAGGACAGGAAGAGACGCAGCCAAGGCGTTTTCTGAAATAACTGAATCTCCCATAACTCCAGAAGTGTTTTTCTTTGAATGCTCATTCTGGAAGTGAGGAAATGTTTCACCTTTTGACTGTATTCATCCTGATTTTAATTCATGACATTTGTAAAGGTAAGTGCATCTTCTATTTTTCAAATATATTTATTCCTTATTCGGGTTTGTGACAAATCAAGCACATGACAAAGGAAGTTAGAGGTCTCACGCTTACTTGGTTACGTTTTTGCTGATCACATACTGGTCAAATCAGACATACTTAACCAGGAAGTTTGAAGAAAAGAACAAGACATTTAAATCTAACAGGCGGAACTGATCAGGTTTATTGGTTTTGTTACCAGTACTGGGTTACAACATCAAATTGGTACTGGTCAGATCCAAATAAATAAGATTTTTATGATTCAATAATCTAATACTACTCAATAATACTACTGCACATATCATTTTTTTGTGAATCTTCAGCAAAAGTGCTGTCACAGTGGAACAGTGGTCACTCCATCAGTCCAGTGGATTTAGTGTAACTGCATATTTATGTCAGCTGTAAAGTTATGGATGATTCTAAAATAAATATCTTGAAACTAACACTATTAGGCCAGTAGCAGTCCTAATGTGAGTAATATAATGGTTATGTGTATTCCTCCTGGATATAGCTAATGGCTGCTGCTTTTGTGACCCCGTTAATGCCTTTTAATGTGGCATCTTTAATGTGGATTTCATTCCCCATTGTTGTTCCTTGCAGGCCTCGATGGTCGGAAATGCAACGTTGTCCCTAAAGATCTGTACGTCGAGGTGGGATCCAGTGCCGAGATAACATGCCAGTCCTGGTGCATCCCTGGCAAAGTCTTCTGGACCTTAAACAACAGAGTTATAGACGCGAAGCTTTCCAAAACCGTCAACTCCTCACACACCGTGCTCTCTCTGGTGCACATCACCGAGCCTCTGGCCACTCTGCAGTGCCACAGCTCGGACATACAGCAGGTCCTCGGAGGCACCGCCATCACAACATACAGTGAGAAGCACTTCTGGGATTTAACAGCTGTTTTAGGCGCTTACAGAAATCGAATCCATGTCGTTTTTTTTGTTTTGGTTTTGTTTTTTTACAGTGAGGCCCACCAAGTTGTCATGCTTGTTGCACCAGACAACAGAAGATCTAGCAGGACTGTTCACATGCAGCTGGGAGCATCAGAGTGACTCATCCCTTCCAATCAACTACTCTGTGCTGTGGTGAGCTTTGCACACCATTCTCTGTGTTAACGCACCGCTTTTTTTTTAAATGTGGGTACACCATACACGTTTTTCTTTTAGTTTGTCATGCTCTTCAGTGACTGAAATCTGCACATCACACGGGAAGACGTGCACATCTGACTTTAACAGTATTAAAGAACTGCGCCTCGGGGGACGTTACAATATCAGTGTGAGAGCGAAATCGGCTTCCTGGGAAGCTTTCTCTGACCCTTCTGAGGTGACGCCTCTAAAAATACGTAAGATCACTTCTACAGAAAAAGGAAAAAAAAAAAAAAAAAAAATCTTTCGAATTTGGGTGTTTTGTAATAAGCATACTCCCCTCAGTGAAGGTGACTCGACCAGAGGTCAATGTCACTGCCGCCTCGGACTGTCTACTGGTGAAGTGGAAGATCCCGTCACGTGTTTCAGAGTATCTGTATCACTGTCAAGTTAAATACAGCACGGTACGTCAGAAACTGTCACTGCCAAGCTTCATTGTTACTGTATTACAATCCCAATGCGCAACATCACACATGCCTTTGTGTTCTTTCCAGGCAGTCGGTGTCGACGCTGCGCAGGTAGGAGCCCTTCCTCTTCCTCCGTATCTAAATTCATAGAAAAAAAAAACAAAACAATTCTCACACCATCTACGCGCATCTAAGCCGAAGTGTCTCTGTGATGGCCAGTGGATGATCAATAAGACTCTGAGGAACCAGGACCAAGCAGCGGCCACCATAGAAGAAGTGGAGTCCTGCAGAAACTACACCTTCGTGGTCCGCTGCGCTCTGTCCGACGCGCCCTGGAGCAGCTGGAGCCGCGAGACGACCGCTCTGACCCAGCTGAGCGGTAAGAACATTAAAAAAAAACAAACAAAAAAACCCCCCCCCTGAGGCTGGTTGCAGTACTGCAGGTGTGGGCCGAGCTGATCCGGAGTGTTAAGTCGCACGTCTCGCTCCCCTTCAGAGCGCGACTTCAAACCACATCTGTGGAGGAAGGTAACGAGCACGGAGGACAGCGGGGTCAGGACCGTCCTCGCCATGTGGAAGGTGAGGACTCCGTTACCCGCCACGTTACCCGCGGGCTCCTTCTCCGAACGTCGTCTGACCTCCGCGGGCCCTTTGCGGGCTTTGGCCTCTTTCCAGGGGATCCCCCCGGCGTGCCGCGACGCGCTGACCTTCACCGTCGCGCACAGCCGCCGCGCCGACCGCGAGGACGCCGCGGGCGCTTCCTGCGGAGGCCCCGTTTGCGTGGTGACGGGAGACGCGCGCAGGATAACGCTGAGGATCGCCCGGGACGGGGCCCCGTTCGCCGCCGACTCCGTTACCGTTCCGGCCGCTGGAGAGAGTGCGTGACCGACGCCCCGGCGGCTCGCCGCTCTCGTCAGCGGTAGCTGAGCGATCGACCTCTCCCTCGACAGGCCTCCCTCGGGTCAGCGACGTTAAGGCTCTGACCCAGGACGGCACCATCCTGGTCAGCTGGAAGGCTCTGGATCAGCCTACCAGCGGATACGTGATCGACTACACCCCCGACGGGCGCCAGTATCACTGGAGGGAAACCGAACACACCAACGTGACTCTGTCTGGTGGGCTACATGAAACATGGACGGCAGGAGGGAAACGCCCTTTCATCAATGGAGGGGGGGGGTGAACTCAGTTGTCCTTCCTTCCTCACAGACCTGCTGGATAAGACGCCGTATGATATTACAGTCACGCCTCTCTTTGATGACCGGACAGGACATGGATCAGAAGTCCTTCAGATCTGCTCCAGAGGAAGAGGTCAGTTGATGATCGACTGATTGTGATCCTGCTGGTTTTTATGCTTATTTTTCACGTTCCTTTAGACCCGGGGAATATCACCATCACCAATATTCAGGCTGAGGACACCAGTGCCCTCGTGAGCTGGAAGGTGAAGGCCCAGGATGCCTGCAGCGGCGCCTCGGTCAACTTCACCGTCTTTTACAGCGCCCGCAACGGACGACACTTCAGTGAGGGCACCGCCCTCGACTGGTGCGGAGAATGAGCTAAGCTCTTTTAACGGGTCTCCCGGGCGGGGGGGGGGTCCTTCCCTAGATGTTTCAGCAGACGGCACGCAGCACGAGGTCCCCCTGAACGCGCTCAAACCAGAAACCCAGTATAGCGTCTACGTGGAGGCGGCAGCTCTTACTGGGAGGAGTAAAAGCAAGGAGAGTTCCTTCAAAACCAAAAAGTTCGGTGAGGAGGCGTTGTCACTCTTGTGGAAACCTGAGCAGAGACCATTATTCTGCTCCATAAACTCAAGCCAAAAATGTCGTTGGGATTTTTCTCAATTGACTGAGGGCTGTTCTATTCTATTTTGAACGTGCTGTTACTGTGACTTTTCTCTTTTGTTTTTTGCAATTGTGTGTCATATTACAAGTTATTGATATTATTGATAACCGTATAGAATGACTGAGGATGAATATGAAAGGGTATGAGAGAAACGTTGTACTGTTACTCATGTTTCTATGTCCTATGTTTTTTCCCCCTCTCTTTTTCTTTGACAGACCCAAGGATGAGAACAACTCTGATTGTCGCTGGAGGGGTCTTTGCGGCTCTTGTGGTGCTCGTGGGATCAGGCTGTGCGGTTCAGTACGTTTCCCCTCTTTCGTCATTTGCGACGATGTGACGTGAGACCCAGACCCTGGACGAAATGTCAGCATCCTAAACATGCTCATTTTTAGGTGTAGGAAATTCAAAAAGAAACCTGTACCCAACCCTGGCCGCAGTTCTGTGGCAGTGTGGCAATCGGCGTATGAAATGGTGAGTAGACGCTCACAGATCTGACATTTCAGCAGAAGAGAACTGAAGAAGAATCATTATAGCCTTATATTGAAACATAAGGTGGCATTGCTCTAAATCAGAGACTTGGTACTCTTTATAGGCATGCTAAAATATATCTTATTGTTGGGGTTTTGGGGGTCTTCAGGCTGTACTTTGTGAGTCAGGCCATAATTAACACTTGCAAGTCCTCTGTTCATATGTTGCTGTGTTATGACCCATGGATCCTACAATACTACATGTCTGCAGGTCACACACCCCCTCCTGCTGTTCCACACTCCGTCTGAGTGCATCTGTGACAGAGTTTACACTGAGGACGCTCACAGAACGGCTGACTCCACGGAAGACACGGACTGCGGCGACGACCATGGCGAGCAGACAGAAGAGACCTCTGACCCCGTCATAGTCAGATCCTACAGACAGCTGGTTAACCCCGAACAGACACAGCAGGCACCTCCTTCTGTGGAAATTTCTAACCCGGTTGCATCGGAGATGTGCCCGTACCGCAGTCAGGGTCCTATGGTAGCTCCTGTCCACAGCGCAAACAAGCAACAAGTTCAGTTCAACCAGAAGGAAAAGAAGCCATCACAGACTGTTTATGTTACTCTGGACAACTTTGAACAATCACAAGAAGGGTCAAAACGAAAGAAAAACTGAGTGGAGATAATCAGGATGAAGTAGATGAGTTTCTATTTTAAGTTGTTGTGAAAATTGTTCCTTGTTAATCACCCATGCCTTTTAAACCTCGGTTTAAGACTGCTCAACATATAATCTGTGTAGAAATGCCTCTTCAGAAGCCCTCAAAGTTCTGATGACGGAAGTGCACAATACGTTATTCTTTTGGCGTAAGCTTTAAGTTGTTGTGGCCACAATGCAATGTAATACATAGTTCAATTTGAGATTTTATAAAATAAATATAACCCTGGGCAGCATGGTGGTGTAGTGGTTACCACTGTTCCCAGTTGGGATGGAGGCTGCGGTCTTCCTGTGGGGAGTCTCCCTGTTCTCCCTGAGCCTGCGTGGGTTCTCTCCGGGTAGTCCGGCTTCCTCCCACAATCCAAAGACATGCACACCTGGGGATTAGGTTGGTTGATCACTCTAAATTGCCCATAGGAGTGAGAGTGAGAGTGAATGGTTGTCTGTGTGTTTGGTGTCCAGTGCAGGGTGAACCCCGCCTTCTCCCAGTGTCAGCTGGGACAAGCTCCAGTCCCCCCGCGACCCTCTGTGGAGGAACAAGAGGCAGAAGCTGATGGTTGGATGGAAATATAACCCTTCAATGATCCTGTGTTCTGATGTTTGTTTACCCATGTGAACTGATGTCTGAGGTGTCCTACCCCCCCCCCGACCAGCAGGAGGCGTCACCAGGCAGCGTTCGGTCTGAACGACATTTACGACACGAAGAAGAGCTAGCTTAGCCCCTTAGCTCGGGCTAGCACGTCTGAGCGTCCCTCCGTGTTGTGTTAGCATTAGCTCAGGATCTAACTTCACAAACAACGACTATGCTTATGTTTTGCTTCGTGGCGCCGATTTACACTTAATCCGCCGAGCAGCTGCAAATACCCGGCGATACACCAGCATGCGGAAGGAGTTTAAACGGAGGATATCTGTCTGATTCGGAACCATCGGGCCCGGAGGCTCGACCGCTGTTGTGTTTGTTTGTTTGTTTGCGAGAGGGACCACCGAGCCTCGGGCTGTTTACTCACATCTGTTGGACCCAGACATTCCCTGGACATGTCCCACACCGGACCCCCTCCCAGGTGGCGGAACTGTCCCAGACGGGGACAGCCGGTGGAAGGTAAGACAGCCGGCCCTCGTCCCGGGGAGCCCCGTCGGGTCCCCGGTCCCAGCCCGTCGGTCCTGGGGGGGGGCGCCCGGAGGGGGGGCGCGCCCTGAGAGCCTCCGTGGGCCAGCAGAGAAGACGGGGGACGAGTATAAATTGGATAAATGTGAGCTGGTGTCGCTACCTGGAGGTCTGAGGCTAACAGGCTGGGAGACCAGCTTCTATTAACTCACACATTCTGGACCCCCCCCCAAAAAAAACAAACAAAAAAAACAACCTCATCTTTACACGATTTGCATCTATTCGAGACAACTACAGCCTGTGTACATTTATTTACTGTAGTTGGAGATATTTTTCCTGGCTGTTTTAGCCTGAAGGAAGTCAGGTTAGCTTCACTGCTCCAGGGTCACGTGTCAAAACAACCCGGCCTTCTCTCTCTCTGTTCTTCTCCACGTCTCTTTCTATTTCTTTCTTTCTCTTCGTCCCTCTCTCCGCCTCACTGTTTTTCTGTCTTTCTCTCTAACCCTCCCCCTCTCCTTTTCTCTCTCTCGCTCCCCCTTTCTCCCTCTTTCTCCCTATCTCTCTCTCTCTGTCTCTCTCTCCCTCTCTCTACATTTAATTCGCTCTGATTTAAGCCACACATCTGGAACCATCACCATTAGATCCATGAAACAAGTTTTGCAAGGAATTGGTGTGATCCCAGGTCAATTGAAAGGCTGACCCATTGCTTATTCACTGATTCTGGCCTTCATGGTGATCCTCTTGAACTCTTCTTCACCTTAGAGGACCCCATCAATGTCTGCCTGCCCACATGCTCTGACCTTGTAAAGGCACTCGGGGCCTCTTCTACATAACACAGTGATGTTTCATTGAGGAGAGGTTGTGGCAAAGGGCTGAATAAACACATAGAAACAATGCACAGTGGGAGCACACTATTTGCCTTTAGAACATTACATTTGACTTCAAATGTGCCAACATGTTTTATTTTGCCAAAACATTTGGTATAATAAATAAAGATTACACTAAATACCACTTTATTTCACATAATAGGTAAATTTCTACCAATGAAAACAATGTTGGGCCCCAGATATGATGACCAGGTCGCAGCAGAGAACAGATTCCACCCTAGCATGCTTTCCAACCTCCTGAAAAGTTTAAAGGTGAGTGATTGTAAAGATTGGGGTTCACACTGATATTTTATCTAGAAGAACCTCCCTGCCATCGTGTGCTTTTTATTCTTTTTTTTGATGACTGTAGGTCAAAATGGGTTTACTCGTGGATTTGACAAACACAACACGCTTTTATGACCGAAACGACATCGAAAAAGAAGGCATCAAATATGTGAAACTTCAGTGTAAAGGGTATGATACATTTACATTTACAATGATGTATTAAGGGGCATAGACCATTTGAATATGTTCCAAGAGCGGTGTCATCCATTGTTTTAGCCACGGCGAGTGTCCTTCCACAGACACAACTGCAATGTTCATCAGACTCTGTGAACACTTCATTGAGAGGAATCCTACAGAATTGATAGGTAAGTCTCTCTCTTCCTCATTTTACAGCTGTGGGGTATCAGCAGATGTGGTAAAGTGGTGATTAAATATGTTTCTAATGTCGAGTGTCAAGGGTTAGATCAGATTGTGCTGGTCCCTCAGAAAATCTCCTGAAGGGAACCTACAAAGATCCCTTTTCACCCTTACTGACCCAAGGTTCCACCAAGTGTATTTGCTTTAAATTCAACTGAAAAGCAAAAATAACGCATTGTAGAAAGGCCAGTGGAAATGTTGGGTGACAGGGTTAATGTTTAACAGATGTTTCTGCTTTCTCTTATGGCATTTCTTGGTTATTATTACAATTTCTCCTCATTTTTACATGATGGAGATGAAAATAGAGCAGACTATTGTTTGTCAGTTATGACTGAATAGCAGTCACCATGACAACTGTAGAATGATCTATTGCGGTGTCTTTTCATTGTTTTGGTTCATATGTTTTCTGCACGTAATTGCATCAGCAGCATTATGCCCCGTGGCCAGCAGAGAGCGTCCTTTACCTATACAGTGTTGGAATAGTAATATGGAACCTGCACACAGTGCCATTTTATTTCATGGACTTTTTTGTAATCACAAAGTAATTCACCATTGGTGATGGTTTGTTTTTAATGACTAAATATTAAAGTGTACTTAATAATTAAAATAGGTGTAGAACAGATCCCTAAATATTGTTGTATAACTGTGTGGGTTTTATGTGAGAGTGGTGTGAAAACATCACACCTCCCACTAAATGCTGTGTAGGTGATTTTTCAAGGTGAAAGGACGGCAGCAGACACCATACCTAAACCCTGGTTAAAAACGCCTTAGTTTCAAAGGTTAGCTGAGCAGCAGGCGGGTGCCTGCGTATGGGCAGGTTATTGCTGATATTGTACCTTCTGGGATCTACTTAATTTAAGCATAAGCTCGGTATCATATAGCTTTTTGTCATTTTCCAGTATCAACTGCATCCCCATCTGGATCTCCCAATTTGTGTTGTGTGATTGTTTAATTAAGCATTTCACTGTCTTAGATCAGAGGTCCAACAGAGCGTTTCAGATCTACTCTGCCCTATTTTCAGCCATCTTCCTATCTCGTTCTTTTCCAAGCTAGTTTGGAAGCTGAGCCTACTTTGATATTTGTGCCTGATGGCAGTTCAGTGGGTGGGTTGGTTTGAAGTTGCGTTTTCATTCTGGTGACAGCAGGGTGCTCTCTCATACTTCACTCCGGCATCTTCACATCCTGTCCAGACCTGTTCCCACCTACCAACGGCAGCCTGGTTTGCGTATCAAAGTGCTCACACATCACAGCAGACTGCAAATGTCATCTCAGATACATCCTGTCTTTAGCCAGCTGGTGATTAGATTTTGTTCTCTCTGTGGAACCTGTGTCCAAATTAGCCAGTTGGGCTGGTAAATCCGGACACCCACCCCATCCTTTGATGTTGGTAGAATTCATCTGTATTTGCTTTGGTGTTGCCAGGCAAACTTCAGTTACTGGGGAACTGTGTATGATTGTTTAATTCATCTGCTGTTCTTACCGGTATTACTCTTGCATCTTCACTCCCATTTTATCACATTTCATTACCCTTTACAGCCTTTGATGATTCAGTCTTGTAGGTCTCACAGAAAACTCATTTGATTAGCGTGAGGAAAACAAAACCACATTCATGTTATCTGTTGCATTACACGTACATCATAGTTCAACAGTGTGCCTAGGGTTTAATATTTTGGATTATCAGATTTTAACAGCTGGGTTTTTGTTCTATCTGTCTCTCTCACACTCTCTCTCTCTCCATCAAAGGTGTTCACTGCACGCACGGCTTCAACCGAACAGGCTTCCTGATCTGCGCCTACCTGGTTGAGAAAATGGACTGGAGGTGATTGATCAATCGCAGTACTTGTGCCCTTTTAGTGTTTTCACAAGCCCTTTTTCATGAAAATATAAACTCTCCATCCCTCCTAACACATATGGCCTAAGCGTCTCCAGAGAAGGCTGCTCATTTAGTTGGAGATCTCAAAGCAGTCTGAGAAAGAATCCCTCACAGCTGTAGACATGAATGTCAGATAAACCCTCCCACCACCTACTCCATCCTGTTCTATTTTCAGAGGATTTCACGTCCCTCGTGCATTTTCATGCGTGTCTCAATAGATCACTGTCCCACACATCTTCACTGCTCCTGACCTGCTGTTATTCTTGTACCATGATCGTTTGGGTCATTTCCATTATTGATAAAATGCTGAAAAATGTCCTATCCCATATTCCTGATACTCAGGGGGATTGTTTTCCTGTTCTCTTTTGACCCAGACCCTGAAATCTATGAATGGAGTGTTTATTGTTCACCAGGATAATCATGGAATTTAGTTAATTCCATGATTTTGAGTTAATTGCAAATGTCCGAATTGTTGCATTAAGTGAGATGCAACATGGTAGCACCCCCAAATTGGTCGACTTGCCAAAGTAAATGATTATTCTTAGTCATTAAATCATCACATTCACAAAGAAAGAAACTCAAAAAGCTTTTTGAGGATCCCATTTCGTTTTCTCCTCTCATCAGCATTGAGGCAGCTGTGGCAGCTTTCAGCCAGGCCCGAACTCCAGGGATCTACAAGGGAGACTACCTCAGAGAGCTTTTCTCTCGTTACGGCGACGAGGAGGACACCCCCGCTCCCCCCAGCGCTCCCCGAGTGGTGCCTCGAAGACGACAGCGGGGAAGTGGACGACGACGGGAGCGCCGTTGGCCAGGAGTCGGGCCCCAGCTCCTCTGGGTCTGCGCCTGGCAGACGGAAGAAGGAGAAGCTGAAACTGGTAAGGGTCCAGGAAACGAGGGAAAACAAAGTAACAGCTCTGGAGAGTAGAGAGTAAATCAAAACGATTATTAATGCAAATCATCACTGATGCATGTGTGTGTGTGTGTGTGGGGGGGGGGGGGTTGAGAAAGTAACATTTCAGATGGGAGCTGCTTTGTTTTGCTACATTGCCTTACTCTCTTCACGTTACTGTCTCATGCTTGAGTAATCTCTTGTAGTCTGACTGATTCTGATTGTCCTGAAGTTGAACGTCAAATTCCATCAGTTTGCAAAAGAAAAATTGAAAAGTGCCAGATCTGGATGGCTCAACTATAAATGCCGCACAGCACACTGTCTCCTCGGCCTTATATCAGAGAGAGCATGAGGAAGAGTTCTCCATTCCCCGGATTTACCCTATGAGATGGTTTGAGAGGCAAACCCTCTGGCGTAACTGCACCATTTGAGATTGAGAAATTATTGGATGAAAATTTTCAGTCTTCATCAGAATAAGTAAAGCAATAAACATTACCGAGATACAAACTCGCAGTATCCACTTTTGTACTATCCCGTTATGGGGGGAAAAGACATTTTTGACAGCAGAGTGTGCCTCAGGTTATTGTAATTACACGGGTTTTCCACTATTTCAAAATTAAATTCACAGTCTGGTGCTTTTCCGCCGGTGGATGGCAGAAATGAAAGAAAATAGTCTTCAAGGTTATGGTTTATACCACCTTTGTCAATGCACCACTGATTTGCATCAGGTGTTCTCCAGACCGATAAATGGGGGGAAAAACACTTTAGACCTGACACTGCATGCTTCCAAATGTGCCCAAAGTATTTGGGGAAAAGTTATAATCTTTCATATTAACGTCAAGAGTATTTTGGGTTGAATATGATGTATATTTAAACATTAGCTTTTTATGTATTGTTTTATTCATTCTCACTAGAGACTGATAAAGAAAACACATGTCCTATTGGTATTTGTGGTTTGGGAAAGGATCAGGCCAGATGTTATTTCCGTGTATTTTTTTATTATTCAGTGTACATCAGTGAGGTTCTTGCATTAAGTAGGTTAGAAAGTCTGAGGAGAATCATAATTTCAATCACATGCAGGACTGGTTGAAGCAGAGGAACCGGGTGGATGAGGTGGAATCAGAGAGGTTACAGGAACTTGTGCATCTGTGTTATTTCTACCTGTTGTCTCTCCACACACTGACTCAAAGACAAAGGAGCATCTGTTTGGAAATCAACAGCATTCATTCTGCTCTATGTGTGGGAGCGGCTGTCTTTAACTCCAGTCCAAGTTCAGCCTTCTGTTTTCTCCCCAGGGAGCTGTTTTCCTTGAAGGCATCAGCGTGAAGGGCGTCACACAGGTCACAGTTCAACCCAAACTTGGGGAAATCCAACGGAAATGTCAAGAGATGTCTGAGTGGGACAGGTATGAGCTTCCCTTTAGCCTCCTCCTCACCCCTCTGGAGAACTGTGTGTACACATGCAGCGTGTGGGTGTGTTTTACTGTTTGGAGTGACTCATGTGTCTGAATTTCTTCCTTTTTTTTTTTTTTTTTTTTTTTTTGAGATCTTGACATCTTTGGCTAAGCCCCAGAATAGATTATTCTTTTCTGGGAGAGATGTGCAACTGCAGCTGTGCTGCTGCACCTTAGAACAGTGCAGGGGCGAAGAGAGTGCAGAAGAGAAAAATACATTAATGGACAAGCCAAGAACTTGACATTTAAAACCAGCTCCTACTTTGATGTTTACACACCCGAGTGTGGAGGTGAAGATGGTTAATGTAATATTTAACAGCTCTTTTCCTATTCTGAAGTAAACTGAAGGTTTATCACATCTGAGAGGCAGCAATTTGGCTTTATTAATGGTTTTGTGATCGTTACACACTGTCTCCTCCATCTTTATTTGAGCACATTGCTGTCTGACTTACACCAGTGTTTAATCATGGTGTCATCATAATGCAAGTTCAGTAAACAGCTCTAATACTTTACTGTTGACTTCAACAAAGTACACACTCGGCAGAGTCCTTTATCTTCTTTGTCCCCTCCTGAATTATCGCTTTACAGCCTCATCATACTTCGAGAGGAGGAACTCATGGGCCTCCCATCAGCACATTTAAGGACCAGGATGCTCATGGGATGCTCGCATGTCTTTTATGTGTTGTTGCAGGTCTGGTTTTCCTGGTGCACAGCCCGTATCCATGGACCGACAAAACATCACTTTCCTAGAACATAATCCATACAAAGTCAGCTGGAAGGCCGATGGCACACGGTGGGTCTTTTTTCCACACCAGTCAACACTGTTTTTGCAGTGGGCCATTTAGCATTAAAGGCCTGTGCAATGTCTCTAGCTTATGCTGTGTTAGAAATGCAGAGTGTGATAATGCCACGTAACAAAAAGGATGACTCTGTAGAACTTATTTCGCTCACTTTCATGTTTCAAAATAAATGCACTCACTATTGTTTCAGAGCTTGTTTCCCAAAAGCTATTGAGTGGTAAAAATGGATTTCTGGTATTCCAGTAGCGAAGCAATGTGACTCTTACTAGCCCAAAAGTGCTTGTGAATATTTAATGACTGCAGTCAATTTAAGGATCCTACATGTTGGTACATTAATTTCCTGTAAGACTGGATGAAAAGCAGCAGAGTGCAAATTTGGCCAACAACACTGCTGCATTTATGTGGCGTCTACCTCTGCAAACGCCAGTGCTCTAAAGTTTCCTTCTCCAGTTAATGCAGAGAGTGTCCCTAAGCTCTTCCTTTGCAACCTTGAGCTTTCTCACAAAGCTATTTTATATCTGCTATCATGACAGTTACAGAGAAAGATAATGTTTATTGTTGTTATTATTAGGAGGAGGTAAGCGACTGAGATTTTTTTTTTTTTTGTTCTTCTACTCATTAAAAGAAAGCCAAGTCTTAATAAATCTTTAGATGCTTTAAGATTGGAAAACATTTTGTGGAGGATGTTTTTGTTGAGACAAAATGAATAGATGGAAATGCACTTGGCTGATATTTTTTTCACGATGCTTGTGTATGTTGTGCCGATAAGTCCTCATAGTGTTCCATATTTCAGTTGAAGAGTCCTCATCGTTTTGGCAGACAACTCTTGCTGCTATTGCTATTGTGATGTTCCTGGAAAATCAGTAATTGCTTTTTTCCCCCTCTTACTAATGGCTTCACCTTAGCCAGGATGCAATTTTTAGGTATCATAATAAAATAATATATGTAGTTTTTTTCCCCCAGATTTAGTGTATTTGAAACATAGATCAACAGGTTTATGGAGAAAAGACACATTTTGAAATGTTTTTTATGCCTGTCATATTAGTTTTTATTAAATAAATCTGGGGGATCCCAAGCTGTATGTGCACCAGAAGTGTGTAAACTTTTCTTTAAGGTCCTCTGCTTATCAATCAAATACTGCCAATCCAGAGCGGTACCACTTTTAATCTGCAGCGTTTGGACCCGATTGCTCCTGAAATGTCTTTGATTTTGATAAAGATAAAGTGAGATAAATTAATCAGATTTAACATACAGAGGGCTTTTGGCCCTCATTTCAGATAAGATTTATGGGCTTGGGGCTTTGAACATTTTCAGTGAGATTTACTAATCACAGTGTTTCCTTTCTGATCTCAATTTGTCATTCAAGCCACACATTTCAGAGCATACAAAAAAGGCCATGCCTTCCTTCCCATGGCCTTTTAATAGCTGAAATGGATTTTTAATGGGAAATTTTCCTCTTTAGGGCAGTCTGGGAGAGTTTTTTTCTTTCTTTTCGCCCGAGGTTCTACTTATAATTCATGTTCCAGCCCTGCACCCTGATTGCCTTTGTTGCTTATATGTCTAGTAAGATGTATACAAGTTTATGTCTCGTAACTTATCTAGTAATGCATGTTATTAAAAGGAGAAAATGGGTGAAAGTTTTCAATTTAGACAACAGCTAATAATTATTACACTATGATTTAATACATTTATTTCTGTCACATGAATGGTTCCTGAACATTGTTTTACCACACATAACTTCCAGCCTTCCCTAATCCACTGATGTTGTCTTGTTTAGAGAGAACTATATTGTGCATTCTAATTTTAGAGAGGGCAGAGAAGTAACCTAGAGTAGAAACAAACTCGGCCGGAGATTGGATCTTTCTAATCTTTTCGTTTGGTCGAGCTTTCTTTCGGGCAGATTTGTTTATGCCTGAGAGGAAGAGCGAAATAATAGCACTGGGACTGGATATTGTTGTTTTGTTTCCAGATGATCTCGAGTGGAAGATTTTTGGCTTTGTTATTAATAATCAAAGTCCAATTTAAATTCCATCCCTCACTCCAGGTAGACTCCCACTATACTAAAATCCCACTATAGTAAAGTACAGATGAGTTTGGCAAAACTTCTTATTTTCAGGTCATATATAGGAGAAAATGAAAACAGCTGAATTTAAATGTGAGTATAGATTTAACGGCTCCATTGAGGATGGTCTACACTTCTGTTTAAATTAGCTTATTTGTGAAGGAAATTGCTATGACTTGTAGGCACTTTACATTTCTTATACTGCCACTCCAAATTTTTCAAAAGGCTGAAAGAGCCTCCTTTTGTTCCTGGAAGAATATGCTCCACAACATTGGAAGATTGATCTTTGTGTTTTTGTCTCTTATCTTTGCTGTCCAAATGAAAGATCAACATGGTGTTTCTCACCCCGTTGATGTGCCACTAATGATGTTAGAAGCTGCTGGATCAGACCTCCCCTGGAGCTCATCTGCTGTTAGTCATGCCACAGGTCCGGGCCACACAATAGCAGCCTCTGCCTCATTAGGGCTGAAGTGCTTAGGGATGGCGCTCGGGGATAAGGCTAAAACTTGAAGCTCACCACATCAATCACAGATTTGGAAAAGAACAGATGGAACTGGTTGGTAGGGATGCACACTTGTGTGGATACAGGAGGACATTCATTGTGGGTTATATGACATGTCGAAGAAAAGGTATTTGACTTGAGTGAGTAGAGAGATAAAAAGGGCTGAGCTGATTAAAGGAAGTACTGCTGGTTGTTACGCTACAGGAATGGTCAGACTCCGATTAATTCTGCACATACTTGACAGTGTTGGCTGTGGCTAACAGGCCAATTAGGCAGCTGTGGAAGTACTTCTAACAGCAGACTAGACATGTCCTCACTTCAGTGATGTGCAGCCTTCCTACCTGTATGATTTCCCCTTTCCTTTTTTTGATAAAGGAGCACAAGAGGATACTCAAGCTGTGGAAATCATTACATGGCTTACTATGAAGCCTCTGAACAAGCAGTTCCTGTGAACAAAGCTTTCTTTATGCCCACTCCCATGTAAAATATGTCTCCCTCACTCACATTTTCCCATCTCCCTCATATTTTTTTTTTGTATTTCCCTGCAGTTAATTTGAGACTTTAAGACCCAAAACTTAAAACACATACTTGGATAAACAAACTGCGCCATATGTGCAGACATCTTGAACACTGCAGGTTACATATTGCAAATGCAAATACATTCAAAGCAACATTATTTCAAATGATGGGATGCAGGCAGTGTCATTATCTGTGTTCATTTAGAGGTAGTGTCTGATCTCTTGGCTACCATGGAAGCATTATTATTATTAGTGTGTCTTTCCCCTACTCCCTTTATGTGAAAATGATCTCTGATTAACCAAAAGGACTGCCATCTTCCTACGCTTTCATGCCTGGAGGAACAAAAGGCTGAACGTTTATCAAAGCCAGGTTTTTTTGTCCAGCTGATGGTTTCCTTCTCCTCTCCACACTCATCCTCAAAGTTGATAACATATTAAGAAAATGAATAGTTTTCCCCAAAAAACACAATAGAACTCCTTTGTTCATCAGAAATTTCACAGTTGAGTCACACAAAGTAATTATCGCATCATTAATTTATAAAGTGAGACGCTATCAAGTTGATGAATCAACAGTGAAAACGAGTTACGAGCTTATAACACAGATATGCTTTTAGAGCTCATTCTTGTCAGCTGGTGTATTATTTTCCACCCTGCATCAGATTTGGGATTGTGCCAGTCTCTCCATTTCAACCAGCTGGTATTGATGGCACTTCCGTTGCATCGAATCCTTTTGTTATGATTTTTGAGAAATGCATCATTCTGCATTAGTCTTTGGTTTAACTACAAAACGTTTTACCCAATTTTTTACTTACTAAAAGTACAGTTCCTTTACACACAAAAATAGTCTCCAATTGAGAGGTGTAATTAGACTTTAACCTAAGGATTTCTCTAGCTCCATCTGTTTTATTATTTTATTAGAGTTCAGGAGGTCAACCAGGTAGTCTTTCAGATGTTTGTCGAGGTCTGCAAGTGGGCTTAGAGAAAATCCATGTATAAAGAAGTAAATAAAGGTTGTCAGTTTAATCTCATAAAAAAATAAACTCCTTAAATATATACATTGAATGTTGCGTCCACATTGGAAATTGCCCTATGCTGTAATTCAGAGGATTATGCTGGGATGCAGAAATGACAGAAGCACATGGTTACAGATAATGTTGAAATCCATATACATTTTATGTGCACATAACATAGCATTTGGATTAAGATACGGTAATAGTGACTGCTTACTATTGTTACACTTCAAGACAATGGTGTCTGTATTGTTGGGTGTGGCCCATCTGTCCTCTTTTCTCTGGTAACCAACAGAAGGGAGGATCAAGGTTTCTGCCTTTTTTGTTGCCCTCCTGTTGAAGGAAGGCAGGAGGCCTGCCAGCTCAGTGATCGGCAGAATTTGTTGATCAAACAGTGAACATTTGGTGCAGACACTTGCCTGGGTGTAATTTAGGATTTGTGCATTTTGCCACCCCGTAATTCCTGCTGTTTATTTATATGGTGTAGTACATTTGAAATAAATTGATTATTTTTATTGATGTTTTATTTTACCTGGAATAACCAAACAATTCATCTGAAATAGTTTATTAGGCCCCTATTGGGCTTAAAACGTATTGAAATAAGAATATGTCCAACATTGGATTTATAATTTTAAATCAGGAAATCATGAGAGAAAGATAATTGCTTGGAATTGTATTTTAGTTTTAGATTACTCTGGATAACATCTTTCAAATGAGCTCTTATTTAAATGAATGGCTAAGATTACACCTGCCTACAAGTCTGTGCTTAAAATATTCATAATAATCTTGCTCTTTGGGGATACCCCCCCCCCAAATTGTAGTGTTCCTGCTAGCGACAGAAGTGTGCAAGAATTTAAAGTCTGTGCTTTATAATCCAACAAGCTGCCACTGTTGTAGAGGAAGTATGCAGATTGATACCAGCCAGATGCTCATTTGTGCTCTAGTATAATGATCTGGCCCATGGCAACTGAATAACCATCACCTTACTCAGGTTTTGCATTAATCATTTCAGTTTTTAAAAGCATAATTTAAGACTTTTTCCATTTTTCAACAAACACTTTATATTACAAATCCCACATTTTAATGAACAAAAATTTTCAGTTGATAGACTTTATTTATTATAAGGTATCATTCACTAAGAACAAAATAATGTAGAAGTGGAAATTCTCATCATCAGCCAACTAGGTTTACAATCAAAATTAAGGAAAAGATAAGATCGCAGGCTGATCCAGAATTACTTTCCTCAAGATAATGTGCATCGGTAGTATATATGGCATCCATATGCCTGTATGCACTCCCTACACCATCTGTGTTGCTCCTGATGAGATGACAACTCTCCTCTTAGGATGTAAACACAGGCTTCACTTGTGGATGTTGGGTCCCCATGCCACCCTCATTAAGTCTGACATTTTCTGACAGTTTGGGCAGAAACATGCACAAAATTGACTTGCTGAGGGTCATTTTGTTAGAACTCTTGTGGTGTTCCTCCTGTTCTGCATGTCACAAAGGAGAAGCTAGTGGTCTTGCTGCTGAGTTGTTGCACTCCTGTGGCCCTCTCACCACCTTTCCTGGTGTGCTGGCCTGCCTCCTTGCTGGGGGGCACAATAAACCTTGTGGCCCCTGGTATGTATGGATTCAATTGCTCCATAAGCTGTGGACTGAAGATCCCCCACATATGCTACAGACCTAGATGGTCTGTGATCCCTCCTGAAAAACTTTCCTTAACAAGGGTTGTCTTGCTAATCTCCTTGCCTTTCCACCTATTGTCTGTTCCTTTTCCACAACAGGAGGTGAAAGTGTTTCATTATCATTATTGCTTCCTAACTGGACAGACTGATATCCTGGAAGTGGGATTAACTTTGATTATGTTCCCTTTATTTATTGAATAATTTATTGATAATAATTGATTTTTTTAGTAGTATAAACAAAAGTAGACATAGTACTGTATGAATAGAAGCAAAATGTGATGGTTTTCTTTATAATAATTGTATATGAAAATGCAGTACACTTTCAGTACTAATTATTCATCAGTAACCCAGAGTTATCTGGTGTAGATATCCTATACATGGTGTCCATTAATATGTGTCATACACTTAATTCAATGGAATACAATTGAAATATATAACATGATGTATGGAAGAGTGCCTTTTTCTTCTCACTTGAGCATGCCTTCATGCAGTCTTTTAGTCATGGAAAAAACAATGGTGAAATATACATTTAAAAGACAATACCCAGGCTTTTAATTACAGACTTGCATTTTAAAGGAAGGCCATTATTCATAGGAGTTTTTACTTATTTAGTTACCTGCACCTGTGTCTATCACCATGATATCCTGGTGGTCGGAGGGAAAGTGTATTTTTTTTTCTCTTTGCTCCAGGCAATTCAGCCTTGGTAGGTATTAATGAGCAATTATGGGATGGAGATTAAGCAGACCATTGTCAAATGGTGTGGAAGGTTACTAAAGTGGTCATGGAAGTAAAGGAGTCGGTCAACTATTCATTCATTGAATTTTGTTTTATTTCGAATCATTTGAGGTGAATTTGAAAACCGCTTAGTATTTAGAGAAAACAATGGCTGTCTAATAAAGCAAATGCATAAGATTGAGAAGCTCTAAAAATCCACTGTCCTGTTTCAGAGTACCCTGGGAAATCATTCATCACTCTAATCATTTTGTCTTTTTTCACAGGTACATGATGTTGATCAATGGAAAAAATGAAGTATTCATGATTGACAGAGACAACTCGGTCTTCCACATAGCAAATCTCGAGTTTCCTTTCCGGAAGGATCCAAGCACCCATTTAGTAAATACCCTATTGGATGGGGTGAGTTATTCCTATTTGAAATGATCTCTTTTCAAAGCTTAATGCTAATTTTTTTCTTCCTATAGGTTTTTCTTGCTTTTCTGCATACCTTCATGTGGCTCCCACGTCCCCCCTCTCATGCTCATTCATTCAGACACAGAATTCTCCAACCATTGGTCAAAGAAAAAAAAATGTTTCCAAGGATCTTTAATAAGACAATCATGATGACTGATGAAATGCATGACATGCTACTGTCATTGGTCCAGCTTCTCTGTTTCACCCTCACTTGTGTTAAACTGCACAGCAGTATTGTCCCTGGGTGGCCAATAATGTGGCCATGCCTTTATCCTGTAATACCAGGCTCAGACTATTATTGACGTTTTGCTGTTGTTTGGATCATGCAGGTTTCTTTACTTCTCAGCATCAGTTGCCTTTGTCAGCTGAAATGTCATTTTAAAAAATCTGAGAAAATTCTTGTAATGATAACGCCACGTAATTTCTCTGATTAAGATACATTTCCTCTTAGCATAAAGATTTACCTTTTCCTATTCAAATGAGACATTTAATTGCAGCCTAATGTGGTTCTTTTGAGAGAGCAGTGCAGATATGTGTAAATGCTGGAAGGTTTATTTTGGCATGTTCATTCATCTCTTGATGCTTCAGGCTCTCACATGAGGTGAGGTGCGGTATGTGAAACATAAGGCCGATATAAGCCCCACTGTATTGTCTGATATGGTCATATATAGGCCAAAACACAGGTCTTTGCCTACTCGACCCGTGTAGTAGCAGAGTGTTTAATAGTCTTTACAGCCATTTTCCACTGGTTTCCTTTAGTCACTGCACTGTCTGCACCAGTTCAGTGCACTGGATCATAGCAACCCCTTGAAATGACAACATAGCTTTGTTCCAACACCCCCCACAAACCACTTGGATACTTCACACTTGATTATATATTACTTGTTCTGTTTTTTATTTGCTGCAGTCTTCCACACTGTGATTGTGGCAGCTTAACTGCATTAAGAACATTTACATAAATTCTGTATTTTTTTATTGTGTAGATCCGTGTTCCCCACCACTGTGCCACAGCACATAAGTGTTTTATGGGAATTCATCAGGTGTGCTGTGGAAGATTATCCAATTTAACATGATTACTACCTTGGAAGCATATGTGCCACACTGCGTAGCAGATATGCTCCCCTTCTAATTACGGTTTCCATAGTGAGCACCGTGGCGTGTCTCTGTCGCGCCCCAGAATCGCCACGATGCTTTGCTGCGTCAGAGAGAGGCTCCCGACCATGCTTTGATTTCCATTATATTTCAGTAAATATGCTTTTTGTTTGGTGCCGTGCCTTGTGATTTGTCAAATGTGAAATGTGTGCCACGGTTCGGAAAGTTTGGGAAACACTGGCCTAGATGATTTTCTGCTTTTACTGGCTCTGCTGCAAGTAACACATGGTACAAGCTAGTCGATGGCACTAAGGTGGTTTACGATGTTGTGCAAACTATACTTGGAAGCCTTATTATGAGTCCATGCTGCTTACATGTGCATGTAATCTTGTTATATTGCACAATCTGTGGCTAAGAGAGCCATAATGCATTCCCCTAGATGCATTCAGGCTGCAGCAGAGCCACTGCTCCATTCGAAACACCTGATTTTCACTTTCCTCAAGAAAGGAAAGGAGATCAGAATATATGCAGACATTGACAGTTTAAACGTTTACATGGGCTGCTCCAAGTCAGCCACAAGTTTTTTACTTTTGTAAAATAGAATAGATAAAATAGAAAAATAGAATTTGAAAAATAAAATTTGAAAAATAGAAGAAAAAGCTGAAGAAAGATGAAACTCAGAAATGTTCCAGATGAATAGAACAGCACAGGTATAGAAATAGGAGCCAGGGGGCCCAAAGAAGCACCCTGTCTGAGGCCATTGGGAATGAAATTTTGGCCACTTTTTCCCCAGTGGGGTTGTGGTGAATCAATCAGATTACATCTATTTGTGAAAATGTATTTCAGCATTTATACGATTTTCTGGTCTTGTCCTCAGATAAATTGCCTGCAATTCAGTTTAGCTTGAGTTTGAGTTACAAACACCAGTGAATAAACACATTTTGTATATTCTGATAACTAAGTCTCTATCTTGGTTGTTGTTTTCCCAGCTGTCTCATGTTGGCAGCATGATCGTTTCAGTCCTAAAAATATTGTTTTTGCCTCAGAGCTTATCTTTGAAGTGCCTGTCAGCTCCCATTTTTACCATAAATTACAAAGGTACAGCATAAGTCTAAATATTTTATGAGTAAAAACAGTATGAATATAGTTCTCAAAGTGCAGTGCTTTGTTGTTTATTTAACCTCAAACAAAGCATGAGCTGCAATCTAACTATCATATGCAGTACTTGTACAGTACACCAGGAATGTTTAAAATTGCTACAGTCCAGATTGTGTTACATTTCTGTGAAAATCAATCATGTCTGTTTGGTGTCCTGCACCATCACTGCACCTGATGCCTAACTTGTGTCTTGCATAATGGATGTGTGGAGCTATTTCTGCTTCATGTCCTACTCCCGCAAACCCCAGCGCACACTTCCTTCCTAATTCCTCTCTGTCCTCCCCATTGCTGCAGGCAGCTCCCTCTGAACATTGACTCCCTTGAGAGCAGACAGCCCCTGGTGTCGTGCTGCATAATGACTCTCAAAGACTATTTTTGTCTGTGTGCTCTGATATTAAGACTCCCCCAATTAGAAACTTTTTCTCGCCTCTATTCTGTCGATCCTTCATTTTTGTGACTGTCGTTTCTTTTCCATTTCTTCTGAACCAAATCTTGTTTTTGTTCTGCAGGAGATGATCATCGACAAGGTGAATGGTCAGCCTGTCCCGCGTTACTTGATTTATGACATCATTAAGTTCAATGTAAGTAACCCTACCAAAGTGTGTTGTTTCATCTCTCTCTAGCCTATCCTTTTGATATCAGTCACATTTATTTAACCCAGGTCACGGTCTGGTTGGGACATTGGAAATTTTGTGGGTGCAGTCAAGATTTATATCCACTTATAACCAAAACACATTGTCCATAATTCAAGAAAAAATCCACAGTTGATTATTGAAAAATATTTTGAATCATATTTTTGCAGCGTTTACCCTGCCTCTGTAGAAATTGCAGTGGGATGACAGAACCTATCAAAGTGAGTGCTATAGGAAAAGAAAACACACGGCTGTGCCTGGCCCTGCAGACTGTCAAATTTGGCCTTAAGGACAGCCAGAACCGTGGAACTCAATAACACACTGATTGCAACTGACGCATACTCATTATTGCTGTCAATATTTAATGTTAAGCGACTTGGTCGATGGCATTTATTATGTCATCTTGCCGGTGCCTGTACATAGCCATTGGTCACTGATGAGTATTTTTCCCTGGAATATAATTTCAAGACAGCCTTTTTCTCTACAGCAGTGTGAGAATGACATAAGTCCTTTAATTGGTAAATCTTTACACAACTCATCTGGAAATGAAGTTACAGTCACGACTAAGCCTAGAATTTGATCTTAGCAAGTCTCAACGGCCCCATTTATCAAGATTTGATGAACACCTCAGGCTTTTAAGGGGTTGTTAAAGACATTTTGATTTTCTTTCTGCTCCCTTTCCTCTGTCAGTCAGAACATGAGCACAAACAAGTAGTTCAGCAATGTCTCCAGTGGTGAAGGGGAGATTCTTGGTGTGCAGATTCTATGGGGTTAGTAGTGCCACACGACTCCTTCTGAGCCATTATCGTGGCACAGCTGTGTTTCTTGGATCGGGCCATTATACGGCTTATTATCTGTAGTGTGTTCAACCAAGGCTGCCTCCTTAGACCTTGGATGAAATTTTGCTTGTGCCGAAAAAGCACTGGGGAAGAAAAACACACCATCTCTCAGGTAAAGCACAGTAATGGAAATTATTCTGATCAGAAATGTGTTTGCTCTTGCCATGAAAGGTAATTTAGCCACACAGCTGATCTGAACTACCTGTATCCTGTATCTTCAGTATAGTTATAGTTATAGTTTTGTCATAGTCATATAGTTTTGTGTGCCACAGCTTATTTTATAGGTTTTTTTGTCCTATTAGAAAGCTTGTTAAAGACTCTAAGCTCCTCTTTGGCAAACACAATGTGACAGAAAAACTCAATTAATATAGATATATAATATATCGTCATTTGTAAGCTGTTACACAAATCTGTTTTATTGGCAATGTATTGATACGTGCGCCTCACGGACATTAGGTCCATTTAGTTCAAGTGAGACGTTTGACTGCTGCTGTAGTTTGTAACTCTGACATTCAACATGTCGGCACAATTTCTGTAGTCACCTCCCCGCAGCTGACTGTCAATGGATGTGTTTGAAACACGCAGAGGACTACATTATTGATGACTTCATTAGTACTTGTAGTAACAGTGTGGTTATAATTCACAGCTTTTCCTCAATTTTGAATTAACCTTGACTTGTAATTTAACCCTGGCTGAGGGCTGTGATATGCTCAGCTTTTCCCTCTGGGTTATATACTCAGTGGTCTGCTGGTGTTGATCTAACTTCTCACTTTTTTTCCAGGAACAAAGTCACAGAGCCAATTAGAAAATGCAGTCACACCAAGAGCTTCACTTTTCCACAACAAATGCAGTACATCCTTAGTCTTGGTTGCTGACATGCCACCTATTTACCATCCATCTGGCATCAATAGGGGCCAGAAAATGTTTGCTAATAGAAGTCACAAGAGCACAGAACTCACTGGTTGTTCAATGATAGTGGCAGAATTCAACAAATTGTATTACTAAAAAATGCCCTTATTTTGTAATTGCACACCATACCTTGCAGACATGTCTTTAATAATAAAAAAAATGTAGGGTCCCAATGGTTCATACGAAAAAGTGTTCAGTCAGTTAACCTCCTAAGACCCGAGCTCTTTTCTGATATACATTCTTAACATGCCTTTGCTATTTAGGATTATTCAGACCTGATAAGTGTAAAGACTGAGAATCATGTTTTAACAATATTTTGAAACAAGTGGTTTTTGGGGACAATGATGTCCACATACAGGGACAATCAATCTAAATCTGTAATAATATAATGTTTATGGGTCCATGTATGTGGACGTTTGGCCCCGTACTAAGAAGAATTAGCTGTTATATGATAGGTGACCCAAAATCTAATTTCCACATATGTGGACGCCAGGTCTTAGGAGGTTAAATTAAAAAGCAGGAGCTAAATTAATACCACATAGCAGCATTTCAACCTTGTTTTTCATTACCAACACGGAGGGGAGTGTTGCAGTTCTACACATGAGAAAGCCACTTATCAATCAGCTTAAGTCTGGCAAATCCAATAAATCTGACAAGCATACATTCACCAACATCCACCATTAATGTGGTGGTTGCCTGCCAAGTCTTGCTGTGTTATTAGTGCACAAATATTTAAATAATTAGTATATATCAAGTGTGTACTGATTACATAGTGGACTGACAATTGTGTGCAATTGTTTAGTCACTTTGTCAGTTCAATTTGATTGATTTTAGCAGCTCTTTTTCATCAACAGTTGTTTCTTTTGGAAGTTGCAGTGGCCACGGTGATTGAGACTGATGGGAAACCATCTGTCTATGACGTAACTCCAATCTTCATGATTGCAGGCAGAGGGTTGCAGAGACAGTGGTAATCAGAGTTTTTGCCTGTGAACTCAAATTAGGTTAAAGTGTCTGTTGGATGTGTTAGTGATGGAGAGAATATAAATGCACAGCAAACAAGGCAGAGAGGTGGAGGGTGAAAACCGGCAAAAGAGGATTTGGACACAGTGGCACAGGATAAAACATTTGAATTTTCATTATAAAAAATTTCAGTTCATTATGGCTTACTCTGGATATATTAAACTGATTTTACTGGTCTCTGGCTCTGGTCTCTTTACTGCCAGTTTTGTTAATGTGATGATAAATCAAAATATATGCAAGTGACTGATGTTATTTTTTCTGCATAAATCCTTTAGAAGCCAGAACCCTATCTCCTTTTGCAATTGCCTTTTGAGAAGGGTTTTTTAATTGTTAGTTTTTAATTTTCTCTCATTTGATATAAAAAAGGAATATATTTAGTTTTCCTCCATCCTTAAATCAAGCTACATGAAACCCAGCTCAAACTGTGTGATCTGTCGAGCTTTACTTTGCTTTTGAATGATGTCTTAGAGCTGAATGTACATTTAGAGTTGAAGGAACAAAGGCAAAGGTCTATGGTAATTTATACAGCCTACAAACTCAAAGGCTGTAGACACAAACGAGATTTTTCTAAATCAGAAACCAGTTAATTAAGACCCCAGCTCACAATTGGTATTATGGTGATATTGGAAACTACAGAGGCTCTCCTGAGTCAGTTTCAAATCTGCTTTCATTAGCTGTATCCAAGATAGAGGTAAAAAAAAATATGCCTTCGGAGGTGTCAGCTGTCTATCAGAAAGGTTTATAGAAAGACTGGTATGTGAGACTGAGATAAAGGAACAGAGTGGAATAAAATGATTTCGTGACACATACTTCAAATGGTTCCCAGCAGGAGTATGTTAATGCTGATTTTAACTTGCTCATGTTTCCTCAAAAGAGTGTTTAGAACTCCATGGACAACACTGTCAGTTCTATCACAGTAGCACTTTATAAGCTTTTGATGGCTGATTTTTCTCACCTGGGTATAATATAATTTATTCCAACGTATCAAAGAAAAGAGCATTTTCAAAGTATTCCCTTCACAGTTAGCTTTATGTAATGTGTTTTCAGTGTTTTGTAATGTGTTTTAACCCCTCAAGCCTCTCAGTGAAAAAGGCCTTAATTTTGCTTCTGTGGTTCTTCGCTGTTTAACATTTAATGTGCGTTTATATAAAGATTTTTTTTTATGCTCTGTTGATTCTGTCCATGAAAACAGCCGGGCAGCGCAAATCAGCGTAAATCAAATCTATTGGACTTGATGATTCAGACTTCAATAAGAAATAATGTATAAGATTGTATGGATTATGGGAACACACAATAATACTGGGTTATGTTGAGTTAGAATACCCTGAAGAATTTCTGACATTTTCCTGGCCGTTTTAGGATTTACTAAAAAGATGCCTGAACTCTCCAGCAACTTGCCTGTTTACTTTTTCTCACTCTGCTACATTGCTTGCTTGTTCGGTCAGATACTGCCTATACAGGCATTACAAATGATCCTGTCAAATAAAGGTCATGTGCCAAATCATTACAGCCCCGGATACCCATTACTTTTGTTGCATCCTTTAATCTCATTTACAATTTAAATCAAATACATCTAAATATAATCTAAATATTATAACATTCATTACTGCATTACAAAGGTGTGTTTAATATGATTGGGATCAGGATATTTTTGCATCTACTTTAAACTAGGTTAATAAGTGCTTATTTATCAGGCCTTCTCAAACCCTTAAACAAAATTTCACGCACACGTGATCTTCTCATATTAACATTACAATGTTGGCTCATTATGGTTTAATGAGAGCTTGGCACAATGTGTACATTATTTTCATACATAGAGATATAGACAGCTCTCGGCGGTGATAATAAAGTGGTTTAATTTGTGTTGTTTTGTATTTTTGCAGGGACAGCCTGTTGGCCAGTGTAATTTCAATATCCGTCTGCTGTGCATAGAAAAAGAGATCATTTCCTCCCGAATGGAAAAGATGAAGACTGGACAGATCGACAAAACAAAGGAGCCCTTCAGTGTCCGACATAAATCGTTCTTTGACATTCACGCATCACGCAAGGTAAAATGAACACTATCCATGTTTCTTTCAATACTGTTTTTAACCTACTTTTTCCACCTCAGATTTGTCTTCAGTCATTGAAATCATTTTCTGTTGAGTGAAGATGGGATTAATTGGGCCATTAAGGGATATTCAGATCTCTAGTTACTTTCCCAGTATATTCTAAAACATCTGCTGTGTGATTTTTCCAGTCTAAAGTTCAATACACATTAGAATGTATCCTGTAATTTTATCAGTAGACTCCTCATCAGTAGACATAGTGGCCTCCACACTGACTGAGTAATGATAAGGTAGTGTGTCTTTAACATCACCAGGGTTTCTTGTTCTTCTCAACAAGTTCTTTTCCCTGTTGTCCTGATGTTATTTATCTCTTATTAGCATCCCAAATCTCTATTCAGTAGCCGATCCAGTATCGACATCAGAACTGTAATCTCTTGAAATAATTTCAGGAATTTGCTCATAGTTATTTCCCCTTGTCAAAACAGAAAACTGTGCACCCCATGACATAACAACTATATTTTATTTATTTTATTTTATTTAGACCTGAACTGAATTTCAATCTGGGATTGTAATATCAGGATAAGTTACTGCTTGCTGGGTAATGTCTATAAGAAGTGATTCAGTCTCTGATTGATCACAGTTGTGTTCTGAGCCTTGCTCATTATGCTGCTGTCAGCATCTTCAGTAGCATCCATCCTTTTATATTGCCCATATGAATCCATTCTAAAGTACAAATGGGTACATCTAGAGGAATATGGGTGTAACATGAAGGACTACACTACCCTGCTGATGCAAAGCATTAAGTAAGAGAGAATTTTAGTTCGATGTGTCCCTGCATGCAATTTTTTTGAGTATTTTTCCGTCTCCTCCTGAAAAACCGCAAAGAGGATTATACTAATGAAGTTTGGCATTTACTTGACTTTGGTTTACCTTGCTTAGCTTTGATTTACTTAATCCAGATCAATCATAAGGATCACAAAAGTCTGGATGCCAGAGATTGTTTTTCTTTTCTTGTCTTCATTTACACTTCTTTGCCAGCAGTGATCTCGTGAGTGGCCTGTTTTCAGTTTCCCAGTGTGCATTTTTGGGTCACCTCTGTTCTCAATATGGGCCCTTTTATCAACCCTGACTGTCCCATCCTTGTGGGAACATGTTAATGAAGATGCTGTAGAAATGAAGTCACTCCAATTCTGTCTGGTTTCTGACTGCTTTATTGTGTTCTTCAGTGGCCATCTGCTCCTCATACAGTCATAGCTCTGTTATGTCAAATATTAAAAGAGGGAAACGGGGATTCTAGCTCATTAATTCAAAGCTGCACAATCCTCCACTTCATTGAATGTTGACCAGAAATTCCTTTCAGGGTTATTTCTTCACAGACCCGAATTGTGTGATAGCTTTTGTATGGTGGTAGTCTGCTTTTTTTCATCCTGAACATTTAAAAATTCATGTTGCCATTTCCTACCAGTTGCAAGCATTTGTTCCTTTTGCTCCCTTAACACATCCATTTACACTACAAAGACCCTCTGTATAATACAGAACTTCAGCATTCTGACAAATATAGTATAAATTTGGGGATTTCCCCAAATGCATAGTTTGGACAGACACAATGTATTGTGTGGAAAAAACAATTCTACCCTTCTTTGAACTCCTTCAAAGGAGCAGAGCCATGTAGGAGCCTGCTGTCTGGTCCATATTATTAACGTGCACTCAAGGTTTCCTGTTTGCACACAATCTGCTCTTTCAAGTGATGCTTGTCATATACGTCACATATACTGTATACTTGCTCCAAAACAAATCTTTAAGAGATACTCAAGCAGTTTTCTTGCTACATAAACCATTAACACATCAACAGGAGTGTATTAATCATAACTGAGTAGGAAGCTGCAGTGGAGTGGTGGAATTCTTCTAATTACATTTGCATTTTTTTCAGCAACATTATAAGCTCAAATTAAACAGTTGCCTTTTAACATTTCTTTTAATTATAAAACATAGTATATAATACACATGTTAATTATATCCTACGTAGAATAGAACAGAAGAGTAACTCTAGTACAAAGTATTAAATATTAAACAGAATGCAAAATACAACAGAATGCAAAATACAACAGAATGAAAAATACAACAGAATGCAAAATACAACAGAATGAAAAATACAACAGAATGTAAAATACACCATGTCTTTCTCTGTGTTCTATTTAAGAATCCAGAATCCTGCCTCAGTACATACACATACAGTACATAGACAGCGCATGTATAATTCCTATAGATGTTGCAGGAGCTCTAATTTAAAGACACAAACAGAAACCTATAAATAGAATTTGCATCTTATTGTTGCTGCATTTTAAAAACAGGATTTTTTTGATCCACTCCTATTATTTAAAATAGCTAAATTATCTGCTTTGCCAAGACCTGTTTCCTTCTCTTTAATGGAAATCAAATTGAGAATCGAACGAAAATTTCTTTCTCACTGAATGCACTTGGCAGTCGAGAAGTCAAGAAGCTAAGAGGTTCAGAGTTGGAGTTTTCAGAATCATACAGCGCCTGAAATTAGAAAAGCATTAGCTTTGAGGTTCAAGTGCTCTACAGTTCAGACCTTCAACAAGCTGCAAACATATTGAACAACATTTAATGCATTTTCCAGCATGTGCTTACTTTTATTCAGCTCGGTAGACAGTTGGGCTAATGTTGTGGTTCTGAAAGCATATTGGCATATCAGCCATGAACCTTTTAGAAACACTTTGTCATACCCTTCTCTCTCAATTTTAGTACTAGTTTTTAAGGACGTATGAATTTACCTTTAATTTATTTATTTCAGTTTGACAATTTGTGTCTACAAAATCATAGGCTACCCATTAATTTCTCCTTCGCCCTTACAACTCACAATAAGTGATGGGAAAAATATCTTCTCCATACCATTTTTGACACGTCTTGTATGAAAATATATTTTATTTTAAAACCTAATTTTTTTGTCACAATTTGTATAGTTTTTTTCTGTATTGAACACAACATTTTGGTATGTATTTTATGGTAGGATTCAACATAGAGCCCTCATTTCATTATATTTTGCAAGTAGGAATTTTTGCTAAAGTGACAGGAGCCCCCAATCATTTTAAATCGAAATCTACATGTTGGCTCTTGATAAACTATTCAGACCTTTCTGGTGTTAATTATTTCAGTATGTGTGCTCTGGTGAGGCAAAATTGAATTCCACGCCAGGCCTAGGGTTCGGTTGGGACTCAACGGCTCTATTATTAATACGGTCTGTTGAAGCTGATTGCCAACCGAGGCTCTTGTGTGACTTGCAATTGTCGAGCAGTCAGATGGTCTTTGTTTCATTTAGTTAAGTTTTGTTCGGTGAGATTGGTGATATTAAACCCACTGTAAATCCCATTGCCGAGATGTTTTCCCCCCTGGCTTTGTAACCCAACAATTGATGGCTGCACATTAGCAGCTATTGCGAAATTGCTTGTATTTCAGAATGCTGGCAGCACCGCACCTTCTCTTTCTACTGCAGCTGCACTTACCCGCAGGAGTATCATGTTGATGATTGTATAGGAGGTTGCACACAACATGGACTCCGTGACTAATGTTCGTCTGCCTTCGTGGCTCAAAAAGCTTTTTTTTCCCCACTAATACTGTAGCAACATCAGGCGCAGCCTGACATGTCTATACCTGAAGTCTAGTTCACTAGAGAGAGGATGGATCGGAGGTGGTATATGAAGCTCGTTTTATATGTTCTGCTTTGCTGGGCTTGTTGCCCAGGGCTTAAAGTTGATGTAGTCACGGAAGAGAGCATACGTCCTTGGGGTCAGGTCAGGCCTCTCTCTTCAGATGTTATGAATGTTCTATTTGTTCTGGATTTGACCGCCTACACTACTTTTCGCTGACTGTCTGCTTTTTCTCTTTAACCCATGGTATTGTAATATCCTCTTTGCCCTCAATTCTTTCAAAAATAGGTTCCCCCTGACTCCAATTACACCCATCATTGGGGCAGGTGTTACAATTTTACATCCCTCTATATAAATCAAGCAGCACAAAAGCATTGCCAGTAATTTTCATATTTTAAAAATGCAATTTTGCCATCTTTTCATTTTTAGCGAATGCAATAATAAAACCATTTGCCAAAAAAAATTGTGCATAGCTTCTTTCGGGTGTCTTTCTTCCAGCTCAAATTATCATGCTCACCCTCACATAAATTCAAGAAGGACTTCTCTCTAAAAATGGAAGAGCTTACTAGAATTTCTTCTCTTGTGGTGGGTAAAACCAGCAGCCAGCATTGATGGACAACTCTCTGTTGTGCCTCTTCACATTGACTCTATTTGCTGTCTATATGAAAGAGTCTGAGTGTGTGGGCTGCACTCTGCACTACTGTGCATTTATTATCTCTGCTCTATCCTTTTGCAACTCTGGTTTAACTGGTACCCCTTCACCTTTTAGATTTAATCTGATATTTCATGCACTATTAAAATATTAATTACTGTAAGAATGTTTTCCATAGTATTGTAGTATTCTGTAATTTTTATTACTTTATTTTATTACTTATAACCACTGTGCACCTGTCTCAGACTCAAGACTGACATCCGTATATGATCCACGGACAAGATCAGAGGTGATGTTGACATACAACATAAAAACCCTTAAAGTGACTCTCATATTTTTCATCACATGACCTTTACAAATCCACCTTTAATTGTATTTTGATGGTGTTATGATGGCCAACATGAAATGGCAATCAATATGTGAATGAAAAGCTTGATAACTCAACTCCCAAAGGTCATTTTAAATGGGATCGCGGTCAATGGTGCAATGGTTCCAGAGTGCTCTCTCATGAACTTTTATTTTTTTAAAGGGTAACGTATTGATAGAACTGATCTAATTAATGATATTTTAAGTACGCTTAAAGTATATTTCTAATATTTCTTTAATGCATGAATGCATTTATGTAAAATGTCCATTATGACTACAAAGAAACTGCTGGACGACATTTAACATATGACAAATTCACCTGGTTTGACGCCAGGTCAGTGCTTAATTACCTGTCTGACATCGTTTGACGGGATCTTTTCCTTTAAAGAGGAACTACACCAACTTCAGGTACCTGTTCACATTTGGCTTGAAAGGAGCCTTCAGCAACCGGCCTGTGGTCGGAATACCAATCTATATATTTTGCCTTTGATGCAGCCCCCACGCCAGCTTACACCCCTCAGAGTTTGAGCATAGAGCGATGTCAGAACTATTTGAGAAGTAAAATTGACTCAGCACTATGAACATGTGCATTTTTAAATATGCCTATGTGCTGTTTTTGATACTGTTTTTCCTTTTATTAAATGTGTTCAGTTTTTACTGTTTCTCTTATTGTAGTAAAATTAAGGAAAAGAGGCAATTATTGTCTGGCAGCCAGACTCTTAAGAGCTCTGAAAGATTTTGCTTCCCCTGGAACCGCTTGATTTTGTCTGAAATGCCCTGAAGGTCTTAAATAAAAGTTGGAGTTCATGTTCATAAGAAGTCTGAGCTCAACAATATTTTCTCCTTCCCCCTTACAATGTTTACATCAAAGCATTATTGCTCCAAGGAACTTCCTTACTGTAGGAGGAGGTGTGAGTGGAAGCCTTCTCACTGCTCGTCCAAGGTTCACTGTACTCGACATAGGTGGTGGGTGGGCGTGCTAGGATGGCAAGAGAACTGAAATGGAACTCCCAGAACTTACCGCCTACACGCCATTCCCTCATGAAGGCATCCATTCTTTTTAGTCTGACTACAGCCCTTCATGTCAGCACGGTTGTCAGGCTTTGTGTCATCTGCCGTGACTCATTCATTATGCTGAAGAGCACTATATTTTGTGCGGTTTTCTTTGCATATTCAGCAAAAAAGTGTCCTGTTGCTGTAGATAAATATATATAGCACCCCTTTTAGAGCTGGTAACTTTTCTGGCTTTTCAGTAAAAACAGCTATGAGAAATAGTAACAACTAATGGTAAGCAATTGGAGTCTGGTTTAATTACCTCACTGTGTATGCAGGTCCACCTTTTTAAAGGAACACAGACTGAACAACTGTCTCTACTGTGTCTTTCCATCAAAGGATCCAGTTCAGTTCTTGGTTAATAGAATGATACGGTCCTACTAGCATGTGCAAATCAATTCAGCGCAGGCAAATATCAACCTTTAATTTTTAAAAGGCACTTTAAATAGATTTTCCCACCAAATTAGATCCAGCTGTCAGCCTCGCTGCTTTATGTTTCCACTTTGTGGTACACGTCACTGGGGATCAGGGAAGTTACTCAGAAGATTGGTCAAAGCGGCGAAAGCGATGCATGCTCCTGCCAGTCTACGGCTGAAACACACACACAGTCATTGTGTGCAAGACACTGATAACAGTTACAAAGAAGAAGAGCTGTATCTGCACTGCAGTAAAGCAAGATTTATGGTTGCACGTCAGCTGTACACTGAGCCCCAGGTAGGCTTTGTGTGTCTTTATTTTGCCCAACATTTACTTCCTGCACTCATCCTCACAAAACGTTCACAAACTTCGCTGTCTGACCAAGCTGGTAATATCATTATAGCCAATAATGTTGTCACAGTGGAATCATGGTGAATCCATGTCCCTGTGAATCACAGCCCGTTCAGTTCAGTATGAAGCATTCTGAAAAGCCACAGCTTTGTTTATTTACCCATCAGTTTGAATGCTGAACGTCTGCACAGCTACACCAATAGTCTCACTTCATCAGGGTAACGCAGTGGAGTTTTTGAGTGATCAATAGACCACAGTCTGGGCCCCTTTCTGCCATTTTAGCATCCTTTAGTTACATTATTCAGGTACAGTATTACACCACAGGTAGTCTGGAAAAAAGGGGCACATCAATTATGAATTATGGAACAGTTATATTTGGTATCCCTGATGTCCTGTAATGTATTTATATAATACAGAACTGTAATGTTTAATGCAAAATGTGCTTGCATTAAAACATCATTATATTTGCCATAGTTTACACATAATGAACATATTTGCTTTTCTCAGGTGCAACTCCATGTTTTCAAAGATTTCCTGGAGGACTAAATGTCTCCTTGATGACCTTCTGCTGGACAGCTGTGACACACTAGTTGGAGAATAGTGCTGGACAGAATGTACAGATAATGGCATGTTCCACTGCAGAGCCGAACAGTTTTATTAGAGTGGGTTAAGGACAAATGCAGTTATGTTTTATTGCACGCTTTTTTTGTATTTGTAAAAGAGGTTGTGATTCGGTTAGCCGCATGCAACAGCAGGGCAGATGCTGGTAATCTGCCATCTCCTGTGCTGTGACTGTTCTTTGAGTCTCATTGTTGTTGACAGCTTCCTTATCTGCAGAGCATTTTGCTATCTCACAGTCAGCAGCCACTCACCATGTCAACGTCTTCTAAAGATGAAATCTCACAGCGGCACATTCCATAAAGACGTGCAAGTGTTGTTAAAAGTCCCCATGACACAGTGCAAATTTTTCGTTTCTGGGATGAAAAAGCCAACACTCACCTTTTAATAAAGTGTTCATTACGTTGGCTTCACCCAGCTGGGTAATCAACAGTCCTGATCAAGTATCACATTATAATTCATTGAATTACCAAATTTACAAAATATTTATGTTTGTTAATGGAAGTATCCCTGGAACACTTTTAACATTATGACATATGCCACATAACAAGCTTTAGCTGGTCAAACACCCTTTTCATTCTGTTCTTATTTCAACTACATTGTAATATCACCATATTGCAACAATTTATCTATTCACCTGAAGATTTGTAGATAATTTTTGTTTTGCAGACTTCTTTATAAAGATAACAGCACCCAGATGAGGTAATATTGTCACTCTTAACAGTGGCTTCAGAAAGTAAATCTAAAGCAATTTCTTCATCAGGAAACTTCACAGGTCTCCTCAGTAATGGATTTCCTGTCATCAAACTGGCAGGAGTTAGTCTCAGAGGCTGTTCTTGGTTTCCATCCGGTAATGCACACTGGCTGCGTCTGCTCCAGATATCAACATTTACTGTACTTCAACAAGTAAATGAGTCTGCTGAGAAGCAATCTTGAATACTTAATGGTGATTATGGAACAAATGCAGAGGAGAGACGATATAGTATTTAAATTAATGTATTTAAAAATAAAATCTTGGTTTGTTTAGGAGAGACAAGTTAAAGCGTCCACATTTCTCTACGTATGCTCTTCTTTCTCCACTCACCCTGATGGCTGCGTATGATACTTGATATTCACTGCAGTGTGCTAATGCATGTGCTTTCTATTTTATTGACCAGGGGCCATTTCCTGCCTCCCTAAAGATATTTACTCTCTACACAAATATACAGAATATCCACTTTTACAACATTTTAATCAGGGTGTTACACAAAAGGCTTCCAAAAACATCAAAGATCCATTTAAAAAAAAAGAAATCCCACTACCTGAAGTGATTGTACACTACGTCATTGGATTTTTTTTCATTTTCAGAGTAGTTTAAAACCCTGTTTTGCAATCACTTAGAACCTTTTCAGTTCTAATCATAATCTTGGCATGTGATGAATTTAATGAAAAGCAAGATTGCAAAGTTGCTACAGCAGCCAAAACGATTTTAGTTATACAACAGGAGGGTCAATTTTCACATCATCCTAACACAACCTTTTCACTGAGCTAATCTGTCTTTAGATTGACTAGCGATGCATATTAACTGAACACACTTTCTAAACATCAAGATTAATTTATTTCTGCAAAAGAGCAGGGTCAAAGTGACAGCAAATAAATAACATAAAGCAAAGCAATGAGGCTTCATATATGGTGATAAATAACCTGATTGCATCTCAATATACGTGTAATTTTACATTTTTATTGCTGTCACATTACCACCAGCTTTACTTATGCTGCTGACATTAACTTTGATAAATTGTGATGCTTTGATAAACACTGACAACCAATATCACGACCGTCTCTCTTTCGGATGTCTCTGTAGACTTTAGAAACTTCACTTCTAAACGTTCCAATAAAAAAAAAAAAAAAATACAAAAAAACAGGAAAACCAGAACATTGGAGAGATGGGCAAAAATGTCATTATTCACGCTTTTCTTTTTATTTGCGGCATATGAAAACATTCATATTAAGATAAAACGATGATTAGTATTTCAAGTGACTCATTCGTCTTTATAAATAATTTAGTGTGGGCCATTCATATGCTTGGTAATGTAGATCCGTGGCATCAGTTATGTTAGGACTGCCTCATCTCCTGGATAGTACAATGATAGCGGCTCCTTCACTCAGCTGTAGCAGACGATGTAAATGTAGATCTGATATCCAATTTTCTGAGTCATTAGGGACTTGTTTCTAATTCAGTCCTCAACATGAGCTGTCATATAACAGATATTGATCTCGCAGTCATGCGTAATCTATCGAACACATTATTTCGAGGTTCAGGATAGATCAGATTCTTTAAAACGTTGCACAAATTTAGATACTACATTTTAGTTCAAGATAACACTTTGTCAATTTTTTTTTTTTTAATTACGAACAAGTGGATTTAAATGCTAATATGGATCACAAGGTCTATTAAAAGTTTTATTTCCACTCTTAATTTCCAGCTTTGGGCTGAGTTCAAAACTCATCACTTCATGTCAGTCATGTCATTTTTGTAGGAATTGGGTTGAAGATCATTTGTATGTGTTAGAATTTTGGGGAATTGCTGGTCGGAGATCAGGAAATATAACTTTTTATTTTTCCTTTTGTCAACTGCACATAGTCATAGAAAATGATGTTAGTGTGCATACTTTAAATCTACAGCAAACTGGAGTTATTTGAGATGTCCTGACATCCTGTCAGTGAAACATTTTGGAGCATCAGCCAGGAACAATCACACATTGATTGATTGATTGATTGTTTAGAACAGCCTTAGGGTGATTTACCCATTTTGAAGTGTTTCTACTCCAACTTCTACGATACCCTATCTGTCAACGCTATACTTTTGCTTAATTAGACAGCATTATAAGTGCGTTATCTTTGTGTTTCAGCTTTTGGAAGGCAGCTTCACTTCCCAGGTCAGCCATGAAGTGGACGGCCTCATCTTTCAGCCATGTGGGGTAAGTCAACACCCATATCGTCTACAGATTTCCTTCCCTGAACGTGAGTGTACGTTTTTATCTGTCCCTTTTAAAATCTGGCAATCATTTGCTGCACACTATTACAAACTGTGCACGTTTCTTTACCTACGTATACTGTCTTGATTTAGCAGCTAAAACACCTAAATTATAAATCAATACTGAAATTAAAGTGGCACAGCGTTTCAAAAGAAGAAGAATGTTGCAAAATATTGTCTCCTTCATGTTGTCAGATACATTTACAATCATCTAGTATGGGATTGGAAACAAGCAATTCTATTGTTTAAATTGTGTGAAATCTATATTTAATGAATTACATGCATGCTGCTAGGTGGATGCCAGGATAAGCCTCTGTTGTTTTTAATTGAAGTCGGCTTCTTCACCACTGTGCAGTCTGCATGTTTTCTCCTTGTAGAGCACTTTCAGACTTTTCTTCTTCTCTGTGATTTGTGAAGTAATTTTCATATGGAGTGTAACTACCTACCAGGTAGCAACAGCTCTTTGGAGAGCAGTAAATGAAATTTGGAGGAGAGGTTTACACAGCATCACTTTCCTTTTATCTATTTCTCTCTGATTGGGTTCTTCCTTTTAGGACTTTACTAATTCAAGTTCACGAGCTTTCCATTTTTTATTGATGGTGAAATGAAATGACATAAACCGCTTCAAGTATGGCACGATTTTCGATTTACTGTTTTATTTCACAATGTTGAAGCAACACTACATAAAAAAGCACACTTTGATTTTCTAAATCATATTCCAGATACACGCTTTGGGACATGACTTGGAGCACTGGGGTTTCTGCTTATATTTCAGCTAACCATTGATTTGAGTCTGCACCCTCTGTGAATTTGATGGATCCTACATAGGGAAAGTGTTGGAAACACTTGTAGCCCCTTGGATAAAAGGCTGTTTGAGGCATTTATTGACCTGGCTGAAGAAATTGCACAGTCATCCGCATCACATCACGGATCAGTGATGCACTGTTTACCAGTGGTTGGGATTTCCTTCAGGTGCTCTTTCCAGGTTTTTTTGCTACTGTTCTCTTGAAAAGAATTGATTTTGAAGATAAACATTGGCCTCAATCTGTTTTATAATTTGTGCCATTTTGTCAGACAGTCCTTCACATCAAACCAACCACAATACACAGAGATTAAGCTGGGAGATCACTCTGATTCGAGAATATGTGACCAGTCTTTCATTAGTATGATGATTTTTATGTTTGTTTTGAGTCAAGTCTGATGTGGATTCTAATTACTGTCTGCACAGGGACAAATGGGCCATCAAGGTTAATGTGACTGATGAGACAGTCAACCATCTAAAGTGAAAGTAGCAAATAAAATCTAATGCAACGATGCCAGGCTTTTCTGGTATGGTATCTTATTTAAACTGCTGGGAATTGAGACACAAAACAAAAGTGAATTTTGTACCAAATCAAATAATTACGCATACCAACAGTTTGTAACAACAACCATGTGACGGTGACCTTGTTAGCAGCAGAACTTGCTTGGTATGCATTTAAACACAGCAATCGGGGCTGATTTGAATTGTAATCGCAAACCTGGTGAGACAGGGCAACAACTGCTGGAGAATACAAATGAATCGCCGCGTATGGGCTGTGTTTGAGAGTAGCTGCTGCTGATATCTGCTCCTGCATCGCCCTCTCATTTTCTACTACGTTACACATTTGAGACTGTAGGAATTAAGAGAAGGGATGGAAGTCCACACTTCAGTTTCCAGTTATCTGCAGGTATTAATTATTTACTATGGGGATTTAAGAAAATTGTCTGAAGTTGGCACGAGGACAATTACTATTTGAACAGTCATGTCAATAACACAGCTAATGATCAATGCTTAAAATGCAAACCTTGTTTGGCTGAGTCCTCTCCAAGCCCCTTGTTTATTTTGATTGGAGGGGAGGGAGGGAGGGAGGGAGAGAGAGAGAGAGAGAGAGAGAGAGAATAAAAGACTCATTCGGCCACTCAAATAAAACCTTACAGAGCTCTGGGTTGTGGACCAGTCACTGAGTGCAGTCAGATTGTGTCCTGTCATCTGTCATGCATATAAGAACCTCGAACGACATCTCCAACCTTTCTTATACAGCTGCTACTTCTATGCTCCCGTGAATGTGACCATCTCTTGATGCACACTTCTGCGTTTTTTTCTCATTCTGTTCTAACAGTCTCGTGATCAGTGGCACATTATTTTCATACATTACTGGTTCATAATTTGCATATATGACACTTTTAATTGTGACACTTATGTAGCTACTAAGTAAAATCAACAATTATCATGCAAAAAGGAATATAAATTGACATCTTGTCAATGAATGACAACCTTCTTTAACAATCTCAAGGATGACATTTGTGTGATTTGTAAAATGAATGCACTACAATGTGCTGTAAATTAAATTAATTACATATTTGTATCTTTGGATGCATTCAATATAAAGACAAACGAGCCATTTTTATAGACATGTAAGGATACTAGGCCACGGGAATTATACATGTGGGCTGTGCGGTGGCTTTTAAGAGACCTCCAAGTGTACATTATATTCTCCATGTCAAAGAATTATTCGGAGCATTATTGCGCTCCAGCTCATTTGTCTCATTTGTTTAGAAAAATTAGGTCTACACAGGACCATTAAATCTTTTAAAACGAGACTGTTTAATTTTTACCTTCAAAAATTCCTCTGTTGCATTTAAATGATTTATTGTAAAGCGCTGCCCCATCTGTTTTAAAGGCTTTGGCTGTGTGTTTTGTTTTTTTATTTTATATATATTTTTTTGTCGAAGTCAGTGATTTTGCCAACCCCTACACCAGCCAGTGAAAAGTTCATATCATCGTGTGCAAATGAGATAAGGGTGGCCTCGCTGTTAATCTTAGCGGTGTCATGCTAAGGTGGTCACATTAGCCCAAAGGCTGAGACTGCTGCAGCCTGCAGGAGGCTGGGGTTTTATCTCATCAAACACATGGTGTCCCTGAATATATCCATTTGCTCTTGCTGTTTTATCTCACATTATTTCAGACCTAGTCACAAAACCAGGAAAATATGATAATCCCCTACATGGACAGTATGCTGAAGTTGAACTCTAACCATAAAAGAATTGTCTTTGTCACATTAAGAGAGCTTTTCTTCTCCATCAATTAAAGAGGAATTTGGTTTTGTTTGTCCCAGGACAAAAGAATATCTTGCACAAAACACACACCCATCAGTGTGAGAGGTCAGCTGGTGTGTCTTGTAAGAGAGGGTGACATGCTCTGCACAATTTATTGGACTCGTCGCACCTTTACACCATAGCCAGTCGTGCACCCAGCTTTCCTCAGAGCAAAAACAACTACCGGAATATATGTGGTAAGTTTATGCAGCAGCGCTGTTAAAAGGATTTGACTGTTGATACTTGTTTTGTCTGACAGAGCCACGTTTCTTTTTTGCAACATAATTTGTCATCAGTCAGACAAACAGTGGAGGAAACAAATCTCTCATGTTCAGCCAGTCAACAACATGTCACAAATTTGATTGATCACCTTCTTCCTGGTTTCATAGCATTTTTTCTTCCATTCCTCTGATTATTTTTTTTAACCTTACGGCATCAGGAAATAGCCATAAACTGAACTGAACTGAACTGATGCCAGTTGGGGTTACAACATTAGAACAAAGGAAATAACTTCTTCATCTGCAGGAGTCGATTCATCTGGAATATGCCTCCTGAGGAGCTTTTTGGTTCCATGCTTTCATGTGTATTTTTTTTCCCCTGTGTCCAATCTGAGCTATTTTAAAACTGCAAGGGGTTGCAGTGGGAGTTAGAAAGCCTTATGTTGCAGTTTTCATGAAAATGTTTTGTTGGCAACTGCAAAATCACAGAATTTTGATAAAGAGCAAGCTAAGTACTATATCCTAATGTAGTAATTTCCAAATGATAACAGCCATTAATTTTAGTGATTTTTTGGGACATATCCTCTTCTGCAGTCATTCCCAATCTACTACTACATTTACGTCACTTTTACTTTCATTTAGCCTCTAAAAAAGTGGAAGTTCATTAAAGGAAAATGAATGTCCTCCACAAGAGATGGGTTCGAGATTGCGCAGTCAGGCGTAAAAGTTTCACTCTACCATAATGGAGCTCTTGTTTTATACATGCACAGCCAGTTACTGACAAGACAAATAACAGTAATGAAAAAAGCGAGAACAAGAACAAGCAAGAAACAGGCAGCAGTTTATTATTTAGGGCTGAAATTGAAGGTTGCTTATTTATTCAATAAGCATGCAAATTTGTTTTTCCTTGTTGCCATGACTCTTCAGATTCATTCATATTAAGACTGCACTTTACCCCAAACACTTTCAGGACAAGTTTTTTTATTTTTTATTTTTAAAGTTTTCTTTATAAACTTTAACTGCAAGTCGCATCTTTCACACCTGAAGTCAAGTACAGATGCTTTAGTGTTAAATGCAAGGCTTGTTCTTTTTGCTCATAATTGCAAAAGTGTTTGATAACCAGTTGAATGGATTTCACTACAATCTTAGATAGCTATTTTTCACAATGTTGTTTTGACACCTCTTCAGAATGTAGTGGCCTGAATCCATGCCTGCATTTTAAAGAAGAAAAGATGCACTGAATGGTGATTTTTTTTTTTTTTTTTCAAAAGCGTCAGACTGTTGTTCTCTAGCTAACTGCCTGAATGGATTTTATGGAAGTTGCTGGTTTCAAAGGCACATGAAAACCACCACCCACACAGGCTGAAGGATTCCTGTTTCCTTTACTTTACTGTCTCTAGGTTAGACTAGGTGTTGCTTTGTGGCATGAGCTTGTTCTAAATATCCTACTATGGAATTAAGTACTTAAAAATATTACAATCTACTAGTATTAGTTCATAGAAAACATTAGAATCTAATGTGTAATATTAAGTATTCCACATGATGAATTAAAAATTAATAAAAGCCCACCATTAGGAGCCTGTTCATGCATTGTCGTTTTGTGCATGATTTTCACAAACTTGACCTTTGATCTTCTTGCTGATTCCACCTACGAATTTCCCAAACTCCACTGATTTCCTCTCTTCTGTTTTTCCTCTTTCATGTCTTTAAATAAAAGCAAGTTTCATGACAAATAATGGGATATAGACGGATCAGAAGTCAGTTTGAAGTGGCACATTAAGACCCGGGCCTGGTGACACAATCAACCTGCTGCATCAGACAGCACTCTCTTTAACATGCATAAAAGCATGCAGATCTCACCTTTTTGCTTTTTTTCTGTTTGTGGAGGAGTTGCTTGTTTGTGCCACTGATGATTAAGAGAAGTAGCCCTTTGGTGGGCGGAGCCAGCAGCCCTTTATGTGTTGGTGAGTGGTGACGGCGCAGGTTCTCCTGAGCAATCCTGTCTTCTCCTCCACACGTTTCCTTCTGTTACCGGGCAACCTGACAGTGACAGCCTGATCATCTGGTCCCGTCTCCACCCACCAAACCTCTCCATGTCTCATGTTAGAGTGCTCCTTTTTTCCCCTTATCCACAGAAATGGCATGTCCCCATAAATAATCAATGGAATGGATGGGAAACGTGTTCCTTTGGGTTCATGTTCATATGTTCACAGTGCATCGTAGCAAAGCCGTCACGAGGAAATCACATTTGTGCACATGATTTTGCAAATCCATCGTAGTGTTTTTCTGACATCAAAGCTGAGCTATAATCTTTTAATAGGAAACATGGAGGCTTTCACAAATTTCTTAATTAGGTTTTAGGGATTTCTTGTTTGTTTTTGTTTGTTTTTTGGCCTATGATCTATTTATGTTTCCTGCATAATTAGACACAAAGAATGTATTACAATGAAGTGTAATTTCACAAGGGTCATTAACTTTGACTGTGGCTTGAAAATTATGCCCCACTCCCAAAAAAGGTACTCAGTCATTCACACTGTGGTGGTGTTAAGAGTTTTCGAGCAACAACAGAAGCAGCTGGCTGTTGGTGTCACCTCTAAAGCATCTGCAACATGTATTTATCCCAATCAGTCACCCAAATTGTTCTCCCCCCCCCCGCAGCCTTACAAGCCTGGGAGGTGTGACGATATTCTCAAGTGGAAGCCGCCCAATCTGAACTCTGTGGACTTCCGTCTCAAGATCACCATAGTGGCTGGTGAAGGGTAAGTTGCTGTTGCTGGGGAAAAGCTCAACTCCATAAATCAGTGACATGAATCTTCACCTCATTGTTTTTTCATCTTTGAACATTTCTTATTTACCTTTTCTTGAGCAGTCTGTGCTTTCCTACCTTCTTATATGCTGTGCACATTCGTAGGTGCAAAGAAAAGCATTACTGCCTCTCATCTCTGTGTATTTCCATCAAATAACATAAATTATTCAGACCAAATAGTGCTTATCCTAACCCCTTGGCCCTCCAAACTGAAAAATTCTTTACATACATTTCTATACTGGAAAAGAAAATCCCAACATGCTATTACCAAGTTTGGATGAGTGTTCTCTCCTACATTTCGATCAGTTTGAGTCTTGTATTCTTTCCAGCTTGGATATGCAGTATAGTTGATCAGGTGCACCTGATGGTGCTTTGAAACTGAACTGCAATGAAAAAATGACCTCCAAAACTCACTTCAGCTTGTGGTACAGAGGTTTGACAATCTAAGATTAAATAGACAATCTTTTTTTTTTTACCTTTGTTTCCCAGATTTATTGTCAGACATAAAATTTGGTCATTTTTGGTGCTAAAATTGGAATGGAAATTGACTTAATTGTGACCATGATTGCATGCACATTTAACATTTTCTGGAACACCAAGGATCAAATACAATTTCTCACAATGTGTCAGTACAACACAAAGCTGTCTTTTTTATTTTGCCTTTCTTTAATGTTTTTTTATTGATTGTGTGGGCAGCTCTCTCACCACAGAGAGCTATTCAGCCTTGCTGCCCATCCTTTTTGTATGAGAGCCAGGTGACCTTGGTGACTGTCCCAGCTTTGTAGTCACAAGCCTGTCATCACCACCCTGCAACAGACTGAGAGGAGCACAGCAGGGCAAAGATGCCCCCCCACCCTCCGCCGGCCACTTGGCAGGACAGCTCCTCGCCTGCTGTAACTCCTCCCAGTGCGTGGGATGATACGAACAGATACCGTTACAGATTGAGCATGTTCAGACTTTTTTCTTTTCTTTTTTTTTTTTTTTATCATGCTGATAACGTAGTAATCACCAGATGTCACTGTCTTGTGTGGGTTTTCTAATCCCTTGTTTTAGTCTCCTAAATGGAGGGAAAGAGATTGGCATACAAATCATAAATTAACTCATTTAGGTGCCTACAAATACAGCTTTTAAGAGTTTTTTTTATTCCAGTGAGGAATAATTTATTTTAATTCCAGTGAGGAATACAGCTATGTAACTTATGATTATTATGATCTTTTCTGAAAGCACACATGATGATTATCATGCCTGGAAAAGTGATTTCATGGTATATGCCACAGGTTCTCCCAGATTTACATGGGCTGTTTTAGTTTACTTAAGTTCTGGACAATTTGAGGCTTCAGGTCCCCCTGAAGACATTGTGACTGATGATCATGTCATCAGTATTAGCTCATCAATGATATTAAAAATGAAGGGGGGGGGGGATCTGAGAGTCTAGAGTCCAACATCCAAGGTTTAGTGTTACTCGTCTCTACTCAGTTGATATATGGGCCGTTACAGTATCCCAGTCTGTAAATGGATTTTACTGTCAGGGCTGCCAAATGTTGCTAACCTGTAACCGGTGCTCTTGAGAAGCTTATTACCTTGAGAATTTACCTTTTCTTTCACATTTCATTTTTCCTCTGTGATGATTGCTCTGCTGCTACCACTGACACACTGCATGCTGCCAGGCTCAATGTTTAAAGGCAGCAGTTCTACTCTAGAACAGTCTGCAAAGCATGTTTCTTTTAAGACTTTGGGAGGGCATGTTTGGCACATGAGATGTTCTCTGCACTCACACTAGAATTCAGAGCTGGGGGGGGTTCTGTTGATGATATCAGCTGTCAGCACAAACATGGAGGATGAATCCTGCTTTGCACTCTGGACCCTGCAGGAAAGGATTTCTCTGTGGGCAGACAGATGAATGTCATATGAACACCATCATAAGCATGCAGTGGAACTGAGCTTAATGGAAAAAACAGCGTGGGCTCACATTCAAAACTCACAAGGAAATACATTGAAAACTGCACAACCACCAAATGATGACACCATGGATTTAGCCATGGCAGGTCCTTAGAGCAGAGAGAAATACGTCACGCATCTCAGCGCGCATCCTTGGGTTTAGCAGTCTCAAGGCCTGTTGAACGTGGATGTGTTAACCTGGACGGTTTACGTTCAGCTCAAGCTGCCGTGGTTGATATGGACTTCCCAGATTTCCTGGATGCTGTCGTATGTGTCCCACAGTTCCTTCCACCTCCACCATGCACAAATAGACTTGGGTTTTAAATGATGTGCCTCTTCTCTCTTGCTTTGTGTGATGCATGCCTCCTAGGTGACCGTGAATTATGATTGCTTTCATTAAATCACCTATTTTATCTTAGCATTCTTAAAAATAAAAGTGAAATCAAGCCTGCAGGATAAGAACAGTAGTGTGGTGCACTCTGACAGATGCCCCTGCTGTTCCATTCTCACTGTAATCTGTCATCGCTGTGCAACTTTCCTTTGTTATTTGGCACACTGCCTGTCAGATCTAGAGATAGAACCAGTGATGACATTTTCTAAGGTCCTGGTATGGGATCGTGTCCATCAATGCACCACTCTATGACTGCTAATGTCTACTGATGCCTTCTTTCTGGTTGTAAAAGTGGTGTGTTTTTTTGTAATTCTTTAAACATGTCTTATCCTGCTGTTTCGAGTTACCACTATTGTCAACCCTGCTTTCTCCTTTCCACAAGTACTTCCTATAAGAGCTGGGTATTGTTTACCAGCAATGATGTCAGAGATAGTGTCCATAAATAATGACAAAATATCCCCATGTGCAATGGGGGATATTTTTGGTGGAGGGAGGTCTGGAGACAATGTGGGATTAAAACATCAGTTTAGAAGACAACTCTGGGTTACATACACTTATTTAGGGTTCTACAAGATGCACACTCAACATGCAGCACACAGTCAGTGTTATTTTCGTCCCTACGCTATTTTCTTTCTTCTGTTTCTTCTTTCTTTTTTTTTCTTTTTTTTTAAATCAAGCTGTGCAGAGACAGAAGGGTGGGGAGAGGTGTTATCTCACATTTCTGCTTTCTGTTACTAGCTGAAAATTGGAAGCAATATATTTTTGTAATTGACACAGTTGGTGGCAGGTGCTGACTGTTTTCTCCTCTGTCTTGGTAGGTTGCTTCCAAAGACTTTCGGCCTGCTCTACGTTGGCAACTACAACCGGCCCTTCGCCGAGATGAAGGTGAGAAAATAAAGTGTGCTGCTGCCGTGAATTTATCCGTTGTGCCACTAATAAAATGTCGGGGGCGCTTTAGCACATTGTGAGAGGTTATGCAAATGTGTTGCCAACTCTAAAGCACCAAGGATAAAAGCAACATCCTTTTGACAGAATACCATATAAATGGGGATGGAGAACTTTGCAGTGGCTTTTGTGTTTATTATGTTACCCTTTCATTTGATCTGGTTTAAAGATTTTTGGCTACATTTAAGCCTTCACTGAAGGTATCAGCTGACATGATGGACGATGAGCACCTTAGGGACAGACTATGAGTAAATTTATGCACATGATTTCTGTCCTCATCTGAATAAACAAATAGATGGAGTAGACAAAACTGCATGTCCCATAAGTTCTGTGCTGGCATGTTATCATTTCTTTACTGTACTCACACTTGATTATTGATGTGGACACCCCAGGGCTGCAGCAACTTTCTCCCCCATGGGTCAATTAAAGTGTTCTATTATGGAGCTCCATGGCTGACACACTGTAAATAGCACTCCACCACTCAAGTGGTATCAAATGTGGCCTTGAAAGTCGTTCATGAAGGCTCACATGGATTCGGAATTAGGAAAGGGATGCAAACATTCACATAATGGAGAATAATTTATGAAATATTATTATTATATATTATTATTATAATAACTAAAATGAATTCAAAATTCCATGTTTTTTCTACTGTGTCTGTGTGTCCACCCATTTTATTACCTCCAACAAGGAGGCAATGTGATAGCTGACATTTATCAGTTTGTTTGTATTTTTGTGAAAGTTCTGAGCGGATTTTATTGATATTTTCAGGAAACACTGATAATGGGATTAGGAACAGATGATTACATTTTGGTGATGTTGCAGATTATTTTTTCCCACATGTTGCTCTAAATGTTCGGAGAAGCAATTATATGTGAGGAAATGAGGTGTGCTCTCCGAGTGCTTTTCTAGTTATATTTTTCTGACCATGCAGACAGTAATGTTCAGACATTCTCCAACTGTCCCCTAAATGAAAATTTAGTTGGAGCTCGTTAAAATTGCATGTTCTCTGATTACGCATTTAGGTCCATCTCCTGTGTTTCATCAGGTATGCTCCTCATGCAGAACTATCTGCCCCCTCAGCTCATTAATCCTGAATAATAAGACTTTTGAAAGAATTAGTCAGTAGAGACACACTGACAGCAGCTGGAGTGAGACCATTGTAAGTTTTTGCCCATTGCATTTCTGAATGAGAAAAGATGTGGACTTAAAAACTGTTAATGCTCTGAGCCACCAAACATACTCTGCAAAGACAAACTATCGATACAGCAGAATAAATTTCTTGGAAGGTATTACTCATGGCTCTGTCTGCATTATGTTCAAATACTATTGATAGTTCACACCTGATCCAGCTTCATTTATCCAAATTGCGCATATTGAGATATTTTTCTCTCCTCCTCAGGTCTTATACAATAGAGTCAGTCTGATAATGATCCAGAGGCAGGACAACTCGATAGGCATCCTCTGCTTCCTTCGAGTAAATAACAAAGCAACGCATAGCTGTAATTTGTCTTAGTCGATAGAGTTAAAGATTTGTCTGTTTTTTTTATGATGCATTGTCTTTTGCTTGAAAGAATATTACTTCTGTTGTGTCCATATATGTTGTTACCTGGGAGGGCGAGTTCCTTCAAATTCATATTGTTGCATCTTCTCTGGCCTTGCCACTTATGTATTCTTTCATCTAGCTTCCAGATTAAAGGAGTCAAGTTATTAAAATGGACCCAGGTTGCTCGTGCGTTGTAGACCCTGGGGCTGGTTCTGATTAATTTTGTGAGTAAAACAAAGGGAGGGTCAGTTGATGAGCAGTCCTGGGGTAAACACTGCGGCTGTGCAAGGAAACTACATACAGTCATTAGATCTGTGCTCATCCATGGTACCATTTTTATAAAATTCTATTATTGGGCTCAAGCAGGCTGCAAGTAGAACATGTTGCTGTATTTCCAAAATAAACAGACTCATCAGTGTTCTAACTTCCTGGAACATTGTCTAAACTGTGGCTAGGAAGAGAATTGAATTGATCAGGATAACACAGAAACCTACATCCATCTATTTATCTATCCATACTTGATATAAATGATGTAATTGATATTTCATACCTGCGTAAACATTGGAAAAAAATTGGAAAATGCACAATAATACCAAGTCTTGAAACCTCTCACAGCAGAGGAATTTTAAGAGTAACATGATCATTTCAAGTGAATTTCAGAGCATCTGGGTCTGTGAAGATTTTACCAGATTAATCCTCCTTCATATAATCCATATGTTACACAATTTCAAGCCTTTCGATTTGAATAAATCCACAGTGGAGTAGAAAAATGAGTGGCGCAGCTCTGCTGCAGGTTCGGCACTGGTAAAAAGGAGCTGAAGATTTATACTCAGAGGCACATAGAATACACACAGAATAAGCCTGATTTGAATGGATTAAACACAGAGTCAGGGGTATGAAATGGCAGCCAACTTGCACCCCGCTCTGTCAAACACGCACCAGAAGGAAGAGCTCCCAGCATTTTGCAACAAATCCTGCCTGTTTGCACCGCCTTCTGGCAGCCTTCTCCGTCCTGTAGTGCAGGAAAACTCAGAGGTTCTCCCTCTCATTCTCTCCTTGATCTCCTAATGCCGAGGGAACGGTGTGAGAATTGTGACACGCGGATATTGTGTAAATAAATCGCAGTTGTAAACAGTGGCAGTCGATGACTTATGACTTCAAGGTTGCCCCCCCCACCTTCTTTCATCACACACTTGTGTTTCCTGTGTGATACCAACCCAACTGTGAGACCACATGGCCCACACTTCAGCATCTTAGAACCTAGTTATTCGCATTTTTTATTCCTATCAAGCATCTTTCATGGCAGCGGTGGGAGTTCTTCAACCTTAAAGGTTGAACTCCATACGGTCGTTTATTGGAGCACAGTTTCCGAAAAATGCAGTCTTCAGAAATTTGACAGCTCCCTATTGCCAAATCCTTAATCCCTAATCCCTGGACAACCACTGGGAAAGTGAAAATATCAGACGCTGCGCGCCTGTTTCTTTTCTAACCAGTCATTCCCGCTTCAACATTTGGGTCCATCTTGCTCCCGTATCCTCTCCCTCAACAAATAAACAGCAGATGCTCAAATGTCTTCCTTGACTCACGCTCCGTCTTCGTCATCGTTTGCCATTTTCCAAACGCTGTCACGCCGCGTCCGGCGAGGTGCCGAATTCCCAAGGACGTGTGAGTCGATCACGGCAGAACAGATCTGTGTTTCTGCTAGAAAGTAACCAGTTTGTCACATTGTTAGTGTGACAAATATTCTGTCAGCCCAAGCCAGTGAGCTTTCAAAGACCTCTGTATCGACGGTATCCGTGTAAGGAAAGGAGAGTCCTGTCCTCCTTCAGCAGGAAGGACAGGAGAGTCCTTAAGAGCTTAGGCACATAACTGTTTCTAAATGCCATGCAGATGTGATGATTAGCCTGTTTTTACAGAAGGCAAATCATCATGAAAATGGCCCAATGGGGTCTTCTCCCTAATGTTGCTCATCAGATGGCTGCAAAGGTCTCTGGAGAACTTAATTACTGCAATTATGCCATGCTTGATTTCTTTCCGAGGTTAACGGATTGCAGCTTCTCAATCTATTTCTTGGACTCCAGAGCGTTTTGGGGTTGTTTAAAATTCCAGTATAAAGGGTAATAGAACTGTGCTGCTGCTGCTTTCTTCGTCTCAGGATTAAGATTTGTTCCTTTTAAACGTGACAGTTTCTTCCTAATTTGAGATTTAACATCTGAGGAGATCAAGTTTCTAATCTCAAATTAGAATCTTAGGCCGATTTGGTCTTCTTTTTCCTCCAAGGAAATGAAGTCGCCTGCTTTCTTATTCACAAAGACATCTGTCTGATCCGATCTGTCCTTGCAGGTCACCAAAGAGCTGAAACAGTACGACAACAAGATCATCGAGTGCACCTTCGCCAACAACAGCTGGGTGTTCATGAGGCAGAGGGTGGACAAGAGCTTTCCAAACTCCTACGACACAGCCATGGGTGAGACTTCACTGGCCAACTTTATTCCTTAGACGGAAAAATAAAATGCAAAAAAATCAGTTATGCTCTAGAAATCTATGAGGATTTTGTGAGTGTATGTCCTATAAGCAGGCGCATATAAAAGAGAAATTGATGCCATATAGAGGATTCACAGATGGGGAAAAAAGCATTTGTTAATATGAAGGTGAAGATATCATTGTCTTCTGTAGTTGAACAAACAATAAATCTTGTTTTATGTAGAATCTTTGCAGCTCAAAAGACTTCCGCTCAAGACAGCTAAATCTTCAACAAATAATTCATCATTCATCAGACATGAGCCACTCATTTATTATTATTTATTCAATGCCAGTCACATGACCTGTAGCATTCTAAAACGGCGTGGTATGTTTGGGCTGAGAAAAGGTCTTTCTGACTGGTGTGTGTTGTGCATTTCTAATGTGTGTGTGTGTGTGTGTGTGTGTGTGTGTGTGTGTGTGTGTGTGTGTGTGTGTGTGTGTGTGTGTGTGTGTGTGTGTGTGTGTGTGTGTGTGTGTGTGTGTGTGTGTGTGTGTGTGTGTGTGTGTGTGTGTGTGTGTGTGTGTGTCCTCTCTCCAGCTGTGTGTAAAAGCATCCAGCACCCCGTCACAAAGGATTTCCTCCTCCAGTACGTGGATCGCTGCGTCCAAAGCCAGAACCGGAAACACCCACCTGATCCAGACTCGGAGCTGATGCCACCCCCCCCTCCCAAAAGATCCACTCGGCCCATCCCATAAAAAAAGAAAAGAAAAAAAAATCAGCAATCCTTTTGCTTTATCGTTTATAATTTAGCACCCAGACCTGTTTGTGGCTTTAATTATTGTTCTTATTAAAATGACAGAGACCATGCATTGTTTTTTTTTCCTTCTTTTTTTCTTATTTACTGGTCAGAAGAATAGGGTGGTCAAATATTTGTACAGAAGGGAGTGTGAATTAAAGACGGGGCATCTCCGCCGCAGAGGAGGGCAACATTACAGACGTGCACGTCATCCCAAACACTAGCTTTTATTTCAGTGGAAAGAGTCATATTGATGCTGAATCATCCAGCGAGGGTCTTTGACAAATGTTTGTGCCCAAAGGAAACAGTTCTGTTTGGACCTTTGTGGACAGAGTGGCTGAACACACACACACACACACACACACACACACACACACACACACACACACACACACACACACACACACACACACACACACACACACACACACACACACACACACACAGAGCTAAATGTTCTAAAGCAGAGAACACTGTGGAGGGTTAATAATAATGCCTCGACAAACTCATCATTGCGGCTTTATTTTTTTATTGGAAGGCCTTGTTGCCAGGAGACATTTTTTTTCCCTCTGTAGCGTTGCCCACGTTGTTGCATGTTGCAAAGACTGTTGCCCATCTGCACAGTTTATCGCCCACTGTTGTGTCAGGGTTGTTTCTTTTTTAAAAAAAAAAAAAAAAGGTGGAAAATATCTTTATATACAGTCCTTGTATAAATGTATGTGTGCAAAATACAAACTTTGCATTCATGTATGTCTGCATGTGGCGTGTGTATGTGTGTCAGCAGCCGCTTGATCATATTTTCATACAGGCTTGTGTTCCATTTATATAAAAGCGCCACATTTCGGAGCTCAACTGTGATCAACATCAGTAACGTGTATATTTTGAATTACAAAACATGTCATTTCTCTATTCCTGTCTGTGTCACTGATGCATTCTGGGAGATGTGGAAAACAAAGAAAACCATTTTTAGGCCTAAATGTGAGGATTTGTTCCCATTTCACGGCTAAGGAAGAAACGGTGATCAGTCACGCAGCGCAAGCATTTAGATGAGCACTCAGGGAATGGATGCAAGTCAGGGTAATGCACGAGGGCATTGCCAGGCGCGTGCGTGTGCACGTCGGTGCCTGAGGCGGCTGTGCTCCTTACAGCAGATGGATGAGCTCTGTTCTCTGTTCACAAAGCTTCCTCCCCCGTGGCTGCGCATGGGAGTCGGCTGATTGTCGTCGAAGCCTCGCTCACCCGTCGGCCACAAGGTCGGCGCCGTCGAGACGTCCCCCCACCCCCCACCCCCCAGCGCGCGCATTTGCTGCAGGAGCGGAGAGACACAAGGGCTTTCGCCTCCCTTTCTTTTTCAAACCCATTCAGATAAACCACCGCGCTCCCTCTGGGTCTCGGCTACGAGCTGCCTAAGATCTAACGCTATCCGCAAATGGTTCCGAACCCTCCTGGCCGCACGTCCTCTCTGCAGGCGGACTGCATCGTTCACCCTGTGGATGCTTTGCTTGGGTGGAGCAGAACGGACCACTGTGGATCGAAGGCGCATACGTCATGTTTCGTCTGACTACATAGATGCGGAGAAACACAATCCCGCCCTCACGAGAGGCTCTGAGGCCCTGCTCAGGTGCCCAGGGGCCTGTGATCCACGCTCATATTAAATTACCAGAGATTACGGGGGCCGTTTGATATGCATCTGCATATTGAATATTTGTTCTGGTTTTGCCACAGACGATAAGTAAATCATCATAATGGAGCGTGATCCGATCATGTCACACGGTAAGCTTTATTCACTGGGGGGGGTAATTTGACGTGTTTCCCATGTGTGCGGGGGCGAGGTGACACGTAAACTCAACGGCCAACTGGTGCTCATACATGCTGGGATCAGTGTGGTGGCGAGTACGAGCTAAAGAACACCGGTGGAATGCTGTTCAAGCTTGATACTGAGCAGATGTTTACACTGAATGATAATCGGGTCAGTATCCGGTGTGACCACCAGCCGCCTCGCACGGGTGAGGTGGCTCGGGCGGGGTTATGGTATGGGTGAACGCACAGATGCAGGGATGAGGATCCGGGTCACCCACGACCGTCACCTCACGCAGCGGCGCGGAAGTCCATGTTTTAAAGGATCTGGACACAATTCCCGGGCCGTGTTTGGGATGCTCGGGATCAGTCTGTGACCGACCTTCCACAGGAAACATCAGCTCAATAAGAAGAAGATGAGTCGCATAGCTTATACTGACTGGTTTTATGACCTCCCCCATGACAGTAAAACTGTATTGTTGTCCCGTGAGGTTGTTGGATTGACTCAGGAAAAGTGAGAGAAATGCTCATTAACACCGATTTAGACACATTTGTGAGCAGTACTCGAGAAAAACGAGTCTTTTGTGTGAGATCTTTTGAGTTCAGCCTTTATATTTTTTCTTGGTGTTTCGCATCATCGAGGGATGGTGTCATACCTTTTGAAATCCAATCCATTTTGACGTTTGTCAGTTCGGCACTGGCGCTTGGCAGCTTTAGTATGACGTGCTGCTCAGACATGAGGTCGGTCACGTGACTTAATGGTAGGCCAGATTAGGGTCGTGGCAACTTTTTTGCATCCGTTAATATTTGGCAACTGGTTTCAGACTTGATCTCCTGACTATCCAGATTCAAACCCCCACCAGAAAGCCTTTGATAACAGCACGTTCACGCTCGCTCAACAACTGCTGCAGAAAGCAAAACTAACCTCTACTCATCTCGGAAGGGAGCCGGAGGATCAAAACATCTGATTAATATTAATACCAGTCTACAGTGAACATGATGGCTGGTACGACACGACTGAGCAATGGCATTGGAACTTTGATTCCACACATTTCCAGCCCCTGCAAATGTACTGTTGATGACGCTTCAGGCAGCGGCGGCACGTGGTAACAAATGACCCACCATTTGCGCATAATGGTTCCAAAATGGCACTTCTGCTCCTCCATCTCCCTCAGAAGCCTCAGCCAGGAGGTAGTTTGTGATGGCTTCCAACCTTTTGGCCGGCACATTTGTGGGGGGGGGGGCACACAAAACCAACCAAACCAAACCAAAAGAAGAAAAACCTGCATCGCTAATGCACGCTCAGGTCCCTCTGCTTAAATTATTATTTCCTCTTTAATTCAGGGGACGGCGTCGCCTGACCCCTTTGTGAAGACGTCCTCATTAATGCCGCAGCCACTGCGAGAGCTGGCAAATGCATGTTGCCTCAGACTGAAATCCAAGTGCACGTATGCCTGAAGGCCTAATATATGTGCGTTCAACGGAGCTGTGCGACAACCTAATTAATCAGATTACATCATCGAGACGCTTCCTCTCTGTAAAATATGGGCTCTGCAGCCGCGTGTGCCGCGGCCGTTTGTGCTCCACCGTCTCTCGCCTCGCTAATTTGGGTCAGCGGGGACGTCGTCGGACGAGCAGGGTCAGTTGGTTCGTGCAAAGGGCGGCAATCGCTCCACGTGGATGCGAAGAAGGCATCACGTGAGCCGTTTAATGGCTCACCTTCCGCCCGTAAACTCCACGGAGCCGAGGCCGCCTGGTGGGCAGCGCCGCTTTTGTGCCGCCGTCTCCGTGTCGCCCACGTGCGGCGGTGAGTCGGGGGGTGCACCTGGAGCAGGCGGGTTGGAGACTGAGCGTCGCGCTGTGGTTTGCGATCAGTGTAGTAATTCACTTAATAATTCACTTCGGGTTCCGTGCTTTCCGTAACGCGTTTAAAGTTTGCTGTCAGGAAAAGCTGCCGCGTATCCATTCAGGTAAACCTTGTTTGTAGTGTTGTTGTTGTTTTGTTTTTTTTGTTTTTTATTAAATCCAAAGGGGTTATTATCAAAATGAGGTGAGCCTTTTCCTTTGATTCCACGGACACGGAGGTGGAAGCACGAAAATCAAACCAGAGGTTTAACAACACCGAGCAACATGGGTTGCAAAAGACACAGAAATACACCCCGGAAAGGTCACTAGTCCATCACACACACACACACACACACACACACACACACACACACACACACACACACACACACACACACACATCGTTGGGGAGACCATACAAAGTCCACATGAATCCAACTCAAGCATTCCTCAATATTGATGGGGAGGTGTTTATCCTGCTGAATACATCAGGGGCGATAGACTGTGTTTCTTTGTCCTGAATATGTGGAAGGTAGCAGGTCATCTTACATTCTTTGCTATAGTGCTAAAATCTGTTATTTCAGTATGAACAATTGTTTTTTAATCATCAGTGGCTGGGTTTCGTTTTAACATCCACCAACATCCTCCTCTCCACTTTCCCACCTTTCCAGGGTGGGAAAGTGGTCTGATTACAAACCTCCACCATCTAAATGTTTCAGTACAATTCTCAGTACTTAAATCAGTTTCCCAAAGTGTTTTGGCTTTTTTTTGGGGATGTCTCATATTTACAGATCAGGCCCTCATCCCAGCGTGGGATTGAAAACTGAATTTATTTAAAGGTCAGAAAGGAGACGTCGCTTTGAAGACCAAAATCATATTTTCTGAGGTCGAGTGCTGCTGATTTTCATGAAGATGATCAAAGAGGAACCTACACATCGCCAGACACGCAGCAGCCGCGAATCTTCTCACTTGGTGCGTCACTCTAAGTTTCATAGAAAACTAAAAAAAAAAAAAAAAACACAAACAAAAACCAAACTCTTGAAGCCTGCGTCTCCTTCCGCCTCGTCTCGTTAGGCTGAGCTTTGACGGGGGAAGGGTGGAGAGCCGCCCAGGAGGAAGCTGGCCGGTCCTGGAATGGGTCAACGACGACAGCGGCCACCGCAGGAGGGTGTGTGTGTGTGTGTGTGTGGGGGGGGGGGGGGGCGCCATCTCCATCAAATCATGCAGCAACGCTGTCATTACATTATTGATGTGCCTTCCACCACGCTCCGTTTTCATTTTCATCTCTGTCGTCTCCCTTTCTGCTCCCTTTTATTAGTTACCGCTGAGGAAACCGCAGTCCAGCGTCCAATCACCACCAGAGTTCAGGCTCAGCTTTGATAGAGACCGGCCCTTATTTCAAATGTCCCAGTTAATCCCGCCATGAGGTTACAGAGATAGAGAGTCTTCTTCCCTTTTGAGAAGCAATCTGGAGGAGAAAGAGCTCAAATGGGAAGATGGTCATAGTGATAAATTAAGATTTATTGAACTGACATTTGTGCTGGAATTAGCGGCTGGAGCTCCTGCTGGAGGTTTTTACCTGACTGGTCCGGCGTCGCCTCTCCAGCCTGGGAGATCTGAAGTCAGCGACAGCTGCAGAGTCTCTCCTCGTCCCTTCCTGTTCAGAAATCTCTTTGTAAGTGCGAAACCGTCAGCAACCTGACATTAACCTGACATTTTGAACCGCGAGTGGTTCGCCATGTGTCACCTATTGAGGAGCTGCGAGCAGGAGGAGGCTCAATCACAGCAATCATATTTAATGTTTTTCAAAAGGCTGATATTTTACAGCCCCCCCTCGCTGGGTCGTGAAAGTGCTGGGCTGCTTTTGTTCTGAGGCCCGAAATACTCCCTGATGCTCCCTTTTCAGAACCCCCCCACACACACACACACACACACACACACACACAAAAAGCTGAAAAAGCTCCATCCTTTTGAGCGGCGCTTCCACCCAATGTCTGCCCGCACATTTCGTCAGGGTCTCTTTTTCAGCGTTGCCGTGGATACTTGTACTGGTGCTTGCCTCCACCTTTGTTACTAAAGTCCTCAGAAGCCGGACCAGCGGTGTCACTTCTCCCGGTGCCGCCTCGCTGCCCAACAGCCGTTTTTATGAAGAAGAAGTTTAGTCCCACTCAGCGTCCCCAGCTGTCACCCCGGGGATCTCTATGATACCTGCCCCCGCCATCCATCTGCAGCTCCCGGCTACGCTAATGAGACCAGTCGGTGTCACCAGTGATGGTTCTTTTTTTTTTTTTTTTTTTTTTTAAAGCCCACGATGAGTCGGGCTCCGTTTATCCCACAGATGTGGCACCAGGAGCTGCGGCGGGTTTCAGCACCCTCAAAGTGCTGAAACCCGCTCAAAGACCAGCGCTTCTCAGAAAGCTTCGAATGGAGTGATTGACACGGCACAAAAGCCTTCCCACCCATCCTTTTTTCTTTCCTCAGTTTGTTTTCTTCTCTAATTTGCAGGGAAACAGAAAACACAAATGCACAAACACGAGACGCGCGCGGCTGGGTATTGAGAACTGTGATACTTTGGCAAATAAACAGTCGTAAGCGCGCTAAAATTTGCCTTCCAGATTTCAATTCGTCAAAACGACATTTCCACTTCAAATCAAAGCCGCACATTACTTTGAGCCAGAGGCTGGAGGAAAAGATATTTGAAATTGCGTCCCCGTCGCTCTTTCAAATGGAGGGAGACGCTTGTAATTAGGGTGGGGGAGAGACAGCTCTGAAAGGAGAGGAGAGGAAAAAGGCCCTTTGTCTGTCGCGGCTGGGGTGGCGCAAAGGGGCCGATCTCGGTCCCGCCGCTGCTCTCGGTGGACATGAAGGGCTGGATTCCCTGGCATCAAAGCATCAAAGTGAGCTGTGCCGCTCGGCGGAAACCGAGACGGTGGGCGGTGGGGAGTCGTTAATAAATGCCTCCCTGTCTCAGAACAATTGGGACTACAGCCTCGACGCCCCCCCCCACCCGGATCAGCCTGGGCCCCTCCAAACTCTGTCACTCCCTCTTCTGGAGTTCTGGATTCTGAGGGTGGAGCGATATTCCTCCTAAAGTTAGAAACTACACGTTCTCTTCTTGTTTTGGTGGTTAAAAACAAAAAGGAAAACCAAAAAGCAAATGCCTTTGTGTGAGAGAACAGATATCATGAATTGTTCATTTAAAAACACCTTCAAAAGACATAACCCATTCCCCAGCCCCTAACTCTAAACTTTCATTAGAATTACAATTCTCCCCGTAACCTGCAAACCAAGTGGTAACCTTCAAACAGACCAGCCGAAAAGGGCCCCGCTTCTCAACAGCTCCTCTGCAAGGTAAAATGTGTGTTTTGGTCCTGAGTGTTGAGCAGATACACCTTCTTTTTTTTTCTTTTTTTTTAATATATTCTTGCGTTCAACGCTGTTTTCAGAACTCACAGAACTTCAAGTTTCATTGTGCTTCGTTTCACTTGGGGGATGTAGGGAGTGATTGGCAGCCGCCGCGCCGTACATTTTGTACGCTCGAAACCCTCTGACGTCAACACCGGCGCCGGGCTCCGAATGTGGAAGGCGCATCCACGCAACGAGCCACCTCCAGATATAACACTGTTCGTCTTCGTGTGACGCACGCCGTTTTCATCCCCGCTGCAGTTTCCTCCTTCCTAAAACCTGCTTCTGCGGCGTGTCCTTGTGCTGGGGAAACAAAGGCGCGTCACCAAAGAAAAATAAAATAAAATAAAAAAAATTAAAAAATCAGGAAAATATCTCTGCTGGAGCTTTGTTGCAGTCATGTGTGCATTTTTGAGACCATCACATCCTTCCAAGTGCACTCAAAAAGTACTTAACATGTATTCTTATCAGAATTTCAGCAGGGATTCATCCGCTCTTAATGTGGATGTGATTGCGAGGCAGATCGTGCCACGCCAAGCTTATCAGGAGGGTTGTGCTGCCGACGGAATACCAATGATCGTTGGGAAGATGAGCCCAGGCAGCTGCGTTTGACCGCCTGTTAAACCTAAAACAATCTGTGATGGCTACCAGCTAGCTAATTAACATCTTGTACTCTTTGTCTTCTACGTATAAAATCATTTTTGGGGTTGAATTTTTTTGGGTTTTTTTTTTTTTATTACCCCAAAATCGTGATGGCAGGTCAAACCGAAATCTAAATGGAACTTGGAAATGGAAATGGAAAAGGTCCCAGAAAAGAGAACTTTTTAAGTGCACATTTCCTTGATAAATGACGCCGTGTCTGGGAACGTCAGTTTGCAGCGAGCGTCCTTGCCGGGGGCGGTCTCAAATGATGCATATAATCATTAGATTTATTGGAAAGAGCCATGCCAGCTGTTTTCCCTGCAGCTGTCTTTGGCCGAATTAAGTGGCCTTCTGTAGCTCCATGTAAAGACACGCGCAGAAACAGTCCCCATTATGACTGTTGTTTTTCACTCTCAACTTTAAGCGCCACGGCAGTAAATAAATAAATAAATAAATAAAATGGCACAATCAACATTAAGTCTGTTCGCCAGATTCAAGGCTGTTGGGGAGCAGCGGGGAAATTAAATTTAATAGAAAAAGCACATAAGGAAGCAGCAGTTCAGCGTCCACAGAAGAATTCAGCGATGAGCTCTTTTATAGCTGCCAGTACATAAAGCTGGAAGCAACCCGTGCGTCCATCTGCAGGTTAAAACCCGAAAGCTTGTGTGAGGGAAGAGGACGCGAAATGACGGCTGTAATCCTGAGTCACACCGGAGTCTTTAAAAAAGTGGAAAGCGCCAAAACATTTATCAGGAGGATGGCGATCTGTTTGCAGCATGGAAATGTTTTCATGTCTCACATCTTCATACCAGACTTTGCAAACAGGAGAATTGGATCTCATAATACTGAGTCCAATGAAAGTCAAAAGCGGTTGTATTCAGTAAAACTCAACAAGTGAATTTTAAGTCAAATTAGTCGCTGAGAAATCCATGTGGGATGAGTGAATTATGAGGAATTAGTTGAAATATTGACGATCCGAGGTCAGACGGGACCGCTCCAGCATGGAGAACAGGACTGAGTTCACATCCAAACATCTGTGTATACAGATGAATAAATAAATACATCTGTCACGGCTTCTTTTTTAAAAAAAAAAATAGAGCTGAGTTTACGTCTGAATTCAGCGTGGTTCCTTGATTTCAGTAACAGAAAATAATCAAGGCCCCTCTGTGGCCTGGACTCATCACCTGTTGTCCAACAGTCGGCCGTCTACCCGTCTTTGCGCCCGAGACCCAACCACAGGACACCTGAGCGACGACGACTCATCACCAGGCATCTCACACGCCTCCGGCGCCGTCAGAGATGCAGAGCGTTCCCTCTAAAAAGACAAGTGCAGAAGGTCACCCTTTCCCCGTCGCTGCGGGTCCAGCTGCAGCATCGACGGGGATCGATACTGCCAACGCGGTCGCTCGTCCCCGGCCGTGGCTGGCAGCTTTGTGTCAGGGATTTTTGAACCTCGGTGAAGAGGGTTTAAAAAGTTGGCCTTCTTCCTGTTTAAAAATCCATTTCTTTCCACATTTCCTGTGGTAAAAGACATAAAAGTCTCAGGTAGCTTTATGGTAATATTGAATATTGTAATATTGACAGAGTGATGCATAATGTCGCTGCATGTATCGACCGGGTACCTGGACCTCTGGTGAAGGCTGTGAGGCCTGCGCTGACGTGACGAGGGACTGCGGTCCCTTCCGTACTCACACTCGATCAGGGGATCAGCTCTCCGTGACCCCGCCAGGTCCGAGCCCAGGCACCATCATTCAGTGCCATTAGGTGATATCGTGACACCCCCAACCCCCCCCTTCCGTGTTGCGTGTTGCTGCCTTTCACGAGGTTTCTCCCTATGGACGCCGCATCCGCAGCGCTCCTGCTTTGTCTGCTCAACCTTGGCTGCGCCACGTGACGAACCATTTCATTCCTCGCCGGTTGTCATGCCAACAGTATTTCTGAGGCGGTCGTGCCAGTTTACTGGAGAGATGTGATATTTGCACATCACAGAGCGGCAGGTAGGTCTGGGTGTGGGCTATGATTTGATTAGATCCATGTCTGGTTACCAACTAACGCGCAATAAATTAATCTGAGTACCACAGTTTAACAAAAGAAAATCATTCGTTTCAGACTTTTGGTTGCAGGTTTCTTTACGCTTTGATGTTGAATACAAACTGCACATTGCGGATTTCCTTCCTTTTGATCGCTGATATCATGTTCCTGTCGTTTTTTCGCCTTCTCTGCGTTGCTTTTGGACAATTTCTGGACCTCGGCTTGAGCTGCTTTGATTCCCTGGGGTCTAACCTTTACCTGGCTCAAAATAAATCCCATCAAGTGGCATTGTTCCAGTCTTACTGTGACCCAGAGGCTCTTGCAAAAAAGAGGAAAAAAAAAAAAGGAAACTATTTTTGGGTCCCTTTAATTTACAGGAACACCTGAGGGGACGGTACTGGAGCAACGTGTTGGGGGTTCTGGGGGGAAGTGAGGGACGTGAGCACTCAGGTTGACACCTGCTGCTCCTCCGGGGTGATGAGCTTCATGACGAAGTTTGCGTTCTATTTTCAGATGGAAATCTGAAAATAGAACGATTCAAATCATCCAATTTACAAAATCCAATTTACAAAATTTCCAAAATCATCCGATATTGGATACGCAAACTGCCCGACGTGAGAGACATTCAGAATATCAAGCTACGTTTGGATCGGGGTGCTTTCACTCTTTTGCCTCGCGGCACTGGGAAGAAGCTTCCTGTGTGGGGTTTGCACGTTCTCTGGGGGCCTGCGTGGGTTTTCTCCGGGTATCGCAGTCGGCCCTCATCTCCACAGACGGGCACATGAGCTTGACGGGTAACTCTAGATTGTCTCCAAGTGTGAGTATGTTCTTGATAATGATGATGACGATGATGTGGTGACCATTCCGGTTGGGCTGCCTTCTCCGGATTAGAGACCACAGTGACCTCGTGTTGTATTGACCTCGTGGCTTCATTTTGTCAAATAACTCTGAATGACTTCAAGCCCCCGTCAGTCCCAATGGAGTGAAGCCCTCAGGTTGGAGCCCATCTCGGTCCACCTCGTTCCCCCCCGGCGCCCGCCCCTCTGTTCCCACCCAGTCACGAACGTGGCACTCTGGCAGGCAGACGCCATTTCTCCTCGCTCGGAAGAATGAAGCCGGAGTATGAGTCAGAGGTGGGAAATCCACGGCCGAACTGTGCCGAGCTGGAATCAAAAAAAAAAAAAATGCTGCTGAGTGAAGGGGACAGATATTTCCAAGAAGAAGAGGGGTCTCTGACTCACAAAAACAACTTTCTATCTTTGCGGGGACTTTCATCGCCATGATACATTACACAGCTCTTAACTCTGACCTAAATCCAAATTTAAACTTAACCATAAAACCTTAAACCGTCTCTTGAAGTCGTGGTTCCCAGCCAAATGGCCCCACTTATAAACACGGCCCTACTTTGCTAATAGAATGAGTATTTTGCAACACAAGTAGCGTTGTAAATTTGAGCACACGAACACACACACACACACACACACACATGCGCGCGCGCGTTTTGTGCTCATGCAGATGTTCCGGTTCATTGACTTTATTTAGGATTAAAAGCTTTGCACATAGTCAGTGTAAACCCGCGTCTTCATCCGTATTAAGCAGACGAGGCACAGGCTGCACCATTAGCGCACATGCATCATTGGTGAGCGGCCGCAGCCAGCTGAGACGCCCAGCTTTATTGCCTTTTTGTGGATTCAGGCAGATAAACAAATGCAGGTTTGCCTTTTTTGTGCTTGTGGAGCATTTTTATTATCTGTCCTTCCACAACCCTGCTGTCTTCCTTTTTTAAAAAAAAACAACAACCCAATATATATATTTTTGAATGTGTGGTATATTGACTAAGAATAGTTTCCACCTGTTCTGTGTGTACTTGTCTGAATTCTAACCTTTTCTAAACCTGCAAAGATACCACAGAAGTGACAGTCTGGTGTAATTAGTCTGACAAAGGAACAAACTGGAAATCAAAATCTCAGTTAAGCCAGTAAGTAATTTAATGAGACATACAAAAAAAAAAGCTAAGATATAATCAGAATTTCACCGTTATCTCTGGTGAGAATATGCAGACACATAGCGTGGGGGTAATTAGATACACCCTGATTACTTTAATCACAAAGTTGGGAAGGAGTTCAATTCAACATCTTCACTGTTTGGTGTTCACACAATGAGAAGGAGAATCTGTAGGGATTTAGGTGAAGACAAGCGCGATGCACCTCCTGAAGTTATTACATGAAATGTGTTCTTTACAGACGTCTGATGAGACGATGATTTAAGGCACGGGTGTCAAACCTTCGGCCCGCCTCAGGGCTTGATCTGGCCCACAGTTCTTAACGTATAAAGGATACATTTCAACTTCTCATCATTAAGGGATTATTTCGATATTATTTTAGTACTCCACATGAGATCAAATTGTGCTGTATGTAGCCCCAAGACTAAAATGAGTTGACAGCCCTGATTTAATGGAATCGTGGAAATTTACCCCTTTTCATGCAAACTATGTATGTCGGTTTAGATTTAAACTCATCTGTCTTCATGCTGCCAAAGTTGAGAAATGCTTAATTGAAAAGTTGAGAAAGTTTTGAACTGTAAATGTCATGCCACCTTTTAAAGACTGTGATATTTCAGACTTAAAATGTCAACTATAACTTATTTCAGCCTATTCGCAAGAGACCTTCAAAATAAAATAAATTATTCCCCATCAGACTATCTACAGACAGTCTGCCTAAAATAAAATTCAAGAAAAAAAAAAAGAAAAAAACAACCAAACAAAACCAAGAGATATCTGAGCAGTGAAGATTGTGTGCTTTTCGAAAGATTCTTTCATTTTTGGAAAAACGGGTTTTGGATGTTTGAAATGGTCCCTGTCGGCTGGTTGTTGGAGCCAGACCTGGCTGCTCCTTCACTTGGCGTGACAGCGGGTGCTCGGCCAGGCCTTTGCTGTGCTGAGATGCGGGACTGCGGCGCATTCAGCCAATTTGCCGTGAAGTCAGTTGGCAGTTGCTGCAGCCCGGCGCCAGCACTATTATCACCCACACAGCACAGCCAAGGAAGTCTGGCCACTATGAGATACTGGGAAGTCCAGGTTATGATATTATCATAGATGTTAGATACATGTTCTCTCTCATTGTCAATTTTTTGATACATTTCAATAAACAAAAATTCCATTCAGGGCATTTTCACGGACGTGTTCAAAATCACCAATTAACATCAGAATTAGAGCACTTGAGATTCTCTCTCTGAGGGAGTAACAATAGGCTCAAACAGCAAATACATGAGCACAAAAGTATCCTAAAAATAAAAAAGGTATCAGAAAAAGTCAAAGCCCTCAGGCTTTGACTTTTTCTGCCCTCAGCAAGCAAACATGACATCTGATGGTATTTTCATGGCGGAGGTTGTGAAATTGCGGAGGCCTTCGATGACTGTGTGTGAATGGAAAATCCGCTCAGCCATAATTCGACACGGGACATCTTCAGCCAGGACGGACGCGGGTGAGTTCCGGAAGGCCCCGAACTGATGAAAAGTTTTACTTTCTCAGGGTGTAGGGTCCGTAAACGCAGCCCTGCGATACAGACACGCAGATTTTATAGCTGATTAAGCACATTTACAGAGGCACAGGGCTACAGCTCATCCATCTTCAGGGTCTCCTCGGCTCACACATAGATTTACCAACTGCCAGTGAAAAATTAGCCCAAAGTATCAGCTTACACACATGATTGGAGGATGGACTCGAGTCATGCATGGGCCATGTGATACCCTTAATCACTGCTTTAGACTATTCAGTAGCCCGAGCCATCGGCCTTGTGTTTTTTAGAGTTTAACGGTTTTCAGCTTCGGCTCAGGAGAAATCCAGAAGGAAAAGCAGGTGAATAAATCAACAGCCGTAGGTCAGCAGCGAGTCTCTTTACCATTCAGGCTATCTGAGAAACTGGCTTAGACTCTGTATCCTTTTAAGACACCATTAAAACTGGAGCGGGGCTGGAAAAGTCGGAGGATGTGAGGCTGCTGTAAAATACATTAGGTGTCCTGAGTGAACTCTGATCTGCCTCCAGCATCGCTGTAACACGAGCCCTGTGATGCCGGGAGCCACTTAGCACTTGCACATGCAATTTCTAACCTGTCATAATCCTGGATTGAGGAGCTATTCCTAGATCCTTCATCTTCCCAGGCATCTGTAATTGTAGACAGTGACAATGATTAAATGGGACAAAAGCAGAACCAATCCCTCATAACAACGTTTACAACATCAGTAAAGTCCACACGGAGAAATCTGTGGCAAAACATTACATCAACGTCATAGGGTTGTTTTACCATTATCCGTTATCGTTAACTTACACACACTCTCGTTGAGTCACTGGCTTTTGGGTACAGCTCTTAAAACATGGGCACACCATCTGAGCTTCCACCAGATGGAATGTTCTAAAAAATACTTTTTCTCTGAGCATATTTGTTGGTCTGTTGAAGTTTGTCAGAACAGCATTTTTGCCATTTGTTGTGTGTCCAATGCTGCCAGCGGTGTGACAAATGTCATATATATTACTTTGGGCTATGCTTATCTACACATTTGCCTCTAATGTTCACAGCTCTGGGACTGTACTTTTGATTATTCCAAGTTTTAGTCTTGCGCTTGGTGTTCATTTAATCACACTGGTGCTTTTTAAGCAGAGACAAAAGTGCTGCTTAATAGAGTAAATCCTTACCAGCACCAACCAACAGGTCCATGACCTGGGGGGGGGGGTCCTCTGACACAAATGGATCTAATAAAGATTAGAACATTCTAACATTACACAGTGGCCTAGTTTCTCCTGATCGTCAGCATGTCGTGCTAAAAGGAGTTTAGAATGTGCAAATCTTTCATGTAATCCAAAAATGTTTTGCTTATTACTTTAAAGCAAACTAACGAACAGACGTCAGTGGCTTCAGTGAGCTTCAGCTCAGGAAAACCCAGATATATATATCTGGTTTAAACCAGCCAGGTGGCACTTGTGGTTATTTATGCATGTGAATAAGCCAAAGCGCGCCTAAATGTGCAGTGTGACATTTCGCTCTGAGCCAAATTACATCCTTCCACTGACCGATGTTCCCCTTCTCCTGCCTCCCCGAGCTCTGCCGTCTGATGCGCGGACTCACAACATGTGCGCTGACACACAGATGGCTGTGAGATTTGCTTGAGCCATCGCTCGCCCCTCCGTCACGGGTCAGCCTGCCAGCCGAGCCGGGGGAAACTATCACTGTGCGACAGTCGAACCATCCCGAAAATCTCACCGGTCCGTGCAGTGGATGTTACCAAATCATCTGTTGGCCACAAAAAAAAAAAAAGCAGATGAGTCTGTACTTTATGTTTTAATATGTGTTTTGCGTGTAGGCCATGCAGGTGGAGGTTGGCGCTCCAGTCTGTGGCGCGCATGCATAATAGGATAGATGGGAATCGTATTTTTAGACATTAAAGACAATCACACGCACACGTGAGTTGATGAGGGACCGCAGATATCTGGGAATATTTATAGCTGCTCCTGGGTGTCATCCATGAAGCCGCAGGTTGGAGGAATAGACTGAGAAATCTGCACATCACATAATCGCCTATTTCAACCCCTTCTTTCCACTCTATAGTGATAATGGCCTTCCACCCACCCCCACCCCCAGGTGATCAGAAATCTCCACTGCAGGCACATACTCATCTGCTCATTAATATGCTGTGTAGGGGACTGGGACTGGGACTGGGGGAGAAGAGCAGATTATAGTGAGGGAAGGTGTGTAAACATTCGAGTGGTCCATATCCCCTCTAGTTGGCTGATTGGAATGCAGCTCAGTGCTCCAACCACGGAAGAACCACTTCCACCGTGGAGACTCACACTTTAAGGCCTCGTCTCCACCCTCAAGGGCGCTTGTACGACCACTGTCCGTGCGTCGGCTGGCATGATCCGCACTGGGGCAGGCCCCATCTGGAGGCACACCCTTTGCTTTGGGTTTGTTGTTTACAGTTTTTACCTTTGAGATTTAAGAATTTGTGGATTGATTCTGAATTCTGTGTTCGAAAATCACGTCTTGCAGGGTGTGTGTGTTTGTGGTCTTGTAGGCGGGCTGTGAAGATGATCATGTGACCACACCTGCATCAGTGGGATCATTTAATCCCATGGCAGTGGTCATTTTAATCACTTTTTAACAATCTGTTTGCTATTGCAAACCTGTTTACACAATCTGTTCTGATGCACAAGGTGGTCTCAGATGTTTTGTAGTGCAAGGACTGAGAATGTAGCAGTAAATATATGTGTGGAAGGACACTGAGGGTAGAGCTGCCAGGCAGGAGGCCAAGAGGAAGCGCCGAGAGGAGATAAAGAAGGAGAGGATGCAGAGGATAAGGTTAGATGAGTCAGGGGGGCCACCTCTGAGGAGAACGGTCCGAAGCAAATTGGGTTTTCTTTTATTTATTTTTATGACCCAGAAAGGCCAAATAAAGTTTTTTTGTTGGAGTAGTCTGACTTGCAGTCTGCGTATTTTCCAGTCTTGCTGGTCCGCAGAGTCTTCCTCTGCTCGTTCCTCTGCACCTTCCTTTGATTCTTCTGGAGTGGGGGCTCAGCGGCACCTGTTTCATGTGCTGCCGTTTACACGAGGCCGCGCCATCACATCTCGCCTGCGCCCATGGGTTCATTCCCTTTAAACCTTAAGCCTTAAGCGAGGTCGCTAGGTTTCAATTTCCTTTTATAGTAATCAACAAATTTGGGTCAATGTCACGGAGACACTGACAAATCCAGAGCATGGCTGTAAGATTTTGCACAGACAAGATCTCATCAGAGATGGAGGCTGGTCCCAGATGTTTGCCTCCGTGAATCAACCAATAACTCCAAAGCTAATTGGAACTGCAAGTTCTTCATGACCTTTCCTGCGGTAGGGGACGAGGCTCAGGAGCGCCTTGACATATCGAAGCTGAAAAATGGCAACTGCGATCAAGGCACCGCAGATAGATTGTAGCAAAACATCAGCGCTCGATGCTCGCTAACAGGTGAAATCCAATCTGATGGTGAGCTTTTACCTCCCGAGGCTTCAGAAGCAAACTCGATGATGGAAGACCGTTACCTCTCACACACGGTCCGAATAAAAAGAGCAGAGGAGATGACGCTGTTCTTCTCTCCTTGACGCCTTTATGATTTCTGGTACAGAGTTCATCTGCCAGAACTTAATCCATCTTTTATTTTGGGCTGCACTCGGGTGTAAATCAACGCGCGGAGCTCCTACCTGCACCGTTTCAGGACTGTAAATGTGTTTTTATTTTATCCATTTCTCCTCTGATGACACTGATCTTGGAGGTGCGTTTGCGGACACCCTGCCACCAGCGGACGAAGACAAATGTGGATCTTGAAATGCACGTAGAACATTCCCACTGCTATTGTTATAAACTCGTTCGATCACCCCAGCCATAAACGTCTTTTCATTTCCATCGAATCATTTCAGAGAGACACAGAAGTCACAGCTGACCGCTATTAAAAGTTACTCTGATCATGATGATGATTAGAACAGGACAGATCAGTCCCAAAGTGGTTCTTCGGTTTTCGCACTTCGTGAGTTGGAAAAATCCCAAACAAATGCTCCTTTTCGGAGTTTATCTCTGATAATGCAACAATTCAAATCCAGCTTCTTAGACACCACTGTTGATTTTTTTTTAAAGACAGCAATAAAAACACAATTTATTGAGAGAAATCTGACAATATATAATCAGAACTTAATGGATTTGTCTGGTGGCCGGAGCAGGGTTTGAATGCTTTATTTAAATTAACTGATTGGATGTCTGACCCCTCCCATGCACTAGAGGCTGCCAAATCTCACTCAGTGAGTCAGTCAACTTAAATAAGTGCTGTTTAAGGTACCTAATAGAGCTGACAGAGGATCCGGTATACTCGTCACGCATTGAAATTAGAGGAGAAAATTAAGATGCTGACTGTTTGAAACTATACGGGTTAAGGTTCTAAAACAAATACTGTGAACCTTTCAAGGATTGACCCAGAATTGTCTAATTGTTACATCACTCTTCCAGTTTTGCTTCATTATTCATAAATAATACTGACAGGCTTCAAGTCTCTTTGCTGTAATTTCTGTGGATTTGGGAGAAAAGCAGCTTTTATTTCATCCTTTCTGCCCTAGCAACATAATAACGTAATTGTGAAGACCGTTTCTGGTCTTCAGAATTACCTCACGAAATAAGAAGATAAGACACTTCTCTGTCCTGTTTTTCACCCTGTTCTTCCCCCGCTGCCTCGTTGTCTGGGTGCATCGTTTGCACAAAGAAGCTTTGGAAATTCAAATTCCTTTTTTTTTTTTTTTTTTTTTCTGATTTCTTGCAAGCTCCCCATCGTTGTGACCCCTCCCGAGCAGCGCACTTGACAGATTCATGGGCTGGGCTGATAAAGCTATCTGAAAACACGTGATGAGGCTTGTAGGAGCGACGCTTCATAAGTGTGAAGGCTGAAGGAGGGAAGAGACGCTGGAGCCAGCGGCAGCCACGGAGCCAGCGCGCACTCCGAGAGCGACACCTGAGCAAACAAACAAACAAACAAACAAACAAAGAAACAAGCAAAAATAAAACCCCAAGAGATTGGTCACATAAGATCACAAAATTTGATCAAATGCCGTAAGAACTGCGACTTCACCTTCACACCTCCAGACATCCCTGCGTCCCTGCTGGCTGGATGATGCGCCTCTGACTTGGATTAACGCGCGGCGGTAAAGGGCGATTCTGCGCTCTTTGGAAAATTATGTAAGGTAAAAAGATTTTACTTTTTACGTTTTGGATAACGGGTTTCGCGTTGTTTCGCATCGTCAAACCGCTGCGTTGAGCGCGTTTTGGTTCGGACACGAATGTAATTATCTTTACATTATCCATTTAAAAGACCAGAATAAAACACGCGCAGATTTCTCACTAACATATAAATTAAAAAAAAAAAAAAAATAATAATTGAAATGTTATCTTTGCATCTCCTTACACCAAGTAATGTTTTTTTTTAACCAGACTTTTATGTATGAGTGCATTCGGTATTGTTTTTGCACAGCCTTTTGAACACACTGTGCACTATACGTCGTTCAGCTCCACACTTGTGATCAACGGCCTCAGCTTGGTTGATTTTGGTTGTTTTTTTTGTTTGTTTTTTTTTAAAACGTGCACAGACGTGTGATGCAGAATGCACAAGTATGCCTGACGTGGTTCACGGCGCATTCATCAAAACTCTACAAAATCCGTCGATCCAAACGTGTCACTTTGCTTAAAAATCCATTTATTAAACAACTCGACACGATTCACTTGCGCCACCAGATTTAAAATATTCATTTCTGTCACAGCTTTATTACTTTTTGAAATGTAGAACAATTGCACTTCCACCCAGGAGGAAAACAAAAAACAAAACAACCCAAACACTCTGTTACCGTCAAAATAATGATGTAGCCGCAGGTAAATTGTGTCTAAAATATCAGCTCTGCTCTGGCTTAAATATATAACATTGAAAAAGAAAATGTTGTTCTTGTAGGTTCGCATCTTAAGCCGCCGTACTACCATCAGACGCAGCCATGAAATCTGTGCTGGACGGCATGGCAGACACCACCTTCCGGACTATCACGTCAGGTTTGCAGTATCTGGGCTCCAACGACGCCAACTACGACGACCCCCTCGGCGACGCGGACTTCAAAGCAGGCTTCTCCCTGCAGAAGCCCCTGTCTGCTTTCCGCAGCAACTCCTTCCCAGACAAGGTGCCTGCGGACGAGGAGCTCGTTTTCAAAGGCCTCCCCCTTTTTCCCACCAACGCCACCGACCTCTTTGGGAACCGGAGCGCGGCCAGAGATGAGAGCAACATTCAGTGTGGCGAGAACTTCATGGACATGGAGTGCTTCATGATCCTGACCCCCAGCCAGCAGCTGGCCGTGGCCGTCCTCTCTCTGACCCTGGGCACCTTCACCGTGCTGGAGAACCTGGTGGTGCTCTGCGTCATCCTCCAGTCCCGAACCCTGCGCTGCCGGCCGTCCTACCACTTCATAGGCAGCCTGGCCGTGGCCGACCTGCTGGGGAGCGTCATCTTCGTCTACAGCTTCCTGGACTTCCACGTCTTCCACAGGAAAGACAGCCCCAACGTGTTCCTCTTCAAGCTGGGCGGAGTCACGGCGTCCTTCACCGCCTCGGTGGGGAGCCTCTTCCTCACGGCCATCGACCGCTACATCTCCATCCACCGGCCGCTCGCCTACAGGCGCATCGTGACGCGGACCAAAGCTGTCATCGCCTTCTGCATGATGTGGACCATTTCCATCGTCATCGCCGTGCTACCTCTGCTGGGCTGGAACTGCAAGCGCCTCAACTCGGTGTGCTCGGACATCTTCCCCCTGATCGACGAGAACTACCTGATGTTCTGGATCGGCGTGACCACCGTGCTGGTCCTGTTCATCATCTACGCCTACATATACATCCTGTGGAAAGCCCACCACCACGCCGTGCGAATGCTGAGCCGCACCTCCCAGAAGAGCCTGGTGGTGTACTCAGCAGAGGGGACCAAAGTCCAGACCACCCGGCCCGAGCAGGCGCGCATGGACATCCGCCTGGCCAAGACCCTGGTGCTCATCCTGGTGGTGCTGGTCATCTGCTGGGGCCCGCTGCTCGCCATCATGGTGTACGACCTCTTCTGGAAGATGGACGACGACATCAAGACGGTGTTCGCGTTCTGCAGCATGCTGTGCCTGCTCAACTCCACCGTCAACCCCATCATCTACGCCCTGAGGAGCAGGGACCTGCGGCACGCCTTCCTCAGCTCCTGCCACGCCTGCCGGGGCAGCGGCCAGCAGCTGGACAACAGCCTGGAGTCGGACTGCCAGAACAGGAACGCCAACATCTCCGCCAACAGGGCCGCGGAGAGCTGCGTGAAGACCACTGTGAAAATAGCCAAAGTGACGATGTCCGTGTCCACCGAAACATCCGCCGAGGCCGTCTAATTAGCACGTCTAATGAGCGGGTGGATGGAGGGGGCGGGGGGGGGGGGGGGCTGTCAATGCAACCCCAACCAATGCCATTTAGTTTAGCGTGTGACAGAGAATTTACAGGGAAGACTGAACCCTCTCCTGGAGAAAAAAAAAAAAGAATTAAATGAAAATCACCCGTCATCCTCGAGCAGATAGATTAGCGGTGGCTTTGTTTAAGGAGGACGCGCGAGGACAGCGCGTGCCAAAGTGCCAAAGTGGTATTTCAAGTCCATTAAAATCACGTCATGACGATCAGGCCGCTGCATCTGCTGGTCACCACAGACTTTCACCATATCCAGTTAGTGAAAGCACATTCTATTTTTCTAACGGAATCCAGGTTTTCACAAAACACAAAGAAAAAAAAGTCAACAAAAAAAAAAAAAAAAAAAAAAAACCGATATATCTTCGTCTATGGGGAAAAAGGGGCTACTGTGTTTCGCTGTCATTTACGTTTGAACACGTGTCTGGCATGAGGATAGGACTTCAAGCCTTGCCTTTATAAAGGCTTTGTGTCATACAGGAAGATATTCCATGAGGAAATGTACAAAAGAAAAAGTGCAGAATTTGATTGTTTCTTTTGAAAAGTTGCCATTAAAGGTATTGTTTTTGTAGCTCATCTGACAACACTCACAATGAGTGGCAAATGTATGAGGACATTTTAAACACTAATATGTGATTCCTACTCTATCTGTCTATGCATATAGATAGATGTATTTATCTCATCACAAACAATGTCGTGAGATGGAGATTAATAGATTGAAGGATGTGGAGGGTGTCAGATCTGAAGCAGCGTCGACTGGGACGGACAGATGCCTGTCCCTTTTGTCCTTTATTCTCTAGCTGTTGACGTGTCTTCGTTCAGATGTAAACCAACTAACTGTACAGTGTTTTCTTGCTAAATAAACTGTCCAAATCGACAGTCAGCTTCACAACCAACACGGCTGAACGCTTCTGGCCAAAAAAAAGAAAAAAAAAAGATGGAAAAAAAAAAGGGGGAAATGGAAAATATAGGGTTTGTAATCAGTGTGCTGGTCACCACTGTAGCAGGCTGAATTAGTTTTGACCAAAGCTGCTGTCAACAAACCTATGGTTTTTACCAGTTTCAGCCATGTGTGTGTCCAATACATTGTGACTTGGTATATATTTCCAACCTTGAGCCTTTGGATCACACAGGCCTATTAAAGTACTTTTAGCGTAAGTCAATAAAATGTGTGTGCTGTTGAATTTAGCTATCTACACAAATAAAACAAGGTGATATGTTCATACTGGTAATTTTAATGGATCTGTGTATGTGTATTGTGTGGATAATCAACAAACCGGCCTCAAAAAAGAAAGTCAGAAGATGTGATGTTGTAATTTTAATTGAGAAATCTCACAGCACAACTGCTCTGTAGACATGACTCTTGGTGTAATCTCCATACAGCTGTTTATCAGTATGCTTTGCTGCCTCTCGTATTAATGAGTATTGAAAATCAAAATGTCAACTGTCAAGTGGCTTCTGTACAGCAGTGGCATAATAAGGAATCTATGACTTTAAAAAAAATTAGTCAAGTGTTTTTAATATTGCTGTTTTCAAACTTTTGAATAAAGTTGCAGCTGGTTGTCACGTTGACTGCATTGCGTTGATTGATGATGAACTTTAGTTTTTTGGGTTTTCTTTTAAAACTTTATATTCTTTTGGAATAAGAAAAGACAAGCTCCATCCAGTCTGGATGGTGTTTTAGCGCCCTCTTGTGGACATTTGCGGACGCCTGCATCCTTCCAAGTGTACTCAGTCACAGTTGTGTTCACGTTTGTGACTTACACTCACTAGAGGCGGCTAAATGTTATTGCACAGTTGCAATATTGAGGGGGGAGAAGGAAAAACACTCAAAAGTATCTTTCTTTCTTCACAATACTGCAACTAAGGAGTGACTGATGAGAAATCTCTTGAACCAGTGGGTTCTTGTTACAATTGTTAAATAAATAAATAAATAGGTCTCCCTGCAACAGTCGCCTGTATTTTGTCAGCTGCGTAGAACAGCTCTAAAATTAATTAATTCCTGTTGGGATGACATATCCTGTTGTGGTCATACCGTCATTTTTTAAGCTGTCATAAGAGATAAGAAAGTGTCCATTTTCCTTTCTTAAATACTTGATCTAGTTGCATAATGACGCTGTTTCCGCGAAAGTTTTAGAGCGACAGTAAAGGAAATCGAAAGTTTTGTGTGCGCAGGGTTGGTTCGCAAGCCAAGGGATTTTGAAAAACGACTCGCCCTCACCTCTTTTGGGAAATGTAGTTTTCAATCAGATCAAACAAACGAGCGCGCAGGATAAGAAAACTACAAGTACCAGGAGTCGTGACGTCACTGCGCATGCTCATAACCGACCTAGGGATCGGAGTGGGGGCTGTCGGGAGGCTGTGGATTTAGAGTTCCGCTGGTAAATCTGTTGTAATCGGAGTTTCCACAGCCTTCATCTTTGGGTTTTTTCCATCCGGACCGGTTCTAGACACGCCGGGCGACCTCGGCTGCGTGATATCTGTCCGTTCCACGGCCAGGAAAGACGAGAATATCCCCATCTGCGCGAAACTCCGGAATCATAGCAACAAGCTAGCGCCGCCGCCGGGCCCCGGTGTTCCTCGACCGCCCCCCCACCAACCCGCCCCCCGACACCACAGCAGGCTTACACGCGGCCGGGCTCGATGGCTTGCGGAGCGACCCTGAAGAGGAGCCTGGACTTCGATCCGCTGATGAGCCCCGCGTCGCCCAAGAGGCGGAGGTGCGCCCCGCTCGCGTCCCCGGTGTCCTCGCCCCAGAAGTACCTGCGCATGGAGCCCTCACCCTTCGGGGAAGTGTCCTCCAGGCTCACCACGGGTCAGCACGCACACGCACACGCACACACTCACACATACACACACACACATACACACACACACTCACACATACACACACACACACACACACACGCACACTCACACACACACACGCACACTCACACATACACACACACACGCACACTCACACATACACACACACTCACATACACACGCACACTCACACACACACACGCACACTCACACACACACGCACACGCACACACTCACATACACACGCACACACACACACACTCACACACACACACACACACACACACACTCACACACACACGCACACTCACACACACACGCACACTCACATACACACGCACACACACACGCACACACGCACACTCACATACACACACACACACACACATACACACGCACACTCACACACACACGCACACACTCACATACACACGCACACACACACACACACTCACATACACACGCACACTCACACACACACACGCACACACACACGCACACGCACACTCACACACACGCGCACACACACGTCCCCCTGTCCAGGTCCCTGAAGCAGCAGCCGCATCTGTCCGACCCCCTCTGGGGTACCGGCTCTTTTTTTTTTTTTTTGAGGGGGGTAAAAGTCCACATCAGATGCGACTTGACCAACAAAGTAAACACAGTCGTGGGTGTTTAATTTCACCACAGTTTTTAAAAGCGACGCGACGCCGCGGGGGGACGGTTTTAAAGTCGCTCTGAAGCCGCTTGCGGGGGGACCGGAAGCGGCTGTGCGGCTGGTGTCGGGGCTGCTGGGGTCCGAGTGCTGCACGCCTGCCGTGTCCCCGCGCTCCTCCCCGGCTCTGGTGTTCACGGGGGGTCGGGGCTTTTGTGTTCCAGAGCAAATCCTCCACAACATCAAGCAGGAGTACAAGAGGCTGCAGAAGCGGAGGCACCTGGATCACGGCTTCCAGCAGGCGGACGGCTGCTGTCCCCCGGAGCTGCAGGGCCTCCACGCCGCCTCGGCGCTACCAGGTGAAGGACCGGGCCCGGCCTCTGAGGCGTCCCGGTCGTTGCGCATCCTTCGCAGCGGTGGCCGTCGACTCCCTGGTCCTGCAGGTCCCGCGGTCCGGCCCGGGTTTTCCTTCGCCCCAGCGTGCTGTCACCTGTCTGAAGGCCGTTGTCTACCTGGTGGGACAGAAAACCCGGCTGGATGTGGAGCCTGTAGGACTGGGTTGATGGCCCCTGCTTTACAACACACAATGCCTACCCTACTGTGCTACTGGCCACGGAAAAAAGAACTCCCCCTGATTTAATATGATACACTGCACGGTTATTTGAAACGGTTACCAGCTTTCTGGTGGGATTTGTATGTCCTCTGATACGCTGCTCTCTTGTGTACTGATGCCACACACAGTGATGACTCACTCTTGTTTTTTTTTTCCTGCCTTGGACCTTCCAAGTCCACTGACACGTGATAATTTACACTACGGACTCTGTGTACTTTCGGAAAGGAGGATAGGAAGCGATGAGAAGGGCAGTCGGGCCCAGCAAACGTGTAGCGTGGTTCAGGTCACCCCGAGGGTTCGCTCCTGCGTTGGTGCAAACTCAACCATTCGCTGCCGTTGGTGTTTAATGAGGGGCCGCCGCGTTTCATAGCTGTGCACCCACGCTGACTCGGGACGCCTTCCAAGTGAGGCGCGCGGGGAAAGAAGCCCGGCTGCGGCTGCACTGCTCAACGTGTTTGAAAGTCTCCCTTTTCACTTGGCGCTTGTGTCTCTCGCGTAACAGGTACATCCTCTGCTGCCGCGTCTCCCAGCAGGAAAGAGCAACCTTTATTCTCCCTCAGGCAGGTCGGGATGATTTGCGAAAGACTACTGAAAGAGCGCGAGGACAAAATCCGCGAAGAGTACGACGAGATATTGACGACAAAGCTCGCAGGTCTGTCGTGGTGTAGTTTTCCCGTTTGGGTTCTATAAATAACGGCTTTGAGAGCGCGTTTGAGTAACGGGCCGAAAATGTTTGATTCCTCAACAGAGCAATACGACGCGTTTGTCAAGTTCACACACGATCAGCTGTTGCGACGGTTCGGAGAACAGCCAGCTAGCTGTAAGTACAATATTAACGATGGTGACCTGTAGCTGTTGGGGATGGCTCGAGGCTCGCTCAAAGATTGCCGTTAATTATTAAATGTGAGTGTCTGTATTAATGAAGGCGTCCCTCCACTCCGCAGATGTTTCCTGAGTGTCGGCGTCTCGGTGCCCAGAAGTGACATTTGCTGCAAACTCCTCCAGGAACTCGACGGGTCTAGTTGTGCTTAACTCCCAGCTGTGCCATACTGCCTCTAGTTGGACTCGCTGCCTCGGGCATCAACGTTTGCTGTGTTTTCCAGGGTTCGGAAGGCTGCCTGCTGCCACCTTGTTCAAGGCTCTGGGACAAGTTGCCTCTTAACTGTCAATATTTATTTGGATTTGTTCTGATGCCTCTGTGAAGGCTGGCTTCCACCTCATAAATGGCCTTTTATATTGTCTTATTACATATATATATATCTATTTTTTTTTTTTTTTTTACAGAGAAGACTTTAGTTGTGTTGATTTCCTGGCAAACACTTATAAAAAGGGAGTGAACATTTAATAAAGGCTGTCTTCAGTCCAGGAACAGGCATCTTGAACTATCCTCAGCATTGTTTAAAACTGTACTGATAATTATTGCGATATTATATTTGTATACACTGTGTTTGATTTTTTTTTTCCTTGGCTTGACTTTCATTCATCGTATCAAACAGTTGTTTTATTTGCTGTAGGCATTAAGAACTCCAATTAAAAAGTAACCTGTTTAAGTTTCACTGGTGAGTCTGTTTTGATTGGGGTCAGGGCATTATTACTGGGTATTATTACTGGTTTTAACTGGGTGAGTGGAGCAATATTGGGAGGATTTCTCACTTATGATATGCCCATAGTGTTTCTAGGTTAAATAATTTAAGATAATGTATGCCATATATTACTCAAATATAAGATAATGGTAATTTAAAAAATGCTGAAATGTAGAAGGCTCCATCAGTTCTAAGAAATTAACTGAGTCTAACCAAGAGGGCTATAACATAAAACCATTAAAGAACTATTTAATTCTAGATGAAAAACTAGAAGTCAGTTTTCCTGAAGACGGGAGGAGCTGTGTGCCAAATCGAGCGCACCTTTGCGCGTCAGACACGTGACGAGGAGCGAACGACGTGATTGGTCGGGTACCCAGGAAGCAGCTTGGGTAAGGCGGACGTACGGTGCTGACAACGTGATGCTTTTCCATTGAAATCAATGTCAGTCTTTAAAAAAAAAATAGAATACGACACCTTTCGGCAGCATGGCGTGTTTCTTTAGGCAAAGAATTGCGGAAAAGGTAATTGACAAAAGGCTTTAAAGGTGACGCTGGAGGCCAGCTCTCAGTGGCTCTGACCCGGTGAAGTCAGCTGTCTTCATGTGTTTGAGCTCTCGTCCTTCTTTCCTCTGTGTCACTGTAGCTGAGCAGGAGCCTGCAGCACACGGAGGAGGCCATCGCGACAGCTGTGTCCGCGGTTCCCGTTTTGAGGAAGCAGTTGAGTGTTTGGGTTGAGCGTGACCTCTGTCAGGCCCGGGGTCAAACCCGGGGTCAGGCCCCAGACTCCTGGACTGACTCTGGTCTGCACCTCCCCTCCCTCTCCTCCTCCTCTCCTCCACCTCTCCTCCTCTCCCCACCCTCTCCTCCTCCTCCTCTCCTCCTCTCCCCTCCCTCCTCCCTCTCCTCCTCTCCCCTCCACCTCTCCTCCTCTCCTTCTCCTCCTCCTCCTCTCCTCCTCCTCTCCTCCTCTCCACCCTCTCCTCTCCTCCTCTCCCCTCCACCTCTCCTTCTCCTCCTCCCCCTCCTCCCTCTCCTTCTCCCCTCCTCCTCTCCTTCTCCTCCTCCTCCCCTCCTCCTCTCCTTCTCCCCTCCTCCTCTCCTTCTCCTCCTCCTCCCCTCCTCCTCTCCTTCTCCTCCTCCTCCCCTCCTCCTCTCCTCCTCAGGAAGTCTGCAGATCTGAAGCTGTCCATCAGCGTGTTGAGAGACCGGGGGCTCCTACCATCCAGTGGTGACATCCAGCTGCAGACAGAACATCTGGCCTCTCAGGTGAGATTCCTCCTCAGTGAAGGGTTGGTCCGGTCATCTCATAACACCTCTGACTGGTTAGTACAATAACTATTTGCCCCTGCAAGTCACATAATGGTAAATAAACAGTGTGTCATTATTGTGCTGTGAACTGTATAACATGTGTAATAAACATCTTTATTTTACATCTTAAAAAGAAATAATTTCTTTATAGTTAATACGACTCTGTTCACCAGTAATAACTATAGATAGCTGCAGCCCTGAACAAGTATTTGTTTTCATTTAGAGTTAGTTAATATCACATTTGTATAAACGTGTGTTTTATCTCAGCTCAAATTGCAGTGGTTGCCCCCATGTTGTTTGAGTACTGACTTTCAGGTTTCAGATTCTTCTGAATCTCTTTATCAATTTGAATTTATCTACCCTCGATATTTATTATCTATCTTGAAGGTCTTCTTTGTATTATTCAGTTAAAGCCTGACAGTGTGGTGGAAGATGTATCAGTTGGATCTGGTGTCATCAACTTTAAAGTTCATCGCAGACTTCTTGTCCAGGTTTGCTGTTTTTGTAAATTGTAACTATGGCAACAGGAGTAATTGTGGCTGCACCTGCTGAATTTAATTCTCTTTGTATTTTAGAAAATGCTGGAGCCATTTGGGAAGGGCCATGATGAGTCATTTGGGTTAAACAGTGAACTTCTCAGATCTCTTAAGAGAGGAACAACATTAGTTGAGTACAGGTGGGTTCATTAAATGTCACATCAACATCTTAAACTCGTCGCTAAGCAACACTGTTTTCTTGTTGCAGCTCTCCAAATATTGCAAAGAAATTCCATGCTGGACATTTGCGATCCACAGTTATCGGTGAGGTTTATCACAAAGTACCTCAGGCATATGAGAATCTGTGTTGTTTTTCAACTTTAATGTGTTGTTGTTTTTAATGTGTCTGTGAGGTGACACTACATCTCTCAAGCCGACTTTCCTGAAATTCATATTTCTGCGTCCAGGCAACTTCATCGCTAATCTAAAGCAGGCTCTTGGAAACGATGTTATTCGAATGAACTACCTTGGAGACTGGGGGATGCAGTTTGGTGAGTACATTTTCTACCAAACCCGTTGTTCTCTGGTCTTTTTGGGACCTGGAAGCTCCCCAGTGTGTGATCTGTGCTTGCTGTGTGTGATTTTAGGCTTGTTGGGAGCTGGTTTTAGCCAGTACGGGTGTCAGGAGAAATTAAAGCAGAACCCCTTACAGCACTTATTTGAGGTGAGGTGAGCTGACTCAATATATTGTGTTCTGGGAGTGCGTTCCAATGGAAACGTCTCTTTTGGTTTTTGTGCTTATCTAGCACTGTCAGTGACGTTTACTGCTCTCTACAGGTGTATGTTCAAGTGAATCAGGAAGCAGAGCGCGATGACCACGTGAAGCGGGCGGCCAGAGATTTCTTCAGACAGCTGGAGCAGCGTGAGGCCGAGGCTGTGTCTCTGTGGAAGCAGTTCCGGGAGATCACGGTGGACGAGTACCAACGTGTTTACAAGGTTCCTCCACCACGACACCCTCGCTGCAGCACCTCATAATGAATTAGGAAGCGTGTCAGAACAAGCTCATCTGTTGTAATTAACAGTTAATTCTCACCCTCCTTTGACTTATTTCAGCGACTAGGGGTCCACTTTGATGTTTACTCAGGGGAGTCTGCTCATCAAGACGGAGTGCAGGAGGTGCTGCAGCAGCTGCAGAGGCGAGGCCTGTTGAAAACCTCAGAGTAAGTAACACTGTGTATGTGTGTGATGGCTAATGAGCACATTTAGAGGGAAATAGGTTCTGCCCCTGGCAGCTTTTTAACCCTTGATGAATTTTAAAGAGACAGCAGTGGAGTTTTGCATCAGATTGCAACGTAGTTCATTTACACTTTTTAGTGATTAGTTGTGAGAAACTGTGGGTGTTTACAGGAAAGGAACAAGTTTCGTGGATCTTTCCCCCGATGGAGACATGAGCAGTGTCTGTACGGTGCTCCGCAGTGATGGCACCAGTCTCTACATCACCAGGTCTGCACTCTACGAAGCCCAATTATCCAATTAATAATTGAACTGTGGAAGCAGGGATGGCAGTGATTTCAAGTTATTTTTCAGAGATTTTGCTGCAGCCATCGACAGGATGGAAAAATACAGTTTTGATGAGATGATTTACGTGGTGAGTGAGTTGAAATGAAACCTCCACTGGACAGATGCCGACTCTGCGGCCGGTGACCTGTGATTGCATCCAAATGTAGATTTTTCTTGCCAGGGTAATGTTAGACTTTCCCTTTGTTTTCTTTTTAAGACAGACAAAAGCCAGTCGAACCACTTCAGGCAGCTGTTCCAGCTTCTCCACACGTCCGGACACACCTGGGCAGACAGGTAGTGAGAAACAGACACTTGCACTTTTTACCCAAACACGAGTCTGATCCGCTAACCTCCTCTGTTTTCAGGTGTCTGCACGTGCCCTTCGGCCTGGTGCGGGGTATGAAGACCCGCAGTGGCGAGGTGGTGTTCCTGGAGGACGTGCTGGATGAAGCTCGGACCAGAATGCTGCGCAACATGGAGCAGTCTAAAAGTAAAGGCCGCTCTACGATCAGCATGTTCTTAACACACTGGGCCAACTGTGTGTTGCTGTGTTTGAGTATTGAGAATTTTCATTCGCCCTCAGTGCAGCAACTGTTTGACATGCAAACAAAGTGGCGTAGATAGAACTGACTTTTGACTGACCCTTCCTCGTGTTGTTGTCTCAGCGCGTCTTTCACCGGTTTGATACGGTCTTTGCCTCCTGCAGATAGATCTTGAGGGGAAATTAAATGCTAAAAATGAATTACTGGGTTCAGTTCACCTGATAGCTAGCCTCTTTTATTCACACTGTGAATAAATAAAAAAATATTCCATAATAGTTGCACTGAAAAAGGTTTTTATCAAAGGACAGGAATGACTCTGGCTCTCTCTTCAGCCACGAAGGAAATGGAAAACCCAGAAGAAACAGCTGAGAAAGTGGGAATCACTGCTCTCATCATCCAGGTGAACTGGGATTAGGCACAACCGCTCAAAGATTTAACGGTGCTGCGTTTGGGTTCACCGTGTTGACCTGCGTTGGTGGCTTCTGTTGACTTTTTTTTTTTTTTTTTTCCAGGATTTCAAAGGTCCTCTGCTGTCGGACTACGCCTTTGACTGGGACAGAGTGCTGCAGGCTCAGGGGGACACGGGGGTGTTTCTGCAGTACACACATGCACGACTCTGCAGGTTCGCTCTCAGCTGATAATCACAGCATTTTTTTTTTTTTATATTAAGACATTTCTTTTCTTTTTTTCTTTTTTTTTTTTGACACATTTGCCCCATTCTTCCCGCAGCCTGATGCAGAGGAGTGAAGCTGCAGAAGCACATGAACTGGATCCATCCCTCCTCCTCGATCCCACGAGCATCACCGTCCTGCAGCACCTCCTCCGGTCAGTCACGCTGTCATAGGTCTCGCGCGCACAGACGCCAGCGTCCCCCCGACGCGCGCGTGTAATTGACCCGCCCCTTGTTGGGTTGCAGCTACGACGAGGTGCTGCGCCAGTCGGCTCAGGATCTGCAGCCCAAACACCTGGTCAGCTTTTTACTGAAGCTCAGGTGGGAGCCAGCGTGCTAGGGCGGAGCTAAACCTGTCTGCACTTGTTGCATTTTAATTGTGTTCGTCTCTGATCACTTGCAGTCACCTTATCGCCTCAGCACACAGAGAGTTATTGGTGAAGGGAAGCTCGCGGGAAGTTGCACAGGTACGCGATGTTCCATTGAAATGTAAATATGCAGAATCGGAATACAGGCCCTCAGTAGTTTGAGTGACCAAAATTAGATCCAGTATTGGCGTCTATAGTGAAAGAATTAATTCTGCGTCATTAGATCTGAGTCATTTTTATCTTGCTGGTTTTACACAACAGGCGAGGTTGCGATTGTTCGGCGCGGCGCGCTCAGTCCTGGCCAATGGGATGAGGATCTTGGGCATCACACCAGTTCAAAGAATGTAAATGTTACTAACAATTGTAAAGTTAAGTCTCTTTAAATAAAAACTTTTTTTTTTTTTTAAATTTACATCCAAGTGTCGGGTAATCGAACCTACACCCTCAACGTTTTCCGCCAGGATGTTGACGTGTTGGCAGTCAGTGACTCGCAACCCGCGTTATCACACTTTCAAAATCACTTTTAATAAAAACAGACTGAAATGACAGACACAGGATTTATAAAAACATAACTAGACATGTCGTCACTAACTGTGGTTCTCCCAAGCATCCTTTGGTGTGAGGTGGACACATTCAGAATCAGGGTTATATGACCAAAAAGACTAAAATTGCAGAGTGGAAATACTATAAAACCACACTTCCGCATGGATTTATACACCTGCGCTTTTAGACTTATGGAAGCTTCATGGCAAATGTAACATAAATCCTTCAGTAAAACTGGGCTGACAGCGTCAGATGATTCAATACTTTTGTAAAAATCTTTAAAAGTGGCGATTTGCTTGAAAGTGGTGAAACGCTCGAACACGTCAGTTATAAAATTTGGCCAGATTTAAAAGCCAGGTTGCTCCAACGAGGGCCGAACACCGGAGGGAGAGTGCTCGGGGTCTCCTCCTCTGCTGCTGCCGCTCGGCCCCTCACACCGTGATCAGCTTCTCTTTGGATTCGTGGGTCGTGTCCTGGCGGCTTAACTTGGACGTGTCCTGCTTGGGGAGCCCGTACAAGTAGATGGACACGCACACCAAGACGGCTCCGGATCCAAACGACAGCGCTGCGCGAGAGGAGCAGACACGGGCGTTACCGGAGCTCAAGCGCAACCGCCGCGGTCGCGTTTCCGAAGAGCCGACGCACTTATCTGCAGTCCGAACAGGACGACCGACGCCACGGTCGACAGGACAATGGCTGCTGCGGCGGAGAAGCCCTTCATGATGTTGTCCGTGTACTTCACCACCACGGACGTGTACAGGCCGCCCACGCTGGCCAAGACTGGGGGGGGGGGTGACGGAGAGCAAGGTCGGCCACAGCACGGAGGAAGCGTTTAAACCGGTTAAAAAAAAAAAAAAACAACCCAAAAAACTTCCAGTTTACGACACCTACATACTACGAAGCACACCCAGGAGGTGTACCCGAAGAAGAAGCCTTTCTCCAGGACCTCGTCGCCGTCGTTCACGTAAACGCCGATCAGGGTGACCACGATGCCGGACAGGTACATCTGGATGTTCCTCACCCACAGAGACGTGTCGGAGCTCTTTAACACCTTCTCAAAATACACGCCTGGGCCGAAAACGGACGAGAATGTGAGCATAGGATCATGAAATGACGCAAGGCAGTGTAATTCCTGTGTCCTTAGCGACACACGGACTGATGAGCGGTCACAAGTTTACAGCCTTATAGACACACAAGTACGGTCCAAGTAACTAATTCAGGGTTTCAGCTGTGTTAGAGCAGCTTCCACTGGGAACGCTGCGAAAGAATTGTGATAAGAGCCTCCTCTGTAATATACCTGCAAATCCGGAGCACAGGACAGCAACAGCAATGGCGACGAACCCGACCAAAGGGTTCTGCTCGATCTAAAAACGGAAGCGTGGACACACCGGCTGCAGTTAGACGACAGGAATTGAATGCTAACAGGAATCGTGGCAGTGAGTCGGCGGGCGAAAGGAGTTGGAGCTCCTTTTCCAAACGAACTCGCGCCGCACCCACCTGGACCTTTGTGGCCTCCGCCGGCTTCCACTGGACCAGTATGACGCCCCCGCAGAGCATGAACACCGAGAGCCACTGCAGTCGACTGAGAGAGCGGTTCAGCATGAGGACGGTGCACAAGGCCGTGCACGGGATCTTCAGCTGGTAGGTCACCTGCGAAGGGGAAGCCCAGTCAAGCCCACACGCTACTCAAACAAGGCCGCTAATAAGAGCAACAAGAGACGACCCCGGTGTTTTCACGCCCGTGCGAGACGGGAGCAGGTTGCACGAGTTTAGACCGCGAGAGGATTCAGCTCGTACCTGATAAACAGCCGCGTCAAGGTTGCTCAGGGCGAGAAAGGCCATGTTGTTCTGGACTGCGTACACCACCGAGGGCACGCTCAGCTTCAGCAGTTCTTTTGGACTGCAGAAAACATGTTCCATGATGGTGTTCCTTAGTCTGACTGGACTCCCGGTTTCTCTGGAGCACAAGACAAAAACATTTAAAAAAAAGGGGAGGAAAATATGACCATTTCATTGCGTATACTTCTACTGTCTCATACTCATAATACAAAGTATTCTCTGGCCCTCTCACTTTTATACCCAGTGGTCACATTTGTTACTTTTTAAACAGACTTCAGATGACACAAGGACTTTGTGTGCTGTAGTAAGAACATGTCATACTTTAAGAATTTGTAAATATTTAACCATCACAACTCATCACAGACGATTGTTACAGTGTTATTGCCTTGTCAGTCTGCTGTCTCGTCACTAAACAAGACAGTGGCATTTATCAACTCTGATCATCAATTGCCACATGCACTCCCTCAGTCAGCAGCCCAATAAAAACTTACTTCATCAGCATCCCCAGGCTCAGGATTAATTTAACAACCTCGGTGATGCACACCGCAGTCGTGGAGAAATACAGATCTCCCGATGGGATGGTCCTGGTGTACCTCAGAGCCACTGTGTAGGTGGCTGCCACCAGTGTCATCACTGCCAGACAGTACAGTTTGAACACCACGCTCACATTTTCTGCAAAGAAACATGGAGAAAGCGTCAGGATGGAGCAAGCGCGCTCTCCCCCACCGGCCATTACTGCTCGAACATTCACGACTGTGTCCAACAATGAAGCCCGGTGTTCTTTCTTTTTGGACAAATTAGAAGCAGAAGAATACCCAGACGATGACTTAACAAAGCCATTATATCTGGATTGACGTTTTTGGGCGCTCAACATTAGCCGAAAATGCTAGTTAAAAACCCACTGTTTCATCTCACCGGCGGCCATCGTTGCTCTGGATTGTGTTTGTCCCCGTGACAAGAAAAATCGACTTTTTCATGTTACGTGCTGTTAGAAAAATTTGGCATTTCCTCGCGTATGAATTTAAAAAACGGTACCCGCCCGGCGGGGCAATAGCAGGAAAAACTGCCTCATTCCCGACTGCCTGGGACGTCAACGTTACTACATGTCCCATCATGCACTGCGAGCGAGGGGCGCTCGTTCCGTTGGTTTACAGAAACATGAACAGTAATGATGTAAATGCTTAAAGTTTTTATTGATCGTAAGACACAATTTATTACTGATACTAGTTTGTTTTATACAATAAACCACAAATTATGTTCGTAATATTATTAATATTTAATATTATCATAGTTGCTAAAAAAACAGTGGTGGAAAGCATAGGTATCAGGTCCTAGGTCAATATTTACCAAAATATAATAGAATTAGAATATTTAAGTATTCACATTAAAAATAATGTATATTTAGTTTCTAAATGTATATAATAAAGAATCTATTACAGTGAAAACCTCTAAGTGTGGTCAGTAAATATTGAGTTGCTGATATTACTTGAAATGTAGAGCATTTCCTAAAACCTACAAATTTTAGTTGATCTTTATTATAATAGTGCGAATATTTTATCTGGCTTTCTCCCTCTGTCTCTCTCCCGATAGCCACCTTTTATTCTATGGTGAAATGGTACAGCAACACAACTTTATTATTATTTGGAATGACGTCTAACATAGCTTCACAGTAAACCAGAGAGGGAAATGTACTGCACGGCAGAAATTCAATTAACGGCTATTCAAACTTTTGTAGAACAAACTGAAACAGCAGGAATGATCTCTTCAATTAAACCACCATTTTACAAACATCACAGTTGGTCTGGCACAAACAGAAGTTGCAGGGAGTTTGAGGTTGAGGGGAGCATAATGAATGGTGTCAATATCCATCACTGGAACAAACATAGATCTTTTAAGTTATGAGAAATCGTCCACAATTCATAAATATGGTGCAAAGAACCGACATTTGGCATAGCTCTAATCACAAATGGAAAACCGTCCGCACAATTAGAGGAGATGTTGTCGTATGCACAGACTGAGCATCATGGTAGCGACATGATGGAGCTCATGAGTTGTCGGAGGGAATGTGCTCAAAGCCTTCGCTCTCCCGCACCAGCGCCCTCTCCAGGATGACACGGCCCTCCTTGTAGCGCTGGCTTTCCTCTGTAGCAAACTCGTACATCCAGCCCAGCTTGCTGTTGCAGTTCTTGCAGCTGACGTCTCGCACCATGTGTCTCCCTGTCAGCATCACTCTGTCTTGAACTTCACTGTGTTGCAGATTCACCACCTGGAAAGCAACAATCAGACACTGTGGTGTGAATTCTAGATTTCTGTTTCTTTTTTTTAGTAGTTGCAAATCAATAAATTTATGGTAATCTAAGTGACAAATACAGTAAACACATACAACGGCAAGGGCAGCAACAATTGTTATAGCATATATGGATACGTATTTTAAATATCCATGAATTAAATTTTACAGACAGATACCTTGTTGAACAGGAAAGCTCGGCCTGTTGCTCCAGTGAAGCGCGTCGAGATGAGCTCAGCTCGGTTGGTCAGAATGGTGTCACAATTGGCACAGGAGAAGAGACGAGTTCCACCAATGTGATCCAAGAAGATCCTCCCCATTGTGGGAACTAGTAAATGAGAGGATTGGTTAAAAAAGAAAATGAAACTGAGTGCTCTGTGTGACTGTACTGTTAATGCAAAACATTTTAATATTTCTACAGACAGTTTTTACATTTTTATTTGTTATCGCTTATCTGTGTCATTTATCTTTGTTACCTGATATTTGGAACATGAAATCTGATAACTGTGAAGGTTTTGTCCTGTTATTGTAAAATAATTAGTGATTTACATTGACTACTTATTCAGCATTGATTATAGGTCACATATTCAATGTCCATAACTCTAAAACTTTTATTATATAGTTTTTTATATCCTCTTTGAATCACTGCCTCATGTGACGTGAGTGTTTGAATTTCCAGAGCTCATTGAACGCCTCATAGATTGTCAATAACAGGGCTTAGCACAGGACGAAAAACTGTTGAATAAAGCTTTTTTTTAAGTCAAAGAGAGCCAGAAGCAAGCTGGTCTTTGAGAAAAAAGCACCTAACGGCCACTGCTTGAATATAAATACATGACAAAAAGAAAGAAGAGAGGACGTCAACGCCATAAAGACTGTTGCTAATGGGCCAAAAACAGTACAAAAATCACATTTTTCTTACCTCGCAGCGTTAGCTAGCAGATTTACACTGGGGCGACAGAGGGAGACTTTCTCGTCTCGGACTTTTAGTGTATCGGGCTGCCTTAAAATTGAGCTGACAACACGGACGGCCGATGTGGGTGTCGAGTTTGACAACAATAACAAAGCGATAGTTGACGTAACCAGGCGGCTACAGCGGCTCAGTTTAAAGACGACAGCCAGCGATAGTGACGGACCCTTTCTCAGGAGAGCTTTCAAAATAAGGCCTTGTCGGTTATGTACAGGTAGTTGATTTCATTATTAATTATAATACCAATTATCCATGATGTAATTTATAATATGATTACATCATATTGAACTATTATGATAACTAGATTGGAATTAGTGTACTATAGTGAACTTTAACGTTGCCCTGCATAATTCTGTGCTTTTATTTTGAATGTTGCCCTCACGTTGAATTCCGTTTTGCCCCTGTCTAAATAATGTAGCTCCACCTGATGTTTCGCTGCCACATGGGGCCCAAATCACAACTGTGTGCACATCCAGGACAGGATGCGTTAAAGCATGGGCTTTTAAGGAAGCGGTCGGGCAATATGTCCTGTTTTCCCCCCTCCCATCAATGTTAGACGGATAGTGAAATGATTTAGAGATGAATTCCCCCCGATTCTTTCAAGTAATTTCGTGCTGACTAATAAGATGCCTTGATTCCAGTGATATAATTCATGATATGGTATAATACATGTGTAAACTTCATGTACTGTACTGCATGTTGTCTAAGTTTCATTTTCTAGAGAAGAAGAAGAAGTGAGAAACCAGAGTAGGCTGTGACCATGAAAATAGAGACTGCAGCATCCAAGATTAATGCACTTGTTATAGTGGAAATTAGGTGACTTAATGGGGTGGGTTTGCTGTGGAGTAACAGGATATATCTAAACCTGACTCATTACTTGTTACCTTCCCTATGCTCCTTTCTAGGCCAGTCATTTGCCATGTCTTCAGTTCAAAACAGCGGCAAATACCGGTAGTTTGTCGTAGATTGTGCAGACAGTGATGGCCACAGGGCAAACTGTTCAGCCTATTGAAGCAGCTCACAGATATGAAGAGATGAGTATGATAAAGGCCATGTTTCATCAGGGGTTCGTGCAGAGTTTATGTCCTTGAAGGAAGATAACAGCCTGTAAATGTAGTTTGAACTCGTATCAGGATTACGGTAATCAGCATTCTTATTTCTTTAGTATTAAAGCTCTGCCTGAAGGCACAGTTCAGAGAAATGTACCCACCAAACCTCAACAGCCTTCTGCATGTAATTGGGTGGGTATTTATTTATCTGCTATCTACTACTTCTAAATAAGAATATGTATAATGGAAAAATTCTAAATGTGTGTCCACACTATTGTCCGAGTCGACTTGTGTCAGATCAGCAAACATTGTTGATTTTCTTTTTTAGGACTATTTAATTTTTCATGTTTTGGTGGTTCTTTTATCACTGTTTCTGACCTTATGACCTCATCCACCTCGCAAATCGGACAAGAGATAGGAGTCATTTAATCTTTACGACAGGAAGAGCATCACTTTTAAAAACACAAAGCGTGTTTATGAGCTTTAAGGGGGTCTCTACTCTTTCTTAAGGTAAATCAGTGAATTAATGGACAGAATCTGCCATCTTCACTGCGGGGGCTTTGAGCATCTTGAAACACCCTTATGAATCAAATACTTTCTCTTGACAAATCAAAATGAAAACCCAGTCTTTTATTTATTTCAAATTTATGTGACTGATAAGAGAGGTTAATGGGAAAAAAAATCCTTATTGGTCATAAATAGATAAGGAGGAGATAGACTTCTCAAAGGTTCCAAAATAATCCCTCATCACCTTGAACTTGCCTGATCACACCATGGAACTGGCAGGACAACAATGGGGGCAAGGTGGTGGGGGGCGAGTCTTGCCCTTTGAGGTGGAAATGTGAAGTTAGCTGGTCTGGACTCTTCAAGTAGCTGCTTGGGAAAACAGTGTCTCCTCATTTATGACCCCTGGTTCTCCAACTGAATTTTATAGAAACCCAAGCAGACCATGATATAAACCTCTGGTGTTTGGTCACCTATTTACTTTAATATACCAATTAGATTTTTAGAATTGAGTAAAGTAAATTATAGAGAATAAAAGAGAGTACATTGAAGTAAACCCTCAAATATTGAAAACAAAAATATTTTTTTATATTTATCCATCTTGAAGGACATGATCTGGGTCTCATGAATCAACTTCATTTTATGAGCATGCTGATGATCGATGTTAAAGTACAAACCTCGGACTGGTCTCTGCATTAAACTGTCACAAGTGGGGCAACTAGTATGTGTGTTTGGGGGGTATGATCAGCTACTGATCCACCCTGACATGCTTGCAGTTCCAGACAGACCACAGTCGTGCTAAATCATCATCACAAAGCAAACATGACCTCCATCCATCTCTTGTTCTCTACTCAAATAAGCATGAAAATCAAAAAATGAAAGTTGGTTTGACAGAGAAGTGTAATTGTGCTATCATAAAAACTTATGACTGTGTCCTTTGATCAAACAAGCCAGTCCCTCCCCTCAAGACATTTATGATGTGTATAATGTACCGGTCATAATGTTATAGACTGACAGCTAACGGCGGAGAGGAGCGGGAAGGAAGGCTGAGGAAAAGAGGAAAGAATGATGATGTTTTCCGAACTGTTTCTGATCACAGTCCTGGGACTCTCATGGACAACAGGTTTCTATGGCTTCACTTAATCCTGCTGCCATTTTAGTACTGCAGTCTTTAGAGAAAGAGATCATCTTTGATTTTCTGATTTTATTGAACAGAAACATTCCTTCTCATTTAAGGAAATCTCTTCTTCAAAACTCACACTGTACTAATAATTGCTAGTAATACTTTAAAATGCATTAGGTTACATTACCTTAAAATGTAGTGCAGGTAAAGCCTGCTTATTTATTGCTTGAAGGATTTCCGTCTCTGATTTCAGTAACCGGGCTGCCTTGCACTCAGATCTTTCCCTCTCCATCGCCCCCATCAAATGGTAAGAATGGACAAGCTGATGCTGACTAAAACAATGACTGTGGGTTTAGGCGGTCCCAGTAGAAATATATTTTTATAACGATATCATACATTTATCTTGGGATAAGATAACTTGTGTGCAGCTCCACCGAGGCTTCCTTTGAATTCAATTTTTTCTCCAGTTAACAGCATTCGGCCATCAGACGTGGCTGCGTTTGCCACCATTGGAACTCATCGACACAGGTGAGAAAGGGTCACCTGTCGGCTTCAAAGTCGTGGTTTTACCATGCTGTCTATAATATCCTACAAAAACCCAGATTGTTTTCTTCATCTATTTTATTTTTTTGTGCAGCTCCGAGCTGTCCAAAGTGACATCAAGGCTCAAAGGTAAGAGTGTCCTGTCAATTTTTTCCTCTTCTGTTGACGGCGTCTTTGTTTCTTGTACATTCTTTCACTAGTCTTGACTGATAAATCCACAGAAGAATACACTGAAGACCTTGATATGGACATCTTTATGCTGGATATCTTTACAATGTCGATATCACACACACAGTCAGATAACCTGAAACAGTGTGGCCGCAGTACACGCAGACTCTTATCTGTTTAAAAAAGATACTGACTCAAATGTACACCTACAGCACATTTCTAACGTCCATTATTGTTTTATTATGACTTTATTATATTAAATACATAGACATTTCTTTTTCACATGCATGTATATGTTGCAAATAAGCAATAAAACAGTTAATGATCCTCCTGAACGTCCACCCTTCTGAATGTGCTTCCATCAGAGCTGATGACATTCTTCAATCCTGGACTCATTAGTCCCCCATCAGATGGATCTCAGGGGGTTCAGCACAGGTAAATGTTCCACCCCCTCCTCTATGAGGAACATACAACCTTGATTAGTTCCATGTGATTTATGGTTGTTTTCTCCTTCTTGTAGCAGTTTGTTGGAGCAGGCGAAGGAGGTATCCCTGCACCTGCAAGGCAACCAGGCAGGTGCCCTTTTTTTTTTTTGTTTTTTTTTTAAAAAGTCATCTTTTTTTATGTATAATTGAGAATTAGAAACATCAAGCTATTTTTTTAATGCACAGGGTGTGGATGTGGCCAGAGACTGGAAGTTGCTCCTTCTCTTCATTCAGGTGGATCAATTCTGTGCCTGCGAGCAGCAGCAGGTACAGTGAAATTAATAAAGTTATACTGTAATGACAGGTCCCTGAAAATGTAATCCTCAGCCCTGCATCAATGAAGCGGTCCAAAACAACCCTTTACGTTGCAAAAACAGAGCTCTACAGCTAAAAAATTACAGTAGAAATTATGTCTGCTTGTCAAAGAGAAAGTGTAAATTGCTGTTTTATTCGGTCAGGTGGCATCAGCTGCAGATGCAGAAACTCAAACTGTCTCTAGTATAAGCTGATTTTTATTGTTTTTATTTTGATGATAAAATAAATGTAATACCTGCAAAGACAATGCTTCATGCCTACTGTCATGTTCCAGGCCGAGTCTGTTATCAACGCTGTGGTTGAGGACGTGGACGACACTCTGCGGTTCTTGAGAGCTCAGGTAGTTTTCATGGCAGGGAGGGCCTAACAGCCTGATGTTTAGTTAAAGACGAATCTCTTCTGTGTTCAAACTGTCTGGGTGTAACGCAGCTGAGGAGAGCCATCATCAGTGTTGCCGTGTGGGACGGAGAACATGACAGGTTCCGGTACAGGTGAGTTTAATGGGTAGAGATACCGATGCAAACAACAACAATAAAAGCTGAACTAGGTTTGTAGGAAGTGTTTGTGAAGTCATGAATTTTTGTTCACCCTTGAAAGGTGTGCATGCATGGAGACAAAGAACGAAGGAGAAGTCCGACTCCAAAGGGCCCTACTGAGTCACGCTCTGCAGGTTTCTTCACTGTTATTTTATTATAGATTTTTGTCTTATCTCTTGTGAGGTTGCTGTATACTTTTCTCCTGCAGGAGTCCTTGGAGGACCTTGTGGTGACGAATCGTTGGTATGGCGACAGAGACGACTTCACAGTTGTTATGCAGGATGCACCTTTGATGTCAGACCCGTCTCTTGCCTCAGTGAGTTAAAGTCCCCTTTTTAATGATGCAGTTTCTCTATTTGAATACCAGTTTTTTTTTTCTTGTTAAGTGTACACTATTTCTATTTTTCAGTAGTTGTTTGGGATGACCAATCCCTAACCCCTAACCTAGACTCACCAGAATCACCCTTAAGAGCAGGAAGACCTGGTGAAGAAAGATCACTTATGATGAAGGGAACCCAAAATGTGATGCCCTCCTAGGGGGACAAATGTCTTTAGAACTTTCCTAACACCAACTAAAAAGCAACTATTGGCTTTAAGAATCATAAAAAGAGGCTTGAAAGTAATAAAAATAGGAATAATAAGACAATCCCAACCAGAAAATGATTCAATTATCTATTCTTGCACAAAGTTGCTAAAACAAAGAGTAAACATGCAACATTGTGATAGCACTGAAACCTGCATCATGCACTTACTTTATGTGACCCTGCAGAATCTAGTAGGCCAAAGACAAAGGAATTAAATATATGTGATAGATACAGAAATGATCTCCCTGCAGGAGGAGCAGGGGAGGTACATGCTGCATGTAACCACAGTGTTTTCCTCATTAGATCCGGACGCCTCTTTGGTTATCACAAGTGTCACAACAGACCGACAACCTGGTGGTGCAATTGTGGTCCAACCTGGTGAGGCTCAATGCAACATATGCCCCCCCTCAATTGAATGCAAAGATACGATATCAGTCAGTTATGAAAGGAAAACTTTCTCTGTCTTAGCTACAGCCCAGAGACAGTGAACGCAACAGAGACGACCGGGGACAGATTGTCTCCCTTCCATGTCCAACCGAGGTGACTCAGAGTGAAATCTCACACAAATACAGTTGAATCAGCACATTAAGACGTTTTTTTTTTTAATGAATCTTGTCACATATCCCTTCTCTAGGACCAGCCCTACTTGAGGACAGAAGGAAACTCTCCTATATATTCCAGCAGAGATGCCTCTCCTCTCCTGAACTCAGTGAGTAGCATCAAATGGACATTGCAGGAATATCCTTTATCGTCCTGACTCTGGGTGTGCTCTGTGTCTCTGCTCAAGGTTACAGCCACAGAGATGCCCTGTGAGGACCTCAAGCCCTCCTCATCCATCCCCACCTCGGGTAGGAAAATACAAGGATGAGATATTTTCATAGATATGGATATATTATATATTTAAAAATCTGTGAGATTATTTTCTTATACAGCTCTTCTAAAGCTTTTTCTTCTTCTATAATATCGGCTTGTTTCACTATCAATCTAATGATATAAAACTCCTAACTACTTTGTTTTATTAGTACATAAATACATTGCAATAATTAACCAATATTTGTAAATGCTCAGTGCACAGACTCAGACCAGGAGATATTAAAGTGGTGGCTGCAGTGGGGGACTCTCTAACAGTGAGTGTTGATAATATATAACATCTTAAATACTGATTTAAACTATAAAATTAAGAGATTCATGTTGTGGATTATTCCTGCCATCAGGCAGGAAACGGTGTAGGAGCAAGTCCCAACAACCTCCTGGATGTCCTGACTCAGTACAGAGGTCTATCATGGAGGTAAGTCAACCCACGACCGGTGTTAAAAATAATTCCTGAGGTTGATTATCCATATTAATTCTTTCTCAAATTTCTTTGTGTTTTCAAAGTATTGGTGGAGACGGGAACCTCACTTCTGTCACCACGCTGCCCAGTGAGTTCTCTTCATCCCTTTCAGTTTGGTTCAAAAGAGCAAACGTCATTTATTTTTATTTTTGTTTTCACAGATATCTTAAAGCATTTTAACCCCAATGTGACGGGTTACTCTTCTGGTATTGGCAAGCAGGACACCCCCCAGGCTTTCCTCAACCAGGCTGTAGCTGGAGCCAAGACCAAGTGAGCTCCGTTAGAGTGCATTTTTAAAGGAAATGTCTCTCTGATGAATACCGAAGGCTCATTTTAGGATGAAGTTATAGTTTTATTGTTTAGAAAACAGTTTTCAAGTGGAACCATATTTGTGTTTTTAGGGATCTAACACCACAGATAAGAGCTTTGGTTGCAAGGATGAAAAACACCTCAGTAAGTTTACATGTTATTTTTGCCTTATCAAGTTATTATCAAGCTCTTTTTTAAAAAAAATTGCGAAATTCAATTTAGATTTCTAATTTTTACTCATACCTTTCTCATTCATACTGTTGCCCCAGGTTGAACTTCTCTTGAATCTCTGTTTTCATCATTTACTCACTGTCCCTCTTTTATAGGGAATCAATTTTGAATTAGATTGGAAGCTGATCACCATCTTTATTGGTGGAAATGACATCTGTGACTACTGTCAAAACTCTGTGAGTGCCAAAATGGAGAAAAAAATAAAAACTGTTACCCCTGGATTTCAAAGACCGTGCATGACTTTTGCCCTTTGACCTGTACAGCTGCTCTTCTCTGCTGAGAACTATGCTCGCAATATCCAAGATGGCTTGGATTATTTACACAAAGAGGTAAAAGGGTGCTCATTTTGTTGCATACACTCTCTCATTCTACATCTGTTCGTGGCTCTGGTTAAATGTTCTTGTCTTTTTCAAGGTGCCTCGAGCTCTGGTGAACTTAGTAGAGCCTCTCTACATCCCCCCTCTCAGGGAATTACACATGGACCCTTCCCTCAAGTGTCCAACATTGCTGATAAAGTGAGAGAAATCTATTGTTCCATCAAATGAGGTGATGCTGAGCAGCAGTACAAATAACACTTTGTTTTGATAGGTTTTTGTGCCCTTGTGTTATCCTGCCGACGTCAAACTCGGAGGCTCTTCAGAATGTCGAGGAGCTCAACAGAAAATATCAGGTTGGAGATGCGATGATCTCAGTGATGCGTGCCAACTCTTCAGACACTAATTCGTCCTCTATTCTTTCAGCAAGTGCTGCACAGCCTTGTGGAATCCAGTCGGTACGACACCCGTGAAGACTTCACCGTCGTCATCCAGCCTTTCTTCAGAGATATCATTGTCCCCAGACTGCCAGTCAGTGACCAAACTCTGCAAAAACTGCTTAGAAAGGAAGAAGAGCATTCTTGCTCGCTGAGTCAATCAGAATGTCCTAACTGTTCAAACATTCACTCATTTTTCTGATCAGGATGGTCGCCCTGACCGCTCCTTCTTCAGTCCAGATTGCTTCCATCTCAGCCAGAGAGCCCAAACGCAGATGGCTCGTTCCCTCTGGAACAACATGGTGAGTTTCTAGGCATCACATCGCATCATAAATTTCAAGGCTTATATAACATAAATTTAAAAGATTTAAACACATCTTTTACCAGCTGGAACCTCTGGGAAATAAGACCTATACACAGGACTTTACTGCAAACATTACCCTGAAATGTCCAAGCAAGGTAGGAATCCCTCCATCTATCCAACCATCCATCCATTGTTCCATCCGTCCACCCATCTATCCATCCATCCACAGCCATATATTGATTTACAGGTCTGTTCTGTGCTCCATTTTCAGGCTTCACCATTTATCCGGACTTTTAACAACAGCAATTATTCCTACGTGAAACCTTCTCCTACACCTGAACCAAACACAGTAAGCAGCCAGTCTTGATCAGAGATGTCCAGGTCTCTTCTTCCAGAACATGGATTCACTTGACTTGGAGTTTTACATCCTTTTTTTCTTTAGAACTGGGGAAGTGACTTCTCCTGTGTCAACCTGGCTCCATCTCAGACTGTACCAACCTCAGGTGGGTCAGAGCCCTGACATCAAAGTCGACGGCTACAATAGCTGAAGTAGGCAGATCTCACGTTGTGTAGCATTGCGGTTCATTCTCTTCTTCTTGTGCAGTTCACAAGCTGAGACCAGCGGACATCAAGGTGGTGGCAGCACTGGGAGACTCTGTCACAGTTAGTATCAAAACACATTATGCAACATGTCATCTCTTATTGACAATAAAGGGAGAGGAGATGTAATGTGGATCTGGATAGTAATAGGCAAGAACAACTAGATGGGATGTCTATGTTTGTTTCTTTACACAATCAGTTTTATGACATCATTATCCTATGAGCTCTCTAACTAACTTATCACAAACTAGTTTATGGCTGTCATGATTGCTCTCTTTATTCTCCAGTCTAGTGACACAGTCGTCTCAGACTAAATTGCATGAATCATGTTTACTGTTTGTTTGCAGGTAGGCACAGGTGCCAAAGCTAAAAACCTGTTGCAGCTCAACATAAAGTACAAAGGGGTATCATGGAGGTACAGTACAGTAGAACCACGAGCCTGTGTCGTATTTAACAGCCGCGCTGATGTTTGCTGTCATTCCCCTGCAGCATCGGGGGAGATAACAAGCTGGAAAGTGTCACAACACTACCAAGTGAGCTGATGTTCATCAATAATTCATTTCTCTGCAATAACCTGATAACTTCTCTATTAAGTGATGAGGGTGCTTTCCACCAAATGTATTGGTTGTCTGTTCTCATCAGTAAACATATCCAGTCTTCAGTGGAGTTAGATAATAAGAGTTTCCACATGAGTTAGCTATTTAGCAGTTAACAAATAGAGGAACAACAAATTTGCGAGTAAGCAATGCTGTATATGCCATATTGTTCCTAACCTGAGGCCAAGCCGACAACATTTGTACCCTATGGTCTTTCTCACCAACAATCAAATCAGCATGATCTCAACTTTTGTTTCTGCCTTTCTTTTCTGAAAAACATTTACACTCTGACTCTATCGTTCTATCTTTCTTTTCTCCTCAGACATCTTGAGGAAGTTCAACCCATTGTTAAAGGGTTTCTCTAGAGACAAGATTCCAAAACAGAATGGCTTCAACATGGCTGTAGCTGGAGCCAAGGCCTCGTATGTCCATTCTTCTTCGTTTGAGTCTCCCTGATTTAGAAAATGCTGTCATTTTTCTGACCACTTCTACCTGAATTTGTACCGTTACAGTGAGATCTCACAACAGGTCAAGGATCTCATCAAAGCAATGAAAGGAAACAAGGTAAAACCTTTCACACAAATTAGAAATGCAGTTATTAAAGTTGGTTTCCTCTGGTACAGTGATGTGCGGTGAGTTTCATGGCTGGGGAGGCACTGACATCATCAGTCAGATTTACAAACATCATATGAGCCCTCCAGAGCAGCATATTCACAAGTAGCAAACAAAAAAAGCACATTTAATTAAAAAAAAAAAAGGTCACTACGGTCTTACCTTTATAAATAAATCATAAAGAAGTCCATGTGCCGTTCCTTCTGAACGAACGCATCGATGACCTACGTGTAGAAGTCTTCCTTTTGGGCCTTGAGTTTTAAAGTCTCTCTGTCTGATGGAGATCAGTGCCAGAGAGGAAAGTCGTCCTTGGTCAGTCCTCTTCTGACTGTATGTTTGAAGTCTTTTCAGAGCTGAAAGAGATTTCTCAGTGCACATCCACAAAGCCAGTCATTTCTTGAGTACCAGTCTGTTTTAAAGGAGCGGTTCTTCTGATCCTTGCTCTGCAGCAAATCTCTCAGTTCTGGCGTCAGTCTTCCTATAGTTATTATTTTCTGCTTTAAGCAGAAATCCAAAATTGAACATTTTTTTAGCCTCTGAATATAATCCCCCATCATATAATGAAACTATTCTTGAAAGAATTTAAAGCATAATGGTAGCCAGTGGTGGATATACAAGGCGTTGAATAAAACATTTTGGGAATTTTTTTTTGTTTTGTCTGTTGCCTCGTCTCTTCTCAGTATTTTAATTGTAAACGTGAAAATGAAGAGATAATATAAAAATTGTGAAGTTAAATTCATAATTAGTTTATGAAATCACTGGAAAAATAGGACCATTTAATTTAATTATTCATTCTATTTATTCATTTGTCTTTCCATGACGTCCTGGCATCCCCTGCCTCCTCTGACTGCACGTCACTGCTCTGTTATTCTTATGTCATGTGCACATGCTACGCAGGACGTGGATTTTGAAAATGACTGGAAACTTGTGACAATATTCGCCGGCGGAAGGGATCTTTGTGACTATTGTACAGATCAAGTGAGTCTTTTCTTAAAAACCTACACATTTCTTTTTATTAAACTGCAGCGAAATCAACTCTTGCATATCTTTGCAGACGAACCTGTCTCCCAAAAACTATAGCCACGGCCTCATGCTCGCATTAGACATGTTGTTTGCGGAGGTAAGAAAGTAAATAAAGTAATTTACTGTCATCTACTTCCATAACAAGTAGGAGATTTATGCCTCTTTTCTGTCTTGAAAGATGCCACGAGTGTTGGTAAATGTGGTGCAGCTCATGGAAATACATTTACTGAAAACAGTTAGGAGGAACACACTTGGCTGTTCCCTTCTGCAAAGGTTTGTTGCTGATGTGTGCTTATTCCAAATACCAATTGTGTAGTATCCCTTAATGGTCTGCGGGGGGCGCCCTCTGTTAAGAAGCTGCGGGAGCTTTAGGAGACCTTGAAATTTGGGGGGAAAAGAAGGGGAAAACTGGATTTAATTAGAAATTTATGGCAAAAATTATCTTTGACTCCTTCATCATCACCACAGTAAAATGTGAAAACAAAATCTAATTTTATTATTTGCAGGATCAGCTGTCCATGTGTTGTCAATGCTGCTGAAAACTCCCCAGAACTTGAGGATATTAAAAGAGTTAATCATGAGTATCAGGTAAAACAACATTAAAAAATATCATATTTTAAATGGGGCGCCTTATATATATATTCTTTTTTCCCCCAGGTTGAAATCCAGCATCTTATTTCAGGAAATCGCTACGATGGGAAAGATGACTTTGCTGTTGTCCTTCAACCCTTTTTACAGACTTCCTTTATACCCAATATTGGAGTAAGTTTACACCCAATATTGTGTTAGAGTTAAACACACTGTCTACCAGGGAACAATAAAAAGTGACCTGGTTTTCTACCTTGAACTCCATCCATCAGGTGGGTGAAGTTGACACAAGCTTCTTCTCTGTGGATTGTTTCCACATCAGCGAGCGCGCTCATGCGGAGATGGCCATCGCTCTGTGGAATAACATGGTGAGGATGGAGTCATACCAGACTGCAGGGGGGGCAAAAGTGCTGACGAGCTTTGGGGTTTTACAAAAGTTGCCTTTGTCTTTACAGCTGGAGCCTGTTGGTAGAAAGCAGGCCTTCAATAACTTCACGTACGACCGCTCCAAGATTCTCTGTCCTACAGAGGTATGATGACATCATCAAGCATCACTAGAATTTAGAGGAGTTCCTGATGCCATTATCCGTTTTTTTTGTGATAGTTGCATTTATTTTTTGGTCCTAAAATGTGAGAGCTTATTGTTTTAGAATCTTAGACATATATTCTGCTCATGACATATATCCTGCTCATTTATGTCTTCTATAGGCCCGACCCTACATTTTCACTAAAGTCAATAGTCAAAGTCATCCGGACGTCCCCCCCACTGCCACCTCGACTGAAGCCCCCACCACCATCACCAGTTCTACATCACACCCCCCTAATCAGGAGTGCCCCCCGCCCATGCCGGTGTGGATGCCCGTGGTTGTGGGCCTTGGCTGTTTCTTGGGAGGCCTTGTTGTGTCTCTGACTGTCCTCTACTGTTACCGATGCCACAAAAAGAAATCAGTGCAAGGGGTGGAACTCAACAAAAGCCATTTTTGATGCAGACCCTGTTTGTCCTTGTTCGTCAACGTGTCAACTCGCAAGTCGTCGTGCCAGCGCAGTTACAAGTGTCTGGAATAATACGAAGATGCTTCATAACAGATGTGTGTTAGGTTGCCTTTGACATGTTTGTGACCGAACAATGTCACTTCATACAGAAATCTTAAAATCAGCAAGAGTCCAGAACTCCTGCTATTATGATTCAATGATTTTTAACCTGTGTAACTGTATGTAAAATGAGGCAGTCTTGTCAACTCAAAATGTTCTTTTTTTTTTTTTTTTTATTTATTGGCAAATAAAACTGGTACAAAAAGTCATATCTGATTCAAAAGGAGAAACAAAGCAACTTTTTATTAACAATACTTAAATGTAACATAAATGGAACATAGAAGTATTAATTACTTAAAGTAATTACTAGTATCCAAGAGTGTGCACAGTTCATTTGATCAATCCATAGACTGTTTTAAAGTGTATATTCACTTTATTGTGTTTGGTTTTATTGTCGCCTCACAGCAAAAAGGCCTCAGGTTGGGATGGAGGCTGGGGTCTTCCTGTGGGGAGTCTCCATGTTCTCCCTGGGCCTGTGTGGGTTCTCTCCGGGTAGTCCGGCTTCCTCAACCAGTCCAAAGACATGCACACCTGGGGATTAGGTTGGTTGATCACTCTAAATTGGAGTGAGTATGAGAGTGAATGTCTGTCTGTTTGGTGTCCAGTCCCGGATGTACCCCCCTCCCCTTTACCCAGTGTCAGCTGGGACAGGCTCCAGTCCCCCCACGACCCTCTGTGGAGGTTTAACTGGTAGAAGATGATGGGTGGATGATGGGTGGTCTTATCAGGACCACTTCTTCCACACTCGGCATCGCCAAGAGTCAACCCCAGCAACGTCATCGGCACGCGACACCCGCGCAACGTCACCGGGGGGCGACTTTTGTTTACAAGCGGCGTCGCCATGGAGAGCGAAGCGGAGACCGAGGCTCCCGCTTTGATGAGGGCTTTGATGGACGGGGGTGTCTGCAGCCCCCGGGCCGCCACGGGACCTCCAGGCTCCGGCCACAGCTCCAAGCTCAACCCCCCCCCAGCCCTGCGGAATACGACAACAGGATGGGGTTCGCCTCCGTCCTCCTGCTAGTGTGGTTGACCATCGCCTTCGGTTCTGGGACGGGGACGGGGACGGGCCCGCGGGGCTCGGGTCTTCGTCAACTCGAGGGCTGGGAGCGGACCACTGTTCCCCGGTCCCACAGAGGTGTCGGGAGGCGACGACGTCCCGCTGGTGGTACTGGGAGAGGCCGCCTGCCCTCTCCTGATGACCCCGTACCCGGAGAGCCGAGACCAATAAAGCCTGACGTGACCCCGCTTATACTATTTATAGGACACGGCGTTTTTCGTATTTAATCATTTGGGGCATTAGGACAGAGCGGAAGTCACAGCAGGGTGTCGGCGAAGTGCCTCATACCGAAACCAGCACGCCCCTCAAACGTGTCACAGCGACTCGGCCTCACTAAAAAGTCCTCCGGGCAGCAAATTAGCCTTAACACATTAACGGCTGAATTAAAAAGAGCAAAAAAAAAAAAAAAAAGTTCAACGAATTGGGCAGATTTCAACCTTGAATCCTAAATTGTAATATTAAAATGAAAGAAAAGCCCGTTTATCAGTAGGTTCACTCTGTTGATTCCCACTTGAGTAAACTGGCCTTTTTAGGAGTCTGACCTCATATATACGGCTCTATTTTAACCCCTTAATCTGATTGGTCGGCGCGTCTGAGGCCCCGCCCCTCTGGAGGACGCGCCTGTGTTTCGCAGCAGGTGGGTGACGCCCACATCCGGAGTGAGACGCCCCTCCCTCCACGCGGTGATGCCGATCCACGGCTGACGTCATGGAAGTGTTTGAAGATGCGGGATAAATGTTGGAATCTAACACAATGCTCTAAAAAGTCATCTTGAAAAGAAAAAATATTAACATTTAAAGGCAAACTTACAAATGCAATTGAATGACCCAAAGAGTAAGATGCTTTTGAGGTAGAGTTCAGCTGATGTTGATATTCATACTGCTATGGATGCTGATGAGTGATATTCACTCATCATTGAGTGCTAATACATACTAAAGTATGTCGTGTGTGTGTTTTGAGTTTTAAATAACATTGCAAACAGAGCAGTTCATGAGCTTAAAGTGGACAAATCATACATCCGACCCTTCTTCAATCCTTGGTAGATAAGATTTAATCAAAGAAAAAACAAAACACCAAAAGACTGGTTTACTGGTTTACTGCATTTATTCACAGAAAGGCCGTTCGTGTTTCGCCCCTCCTTGTTCAACGCTGTTCTTGCTGTACTGGTGAGAACTGGAACAGGATCAGTCGTGCGCGGTGCGTGCGTAACGGTGGGATGTCGCCATGTTCACCTGGGCGGATCAGCGGGAGGAAGAAATCTTTGTCTGAACCCCCGTCATCATCTCCCCACACCTAGTTCCCTTACAATATCCAAGGAACTGTGGGCTGCTATTTAATTCCACTGCGTTCTCGATCGTGCGTAAAAATGCTTCTCGAGTCGGGCACAGACTAAAATCTGACAACAGGTGTCAGCGGGATTACAGTCTGAGCTCAAAACAAACAAAGCTCCAAGAGGAACGTTATAATCTCTCTTTTTTTTTTTTTTTTTACACACCCTGCTATTTTCTCCTGTTAGACAGCGACACTTTGGAGATTAAAAGATGTAGAATTCCTGCAGGTCAATCATTTCGCCCCGACGACGGATCTGTGGTCGTGTAGCTGTGCATAATGGGAAACCCGTCAATTTGTTATTTAGTACTCCCTAAAGATAAAAAGAGGGTATTATCGACTGCACCGGTGTGTCAGACTGGCTGTAGAGCGATGCCAATTTACTTCCCAGAAGTGGTGCAATGGCAACTATTATCCCCAATTGTGGTGGGAATTTCTTCGGAAATAATGACTCAAAATCCAAACTAAACCAGAGCTGGGTGGTAACTTTTTAACAGTTGCTCTAGGGGGTGAGACATACTGAGTACCATATTTAACCTGGGGCACTTGAACCATTCAGCGATGGAAAGGGAGAATAGAAGTGTAGCGTTTCCGGTCTCACCTTTTCAGAATAATAGTAAGTCCCACCGCAACTGAAACGTCGGTACTTCTCATTCCAAGACGGCTTCACAGACGCCCCTAAATCAGAATTCCACCTCGTGCAACTCAGGGGAATATGTAAGCCGTGGTGCATTCCTGTTAACTCATGTGTCGCAGGGATTCAGAGCATGCTTTGTTTAATCTTTTAACAAGTTAGCAAATACCAGAGCAGTTTTCTCATAAAATCGATACGTGTACAGGTAGAAGTTGCTCAACACCTTTGGTATGAATAAATAGATGACACAGATCTAATGCAAATATCTAATAAATGGTGTAACTTTTATTTTAAGATAACATATATATTTCTCCATTTTAAATCCTGATTTTAGGAACTAATTCTAATAGCTAGGAACTGTAATAAATTAATTGCATGAAAATATGTATTACAATATATTTTGTCTGCCAATTATGGGTTCTGTATGATTTATTCACATGTATATGTTCTTTTACACAGTTAAACCTAGCTGTGCGTAAGACAGCATGTTAATCATCAAAATAATGTAAAGGTTAAAGTATAAACCTTTAACTCGCATTTTGAAACACTGGTCCAACAACCAGGGTGTACCGTGAAAATTCTCTGTTTGATTTACGCTTCAGCTGCCAACGTGAATAACCTAAATGGAATTTCAGTGTAAGAAACTGAGTTGAGGTCCAGTGAGGATCACTTTGGTGATAGGATTATACTGGTGGGGGGTTGTAAATCTTTAACAGTGTTGAAAGAATTTTAATGAATTTACAGCTCATAGTATTTTTGATTTGCAACTTTAGACACTTAGATAATTGTTTTCGATTGTTCATTTGGGATTACTTACCCTTAACTGTGCTGGGTACATACTGGGATGAGCGAGGAAAGCGCAATTTCGTCGACTCTTTACTAATCCACGTTTGTTGTAATCCGTTTATTTTGTAATCCCCAGTGCCTCACTTCCTGCGGTGCCTGCGCTAACGTCGTTCAGCTTGACTTCGGTGATTCAGCCTGATGACTGTCGTCGGGACACTCTCATCGGTTTAAGTAACGCAGAAGTGGCCGCTTCTCGTCTTCTGACTTGCTCTCTTCTCGGGGAAGTACACCGAGAAGCACAGCCGCACGGAGAACCCCCTTTACTCGGAATCCCATTTCTTCTTTTTTTGTGGCTGCTCAGAGGAATCAAACATGCCGAAAGCGGTGAGTTACTATTTGTTTTAAGTTATTGAGTTACCCCTGCTCAGCAAACTTTCCCTAAAAACTTCGGCATGACAGGGAAGAACATTGCATTTTGAAAATTGGCATTTCGCCACCAATCTAGGGTTAAAAGAATAATTCTTTAAATAGATGAGTAGGCAGCACAGCGAAGGATGCCGCGCTTAATATTTTTAAAACTTAAAAACCTCGGGTGACACTTTTAACAGGGGTTGATAATAGATTTGTTAAAGTTAAACAGTTTTGCTCTAAGTGTGTATTTTGGTGACAGAAAACAGATGAGAGTGACAGATGACCACCGTGATGCGTTCAAGGCGGCTGGGATAATCTTTTCATTTATTGCGTAACACAATTTCCCCGCCATTTAATCCGTGAAAAAAAAAGCCAAAGGGGACTTAAACTTGGTTCATTTACAGAGCAGGCCCCAACCTGGAAAAAAAAAGTAATGCAATTTTTCCATTGTATCATAGAAGATTAAAACATCAATGGGCTCTGTGTTATATGCTCCGATCACATGCTCCTCTCTCATCCACGGCCCCATAGATTTCAGGAGCCCTCAGGAACCAACAACCTTCCTGCAGGAAAACTGTGTGATTGTGGTTAACAGTGACAGTCACAAGATATCTTTGACTATCTTCCTTTAAAAAAAATAAAAATAAACCGTAAAATTTGATGTGATTCTTGGTTGAGAGTCAAAGGTCAAAAAAATAGAACCTCCCATGATTAACAGAACAGGTTTTGCTTTCAATTATTCTAAACTAATTTGCCCCACCCCAGCTATTATATACTGCGCTCTCACCCAGGGTATGCGTACCTCCTCCAGGTATTTGCTCATAGGTGACAAAATCTGGATGCTTCTCTGCTGAATGTGTGACTGTTTAACAGCTTCAGGGAAAATCTGAGGACATCAGGATGTGGCCGAGCCATTTCTTTTTTTTAAACGTATGAATTACGCAACTCGTTATCCAAAACCTCTGTTATTCAAAATGTATAGTTGAAACTAAAGTTGTGAGATCGGTGAAATAAAGTCAGTAGAGTCAAGGCTTTGGTGAGACCAGGAGAGAGATCGTGGCGGCGTAGGCCCGCTGATTGGAGAGCACGGGGAAAGCAAATGAAGCCCAGAGTCGACGTCATAAAGAATCTTGTCAGTTTGTTTCGAGTGGCCTCACGCTTGTCGCGAGCGCCCAGCATCGCTGCCCGATAGCAGCAGCGTGGCGAATCGTGTTTCATGAAAAGAGAAACCTCTGAAAAGACAGATCTGTTTAGTAGTACCAGGCGGCCTTTCTTTACTGCGGTACTCAAACAGGATGAGGAACCCTGGGGCACAACTAACCTGTCTGGAAAAGCTAGATTAAAGAGTCACAACAGAGGTCTCACCTTTTGGACGGGAAAAAACACCAAAAAAGGGCTCCTGATGAGTGTCGAACCATTTGAGCAACCAGTAAAAATCACCAGTGAACAAAGGACTTCCGGCAGGCCCGAGCTGAAAACAGAATATTCCGTTTAAACATAGTTGAATTCCCCAAATTCCTGACAGGTTTTGGAATTCATGAATAAATGACCCCCTGTTTTTTGGGAATAGTCTCGGAAACTCTCCGGCTGTTTGGGATTCTTTCAGTTGGCACCCAATTGACGGCGCGCTTGGGAACAATGGGGAATGGGTTTGTTTTTAAATGAAAAGGCCCGAGACTGTAGTCGTCCGCGCCGGTGCCTGCGTGACTCACGTTTTTCGCGCCTCTGAATGACACATTGTCAGGAGAGAACGACGGCCCTCGCCTCGCCTCGCTCGCTCGCTCCGCGGCCCACGTGACACAACCGGTACAAGGTGTGGTTACCAGCAACAGGCCGGAGTCGCATTGTTTCTAGCGCTTGTTGTCTTGAAGTAAATAGCCTGCTGGCCATCAAAAACACCACCGTCTTATCAGTTACAGTCGCTGCCGGTGGTTTAACGTTGCACTGATCTAAATATCTTAAGTACAGCGCGGGGGGGGGGGGCGCATCAACGCATCGCGGCGTTCCCACGTCGCTCTGCCCCTTTCCTGGTCGCCTGCTACAGAGCTGACAGGAATAACGACATTCACCGACATACCTGACAACATGTCAGGTATGGGTTAGTACGGTTAGTAACGCCGCGCTCTGTGGAGCGTCTCCGTGGCTACCCGGCCACACAGCCGTCCAGACGACCTCAGCCTGTGGTTTCCAGTCGCTGGACTTTGGAGGGGAAAAAAAACAAAACAAAATAAACCCATCAGCTTTCTGGTGTTTTTCATGATGTCACACAGTGATGCACTGTAAAAAAAAAACCAAAAAAAACCCCCAAAACCCCGTTTGTTCCTTCTAATACCGCCTACACCCTTCCTGAGTGTTCATACAGGAAACACATAGAAAACTGTTGCGCTGCCACTTCCGCTGGATGTCTTAAAACTTTTCATTCTCATAAAAAAAAAACAAAAAAAAAACCCAAACCCAAAACAATATATCACACAAAACCACCCCGACCAGACCCGTCGTCTCATTGTCGGTGGAGACTTTTACGAGTGTGCCATCCTCAGTCCGTGACTGCAGGATCTCCATGGCGACCTCCATCACAGAAGTCAAGCGGCTCAGACTGTAGGAGGTGAAACGTTGTGCGCTCCGCGCAGACGACCGTGGCGTCGCCCCCTCCACAGTTTAATGTGTAGCGATGCCTCTTCTGTCACCTGGCCTTACCCTGGGCTGACCTGTGTCCCACGGAGACGTCTGAAGGACACGTCCCCATTCCTGCCTTTATTAGGTGTGTACTTTAGGGGTCAGAGCTAACACATATTTGTGTAATATGACGTCTCATAGGTGACATCTACTAATATAACTACAGCTAAAGATCCCAGGAAAGCCTGGAAATAGTTCCAGGAACTTTAGAGCAGTTCCTCCAGCAGTGTCCCCCCAGGCACTGTCCCCCCTACCTCTGCCCCTCAGACTGAATGCTGAGGAAAGGAGAAGACCCTCCTCTGGGTCAAACAATAAAGCCGGTATTTACAGTCCTGAGTTGTAAATCAGGGCTTTTTGGAGGATATTTGCTCACCCGTACTTTCCTCTGACTGAAATTACTCATTGTGGAGGTCCTAGACTTCGCCTGGTATATTTTTGGCCCATGTGTCATGTTTTCTTTACCGCTCTGAATGGCCTCAGTTTATTGTGACTTACCGTCGGTGTGTGTGTGTATGTGTGTGTGTGTGTGTGTGTGTGTGTGTGTGGGGGGAGGGGTACTTTCAGATCATGTATGCCTCTGTCAGTGGTTTCTGCTGGCCCTTTCATATGTTCCATTCTCTCCGCCTTAGAGCCACGTTTCCCCCTCTTTCAGCTGTTAATGAACACAAGCCACAACAAGCCAAAGTTTTCTACTTTTTTTAGACGTATTCGCTCACGAAAAAGCGTTTAGAAAGGAGATGACCATTGGGGTAAAAGGGGTAGACCATTGGGGTAAAACCTTTGTGTTGTCCTGTGAGCTAAATGTGGTCTACGGCTGACCCACTTCCACAGTTCCCTGCGTAAACTCCCCCCGTGATGTTACACAACTGTTAATCTTTAGGTAAAGGAAGCACGTTCGAACATCCACTGTCTAGACAACGGTGCCCCGGCAGTATCCTGGACAGCGCATGGAGGCGCTTATCGCGCCGGGGCCTGTGATTGGATTTTCCCCGTCTCCCGGGATTAACGCCTGTCCGTTAGTCGCTCGGCCTGTGTAACTTGTGAGTCACCAGATTGTCGCTGCCGCGACAAAGCAGACGTCCCTCTTCCAGCAGACGTCACTGACTTTGTCGCGGAGCCGCAGCGCTAAACTCAAATGGGCTGCAGGCAAGAGATGCCCCTTTATCGGTGCGCTGCTCTTCTTGTATTGGTCCCAGTCACACAGTACTCTCTCAGGTGGGACATTCTCAGTGGAGAGGGTCTCAGGGAGATGAATATTTTTTTATTTCCCTATAGTAAATGACGTATTACATCTATAGATGGAATCAGGGCTTCAGTGGGGTATTTTTTCCTCAAGTTTTCTCCATTTTAATCCATCTAACACCTGTTTTCCTCAAAGCATTCTCTGAATAGTCTTTCCAGGAAAAGGGTTTTTCACCAGAATCCAGTTCAGATTCAGCTCGTTTGGCAGCAGCGATAAACACAGAGCCCAGTGTGTTTACTGTGCAAATACACCCCCTTAGCACACACACGCTCACATACAACGCTCCGCGTGTTTTACTGTGTGTTGCTCCTTATGGGGGGAGAGGGGGGGGATCCCCCCTGTTGCTGTAGGCCAGCATTTGAACCTCTTTGTACTTTCATCTTTCCACAGATCAACGTTCACGTCACCACCATGGACGCCGAGCTGGAGTTTGCCATCCAGCCCAGCACCCTTGGCAAGCAGTTGGTGGAACAGGTACCACATCAGTTTTAAAACCACTAAAATAAAAGCATGAAAAAAAACAATGAAAACACTTTGACTAAATTGATTTTTCTACTTCAGCCAATAAAACTTTTACTGTCTATTAGAAACGCCCATTAATGCATAAGCAATACCGCTGCTCTTTTCTCCAGCTGCAGTTATAATAATGTTCATAATATTCATCACAATGTGATACTCATACGTGCTCATGACCTCACTGCTCAAATGTGAAAGGCCAAAGGTGTATTACAAGATTAAAAAAAAATGAACTGGTGTGCTAACATTTTTCTTTCCACACGCAAACAGCCGTCGTCACAGAGAGCGAGCGAGCAAGCGAGTGAGCGAGGGTCGGTCCGTTATCATCACGTCTGCGTGTGTTCCATTCATTTATGTCCAGGGCTGAGAAGTTACCTCTGACAGACGTGGGCTGTGGACACGGGCCTTTGGCTTTGCGTGTCCTTGTCAGTTTGTCTTAACAGTGAAGAGGTTATTGAAGGAAAAAACAAACAGAAAGAACTTGTAGCCAGTAATGGAAATGTTCACTAGTAGAGGGGGCTGATTTCAATGATTAAAATGACATTGCCTTCATCTATTGTGAGACTCGGGCACAATTTCTAGAAATTGTCTATTGTTTTTTTTTTTAAAGCAAGTTGAATTGCTCATAGTCTATAATCATAAAGGAATACTCCTATTTCTGATTGTCCCCAGCTCTGTCATCAGATTAGTATTGAATATTGCAATTATTGCATTGTTTGCACATTATAGCGGATGTGGTGATGTAATAACTAGAGGTGTACCTAATGCTGAATAGTATACTAAAACATTCATGACCATTGTGACCATAGAGGGTATTGTTGCGTGTGGACTTGCATTTAAATTTGCACCTTTTGTGCTGTGAAATCCTATTGTGAAGGCTTTAAAATCCAAATGCGGATGATTAGAGCGAGCTCCTCCGGGCCTCTGTCACGGCACCGTGGGAGGAAAGACATTGTTTTTGCTGCTTCCTGTATAACCGGTTTTTCAATGGCAAGTGTAGCTGACTGCATGTCAGGGGACTCATGTCTGCACTCTTAAAACAAAACATAAATGCTATTGTGCCATGCTGATTTTCCCGAAAGGGACTTGAGTATCAGTTACAGCTGCTGGCAGTCACTCACATATTCCCTGTGCCTTTTGCCAAATGCTCTTTTCACACATGCACTTTAATCCTGATTTAATCAGGATTTTGTCCAGAGGACCTGGGCGTGAACATAAGCATCTATATTGGACTCTTATTTCATTATGAGGGCTTCCTAGTCACAAGAGAGTACCCTGACTGAAACCAGGTAGCGGATCTGAGGATATGTGCCTGAATAATACACTTATCTCCCTTATCTATGATGTCGTCCAGGACAGCGGCAGAAGTCACGTGTTTAACGCTCATTGTGCTGCTGTTTCATTGGACCTGGCTTAGTCTGGCCACTGAATATTTTTGGACCCCACCTAAAGGCACAAGAGTGCCATTTATTATCACTGACTGTGTTTTGCACCCCCCCCACACACACACACACAAAGACTCAGTCGTGTTAGTTATTTTTTAAAAAGTCATCAAACTTCCCACCTTGTCCCCCAAGGACCAGTTCTGTTTCCTGCATTAGTGACACAACATCCCCTGAACCCGATTTTGTTCAGAGGTCAGTCACACTTTGACAAACTGCAGCATTCAGCCGCAAAACAATAAGAACGCTGGGTCCAGTGAAGGAAAAAAAAACACAGCGTTCACTGGGGATAGAAATTAGAATAATTAAAAAAGAAAAAAACATGTCACCAGTTTGCTGAAAGGATGGTTATCATATGCCAAATACCTTGTGGGGCTATTGGGTGAGATCAGAATCCTGCATTAAGCTCCCAATATTAAAAGGGGAGCCTTGCCCTACCCATCTCCCTGAAACTCAAGTAGTGGTTGAATGAATAAACGGATGGAATGATTGGCCTGGTGTGCAGCGTGTGCAGAGAGGCAGATACGAGAGAGACACTCCTGATTTGTTCCTCTGAAGAGCCACCGGAGCAGTGAACGGTGCTCACGTCAGCGATCAAGCATCCGTATGCGACGCCTCCCCATTGAGAGGTCGACGGAGAAGCCCTCCGCCTGCCCGCGAGAACGGCCCTCGGCGGGGGTGCACCAGATAACCACACATTCCCCGTGATAGTGTCGGCGACAGTTCGGGGGCTTTATTCGAGCCTGAATGGCCTTATCTCGAGCGGGCAGCTGTTCGCAGCTTGGCTGACATTTAGCTTTATTAGTCAGTCTGGAGCTCGACTGCGAGCCGCTGCCATTGGCTGGCCATCAGCTGCGAAGGAACATTCTGTAAGTACAAGTTGTTAAGCATGTTATGTGGAAATGCTGAGTAACAGCGGTGAGGTCATTTCATAAGCCAGCGTGAGGTCTGGGGTGGCCCCTGTGGCCAAGCACTGATCATAACCTTAGTCACTGTCGTGCTCCTATGAAACACTCTCTGCCACTCCCCGGCACACCCTCGCGATGTTTCACATCCCTGCTTTAGCACGCCGCCGCCGCTGCTGCATTTGAAAGTGGTTTGCATTGTTTTGCTACGTCCCCAAACGCCGGAGCTCCCGATGATCTGGTTTGCATGGTTGCGGTTTTTCGAAAATGAAGTGAATTTGCTGCCTCGGCGCGCGGGAGAATTTGGTTGCAAGGGATTAAAGAAAACAGGACCGGCGTCTCGGCCGAAGCATTGCAACGCTGACAAGACGTGACAATGCTGTTGAAGTCAGCCCAGGTCTCATGATATAAATGACAAGTGTCAATATGGGAAACAAGTAGACGCTCACGCGCCCAACTCGCGTGCCTCAGCCAGAATCAGGACTCATGGGCTGGAGCAAGTTCTTCCCTCCGTGAAATATCACACTGTTAGATTTTTAGCAACGTGAAGCGTGTGACTGACCAGTACCCCTCGCCCGCCCACACCTTAGTACGAAATAGGCCCTTTGTGTCGGTGCCTGTCTGGGCCCTGAGTGCGTGACCTCCGCCCTTCCCCTTTTCGGTCGCTGCGCGACGTCAGCCTCATTATTCAGGTTGCTGTACGCGATTCTGTTGCCCGGTGGCGTTCCTCTCGCTCAGCCAGTGTGCACGGGCTCCCAGAAGTGCACACAAGCTTTCAGTCCCAGCATCACTGGTGTGGGAGGACCAGGCCGCAGTCAAACATGCTCCCTGACACCTTGCGGCTTTAGTGGGGTTTTTTTGCATTAGGGCCAATTCTCGCAGTAATTTTAATCAGTGGCGGTTAATCCTTTTTGACTCGGGTCAGAGCAGTCTACCAAGCCAGCCTCTCCAAAAGCCAAGTCTCCAGATTCAGATTTAACCTTCCTCTGAACTTCCCTTGAGTTTAGCATGTTATCACCGATTGTTATTTATCTGTTATTTATCCGGTTGAAGAAGTGCAGTAACCTTTGCTGAGCTTCCCCAGGCATTTGCTACATTTCTGAAAGGGTGACCGTTGCACCAAGTCCCCCTCACAGTAGCTTTACCTCTGGGTAAATTCTGATATTCCCTCCCTCAAAGCAGAATGACCATGAAAGGGGTTGATTGTTTTCAGAGGCCTGATAAGTTTCATTACAGGTGAGGCTCCGTGTTTTGTAGTCTCTTATTTCAAGTCTCCTCTAGTGAATCATGAAGAAAAATGCCTGTGGCCCTCCCGACAGGTCAGCCTGCCCTATATTTTGGGTCATCCAGCATGGGGGGGGCAGAGTTGAATTTAATTTTAGCTTGAGATTTGGCCATAGGCTTGAACGGAGCCACCGTGTTGTTTCTGATCCCCCCTAGGCAGGTTAACAGACACTCAGACACTGCCTTTGGTGGGACATTTCGCAGAGCCGTGTCTAAAAGGGTCAGATACATGCAAAAAAAAAAAAAAAAAAAGAGAGAAAATACAAAACTCCAATATGGTGCTACTGGAAAAAATCACACTGCCTAAAGCATAAAGTGTCTCTGCCTGCTGAGGGTTTTTCCACAGAAGTCAGTGGAAAATAGCAACTCCTTCTGCAGCACATATGATTATTCCAGATATATAAGTGGCTTTTCACTCCTGCCTGAGCCTCGCAGTCTTATGAAAAGAAACATCTTCGTATCAGTCTTAAGAAAAAAGTCTTGAAATATTCAAGATGTGAATATCAACGCCACCCACCTCCTTCCCCCGCTGCCGCCTCACCCCAAACTATTGAGTCAGTTTCTAGGGTCAATGACAGGACGCTGGTTATGCAGCACGCCCTTGTTACACTGTATCCCTCCTCTGCACTGTTAAAACAATGGGACCACTCTGTGAAAGATCAACGCCTGGTTGTATTCTGTGGCTACAGAGTGCAGTGGTGCATCTATTACTGAAAATGCAAGTTAAAAAAAATAGAAAGTAGACAATATTGATATATATTCCACTGCCTTGCCAGGGACAGCATGACCAGGAAATAAATAAACTATAACAATATTATGCAATTGATTTTCAAGCTCATTTGCAACAGTTTGATGGGATAATTATGTAAATAAGTACTTTTCAGGGCTAATATATGCCAGCATAAAAGCATTTGCCTTCCATTTTATGTTACTGGTTGTAGTTGAATGGTCATCAGCCACACACAGGCCTGTAATGTTACATGTTTACCAGGTTATTCAGCTGGTTATATCATCAGGTACATTGGAAGCATCTCTAAACCCTTTTGAGAAGCTTTTTTCCTCTGGAATACAATCCAAATTGTTTGCTTTTATTGAAATATTGTGTACTTTTTGAACCACGGAGCTGTGAGCAAATGATAATACCTCTTTATTATTTCCTATGAAACAAGAAGCGTGTGAAGTTCTTCAAAGGATCTCTCCACATGAACCCATAATGAACAAAACCTCTTTGGATTTGTTGTCTTTTCTCTGCAGGTGGTGAAAACCATTGGTTTGCGTGAGATCTGGTACTTTGGACTTCAGTATACTGACAACAAAGGTTACAGCACTTGGCTAAGACTGGACAAAAAGGTATGATCTACTATTGCAGTATTTTTCCACTTTCGAGGGATTATTAAAATTGGAGGAGAAACTTTTCCACTTGATGTCATTATGCTCGTCGGCGCTGTTACAGGAACACAATGTCCGGTTTTAAAATCAATTCATGCACCTACTTTCAGTTGGGCAGAGTGACATTCCACTATTGTCTCACTCAATCTGATACCTGCATACCAAAGTGGTTATTTTACTCAAGTATGGCTCCTCACCTCAATTTATGGGGTCAAAATCTGTAACAATAGCGGAAGAATGCACTCCTCTGATTTGTTGATATGATCGAAGCTCAGTGTTTGCCTTTAGTCAGTCGTATTTATATCCTTGCATGCTGCATTGAGTCATCTGGATGTGGTTTATTTGATCTGAACATGAACTTAGCGTGAACCAGCACAGCTTTCCCTCCTCAGTTGTCCTCAAATAACCTAAAGTGACTGATTTTTTTTTTTTTTTTTACTCCTGTTTTTGTGTCCCTGAAACCTCTCATGAACCCTCTGGTCCAATACAATACACCTTAAAGACTCTAAGGTAGTGAAAACTGAGTCAGCCTTATACGCCTTTTTCTGAACGCAAGCACAATTCCTCTCTGAAGCTGGTATGTTGCTGTTCACATTCTCCCTGTCAGGACTGCTTTTGTCCCAGTTCAGAATGGAAAGGAAGAGGCACGTATTTTATCAGTGGACAGAACATGCAGAACAGTACTCTGAGATTAGCCAAACAATCAGTTAACGGAAAAACAGGATAAAACAGATATAATCCTGTTAAAAAAAAAAGAAAAGAAAATGAGATCTTGAGCTGGTTCTCTATTTTCAGCTGACCTAAAAAGCTAAAAGCATTGATTCCATAATGTCCCTGTTGCTGACATGTCGTGACTTAAGCCCTGTGTTTCCTCCTTAGGTCACATCCCAGGATGTTAAGAAGGAGAACCCGCTGCATTTCAAGTTTCGGGCCAAGTTCTTTCCCGAGGATGTGTCGGAGGAGCTGATCCAGGTCATCACCCAGAAGCTTTTCTTCCTGCAGGTGAAGGAGAGCATCTTGAACGACGAGGTCTACTGTCCACCAGAGACGGCCGTCCTGCTGGCCTCCTACTCTGTCCAGGCCAAGTTCGGAGACTACAACAAGGAGCTCCACCGGCCCGGATACCTGGTGTCTGAGCGCCTGCTGCCCCACAGGTGGGACAGAGAGCAGAGAGCACGCCTCAGACCTCTCAGTGCTTCTCGGTTAACTTTTCTGAAATAATTCATAATGGTAGGGTCAGCACAGCCATTGTGTCTGCATGATGCATCCTGTATTACACAAAGAAAGAAACGAGGGGAATCAGATTAGCAGCTACTTTTTGAAGTGGAGCACAAAAGTATAGTTAATTATAGAATCTTTACAGGAAGTTCTATATCGCTCTCTTTCCTCTCCCCATCTCCCCTTCTCTTTCTTCTTAGCCGTCTGGCCATCAGAGTGAGCCCCCCCCCCCCATAAGTGACTGGCTCTTCTTAAGATTTCTTCCTGCTAAAAGGGAGTTTTCCGTTGCCATTGTTGTTTGCTTTCTGTAAAGCATCTGTAGACGAGCTTGATTGCAGCAGACGCAATACAAACAAAGTTGAATTGAACTGGACTTGAATGCTCTTGGACATCTCAAAACGGCCTCCTGAACGTTCAAAGGTCTCTTTTTCTTCGTGCTGTAGAGTTATGGAGCAACACAAGCTATCCAGAGAGCAGTGGGAGGAGAGGATTCAGGTGTGGCACGAAGAGCACGGTGGAACGATAAAGTGAGCATAAGCTTTACACAAAGAGCTGCTGGTTCTCCAGCAAAGGTATGGACTGAAAGCACAACACCATTTCATCATCTCTGCAGAGAGGACTCCATGATGGAGTATCTAAAGATTGCCCAAGACCTGGAGATGTATGGAGTCAACTACTTTGAGATTAAGAATAAGAAGGGAACCGCGCTGTGGCTGGGAGTCGATGCCCTGGGACTCAACATCTATGAGAAGGAGGACAAGTAAGCACTGTTTTTTTTGTTTGTTTTGTTTTTGGCAGGAAGAAACAGTTTTGTCTGCTCTAGTGTGTGTTTTTTTTTTTTTGTGCGTGTGCTAAAACAGAAAGTCATGTGACGGAGAGATAAACAGGCTGAGCCAGGTCCTGGTCTGTGCTGCAGTGGCACATTTTGTCACGGCACCATTCTTCTGCATGTGTGACTAGAATAATGTTGAAGGCCAGATTGTACGTTTGGGAGGAATATCTTTAAAGAGCAACTGCAGACAGATTCATTTGTGATTTATCAGATGACCAGTAAATTTTGCTGTTATGTTTCAGTCAAGCAGTTTGCTTGTTCACACCTACAATGTTTATACAAGGAAAAACAGCATATGTCATGTTTCTTTTTTACACTTTACTATTTATTTCTTTTTACCATTCCACGGCCAAACCCAATTCCTAGCTGCATTTCAACTAAAATAATAAAATGAACATAATACAATAGGTTATACAAAAGCTGCTTTGCATGCAGGTCGTATTGGTGCTTTTGTAAATTATATATGATAATTGTCACTCTATATATCCTACATCCAGTGGCTGCTCTTTTCACCACTGGCTAATGAAGCACAAAGTTGTTTTTTTCCATCATTTTAACTCCAGATTCAGAGCTGGCTTTTCTCTGAAAACTGTAACACACAGGCAGACCTGTTGGGCCACATCTGAGTCTCTGCGTACTGATCGTTCCTCTTTGTTTGGCATTGTGTTATACTTTTGGGGAAGTGCTTTTGGCACAATCAGCCAGGCCTTGACTGTGATTGCCCTTTTTTTGTTGGACTGGTCATTGTTGGAGGTATTTACCTCCCAGTTCTTGAAATACAGCATGTCCTGTGGCCTCAGTGGAGCAAAAGGGACTGTGGTAAATGAGCACTTCAGTCTAGGGGACTTTCAATCACTGACCCTGGGCTTAAAATCCTCCCACCTTTACTCTGAGTATCCGATTTGCTGCCAGCCTGTTTCTTTTTATATTAATCTGTCTCTCACAGTATTCCCCCTATCTTCGTAGAAGCTTTGGCTTTTGGTTTCACCATTTAGAAGTGAGTTATTTACTGTATCTGCTGCTGTGGACAGTGTTTGGTCAGGTTTTTTTTTTTTTATGCACCAGCAAAGTTCTCTCCTGGAGTCCGTGCTGTTATGTTCTTTCTGGGATCAGCAAGTATTAGCGCTCCTCCAGGGTGCCCTCTGCCGTAACCATGGCTACATCGACTGGTTTTTCAAGCTGTGCGGCACTTAAGAATGTGAAGCTAACCTACAATGCTGTGTTTCTACTGGGGGCTGCTGGCCCACAATGCAGCAGTGCAGCCAAAACCGGGGCACATTCGGGTTAACTCTCTGTACTTTGCTATTCTGTTGAACCACAACACTTTACCTGAGGGTTCCAAGGGGTTGTTGGTCTCTGTCACAACGATTATCAGTATCGGATCAAAAAATCACTTGTCTGTGTTTTGTAGTAGTAGAGTCTTCATCAGACCAGATTCTTAATAAATATTCTCAACGTGCATTATCTGGAGTGAAGAGGTGCTACTTTTGTAGTTTCTGTTTTCCATATTCTTTAAGAGTCAGGGTCAGACTCCCATAGTGAAATTCCAGTGCAGCCAACACAGTTCCAAAGAAGTATTTTACTGCTGCTTAGTGGATTCTTCTCTAAATTACAGCAATACTGTCAGTGTTTCTAGCACTACCAGGGAGGTATGAGAGACTGAAATGACGTCATAAGCCGTTACTCAACGTCATAAGCCGTTACTTGGCATTATGAAGATTTTTAAAAATTTTCTCTATGATTTTGTGTCAAGCTTGTTGAGGTTCCTGTGCTCTCTTTGCCAGACTGACGCCAAAGATTGGTTTCCCCTGGAGTGAGATCAGAAACATCTCCTTTAATGATAAGAAGTTTATCATCAAGCCCATCGACAAAAAGTCTCCCGTAAGTATCATCAGCAGCTCTTGTGTAGATACACCTCATTTTTATTTATTTATTTTTCTGTCCCTGCTTACAATTTCCATGTGCAGGCACATTGCGGCATGTGGTTGTTTGATTGTGTTTATTTATCCTCCTCTCAATTTCTTCACCACAACCTCAGGACTTCGTGTTTTACGCGCCGAGGCTGCGCATAAACAAGCGCATCCTGCAGCTCTGCATGGGCAACCACGAGCTGTACATGCGCCGCCGCAAGCCCGACACGATCGAGGTGCAGCAGATGAAAGCTCAGGCCCGGGAGGAGAAGGAGCTGAAGCAGAGAGAAAAGTAAACAGATACCTGGAAACATCTGGAACATTCCCTCCTATAATTCATTCATTCTAAGCTTTTTTCCCTCGACAAACGCCTACATTTACAAATGAGATAATAGAAAATAATGTTTTATCTACCTCCTAGTTTCTTCTATAGAACGAATAACTCAGATAATCCATCAAATGAATGTGTCAATATTCTGCCTTGCTTAAAGGAATTTTGATTTATTTAATCTTAGCCAGCTTGAAAGCTGGCTAGAAACGCTCAATCCAGGCAGTTTCAGACGTATAGTAGGGACTGGAATAGAGGGAGACATTCCCTTTGAAAGCAGAGGAAATCTGCTCCCTGAATATAACTCGGCACAAAGGAATGGTTGGTGACCTCAGTCTCGACTACAGCTGCCGACCCGCTGTCTGCTCTTTCCAGCTGTTCAAACACAGTGATATAACAACAAGCAGACAACATAGCACAGTAAATACCAGTGGGAGAAGACTTAGACCATCGGGCCCCAGTGCCCAGTAGCTGACGGCGCTCACTGTTGGTGAGAGGAGTCAGGCTGGTGTCCAGTATGAGCGGTGGTTAATGTAGACTTGATCGAACCTTAATCAAATGTGCAATCAGGCTGGTGACCTGAAACACTAAATCTCAATATTTTCACTTACCAGAAATTTCCCCATGGAATTTTAGACAAATTAAAAGTGTAAAGGATAAAAAAAACAAATTACCATACTTCTTTGCAGCATGTGCTCAATTTATTTTGAATTCACATTATGAAATGATACTAAATGTTATAATGATAGCAACATCATTTAATAGACCTGTGTGTGAAGAATGTGGTTTGCAATGTTGATTAGTCACTTTCAATTAGTCACTTGAATACATCAAAGTCTTCAATATTTACTTAAGGATGATGTGATGCCAACACACTTTAGTAGAAGTTTTAGTTTGTTCTAGAAGATTGATGTGCCTCTGCATTGGCGACTGTGTCTCACCTGCAGGTTGACTATGGAAAAAGAGAGGAAACTAAGAGAGAGCATTGAGAGAGAGAAGGAGCTGATGGAGCGAGAGAAGAAGGAACTGATGTTGAGGCTGTACAAGATTGAGGAGCAGAACAAGAAGGCTGAGAAGGGTGAGGCTTGGATTGTTTCTACTGTTTGAGCATGCTTCTGCTGTGGTTTCTGGACATGTGACCTCATCCTCATGTCATAAATGGTTTTGTAGCTCTCAAGGCACAGTAAAATTCACAACAATGGCATTTCAGAATTTAGGGAGCAGGTCGAGAAAACCAATTTACTGGAGAAGGACCGGAGGAACGCAGAGAGGGAAGCGGCCCGTCTGGAGGCAGACCGTCAGGCTGCTCTGATGGCTAAAGAGGAGCTGGAACGCCTTGCTGAGTCCCAGGAGAAGAGTAAAGAGCAGCTGGTCAGTACACTCGTACTTTACAAAACACGAAGGACACTTCAGTCATCATGTTTGCTTAGATGTGACCTGGGCGCAGAACCAACCATCGAATTTGCCTCAATCGGTACTAGAGCTCACTTTCTAGAGCTCATGTTGAGAACAGACGAACATGACGCCAGTGGATGCTTCTTCATCTGTGACTGGAAAAATGAACTGTTTTGTGTTTCAGTGGTTTGTATCATTTAAGTCTAGCAAGCGCTGTATTTTCCGGACCATAAGGCGCACCGGATTATAAGGCGCATTCAGCGAACCAAAACAGTCGGAAAACTCACTTTATTTTAGAGTCTATATACTGTATTTTCTGCACCTTTTCATAGGGCGCAGTCTCAATTCCGTGGTCTATCTCTGTAATTAACCAACATATTATAAGACGCATGCTAAAACATACAGTAAAAAAGTGACAGCGGAAGCGAAACGGTTAGTTTCATCAATATAATTAAGCAAAATATTCATAAGCACACCTCTGCTGTTCCCTAACATACCTAACATCGGTGTTGCACCAATCAACCGGGCGGAGCGTTTACCGTAGTGCACTTAGCAAAGGCGCACAGCAGATTTTAGAACTCAGTCCACACACAAGGCAAGATAAGGTGCACCGTCTATTTTGGAGAAAATCTCAGTATTTTAAGTGCGACTTATAGTGCGGGAAATACGGCCTTCTGGGCAGATGCACATTGAACAGCAAAACCCTCCCTTGCAGTGTGAACTGCTACACTCGCATCGCCTGCGTTACACCTGCAGTCCTCAGGAAGTGCTCTGCTCTTCTGTCATTTCAGGCGGCAGAGCTGGCGGAGTACACGTCCAAGCTTGCCTTGCTGGAGGACGCCAAGAAACGCCAAGAACAAGATCTCCATCAGTGGCAGACTATGGTCAGTGTGAACACATTTTAATCTCTAGCGAGCATTAATGTATTACTTTTAAATACTCAGGCTTCAGGAGTTGCTGGTGCATATGTGTGTGTTCTTAATTCAGTTGAATGAATTCTTCTACACAGGCAAAGGAAGCTCAGGAAGACCTGCAGAGGACCAGAGATGAGCTGCACATGATGACGGTGCCCCCGCCTCCCCCCATGTACGACCACCTGGATGACAACAGCGACAGCGAGGAGAACAACAGCACGCACAGCGCCGAGCTGCCCGTCGACGCCATCAACGATCACCGCAACGAGGAGGACCGTCTGACCGAGGCCGAGAAGAACGAGCGCGTTCAGAAACAGCTGAAGGTGAGAGGGAGGGCGGGACAGGGCGGGCGGATTTGGTTTTGTAATGGTTTCAATTGGCTATCACCCTCCAGCCGTCAGTTCAATCAAACCGAGCGAGCCGAGGTGAATTTAGCTGAGCAGGTTTGGCGAGGTGGTGCTTTTATTTCCTGGTGCCAATGTGACACACCCAGTTTATAGGAGCTCTTCCCCCAGACTGAAGCGAGCTCCCTTTATCCGCGTGCCTTCCCCTCTGAAGTTTTGTGCGTCTGCTGCGTGTCAAAAACACCTGTATGTGCGACGCCCACCTCACCCTCCCTGTCTGCCCTCAGACCTTGACACAAGAGCTGGCCCAGGCGCGCGACGAGTCCAAGAACACCCAGAACGACCTCCTTCACAGCGAGAACATCAAGGCCGGCCGGGACAAATACAAGACCCTGCGACAGATCAGACAGGGCAACACGAAGCAGAGGATCGACGAGTTTGAAGCCATGTAAAGAAAAGAGAAGAAAAAAACAAAGAAGAATGCCTTCGACCTTCAGACAGCCAACCCTTTCTGACTGGTCACTCCGTCTCGCTATTTGACTGACGCACATTAACATGTGGTGACACACACTGGCAGCCACACATTAAACCAGAGTAGACAGACGTGCTCCCCTCATGAATGGTCCATCGGGGCTTTGCAAGAAATCTTAGTGCCAAAATCTATCTCTTCTAGTCTAGTCTTCTTAGCAGTTTAGACCTTATTTAAATGATCGCACATGAATTAGTCGAGTCACTACCAGAATAATTAGTCTTCTGATCCAGAGGAGTGATGAAGGAGGACTAGTCGCCAGTTTTTATTTTCTTTTAATTTCACCATGTGCGCATAGAGAGTGCAGTAAAAGTCCAGCTTTGCTTTTGATTGACAAATGGACAGTCTGTTGTTATAGCGACCACTCAGAAAGGGCAACACAGTGCAAGGAGGAAAATGTTATGTCATTTTTTTTTCCATTACATTTGAACTCCTATGTTTAGTATTGTGATACAGTAGCTTAAATTTCTCTATCAAAATGGATATTTATGTTGTATACGGGACACAAAAAAGGGTATTTTAGCTTGGTTTGTATATTTTTGCTATTCCTCTCTTCTAATTATACTGGAAACATTTAAAATTTTATATTTTGACCAAAATGATAGTCTTATGTTCCAGTATGATTTTCTTTAAATCATTAAGAGATTTAACTGTAAGTTATTGCTATATTTACTGTAGGACATATCAGCTGCATGCCATTGAATCATATTGGGTACTTTGACATCATGATGATGATGATGATGATGATGATGATGATGGTTATTATTATTATTATTATTATTATTATTATTATTATTATTATTATTATTATTATTATCATTATGCAGTTCACAGCATGCAGAGACATCTTGGATCCCTGGATGATAACAATTAGTTTTAATGTGTTTTTTTCTGCTCTCTTTTTACTGCCGTGTCACTGCTGGGTGAGGCGTACGCACTTGTGGCCTCTGGAGTGGCCTTTCTCTCTGTGCAGAAAGATGGAGTTCTGGGCTGGGCAGGAGTTAACCTGAGTGTTGAGGTCATTTTTACGTGGAAATTTTGCAGCTTGGTGGTAGCAGACTGATCCAGTCAGTGTCAAAACAGCATCTCATATTGTGTCACACATACACATCAACAAACACCATGGAAACAGCTCTGCTGGCCTTTGTATATGAGCAGGATTTTATAAGGAAGTATTCAATGTATTGACAATTAAAACTATTACTCGTCAGTTTGACTGTGAGTATTCATGTTCTTATTCATAAACTTTTATATACATTTGAAAGAGTGTATGTCAGACTGTTCTCAACATCCAAGGGATGGATCACCTTCAGATATATTCACGTTCCCCTCAGGATGAATGCCAGCAGCATTTGAAAAAGCCCACAATTTCAATAAATTAACACTTTTGCGGATGCGGCAGTTACATACTGGTCGTCATGGAAACACTGCAGATAAAAGCGGGTTAATAGAGAATACCAAGTCAGTGACATCAGTGGCTCTCCTACAGTTTTTCTCCCCCTTAGAAACCAGAGACTGAGCGTGTCTTTCACATGCTGCAAGCTTCCTCCAAGACTATAAAGGCTTCTTTGTACAGAAGGAAACATCCAAGAGCAGTCTGAAATCACTTCCTGCACTGCGACTCTCAAGTGTCTTTTCAAGGATTTAAATAACACAATAACCCCACTAATTCTGGGACTATAAACACTTAATACACAATTCTAACAAATTCTGCAACAAATCAGTATCTATCTAGAAAAAAAGTGGCTTTGTAATTTCTCAGCTCTATTTTAAGCATATTTATGTTCTTCATTTTGGTTTTATGAGCAACATTTTTAGTTCCTTCCCTGTCTTCCTGTGTGGACTGAAATCACAGACCATGAGGAAATGATCAGTGGCAGCTGTCAATCAATGGAGGATGATTTTACCTCTTTTTGTTCGGGATTTTCTTGTACTAGAGCCTCATCCAGGGCGGCACGGTGGTGTGGTGGTTAGCACTGTCGCCTCACAGCAAGAAGGCCCTGGGTTCGAATCGCGGTTGGGATGGAGGCTGGGGACTTTCTGTGTAGAGTTTGCATGTTCTCCCTGTGCCTGCGTGGGTTCTCTCCGGGTACTCCGGCTTCCTCCCACAGTCCAAAGACATGCATGATTGGGGTTAGGCTGATTGAATACTCTAAATTGCCCGTAGGTGTGAGAGAGAATGGTTGTTTGTCTCTGTGTTAGCCCTGCGATTGGCTGGCGACCAGTCCAGGGTGGACCCTGCCTCCGCCCGTTGCTCTGGGATAGGATCCAGTCCCCCCGCGACCCTCAGTGGAGGAACAAGCGGTAGAAAATGGATGGATGGATGGATAGAGCCTCATTCACATTTACATCAAATTTGCTTTTGCATTTCTTTCAGTTGTATTCGCTTTGCATTGAAGTGAAGTGAGCAGGAGGGGCGGTGATGTAGAGCCTATAGCCAGGGGTGTCGGAGTCCAGATCAGGGCCGTGATCCAGTCGAGTTTTCTGACCTACCAGGTGGAAATCTCAGTCTAACATGCCCAGGTGAAGGCCATGTTCCACCTGGGAGGACTGAAATCCAGGCCAGATTAAGATCCTTGAGGACTGGACTCAACCAGATATGTAAAATCCCCCAACACTGTAGTGGAGTACATAACAGACACATTACACCGTAACATGTATATACAATTTTCTATATAAGTATATAATTTTGTTTGTGCACACATTTCCACGTTCACACAATCTAAAGCCATTAACCTTCTGTGTGTATGCATTCACATGGTTGCACATGCAATACAACCCCCCCCCACACACACACACACATCTGGTCACCCTACACAAATACATTTTAATCATTATAAATGCATTTATATCTGTATGTTAACAGGAGGACATTGGACATAAACACAGAAACAAAAATATTTCATTTATTTATTGCTCATGTACTACACGCAAATAGAGAACAATGGAATATAATTATTGTAATTATAATATAATTAATTATAATATTAATTAATGAGATAAATAAAAGGAAGTCCTGGTTTTTCTGAATGGGATCTCTCCCGCTGAAGTGGGAGTTGTCTGAACGAGCTGTCCACCTCCATCCAGCATCACCTCACATCACCTAGCACCTAAGCAAAACACACATACTCAAATAATGGCATGAACACACACCCTTGCTTATTAAACACTTAAGACTCTTTTATGCATTCATTAACAGAAACACACCAGAGCACACAGAACACACCCCGTGCAAAACTACATTGGCGCATATTTACAGCCTGACACGCTAATGCGTTTGCAGACAGGAGGCGTTTGGCAATTTTGATGAAGGCCATCGATCTGCACCAAGCGGTTCAAAAATAAACGCTATACTGTCCCCTAGTGGTAATCTGCTATTACTTATTTTATTTAGCAATCCATTAATCAAAATAATCTGTTTATTCTCTACATATGTATATGCATTATGCATATTTGTTCCTCAAAGCTGAAATAAAAAAATCTTACTTTGGCTGATTCATATCAGTTCTCCTCAAACCTGCTCCAATCCACTGCTTTCTGGACATTCACTCTGGCGTGAGACAGGAAATCAGGAACAAAATAGGATAAAAAAAACAAAAACAACAAGAATTACTTTTTACTTTCTTAACCTTATAAGCAACTTTATAATATAGAATCAAAAATATTTTCTATTGCTTTAAACATAGAAATAATACAAGATGGAAGGTTTCTCTAGAAGCAGAAGTTTTGCCTCTTTCAATCCAATAACATTATTTTCATCTCATATAATAAATAAAGCTTCCTGTCGCCGTCACACCTTCGGACAGAGTGGGTACCAGTTGAAGCACTGGAAGCCATCGTCCTCAAACATCCATCCGTCCAGTGGGATGAGGACCTCACCGAGGAAGGTCTTCCGTTTCAGGGTCCTTGAGTGCCACACAGAGGCCTGGAGTCTTTTTCCAAACAACAGGTGGCGCTCTACGCGATACTGAGAAACACACATTAAGCTGTTTAGAACACAAAGAGCAGAGGGTTAAAAGCAATAAAAGTTGGGGGGGGGGGTACCTTTAAAACCTCGTTGAAAATGGGATCTGTGGTGTGTCTCTTCACGGCTGTCTTCAGTTTGCTGCTCTTCTCCGGGAGCACGCACAGTTTGACATACCTGAGAAAAGACGGAGGACGCTGAAGGTCAAGCGGCAAGGGCAAGGGAGCGCGCTGTGCATGGCGGCATGCTCACGGGTCACACTTCTTCTTCCTGGTGTCCCCGTAGCTCAGATTTCTGCCAGCACCCACCGTGACCTCCAGGCAGGATGTGTCTGCATTGTAATTGAGGGAAAGCTCCAGTTCTCCCATCACGCTGACGCTCTCAAAGACACCACAGTCTGTGCTGGTGCTGCTGTTGCTGCCCTGAGGCGGAGGGAAGGGGTGGTGGGTGGGAGGGTGGTGGTGGGGGGGGTCAAACACAGGGCCATTTTACATTTACAAAGGCTCCAGATCATGACGCCTGGAGCGCGCAGTGATGTTCATGCGTGGGCTTCACCCCAGGGGCTCAGGGTGTATGGTGGTGTTTAATACAATTATCTTCTTACCCGCTTCCCTCCGGAATACTCAGAACCAAAGGAAGTCTCTTCTTCTGCCCCAGTGGATGATTCTTCCTGGTCGCTGTCTTTGTTTTTTTTAAACAGGTTTGGCAAGCTGGGAGCATGGAAGAGCTGGATGATCAGCAGCAGACTGGTTATTCTCCCCCAGTTCACCATCCTTATGGGCGTTTTGTTTCAGCCGGTACTCACGTGGCTGGATTTGTTGATTTCGGTGTCGGACAGGCTCTTCTGTGTGCAGTACTGAAAATGGGACGTTTTGTGTTTGCCGCCGACGCTCAGCAGATCTCCTCTCACGTCGTTCTGCGAGGTGGACATCTCTGTATCGAGAAAGCAGAAGGCAAAACTTCATGGTTGGGGGGGGCGTACAGTTCGGTTTAAAAGAGTAATCTGTCTTCATCATCTTGCATGTGCAATTTCTGCTGAAGCAATTAGGATGATGAGATTGCTGCTTCCTTAGTGGTTAGTGCATGTATGTATGTGTGTGTGTGTGTGTGTGTGTGTGTGTGTGTGTGTGTGTGTGTGTGTGTGAGAGAAAGGCAGAGAGATATTGACATCTTAAATCTAATCTCAAAAGGTTGCACAACTCCACTGACAAAGACAAACTTACTCTTCATATGACTTGTGAAAGTCTCCATCAGATCCTCTACAGATTTGGTGAAAGGCTTTGAGTTTTTAAATTCCTGCGGATCAGAACATTCGTTGGCACCGAGGTTCCACTTTTAACACCCATACTGAAGGCCGAACACTGGAAACTTGGGTGCGCCTTACCCCCAGTCTGCTCAGGAACTGGTGGTCCAGGTGGGGTGGAGGAGTGGGAGGTATGACTGATATGTGGCTGCTGAAAAACGAGTGAGAGAAAAGAAGATTTTCCGGTGTGCTTGCTACTCAGACGCGTGTCGCAAGGAGCCTTTAAGAATGGCCGCGAACGCTCTGAAGCGCACCTCTGAACGCTGCACGCCTGTAGCAGCTTCTCTCCGGCCGTCTCGTATTTGTCTGAGAAAAAAAAAAAAAAAAAAAAAAAAAACGAACAGAATGAATGTCGCTTTACGCACGTACACTCGGGAACGCGATGATTCACCGTGCAGATTCAACCGGACAAGAGTGCAAACAGGTCAGATCCTCCATATTTTATCGCTCAGCGGAAAACATGAATAATGCATCCAGGATTTAAAAATATCAGGCATGTCAACAAACCTGTGGTGCCTGGAAATTTGTTGGCCCTCAGCTCGATGAACCAGTCTCCTGACCTGAACTTCACCTCTCTGAGAGGAAAGACAAAAAACAGAAGACATCCTTAATATTTATCCACACTCAGTTAAAAACAAAAAAAGGTTGTCCTTCTTTACCGTGTGCCCACTTCTTCCAGCAGTTTTACTTTTTGCACATTTAGCACGCAGAACGTGAAAGTCACACTCGTGTGATTTTGAAGTGCTTTCATTTTCTGTAGCTGGTGTGGAAGTTCTCATGACATCATGGCGCGTTCTGGAGCCCGCGGCGCCCCCTTTTCACAACACCGGCGAGTCGAGGACGCGGCTAACCTGTAGGCGTGGCAGACCGTGCACCTCCAGTCCTCCGCTCCCGTGCCCACGCGGCACCTGCTGCAGATCCGGTGGCTGCATCCGTGGCACACGGCGCCCGCGTTCCAGAACTTTCCCAGCGGCCTCTGGCAGCGGGCGCACGTCCGCTCCCCGTACTGCCGGGCGTAGCTCTTTGCGCCTCTCCTTCGAAGCTCCTGGAGGTCGTGCTTCATCCTCCTGGGGACGACGACGGATGTTCTTTAAACCGAGCCGAGGGGAAAAGTTCGACCCCTCGAGGGGGTGGAAGGGAGCCTCACCTTATCCTGCTCTCCTCGATGGTGCGCAGCTGCTTGTCTCTTCTGAGGACCTCCAGGACTCTTTCTCTCTCCTGAGCTTGAAGCAAACCTAAATCCATCTCGGGAGAAGAGCCGCGGGCGCTCTCCTCTCTCAGCCTCTCCTCTCTCTGCTCCTGCGTCGCCTCTTAAAACCCCCACCCCCTCCGACAGGCCCGGGGATCCTCCTCTTTGAGAAGACAGAGAGATAGTAAGGGTTATTTTTAAAGGGCGGCGATCCCCTGGTCTCCTGACGCCGATCTCCGTCCACGTCAGAGCACTTCCAGAAAGCCCCCCCCCACCCTTGTTTGAATATTGATGCAGAGAAGTCGGGACGGTGACGCAGATATCAGTCAGCAAGAACCTCACCACACAGGATCTGATGAGATGTGAAACTAAGGCCCGCCGTTGATTCGCTGCGGCTGCCGCGCGTCCCCGTCCCCCGTCCTCCCCTCCCCTCCCCTCCCCCCCTCCCCCCCCCCCCCCACGGCCACCGCTCCCCGATCCCTCGCTGGCAGGAGGAGCAGTGATGCTTCACTGATGGCGCAACAAACTAAAGGCCAAGCCTTGCATTATTGATGGCACACGGTATGAGACGCGTCCTTCTTTTTTGTCTGCTGGTCAGTGAGTCTGCCCCCCCCCCCGCCCCCCGCATCCTTGTGAGTTTTGACCCTTTGAGCAGCAGTTTTTTCGTTTTTTTGCAGCTTGAGGACACTTGCGCGGTTGTTCTCTGAATGAGGGGTTTGCTGTTTCCAGTGGAGTGCGAAGGTTCCAAAAACAGGCACTGGTCCGGGGGTGGGGGCGGTGGCGGTGGTGGTGGTGGCGGTGGTGGTGGTGGGGGGGGCCTTGGCGTGATCAGCTTGGTGGGACTCAGTTCACATTTCTAAAGAGCACCGGTGTGATTCAGGTCAGTTCAGTAATGAGTGTGAGCTCACATCGGAGAAGAGTGGGGTGAGCCCACCCCAGCAGTGACAGTAAAGGACATGGGAGCGGAGGTGAGGGCACCAAATATGGAAGCGTAGAAAAAAAAAAAAAGAACGGCTCACATGGTCTCTTCTTGGAAGTCCTCTGTGATGCAGACCCATCACCACAACAGCTCGCTTGACAACAAACCACAAACTACACAGCAGAAGCTCTGACGACATGAAACTCGGGTTAATACAACGAAACCAGTCCATTTAAACTCAAATGTCATGGTGGAACTTGGTGAACTGAGATGCGACCCAACGTTCACCGACACGCCCTAGAAAAAGCCACAGAGCCTTTCTGCAGCAGCAGCAGCAGCGGCGGCGGCGAGGGTGCAGAGACGACGGCAGAGATCTTACCTCAGGTTTGCAGCACAGCTGGAGTGGTCCACCAGAGGAAGTAGCAGAGGTTATATACAGGAGGAAACGTGAGCGCTCGGTTTCCTCTCTTTCTGCTTCAATGTTGTGCAACCTAGGGACGGCCCACGATGTCAAAAGAAATTAAAAAAAAAAAAAAAAGTAAAGAAAGAAAGAGAAAATCACACCTCAGAATGAAAATGAAAGGTGCTCGTGAATGGAAAATTAACACGTGGAGGACAAGTTTGCTCTGCGTGAGAAAACGTGAGATAAAAAAAAGTGAGCAAAAGATGAGAGGTTTGAATGCAAGCAGAAGCACGGCGAAGTTGTGATGAAACAGCCCAGAAACCTCTTCCACCCATCAATCTTTTATTTCAGTCCTGATAAAGTTTCCCATTTGAGAAAACAGTGCAGCTGCTCAGCAGATGTGTCTTTGGTTCCAAAAAAGATTTTTAACAACATGGAAAAACTGACAGAATCAGAATGATACACATGTATGTGTATCATATGCTATATCATATGTATACACATATGTGTACATATATATATAAAAATTACAAAAAAGGCTGGGCCGGAAGTGTGTTTGAACACAGGGAAGGTTTCCAGACAGGGTCTCTGTGGACGGAGTCCTGATGGACAGAATCAACATGGCTTCCCCGGGACATCATGGCTTCATTCATTGCTACTGGTTTTGTGGACTGTGTATAAAAGTCTTGAGCTCTAGCGTCTCCGCCACCGATAGCCTGTCGTGGTAGAAGCTCAGTCCAGTCAGGATCTCGATATCTCGTACCCGGGCCACATGGAGCTGCAGCCAGTCCTCCACCCATGTCAGGTCTGACCCAGTCTGAGGAGTGAAAAGTTTAAAAAAAAGAAAAATAAATAAATAGATAAATAAATAAAAGTGATGCCCGGAACGATCGTGATTTCCAGTTTGGGACGTGTCACTCACGGCGCAGCTCTCCGTGGTGTCGGGTCTGTGAGGTAGGACGAAGGATCGGGCCTGCAGGGGACCCACACAGTCAACGGGGCTGAAGCTCGAGTCCCTGCAGCTGGTCAGGATCATGAAGAAATGCGTGGGCGAGCCTGAGGTCCCATTACTGGAGGACAAAGAAGCAAGATCAGGAACTGGAGCCCTCACGGACCCCTCGGATTAAAAAAAAAAAAAATAAATTTTCCACTTGTTAATAAATATAAAGGCGGGACAGTGGTGCAATGAAAGAGTGGGCTTTTGGACTGAATGGTGCGTAAAGCGCCTTTCCCCACCAACTTTTCCAGAAAGTTTTATTTCCAGGAATTCATCCACCAGTGCAAACTGGTAATCTGTGTGGTTCCGCCACACGTCAAAGTTCCTGAAAACGTATTCAAGCCGGGCTGATGACATGACTTGCTTAAGGTCCTACAACTTTTCATACAAGTTGAGCTGTCACAGTCAAAGATGTCAGATGAACAGTGGTGAAAATCTTCAGCTCTTCAGCGCACATCTGAAAAGTCCCGGCGATTTTCCCGGGTAACTTTTGGTGGAAAGTCTTTCAGAGGAGCGGACAAAGGAAAAAAGGTCCTGCTGTGGGTAAGGAGCTTAAAACCAGCAGAAAAAAGGAAACAGAAGCTTCTCCATGAACACTGACACTTGAGCAGCTGATGGAGAAATAGATTTCCTATGATGAACACTTACACAGGAAGTGAATTGGTTCTGGTATTGCAAAAGAAAGTCCTCAAATGTGATGGCAAATGATAAATTTGATTTCAAACAAACTTGAAACCCTACCCCGAGCTTGGCCCGAGATCATCAACATTTCCGTCAAAGTTTCTATCGAATATGGGCCCGCTCATGATGTTCACGCCGTTCAGCTGTTGTGAATACTTTGGGAGGAGAACTTTGTGTATGTGGCTCCAAATATCTGCGGAAATCACAACACAAAGAACAGGAATCCTCAAAAAAAACAAGCAGTGAATCATACATGGTGACCACGGAGAACATAAATTCACTCTAGATCATTGTCAGCCGCAGCCTTTGAAAACGTACTGCACATGCTTGATAACATGCATCCGTTTATTTTTAAGATAGTGTCGATATTGCCATTTATTGAAATTGTGCTTGAATTGCTTTTTCTTTTTCCAATATTTTTTGAAATCTCAACCCCTGTTACCCAAGCTCCTCGCTGTAAGTGCCAGATTGTGCCACCACGGGGCAGCATCGGTAAAGTAATGCGAATTAGAAGGAACGCTTCTGGGGGGGATTTTCTCTTCACGGGACCCTCAAGTCAGAGTTTCCATTCGCAGTCTGGGTGGCCCTTTTAGAAATCCAATTGTATTTGTGCTTTTTTTTTAAAAAAAAAGTGATTAAACCTCTCCACCACACACGCTACAACAAATGACGAAATGTTTCCGGACGCCCACATGCTGTATGCTGCTGTGTGGTTCACTTCAGAATTACATAATGAATAGCTTCAGTCGAATGTCTCCTTGACCATGTTTTATTCTAACTTCATTATCTTTAATGCTGTACAGCAGCAGGGCAAAGTCTAAAAAAAAGTCCACTGACAGCAAAATCAGACCCGTTTCATCACACTGGATTATTTATTTTTTACTGATTGTGCTGCAGAAATACAACAAATGAAGTATCAGACTCACCTTTGAATGCAGTGAACATTGGTGCTACATTGGTTGTGATCTGAGAGTCTGTTTGAGGCCCTAGGATGCTCAGATCTAAACAGAGACAGTGACAAATCAGCAATTCTATAACACCTTTAAAATATGGGTGCATATTTTTTATTTCTATTTGACGTATTAATTCCTGTTGTGTATTTTTTTGTTTCAGAAAACAGAAGAATCCAGAATACATGTGAATCCAGTTGACAGGAAGTGGGACACTTTTTAGTGTCACACACTCAACGTGTGTGGGTGCATTTTTACATCTGAATGCACCTCTACAACATGTCAAGTTGAATTCAACACCCAGCTGAGGACAGCATGTCCTCCCTGACACTCTCTCTCTCTCTCTCTCTCACACACACACACACACACACACACACACACACACACACACACACACACACACTCACTGGGGGGGTGCAGCAGGCCATAGGACTGACACAGCTGGCCGGTGGCTGCTGGAACTCGCACGTCAGCACGAACACACGCCGCCGACCCATGGCCCGGGGGTTGGACTCTGGTCTGAGAGAAATTATCAGTGAGTGGGGACATCGGGTGTATGATTGTTGGGTTTGATTTTGCGCCCCCATCCTTTGTTTGCAGATGTTTCTAAGCAACGAGGGCTCAACACTATTTGTTCACTTTCAGGTTTGCGCAGCAGCATGAAGCACGCTAAATGAAATGTAAATAAGTGGACAGATGTTCAACACACATTAACCATAACACTCATGTTTAAAATGTCAGCATGTTAATATTTCCAACTGAGCAAGTCAATCCTGGTCTAAAAGAAGCAGGATATGTTCACATGGAGAACCGTTTTTAAAAAAAAAAAAATCAAAAAATCCTCTTTGAGGCCGAATTACTGAAAACCATCCATCATTGTGATCCACAGCTGTGACCCAAAACTGCTTCAGTGACTCCGGTATGGAGATTTTCTCAGTCAATATCCACGCTGAACTCACGTGAATGATGTGCTCTGCGCCGACACACCCATATAGACTTCATAGATTGATGCAGAGCGCAGGCGTCACCCACTGAAATGCTTATTATGATTATGGATCTGTAATATTATGGATCTGTAAAGGTACATACACAATATAACACCCTGCGCACTTCTTGACATGATACCATTAATATGAGAGGACAATAAGCACCGGTAAAAAGAAATCTGCTGGTTAATGATTATATTTTTGGTTACATAGACAACAGCCTGGCGTGCCAGAACAGAAACGTCAGCATGCTTGGTTTGATTGTGAAAGACTCCATATAAAGCAAACTTCAAGGCAGCTTTGAGTTTCTCGCTTGAAGACAGATGCACGCCCCCAGATGTTCCATCATTCAGACAGTAAAGAACAACAGTGGGTACTCTCCCAGGGGCGAGCGCTCTCTCCCGAGGTCATCATTCACACTAAAACTCAACCACACCACGAGACAGACCGGCGTTGGAGTTGCCCAGAGGAGCCGTTCAAGAACCCAAACACTCTCTCGCGCGCACCCGCCAAACGGCAGAGCTCACCACTGGCTGGATGGTGTAGGACACCCAGAGGGGCATGAGGCGGTCGTGGCTGTAGCCGTTGAGGTAGTCGGAGTGATGGAGGAGACAAAAAGGTGGCCCCGGCCTGGAGGACCCGGGGGACGCCGAAAGGATGGTGGAGGCGTTGGAGCTTGACTTTAGTGCCTGGAGGAAAGACAACGCTGATCCTAACGAGTCAAGACATCACGAGCGCCGATAAAAAAAAAAGAAGAAAAGAATGAAGCCTACTTTCATTAGTGCGCATCAGATGTTCGTTCAGTTCAGCCTCCTGAAAGGAAATCATCACCGTTAGCCCGCTTGTGAGGACTGCCGCGACATCATTCGCAGCCGTACCGTTTGCTGGGTCTGGAACGTGCAGGCGCACGGTGGATGGGCAGCCGGGAGAGAGGAGGAGGCCTCGCACTGGATGCTGTGCGACAGCTGCGCCGGGTGCACGGGCAAGTGCACGGGACGCGTCAGGAGGCGATTCAGACTTCCGTGGGAGCCGTTGTTTGGAGCAGGACGGATCCCGAGGAGATCTGAAGGCAGGGAAGGAGAAAGGCAACGCAACGTCAGCGGTCTGTTTCTTGGACCGCGCGAGGTTTCGCAAAGACCAGGCGTGAGGTTTTTCTTCCTCCTTCTGACTTCCAAATGTGCCGGCATCTGAGGACACAACCGACTTTATTGGAGGACGTTTCTTGACAAAGACTTGGGTGACGCAAAATCATCCGTTGCGCTTTTAACTGAAGTTTGTTTCCAGCTGCCTATAATTTCCTACAAGCTTCCAGCTCCCTGCACCCGTTTCCTCTTCTGAAACACGTGATAGCATCTTTTAGAAAAATGTGACCAGTGCAATGGAAAAAAAAACAAAAAAAACATTGCCAAGAAATATTTATTTCCATTTAAAGAGAAGTACGGAGTAACTGGAAAACTAACCATGAAGAACAATTCTATTTTAATTTTAATGCGGAGTGATGCCTCGGGCCTGCGGTTGCCTGGCAACCGGTCAAAATTTCACATCTATCTCATCCCACAACGTGACCATCAAAGTCAAATCACAATGGAGCTATAACTAGAGTCAGATTAAGTGCATGCGCACAGGGACTTACCACACATGAGGTTGTATATTTCAATGTTTTCGAAGGGCTCCACAACAGTGCGGAACTTAAATCCTGGACCGTGGCCAACAAAGATCGCCTGCAGAAAAGTGACATTTGTTCCTTCATTCATTTATTGGGTGACTATTTGAGCTACAACACAGGCCACTCAGCTTTAACTGAGGCACCAAAACCCACACAAGCTACACAAAGAGCTAAAATAAACCAGTGAGTAGAATGACCTCACATAACCTTGGAAACAGGCCATCTGGGCGGGCTTTACACATGTGCAGGGGAGAAAAGTGTGTATTTCAGGCGCTGGCGGCTCTCTTCTACTGCCGTGTGTCGGCAGAGCGAAAGCCATTTGCGGGACTGTTTAGCTTTCTTTCAACTCAACCTTGTAAGCCAATTATACTCATTTAAATTCCAGTGTAAACCACGTCTCGGAACAAAAACACACACATTATGATGACTAACTTAAACGTGGCAGACAGAAACAAACTCCACACAGCAAATTTAATTGGATGCTTCAGAGCAACATTTAGAGCCCCAAACACACGGTTGTCATTGTTTTTTCTCTTCCAAAGTGGTAAAGTTGCGAAACACACCTATCTGAAAAATAATGCCTTTCATACATTCAACCTTTTCGTAATTTTAGATAATGATGTCTAGTGGTGAACTCCACTCCTCGGCCTCTGACCTGCATGTTGGTGAAGAGATTATCAGAGCCGTGGAATCCACCGGTGCAGTACTTGACTTCCTTGCGGTCGCTGTCACGACAGAGGCAGAAGAAGGATTACCCAGGAAGCCAAAGTAAACACCGACTTGGGGAGCAATGCAGCTCCATTAATCCTACTGAATTCCAGGGTGAGGAAAGCTGAACTCCGCGCAACCTTAACGCTGAGTCATTCCAGGAAGTTTCCCCCCCGTTCTCTCCAACTTGGGGAGAACGGGGGGGAAACGTTCGTCGAGGAGCGCTGCACCGCTGCTCTCATTACCCAATTCACCCAAACACAAATCCGGCTTTTAACCTGATTTCACATCTTGTCCCAACCCCTCCAGTCACGGCCGATTCACCTGAAGGGAATCGGCTTCTGATTTCTTTACGCGTGGGTGCACGGGCGGAGGGGACTCACAGCGCGGCCTGCCAGCCGCTCTTCATGTACAGGTGTCCTCTCTCGATGCGGTCGTTGCGGGCGAAGTGCAGCCTCTTGGGGAGGTTTTCTTTCAGGTACGGCGTCATCGCCTGGTTAGCGGTCCTGCACTTCAGAACAACACACGGCAGACGGGAGTCAGGGACAGAGGGCTTCGGGAAGATCCTCTCTCATTCCCCCCGCATGAATGCATGAATTCCCGTTTGGAATAAGTTGGCATACCGACAGGTTGGTCACCAGGCCCTCGTAGTCGACTGGGGGGGGGAAGAAAAAGAGGTCACAAATAAAACGCACGCCCGGCGACGCCGCGCACCGTAAGGGGGAACTCACATGAGAAGAAATTATCGGGGAGGTTTGTGGGTCTGATGCGAGCAGCGGGGCCCTGGATGACCCCGAAGTCGCCCGTGTGGTTCAGGTAGTTTGCCACAAACACGCCCCTTTCACACGAAGCCTCCTCCATACCTGCCACACAAAAGAGCCCGAATGTGAATCCCCTTTCGGCGTGAGCCTGCGGGAGAAGGCCGCGCGTCGCGGCGGTCTCACCGTGGTCCGACACGACGATGAGGTTGGCGCAGTGCAGCAGGCCTCTCTCGATCAGCCCGTCCATCAGGATTCCCAGAATTCCGTCGACTCGCACCAAAGCCTCGACCACCTGAAGGCACAGCGGCGGCTGCCGACATCACTTTGCGGCTGTTGACCCCGCGCGTCGTGCTTGAATTCAGGTTGAACCGTAACCCCCCCCCAACCCCCCTTGCTCTGCAGCTCCTCCCCCAAAATGAACGACGAGGTCACATCCAACATCCACAGTATCAAAAGTAGGTCTGACCTCGTTGCTCGCTGGCCCGTATCGATGTCCCGACGCGTCGGGTTCCTCCAGGTACAGGGTGAAAAAGTCAGGTCTGAAACAACAGTTGCCATGACGACCAGGAACACGGCACCCTCCAGAATCGACGACGGACCCGGTTTACCTTTCTGCTTCGGGTAAAGCGAGCCAGTCGAAGAGCGTCGTCACTCTGTCCTCGAAGGGAATGCTCCTGTGAACAGACGGACCGTGACGGAGCGCCCGCCACCAGGCTCCTCTTTGAGGCTGCGCACGGGGCCGCCTTTACCTGTCGTACTTCTTGTACAGGTTCGGAAAGGTACCGTTGATGGCCACATCTGACCCGGGCCAGAAGAAGGTCCCCGTCTTCAGTTTGTGGCGCATGGCAGTCACCCAGACCTGACGAAAGGCAGTAAGACTGTTTCTCACATGCTTGACGCCCCTAAACGCCGTTTAATAATCACCCCCATGTTAACTTGCAGCTTGAGCTGCTTTCATTTGAAACCGAAGGATTAGAACCCTGGGTCATGCTGGACACATGAGCGGGTAAGGATGTGGAGTCATTGTGAAGGTGTCACATGCTCCTAAATTCAGCAGGGATTAATCGATCACAATAAATGAGTCCCAAGATGAGTGAAGGAAATCTAACACTGTTTTTACATTAAATCGGTATCTGATCGTCTGGAGCAGCAGGGCTTCATTACATCGATTCATTAGGAGAAGCTGCATTGAATCACGCTATTCGGGACAGAGGTGCTGTCCATGCACGCTCTGATTGAGTGAGCTTCCTGTCACAAGGATGAAGGATGAGATTTAGGAAGCGCTGCCTGTTGTTTATACCGGGAAAACCTGTATTTCAGTAAAGGCAGAATCAAAGAGGCTGCCCGATCTGTCAATGGCCGGAGTTTGACAGAACAATTCCAGGAAAATGCCCCATATGTGTCACAAACATTCCGTCTCCTGACCCGGGAACAGTACCTTGACCAATTCAAGGCATGGGAATTTCTGGTTTAAATATTAATACTGTAACAGGACATTTACACGCACGCATTCCTTCACTTACTGGCTCTCCTTGGTACCACTTGGAGTTGAACTTCTCCTCAGTTTTCAAGCTGAAGAAAGCGTTCCGGGACACATCGTACATCTTGTTGTCCACGATTCCGTGAGACTCAGGATACAGACCCTGCAGCAGATGAGGATAATAAAGTACAGTCAACACCAGCTGCTTTTGGCTGCAGGGACACCATTGTATCCCAAATATTGGAGTAACCACAGAAATGTCTGCGTGCGATTTCAGCCCAGCGAAGGAAGCCTCTGCCAGCGTTGCGGTGGTGCTTCAAAATAAATCTCAATACTACTGTGAATCACAGGGAAAAAACCTCAAATGACACTACTAGCAGCATGCTGCAATTACTTAAGTACTACTGTGAAGAAGAATCACTTAGGGCGTAAAAATGAACAGTGACGATATTCAATTTTCACATAAGGGGCAAAAATAGCTTTGTGCCACTCAAACTATCCGATTCACTGGCTAATTAACCTTAAATGCTGCACAAATATGAATGACCAAACAAACACAATATAAATGCAACAGGGGCCCGATGGCAGTTGAGTTGCTCCACAACATGCTTCTGCTTTCTGGTCTGTTGCACACATGGATTCCAGGTCCACTTGCCAAACCCCCCAGCATTTCAGCTGGGGGGTTTGGCATATTTAGCCTATCAGTGGGTTCATTTTGTTCAATTTGTACATAGTTTACTGCAATTGTTGCAGCAGGCCAAATGCATCAATCCTGAGGATGTCTGATCTAAAAGGACATGCCTTTGACTTGTAATCAAGTACTTTTCCCTGCTGTATTCAACTACATCCCATTTTGTGCAGCTCCACTCACAGTGACGATGGTGTAGTGGTTGGGGAAGGTCTTTGTAGGATAGACGGGCCTCATGTGTGCTGTGGTGGTTCCAGCCTTTCCTGCAACAGAGCACTTTGTCAGCCACACGGCGATCCGCCCAAGCACGCGGCGAGCTGGGGAATCCACTCCCTGGCTGACTTACGCAGCTTCGTCATGACGGGAAGGTGGCCGCCGTGCTCTTTCAGGTATTCCGCCCGGAAGCCGTCCAAAGACAACAAGATGAGTGGAGGTTTGGAGAAGCTGCAAAAGATGAGCACAGCAGGGAGAAGAAAGTGAAATGTCTGGCATTAGGATGCTTCACTCTCGGGGAGCTCTTAGCCGTGCATCTATATAACCTGCAGTTAACATGTTGTCTTCTTGATTCTTAGGAGCTCACCCATCTTTGTTCCACAGTGTCAAAGGACAAACTGTAACACTGCCCTCTAGTTCTACTTCTTTGCATAAAAGCTATCAATGTAAATAACAATACAGATACTTTTGAGAATGATTCAAAAACACCTAAAAGAAAAACAAATAGATGATAAACAAACAGGGGGAAGAACTGACTATGTGTCAAGGACACTCTCAAACTAAACACAGCTTTATTTATAGTCATAACTTTTCTTTTCCACAGTTTCCAGCTTCTGTCTGGTTACACCCTCATCAGCCCACACACACAGACACACACAGACACACACACTCATCCTTAGGATGGTTAGTCTGGTTCTGCATAGATGGTGGCTTTTCACCTATTCACACTTCTTAAAATGAGTCTAATTTTAAGTGTTGTTTCTATCTGTTGTAACCGCCTCACATCTGACTTTACAGGTGTGAAAACAAAAATATCGTGTTACCCTGACGGACACCGTGGCTCCTGAATATCTTCATCTGTCTGCCGCAGCCAGAGCTCTCCTCCTGAGGAAGAGATAAGGCCTTTTAGCGGGAAAACACTTGTTAATGTGACAGTAACACAAAACAAAAAAGAAAAATTGGTGAAAATCGGAACTTTGGAAACAAAAAGACAGGGAAACAAAACAAAGAAGTAAAAATACAGCGCGTAAGAAGGGAAGCGCAGATTACCAAGGAGCGTTTGGGTGTTTTTCTGTCCCAGTTTTAAAGAAAGAAATACAAGCAAGGTGTAGATAAATCAGAGTCTGCCTCACCGAGCGGATACTCGCTATCCTAACATGTGATTGTGTTCTCTTGGGTGTGTTTGGAAATTCATTTTCATGGTCACAGGATGAGACATTTCCATGTACATTTTTGTCAAACCAAGCACAGCAGGGTGGAGGGGTGGTGTACAGACCACCCCTCCACCCTGCCCCTCTATGTCAGACACCGGGACGCTCCGTCTCCAGGGAACAGCTGTAGGTTGGACTTCAGGAGGGGAAAAAAAGTGTCTTTTTTATTCAACAGTTATTTGTCTTTCCCTCCATCTGCCATCCGAAGGCCGTGCTGCAACAGCGGCCTGGTGAAAAATGTGAAAGTTGCAAAGTCGCATCAAAACGAGAGAAAGTGCGGGTTTGTGAGTCACGGTGGCGGGGGGCGGGGTTACCCCATTTGGCCTTTGGTGTTAGCCTGCCATGAATTGAAGTGGAACGCCGCAGCGGAGAGAGAAGCCCCACCCATCCCGGGGACAGTTCCCCCTGTGGTCAGACCCACCGCTGCCCCCCGAAATGGAAGAGGTGGGTTCCTGCACAAAGAGCACAGTGACGCCGCTGCCCACGTCTCCGGGGGCCAGGCTGGGAAGCGCGCCAACCCTCGGGTGAACATTCCTGTGTCACTCAAACGCGTGCTTGTGACGCGGGCTCGGAGTGGCGGGGCCCGCGGCCCCGAACGCGAGCCCGACAGAAAAATACCCCACGAGCCGATGATACGCCGGCGTTAACGCTCGTCCGCCCGGCCCCGGACGGGCAACACGAGCCCGAGCTCCTGCGGACTTTCCGGACGCTCTGCAGCGGAGCTCTCTCGCGAGGACCGGGCCCTTTAGGTTGGCCCCGCTTTATTCGCGGCCTCGCGGCGGCGGGGACGCGGATTCCTCGATTGTTCGGTAGTTTCGCGTTTTCATGGAGCTGAAACCTCCGAGTGTAACCTGAGAGGACGGCTATTCCTGTCGGTGCGCTGCAGACAGAGGGAGCGTTCTCTGAGAGCACCAAACATGGAACAGGGATTACAAAATGTTTACTCTTTCCTGGACCATCCCTTAATTTATCTTGACTATTAAAACCTGGTTATATTTATTTACTTTGGGCCGGTGGGAGGTACAGGGTTCTGAGTTCAGCGTGAACGACAGTTAATCACCGACGTTTTCACCTTCGCTGTCTGATAAAGCTTTGCAAGTCTCCGCTGCCAAAAGATTGGGCGGCGCACGCATGCACATGGGAATGTTTGCCCGCACTCACTTGTTTCAGCGCGGCCCCTCGACGTCGAAAACACCGCGGCCAGGACGACGGCCAGTGTCAACAAGAGCACCACCTGGAAGGCAGAAAGGCAAACGTCAGGGCCAGCAGAGATGCTGAGAGCGGTTCCCTTCGGACTGAAGCACACAGGCCTTTTCGGGAGACACTCCCTAAGTCCAGGGGAATTCCAACGCGTGCACTTTACAAAGAGATTCTGAAGCCCAGTTTCTGACAATCTTCAAACACATCAAGGAAAACAAGGGGCAAGGGGCTGATTCCTAAAGGGTTACACTATTATGCCAGCACGTCCTCATGTTGACTCTTTGCTGGCCTTTGCGATCCTAAGCTGAAGTTTTCTTTATTCTAGATGTAATGAAAAGCTGCTGTATTTCAAAATTCCCTGACCACCATCTCCAACGGTCCCAGTGTTGGTTTTGGTGCTCTATAATTAAAAAGTCAAAGGGGGGTGTGGGCCCAGCTCTGCAGGCTGCATGCTCCTGCAGCCCCGACTTATCTGGATGTAATTAGAGGGGTGTTTCAGCGGAGCAGGACTCACTTTAGCTCAGCGAAAAGGCTACTTACCTCTCTTATCATTACTGCTTCTTTCCCTACGGTGCCTACACCAGACGCACGAAGGTAATCTGGCTGATTTAAACACCGAGGAGTCAGAAGCCTGACGATTAAGCGATGGCTTGTTGCGCCGCCTCATAAAATGATGACATGTCATTTAAGTTCCAGGATCCGTTTGTTTTATTCCTGGAATTCTGATACGTCGCATTTAGCTTCTGAGCGTGGCACCAAGGCTCAAGGCAAAAAAAAAGGAAAATAAAATCTCAGCAAAAACTCTCACCATCAAAAGAACTAAAAGATTCACCCCCGCCTGCTCCTGCGATCCCTCTCATCCGCCGCAAAAGATGTGGCTAGATAATAGGGCTTCATTTGTGGGCAGAAGGACTCTTTGAAAGGTTTTGTTTGTGGAAAATCCCATGCCTAAGTGTTTAATTTAGTCTAATTTACAGACAGTAACGCCTTGAGAGCAGTGAAAAAACGCACATTAACGGTATATGGGGGTCTGTCTGGCTGCACTGAGAAACAGCTGCACTGGAGGAGAGGAACAGAAAAACTGACTGGGGCCTGCCTCTTAAACACACCTGAAGCTACACTGTCTGAAAGTCTATCAACCCCATGTATCATTAGTAATCATAAAGCTTTTGTCTCCCCACCCAAGATTTTGCAAGACCAAACCTGCAACGCTGCAGGTCAAGATGGGCCAATATCACGATTACACACGGCATTTTTTCCCATTGTACTCATGCGTTCAATGTGGAAATCGAAATCTGTGTCCTGTTTGTAATACGTGACCTCACCGTGAGAGCAACCACCATTTAACCGTGACGGCTCCTCGAGCGGCTCATCCTCAGCTCCACAGACTCTCCTGACTGTGTCTGGTGCCTGTGTCTTTGCACCTGAGTTGCAACAGTTTGTTTCCCCTTTACACCTACATCACGGCCGACCTTCTTTGTCCTTTGATGCTGCTGGACGCGGACCTAATTCTACGCCGTGAAATAGGTCTTTTTTCCTGTTTTTTTAACTTTCTTTTTTCCATGTAATTACAGTGAGACACAATCCAATTTTGCTTTAGTGAACAAATACATTCACATTTTTTTTAAATATGAAAAAAACACCATGGCTGGATCCAACTCCTGATGGTTCATTTCCAGTACTACTAGGACAGGTCTATAAATTCTATGACACCACACACAGAGACCCTCTGTATTAGGAGCCCACAGTGAGAACTATAGTTTGTGTATCCTGGGGGAAAAAAAACAGCCTACAATTTATTGGTGGTACCTCTTATGTAGGCTAAGATCAGCCTGTTTTTGATTAGATAGGTTGAAACTTACCCCAGCAATTATTTTCCAGTTAGTCTTCTTTCCACCCCCAGCGCTTCTCCTCTGGCTCTCCACCTCTGGGCTCCCGAACAGGGACGCAGCCTGCTCCGGGGATCGGTCCTCTCCTTTGGCTCCCTCCATGCTGGCTGCGTGCAACTAATTCCCGGCCAAGATTTGCAGGAGGTACAGGAGGACCGGGGAGAGGAGCTGTGAGGAGGATATGACCCATCTGCTCCAGCGTAGCGCCGCCTCGTTTCTCCTTCGTCTGCGTCTCAAGTTCAGCGAGTTACTGATGCGGGAGGAGGGGGGTCCAGCAGGACATCTCATAGATGGAACGAGCTGATGGGGCCTCATTATAGAAGGTGAACATGTCAGAGTCACTTAAAAAAAACAAAAAAACTTAAAGCCTTAAAGTTCCTTGGAATGTTGAATTTCTGCAAGTTTATAAGTTTGTGACTGAGAACTGCTGTCATCTTGTGGTCAGACTGTAACGGTACATGGACAACTGTTGAGTCCCCATTAAAAAATATATAATTACAGAAGTCTTCAAGTTTTTTTTTTTTTTTAAATACTCAATTGTTTTACGGGAATTATCTCTGAAACCTTTTATATTGATGTGCAAGTTCGAACAATAAAATATGTAATCAACATATAAGCACTTTAATCGTGTTATTAAAAAAATAGGAGATTTATTAAGAATTCTTATATTTAAAAGTCAACATATGTAAACATTTACAATATAGTTCAGGCATTCACACAAAAGTGACGTTTGTATTCCAGTAAAGGCGGTGCAGACGTTAGTTCTGAATGCATAGCTGTGTAAAATTGTTTCCTCAAGATGGGGCTGTTGCAGCATCTTTACCATCAGACGAGCCGGTGTTTACGTTTCATGTCGCTGCAGTAGTCGTGTAATACTGGTAATGTAAATCCCTGATGCTCCTTATCTCTGAAAACATAAGCCGCAGCATCACTTGTGTGAGGGCCAGTTTTCCTGCGCGTCCAGATGTGCCCTGTGGTGTGATTATGGGACTCACATGTGGTAGAGCTTGGGGATACTCGGGGTTTCACTCACCCAGTACTTCTCCCAGAGACCTAAATAGCCCGTGCATATGTGTTCAGTCCCTGTATGTGCTATCATGCTTGCATGTATGTGTAAAGTGTCCCCCTCAGCTGCTTCCGTCTGTGCAGGATTTCGCAGTGTGGCCTTTACTGACTTGCACCTATCGCCTATTACTGCTCTCAGAACATCTTCACAGCCCAGAAGACAATTCTAGTGTTTTTAATTTCCCTGGATGGATAAGTACAAAAATGACTTCTTTCTCTATTTCCCAGTCAGCCCAATCAAACATTGAGCTCATTTTAAATTTTAAATCAGAGCGGTTTAATCTTTTCACATCTTATAATAGTTGTTAAAAACGACATCACAGGATATCAAATGACCAAAGTCATCAGCAGAAAACATTTATGCGAGGTGTATTTCGAGTTGGGTCTCACATTCATTTTAGCCGGGGAGGAGGAATGACCTTTGACCTGAGCCTGACCTATACTGCGGGCCACTGGCAGAGAGCAGTCGCTCTTTCTATTCTATTCTTGGCTTTGACTGCACAATCAAAACAGTGCTCAAGCATAAATAAGACACCAGTATATTTATGTAAAACTGTCACACTGTTTGTCTTAATAAGTGATAAAAATTACACGTATCAGGAATCACCGCTCATCCGAGCAACGCAAGAATGCGAAGCTTGAGAAGATTCTGGAACTCTTTATTTTTATTCATTGTGCACCATTGCAATTTTGTAAAGTCCACGTGTGAGATGTAGCGCCAATTAGCGGTGAAACTACAGGAGTTGATACCCACAATATTTCTCCGGGAGTGCGTCACGTCTGTCCAGAAAGTTTTTTTTTTTTTAAATTAACAGTGGAATTTTGCAGAAATGTTGGATCACAGCTCATATTTAAATAAGTTTTTGCTTTGTTATTTTTTTTTTAGCTTTTTTTAGAAACATGGTTGAGTGGGATTGACATCCATTAGGTCAGACCCACTCTGATATCTTCATAAAGGTCTTAGCTATAACTCATCACAGATACTGAGATTGATACAGTCACAGACTTTATAATAGTTTGTATTCCTTAACTACATTTTTAAGATTGAGGGTTTTTTTTTGTGCAGATGGAGCACATTATGACCCCAGTGTTAAAGTGAAATATTTTGTCAGGTAAACCATTTCCTCCGCCTGAAGCTGGCGCTCTATGAACCACTTAGCCTCGCTGCTGGTGCAGTCCAAAGCTCCAGGCAACAGTTGTAGTGAAGTACTGCGTCGTCTACCCGGGTCTCATGAATAAACCATGGTGGAAGAAGAGCAGCAGGTTCGTCTAAAGAATTCATCAGCTGACAGTTAAAGACACATCTCACCCCAGAGATTTTAATTCCATATGCACCTGAATATCAGCCATGAATTATTAACGCAGCCGCGCGAAGTCCCGAGCACATTATGTGGAAGGTTTCAGTCATCTCAAGTGATCCACCCCCGCCCGCGCCAAGTTTATGACATCTGCGGAGAGCATGCCTGAGAGTTTGATGGGTGACAATAAGATCGCCTCAATGTACGTGCTGCAAGGGCTGATACACCGCCTGAAGAGGTTTCCCAACAACCTGCCAGTCTAATTTAAGAAGCACTTTAAAAAAAAAAAAAAAAAGAAGAAGATTTTTAGCTTTTTCTTGCCCTTAGGGTTTTGGTTTTAGTGGAACCCAAGGATATGAAGTGCTTTAATAGACTGTGTGTGAATGCACTGGTGCTCAGAATGACGCCGTCATTTCTAACTAAAACGTGAGGGAACAAAACAAGACCTGCAGTACTGTCAGAGCGCTTCACGCGCTGTTTAGTTTTGAAATCTTTCTCGGTGTGGGAGCATTCAACCGTCCCATTGTCACCAAGTCACAGCAAAGTGAATTAACAGGAACCAACATGTGTGAGTCACTCACGCCGCCCGGAGCATTTGGGCTGGTTCAGAGGCGGCGGTTAGGTCCAGATAACATCAAACAGGTGTTCATTTGATTGTGTGAAATACGAGACATGCTCCATGTCGAGCTTTCCAGACATGTTGTCTCTCTTCATTTTCAGAGATGTGGGGCTGATACTAAAAAGCAGCGCTGATGACATCTGAAATTAAACTGCGAAATCATATTTACTGGCTGCTAGTATATTTTACCGTGTTGATGAATTAATCATCACACGGGACTGGCAAACCGCCCTCACAATGGCCACCATGAACAGCCTGTCTCGGTGTGAGGCGACGCTACTCACCACTACAGCACCACATCCATCCATCCATCAGCTTCTGCCTCTTATTCCTCCACAGAGGGTCATGGAGGGACTGGAGCCTGTCCCAGCTGAAACTGGGTAAAGGGGGGGGGGTACCTCCTGGACTGGACACCAAACAGACAGACATTCACTCTCATACTCACTCCAATTTAGAGTGATCAACCAACCTAATCCCCAGGTGTGCATGTCTTTGGACTGGTTGAGGAAGCCGGAGTACCCGGAGAGAACCCACACAGGCTCAGGGAGAACATGGAGACTCCCCACAGGAAGACCCCAGCCTCCATCCCAACCTGAGGCCTTCTTGCTGTGAGGCGACGGCGCTGACCGCCACGCCACCGTGCCGTGTTATGATCAAGAGCATCTCCAGGCATTTAAATCCCCCCCTATGCCCTTAACATTCCCGGTGAGGGTCACGCTGGCGGTCATCGTTGACGTACGGTCAGAGGCGCGGCCCCCGCTGCTGTAGCACTTTCATATATTCGACCAGAGACGTAGCATGTCATCAGAGAGTTATGTAATAGCACATCAGACACACGGCTGCGTTCATTAATGCAGATGATGTTAATGCAGGGCGGGCAGAGACGGAAGCGGGAGTGACAGGCTGCCCTTTACATCAAATGCATCCAGACGAGTCGAGAGCACAAAGCAAATGGCTGAGTGTGAATGATCTGGGCAGATCAAGCAAGAATAATCACGGGTTGAAGAGGTTGAGTTTGTGAGGAGAGATGCTGCAACTATTAGAGGTTAATTACTGTAAATCTAATCTTCATCACAAATCACAATCCCCCCCCCCTTTGCTGCCAGGGAACATTTATCACTGAGTAAAACACCAACCACAACCACACTTTGGATGTAAAAATGAGAAGAAGTATCCAACTATCTATTTATTGTAACACCAACTGTTCACCCTTGCCCTCCTAGGACCGCACAAAGGTCAGCTCAATGAAACATGCCTTATGTGTTTCTATGGGATCGATGGAGAGGATCTATTGAATGGCCGCAGCCGCGTGTTCCTCGGGTCGGAGGCGAAGCCGCGCGGAGTGGGCCGCCGAGCAGCTGCACGGGCGCGCGCGGCGCCAGCGCGGCCAAGCCCCTGGACACGCAACTGTGACTGAAGAGGCGTTTGGAGTAATTGACAGATGACAGAGGGAGCCGCAGCGGAGTCACGGGAGCGAAAGAAAGGATGTGGGGGGGGTGAAAGGATCTAATTGAACGTCAGCGGGGAGCCGGGGGCCACGCCGGACCTGCGTTGCAATGAGACGCAGGCGACTGAGGGGAAGCCCTCCCAGAATTCTCTGAGGTGGGTGTTGTTCGGACGTTTGTCTCCCTGGTTATGCCTTAATGATGTCCTCATATGACGGCATTATGTAATGTAATCTCCATCGCTGCGAGCCCTGCTGAGGAGCCGAGCCGGCGTCAGCGGCAGACACGCTCGCTGCGGTTTTATGGATTTCATCCACTTGCAGGGAAGTTCTGCCCGCGTGCTATCGACAAAGCGGGAGTCCATCTGTTCTCCCCGCTCGTCCCTCTCTGCTTGTCGAGGTCGTTCTAAAACAATTCCTGACTTCAGTGGGATTTTCCAGCCTCTCTAAAAATCGCAGTCGTGAGCATTCAGGTTGAGAGGCTGCAGGAAGTCTGCTTCCTGAGGTTTTATCGCTGCTGGGAGCCCCAACCTGTCACACGCAGCCAAAGGAAACTATGGTGGAGGCAGCTTCCAACCTGATTTGTGAGATATAATGATGAGAGTAGGAAACAGGAATAAATTCCAACAGACTGGAAAATGGCACACTTGTTATTAATTTGATTTTAATCCACGTCCCATTCTGCTGAAAAGACACCCTGATGAAAGACTTTCTTTTTTCTCATAATGAGCCTTTTATTATCTGATCTATGAGTCTTTTTTTCTCATCCATGAGTCATAATTGTCATCACGATGCACAATAGGAACTCTGTGACAGTGACTACCCTTTTGCTAAACAACCACCAGGTTACTGGAAATGAGCAAAAACCCCAACAACAGCCAGATTTGTCCCTGCAAGATGTAATTTATACTGTGTTTCTGACTCTGCAGTGATTACGATTCAGACGCAATCTATTGAAATCATTTATCACATAAGATGCACCGAAAACTCCTGTTTTTATTTGTCCTACATGATCTGCACAGCCGTGATACTAGCTATGTTTTACAGGCAGACACCCCCCCACACCACCACCACCACCAAAGACCGCATTTTCTATCAAAGTGTGATGGATTAATGGACGTAATGATCGGTCCGACGCGTGCAGCGTTTCAGTTTGGGAGGATTTACGCTGGCTCAGTCACAGCTGACTTGGTTGACCTGGTTATTGAAGCCCGAGCTATTTTTGGGCGCAGGCACACAGTGTGAACCTTAAGATTAACCAGGGTCTTTCAGTTAAATGATAGAGTGGGTGGAGCAGAGCGGTGGGGTTGGGGGGGGGGGTTCCGAAACCACTTTAAAGAAACACAAATCTGTCGGCACCCGGAAGAACCAGTCTGAGAAAAAAAATGCTTAATGATGGGATAAAAGGCATGAAATCTTTTACATAACATAATCACCAGAATTGTCTCCGCACCAAAGACGTAGAGGACATCAGGGAACCACGGGCTGGAAACATGTGACACTGAGGGTCATGGTGTTTAGTCCCAGTTATGTTTTCACTTGACATTTGAGATCCCGGCGCAAGATAATCGTCGTCACATGTTTCTTTTTCAGCTAAAAAAGCGATTCAGATTTTCTCCACTCATTGTAAACACGCCATAATATAAGAAGATCCGGAAGTTTCGAATTCAATTTATTTACTCTGGAATGGCATGGAGAGACTCAGAGAGCAAACATTCGAGTTTTCCCCCGAGGAAAAATCCCAGCTGGACACTGCAGAGGCGTTGTTGGGAGACATTTCATATATCATATAAATGCAGCAGTTCCCTTTCATTTGACATCCTCTCACAGCGCGGATGTGAACTTGAATGAATATCAGAGGGGTTTTTTTTACCCCCAGCTGCTCCGCTGAAGTGGCACCGTGGTCACCAAACAAGCAGGCTGGGTTTTGAAAATTCTCATGAGAACTTTTAGGGATTTTCTTAAAAAAAACACACACAATAAAAAAAAGAGCAGCGTTATAAATTGTACTAGCTGTCCATGAACCAAGACAAACACCATGTTCAGAATCGGAAGAAAGCCACATTTTAGGTATGATCTAGATGTCAGTATTTTTCTTTTTTAAATGATTGCTTAAGATGATTGAGGTCATTTTTGTGGTTTAGTTTGGCCTTGAAGTCAACAGAGTTTTACCCCAATATGCATTTATGATTCAACTCTTCCAATGCCATTTTCTTTATTATGCATAATAAGACTCAATTCTCAGAGAGTATCTGTGGACTGCGGTGGAGGGATCATGCGTCGAGGAGCTGCAGGCCTGTGTGCAAGGCTAGCCCTCTTCTCCTTTTGTTGGGTAGAGAAGAAGCCTGATGAAGGCTGAGTAACTTCAGGGCAAAGCTTAAGGGGGATAAGAGCAGGTGGTTTCTGTTGTGGAAGCAGCAGATTAACAAGGTGACTTTGCTTTTTGGTGAAGGGTCTTTAAGAGACGTAAGTCAGGGTGCATACAACCTGGAGCAAGACCTCTTGATAAAGGGAGGGAAGACCAAAAGATATCAATAGACCTGTGTTCTGTTCACCCCAGATGGGACTCCAACCCACAATCCCTGGCTTAGGAGGCCAGTGCCTTGTCCATTAGGCCACTGGGACACAGAAGACCCCTAAAAAAACAAAACAGACAAAAAAAAACACAATTGGCTCATTTTCAAAGAATGGCGCGTTCGTCTTGTAAATGATGCCTGGTGACATTTTCCCCTGGCCCTGACATTTTTGGGTTGACTCAGCTCAACTCAGTACTCAGTCAAGTATCAAGAAAGCAACTCATACCTCTGATGAAGGAGTGGAGAGACAAGGCCATTAGGTACCAGTGAAAAAATAGGTTTTGAAATAATCAGGGACCTTGAATCTGCCTTATTTATATGAAAACATGATAAAGCAGAATATGCATATTTCAAACGTGTTTCGTTAAATTTTAAAGTATTAATTAGTGTTGTCGTGTTCAACACCAGTTTGTCTCATTTTTCTTGTTCAAAAGTTCTCCAGTGTTCCCTTGAGAAAATAAGAAAATGTTCTGCTTACTGAACAGTGAATGAGCAGGGCCTGGATGAAAGGATGGAGGGGGGAGGATATCTGGTGCGGAGAGGAGGGATGGAGGGGTGGATGATGGGTGGAGGGACGTGGGAGTGTGTGTGTGTGTGTGGGGGTGGGGGGTGGGGGGTGGGGGGTGCTGAATGAACAGCTCCTGTCCTCATAAAGTCATCAGAGAGTCTCTCCGCGCCGTCAGAGCAGCGCAGACAGTCATGAACCAGCCGAGTTCTCCGTCCTCCAGAGCCGCGCAGACACTCAGCTCGTCCCCCTGACGCACCGCGCACACCATGAAGAGGCAAAACGTGCGGACCCTCGCCCTCATCATCTGCACCTTGACCTACCTGATGGTGGGAGCGGCGATCTTCGACGCGCTGGAGTCCCAGACGGAGACGACCCAGAGGAATGCGCTGGACAGGAAGAAGAGGGACCTGCTCGGCGCGTTTAACCTGACCGAGGAGGACTTTGACAAGCTGGAGAAGGTGGTCCTGCAGCTCAAGCCGCATAAAGCCGGCATGCAGTGGAAATTCACCGGCTCCTTTTACTTCGCCATCACGGTGATCACAACCATCGGTAAGAGCGCGCCGCCAACTTTGACTGCGCACAATAAGTTCGTGATGCTTTCTGCTCGGGCTTCTCTTAACGGAGATGTAACGCCGAAATTACGCAAAAAAAGAGACTAGATGGTCTTCGAGCTATGTACCAGACACTGGCTGTGTATGCTCATCACGACATAAATCATGAATGAAATGACACAAAATCCAAATAGAAAGCTGTAATTTGTGAATTTAAAATTACAAAAATCTTAAATTAATAATCTATCTATCTATCTATCTATCTATCTATCTATCTATCTATCTATCTATCTATCTATCTATCTATCTATCTATAAAATTGTGTCATGTAAAAAATGATAATAAATATTATTTTAAAAAGTAATAAACACTATTTTCTGGCCCTAGCCCAGACCACAGAACATACAGTATGGTGTAAATTATTAATTGTTGTCTTCTCCCTGGTCAGAGAGCCCTAAAATACCCTGATTTCTATAATTTGATCAAACTAAATTGAAGAGACATGTTTCCTATAATGTTTCAGTGGGTCTAGTTACGCAGGCTGACCTTTCACATACAGCTGTCATCCAAAGTTGCCATTTGAGCTTCTTTTTTTATTTTTTTTTATTTAGTTTGTCCTAAAATGAAAATCTGTAAAATTCAGGCAGAGGATGATTAACGACAGGCATCACTCCAAATGAAATTCTGCTACCCACAACCAAAGGTTGTCATTAAAACGATGCTCCTGGAAAATCCAGATGAGAAACTCGTGCACTCTCACTTGTTATAAGTTTGCTTAAAGGCCCTACAAGAGAACAAGGCTTCCAGCTCTTTACTCACATGGCCTGTTTGCTCCTCTGGTTGCATAACAATCTTATAACAACAACTTTAAATTTAACTTTATTTGAACTGGCAAAAGGCAGCATTTTTTTCCTCCAGCTTATCACTATGAACTGACGCTTGTTGCAAAATGTAAATGGGAGAGAGTAGTGATAAGCCTGGTGTTCAGATCTTGTCCCTATAAATCTTTTTTCCACACCTTTCTTAAATCAGGCAAGAACTTTTGCAGGAGTAAAGACTCTCTATTCCTCCTTGAGCGATTGGCCAAACCAAATATAGCATTGCCTGAATTTGAAGGCATCACCTGCTGGACCTGAGCCTGTCGCAGACGCAGAAAGCATCTGCCTCCTGCGTGCTGCTCGCTCTGAAGCTTGCAAAAAAATGCAGGTGACTGACAGCTGCCCACCGTGGCCCCGACGGGTTTGGGCAGGTAGTCGACGCTGCCACTCCGTCGCCCCGGCCACCAACTGTTCCCGAGGTGCCGTCGGTGCCAGTGACAAGCAGCTCATTTCTGAGCGGCTTCAAATTCACTTTTAGTTCAGACCAAGCGACGAACGATCCTTCTTTATATACAATCTATGCACCCAACCAAATAAGGCCACAGTGACAGAGCACGTGAGCGTCCCGGATCGCCTTTTTCTACTTTTGCAGCACCTCCTTTAACTAATTCCTTTCATTTATTTATAAGCCTTCTTTATTACCTCTCCTATATGAGCCTCCCTCCTGTATTTGGTGACTGGGGCTGCTGTCAGCCATGACCTGTGACTTGTAACTTTATCAGATTCTCTCTGACTGTACGCTGACCCAACCCCGGGTGTTTGTGACCACCATGTGTAATGGTGAGTCTGGAGGCTGCTAGGGACACAGTGATTGGCTCTGCAGCCTCTTATTAAGTATTAATGACAACTGCAGACCCTCTCTGTTTCATTGGCCTCCTGGCATACAACATTAACACTGCAGATACTGTACTGTGCATTCAATATCCAAGCACTAATGGCAACAACATCTAATCCTCTGTATGAGTACATCTAATTATCTCCAGTATATGAAGGGACAAAAAGGTGCTAAAAACCTTATAAATCCTCTGTTACATATTGAGGAACATGATGATTAATTAGGAATTTAAGGGCGTGTTGGGTCTAGTTGAAGACAAATACGAGCAATAAAGAGGTTGGAAACAGGACATTTTTTAATTCATACTCACACAGTAGCAATTTTACCAGGTCAGATCTCAACCTGCGAAAACTATGAATAAATCCATGAATAAATATATTCTTCAATTGCTATTTATCCCAGTGTTGAACACACAAAGGCAAACAGATTGCAATGAGCAACCACTGAACAGCTGCAGAACACTCTGCAAATAATTGGAGATAAATGAAAGCAGGAAGAAGCTGTAATCATTCATAACTGTGCAACGGCAAAGGTAAGATCAAGGGCCCAATGCCCATTTTCACACCAGTTTCCAAGGAAACATTGGACAATGGATAAAACACAGTGGGAAAGCATAGCGCTGACAGTTGGATGGTTGTTCTGCGCAGTCATGATTCAAATAATAATGCTCACCGGGGCTAACTTTTATAGGCTGGTTTTGATACAAGCTGGTGTTGAATAAAAACAGGCCTGGCAAGGACAGCTTAGCTTTCCTACCCCTCATAAAATCATATGATATAATTTACTTCCTATGTTAGTCATCCTTCTATGCTTGGAGAAATAAGAATGCCCCAAATCTCTTTTAATATTTACTGCAACCTCAATTTCACTGAACATTTGTGTCTGAACATTGTGCTTGTACTTCTGTTTTCGGTCTTTGTTTGGTCTTTCATAGAAATGATGTCTTACCCAGCCCCTTACCCTAACCATGACCATATCACCTAACCCCCTAACCCTGACGTCAAACTTAAAACCAGATTTAACCCTCAAACACGCCTCTGAGGTTGTGAGGACTAGCCAAAATGTCCTCACTTTGATATTAAAATACAGATCTTGGTACTCAGTATGTAGCAAACACACACCCTTGTTCCTCTACCTTTGGTATATGTGAAGATTTTCACATATACCATTTCCCAGAACCTTCCCCTAACACTATCCATCACATCTAAATGCCTGACCCCTAACCAAACCCTAACCTTAAACCCTCTTCTGAATCCTCGAACTGACCTGTAAAGTTGTGAGAACCAGCCAAAATATCCTCCCTTCCAAAAAAGAAATGTCCCCTTTTAACTAGTGAAATGTACATGTATAACATGTAACATGTATAAGAACACACACGGACTTAATTCTTTGAAGTAAAAGTTACTGATTATATAGAAAACTTTGTAACTTTAAACCAAATCGTTTTATATGCTTAAGGGTTCATGGAGATGTTGTATTTTTTTAGTGGTGAACTGACTGTGTCTAAAAAAAGAACAGGCGATGGGATGCAGACAATGCTGTTCTATATGCCAACTGCTAAAGTAATACAGCCACATGTTGTTAGTTCTGCAAAACATCATTTCAATTCCTATACTTATCCACTGGTTTGAAAACTGAGTGTGTGGGTCGGACATGGCAAGAGCACACTTGTATCAATGGTGCGCTGCTGTAAACAGCAGCTAAAGTAATTGTGTCAGCATTTTATTTGGTTGAAGTGCTTTCTTGGATCATTTTAGTACCACGTGTCACCTGCCAAGTGAGGTCACACAGAGGAAATGCATTCTTATTTGTGACTTTGAGTCTAATATCTAATCTCTAAGGTAATTAATCTTTTCTTCTGCCCACAACCAGCAACTCTCCAGGAATAGGACCGCCATCATATGGTTGTACTTAAAAAAGAAAAAAAAAAAAAAAAAAATTCCTTCCAAATCACCTGCATGGAATTTTATTATTGTGATTCACTCCTTCAAAGGCCATTGGCAGTTTTTGTCTGGCTCATACAGACACACAGACATGAGCTCAGCGCTTCTCCGATCATCTGTGGTCAATGAGATGGCGGTATCTGTGGACGGAGACCAAATGCATTCAGGATGTGCGATCACTGAGGGTCAGAGAAGGGGGGAAAAAAATATGTTTCCATAGCTCCGGATCTGTGAGGAAAATATGGTTTCAAGGCAGCATTTGGAGAGCAGACGCACTTTCAGTTCTGGCCCACCAGCTGATAATGTGCAGGGACGCTACCAAATATGGCAGCACATTAAGGTGAGAATGTAAAGCAGCTGCTCCTGAAAACAGACGTATTCAGCCTCTGTGGAACGATGAATCTAATCTTTATATAAGTGTGACAACAAAACTTTAAATATTTAATCCTTTACCCATCTTTATTCGATGTCAGGTGTGAATTCATCATAAGGACTATTCTTAAAGATAATTCTTAATGATCATTAACGGTCATACGCAGGAACTGGCGTTTCTGTCAGATGTCAGGTTCATTGAATCGCTACCCGGACTCCGGGTTTGTGGTAAGCTGTTATTAAATGTCAACCTCATTAATTGCTCATGCATTAGTATTCTCACAGGAACACTGATACTAAAATATGATGGCTGAGCTCAACCGGAAATTGATAACAGGGTCAAATGTTCTTGCGAAGGAACATCCAACACCAAGTTAGCCTGAGAAGAAAATACAAATACAAATTCAAATTACAATCTATCGGAAGGAAACTTCCTTTCTTTTTTTTTTTTTTTGCCTATTTATTCATCGACCAATTTCTTCTTCTTCCATGACCTACCTGGATCAGTGGTAAAGATGGAGCTGTCAGAAGCGCCAGTGCTCTTTTTCTCGGTTTGTTAGGTAATTGTCACACCCAGGCGGCGAAACCTTTCTCCGTATCACGATCTTTTGTAGATTTATCGACGAGCCATCCGTGCGGCCGAGAGCACACAGTGTGTCGGGGATTCCGTCCCAACAACACTGATTGACCCTCGTGTCCTCACCCATGTTTGTCACACTTCTGACTGTCAAACACCAAAGTGCCAGGATGAAGTGTGTCCTGTTCTGTGAACGTCTCGGGTGAACGTGCTCCGCACAGCCCTCGTGCAGTGATTCAATTGCAGATGAATGGTTTATTATCAGCTAATGTTTCGGTTTATAGTCCAAACGCTGTGAGTGAATGAATCACCAGGCCTGCTGCAGATCTGCTGCTGTAATTTAGGCAGTGTGGGAGATAAGGTACCTGGAAGGCTCGCATGAAAAGGGCCAAACAAAAGACTAAATTACCTTGCACAGATCATTATCATGGTCTGCAATGATGTGACGCACACAGATGTAAAGTGACACAAAGCCTACTTTTTTTCTTCTTTTTTTTTTAAAAAAAGTGTTTTTATGTATGTTTTCCATTCATCCTGCAGCCACTTCTGGAAAAAAAAAAAGAAAGAAAAGGTATTCCCAGAGGTTACACGTCTGAATGTGAACTCATTTGCGCTGAAACCACTGAGATCTCCGACACAAAAAAGGAATCTCACCTCACAAAAGCACGTTGTCGGGTCACACGATTGCTCGCAATGGTATCATGTCACGACACAGAAGACGCATGTGACCGTTCTACTGCTTTGCAGAACTGACCTTTTCCCACGTGGCCTTTTTGAATTATGTCAAGTGAAATCACAAACACAGTTTCTCAAAAGTGTTTACTTCAAAGGAAAGAAGACCAAAAGACCAAAAGGTTTCATGTGATCTGACCTTCCTTTAAACCCATTTTTACTGCATTAACATTTGAATATAGCCACAGTCTACCGTGAAATAATTACATTTGTATTGGAACATTTGGCCTTTTATCACTGACGCTCGTGTAGCTTCTGCAGCAGAAGGTTAAAAAGTTAAAAACATTTGGCTGAGAGAACTTGTTGCTGCTCTGTCTGAAAGAGTAATGTCTGAGAAAGTCCTCTGCTTGTGGCTGCTGTTCTGTTCAGTTCACATGGCCGCTAAATGTTTATCTATTGTACGTCTGCTTTATGCTACGCAGCCTCAATGGAAAGTTGGGCGCTTGCCTGACTCACCAAGGAAAATATGACTTTGTATTTATTTGGCTTTATGAAGCGGCAAGGCCTGACTGACTCTGCTATATCCTCAGCCTCTACTCATTCTCTCTGTAAAAAGCAGATTAATTCAGTTAGAAATAAGAACTATTTGCCCTCTATTTTTCCTCTGAATAGAAGAGTCACTATAATCTAATGTCCTGGAATATTGAATTATTATATTGAAATGAATATCCTAATTCTTACAGTGAAAAAGTAGGAGAGATTATGGGTCCCAGTCGCTCATATGTTCACAACAGCATGTGTCACATTAATGATGCTGAATAAGCTGCTGAAGTTAGTTTACTTTGTTATCTGCGGTTTGATTGAGTTCAGAGGCCGCAGTGTTGGAGTTGAGATTCAAACACCCCCATTTGTTTTTCTGTGTGTGTATATATGCAGAGTTTACATCATGTATTACCTCCTTTTTCCATTCTACCCTTCAGGACAGTTACATGACACCTTTGGTCCACGGTATCACAGCTCACCGCGGGGTCATGTTGATGGAACACGGTCAACAACTTGCCTCTGAATTTAGCTACGCCGCTTGCTGACCTGAAAAAGGAAAAGTATCAGGAATTATTAGGATATGATTCCCAGAACAATGCTGGTCGCGTGTCGTAAAAAGGACGGTTTTACAGGAGGCATCGACGTCTCGCACATTGCACGCCGTGCACCAATCAGACGTTTTCAGCTCGGAGCGTACTGCAGGGTTAGTGTGGGCCTGACCACAGCTTAGTCCTTTCATTTTTTCTGAAGTGAGTGGCCAGCTAACCAATAATGACAACATGTATCACAAAGATTACATGTGCCAGCATGCTACCTTGTGCACATTCATGTCAATAGGTCCAATTCACCTGACACACGTCGTCCACCTTCATCAAGGTAATGATCCCTTTGTGTTCTGAGATATGGAAATAGAGCCTATAAAGAAATTGTAGCTATCAAGCACTAAAGCTTTTACAAAGATTGCTTGAACTGCGATGGGAAATAGGCACTTCAGTGCTCACTGCATATCAATTAGCACAACTTTTACTGTGCTTGACCTTTTCTTTACATTAGAGCTAAAAAACTCCCCAGAACACCAAGTCGAAAGTGTTTCCTGTTCTTCAGCTCTGTTAGTGGCACCATGAGGCGCAAAACGTAAAAGTTCATCCCTCCTCCAGTGCTCTGGAAAGCAGATATGCAACTTTTGCCACCCAACCAGAGAAATTTGTCCCCACGGACGACAGAGAGTCATGAAACTTGACTCTCGCGGATATTTCTCTGGGGCTTGGACCAGTCAGCTAACTGTTGAATACATGCCAGAAGCACCGAGCTGTCTCTGCAGCACGCACGTGCCTGAGAAGTAAAATTTTCCACATCAGACGGGATCGGCTCGGCAGCATTGTGTAAACACCGTGGAGAAAGGTGAGAGGCTAAGTCTTCGTGTTTACGGTTGTGAAGCGCTCGCATCGCAGTGCTCGTCATAACAACTCATAGTGATTTTCTCACAATTCACTCGCCTGCTGACGGCTCTGGAGGCCTCCGGCTCCACAGCGAGGGACTGTTTTTTGCTGCTTCGATGGGCTGGGATGTTGTGATAGCTTTAAGCCATACCTCGACTGGCTCAGAGCCCTGGAATGATTCCTTCTGACATCTCCGGCTGACTGTTGCTCACCTGCCTCCGTCTCCCCGGGGAATTAATTTTCCAATTTGTTTCCAGCATCTGTTTAATCTCACAACAAGCCAACCTGGATGAAGTGGACTGTCACACAATGGGGCCTAATGATAATAGCAATAACAGTGATAGGTGAGTCATGTTTACCCCTGAGGGCTGCAATCAGAGCGCGAGCTTATGAGCTTATGAGTACACATTTAATATCCATACCAAAGGAAAAAAAAAAAGGAAACAGAGGGCCAAACCTGCCGGCTGCTAACCTATTTTCTCCTGATAAATCCTAATATCATAGCCATCAATTCCTCTTTATGCTCGTGCTCTTTGGGAGACATGAGAGTTCATCTGTTAAAGGCAATAAATAGTGATTTCTTTTCTTTTACAATCCCCCACCTTCAATGCACGTGAGGGCTAACCCTAACCCCAAATTTGGAGATAATCTCGATTTGGAAGCAATAAGAAAAGAAAAGTGGAAGCTTCTCGACCTTTTGTTTTGCATTTAAAAAGTTTTCATGCACATTTACAGCGCAGGTGATCAGGTCAGTTTGCACCCCCACTTTACACAGGTAGGGCCTGGAGATCCTGGTATAACACTGTAGTATGGGAAACAAATATGACTGCAATACCTGACTGAATTAAACCAAGATGAAGGAGATCCCACCGGAGATCTTGTTGAGCTGCAAAAGGATTTATTTTGAAATATGACCTCTGTGGGATCACCACAACTGTACCAGGTGTGCTAGTAATCTTCCACTTTATGCCTTCACTGTGCGGTACTAATGAGTCTGCCTGAGCCTCCCAGTTTGAGGAAATCCAAACATGAAACCAGGAGCTTTTGAACTCCTTCTTTGGAGTGGAAAAAAAACACATCGCACACATCTCACAAAAAGAGATGTATGATATAGTTTTCCTGTAAACCTGCCAGCTGTCACTGTAAAAAGTGGAGGTGATGGCTGCTGATATTTACGGTGTTTGGTTGCTGCGGTCTGTGACACAACACTCATTTATGGGACTGGGAGTCATGACGCTTCACTGGTGAGTTCTTCCCGTATCTGTGTCATGAGCCTTTCATGATTCTGACAGTTCAACAGAGATTAAACCCAGGTAGTCATCAGTCAAAACAACTTTTTTCACAATTTCCATTTTCTGTCATTTAATTAAAAAAAAAAAAACTTCAACTGGCATATTTGCCCTTGCATTCCTGTTTCAGCATTTAGCTGATGTGATGGATATGTTAATTATTCTTTTATTTGGACTCCAGAAGGTAATTATCAACTTCAGCAGTCTACTGATTAAATTTAAAATTACATTATAAATCAAGTAGAATTGGAGAGACTTTTGTAGTTGTTCTAATTTGTAGTTCTGTTCAGGTTGTATTTAGTCAAATGTTTCATTTTGGGACACAGTGGATTGTGGAACAGGAGGTGATCAACGCAATGGTCCATATAGTCAAATTTGCCTTTTAAAAGCAAAGTAAATTATTTTTAGTTCAGATTTTTATTTCTAACAGGAGTATCTCCATGAGTAACTTGTTATTAGTGGAATCTAAACTTGAGTAAAGTGACATATCTGTGCCCCTGTCCTTACATATTTCTTCATGAAACAGACACTGTAAACATAAAGCATCCAGTTCTCCAAATTCACTACGTAGAGTTGAGGTGAAGCTGCAGATTGAGCGGAGGTGGAGCTGAGTCACAGATCCTTGTCTGTCCGCTCCCGCCATATGGGCAGCCTGAAGCGGTGGTTAAGCTCTGCAAGGTGACATGGAGACCCGGCACACTTAAATCTGGGTGGTCGCTCAGACAAACGGGGACAGCATGCGTGCTGGTAATGTGGCAGGCCAAAAGGGGGATGGGTTTCAGGTCAGTTCAATAGTGATGTGTTCACACTGTGGATATTGAAATTTTCACTTAGCAAAAAAAAAAAAAAAAAAAGCATTATGTCCCTAACAACGCCCCCATTTGGTGCAGATTAGCATCAGGTGATAGACAAGAGCCATTTGGGTGAGTAGACTGCAGACAAGGATCTGGGACAGCAGCACTTTTAAAGTTTCATATAACGCCATAATCAGATTCAGGCTTCGGTTTAATTGCATGCGATCACTAAGTCTCCACGTGGTCACTGACATGATATGTGATAGCTTTCCAATGTAGCAGTGGGCCCATACAGTCAGGAGAGCTCGGCTATCTCGAAGAGGACATCGTCTCCAGCAGAAAGCTGCTATCTGCTCACTCCTTTGTGTGCGCTCATGCCTGTAAGCACCCCCACGCTGCTGGAGCTGGTGGTAGCGAATGGCACCCTCTCATCCGGTCAGGACATTTAGAGGTGCTGCGGATACACACGTCATCACCGACATCATCTGAATTTGCAATTTAATGGATCACATCTTCAGATCTGGACCTCTGTCCGCGCCTCCACAGACGCAACTAATACCAAACGAAGAGGTTTCTGGTTTGGGCCGAGTGCTCTTTGAATTGTTAATGGGAGGAGGACCTCTAACCCACCAGCCGAGAGCATCCAAGAGGACTGGGCCTAATATTTAGGGCTTCTTCCCTATCAGTCCAGCAATTAGAAGCATAAAATATTAAACAATAGTGCATAAGTCCTCAACAGAGTTGAAGTTACTACATAAAAAGCTTTAATTATGTTTAACAATATATAGCCTCATATTACAGCAATACTAGTATATTTATGAGGCTAAAGCACTGTACATGCAACAGATGTAATTTGTGGCTACATCTTTCTTCAAGCTGGAAGGCAAAGAATGTTTATTGCTTTCATTAATAACACTTTGCTTTTATATGGTCCCGTTTTGCTGAGGAAGGCAGTATCTAAGCACGAGCATGCCATGTCATGTCCAGGACATCACCCCTGAGCTGCAGCGAGGCGTGCGTGGAGTCAGGTGTCAGTCCAGGTGACAAAGCTGCGCACAAGGAGCAGATATATCCCCCCGACTTAGGAGGACAGAGGCGCAGAGGCAGTCAGAGCCAGGAATAAATGCTTATGGGAAATAAAGCATGGCGAAACAACAGCAGATATTTATTAAAGGAGCACCCAATTGAATAAAACATGATACCATTGCAGCCCAGGCTACCAGGAGTCACTAGTGAGGTGTGAAATAGACATGTCACAGTTACAGAAGCATTCTGAAATACAGTGTGTGTTATTTTCACATGCAATTTTCATGAAGTGGGCTGGAGAAACCTCCAATGTTCTCAGAACCAACAGAAAATAGTTGTTTACAGGATCTGCAGGATCAGCTGTCTTGACACCTCCTCGACTGGCAGAAAACAAGAGCTGTCTGGAGAGCAAATGACTCAAATGTTGTTAATAGAGTGTGAATTTCCATGATTCACAGTTGGCCCAGTTCCTAGCCTAGATGTAAGTGTGTCTCTGCTCTTTTTATATTCTGAAGAAAATGATCCTCGTCCCTGGCGGTGACACGCATCCAGTTGTTCAGACCCTAACTAATCCAGCACCTGCTGCACACCATCCATCCCCTTCACTGCGGCGAAGTCAAAACTCCCACTTTAATTTTACCCCAACCTGGTGTTCTGTTATGTAACCGGAGATAATTTAACCACAGCAAGTTTTATGGTTAGTTTCTCCAGCAGCGTCTCTTCAAACTTCAGAACCTGGACATTTCACCTTGTGTCCACGTAGCCCCGGTATGTATTTTAAGTGCTTATACACTAGTTTTAGCTATATAAACATTTACCCATTATATTCTGTCATTTCAAACATTTATATACTAGCATTCGCTTTTACCCATTAGACATTTAAGCCCTTTATTCATTAGCCCACTGCTATCCAGGCTTTTTAGCTTCAGTGATTCCAAATGTTTATGCATGGTTATTAGTTATATATAAACATACTCCATATACTGACTTTTTAAACCAATTATCCACTATCTATTCCTTTTAGCTCACCAAACCATTTATGTTAAAAGTAAATGTTATGCTTAATTAAGTCACCCACTAATTTTTCGAAGTTTTATTATAGTTATATTAATATTTTTCTTTGCTCTTTTCTTATTGCTAAAATCTACCAACACAATAATCAGAGAGCTAGACTTACTTTTTCAGTCTATTTGTGGTAAACAGGAACATAACTGGCCAAAATGGCTTCCTCATATGAAACCATTAAAAATATTCATTATCCTGAATGCAAGCATTTTTTTAATAAGGAAATGACTTTTTAATGAGAAAATGTTCTGCTTGTGAAAAAATTGTACTATGCCATTGGTCAGTTAGTGTCTTGCTGATCAGCGAAGGCAGTAAAAGCCAGCAATAGAACAGGAGCACATATGTGTAATAACAGGCTCAGCAGGGGCAGTTTAAGCATCACTAAAGTGTGGAATCTGTTTGTATGTTTGTGATTATTTTTGGTGCATATTAATATTAATGTGGAGCAGGAACATGAGTTGTCAGGTTGAAATAATGAATGAAGTTACTCCACAGCGGTGTTCTGGAAGGAGGAACTCACCTGGAGCTTCATTTCATTCTTCACTTTATACTACAATGTTTTACTTTTTTTTAACAACATAGAAACCTTGTAATGAAGCATGAGCCTCTCCTTGTTCAGAGCCCCCCCCCGTTTCATATTGATGCTTGGAGGGAGAGGGGGTCCACCTCTTCACCTGTAGCTCTCCTGCACTGCCAACAATTGCAGCAATGCTTTCAGTGTCAGATTATTATTCTCTTTTTTTCCCCCCTCTCCTGCCTCGGGCTGACCTCAGGGCTGCGATATCCCCCCCATAATTGTTATTCCCATTTTATTGGCTGTGTGTGGCTCTCTAATGCATGTCGGTATCAGTTGTACACCAGGTCAATTAGTCAACGCTCCCAGGGAACTGACATTCTGCTTGGAATGCCTTACATACTGACCTCATGGAAAAAATGTGGTCTGCCAAGGTTCCCTTTCATATCCCCTAAAAAGGAACCTAAGGAGTGCTTTTGGATACAAACCCTGATGCAGAGTTTTGTTTTTCTTTCACGGCAGAAGCAAAACAGAGGAGTGGAATGTTCAGCTGCAGACAGATGGTAGAGTAGTGCTTTTAACAGGGGATAAAATGCTTCTGCACATAATCTGTGAATATTGTGGGTGTATTGCATGATGGCAAGAGGGTTTTACTACACCACAGGTGCTATAACAGGGCAGCGGTGGCAGACTCAAAGCTCTCAAATTTACCCTCTTGTCAGTTCGGACTTGAGGCTTGTGATGTTTTAGTGTTTGGGCCCCAGCTGTGAGATGAGTAAGAGCACATGCTCCCAGGCCCAGTTTGGAGCCCACACAGTCGTAACCAAGTTAAAAGTGAACCCAGACGGATGCTTTGCCAATGTGCTGTCTCCTCTGGTATCACATCAGATCGTGATGTGATGAATATATCCCATATCCCCCACTTCCTTCCTCTGTGTTTGTCTTGCTTTGTCTTGTAGAGACTCGTCAGGCTCATTGTTTGCTGTCAGCGAATATAATGAGAGGTCTTACTGGAGAGATTAGTCTTAATATTTTACAATCAGCTGAAAGCATTGGCATGATAATGTAAAAGATAAGACTGACAGGGATTGAACATAGCATAGTAAATCCCTAAATAGAGTCTGATCTAAAATGAATCTGTTCACCATCCACATATTTATCTGTAAATCCTATGAAGGTATTGAACTTTTATCTCCAAGGATTCATTAAAATACTTTACTCCCACAAATTTTAATTGAATGTCAGTCTATGTTAGAAATTGTGTTTAAAAAAACCTAAAACACTTCAAATTCATGAATATCTGACCACACGCAAAACCAATACCATGACCACTAGGAGGCACTAATGTTGGATTTTATCCAATTGTTGGAACAATAAAAGGAATTTAGTGCAACTTATGTGATTATGTTGGCTGGAGGACATGACTTAATGACAGTATTAATTACCTGCAGTAAGATTCCATCATGAAAGCAGAGGCACACGTTTGTCAAGTGTTTCTAAAAAAAGAGAATTTCTAGATTTTCTAGAATTTCTTTTTTAGTTGGAAGAGCTGGAAGTGTGTTATGGCTCTGATTATTTTCTCTGGCATCTAAATCAATAAATCATGAATGAATCAGCCACAGGAAACTATGTGTGAAATTATTGTCCAGAATTCTCTGTGAACACTTTGACTCAGCTGAGTTTAAACCATTGCTGATGGAGATTATAATCATAAATCCCCACAACCATTTGGTGTGCAATAAAAATAAAAAGGTAGACTTATTTTTTATTGGCACAAGTGCTCTTGCTGTTCCTTAAGTATCAAATGAAACAACTCAAGAAACATTTGTTGCATATTTTAACAGGGCAGATATTAGTCTCAGATTGTCTTTAGGTCGTCTTTCATGTTAGACATTTTTTAAAAAAACAGTGTGGAATAATGTTTGTATGTATTGATTGGAAATGCTCAGTCCCCAGAGGGAATTTTCAAATGCAAATTCAACCAATCCCATTTTTTCCCCATTTTATCCATTTTAATCAGATAACAAGTCAGAGAGAGTAAACATGCATTTATTACATTTTCATTCATCCCTTCAGTCTTATTTTCTTGAGTTCCCAACAATGTCATCATTTAAAAAAAAAGCTTTGGTCAAAATACTCACCAAAAGAAGGACATTGATAACACCTGTTCCCAGAACGTGTTGCTTTCACATGCATGGACGCTACACAGGCAACTGTCCGCAAGGCCTTGTGGGTCAACTGGTGGCCAGAGTAATTGAGGGAGGTGGGAAGGCCAGAGCTGTGTTTTGTTGCCTGAGTAAACATTGATGGGGTCGCCTGGAGTTTGAGGTGTCTGTGTGAGAGAATTGATGGGGCTCCTCAGGCAAGCGTGCTTGATATGGACGCAATAATTTGTGGGAGATAAAGAAGCACTGTTGGCCTCTCGCGAAGCATCACTGTCTGCCATCAATGCTCGAAGCCGAAAAGAATCTGATGATTCCTTTGGCCCAACACAGCTGGACCCCAGTGAGCCGTGCGGAAGGCACGCTTGGAAGCAGAGTGCGGACAGCGCATAAAACAGGATCTGTGTTTATTTTCACAGTTGCGCGAGACATTCTCAGATACACGGAGCATGTTGGGGGATGGCGTCAGGGCAGATGAAGGTGACATCACGGACGCTCAGGCCATCTGGATGTTGAAAGACTGGGACGACCATATACGGCTGAATATTGTGACTGTGTGTAACACCATTCCTTCCAACACATTTGCAGAAAGCTCTGCCTTTGAATCTTTCATTTTGATTTTCATATTCCTACAACAGTCGCGATGGAATCCCAAAATGGGTAGTGCGTTATATTACTCAGTGGTTGTAGCTGCCCTTCAGGGTGAAAGGATGTCTGTGGACATTATCAAGTCTGCAATGAACCCTGGAGAGCGGCGTCACTGGAAACATTCCCGTTTCTGAGTCTGCAGATGGAGCGTGTCCTCTCCAGAGACCACATGTGTGAAGACTCTCCCTCGCATTAGAAAGACTGCATGTCGCTGGAACGGTGAGCGTTCTGAAGCATGGTTTCCAACAGGTCGATCAGCTAGGCGCAAATTGAATATTTCAGCTCTTGTTCAGAAATTAATCCCATTTATTCATGAATTATATACGTCTTTTTTTCTTCTCTTTAAATATTGCACTGCTGCACATGAAGCCCTCTTTGTGAATCATGCCCCATTAAGGGCATTGATGTGTTTGATGAATACATTTGGCTCCTCATTTTGTGGGTGAGGACAAATTGTTCCTGGCAATCAATGAAAATTTAATTGGCTAACAGAGAACTGGAGCCCTACCATGCACATTATGCCAGTCTTTGATGTGATTTCAAAAGCCGCTTGAATCTCTACATAATTAATCAGTCTGATGAAGACTCGGGACGCAGCGGTGGTGACGTGCTGTCAAGGCAGGTGCTACACGAGCGAGCCATGGTCTTTAGAGGATTCAGCGGACTTGAAGGCGAAGTGATTTGTGACCCATCACAAACATTTCAGTTAGCAAATCCAAGCAGGGGGGTAAACACATTATTATTTAAAGCGGATTACAATTACTATCAGGTGATTCCAATGTGTATAGTTTTGTCCCAACCAGTTAGATTTGATCTGTGACTACAGCACATATCAAAGTGTTTAAATTTCTCCTCCCTATGAAATTAATTCTGTCTGTAAATTCTGTAATGAGAAGCAGGAAGGAGGGAATTTGTGTGATGGTGCACCTGTGGTCTGTTTATGATGATCCCGTTTATGATGATCATGATTATCCTGCCTGTCTATTTAAGACTTGATGTTTGTTATTGTTGATTCATTTTCATTTAGGCTTTCATATGATAAATGTTGCAACCAGAGTTACCAGGGTAACCGCTAATGGCCTTGATGCCAATTAAAACTTTTGGTCCTCTTTCGCCACTCCCAGAACTGCAAAGTGATTTTAATCAACGTAAACAGTAAAAGTGCACCCGCTGGCTTTATTGCGTGTGTACCAGCACGTTATGTCACATGTTTAGATTGCCAGTGTCGTGAGGTGGTGGTGACGTGGAAGGGGGTTTCAAGTGTGTGTGTGCGTGTGTGTGCTTGTGACTGTGTCTCTCCTGAGTCTGCGGTGGGGCTGCTGGCCATGTCAATTCTAGCTCTTGCGTCCACGGGTGACGAGTTCCACTGTCATCCCAGTCATACTCTTCCTTCAGAAAGAGGCTCCCAGCTGCTGACAGCCTTGACAGGCCCGCAGCTCCCGTCTCTGTCCTCACCTGAAGATGTGTCCAGCTCTTCCTCCTCTGAATTGCTAAGCCGTTTGGAACATTGAGGACGCGTTGTACTCCATGTGCTAGATCCAAAATGAATCAGGCAGCAGTGATGGTGTATCAGTGAGGAGCATTATCATGAGATAATAGATGGAAGACTGATATTTTAAACCACAATGTTCATTGTTTACTGTCAAAAACATCCCTATTAGCAATCCGAACATAAAAACATGGGATACACAAGATACATATATAAGATATAATAGTAATTCACTTGACAAGCTAAAAGCAGTGAAACACTGTAGACATCATTATCAACATCATCAGATATTCTTTTTAAAGATGTTATTATAAAGATGATAATAATGATAATTCATCTACATGATATTCCATTCATTATTCCATTCATATAGTATGTCCATTCTCTATTCACAAAGTTAAATCGGAATCTCAAATAAATCTTGTAATACATTTTGCTCTTCAATTTACGTATGTGCAGTGGTCAATTATTCAAAAGATTGATTTTTGACATAGTAATATCATCTGGTCATCATCAGCTGACCTAGTAGAATGAGAATGACCCTGACAATGACTGACAGTTTGGTTATATATAAAAACTAGAAAGCACTTGGAGAGCGCAGACCTAACCCAAGCGCAACAATTCCTGGCATATTGTGATTTCCAACATAAATATTAGTCCCACATATACTTTGACTACATATTTGGATTCCTTGACCATAAAAATATACTGTTAGCCACTGGAATCATAACAATATATGTCTTAGTTCAGTAGTTATTCACGAAAATCGTATTTTCTGTAATGGCGGTTTTCATCTGGATCTTGCTCCATATGCCATGAACCGTTGACATACTACAGATGCAAAATTGACTCAGCTACATGATGGCGTTTGTTAGAAATTTGTACCTCTAATATAAAAGGCACAGTAGGCCAAAATATAAGGGCACCCCCATTTTTTTATATAAATTGCAATAAAATCAGTCTTCTGGATCAGATCCAGATCAGCCTTTGGAATATGATAGAGGATCCCATTGTCCATCCTTGAGTCAAATCTCATGGGGTTGGGTCAATAATTGACCGAGATATTGAGAAACAAAAATTTTGGCCCCATTTACCGCAATGTAAAGAAAATTTCAAAGTGATCCAGAATCCAGGATTTAACATAGACTGACATTCAATCCACGATCCCAGATCACCCCCAAAATGAAATCAGTTCTTCCTTTTCACATTTCCAATAAATCCTGAAAATTTCATCAAAATCAGTCCATAACTTTTTGAGTTATGTTGCTAACAGACAGACAGACAGACAGACAGACAGATGCCGGCAAAAACATAACCTCCTGGCGGAGGTAAAAATAAAAAAAAAAAAAAAACCTGTTGAGAAGAACAAGACAGTGTGATCTGTCTCGTTCAGCATCAATGTGACTCGTGCCATATTGACAAATGTCCCGTGACATCATATCCCACGTGGCCATTTCACAGGAATTGTTTTCAGACGCGAGTCCTTCGAGGTGTTTGCAGCAAAACTTGAGGCGCAGCCTTACTAAAGTAAAGCCAATGGACTCGTTCATTCACACACAGAGTCGGCGCGGTACCGTCGAGAAGATGGAAGCTGCAGGTTTTACTTCCACGTCATACAGAGACCTGCTTAGAAGCAGGGCCATCAAATTATGACATTAAATAAAACAAAATTGATCATGGGATCATGAATATGCATTCACCTCAGCCATTGGTTTACATAGCTCTTGCGTGCTTCTCAACCTTCACTGCTCTTTCACTTGTTTCCTGACAGTTCAGTATTCTTATTCTCTGTATTTTCAATATGAAAATATAGAGAATACTTTCTTTTAGCTGTGAATGTACCTCAGAGAAGATGGGTTGTGAATTAATTATTCAAGCTCCCTCTCCAGACCAGGATCAATACCAGTGGCTGCTGTGCATTCTCATCTTTAATTTAAGTACCTGAACTGAAGAGTCTTATCAGAGGTGTTTCTTCAAGAATACAAATCATTCATTTATCTGTCAATTGCCAGGTTTGACTACCATTCCCAGCCTGCAGCCTTCTATTCTCAGACCTCTGTCCTCTGCAGATTTAATTAGTTCTGCCCTGGTAACCATGCTTCTTTCTCCCTGTCATTGTAGGATATGGCCATGCAGCTCCCAGCACAAACGGAGGGAAGATATTCTGTATGGTGTATGCACTTCTAGGCATCCCCCTGACTCTGGTCATGTTCCAGAGTGTTGGTGAGCGGATCAACACTTGTGTCAGATATCTGCTCCACCGGCTGAAAAAGTGCCTTGGTTTGAGGCGCACCGAGGTCTCCATGGTCAACATGTTGATTATTGGTGTCATATCCTGCATGAGCACACTGTGCATAGGGGCACTGGCCTTCTCCCACTTTGAAGGCTGGAGTTTTTTCCATGCTTATTACTACTGCTTCATCACACTCACCACCATCGGCTTTGGGGACTACGTGGCCCTGCAGAATGAACAAGCCCTGCAGACCAAGCACAAATACGTGGCCTTCAGCTTCATGTACATCCTGACGGGACTGGCCGTGATCGGAGCCTTCCTCAACCTGGCCGTGCTGCGCTTCATGACCATGAACGCTGAGGACGAGAAGCGGGACGCGGAGCAGAGGGCGCTGCTCGCTCACAACGGCCAGGCGGGCGGACGCATCCGCCGCTCGGCGGACCCCGCCTCCTCGCCCTCCTCGCCCTCCGGATGCGGCGGGGTGAGCACGGTCGGCGGGAGCGGAGGGGGAGCGGCGAGCCGCGGCCTGCGCAACGTCTACGCCGAGGTGCTCCACTTCCAGTCCATGTGCTCCTGCCTTTGGTACAAGAGCAGAGAGAAGCTGCAGTACTCCATACCCATGATCATCCCGCACGACCTCTCCACCTCGGACACATACATGGAGCAGGGGGAGGCTTTTTCCAACCCCCTCCACTCGAACGGCTGTGTGTGCAGCCTGCAACGTCACTCGGGCATCAGCTCGGTGTCCACGGGCCTGCACAGCATCAGCACCTACAGGCGGCTCAACAAACGCAGGAGCTCCATCTAAAGCAGCAGGAATCCTCTGGTCAGAGAAAAGGTGGATATATCCAACGGATGCAGCAACCTCCTGGAGGCACGCCACTCCCAAAGTTTGCCTAGCTCCTGTAATGGAGTTCCTCTGGACACCATCTATTTCCATAAAAACCTCAAACATCTTCATAGATGTTGCCGAGAAATGGTTGTTTGAGGAGTGTTCTTCAGATACTGGGACTGTGTTGCTCTCTTTCCGTACATTGGAAGTTAAAGAACTTTCCTTCCTCATGAGACAAACCTTTCTGTTTTAATAGAAAAAGGGAAACAACACCCCTGCAAGAAATATTTTATTGTAACAATTTTGGTTGTACAAAAGACTTGATGATATGAAATGTAAATATGTATATACTTTGACACCAGTAGGGGTCAAAAATCCTATTCATTTTTCATGTCTCCATGCGTCCTTGACTAACGATCAGGTTCAAAGCCAAACTTTCCGATCTGTTGCATCTCCTGTGGTGTTGTATATAAGGAGTGATTGTTTTGACTGAGAACTCTGTAGAGCCTCGCTGCTGCGTCTTTCAGACCTCACCACTCGTCGACGTCTCACGGTCCCCTGCGCACTCACCTGCTGGGTCCACTTGCGAACTCTTGCATCTTCACATTGCGTAGCTCCTTTCTGATGCAAGCTCACTTTGTGCGTAGTTGGGAGTCATGTCTTATTCACTGCTGCACCTCAGAGAGTCGGTTGCTTTAGGACACTGGAATTCAGTGCACTATTTTAATTTGAATTTAGTAAAACCGAGTTGCGTTTTTATGTAAATGATTCACCCATATTATTCTTTCTTTTTGTGCAGTCTGAGATCTGTGACTTTATACTTTTTTGTGTTAGTAATGGTTGAACAGAGCACTACACCTCATTAATAAACGGCCTCAGAGTTTGCACCTCATGCACTTTTTCTTTTTTTAACTTTTGCTCCATTTCTACCTAAAGACACTTGATCATCTGGTAACTGAGCTTCTTATGAATAGTTTCTTCACGTTACACAATTTATTGATTTCTTTGTAGTTTTATTTAACTTCTGATTCATCAGAACACATAAATAAAATACAGTTTAATTAAAAAGGTCATTTTTTATTTGAGTGTAGACTGGGTTTTGATCTTGTTATTAATGTTAAAATATGTAATTGTCTACATTTTCTTTTACCTCTTCATCGTGATTTACTGTAGATGGACTTTACCCAATCAGGGTAATCTTTTTTTTTTTTTTAAGTAACGCGTGTGTGTGTTTGTGTAAATAAGGCCAAAGTTGCAATAATACCCTCATAATCTATATTTTCTAATAAGAGAATTGACTTTTGAAATGTACTTTTTACCATTATTTCTGTTATGAGAAACAAAATTTGATGAATCTATGATTAAATATTACACAAGACACACACTGGGCAAATTCCACCTCATCTAACTAAACTGAAGCTCCGAGGCACACAGCTAGCTGCAGCCGTGACACACTTGACACAAGGATGTCTCCACAGACCATGTTCTCAAATGATAGCACTACCTCCACTCTCCGTCAAAAAGGCACAACAATCACACTGACCGATGGACTTTTGTTTCTTCCTGGTAACTTAAGTCTCAACGTGATGTTCATTTGGACATGTAATTGTGTGCCCATGTCTTAAAACATTAAAGTGATTGTTCAATGTGAGTGGCAGCTTTTTCCCTTTTTTTTTTTTTTTTAAAAGCACAGTTTTATTTATAAAAATTAGTTAATGCACACACACGAGTGATGCTAAATGTCAAAAAATATCGCCGGCCCCTCGTCCTACCCAGTAAAATATCCTGGTTATGTGTTCCATATGTAAACCAGTATCAGATGCTCTGGCTCTGCATTCCAGATGTGCTGAGAAAGTGAACATGTTAACATTCTGCAGATTTTGCAGACATATTGCCACGGCACAAATTATCACATCTTTCCCCAAGAACACCACATCCTGAATAGGATTTAAACTGCTATGAGGCTCTGAAATGGATACGTTTGCAAATGTGAGATGTGCAAAACACAGCAAAATGAAGTTAAAATATTGTCCTAATACATAACTAACACTCAGCTACTTGATCACCTCGCCTGATTGCACCCACAAAACTTTGAATATTCTCTGTATTTAGTTGTGCTGCCTCAGTTTCCATCACAAGAAAAGATCCCAGTGAGGTCCAGAGTTACATAACCTTAAAATTAGGATGGCGTGACGTGAATTTGCTCACCCCTGTGCATGATATATTTTATATAACCGCCATGGTCACACCTTTCAGTTTGAATTCAGTTTCACTGGTTGCTGTGCAAACGAGCCGCGGCCTCATGTTTGTTTCATCCATCAGGCCCAGTGATGATGGTGACACGGATCCTTTTGGCTCTGGTTGCTTCTAATGTCATCACATACTGTGAGTTTTCCTTTATTCAATTCAACTTCATTCCTTCATGTGCACACAAACAGGCATTGCACAGTGAATGGACTAATACTTCAGTCTGAAGTGGCTCCTAAATTACATCAATTTTCTGTACTGATTACGATGATATAGAAACTAGAAATCCTCCTCTTCTCTCAGAGATGGAGATATCGGAGATCGATAAATGAAAATAATGTTTGCTGGTTCACAGAAATGAGTTTAGTGTATAGACAATGTTGAACCCTGTCTGCTGTACTGTGATGAGGTCCACAGAACCGACAATAATCGGAAATAAATGAGAGGACTTGTTATCATGGAACTCTGTCCAATCAGCAAGATGTCCAATCAACAGTATCTTAACATCGGGGGTTAATGGAGGCTGGTGGGGGGCAACTGTAGCATTCCACAAAAGCAATCTCTGGGTTCACAAATGCATCTCACATTATACGCTTCCATTCTAATTGTAACATCAAGGCAATTCAGTTCAAGATGGTTAATTGTGCGTGTGCATATTTGGCTGCAAAAACAGAGCCCACACATGTAGACTGCATCAGAAAACTCATTGTCTTCAAATCTTACCTAAACTGAATATGCCACAACAATTAAAATTGCTCCCCATTCATCTGCTGTTTCGCTGCTTCTCTTGCTTTTCCTGCCAGTCTTTCATCTCCTGAGGTTGGCAGCCTACAGGATCCGGCGTCCTTATCGCTCAGAGTCATCTTCAGACTTCTCCAGAGGTGGTCAAGCAGCTCCGCCCGAGTTGAAAGTGAGGAGGGCAACAGTTGTTGAGGATGATGACTTCACTTCTTCTCGGAATGCTCAGTATGGAGAGCTCCCCTCACATTCCGTCATCATTGCCCCACGTTAACGGCACTCATTTTTCACAGGCAACTGAAAACGCGCCCGGCTGCCAGTTGTGTTATCTCATGAGCAGAGAATGCCATTAATGGCCCGTTCCACTCTGTTGTTAATCACAGAGAGGAAATGTTTTTTCATGTGCTGAGAACCATTTCTTGGGGGGAAAACTAACACCATATTACGTATTATCAGCTTTCATGTCATTGTCAGCAATTGCAAATTGCCTGAACCATGCTTTTCTGTTGCTTTTTTTTTTTACAGGACTTGTGATTTTCTTGCAAAAACAACACTTTTGACGAATTTCTCTTACCTTTTCTGCTAAAAAAAGATGGTGTTAAACAAAGTGGATTTTTGCAGACACCGAGGAACCAGATTTAAAGTAAGAAGGGAGGTTTTTTTTATTATTATTATTTATAATTTACTTGGGAAGCTAATCTTTAAATTGTGCTTCTTGAGCTGCAAGAAAACATGCATTTGTACCGAACGTTTCCTTTCACTAAAGTTGAACCCTTTATTTCCCACAGTGCCGCCACGCTCAAAAGCTATTTTCACTTTACTGTCTGACTGCAAGCTCAGACAGTTAACTCATGCTGGCATTGCTGTAACGTTTTGATGGTGTCCAGATGTGGATGCAACACCACCTCCCAAAGCCAGATTAAATCATGCAAAATCAAAAATGACAATTATCGGCCAGCTGCCTGCAAGAGTCTCAGTTATGTAACAATGGTGAAGAAAAGCTCATCCGAAGTGTCTCTAATGTGTTTTCTGACCTTCCGAACATAACCTTATTATTTACCTCATGTCACTGTATGTTCGCTCTCAGTGCTGCTTTACTTGTGGTTTGGAGAACTTTTAAATGTGAAATGAGGGGCTGAGCCTTTAATGCTCAACCCCCCCCCCCCTTCCCAAAGGGAGTCTGACTCCCAAGGTTAAGATGAAAATCTAAGTTAATGCTCGTCTACACTGTGGTGTGATCTTCATATTTGCAGCAACCTGGGGGGGGCAACAAGTTTTAACGAAGCACCAGGGCTTGGAATTTCAACATGATCCCATTATGTTAAATTATGCCTCTATCAGCAAATCTAAAGATCAAATCTAATAACTGAAGGTGAATGTGTTGTCGATAAAGTACCCAAAGGCCTTTCTGGGTATCAGCATAAATAGATGGTGTCCCTCTCTCATCTGAATTGCATGTCATGGGAAATCATTTCTACCAAAGGAGAATGTACAGATGATTGTTGGCTTACTGGCATGAATAAATCTAAATATATGATCAATCAAGAGGTCTATGAATTCATTCTGATGACGGCTTCCACTGTTGTCTTCTTAAACCATTCGACGTTTTATCGTTTTGCTACCTCTTCCCCTTGTGAGGCTGTCATTCGGCCTTCTCCACAATATTCTTCGCAATATCCTGGCAAAAATCCAGGACTTTTTTTCTGTCACAGGGCTTTAGCGCAGCCTTCCCGTGACGCCTCAGTCAAATGGAGGCATCGCAGAGCCTCCACGTTTCAGACTGAGATCACCCCGAAACATCATTATCTCCGCTGATGTAAAGGGGAAGTGGCATCCAGCAACCCGGGTGGCAGCGGGGTGGGGGGGGGGGGGGGTGGGGGGTCTCGTCATACAGTATGGGATGGTGTGACATTAGCTGGCTTACATAACCGCAACCTCGGGCTCTGCTGCCTCCTAATCCAACCGACACTACCCTCACTTTTCACCTCCGATGCTTCGAGCCACCTCGACTCCGAACAACCACACACGTATAGAAATGGCATTTATACTTTACGTTATTCTGTCCAACACTAAGATACGGGAAATCCTCGTGAAGTACATTGACTGTTGTTTGTTTGTTTTTTGATCACGGTAGATTGTGACCCCTCCCTGGTTCAGCCCTGCTCTGCTTCCTCACGATGCAGGAGAGAAGAAAAGAGGCTACTGGACATCAAGCGCTTTTTACGGGGGCCTATCTAAGCTGGAGGCCAGAGTCTTGCTGATTGAAGTATCTGGTCCTGGATCATCAGTGGGTCTGCTTGAGTGGACGTGACTAATGGGGGTGTCTGTCAGGGTGATCTGACATCACAAGCAGTCGGGGGGGGGCAAACACACACACAGAGGTGACCTTCCTGTACCCGTACAAGCTGCGCCATTAATTAACCCCTCCCCGATGGAGTCGCCGCTGGAAGAGTTCAAGCAGTATATCATAATGCATTTTTTTTTCATCTTTTCCTTCCCCAGCCCCTTCTTTTTTTTTCTCTTTCATGCCACAGCGCATTGATTTTCAAGCCTGAAAAACAGCACCTCAGTTTCCTCCCGAGGTTCGGTCGTGGACCAACCTTCGATGGCCCATTCTACTTTAGGGGTTTTTGCCTTCAATTCCTGCATTTTAAGATGAGCGGTGAAACTTGGAAAAGGGCATCAAGAGACAAAAGAAGAAAGCTTGTTTTTCTCATGTGACAATTCGCCTGAAGTGTTTGTACAGTAAATGACTGAAATAGGTATCAGATCGCGTCGTTATGACACCATCGCACGCATGCCCTTTTAACCAGAAAGAACTGCTGAGGGCCTCAGAAATGTTTCTGGCTTCAGCTTGAATTACTATCAGAAGGGCTGTCTCCATGTCACTTGTGATTAGGTGTCCTCTAAGAACATCCCCGGGAAAATTTGCCAGGCCCTTCGCACCCCACCGCACACCCTGGTACTGTCGCAAAGCTCCTCGAAGGTTAGATAATCAGCGCAGACGTGAGTGGTAGTGACCGTTCTGAAATTCATATGCTTGTGTAAGAAAGGCAAGGAATGTGACACAGCTCCTGGACAGCTCAAGGGTGATTAATGATGGCCGTGCACTTCTAATATGTTGCTATTTTCGTTGCACTAATTGCACGTATATGTGTCTTTCATTCCAAAAATGGTGCATTCAAATCACAATTATAAACGACGATCAGCCTTTAACGCTGAAACAGTTTCAGTTGCTGAAGCATGCTGTACGTTTTCTCAGTTGTTTCCAACTTTGCAAATGGTCAGTGTCGAACCTTTCTGATCGCCCAAGGACACTGGGGAATGATATAATCACCAGCATGAGCAAAGAAAGGAAACTGCTTTGTCCTAGATGACCTCATGATGTATCATATCATCTGTACCAACAGAGGTAGATGTTCTAAAAGGATATATACACACCTTTGCTTCTCTGAGGTCACTTGGGCTTTGTTATTCAGTACAGTAAAATAAATCACAACACCTCTTAAAAGATCAACTATCATAACATTTTGCATGTTTCAGGGGCTTTCAAGGCCACATGGGGAACACTGAGGACCACTAGAGGGCAATTGCATAACATATGACAGCCCTCAGTGCCTGAATTATCGTCATGACAACTGAAGTGGTTTGCTGTTTGTACAGTGAGAGGGTGACAGAGGCGAGGCGAAGGCACAGAAAAGACAGCGGGTCACAGGTCAGGTGCAGCCGCACCAGAGGTTCCGCAAAATCTCGAACATATTCTGTTCGGCGGACTGACAGTTATGAAATACAGTTCTGGCTTTTCTGAAGATAATGTGACGTTCAAACCCGCAGTGGATTTCTTTGTCTCCAGACAGCATTTTCTTTAACTCCCTATTGCACACTTATTACATTATCCCCATACATGACATGCACATGTGTTACAGTTGCCTAATATGGGGTGAACCTGAGTTGATGCAAGCCCCATTCTAAGATTTCATCATTCCAATATGCTCATGCTATTGCAGCATGTATTATATTTATGTATGGTTCATGAGCTATTTTTCCTCCTGATTCTTAAAGTAGCACATTGCTTTATTCAGCATATTCGTGCTTTGCTTTATGTGATGAGTTGTGCGTGTTGACAGCTGCATTAATGCCTGAAAATGTGATGAAGGCTGCCATGGCAACAAAAAAATTCTGGATCAATATCCATTCAAGCTACTTGAACATTACATTAAATCCTTCACTGAAGCGTGATGACCCATTTTGGTGTCACTGCTCTGGGCTGCATCTTCTCATCTAGTGCAAGTGTTTTGAGCCTGCTGGAGATTATTGCACAAGCACCAGTCAACAGGTTGCAACGGTCAACTAACTCACTGTTTTCTAAATCATGGCTCTTGAGTGACCTTCAGAAACACTCCTGCTATGGGCTCCAGTAAGTGCACAAACGTTTATTACCTTTCAGTGAATTTCAGTGGAAAAAAAAACGCATGAAGTGAAAGGGAAAGATTTGTTTCAACTTGGAGTCAGGCAATGAATTATGTCACTGCCAGCAGGAGATTTTTTTTGATGTAAATGGTTTCTGATTGCTGATGGATGTGTTATATAAGACCACTGGCCGCGGGCGTCTGCTCATGCGAGGAACAGGTGACTATGGTGAAGTGATTGAGAATTGTTCTGCGCTTTTCGGTGCAAGAAAGGTGGACATGTGACTGCTTAATAATCTGCTTACCACAGCACACCTCCGTAGCCGAGGGTGACCGCGGAGTACAGAAAGTGATCCCTCCCTTATCACCTTTGTGCTTCTACAGGTCCAGCCTCACATCATTGGCGGGTACTATCTCTGTACTGTTTCCATTAGGCATGGATTCATGGCACATCAGGCCTGATGTTGTCTGTTATGACTGAGATTAAAAGGTCTAGGCAACAGCTCCAACAGCAGGGTTTTTTTTTTTTCATAAATTTGATTTATGCTGGCAATCTGTTTTGGAATTGACAACACTGTATAAAAGCTGATTATTCAAATCCACTATGCAATATCTTCTTAAATGGACCACACAGCTTTTGTTTGTGGGAATGACAGGTCAACCCTTTCCTCCAGAAAATGTTGTCCAGTTGCCAGAAAAAGCTTACTGAGAGAGAAATCAGGAGACAAGAGCACATTTCTGATAAGAGCTCTGATAACTGTACGGGTTTATTGTAAAAAGTTCACATTTTGATGGTAGGGTAACATTTCCAGATGCCGTGAAAGGACATGTCTGACGTTCATCAGATTTATTGATATCTTAACTTTAAACATCTTGATTATTCGTTTCAAACTTTTGGGCTCACAAGCCAGTAAGCACAGGGATGATGGAGTGCATGGTCTATTTTTAAACAACTCGAGGCCACAGGGGGACAATTTTACTTCTGTTGCGCTTGAATGTCACAACTCTGCCTAGTCTTTGTCGCCATCTGCTGTTTCTCTGGGTTCTGTTCCTTTTTCGTCCTCCAGTGTGAGTTTGACACTTGGTTGATTGATGTTCTAGGGACCTGCAACCTTGCGTGTAGTCCTCTGAGGGTTAATGATTTGATGATGATGATGATGATGATGATGATGATGATGATGATGATGATGATAACTGATTTATTTTCATCTAATCGTCTGTGCATCCTTTTGCTTTAGACAAAATACGCTATCCAAGCAATCGTGGTTTCAAATGGAATATTTTATCAATCAGAAAACGAGATGTACATATTTCTTGTTACCTTTGTATTTGAAGCACCGTGCACAGCTGATTTAATGATGTGAAGGCCATCAAAATGTTTTCATGGCCACACACTAGTCTGTATGTACATATATGTAAGAGATTGGCTTTCTTGAATCCACACGGGGGCTGATTTATTGCTCACGGTCTCGATCTAAATGTAAAAGTAAAAGTAGTAAAAAGTGCCTGCGTTCGTCTTCATTCTGGGCCGGGCCGGCTGGATTACTTCCGATGCTCGTGAACGCAGCACGCTTCCCCCGCCGTGGTCAGCTGACTCGGAGCTGTCATGTGGCGTTTACGGCCGTAGGAGGAGAGTATGAAGGCAGACCTGGCTCTCTGTGAGCGAACAAAACCACCCCAAAAAACACACTTCTGTCGTCGCTGTCCCGGCTGTGTTTGCCCCGACTAAACGTCCAGCATGGCTTGGACTAATTATCAACTGTTCCTGGCTGGACTTATGCTCACGACGGGTTCAATTAACACATTATCAGCAAAGTGAGTGACCTCCGTATTTCAATGAGTGTCATGTGTTTGTGTTATTTCTATGTAGGGCATCTGGACTGATTGATACAACAATGTGTAATAGTTTAGGATCAATGTGGCTTTTTACGTTGTTCTTCCAACGATGGGCTTGTAACCATGTACTTACGACTGTAGTTCTGGTTGTAAACAGCTAACTTGCTAAATAAGTTAGCTGTGAGAGAGCTAATGTAAAATCAAGATCAAGGCTGTCTGTGAGGAGATCAACAATCGCACCCGGCTCTGGTCCCGGTTCTGGTTCTTGGCTGAAGAGATGATGGCTGTCCTCTTTCTTTTGCATTTGGAGAGATGTTTTGGGTCTTCGCTGTTCAGTGATACAAAACGAAACCCCTGAAGATGCACACGTTCAGAGCAGGAAATAGAGAAGGCTAGGATCCTAAAAGAGGAGTGAAACTGATTCATTAATTAATGTAAATCAACCACTCTGTTTCGGAAACACACACACACACACACACACACACACACCCTTCCTCTCTGAGCTCAGATGATGAGTTAGTATCTGTCTGGGTTGGGGCCAGAGCCTGCTGCTCATTCAGCAATACGGATGCTTTTCAACCCCCCCCTACCAATTACTATCTCTATGAGGACTTTCATCACAATACATTCTCCAGTCCCTTACCCTAACCCAAACCAACAGAATAATCTGGCCCTAAACTAAATTTTCATTTTAACAAACCTGTCTGAGCAGCCATTTAAACAGTCTTGAAATAAAACCCATGCATTCTGGCCCTGAGCATGTGAGGGAACACAACTGTATGGATGCGGAAATGTTGCTGCCAAAATGAACATTAAATATCTGGGAAGCAGCACTACCGGTTTTGGGTTTCAATAAAACGGATGACTGCCTTAAAGGGACTGCTGAAGTCTATTCATCAAGCAGAGTAGGTAGTTTTGGTTCTAAGTTCCTTCTTGCCCTTACAAGCAAGTTTGTCCCAAAGAAACTAGTCTGATCACGAAATACAGGTGCTATAAATAACTGTCGTGCATTTGTCAGAGACATTTTCTAAACTCTGAGCTAGTTGCATTCAAAGTGCTGTGCCATCACTTCTGCAGCCTACGTTCCCTTGTCTGGTTTTTTTTTTTATGCAGACAGTAGGCTCACATGCTGGTCATGCTTCCCCTGACAGCTCGTACATGGAAGTCATCAGGACACATACTCATTAACTTGGACTCTAGCTTAATCAAGTCATATGACTTAACGTTATAACTGTTTTCCACGAGACCTTAAATCAAAGGCAGCACACCAGAAGCGGTCCTCAGAGCCCAAAGTAAAAAAAGAAACGTAATAAAACAGCTCAAGGGTGTGCCGATCTGATTGTTTAAACTGTGAAATCTTTTTCATCTCACAGATGGGCCGACATGTTCACAGCCAAGGGCTGCCATGACGACCCCGAACATAGATTCTCTCACCCATTTCTGCAGGTGAAGTATGAAAGTGAAAGGAACACAACTGTAAAGAACCTGCACATCGCCTTTGCTCAGGATTACATGTTTCTAAGTTCATACAACACGCGTCCTGTTTGTGGGTCCGCGCGCATCACTTCGATCCACATCGGTGGATCAAAGTTCATTTCTCCCCGTTCTCCGTCTTCCTCCGCAGGCAGTGGGGATGTTTCTGGGTGAGTTGAGCTGTCTTGTCGTCTTCTACGCCTTACTTTGCCGCGACAGGCGAGCGCCAGAACCCAAGATGAACCCGGGCCAGAGCTTCAATCCGCTCCTCTTTTTCCCGCCTGCCATGTGTGACATGACGGCCACCTCCATCATGTATGTCGGTGAGTACGTGGCGGGCGGAACGCGGAGACGGGAGGGGTTCGAGGCAACGCCGTCGGCTCTGGAACGTGTAACTTTTTTTTTTTTTTTTTTGGGTCGTAGCTCTCAACATGACCAGCGCCTCCAGTTTCCAGATGCTACGCGGGGCCGTCATCATCTTCACCGGACTGCTCTCCGTCGCCTTCCTGGGCCGGCGCCTGGCGCTCAGCCAGTGGATCGGCATCTTCGTCACCATCCTGGGCCTGGTGGTCGTGGGGCTCGCCGACCTCTTCAGCGGCCACAATAACAACTCGCACAAACTCAGCGAAATCATCACAGGTGAGGTTCATGCTCATCTCATGCGTTATCCACCCGGGGGGTTAAACCTAAAACAGAAGGAGCCGATTTCCCGCTTTCGCTCTCTTCTTTCCTGCAGGGGACCTTCTGATCATCATGGCTCAGATCATAGTTTCAGTGCAGATGGTCCTGGAGGAGAAGTTTGTCTACAAACATGATGTCCACCCACTCCGGGCTGTGGGGACTGAAGGTACAGCAGCGCTTGAATGTTGGTACTCCTGCCAGACATTCAGGTTTGAGTGTTTCATCGGTCTTTGATGTTAAGGGCTCTGACCCTGAAAAGACAGCAGAAGTCAATAAAGACAACTACAAAGGTCCACGTCAGATAGCAGAAAATCAAACCTTTTTCTCCTGTATTGACCACTAACGTATTCATAGTATAACGTGCAGGATGCTCCAATGCTGCTAAATTTTCTACACCCTTTTGTTAATACACTTTCTCAACATCATAGTTTCACCTACATAAGAGCCTGCGTCTGCCTAAAATGCCCTTTGACACTGTTGGCTGTAGGTCCCCGTAAACCCTTTAGGCCCCCATAAACCCTCTAGGTCCCCGTAAACCCTCTGGGTCCCCATAAACCCTCTAGGTCCCTGTAAACCCTCTAGGTCCCCGTAAACCCTCTGGGTCCCCATAAACCCTCTAGGTCCCTGTAAACCCTCTAGGTCCCCGTAAACCCTCTGGGTCCCCATAAACCCTCTAGGTCCCTGTAAACCCTCTAGGTCCCCGTAAACCCTCTGGGTCCCCATAAACCCTCTAGGTCCCTGTAAACCCTCTAGGTCCCCGTAAACCCTCTGGGTCCCCATAAACCCTCTAGGTCCCCATAAACCCTCTAGGTCCCCGTAAACCCTCTAGGTCCCCGTAAACCCTCTGGGTCCCCATAAACCCTCTAGGTCCCCATAAACCCTCTAGGTCCCCGTAAACCCTTTAGGCCCCCATAAACCCTCTAGGTCCCCGTAAACCCTTTAGGCCCCCGTAAACCCTTTAGGCCCCCATAAACCCTCTAGGTCCCCGTAAACCCTCTAGGTCCCCGTAAACCCTTTAGGCCCCCGTAAACCCTCGGGGTCCCCGTAAACGCCCTCAAGACAACCCTGTTTGTATAGCCGCTCCATTAAGCAATGTTGTTATGTGTGCAGGAGAAGAGGATATGGTTTTGGTCAGCTAGTGATGAGCAGGATTTCCTCTTCCAAACTGCTAGATGATCAATAGTTTTATCTGGTAGTGACCCTCATTGGTCTTTGATGATGTGGTGTTTCACGTCACAACAGACCGATGACCCAATTGAAAACCTAAAACCAGCAGTTACAGGCACTCAATACTTCTCATCGCGGCTGCTTCCAGGTGAACGCATGAGCTGCAGAAACTAAAACCTCCCAACTGCTACTTTTGGCTCCAGTTTCACAACAATTTTCATTTTCTTAGCTGCTAATGCAGGTTTTGGTCTAAAGTGCACGACAGCAGCTATTTTTTCCAACTGGAACACAGAGTTTGTGGTTGTGTACGGGTGTGAGTGTAGAAAATGAATCTTAGAAACAGAAGTGTACTGTTTTACTGTTTTCTCTGGTGTTCTTATTTTGAAACTCCTTTCAATTCCTTTATAAGCTTCCATCTAGAGTCGAGTAGGTTATAGGTTCTAACAGATTTTGTGTCTTTCCAGGTTTCTTTGGCTTTGTCATCCTGTCGCTGCTCCTCATCCCCATGTATTTTATTCCCGTCGGGAACTTCGGCGACAACCCCCGCCAGGTCCTGGAGGACGCTATCGACGCCTTCTGTCAGATCGGCAACAAGCCCCTCATCCTGCTGGCTCTGCTGGGCAACACGGCCAGCATCGCCTTCTTCAACTTTGCCGGGATCAGCGTCACCAAAGAGATCAGCGCCACCACGCGCATGGTGCTGGACAGCCTGCGCACGCTGGTCATCTGGGTGGTGAGCCTGGCGCTGGGGTGGGAGCAGTTTCACGGCCTGCAGGTGCTCGGGTTCTTGGTCCTGCTGGCGGGCACGGCGCTCTACAACGGCCTCCACCGCCCTCTGCTGGCCAGGATGCCCTGCTGTAACGCGGCGGCGAGCGAGGGGGACGGCGCGGACGAACGAGAGAGACTCCTGGGGAGCGGCACGGTGCAGGCCGACGACGACGGCTGAAGGACGGCTCGGTGGCCTGGACTCTGTCACCTGTATGTCACACTGTCAACCATAGTCTGTTTTAATCCTCGTTTTAATCCATACCTCAACATTATTGAACCTTTATTAGAATATCTCAAAGGAAGCTTTTATTTCACACTAGTCATCAAGGGCACAACAGCATTAATCTCATCTTGTAGAGGTCAGACCTTTTTGATTGCTTTTTTATAAAGAGTTGAACTGACTTAGTATCGATTCACTAAAGTACATTTGTATATAAATAAGTTTGAAATCTGCTTAAAATTTTCTTGAACAGATGCACATTTTCTATTTGAGGCTTTCTGTATCAAATCTGTGGTTTTATTTTTTTTGCAATTGTTGCTGACTGCGCTGTGATCATACAAGGCCGTGCACTATGGACTATATTTCAGCATGTTCAAAATAGTTAAGAAAAAAATGCTTCCCTATTGTCTGATGTGGAGATCAGCAGTTTTAAAAGGACATCTGGGTTCTTTTTTTGTATTTTTTTTTTTTTTCGTCTGAATCATGGCTTACATTGTGTGCATGTTAACGCACCATCGTCAGACCTCTGGTTTGCTGTGTTGGCTTTAAAATAGGGAAGAAAGGGAACTGTCATTAAATCACATTTCAATGGCGTAATCAAAGTTTCACTTGTTGTCGCACTCCAGAAACCAGCCGTAGATATGATGTAACGGGAGGGGGGGGGGGCAGTTAAGTGAACAAATTAAAGGAAAGTGTTACATTATTTATACATGAGAGGGTCTCGCTAATGTGAACAGCAGCTGACACCTGTCCTCATTTCCTCATTACCCTCCCTGAAGAACGCATGCATGCACAACCACGGGGTCAAAGGTTAAAACCAGAAGCTCCCCTGAGGACGACACACATGACCCTGATCCAGGAACAGGATCTGGGTAATGGGAAATGTGCTAATTGAGTACATACATGTTGAATATATAACAAGCACCTGGGCGCATGTATCAATATGGTAAATATACACTTACTGTAATGATTAAAATGTGCCTATGTATGGGAGATAATGATAGCATTTCAAATATTTCAACGAAATATTTTACACATGTCAATAAGCTTGAGCTGAATCATGTAATAACGATATAATATGCAGCATATAAAAGGTTTTCTGCATACCTTACTTCTTCGTTAGAGTTAATCATATTGACCACTAGATGGCAGAATTAAGCCGTAAAATGTCATTTCTAGTTTGTGAATCTCATCAAGGGTGTTTACAGGGTTGATCACAATAACCAAAAATGGCACCTGAAACAAAACACGCAAGAGAAAATACCTATAGAGTATTGGTTTTAATTGCACAAGGGAAAATATGTTGAGAGACGCCAGTCCATGCAGGAATACTTCTGTAAAGGTGACCTTCATGTCCTTTTATAGTTTCCAGGAAAGCTACGATTGCAGTAAGCGCAGCTGGAGAAGGACCTACAGCCTCTGACGTTAAAACAAATAAATAAAATTGGATAAAATAACAAGCCAGAGCTCAAGATCCCACTGGGACTGTGGAAAACATTTCCAGTAGTCAAAATTTTCCCTTGAGCACAAAATCATTCCCTTAAAATAACAGTCAGAATAAGCCCAAGATGATAGATAGACAGACAGATAAATAGATAGACAGACAGATAGATAGATAGATAGATAAATAGATAGACAGACAGACAGACAGATAGATAGATAGATAGATAGATAGATAGATAGATAGATAGATAGATAGATAGATAGATAGATAGATAGATAGATAGATATTAAATTGAATATAATCCAGGTGTTTGTGTATAATAACATCAGTCCAGTGTTCAGGAGATTGCGTTCATCACTTCAGAGCTGGTCTTGTGAACTTTCCTCTGTGATGAATCATATTTTTCCACTGCTGTAGTTAAACAGCAGCAGATTGACCGAGACGTGAACTATTAAAGAGGCGCTCTGCTTTGCATCAGGCCGCTGCGACTGCGCAGAGCATCTGACTCACCCCCTTAAACATTTAACAGCATTTGAAAAAAAAAGAATCTATTACAGCACCCATTTGGCAGCTTTTATCCACTAAATCAAAAGTGAAATAATAGCATGTTGAGTGAAATCCCTTCATTCAGTGGTGGTGCACGGCAACATCTCTACCGTATGGTGTGTTTGAGTTCAAATCCTTCTTTAAATATGGACATAAGCATATTTATTAATGTGGAGGTTTGTGTTTCTTGGTGGTAGCTCATTAAAAAGGCAGCAGCAGCAGCAGCAGCAGCAGCAGCAGCAGCAGCAGCACTAACAGTTTGTTATAAAGACCTTTTGTGTTTCCATTAGTCTCCCCTCCTGCAGTATTTAGCTGACTGCACATGATTTAAGTGTGTGTACGCTCGCACGCCGCAGCCGTAGAAAGGCCCTGGACCTGTAGCACAAGAGGCAACTTTAATCTGCTGAAACATAAACACGAGGCACAAGAGTCACAGTCGTATTTAAAAAGGTTCCATTAAAGCGGCTCCTTTAAGTTGTTTATAGCTGAGGGAGAGTGTGATCAGTGCACTACTCTAGTGTCCAGTTAATGACCCCTTCATATTTAACACCCCCCCCACACACACACACACACACACACACACACACACACCGAAAAGAGGCTCCAAACCGCTGCGGTTAAATTCTTCTCTTCTTTTAATCATGTGGCCTGCGCCAGTGGTGTTAGGCCTAAAGAACATTTTCATTTATTTCCTTTTTTTCAGCAATCAAACAATCACCTGCAGGATGTTGATCTTTTACACGCACGCACACACACACACACACACACACACACACACTCTTGAAACATAACTTTGATCGTCTCACTCTCTCTCCGTCCGTGTTACGTCACCCGCCACGCTTTTTGTTGCGATGCTGCGTTTTTTTTCCTGCACGTCCATCAGACAGCTGCAGTTATTAATTATGTCTCCACGGAGCAGATATCTGAGGAGACTTCCCGGTTGTGGGGTCTCGGGAATCCTGCCGAAAAACAATTTGATATCGGTGGCCAGAGGTCAAAGGTCAAGGTAACCAAACACCTCTCTTAGAACTTATTGGGTGAGTTTTATTGTTTTAATGTTTGTGCTGCTATCAGCAGAAATAAAAGTGTATGCCTAGATTTTATTTCTTTTTCTGCTTCTCCTTGTTATTCCCAGGAACTTTGTCATAATTCCATCACGTGGGTGTACTTTGCTGTTTTTGCTCAGTTTATTTAAGGCAGTCTACTTTGGAAACCTTTGGTGATAAAGGTTATGTGAAAAGCTTCTTTATTTGATTAATTGTATATTGTATTACTACTTAGTTTTTAATACACATGTTTGCTTCCAGCATTATTTATGTATTTATTTAATCTGAATAGTTTATTTTTACCCTGTGCTGCTGTAACATGTTGTCAATAAGTTTGACCCAGGACTTATATTGAAGGGGTTTTTTTGTATTTATTTGCATTTTTTTCTGTGTGTGTGTGTGTGTGTGTGTGTGTGTGTGTGTTTTTTATCCATCTCAATGGAATTACACTTTTTGTCCGATAAGGGCCTGTAAATTTCCAAACGGGCCGACTCACTTTACCCGAACGTACCAGCGGACCGCGGAATTAAACATCGGATTGGAATTAAACCCATCTGCTCCTCCCGCACAGACGTCACTGTGGGAAATATATCGGTGGCATTCGGGATCACTTAAGCTCAACGTTCTTGTTTGAAATTCACTTTAGACAACATCCTCAGTCCATTTTTTTTCCTCTGCCTCCACTCTGTGGAAATGATGGCAGGGTGCCATACAGAAGGCTGTGTACAATGGCCCAGGTCCCATTAAATCTGCAAAATTTCCTTCCTGAGACAAACATTGCCAGAAATAGTCATCTTGGCTTAGAGGTGCGGCCTTGCGGAGGTGGAGCAATAATAATTCTCGGTGTAATAATGGAGATCATTTAATTCTGTCCTGTGATCCAGCAGAGCTACGCTCCGAGGTGCTCGTTGGCTTTTCCTCCTGGCCGATAAGACTTCCTGGAAAAACACGCGGCGAGCAATCAAGAGACAACAATGGGCCCCCGCAGACGGGCAGAGCCTCAGGTGGTCAGCAGCAGCAGGTCCAGGCTGTGTTCTGAGGCCGAAGCAAATCATCAGACGTTTTTATCGGGCCTGGATTGTCAGTTATGCATTAAATGAATCCACCACAAATGTGACCATAGTTGGTTAAAATCACTCCCAATTATTATTTTAGTGTGTGTGTGTGTGTGTGGGGGGGGGGGACTTTGTTCAGCTTATCTGAATGTAAATATAGTTTTAATAATATAGATTTATTCGCAACAGCATCAACTCAAGTTGTACCTTATATATAATAGACAACTACGGACGTGCAGTACACACTCTATAGGCCAACCACGTGAACGCGCATGAGAGAGACGCACGCAGAAACGACGGCAGTGAGAAATGCTGCAGAGGAAATCAAGATCCAGGAAGACTGATCTCTGTTTTGACGATATAGAAGTTAATTGAATTGATGATATTGATCATAATTTTGAAACAATTTGGCGTTTAACCATTCATGAAAACTCGGTGGGTTACTTTAACTGATGTACTTATTTTCCACCACGCATTAACAATCATCTATTTTCGGAATTGACCTAAACGCATGCATTTAAGATTGCACGCCGAGATTCAGATTTCACGCCCTTTCACCACGACAGAGATCCCGTCAGCACCCTCCTCCCCGACGGTAGATTGGATTTTCTGCAGCTAAGAAAAAATCAGATTTATATTGCGTTATCTGTTTCTTTGCTTGTTGCTTTTGTTTTGTTTTTTTTGTTTGTTTAATTGTTTTTGCAATTGCGTTATCTCAAATTAATTGCACGAACGTATAAGTCGAAAACAAAATAGATAATATCCCAGGCACTTACACGCAGGTTATTTGACATACATTTCATTTGATTGTCCTTATCATCTTGCGGTATTAACTGAAGTAAACTAATTGACTGATCTGGGCTCTTGTGACCCCCCCACCAGGCTATTGGAAGGGGGGGTCAACGCTTCCCACTGTAAAAGCTCATGCGCACCTGAAATAACTCGAGCGCGCTGCGCGCTGCTACATCCTCTTCCCTGGATTGTTTTGACTGCGCGTCGGAGGGGTAAACGTTAAACGTTGTTTCTAAATTTAACCCGGAAAAGTGTCACTCGAAAACAGCATGATAGGAGGCGGCCCAGGGTCATCGGCTCTTCCGCCCGCATGGCTCAAAAAGCGAGGCGACGCGGGCTTCAGAAGCCATTGTTTTCCAGAGATGCAAGGAAACAAGAAAAGAAAAAAAAAAAAAAAACGGGAGCGTGTGCGGTAGCGTGCGTGAGAAACACCGCTGAAGTGCAAAAAAAATTAAAAATAAAAAAGAGTAGGCGCGACGCGCCGACGACTGCAGAGTGCGTCCGTTTCATTCAATCCGAAAGACTTTTTTCGTGGTCACCGTTTAAAAAGAATTTTTTAAAAAAGAAATAAAAAAAAAGAAACACACTTGGCCAAAAAAGACCTAACGTGTGAATCAGGGGGCCTTACGGATGAAGTATCGCCTCTGAAGTTAATTGTGTTTTCGTTTTAGAGGAGAATACGTTTCCTCTGTTTATTATCAGCGTGGGTACGGATTTGCGTCACCGTGCAACTTGCAGGTCGAGATAAAGTTGCACAAATATTGAAAAGGGAAGTTCTAACAGTCATTATAAAGTCCTCCCCCCAGCAGTCCCGCTCCGGAAGAAATAAGGATTTCTTCTGTATCCTAAAATACCAATGCAGGGTCTATTTCGGGGGGCAAATCTAGCAGGAATATCCGCTCATTTAACACAAATCCCCAGCCCATCAAAAACAGGATGAGACGGAGCTAATAGTTGCTCTCCGAGGGTGTAATGGATGCACGTAGCAGTTCATCATTAGTCCTGTGTTATTCCATTTTCTATTGTTGAAAGTCTGGGCCTTTTAAGTGTTTTTTTATGAAGCAGAGGTAACGTTTTGAACACTGAAATTGTGGAGAATAATGACAATAACCCTTTCTGCAAAAGACAGAAAATATTCGAGCGCAAAAGTTAATGAGCAGTGATGAGCGAAGCTTCTCTTTAAGTGATCCATCCATCATCTCGGGATCAGAATTACTTAGTGTGTACTCGGTCGTGTATACGTGCGAATATATGTGTCTGTGTGTGTGTGTGTACGTGTGTTTTACGCTTCATCTCAATTACTAGGGCGTGGCCTTAGTGAATTCCACTCATCCCATTGGCTGTGGGAGCGACCAATGGCCGCGGCGGAGGAAGCTCAGGGTGGAACTGCGGGGTTTGGATTTCAGAGTCAGGAGAGCGATTTTGGCACTGACGCAAGGAGGACGGTGGTCTGTCGCGGCTGTAAACGCGCTATCTTCGCTTCTTTTACGTGCCCGAGCCTTCGTCCGTCCACCGACAAACTCCCAGACACCCCGCGAGGCTGCATGATGTACACGGCCGGCCTCAACCCGTTTTACGCGTCAAACTTCAGTCTGTGGTCCGCGTACTGCGCAGGGGGCTTCGCTGTGGATACCATGAAGAAGCCGTCGTTTTGCATCGCAGATATTCTGCAGGCGGGAGACGTGGAGAACATCCCGGGGTCGTCGGCCCTCATGGTGCATATGGGACACCACCGATCGCAACAGGGGCACTCCGGCAGCTCGCCGCTGCGTCCTTCTCCTGTCGCACCGGAGCCGTCGGTGTACGGCCCGAGGATGAGCCCGGGCTCCCCGTACCACAGACACGGACTACAACTCACGTCAGTTTCCAGAACTCCATATAACTCCCAGCAAGCTCCTCCGCCTTCCAGCAAAGACCTTAAATTCGGAATTGACCGGATATTATCGACGGACTTTGATCCAAAAGGCAGAGAAAAGTCATCACTGAGAGGTGAGAGCAGCTTTTTTTTTTTTAATGAAGCGATCGGTGCAGCGTTCAGACAAACAGGGGGATGGATCAAAAGCCCAAATGATTCTTTTCTCTGGTATTAAGTGTGGAGGTTTAACTGAGGGAATCCAATTAACCCAGTGGGAGAGCAGACAGAAATTAAAGGACCCCAGAGCCCTGCGCCCTGAGTCCTCTCCAGTTATTAAATTAGAGAGGTTAGAGGTCAGAAATCAGCAGCAGCCGGGGGCGTTTGTTTAAAAAAAAAAAAAAAAGAAAGAAAAAGAAACACGAGAAAATATAAAAAAAAAAAAAAACATTAATAGTCCAATTTTGTAACTCTCGCTCTGCAACAGATCTCACGTCCATCGTTAGCTCGAATCGTCAGTCAGGGATGCACATCCCGGTCCAACCATCGGCCGGCCAGTACTTCTCCTCCATAGACTCCGGGATGAGTGACGCGGCCTCCATGATGAGCGCACTAGGCAGCAGCAGCACCGGCGGCAGCGGCAGTGGCAGGCAATCAGGCCAGCATCAGTTTCAGGACACCTTCCCAGGTAGAGACATCGTGGGGGGGGGGGCTGGAGCGAGACAGGCTGGGACAGCGCAGTTTTTGACACGACACCTGAAAGACGACTCCTGGTTTCTCTTCTTTTTTTTTTCTTTCTTTCTTTTTTTTTTTGTTTTTTTTCTTTGTTTGTTTTTCCCTCATCGCCGCCTCCGCCTTGTGTCTTCCAGGGCCTTACGCGGTCCTGACCAAGGACACCATGCCGCAGACGTACAAGAGGAAGAGGTCGTGGTCCAGGGCCGTGTTCTCCAACCTGCAGAGGAAGGGCCTGGAGAAGAGGTTTGAGATCCAGAAGTACGTCACCAAACCGGACAGAAAGCAGCTGGCTGCCATGCTGGGGCTGACAGACGCGCAGGTAGGACATGAGGAGAGAGAGAGAGAGAGAGAGAGAGAGAGAGAGAGAGAGAGAGAGAGAGAGAGACAGAGAGACAGAGAGAGACAGAGAGAGAACGGGACCTTAAAGGTCCGCAAATGCAACCCAGAGAGAAATAAATAAATAATAAATAAATAAAACACGCTCTGCACGCAAAACCTTCTTGGTGTCGGTGACGTTGCAACATCTGCTCAACACATTCGGATGTTTTTATTTACCTTATGCATCAGAAGGAGAGGGATTAAGTCCAAGATGGGACTTTTCTCCCCATGAAAGAGGTTTGTTTTTATTTCTTAGTGGGGTTTTTTTTGTTTTTTTTTTTGACCCCTTTGGCCCATTTGGAAGTGAAACAGTTGCTGTCTGTTTTTGATTTTTTGAATTGAACACATCCGCGTGTAAATGATTTTGAGACACATTACCATAAAAAGAAGAAGAATGTGATTAAGTTCACTCCATATCCCCGCGCGGGCTTCCTCACTCGACGAGAAATACATTTCTGAGCATCACTCATAACACCCCGAAAGGAAACGATCCAGGAGAGGTTGCAGGGAACAGCAGCACGTTTTACTGAATAAATTAAGTAAGATGCAGTAAGAAGCCTTTTTTTTTTTTTTTTTTTTTTTTTTTTTTTTCCAAATTGAGGAACAGAGCAATACTGTTTATCACGCACGGCGGCAGATAACCTGCAGAAACTTGTCGTTTCTGTGTTTTGCAATTGATTGCGTGTAAATCAAAATCTGGGATTAAAAACTAGATATATATGCAACCTCAACCAGCCACAACAGAGACGTTTTTATTTATCTTTCAACACTGATATATAATACAAGTGGGCCAGCTGTTTGCGGATTGGCAGTCTCATAGCTGTGTTCGTCTGCACCTGCGTTTCCAGGTGAAGGTCTGGTTCCAGAACAGGCGCATGAAGTGGAGACACTCCAAAGAGGCGCAGGCCCAGAAGGACAAGGAGAAGGAGCAGCCCGACACCAGCGCGTCAGAGTCCGGCAACAGGGAGGCCAAAGAGCCGCTCGAGTCCGAGTGTGAGAGCGACGCAAGAAGCGAGTGTGAGTCAGACGAGGCCACGCAGGAGGAGAACTCGGACGGGCAGTTGGACGTTTCTGACCTGAACAAAACCAGCGTGATCATGAGCGGGGGCGCGCCGGGGAGCGGCGCGCAGGCAGCGGTCACTGTCACGGACACAGCGGCCTCACAGGTGCTGATATGAAGGAAAACCCCGAGATTCACGAACCATAGCAAGTTCTAAATATCTCGACAGGATGAGCCGCTGTGATTTCAGTGCGCACCGGGAATGGAGGCACGAAGGCCCCGTTTAATTCCTGGAAGGAAGTGGAGCTGCAGCGACGGCCTTACTGTTTATGCATTAGTTTAACCAAAGAGAACAACGCCCGATTTAATTTATGATTTTTGTCTTTTTTTTTTTTTTTTTTTTTTTTTTTTCAAAATGTCGCTGTGATAATGACGGCAGAGGCTATTTACGTTTCTATTAACATGGACTCTTGGCCTCCTCCACTCATGTCCTCACTGTCGGGCTCTTCTCAAAAGCTTCTGCATGCCTCATCTTTCCTTCATGTGAAGGAAAGCTGCAGTTGTGAAATGAAGGTTAAGAAGCACTTGGTTCACGTGTTCATGTTCATTTCGCTCTTGGATATATAGTTGTGCTATTTTGTTAATAATAATTTGTAATTATTTGCACTGAAAATAATGTAAATAAAGTATTTCTTATAAAAACCGAGCGACACACGATTACATTATTATTATTATTATTATTATTATTATTATTATTATTATTATTATTATTATTATTATTATTATTAACCGCAGGATAAATCGACTCAAAATAAAACTAAAATAAATAATAGTGAATAATAATTCAAAGACATGGGAAAGTTTACACAGATACACGAAATAGTAGACGAATAATAAATTAATGTTAACTCTATATGGTTAAATTAATAATAGAAACAAGTAACATATATAAGATCATACTCCTTATTGTAGAATCTTTTTTTTTTTTAAGTAACAACTATCCTCCGGAGAATGTGAAGAAGGGGCTAGTTTATAGTTTGTGTACATTGACTGGCTCCAGATAGCCAGGGTGACGATATTTTATGGGTCTAGAGTCACGATACAATCAACAATCTCCTCCATTTATAGCACCACTCATAACCTCCCTGTGCTGACCCCAGATCTGCACGTCTCTTTTAATAAAGGTTATTACGCTCCTCTCAAACCCAGAGGAAAGTGGTGTCCCTCAAACAGCATTATCATGACAGTTAGCGATTATTGTGACTCTTCAAGATTTAAGAGATAAAAATATTTCACAATTTCCCTGCAACTGCATTTAGAGACCCATTAAACATGTTTAAGGATGTTTAATGACGTGATGTAATCTCACACTCCCTCCCTTCACTTGTCTGTCACGTCCACCTGCCTCTGCCAGATGAATCACAATTTATGAGAGTCCTGTAAATCTCGAATAAACCAGGCTTTTTTCCCAGTTAACTGCCAATTTCATTGTGATGCCTTTTTTTTTTTAAAAAAAAAGTGGTGTAGCTGTGACTTTCAGCATCGGTGTCCTGTCAAAAATGTCCAGTACTTTAAAATAAAGTTTTTTGTTTTTTTTTTTTTGTTTTTTTTGTGGTGCTAAGGCGTGATGACCTCTCCAGAAAATTCCTACCAAATAAGTGTTTTTCAAACGCAGCTGCAGCTCAGGGTCAGCTGGTTGTGTAAGTCAAGAGCTTTGAGTCACACTGCGGCGTTGAGCACTCGGGCATCATGTTAGGCCTGATGCAAGAAGTCTGCTAGTGGAGCTTCCACCCTGGTTCAACCAAAATTAACATTTCACATCTTCACACTTCCCCATTTTGCATATTCACCACTCTGTTGAAGTTTATGCATTAATATTTAAGAGAAAAAGGCACAAAAGTAAGATTTCCCATTCAATACAATTATTTCATCTATTAATTGCCATCCACCCTCCAAGAAGACTCTTTCAGAAACATCCATATCACAAATGCGCCAATGCACCTGCAAATCTTGTAATCTTCATTCAAAAGATTTGGTTATTAACCAGTTTTTGATTGAAAAACATAACGTGCAAATTAAAGTTTTAATATTCAGAGATCCTCTCTAAAATGGCTGTCGAGCAAAATGTAAGAGGGTCCGTCTAACTCCTCCCCTTTCCCTGACATCGCTGTATGCCTCAGGTAGGTGTCTCACTAGTATTCTGTGTCGCAAAACTAATAATATCATAGTGAGTGACCCAAACACGCAGACCACCACAGAATCTCTCCACCGTGGGGTCCGCTTTCTCCTCGTCCGGAAAGGGGAACGAGCCCCAGAGAGCTCTGAATTTTTTCCATCTCTGCATCTTGAATTTCGCTTTCCCCCCGTCTCGCTGATCTACGGTTTACCTGCTGCCACATATTTTCGCGTACGAGGGAGATTTCGGCGGCGCAGACGCGGGCCTCCCGGCGGACGACGGGGCGAACGCCAGACGCCATCTTAATCCGCGACCTTTTGCTGAATGCTGGAGGGGGGGGAAAGGTGTCGAGAGTTGCCACAGTACAGTTTCCATGGAAGGTCCGTAAAAGCAGCGGGCACTTTATCAAGCTAATATTAACTGCTGAACATTCGCACATCGAACGTCTCAGCTGGATGAGTCCCGAATTATGCTCGAAAAGCCGTAAATTACTTTAGCATTTGCAAACGTACAACAACAATAACAATCCAAACGCTTAACATAATACAGAGAGGCCTTGATTTGTGAACTGTCTTCTGAACTTTTTATGAGCAGGATCGGAGAAAGTCCATCTGGCCTGTATTTAATGTCAGCCTTTCCCCCCTTCCATTAAAAGCTGTCCTATTCTTCCCTCTTGGCAGCCCAGCGCAGGGCAACCCGTAAAACAAGCCAACCTCTGCAGGTTTGGCCGGCGCTTCGACGCTTTTGAAAAAGCGACTGCGCGGGACAAATTGCATCCGGGAGGGGGGGGGGCGAGGGGCGGCCGCGGGGATCAACGTGGCCGAAGCGCCTGGCGCACCGCGCGCCTGGAAAGGTTATCAGCGGGGTTTCATTGGCCGATGGAGGCTTCCCTCTTCGGTGTCATCATGCATCATCAGGAGGCTTCACAGAGGAAAAGGAGGGTGGGGGTGGGGGGGGCCTGGGGGTTGAGTTAATTTAATCAAGTGTCAGAAACAGTCTCATCCCGAGCACGGTCCTTCGTCGCTCTTAATGAAGTGGTGATGAAGACATGATGGACGTTATGCTGGAAATGCCTCAAGAGCAGAGAGGGGTAACCATGGTGACGGCAGCGCCTGTGAGCCGTCTCTTTCAAAACGATTATTCCTGTGGTTCCACTTGGTGTTTGAATAAAATGAAAACAATTCCCTCTCCGGTTTATCTGAATGAACCACATTTAAGTACATATATATTTTACAATACATATGCTTTTCCTAAAACACATATACAAAACGTTTTTTTGTATCGTGTTAACACTGAGTGTAAGCTCAGATTCATGCTGGATATAGTCAAGATAATCCCAGTTCACAGCAATTTACATTTACAATATGACAGACAAATGCAAATATTAATTTATATTTTAAAAAAAAACAATAATTTTAAAATTTAAAATAATTGTAATTTGCTGTGGGTTATATAGGTAAAAATTTAAGATACATGTGAAATTACTTCCATAGATAAGAAAAGAAATGGAATATTCCTGTAAACATGTATTATTGTCCTAGGTTAACATATTATTTTTTTATAGGGAGTTTAATTTGGCCTTGCAGAATGACGAATAAATATATATCTGTGGATTAAACTACAGTTTTTTACTTGTAAAGTTATCTCAGACCTGAAACACAATATCGCTTTCAATTCCAGCTCATCCAACATTTTTCAAACCTCTGCGGCTTAAATCAGTGTTTATGGTGCCTGCAGTGATCGGAGGTGTTAACTCTGCGTTATTATGAATCACGCTGCAAAAAAAAGTGTTGGCCGTCAGTGGAGCATTTTATACAGACGCCGCATCAGTCCAGCGCTCTGGAGGTGGCTCTGGTTCCTCCACTGGTGTGTTTGTTCCATCAGACACTGATTTATGACACCGACTGGATACTCTTTTCCTAAATGAGCACTGAACTGCTGGCGTGAGAGACGGCTGCCTCCGGAGTATAGAAAAATACTACATGGGAAGAACTTTTAATTTGATAACAGGCCAACGCGTTTCCAGCCAGCCCTATCATTTTAGCCCAGTTTGTTGGAATAACCAGTATCAAATCTTTTATTTATGGGGCCTCATTCCAGAAGTTTTCCCCCTGAAATAAGAGCACGTCTGAATTTGATACGGGAAAAACTGTAAACGCCACAAGACACCCTGATATACTGCTGAAACTGAAATATCAGCACAATAATCTGCATATTTAGGTGATATATTCCCTTACACTTCATCCTAAACCCTGGTGAAAATACCGTCAGGAGGTTTTTTTTTTTTTTCCTGAGGCCAGTTCTGCAGCTGCACACGTAGAAAACATGTTCGCCGGCGCTGAAAGCCGAGCCCCTCTTACAGGAGCTGTCACCACATTTCCAAAAAAGCCACATTATTGAGTGCTTTTTTAACATGGTCGCAGTTTCCAAGCATCTTGGCACCGCTTCCAGAACCGTGCCCTTGCCAACAGTTGGGAGTGGATGAAGCGAAAAAAAAAAAAAAAAAAAAAAAAAAAAAAAAAGACATCTCAAGTTAAATTTAAAGATGTGTTTCTCTTGGAAGCCGGGCCGTGCTGCCATAAACCAAGGGAGACATTTTCATGCTCCACATTTTTCATGGTTTCTCTCCGAGTTTCCTCCCTTCCTTCCTTCGCTCCACCTTGGCTCCACAGTTACCTACTGCTGCACTGGCTGCAGACCGCGACCAGCAGGGCATCACGGGGGTGGCCGGTTCCACCCTTCGGGGGGGGGGGGCCCTCCTCCTCCTCCGAACACTCACCCCGGTTGACCTCGGATGGTCCCGACTGTGGAGAATCCGCCACCTGGACAACACGACTTCAGGTTTCTCTCGCCGCCCTTGGCAAATAACGCACGGCCTGGGAGCTCACGGCCGATGGCCGGCAGTAACCACCAGTGAGGAGCTTAAAGTCCTCCCACCTACCGCCCTGGTTTTAATGTGGCCGTGAAGGAAACATTTTATTGCAGACTGCAGACTGCAGTCTTGAGCCAACTCTGTGTGGTGTACGCTATAATTTGTGAAGGGCGCAGAGGTTTGGTATTAATTAGGGCTGTGAAATGGCGGCGGTCCGCCCGACCGCCCGCTCGCGTCCGTAGAGGCCAAATTCATTGAGGGATGAACACAAAAGGGGGGGGGGGGCGGGCCAAGCTTACGGCCAAGCTCTGGTCAGCCGCCGAGACGCAAACACAAAAGAGAGGACGTGAAAAAAAAAACAAAAACAAAAACAAAAAAAAAGCCCCTTTATTTCGCCAGCAGCTAATTTTTCGCCGGGCTCTCAGCAAACGCGCTGCGGCTTTGCGAACCAGCATCAAGTCCACTTGACGTTTTCCGCGCTTGCAAATGAGAGAGGAGAGAGCGAGCTCGGCGCTGGCTTTGGGGAGCACAGGAGTTATGATTTCTCTTGGTGAGGAGACCAGAATGAGCGCGTAATGTCTATTTTGTTTTTAGGAGGGGGGGTACTCTAAATAGACACGCATGAGGCTCTAACGCGGACGTGTAAAAACAGAACTGTTGTGAACAAACATCACTTCCCCACCTGGGTGTGTTTTTAAGCTTTGAAATGAAACGTAGCTGAGTGGTATGGGTACAAGGAAAGGCTAAAATATCCAGGATATACACGTCCATCTTGAAGTGGAGTGTGGATTGTAACAGGAGTCTTATAGTAGCTGCCAGGAAGTGGAGCCGCGGTACCAGATGGTTGAAATGGCCACCCGCCCTCAGGAGCCGAGTTCAGCTGTTGTTAAGGTTTGTTTTTATGATAAATGCATAGAAATAAGCTGCTCCGTAAATGTGTCCGGCCATTTGTGGAGCTCGACCTAACATCTGACCTTTGTTTGACCTCTGTCACATCACCTGTAACATTTTCATCATCACATGTCGTGGCACAATGTTTCAACTACACAGCTTTAACCGCTCCAAGTGTGACCAAAGGTTTATGGTTGTCAGCTCTACACAGAGTCATTTAGACGTTAATTATCAGTCTAAATTTGTACACTCGCTGATGCTGGGTTGATAAGTGGTTTTCCAATCACAAATCTGTTTTGTTTTCCTCCGTGTGATTCCAGCAACAAAATGCATTATTTTCATTGTTTTTGTTGTTGTTTTTCCCTAAGCACTTGTTATGATTTTGTGCCTGAGGTTAAAAACTGAAACCATCCAAACTAACTCTAACTACAACTTTCACACACTGCATGTGGCTCATAGACGCATACATTCCCTACGCTTTTCAAGAGACTTTGTCCAAAACAGTGGAAATAAAAGCAAATCAGAGAGCAGTAACACTGTGATATACCTGCCAACTGAAGAGAAGAGAAAACAAAACTGTTCCAACATTGATAATCTGAAAAAGAAATCAAGTTAATAAAAGTTATTACTCCATACAGTACAATAATACAGAGACCAGTTATGAGAATAAAAATGTAATGATGATACAATCAATACAAACGCACTTGTAGCTTGGGTCACCTGTGTGTGTATCTCAGGAGATATGTTCTATTTCTGCTGAGTATAGATTGAGGTTTCTTCATTTCCCTTTTTTGGTTCTTATCATGGCTCACAGATGCTGTGTTATGAAGAACACCTATAACGCCACCGACAAAAAAAGGCAAACTGTTTATCATGCATAGTGTCAAATCACTTGAGAAGCTATAGAAGAACTCGGGTCATTAACCTGTGAGATCTGGCCTTTTATAGTGCAGCCTTGCAGTGACAGTAGAACAAATGAAGTGCAGTTTGATGCCTGAATATAATTTCACACCTTTTAAACTCTGCAGAAAACCACAATTTAGTCTACTTTCCACCAGGAGACCACCCCGGGGACCAATCACAATCGAGCTTGTCATTCGGCTCATTGCTCATGGCCTTTTATCTGATAGTGCCCTCTTATTATCTGCCCATGTTGTAGCATTAGACCTGGTCACACTCCATTATGTGCCTGTTTGTTAGTGTGTGTGTGTTTGGTGTTGACACTCCACTGAACACACACACACTCTCTCCGGACTGATATTGATGGATTATTGAGGAATTCTCCTTCCCGACTCGACTCGTAAAGGGGAGGCGAGGGCAAGAGCGGGGGGAAATAAATAACACGTCACTTCGGTTTATCTTGTTCTTGTTCCAAAATAAACACAGCGATTGGAGGAGAGAACCGCGGGGGCTTCGCGGGTGCTGCTAAGTATTATACAGCTCCTTTTGATCGAAACAAATTGGTCCGAGCATGCGCTGCATGCTGGTTACCTCAGCAACCAGACAGGAGACGCGCAAGTGAGAGTCAACAGGTGATTTATAGAAAGTTGCGCTGTTTCACTTCCTCCCCACTTCCTTTTAACTGATTTGGCAGACGGATTTAGACACGGGTGAGAGATCATTATTACTGTCCCTCTTTGTATTAATGTGGTCAATGTATTCATAGCATGTCTTCACACTAAGTGCAATTTCAACACAAACGGTTGCGTAGTGACCTTCCTCTTCTGGCCAGAGGCCTGTGTGTGCGTGAATGCATGGTTAATGTTTGCACATACTTAAGTGCATGAACAAGAGTAAGAGTGCAAGCCCTGTAACCCATATGCGCAAGGGGTGAGAGTTCAGTTCCTGCAGGGTTTGTTTAGGAATATATGACACTGCACAGCTGGTCCAATCATCTGCGCATATCTGACTATAAAACTTTACTGAGCGTCGCCAGAGCCAGCTGCCTTTATCAGTGGAGATGGAGTTCTTCCCACTCGGGAGGCAGATTCTACAGCTCACGTTCTCTGCAGCGCTCATCAAGAACAGCCCCGGCCCCAGCGCACGAGGAGCACGAGGAGCACGAGGAACATTAAAGGGCAGGTCGCGCTCGCACACGGGCACATGGAGGAACGCTCACGTCAGATCGAGCAGGAGGATCGTTTACGAGGACCTGGAGCCTGTGGCGGATTCTTTTCTTACTGGAAATAGTCGCACATCGCTGATGTTTTAAACCCAAGAATCCGTGAGCGTTGCAAATATTTGACTCAAACAGAATTTCAGTTTGTACAAGTAAATCATGAAATTATACAAGACTGAAGAAGTATTACATCATATGCTCTTAAAAGTATTATTTTTTTATGTTTCAACATCCTAAAATGACTTGTGGACTAATTTATGCCTTTAGAAAACCACAAAATTACATAATTTCTCCCAAATCTTTATTCCTTAAATGAAAACTAAAACACCCTCTCACCAATAAATAAATCACATAGGCGACATGTTTCAGTCTAATTATGGTGCATATTATTGAGTGAACAGGAAATGACATGCGACGAGCAGACAAGTGACAGGGATATCATTCCATCAGATCACTTTTCCTGCCACAACCTCACCCAGCCCTTAAAAAAAAAAGAAAAAAAAACACTGAAAGCACATTGAGTTATTACTCAAACTGTAAATCACAAACATCCATCATTTGATGCCGACAGAATTCCAGTTTGTGTCCAAATCAAAGATTGGACAATCTGGCAAAAAGAAAAAAAATGACTGAATTAAAACAGACAAAAATATGATCCAACCATCATAAATCTTTCTGCTGCACCCTTGCAGCTGCTATTAGTGACTGTACTTTCCTTTCCTTTTATTTTTTATAACATATATATGTATACACACACACACAAACACACATTATATATATATATATATATATATATATATATATATATATATATATATATATATATATATATATATATATATATATATATATATATATATATAAAGGGCTGCAGTAATTACGTTTTTTTTGTTTAATTTATGTGAATTTTTGTGTGCCTGCATGCTGAAACAATGGAAATGTCCTGTTTTTGTTAGTTAGTGAGTTATATGCAAATTATGTGAATGGCTTCACATTATTGTTTTCTCCCGTGACAAAATGTTTATCAATGAGAAATATCAAAAGACGGAATTTCACTGAATTGAAGAATCCATCATCCTGGCTTCCTCTTTAAATCCTGGCATAAGCAACACTCAGGTTCAGGAGGTCAGAACCTGCACACTCTGCTGTATTCTCTCCTGTGTTGCATTTGGACCCCTGACTTCCGCTCACGCTGGGGGAAAAAAAAAAGAAGAAAAGGCTCCGTAACACTCCCCTGGCAATGCGTTAGTTCATTAAGATATAAAGCAATCCTGTCAGTCCAGTCATGACTGCAGGAAACAGTCACAGGAAATGGAGATGCACTGTGTCACCACGAGTGCCACTTTGGGTTATTTATTTGAATGGATTTTCCTTTTTCTTTTTTTTTTTTCCCTGGGAATCCCCTCCCCTATAGGTTTCTCTTCGTATCCCAGTGATGATGTGTGAGCACTGGAGGAAAAAACCTTGCAGTGTCATGTAGCTCATTGAGGCTCCAGGGAGGGATCAGCTCTCACCTCTCGCCACCAAAATCCCCTCCTCCTCCAAACAAAATCCCAGGAGGGGAATCCAATTAGTTAATCTCACTTTTGACACACTTGTTTGCAGTGCAGATGTGCCACAGCTCCTCCTATAACAAGTCGTCAAATGGGGGGGGGCTGAGTGAGGCTATTGATTATGAGCCTTCAACAGACGAGGAAACATCTGGCTTCCATTAAGTCTGTGATGGGATACAGGGCCGTACGGCAGCCGCGAGCACAGGCCACACGACACACATGCACATGCTGCACCGCCTGTAATTACTGCCTATGGGATGGTCTGGGGGAAGAGGAGTATGTCATCTAAAGCTGAAACAGGTTTATTGTAAATGTTCCATTATTCAGAAAGGTCGAACGTTCAATTTATCTCGATCCGTCACACTGCTGAATGACTCAATCTGAGAAACGCAGCTGCACACATATTTTTACAAGACGACAACTAAAACTTATTTCAGTCATCAATCAGTCCCCTGTAGCAGATTGCGCTGCAAATGTCGGATATTTCAGAAATATGCTCATCTCCGATTTCCCCGAGTCTAAGATGACATCTCCATATTGCTCCTGTCGTCTCAGCAGCAACGTAAAGCCAAATGATTTTCAGTGGATTACAAAGCGAAAGCTAAAAGAAATAACTCTTGGGAAGCTGAAACAAAAGGATTTTGTTTGAAATGGCCAGCCAGTTATTGATGGATCAAACTGCATGTTCTATTAGTTATAAAACATAAATACATCGCCGATTGAATAGAGACAGCTACACGGACATTGTGTTTGTAAACTGTACTGTTCAAGCAGTTTAATTAGCAAATCATAACATGGCTGGGAGATATCACCAAAACTTTAGGGTCTCTAACCTCAGATTGTTGACCTGGCGTGAGGCGAGCCAACAGTCCAACTGCACAAGCAACAGTCTCACCCAGGTAATGACACCAAGAGCACGCTCTCAATGTTACACTCACACTTCAGCCTTTTGTGATTGATTATTAATTCATTTTAGAATTTTATCATATCCGTGCAGGGAAGAATTATTACATTTGAAGAACAATATACAGGTTATTTACAAGAGAAATGTTAAAATGCATTTTTTTAACTTTTGTGTGAAAGCTTTTCAAACATCGTCCAACCAAATGTAAATAAGCCATAAAAACATGTCCTGAGAACAACAACGGTTTAGCACTTCATTTAGCAATAACCGAGTTGGCTCACTGCGAGTGTCGTGGTTGCACTGGGGGCCCTTTGACTCATTCCTGACCTCAGTACTAAAATTATGGCTGTGACCCTGGTCTGACTCCTGACTTTTCCCCCTTTGTTTGTGTCATCACATCTTGTTTGCTTCCGGTATCACCCCCCCCTTGCTATAGTTCTCTACATACAGTCGCTGCATTTTATCAAACAGTTCTGCTTCAGAGTGAAAATTGAAACGGCAAAAGCATCATCTTTATTATCATCTGCGTGATTGACCCAGACTCGCAGTCCTGATGCTTCTTTATCCACAGTTGCTGACGCTGTGTACTACACTGCGATCGGTTTACCTTTACCTTCAAGGCGGTTTTCCCACTGGGGCGATTGCTGAGAACACATGATGTTTTTGCTATAAGACAACTCCAACTGCCACAGAGAAGTAACGGTGAGGAGTTTCCCTGCTGTATCGCTTATCGCTACACAAGATGGACATTATTGACCTAACCGGTCTAAACATCAACAATGAGTGATTTAAGGTTCCCCTCCAACATCTAAGGTTTGTGTATTTTACTTCACTGCAGACCAAGATAGCTTTATTTATTCTTTAAGGACAAAGCTGCAGACAGAGATCTGCAGGAGCACGTCACCTCACCTCTGCAGAACAACACGAAAAGCTGTCAGGACGTAACTCTGATTTGTTTGTTGCTGTGGGGGAGTGTTGATTAGGTGGGAGTGGGTCATGTCATGGTCGTGAGCAACCCTAACATCAGTAAATCACCCTTACACTTAAAATAATCTATCCCCACCCTCTATTGTGTTCACTCCAAATCACCTATATGCGTATTTTAAAAAAAAAACAAAAAAAAAAACGCCACTGTCATCCAGAACCCATGTGAGCTTTTCCAATAACCTGTGATGTAGTGTAACCACATTAACAGTTCAAAAGGCTTTTTATGTATTATTTCCAGTGCTTCATCTTGAGCAGATGCACTGAAGGACATTCAACAGGTTAGACTGCTGGAGACATTCAACAGGTTAGACTGCTGGAGTTCCAACAACAAAATATTTCCACAGGAACGAGGTCAAGATCTCCAGTAAAGCTATTCAAGCCTGGGTGGTGTTTGTACAAATGAGGCCGTAAAAAAGCACAGCACAAGCGTTGAGCAGAACCTTATTGTCATCACCTCTGATCGGTGGAACAATGGTTCCTCTTGGAAACCTTTTGACCCAAAGGATTCTGAAAAAGCATTTGCTGGATCCATTTGGAACCATTATACTTCTAAGCGGCGCTATGGAAGCGCCCTGACCTTCTGAAGCATCACAGCACGGGTTCCGCCACTCTCTCGCCCCGTCTGCCGGCTCATCCGCGATTTCTCAAGTAGGTAAGTGCACGCACATAAAAGTGTGTTCACTTTTCCTGCACCCTCTGACATGACAGACACTGCGGCTTAACCAAACGGTAATAATTTACTAATGCACTCCTCAGACGTGCTCGCCGGGACTGTCTGCAGCTCCTGATGGATGCCGACAGCTTTAGAGATGGACGGCTGCTGATAGGGAGTGACCAGAGAGGAACCTGATTAAAAGTAGTGGAGCATGGCGGAAGGTGATAACCCCAATCCAGCGGTGATGAATCCACTCTGGACAGGCTGCTGTCTCATTAGGGTTTAACCTCAGCTAGGCACTGCGTGTCCAAATAAACTTTGAAACAATCCAGCTTTTATCAGCAGGATTACGCTTGTTTTCCTTTCCGCAGTTCTCTTGTGTGGGCTCGTATAGCCCATCCTCCCCCTCTGTCTCTGTCTATAAACTCAAGGTGTGATTCACCCGCCCTCATTTCACAGTGTTTACACAAATCTGTGTCTATCTCCTTGAATTAATGAGCCCTCCAGCACCATTAGACAACTATTTGTCTGACTAATCACTGAGCCAATATGAAATAGTGAGAAAAAGTTGAAATAATCTGCCCTTTATTAGTCATAACATAAACAGTGGACTTGTTGTAAAGCATGATAACATTAAATATTGGGCCTGGGGAGTAGGGCAGAAAGAGGTAGTTTACATTCTCACTGGAGTAGTCTTGATAACAGGCCAGGGAGAATATGAGCTCCTTTAAATGTGTGCATTAGTGAAATTTATTGGGCTTCCCTCTCGGCCCTGCTGCTCCTCGTGCTCCTTTTTCCCCCCAAACAAAAGACAGACCAAGAATGGATGGGAGTGGAGGACCATTCACAGTTGATCATCACATAAAACAACAGCATATTTGCTGCCTAATAGGCACAAAACGGTCTATCAGTCTCCTCCCACAATCAGGACTAGGCTACCTCCTCTGAGAATTTAGGCCTTCGACATGTTTCGGTCCAGGAGTGAGTGTACAAGGAGAGTCGGGAGGAGTTGGGTAAGGCCAGAGATTTCATAATTCTTTGTGTATGTCTGGAAGTCATCCACACGTTCCCATTTCTAACCAATTTATGTCCAAAAGGAATGACCCTGGGAATTAATGAGTCTCTGGCTGTGAGTTCCAGCACTGCAAGGTCAAGTAAATCATGCTTTAGGGCTCCAGTCCTCCCCTCTCTGCTCCTTCACTCTCCCTGACTCCATATCCTGCGATAACGGAAAGACGAGGGGCCTGAGAAATACCACCTCATTGACACTTGTGTCCATCCAGTAGGACATATTTTAGAGCACGAGCGCCAACAAGTTGTTAAGACTGCTTTTAGTGGAGACTCCAAGCTGATGAATGAGAGCGGGGCGAGAGCGGCGGGACCAGAGGTCACTGTCTTTATTTCACATTTCACCGGCGATTGTTGATGTTATGCGCATTTCTCTCTCCAGAGGTGCCTGCTTTCCCTTCTCGCCCGTGTTTTATTGGGGTATTGTAAAGATTTTATGCTTGATTTAGCTGCGCCGTTTCCCTTTGAATGAATACGTGTTGCAGCCGGTTTGTACGAGGGAAAAGCTGACATCATAAGACATAACGCCGTGAAACCTTATCAAGTAGCACCTAATGAGAATTGCAAATCAGTCAGCGCTTTTAATGCAGAAAAATGATTTGTATTTTCATTTAATAGCCATAATTTTTACAAGTGTGCTTAGTGGTTTATATTTAAGGGGGAAAGGGTGACAACATTGTCAAACAAGCATGAAATTGGAGCACAGTTCACAGCTCATGGAACATTGTAAAGACAAACTGCCAACTCCAGCCTGACTGTGGTTTTTGTCTTATTGTACCCAACATTTATCACACATATTAATTCTCTCTACAGCTTTTTCTGACCCACCCAACAGGGCAGCCTATGTATTTTTATTCAATGGGATTTTTTTTTCTTCTTCTTCACTAAAATTCAAACCAGGCATAAATTGTAATGGTGCCTCACTGCACAGACACAAGACAAACATAAATTTTACGTACTACTGTATATCAGCATGGATGGAGCTGGGTGGGTGCCAGGTGAAAAAGTCTCCTCGGGAGAGAGAGGAATGACTGATTCTTTGTCCTGCCTGAGCTGATACCATCAGTCTGCAAAGTACTTAACCTCCAACGTCCAGGGCAGCTGAACTCATATCAAAAACTCTGCACGATTGCTCGTATTTTGGACCTTTACGGGAACATTTGAGGCTGAAGGGTTGTTAGTTGGCGCTTAAAAGGAATACAGTTAAATTTACCTGTAATATTTGACACACTGTAAAACATCAGCTTGTGCAAATTTAATGTAAATAGTCACAATGCAAAATGTTAGCAGGTAAAACACAAAAAAGACAGGAGGCAATCAAGCCAGCTGTCCTCTGACTGCAGCCTTTAACACAAAGGGTTTCTATTACTGTCTTTGATATTGCACTGTTCTGGTTTTCTGAGGCCTGGTTTCAAAGGCCCTGGTGTCTACATTTTTCTGCTTTGGGGTAGTAGCACTCCTGGATCAAACCACCCTATCAGGGTCAAGTCTTTCATTTCAGAATCTTAAGAAGAGTGTGGTTCTGCAATGTAAATGTGTGCCCTTATCCCCTTTGTCAATGTATTTTGGAGGCTGGCAGGCAGCTGCAAATTTGTGGAAGGAAGTTTGTGAAAGTGCCTGAAGTGGAACAACCTCTCATAGAAATATGTTCCATGTGTCGCAATGTTTCCAATAAAAATTTACTTTTCTTTTGAACTTCATTAACTCCAACAATACTCAAAGTTTTGGGGCCACTGTTGTTTGCAGCGGGCGTGGGAGAAGAAAAGAGCTCGTGTGTAGCAACATGTCAATGCTGGGCGCAGCAGTAAAAGAGTCGAAAAGAATCACAAGTGTGCCGCTCACGTGCATGTCCTGATGCAAAGTGCTGAGACAAAGTCAGCCTTTAGCCGCTCGAGCTGGTAGCCAGTCACAATGCAAAGATCACAAAGCAACTGCCTACTGTACAGCTACAATTTCATTTCTGCTCATTTCAACATAAATGAAGACAACCCTGATGACACTGAACAGACTCCCTGGTATATAACAAATAGAAAGGTCCCTTTATGACCATTTTAGCTTGGCTTTATCCGCACATTCTTTACTGCAGCTAATACTTTACTGTGTTTATAAGATTATCCTCCCAGTAACCATTAACTTAATGTATGAATTAGACCAATGTGACAAGCAGGAATAAATCTGGCCTGGTCTGCGATTATCTTCATTATACTTCAGGCTCTGTTTAAACAAACGCAGAGCTGATGTCAGAAGTCTTTGTCCGATCAGCTGAGGAGAAGCAGCCTACGCACTTTTGGCTGATGGCTCCAGACGTGCACGTTGATGGCAGTAATTACTGTCATGTTCCAAAAGAGATGAGAGCTACCAGAGGCCCAAATAAAACCTAAAGCAGTTTTGATATGATGAATTTCTTCAACTTTGTTTAAAAATTCTTCAAACTATCAGCCCTGGATTTTTAAGAAGATGATGAGATGACATGTTGGTCTACCTCATCGACGTACAAAAGAGCCTTTAAGGGTTTAAATCAATACGGCTGAACAGATACAGCGCAAGAACGTCTGTTTGGTCCGGGTGTAAGTATGCAGACTGGTCTCAGTAAATGTCTGCTGCGGGTGTTTACATTCAACCTAATGCACTCGGATGACACAGAATCTAAACACATTCACACAGAGAGTCTCCAATGCTCATCTTTACTGGCACATTCCATGTAGGTCCTCCTTTATGAGTCCAGCTGTCTGAAAGACGAAGTTTCTCACCGCTTAGCACGTAAACATGAGCAGACACTCACTAAATCAACAAAGATTTGAATTATGCCCAGATTTAAAGTGTGGAATTTTTATTGTTTGACTATTTGGCTGTGGTTGATGTGTTTTTTTACAACACAGTATTAATCAAGCCCTGGATCAAACATGCTAGTATAATTGCAGAAGTGCAGTATTATTAGCTATGTTTTCTTAAGCCTGGGGAGATGGACTGTTTTTTTGAGGAATTATGAAACTGACTTATCTGTCTATAGAAAAAATAAATGGCTCAGTTGTGCAATATGTCTCAGAAGTCTCTTGTTTCCTCAGCATATTTATTCTGTTATTTTAAGTGCCAGAAACTGCACAACATCACCCCGTGACTGCTCTTACTTCATGTTGCTATAATATTAATGCTAATAATTTCAATTGTTTTGTTGTAAACAGAACAACATGGATCCATTCACAAAGTATTTTTCTACCCATATAGTATAGTAATTACAAGTACCTTCTGAGCTTATTACAACTTGAGCTGTAAAGGTGTACAGTGTACCCTCATTTATCGCGGGGGTTACGTTCCGGAAATAACCCGCAAGAGACGAAATCCGTGAAGTAAACAGCTTTATTTTTTGCAAGTGTTTTACAGGTTTTAAGGTCATAAAACCCCTAACCACACACATTTATAACATTTTCTCACAATTAAGCGCTTTCAAAGTTCAAACTTCTTCCTCCGCCTTTTGTGTGCGACCGTATGTGCGTCTTCCCTGCAGTTCACCAATCTGGATTCAGAGCACAATGCACTGTAAAAAAAAATCTGCGAAGCCGCGAAAAGTGAACCGCATTATAGCGAGGGTACACTGTATAGTTGTAGAAAACACAGTATCACCTTACCTCACCAATTTAGCATGTAGACAAAGTCAGTTACGTGTTTTGGGTCTTCAAATCCATTTTTTTCCAAACAAGATTCACAAAGTGAATTAAATTCACTCATGCATGATGGTGTTTATGTTTGATGGTAACCATTTCTGCAATAGCTACACTTATGACTGTCGTCTTCCCTATTTTCCTTGCACATGCATTCAGCCATCATTTCTGCACTTGTATTGGTGCGTTTTGATGGATTCCTGTTCAGTGCATGCATCGAAGCAGGAGCTGCAACTTCCTCATTGACAATGGCAAAAACCTGAAAATAAATTACTCTTATAATCGCTAAAGGTTTCACTAGCAGTTCCTCTCCCATGTTTCCAGGACTGAAATCACCAGAGAAATAAAAAAAATTGAATTTTTGCAAATGGGATTAAGGCACATACAGTAACACCCAGTGTGTAAAACAATAGATGGAGCTGATAGTCCCAGAGTGCTTTCTGGTAGACAGTTTACAGAAATCTTAACTGCAGATCGATTTCAACCTCAAGTAGGATTAGTGTGACCCAGGCTACTGTTTAACATAGTTTTGAGGGGCTTCCAGTGTGGTGGTCATACCCTGAAGAGTGAAAGAGTGGCAATAATGGGTACATAGACTTTTTCTCAGTTTGAATACATTTGCTTTCTGGTGGCTCCGCCCCCTCTCAGGATGCTGGTAGTGCCCTCTGCACAAAGTTTCAGCCTATAAAGTTCAAAGTAGTAAATGAAGTAGTAAAAGCAATAAATCTGGGCCCAGCCAAGACACACCCTAAGAGAAATCATATCAAATTCAACCATCAGTGTGTTCTATCTATCTCTTGATCGGCACAGGATTGAACACATGTTTCAAAACTGAATTAGATTGAAAACATTAAAGAATGAAAGGGGTTTTTCCATTTTAATTTTTCTTCGGCTGTTACAGCCATTTCTTGGTTTATTGTCAACTCAGGAGTATAATCTTTAAGTATTCTGTTAACAGCCTGTCTGACCCTACTCTTAGGGCTTGTGCGTCTGTCTTACATCCAACATTCATGGAGAAACAATCCACGAGCCTGGTCTGATTAGGATGAAGGGCGAAGGATGTTTTGAGTTGCCAGCACTCACCACAGTTTCCTCTGCTAAGCAGCTCTGATGTTGTAATAACACAAATGTTCCAGTTTCCACTTGTCCAGATTTACTTTCTTACATGCTGATCTCACAACAGCATTTCAGGACTAGAGTATTTCACGCACATGCGTTGCGTTATAGATCACCTTCATACTCTTATAAGGGATAAGAAGGCAGATTAGCAGGTAGGGAGACAGAGAATGACAATGCCGACCTGAGGAATCAGAGAGGAGAAACAGACTGGCCTTTTCTAAACCACAGGTATGATTTATAGAGCAGGGTTGGTCGCCTGCACAAAATTAATAATAGGAAATGCGAGGGTATTCCTGTGACTTGTCCAAAATATACTTTTCCTAGCTCTCTGGATCCCAGGAAAACCTGGGTGGCCTGCAACCAGGCTTCCTCTGGTTTCTGATGTTAATGTCATTGCTCCTGCTGGTATGACAGGAGATTCACCGCAAACATAGTTGGGACCATACAAAACGGACAAGATGTGACAGCATTATTATTGTCCGTAATTCAGATGTCGTATTTTTTCCTTTTTTAAAGAAAAGAAACGCGGGGTCCTCTTGTCCCACTGAATTTGTTCCCACAGAGAAGGAAGGAATGAAGAGGAGGTGAAATTATTCAAATCTGATTGTTTTCAAGTGCTTCACTTTTCCAGAAATCACAAACCACATGGTGTATTAGGGTTAGTGGACATTCTGAATTACTTCAACTACTTAAGTGTTCCTCCTTACCCAGCCCGCAGAATTGTTTCATTGTGGCTTTAAGAGTTTGCTTAAATCATTTCTGTGGATGTTGAGTAATCTGCTTTTTAAACTAGCCTTTACATTGAAGTGGACTGGCTACAGGGAAGTTAATCCAATATAAAAATGAGGGGGAAATAATTTATTATTTCATAATACATAAAACATACTACTTGCCAAACCCCATATGAACAAGGTGCTAATTTTAACTACCCTGGTTGGCCATTTTAAAAATCCTTCTTTTGCAAACTAACAAAAGATCTAAAGTCCATTACTCCACCTACAGAGTATTTCGAGAGTAGGCTGGTGGAACATTTTGTAAATAATTTGTCGCTAAAACCGCCACAAGCAGGATGAATGCGTTTACATCACCAACAGGATATCCCTCCAGACTCCTTCTCTGTCACTGATGAGGATAACAGAGGGCTGAAGAGCATTATGTTTTTGCCCAGCTTGGGAAGATAGTGAAGGACTCCTGGATCCTCCCACAATGGGACAGTCATCTGCTCAGACCAATCACTTTATCGCCTCAGTTATGAGGGCAGTTATTAGTTTTGGTGATTAATAGCATACATTTTCCAGAAATTAAATGCAGCCTTGTTTTCTTCCTGCGTTCAATAATAAGGCACTTTTACTGACCTCAGTAGTCTGTAATTATATCCACATAAAAGTATAAGGCATCTAACTTAATTAGATAGAGTTTAAAAACCTGCACCATTACTGTTTATGTTACAAGTAGTCTCATTATGTTTGTACAAAAGATCAATTAATGACAAGACAGATCCTTATAAACTGGCAGTATCTTGTATACTCCATAGTGAGTATTTCTACCCTTGTATACACTATATTCACCACTTAGTATTGATTATTTCCGAATTCAGGCCCATGTTTCAGTCAAGCTGAGCTACAATTAATAGACTTGCACAGAGCTCTTTATCTGTGAACTGTGTGTGTGCGTGTGCCATGTGCAAGCATCGGTCGATATCGCATCACCACAGCGTGTATTTCTGTTGCATTTCATGGAAGGTGCACAGCGGGCTGGAGCAGAGAGTCCTGCACACTGTTCCTGCTGCTTCTGTAGGTTTGACAGAGAAGCATACCGCAGCTACGCAACCAAACTCTCAGACTGATTCTCAGATTCAGATATGAGGGCTAATCTTGAGTGAAGACAATTACAGAGAATTCAATTTCCACAGAGAGGAGATTGTAATTTTGACAGCGGTTTGTGGCCAATTGACCTTTTAGAGTAGTCAAAACACATTCCAGTAGCAATTAAGCTGTTTAATGTTGTTACTACCATGATAGTAAACTAACCATGGGGGCTGTTTATAGGACCGATGCTATCAGGAAGTGAGTTATTTTCTGTTTGTTTCAATTTAGGCTGTGAAATTCTGAACTTTTTCCAGCTGTCTCTGTGCCACTGACAACAAGATAAAGTCTATTGTATCTTGTCGTTGGCGATTCAAATGAATTATTCCTGTTATGGCGGCCAGTCCTGTTACTTCCTTTCTCCTAACTAACAAGTCTAAATATTTTCATTATAAACTGTCTCAATCAGTTCAACTTCGCTTACGTCCAAGAATATCTGTCACAAGGTATTCGGGTTTGATATGCTGAGGTTTTATTCTGGAAATCTTCCTTTGGCAGTTTTGCCTTTTAGCATAGAATTCACACTGAAGTTTTCTCCGTCGTTTGGGTGGTTTCCTGACTGTGTCCAGACAGCAAATTTATCTGTTTTAAAATGCAAAAGAGCTTTTAAACAGAACCCAAACTGAAAACAGAAACACTGGCGTTACACTGTAAAACAGCATATTAGAGTCTACAAACATCTTTTCCGCATCAGGGCGAAGTCATGTGCTTGAAGGCCCAGTGATAAATAACATTTGCTGATTCAAAGTGATAAAGGTCCGCTCTTTCAGTGATCTTTATCAAGGCAGTTCTTAAACTGTGGAGTGAAATGTGGTTTTTGTGTTTTTGGTTTTTTTTTAAGGTCATGCTTAATATCAGGCTTAGTACTCAAAGGTTTTGACATGCAGGTATAGAGTCAGGATTCAGGTGAAATCAGAGTCCGTTGATTCAACCTGAAGTGAAAAACCAGGCAGGCAGATAATCACTGCGCTGGACAAGCACTGGACATGTGGTCAAGTATAAAGACAAGACATGCTAGTACAGAAGGGAAGAGAAACGCAGCTTATATACAGGAAGAGGAGGAGGGAGACAATGAGAGACAGGTGGAAGACATTAGAGAGAGCAGCCCAATCACACAGACAGGAAACGTGACAGGAAACCCAGGATGACAGGATGTGACAAGGACAAAGCCTTGTACTTAGCAGACACTTGACACTATCTGGTCCTGACACTTTGTCTCTCTAGAAATATGCATAATTAACTGTAATAAAAAAAAGAGCCCTCCCACAACATTCATCATATTAAATAAATTACACATAACTGACAAAGGCTGGTAGAGATAAACAAGGATAGCAAAGGCTTCGGGTATCTCCTGTACATGCAGTTCTGGTCATTTACCAGAAATAGAATAGATATCAGCTCAGTCATCGGGTGAGATTGATGGATTGTAGCTGCCAGTGAATCTGTGAGAGACAGAATAAGTGAAAATTTGAAACATGTGTGTGTGTATGTAAGTTACACCTAAAGTCACATTTGACCAATGAGAACCCGTGATAGAAATGTCAGCCTTGAGAAATGTAAAACACAAGTTTCTGACAGAAGCATAAAGCTGCACGATGCCTAAACTCTCCCATCTGCGGTTTTAGCATCTTTGGCTTCCCTGGCGAATGCAGCGACAGTAATAGCTGTTAGTTATTTGACAAAAGCATGTTGAAATGTTATGTTTTCAGCATTTCACCACAATCCTAAAATACACTTCATAATTTAAATTTCAGGTGCTGCAGCGGCACCAGAGAGCAGCTCGGAATGATGTGAGGAGTCGGATATCTGAGCGGTCCTGCGGTCGAGCGGACTTGGCTTCCTGGCTGCGTTCGTCACTGATGCGCCGCCAGCGGGCTGAGCTGCACCAGGTCAAATTTATAGGTAGATATTTAACTTGTCTCTGCCACTCTGCGGGGCAGAAAGAATAACATTGTGCGTCCTTTCTGGCCGCGCTTCAGGCCTGGTGATGTTTCCCCTCAGAGGACCCAGCCTGGCTGCAAATCAGAGACCTGCTGAGGGAAAATTGAAAATGTCAAAAACACTCCATCTGCACCGTCTTCAAAGTAAACTTGTGGCGAACGGACTCACATTATCATTAGTTTCGCAAACAGTTTAGCTTAAAGGCCTGAGGTTTTGGATGTAATATTAATGATGTAGATTGTCTTTTTTTTTCTGGGTCATTCTCTTTAATTTTTCTCGGTTTTGGGCTGCTTGTGGTGACAATAAAACAGGAAGAAGAGACAATGCGTCATTGTCTGAATGAGGAACTAAAGTTGCTGCAGTAATAATAAGTTTTCTGAAGAAATTAAGAGTTACCCATGACCTTTTAGGTCAATGATCTTCTTTTGTCGCCAACGCATGTGGTACTTATTCCCAACACATCATCGCTCTATTCTTGGCATTGTAGATCATGTAAGCCCCCATCTAACTTTTTCCTTTATTAAATTACAAGCACTATAAAAATGGGGAAGTACAGTTTTTATTTTCCTGTTACAAGAGCTTTGGAACATACGGTCTTCAATCTGCCCTAGCAGCTCAACGCCAAATGTAGTTTCAGTTCTCTATGACTCAAGTTTTTTTTTTTTTGTTGTTGCAAAATACACAGAAAGCCTGATGATACAATCAGTCCATGACCCGACACGAAGGATCGGACTTATTGAATTTACAAAGAAAGCCGAAGTTACTCTTACTGCACCTTAGATTGTGCAACATTTTTGAAATGACTTCGTTTTAATGGAACATCTTCAGTTGTGTGCAGAGGGAAGTTTTTTTTTTTGTTTGTTTCTGTTTTCGTCCCACCCGGCGTAATCATCATTAGGGCTGTCATGTTTTCCGTTCCAGGTTCTGCAGATATTTCTTGATCACTTCCATCTTGTGATGTTTTTGGCTCCTTTGGGGGTAAAGTATTCCATTCAGAGACATACAGAAACATAACTTCTCTTTTTTTTTTTTTTTTTTTCTTTGAAATGCAGACCAATCTTGTGGCCAAGATTACGCAGCGGCGTGCACAAATACATGAACGCGTCATAATAAATGCATTTACCAGTAATTTCCCTTTTCTAAATAAAAGGCCGGGTTAAACTAAACACATGATCAGCACATTACATTTCAACCAGTTTTTGTGGCATCGCAATTCCCAATAGCAGCTCATTTAGTTCACTTTGAAGAAAGGGGAGAGCTAATCAGCAGGGCTGACTGCAAAATGAGGCACACTTTTGAGTCTTTAGCAGCTCTTCAGACTGACAGAGTGGCGATCGACCTCCATCTCTTCTGCCGGATGCCTCCGTAGACGAGCGTCGGCTGGACGGCCGAGTCTCCGAACTGGCAGGTTGCTTTGTAGTCGGAGCAGCGCATTGGTCAAAGTCAGCGAGCGCACTAACTTGTAGCCCAGCTGTTTCTCTCTATGATGTGTTGAAACGCTCAGTCGGGGGGCGGGGGGTGGTCGAGGCTGGAACCAGCTCGTGTCTCCTGCTCATAATACCCCATTCACGACCAGGCTGGACCAGGCCTCCCGTGACCAGCAGCGCCGGCAGTAAATCTCAGCTGCTCTAATTTGTAAAAGAAGCCGGAGGGCGGACAGAGAGTGTGTGTGTGTGGCATTGGACAAGGCCGAGGCAGAGGAGATGTCGCTCGCTACGAGACGGGGCGCGTTCCTGAAGCGCGGCAGAGGAGGGGAAGCGTCTTACCAGTCGATAAGAAACCTGGTGAGTTGAAAGAGGAGCGGGGAGATCTCCGCGGGACCTAAACAGGCAGGACAAATCGATTAGTGACGAGCCATTACACCAAAGAGTGTGTGTGGAAAAGCTTCTCCCCTTTCAGCTACACTCTTCTCTCTTAATGCCCCTGACATGGACATGCATAAATCTCCTTAAGCAAATCTTTGACCCAAACTCTGACGGAAGAATCACTTTATGTGGGTGTCGTAAAATAAGAGGGGGGAAAAAAAAAAAAAAAGCTCCTGGAATGCTTCTGAACGGGCAACAAAAACCCGATCTGGTCCTCAGTGTCAAGGCCACAGCGAGACGCGAAACGGAAATTTAGCTTGAGGGTGGGGGGGGGGGGGGGAAAAACCCTCAACTTTGTAGTTCCCAAAAAAAAAAAAAAAAAAAAATGCTGGCCTGTGACATGATGGCCTCTAGTGGTGCTGTGGCGATTGACACGGACAGCTCAATCATTTCCTTATAGGCTTGTGCTGCCAGGTCCAGCTGGCTTTGACATTAACACCAGCCTCTGACTGACAGAGGCCCCGGCCTTGGGCTGGGCTCCCGCGGCCTCTGCAGTACATTCAGCTCTCCTTTTAGCCTGTTGATTTACCGTCCCCGGTGGCTGCTTGTTGATCCATTTCCCCTCTCAGTTTGCTCACAGGGCACCCCGAAAAAACCGTCCTCCAGCAATATATTTGCTTTATGATTTCCTGAGGAACCGGCGAAGAAAAACAAGGCCTCCGGCTCGCTGCACCTGTTCCAGTTAATGTGCAGCGGCCTCCTCTGGTCTCCTCCGCTGGGGGGGGGGCAGAGGGCACCGGTGTCACAAGCTCCATGTGGATGCCCCCCCCCCTTCCCCTCATTCATCCCAGCCGGGACCAGGAAGGGTGCAGCAGGGAGGGAGAAGATGGCGCATTATAAATATATGTGTCAGGTTAACACATGCGGGTCAAACGGGGCCCACGGAGAGTCTTGCTGCGCGTGCATTATTAACATGTGTGGGGGTGTTTATGCAGCTCAGCGCCCGGCCTCGGGCTGACATTAATAAGGGGAAACGATGGGAACTGCTCACGTCGTTTCGGGTGACGCGCAGGTGTGAGCGAAGGAAAGGCGACCAGCTAGGTGTTTATAACAACAGGCTAATGGCTGATTTATCACATATCTGCGTTTTATTGAAAATAGCGCCGCCTTGTAATTCAGTTTAAAATGAGCGAGCTCGAAGACAGCGCAGGAAGGCCTGCTGGGTAAAATTCCGGAGATCCAGAGCAGAAAGCTGATTCTCACTCGACCAACCGATACTGTTATTCCAGCCGCGCATGCTTTCCAAGTGTTAATGTCAGTTATTAGCTGTGGTTTTTCTTTTTTTTTCTTGCCACTCTGGGATTTTGCAATGCTGAAACTGGTATGAGTGTAGTCTTTTTGGTTTTGGTTTTAACTGTATAGCTGTCGTCTGGGTCAAGAGGAACGAACAAATGCAGAAATGAAGAAGACGATCGGGCAAAGGGCGGAAGTGAGGATGAAGGGCAGAGGGTCATATCTGCTCACATGACGGACAGCCGAGGGGCTGAGCCGCCGTCCTGCTTCTGAACTGTAAATAAAATGATGGTCTCTATTCTTGAGCTCGGTGGAGTTCATTCTTTTTTCTTCACAGATGACACGGTGGTTACCGCCGTCTCATGGGGTCAAGGAGTTCTCGTGCCCCCCCCCCCATGCATCAGGTGTGAAGGTGAGTGTGAGTGATTGTTTGTATCCGTCTGACCTTGAGATGAGCTGCTGACGTGTCCAGGGTTTATCTGCCTTTCGCTCGAGGTCAGCTGGTTTAGGCTCCAGTGTCCTGTGGCCCAACTAAGGGACAAACCGGAAACCACGTTGAGAGTGAACAGCAAAGTTTTATTACCTTTTCCAAATAGGAAAATGCCGAGTGATATGTTTTTTAAAAAAAGAAATCCGTACTTGTAAATCACACAAATTCTACATTTGCTGTCAAAGGTCGGTTATTATGTTGCGGTCTGGCCTCTTTTATCCCCTCCTTCGCAGCTGCTACGAGCAGACAGCGGGGAAAATGAGCTCCGACAATGACGAGGCTCGCGTCTGAGAGCGAGAACAACCCTCGCTACCCCGCAGTCAGCCTCGGAACACGGTCGACTTCGCCACGCGAGAGTCCATCTGAAGGCTGTCAGCTGCCTCTCTGGCCCAGTTCTTTCCTGTTCCCTTGGAAGTGGCCCAGTGTCTTTTAGGTCATGAAGAGAGGTGAACAGAATTATGGGAGGAAGCGCGCATGTATCTGCTTTTCTCCGTCGTGTGTGTTTAGGTCATAATCTGACAGCGAAAATGTATTCCAGGCCCTTTTTTTTTTTTTTTCTGCTCCCCGTCCTAATTCATGCTGTCTTCCTGATGGCAGATGCATCGGAGCTAACCCTTGCGTGTAGCTGCTGAGCGTGTGTGAGTCCTTGTGCTTTTTTTTTTTTTTTTTTCCTCTCCCTGATGTTGATTTTTCCCCTCCCATTTTTTTCCCTCTCTCTCTGGGCCTAAACTGTGTGTTAACCACCAGATCCCATCACTATCAATCTTTACGGCGGTGGGTCAGCGTAAACGCATACATGTGTAGGCTATTTCTGAGAGCCACAGTTGAAGAATAATTCCACCCCCCCCGAAAAACTGTGAGAGGGAAAATATTCTGGCCCCATTAACAAAATAGCTGCTCAGAAAACACCCCGGCCAGCCCAGAGTGATCGCTACTTCCTCAGCTTTTCCACTTCATTGATGCTTATGTGAGCTACAACAACGGGCTTAATGGAGGCTCCGGGCCCTCTGGGGACTAATCATAGCCACGTGACTTCCTCTGGGGCTTCCATGAAAATAACTCCATCACAATGGCCTGTGATATTAATATCGGCTTTGGGAAAGTCAAGCGGTGGATCCGCAGGGAGGGTGCAGTATGAGCAAACAAAGAGGAATGTGCGGCATTCCGATTGGAGCGACTGAGGGGAAGAGAAAAGGAGAAACCAAGCAAAAAAAAAAAAAAAATGGAAGGAAAGAAAATAGCGAGCCACTTGTATTGAGTGATATCTCATTGTGCAGTCACAATGTTTGCTTTCTTTCTGTGCGCTTCTGTTTTGAGTTCAAACAAGCGTGGGGAACTATAATAGGTAGTTCTCATCTCGTGTGATTTGTGGAGACAGCTCATCAATTCTCTGCCACGAATTCAAACACATCCAAACATTTTGAAGCAATTTTGGAGAGTGAACCCAATGCTCGGGCACTTTGTATCCAATGAAAGTTGTTACTTTTACTTCGGTGCCTGATTTACTGTACCAGTCATGCTGTTTGTTATTTTAAAAACACAAGCCTTGCTGGGTCTGCAGGCCAATAACAACATTGACTTTTGACAATTAGACTTCATTCTATTCCGTTTTGATAAGAATACCCAAACTATATAAACATATATTTTATTTGTTCCTTCATGAAAATGAAGCCCATTTTGCCCCAAACACAGTGTTTTGAAAACAGACTGTGTTTGCACGTTCCATTATCCACTCACCATCCCATTAAACTCATTCTTTATATATTTCCTTGAATCACGCCACTCCCATCGTCTGTTACCGTCTCCATCTCAGAGGGTTTATTTACCCATTTGTACTGATTCCTGATGATGCGGGGATGTTAAATACTGGATGTCTTGATGAGCCGATGCGTGCGCACAGGCTGCCAAAAGTGCACAAAGTAAATGCCTTCACACAGCTGTGCAGATGTAAAGTGGTAAATGGTGCCATACTGGTATCATTCCTGGAGCATGAACAGATTATTAAAAACTGTGTCAGATCTAAGGGTCACAGATGGATGTCAGATATTCCCCTTAGAGCAGTTTGAGTTTGGGTCTCTGTTTTATCATCTTTTCTCCCCCCCATAAACCCACAACGCTGTCGTTTGTGCAGGCAGTAACTTCACACCAGTTGAATTCACAGCATTTGAACCTCAGTGTTTGGCACAGATGGATTTCAGCTCCTCCAGCCTCAAACTGGACATCTTACTGGGCATTTTAACCTTTGTATAAACTCTCACTTTAAAATAAAGTTGTCAGAATCCCAAGTAGGGCTGGAAGTTTACGGGAAGAAACACAACATTTGATTCATATTTAATATGTAAAATAATTCTAAAAATACTTACTATCTGTCCCTTTTTAAATTCTGTGGGGTTTTTTTCCTTTATCAAACTTGAGTCATAAAGATTTTATAATTTTTTTGGATTTTAATACATTATATTCCATAAACTGTCTAACAAAATAACTTCACAGAAGCAACAAATTTATACATGGGATGACCATTAACATGTGTCATCATAAACCAATGAACTGAACTAAGTTATTGTTAAAATTAGTAAAAGTGCAGTGAGAGCTGCAGAATAACTTTAAAAGGAAAATTTGGAATATCCCAGAGCGTGCTCGCACCACAAGCAGTGATATGGCTTTCACATCTTTCAAGTGAAATATTAGATGGCAGCAGCCAAGCCAAAGAAAAGGTTCTCCTCCAGGGTCCAAATAATTATAAGAGTGCCATAACAGATCAAACATTATTTCCCTGACCTTGTCTCTCGCTTGAGGAACAGCTCAGATGTTTTTGGGCGAAAAGAAGCTTCCACTGGCTGCCGAGGCTACGCAGGAGCTGACGTTTACGCAGGATTAGAGATTCATTCACCATCCAGTAAATGACCCTCTGCAGGCCAGGAGCAACACTTCCCTGGCTGTTTGGATTCTGTGGTACAAGACTCACACTGGGATTAGCCGGGAGCATAAATCAGCCGCTCTGGCAAAGGTAGAAAAAGGTGAGAGAAAAGATCACTTGTGAGTTGTCTGACGGAGAAAACAGCCTCTTTATTACACTGACTGATGCTTCAGTGCGTCCACACCGCCGGAGCGGGGCTTGATCCATGTCTAGGACGCATCCCGCCGCACAATCCCTGATTGTCTCGCGGCCTTTTGAAGTGCTTTAAAAAAACAAAATGATGAAATAAAAATCAAAGGCGCAGAGGCTCCTGGGAGCCTTTTGTTGTAGCTGCGTTGAGCTTTCCTGTCAGGTGTGGCCTCATCACCTCCATTACACCTAATGACCTAATTGTTGGAAATGCGTTCCGTTCAGCACAAAACTGACCGTTTGATCTATCCCGTCTCGGAAGTTCTGCCGCGATGGAATCGGAAAACGAGCCCTATACTTCAGGCCGGTGCGGCGTGTGCATCTGGCTTCTTCCTGGATTTTCCCTTTAGACCAAAGCAGGCAATCACACCTTCTGCTGCTCAACTGGAGGAAGCATAAAACTTAACCTGGTCAACTGCTTACAGCTGAATGAAACAATCCGGATCACTGGAATCATTTGAGGATGAACTGTGACGCCACGCTCGCAGCAAATGGCGGTCTTACGCAACCCAGCAGCTGGAGGCAATTTTGGGAGAAATTAGGTGGGACGCGGCGTACATTAGGAGGAAAGGCAGAGAAAATTGGGGGAATATAATGTAGGCCTTCTGAAACACATATTTCTGTTAAACCTGCGAAGGGACCGTTGGAATGAATAAATGATGGTGTGACATGTGAGAGCCGGGGGAAACTGCTAGCAGGCAAATTGTTTGAAATCCACTTGATTTATTTTATGCGTTGTCCATTAACTGGGAGGGGTGGGATTCATGAACCACGATGACGGCGCTACACCACAGATATTTTATATGTCAAGTTACTGACAAGCTCGATGCTCCACCAAATCAGGTGATTTGGAGTTATTCCTCGACCCAGCGTGTTTCAGGAAGCGATCTCCTGCATTTGTGTCTGTGTGTTGCAGTTCAAGCCCTTAAACCCGTGTGAATTCCTCCCCGAACTTTCACCAAAAGTGCTTAACGCTAAAATAAACTCGAAGTGTCAGTCTGTTTAAAGCCGCGGAGCGTGCAGCGTTCCAGGCCTCTGCTTTGCATGTGGCTCCCACAACTCCATCATCACTTCAGCCACCTGTCAGCTGAGCACCATCAGCATCTCAACTTGGCTCACAAATCCCACCCTGCACGACGACCCCCTCCTCCCCACACACACACACACATACACACACAACACACACTCACCCCCACCCACTGGGGATATGACAGATGCGTGCTTTAATGTTGATGGTAATACAGAGCTGTCCCGAGCAGGCCCAAAGCCACCAGCGTTTAATACTAACAGCCAAAACTCGAGAGAGAAGTTCTTAGTGAAGAAGACTTTGTGTTGAGGATGAAGCTGAGGTCTGTCTTTTTCCATCTTATTTTTTTAAATTAGGTTTTTAGAAATTAGGTTTACTTGTCAGGAAAGGGAGGGATTGGTTTCCCCAGAAAATAGAGGCTTCCTGTTGCAAACCAAGCGTATAATGTGAGCTTCACACGTGTTAGTTTTGTTTATTTGATGGTACACTGAAAATATTGTTAGCACATCAAGCAAATGAATGCACGAATTAAGCAAATTGCCATTATAAATGATCTTTTTTTTTCATACATGTGGCCAAAATAATTCCTCTCATTCAATGACTCTGAGTCTCCTGGAATGAAAGAAGCATTTCATGTGGTTTTATTTACAACCTGCAGCAAATTTATATCACTACACCGTAATTACTACAAGAGCAAGTAGCGTGATTGATGCTCCATGTGAAGCTGAATTGCTGACTTTGTTGCAAGGTTTCTGGAACAGAGTCATCTCTCTCTCTCTCACTCTCTCTCTCTCTCTCTCTCTCTCTCTCTCTCTCTCTCTCCCTCCATTCGGTTTTCCCCTTTTTCAGTCGCTCCTCAACATGGCGAGGCGGCTTCTGTGGAGACTGGCCATAACGACTACCAAAGGAATTCTAAATCCTCGATCTGAAGCCTTGAGGATTCCGCAGGAGGACTCGAATGGGTTGACGAGAAGAAAATTGCACATCCGTAAGAAAACAAAGCGCACATCCTTCCCTGCGTCAGGATGGATACTAATCCATCTCTGATTTTACGGCTCCTCCATGATCTATAACTCACCCTGACCATGATTCCCTCTCCTCCTTCCTTCTTTCGGATTCAGCCTCCACATGCGCCATGTTTTAATGACCTTATTTTAAGCAACTCTACACTGTCCAATAAAAAGTCCACACTTTGAACTGTGAGCCACGCCGTGACTAACATCACTTGCAATAGTTTAATAAATCGCTCAGTAATGGAATAATAGAGAAATGGAGCGAATGAGGAATCATCGCCAAACGTCGCCTCTCTAAGGTCCTGCAGCTGATTGTTGTATTTTGTCAGAGATTAATGGTAATCCAATGCAGCCTGACAGACATGACATATGAGTTAATGATGTCAACTTTCTTTGGGAAACACTGAAGCGGCGCTGCCATATGTTAACTCGATTTTGGAAGAGTGGATTCCTGAGAGTGGTCTGTTACTATCATTGCTCGCGTGTGCATCCTCCCGGCCTCTCCGTACAGCAGGGGAATGACTCCATGGACGGCCAAGCAGATTAGACACATGAATGGATGCATAAATGGGCATATCCATTATGTTCATCCTCTACCTACAGGCTTTAGTATTTATATTCTAAAGCCCTGGTGAAAGGCCTGGCTCATAAATCAGGCCGTGAAACAATGGTAGCATTTACAACTACTTTTCTCGAGATAAACCTCACTGGCAGTATCCTTTGGAAACTGGACCCATAAATTTTATTACTATTAAATGTTTCTAAGGGGAGTTGACAAATAGTTGACTGGAGTTGACTTTCCTCTCTTGGCAGCGCTGAGGAGAGGAGCCGGGGAAAAAAAAAGTGCGCTCGCATCAGCCCTGCCAATCCATTCATCTTCATGCTGTTTGAGCGTAATTTAAGCCTTTTTCGAAATGCCTGCTGAAAATACAGTGTGCTTAAAGGCAGTTGCGAGCATTTTATGAGCACAATAAAATTGTCACTGCAAGTGGATTTATTAAATGTTGATATATGGGTATATATATTTTTCACCTGTGTGAGTGTTTACAGCTTATTGTAAATATGCCTGCAGCCAAATGAGGCTCGCTGTGACTTGAAATTTCTCATATTCAACCCCCGACTTATAGCAACAATCTATATGTCTGCTACCTACTGTCTTCAACAACCTTCAACGTCTTTACAAGTGAAATCTGTCTGTCTTCTGGCACCATCTGGAATTTTATCAGTAAGGGAGAGATTATTTTATTGACACACCAAGGTCAGAAGTGATAACAGCATATTCAATGATTTTCTTCTCTGCCAAAGTAAATAAATACCATTGATATTCACCAGTTTGCATGAATTGCTATTCCCCATCAGTGATAAATTTGACAGTATTAAGATTCGTAGTTAACTGCTGGTTCTGCTCTTATTTAGTAGAAGGATCATACCAGGCACATTTTTAACCTTTTTTTTATGCCTAGTATCTGTGGTGCAATACAAACTGAAGGTCTTGGGTATGTAGTTTCCAATTTGGCCGAAGTTTCCAGCTTGGCCGCTAGATGGGGTGTGAGCAAAAACCCACAGAGCAGCATTTCATTGGCCCCTAATCGAGGGTCGACTTTGGTGCAAAAATAAATGTATTATCGTCATGATCGAGACACGGTTTTCCTCTTTACTGCTCGATATCCATTTTTCTAATTGGCTGATGCTCAACCGGCATTTTCCTATCCAATACTCACTTCAACTAGTTTTCTCTTTCTAACATCGTGTGATTTGCAGTTGGAAAAGCAATGACAGCTGTAGTTATTGAAGCCAGTGCTCTGTCTCCAGTAAGATAGAAACCTAAGAAGACATCTCTGTGGACTGACAGTTATGAATCATTCAGTCCTTCTAATAGAGAAGGAAACTATGTAACATTTAGTTCACCCAAAGTCCATGTGTGCATTATAATGCTGGGACAGTCGCAGAATCTCTAAATTGAAACCAGATGTGCAGCAGGTGAATTGGAACTCTGCGCTTGGTTCGAAAAGTTGTGCCTACTGAGTTTTGGCCTCTTTGAGAATCACTTCTACGTTCGCTGGAAGGAAAGATCACATCAACCAATAGAGGAGCATTTGGAAAGGAATTGTGAATCGCTCTGCTACGGTCCTGCCACTGACCCCGGACTCATCCAACCGCATGATAATTATGTGGACTGACTTTTCCGACCAACTATTTCGTTTCCGTGTGATTTATGAGCATATTTACTGATGTCTTTCAGATGGTCCCTCTTGGTGATTATTGTCTTAAACTATTAGTTCCCAGATTAAATTGGAAGGAGGGGGTGGTGCCTTGGTTCATTTGGGACTTTTCGCGAGGTTACGCATCACTGTGGACCTCTCCAGTTGCATCCACATGTAACAAGGGGAAAAACAGATGGCCTGTGGTCGTGGCATGTTCGGACATTGAAACACTTATGTTTCATGGTGCTTTTTTTTTCTTTTCTTTTTTTTTTAACGTTCTTCCCCACATTTGGTTTAGATCTGTTCTGAGATTACGGCTGGTTTCCTTCTGTTATTCAGCATGCTAAACATGTATTGCTAGAATGTTACGCTGAACTTCTGTAAGTTGTGGGAGACCCCCGTATCATAACTTACTGACCCCTGCAAAGCTGCTGCCCTCTAACATCTGCCTGAGGAACACTGCTGGACCACGCCAGAGAGTCACTCGCTGTGGTTCAGACCAGAGCCCCTCACTACTTCTGAGTTAATACTGCTGTGTTTTTTTTTCTTTTTTAGCTCTCACTGTGTTGAGCAGCTGTTATCACTTTAGCATGTTTGCTGTATTAGGATAAAAATAAAAGAATGGCTGTGATTAAAGGAGATATGTAAATATTTTGTTGTGCAACTTGTGAAGCGGGGCGCCTCGCTGATTACATTTAATTTTCCAATAATAAACTCATGTTGAGATGGCAAACAAACTATTCTATTAATGCATTTGATCTCCTTAAAGTAAACTGCGTGCTTCAGTTTGCCAATACGGATATTTTTTTCTGAAAATTAGCCCATTTGTGAGGAGATTTTTCAGCAGCTCCTCCATACAAGAAAATGCCTCATTGGTGAATGATTGTTAGATCAACAGATCATTCTGTGTATTATCCAACTATTATCTGTTTATTGCACTGTACGGCTGAAGCGATCTCACTGATGTTTTGGATACCATCTAGAGACCGCTGCCCTTGCATTCATCTTAGCATGACAAGAACTTGGAGAAGAACATATGGTGGATGTTTTATCCCTCCACCAGACACGCCCTGGTAGTGAATATACCCCACAGCAATAACACAGAGCTGCGGGGGGAAACTCCTGAGATCTGATAAAAACTCTGCCAATTTACTTTTTTAATGTTTGGTTGTCAAGAAAAATATTGGGATTGCAGTTCAAACCCGTGATTTTTCGTACCGTGTTCCCCCAGCTTGGTCGGCTGGGGTGGTATGAAGTGAAAACAAATGTACTGGGATTTAAGCGCACCACAGTTTAAATGGCGATACCGGGGTTTGCCTCAAATCTTAAAAACATATGGGGACCCCTTTGAAGAGTAGTGGGAGCTGCTGAGGCGACCGCGGGGCTCCTCGCTGTTTACCTTTCTACCCCCAACCTGCTTGCTTCACATGCAGAAAAGGTAAAATGTTAAAGTTTGACAGGCGTGCACATCAGCTCAGTTCATTATATCGGGTTAAGTGAAGATTTCCGAATTCACCCAGAGCAGCCCCCGACCCCCCCCGAGGCTTCCATGTGTGGACTTAAATCATGCTCTTCCAATCATAATAATCAAACAAACAATAATAATTAAGTGCATTTAATGAGAATGAATGATGTTTCCAGGGGTAAGTGTCATTGTTATGCTCTAACTTCCTCTTTCTGCTTTGCTCTTGTAATGTGCGACTGGGAGATGACCCCCAGGAGAGGAACAGCATGGGCGAGGGGCCTGGACGTATTTATCTTCCACTTTTTCACCTGTCCTCAGATACCGTTTCCTTTTCAAGTCAAGCAGAAGGGATATACTGGCCTGTTTCCTTCCGGGACCCAGTGGAATACAACATTAAACTGCAGGGAGGAGAGAAAACCTGTAGCGCACTAAAATAAAGTTATGTCAAAACCATTCTCCTCTTCCTGACGTCTTTCCACAACCTTGCAAGTATCCTCTGAGGACCCCAGAACATTACAAGTCATTCACTTTATATGAATGGGCACTAACAGACTTTTTCGCCATTTTGATGTGTCTAAATTTTGCAGACGTATCCTGTGGTCCATCAGGCACAGCCTTAGTTTCAATTTAGTGTCTCCCGGCGGACCTCCGTCTTCCTATATCGCACGGAAATTGTATAGAGTTTTTCTCCCTGTGCAGTTTCAGCTGTTTAAAATCCGGGATCTTTTTTTTTTTTCTTTTTTTCTTTTTTTTAGGTCCACCGGGGAGTGCGAGCGTGGACGTCCGGGCAGGACTGGAGTATCATTCATAAACGGCAAGGAAAAGTCCTGGGGTGGAGGTCCTAACGCTGCACGGCAAGAAGGCTCAGAAAACACAGCGGTGATGCGTCTCTGTTTAGCTGTAATTGAACGGGAGTCTGGAAAAGTCCTGCAGAAAACACCTGCGTTTTTAATAAGGCAGGCCTTACCTTATACAAGTCCATAAAGGACACTGTCGCAGGGATCGTTCCTCCTGATCTTTAGAACAGCAGTGCCGCATTGCTTCACATGACGTTCCTCCTAAAGGCATCGAATCAAACAGTTGAAAACTGAAGCCAGCGCAGAGAAGTTATTTGAATGGACAATTAGGAGCAGTTATTTTATTTCACAGAAAGCCTCTGCAGTGACCCTTTAATAAAAATACACGTGGAACCGCTTTGAAATGTGCTCACTGTAGCATGTGTTTTAACCGCTTAGCTGTCCCAAGTGGGAGCCGTCACCGAGCCTTCACAGACCGCTAAGAGCAGGAAGCGAATAATGTCAATTCAACACGGCCACGTGATGTCACGCTCTCAACTGCCTTCTCTGGCAGTCCATTATAGCTCAACCAGACAACCTGTGCATACTGGGGGCATTGGGAAGTCTTCATGCTTATTCCTGCTTATTGTTCCTGTCATGATATTAAAAGAGGTGTAAAGTGCTGAATGCAACTAGAGAATAAGGAGTTAATCTGTTATTCAATTTATCTTTATTTACACAGTCTGTCCCGATCAAATCATTGTCTCTAGGCACTTTTGATCCCCCACAAAGCAACAGTGGCAAGGAAAAACTCCCTCTTAACAGGAAGAAACCTTGAGAAGGTCCAGGCTCATAGGGGGACCCTCCTGCTGGTGGCTGGCAGGGTAAAGAAGGAGAAGGGGGAGAAAGAACAGATAGAGGAGAGAATAGACCCCATCTGGAATAGCAACTTAATCCATATCTATGGTTAAACCATTTACATAAATAATGATGGATGACATGGTTCCCTTTCCTCCCACTGTGCAAAAATAAAGCCAAGATATCCCGGACACAAGCGCTGCTGATCTCGCGGATCATGTTCCCGCCCATGCAAACACCCACCGAATCGCAAGCGTGGCGTTCATCAGTCTGACAAGGCCCAGTTTAAACGACAGAAAACATTATTGGGAGCATTTTATTTGAGGTGTATTTTGAGTGTTCCAGCTGATGTTTTATGCGAGCACACTGGCCAGGTTTCCGCCCAGCAGCGCTCGGCCGGTCCAAGACGTTATGGCGCAATCTGGAAGTTGCGCAGGCCGCTGCGCCATGAGAGGCGTGAAAGGCAGATGACGACGGTGACTGCGTAAATAGTATGACAACATAGCATCATGACACAGAGTAGCTCGCCAACAACTTTAATGAAGAAGAACATGACACCCAGGGGGACCTCCCTGGGTCGCCCATTTGGTTGACATCATTGATAAAAATAGAAACATGTCAACTTTGAATCCCCTCTTCTTCTTCTCAGGCAAACTCCTCAAAACATGAACCTGGATTATATACAAGGACGGGATGCAGTTCTTTACTTGGCCACTAGTTGACAGGGATTAAATCAAGGCAAAATTCTGTTGAAACAATGTTGTTCAAGGCTAACGTTGGAGCAAGAAAGTAAATAATTTACTGGTTAGAACAAGAATGCTTTCACTTTTCTTCGCTAGATGGAATGCCCAGTCCTTATATAGAGTCTATATCTATGACCTGTCAAGTTTGAGAAACATAGAGACATCTGAAAGTGGATACATTTTACCAGCTATTTGCTCAGGCACTGATGGAGACAGTAGACCCCCCTAATCTGCATTCCCAGCGTGGACGTTGCTCCTCAACCTATTAACAATGTGGATGTGACAACAAAAAAAAAGCATGACTAATATCTTTCATTAGATTTTCACAACAAAGGAAGCAAATGTTAAATGTTTAATGATTTGGACAAAATCACTATTTAATGATGTATAATTCATTTGCAGACAGTAATGGAACAGAAATGCCCACTCCTCGTGATGGGAACACCAGTTATTTAAGTAAGATGTGTATTACAGCCTTCAAATAAGACAGCATGGTGAGGTAGAGTTTTAAAAAGATTCCTTTTTATGAAATGCTCTGACCTACAGCTACAGTCCTGGCGCAGACCAGTCAGGCCTCCAGTTTCTGCACCGCCATAGTAATCATATCTGCCCCAGCTGACGCTTTAACAGAGATGTTCAGGGACAAATTGATTGTAGGGGTTTGAAATGAATCCGTGGCAGCTTTTGATGGGTGCTGATTTGATCGCCGGTAACATATAAAGTGTTCAGTCAGTTAATGTCAAATGTCAAAATAATATTATTGTGACGCTGGAGTGTCTCTGATGTCTGATGTCTTAATAAATCAGCTATTACTGCACCAGCTTTTAGCAATGACCTCAGATCATTCTATTACATACCGTCTGGGTTTCCCTCTACGTCCATGTCAGATCCCTTTCAGCAATTAGCCCTGAACGGGGAAAGGCGATCAGCTCCGGTTTCCCTGTGCTGCATCCCTCGTCATCTTTGAGTACTTTGAATCTTTCCCCTTGCGCCCTAATTAAGACCTTAATGCTAGCTCCTGTGGGGATTCCGGTGTCCTGCTCCCACCCACCGCAGTCCCTCTATAGCCCTCTAAACCGTTATGTTAATAGTCAGCATTGCACAGGTGCAAATTGCTTACATTTGGGCTACATTTGCTCTCAATCACAGCGATCATCGACGCTTAACGCTCCCTCACTTAAGCATGTGCTCATAGCTGGCAGATGGGCCTGGAGTTGATTTGACAACTGCGACTGTTTTGAGTCGGAAAATCAGCATTATTGTCACGCGGCTGATCTCAAGCTGCCCCGAACGCCCCTTTCGAAATGCACTTTATTTATTCCTTCAAATCTCTCCTTGACCTTCCGCGACGCTGCGTTCGGCTGGGGCCACGTAATGTGTGTAAGCTGGCCGGGGCAATTACAAAGACCCGGGATTGAAAGAGAACTGTCATTAGGATGTGCTTTCACATTCCAGGCCGCTGCGCCTGGCCGCGGGCCAGCCTGGCAAATGGGCCCCGGGTCCAGGGCCAGGTCAGGGGCCGTGGGGGATAATTAGACAGTTTTATCCCAGCTTGTTGATATAAATGTGGCCGGCTTAGCCCCCCCCCCCCATCCCTTGCCTCGTGGTAATGATCATGTCTAACAGGTGGTAGGCAAACAGACGGGGGGGGGCATGAAATGGATACTTGGCTTCCTGGCCGGGTCTCCTCTTTTTTCTTTTTCTTTTTTTCTCGTTTTGTTTTGTTTCGTGCTCCAATCGGAGCCGCCGCTCTGCCCCCGCTGCGCTCGCAGTTAGTTGTTGATGCCGGGGGAGTGTCGGATATTTGTCACCATCTCATCACTTTCTGGCTAATCTCAGACTCCCCCGAGATGGACGCCCCCCCACCACCACCCCCAGCGAAACGAGGCGCTGCCTCACAGAGAGTAAAAAACAAACACATCGATGTGTCGAACTCGAGTGGGCTTTGGCGGATGCAGAGGAAAGTCGACACCCCTCTTAAATAGAGACGTGGCGCTGTTGAAGGCACTTCTTCCTCCCGTGGCCCTGGAAATGTCTGGTCCCGTTCTCCGCTTTCTGACGGACGCGTACGGGAATGCCGAGTGAAAACATGTTTATGGAGGCATGGAAACAAATTCCTCCCGGTTTGCCTCCGTCGAGCAGCTCCGCGGAGCGTTTTAGAGTTAAGCGTTTCTGGATTGAGTCATCTCTGACATCAGGGGCTGAGCTCAGCTCTGCACGTACAAATCTCTTGTATCCTGTGCAGGGGGTGGGATGGGGGGGTGTTGTGGGGGTGGATTTTGGGGCGGGGAAGGGGGGGGGCAGCTGTGCTGTTGAGGTATGCATGTGAAGAGGCATTGGAGACCAGTCAACTCCAGGCTCCTGATCCGCTGTCATATAATGGATCATTTGGGGCATAAAGAACCAGGGGGGGTTGATGCACGTATTGAGATTTACGGCCTTCCCAGAGGTGTGCAGAACAGATCCGAGCCAGCAGACAATGCTCATTTTCTCCAGCAAATGTCTTTTTAATCTGGACAGCCTGTTCAGAGGGGATGCGCGGTTATCAGCGCGGAGAGGTGATTCTGTTGATGACTTATCGCGGGAGATGGCTCAGAAATCCATTTCATGCTCGTAGCCAGGTTTTCTTTTCCTTTTTTTTTTTTTGTTCCTTTTTCCTCAAACGACTTTTTAGGATTAGGAATTTCGCAAAACATATACGGAAATATCCCCGGCCTTCCCTCGGCGGCGGGCTGGCTCCGTGACTTCGTCAGAATTACCGATCAAGCAGAGGTAATGAGGGATATATGAAGGTGAGGACAGTGGGGACATCTAGCCCCTCTGGCCGGACTCCTGCTTCATAATAACGCTCTATATTTGTGCGATTGCCTGCCACAGCTGACAGCAGGTCGTATTCCTGCAACCGGAGGCTTTTGTTAACAGACAGAGGCTTTGTCCAGAATTTTTAGTGTCATGTTGTTTGCTGCCGCCCCGCCGAGAACGCTTCGTCCCCCTCTCGCCCGGCGCGTTTGAGGCCCTTTCGGGTCACTTTGTCGCCATCGGAGCTGGTTTGGAGCAGCATCCGGGGTGGAGGGGGGGGGGGGTTCATGGCAGGCTTCGCAGAGGTGTGGCTGAGCTCCATTTAACCGCGGACAGAGTCGTCCTGGCCAACGTTTATGTCTTGAAGCGCTGATGTTGACTGACGCAAACAGGCCGTGGCTCGTTATCAACCGTTTTTACGCGTAAATATACAGCTGCTGTTCGGGCAGCTTGTCATTTCTGGCCACGACTTCATTTTCCGTGAAGGATTCTGGCGTCGGCTGCCTCTTCCTGGGCTGCACGTTACACAAGCCCTTTTTTTTTTTTTTTTTGTCTGTAGCTCCGGAGGCGTTTGTGAGTTTCGATTGTAAGTTTTAGTTTTTGTTTTTGTTTTTTTTATCATGAATTAAAGGATGATTGACTGTGAATGGGTTGTACAGTAAGTACAGTCATGTTTAAAGTTTTCAAACAGTTCAGACAAGAGGGGCAGAAAACAAGCCTTCATCAGCATGTGAACCACACAAACATGTCATTATACGTTCCATGTTCACCCGTGGAAGTTAGTAAAAAAAAAAAACATACTTTACAAAGGGGATAAAACCCAAAATACCACCATTAAATCTACTCCGAGCAGTTGTTAAATCTTTTTCTAGGTGTAAACATCTTTTCACTTCGTTAACAAAAACGCTCAGCCGTTTGAACCTCATTATATAAATACAGTATTAACTTGCACGCAGCTGTTGATGATGTGTCAACCTCAGCTTTCCACATAGAGCTGAGCTCCAAAAGCCATATTTTCCAAATTTTCCCACAAGCCCACAAGTGTTGAACCTATTAGGCCTATACTCCACTTCTTGTAATGTCGAGACAGGCAGCATAATTCCCAATAAATTTGCGTCAGTTCTGAACAAATCTGGGAGTGATTGGTTTACAAGTCTCTTTGTCTTTCTTGTGTGTCAACAACACTGCACTTTCATTACTGGAACTGAATCTATTTTTAGGTTCCCAAACCCTCTGACCATTGAGAGCTGCAGGGAAACTCTGGTCAACGGATTTATTCGGCATCCACTGACTCACACTTCCGAGGGCCACTTCAGATTTTGTTGGAGAAATGTGGCGTTTGAGGATGTGCCACTTCCTTCTAATACTTGTTTACCATTGCTCAATGAGCAGCCCCCCCGTCCCCCGCCCTCGGACGGTGCAGTGCTGAGGAAGGTGTGGCCGATCAATAAGCACACACACACAGGCACACGCACACCTGTTGTGAATTACTGAAACCTACCTGCAGCTTCACTCCTGAGCAGATGGGCCAGTTGTTAGCACTCCAGGCTGAGCTCCAGGCTCCAGTGCTCCCAGCTGTGTTTTCCCTGTGAGTTCCGGACTGTTTTCCAGTGGGCGTTGTTTTCAGTTAACATCTCTGAACTGGTTAACTTGCCAGTGAGAAGATGAACAGATTTTCCTCTGTTATCAATTAAGCAAACTGGATTCCCAACCGTCACAGCCCCGTATGTTTGCTCTCATCACCTAGAACACAAAAGTGCGGAACATTAGCGCTACTTTTTGTTTAAAGGCATCAGATTTATAGCCCTTTGTACACCAACCATGATCAAAAACCATAACACTGCATCCCAGTATCATGAGTGTACCCATCAATATCAATATATTTATGTAAAACTACTGCGTCTACACTCATTGGCGTTGTTGTTGAGGACTGACACCACCTTCTACTCGGCCCATGTCACGTCGCCTTTAATCTTCTGACATTTCACCTCTTACGCCCACACGGGCTATTTTCATCCACCGTAGTGAAAGGAAGCGAATAACCGCGCATTATCACAGGCTGCGTGCACACAAAGACGTCTGCACACACAAAGGTGCTTGGATTATTTTGGCAAGCGCGGGGTTTATTATTTTGTTTTATGGGGCAGGGAGGAGGCGCGGGGGGTTGTTTTGCAGCGCCGCCCGCAATACGGCGGCCCTGTTTGTGCGCTTTGTGAGAAAGGAAGCACCAGTAAGATCAATACATCCTCTGCGTAGATTTCCAGCAGAGTGTGACGTGCGTGTGGGGAAATGAGCTGGTCTGAGGATACTTCTCTTGTTATGGATTTGACATGAACTTGGCCCCCGGCCTCTCTGAATGTGATGAATGTATTATTTAATCTTCCTGTCTTTGTTAACCTCACTTTGGCTGAAGGCTCAGCGGTTCTGAGGGGATGAAACAACGTCTCCAGTTTGGCCTTTAGAGTTTGATGGAGTATAATAATGACAGTAATAGAGCCTCGTGACAAGGACCTTTCCCACCACAGACACGCTAATGGCTGCCGCGCTGTATTTTAAGCCCGCGTGAGTCAACGGCACAACACGGATTCAAATAAGCACAGCTAATTAATGTCTGTGGACGGCGCTCAAGCAGCTGCATTGATACAGACACTTTATCGGCCGCGCTATTCGGGGCTGACTGACGTGTCATTCAACCTCCCGTTCCAAAAGGTTGAAGCTCCACATTTAGACAAATCGGATATCTTCGAGTCCCCGGAGGCCAGTTTGAAGTAAAAGGTAATAAACTGTGAGAAATTGTAATAAATACAGTTCACGTCCCCTGCGTACGAGACAGCTGGCGCTGCTCGACGGCGACAGTGGTATCAACAAACAGGAAAACATGTTGTTTTGCAGTCCCCTTGAGCCTGTTTGCGCAGCATCTAATTGCCCGGCAGATGTTGAGATAATTCACTGAGTGAGTGCATAAAGTCATGTTGATGCAGTCTCTTCCTCTCTTCGAGGACCATCATCCTCCGGCTCATGGTCAGCAGATTTTACTGGACTTCCTTTGAAAGCACCTGACTTCTAGTGGATAGACAATGTACTGCACTAACAGATAAAATACAAAATGCATTATTAAATGAATCAAATGCCTTAAATTAATCGTTTTTAATGCTTATAGTTAATTTGTACATTCATCTCTGATTGGGATTGTAAAATAAAAAAAAATGTCAGGCCAGTCGTGCAAGTACGAAAAAATGTTATGGAAATATATATATATAGGTATTTAAAAATACAGTTGATTACAATTGCAGAGAGCTCCTGAAACATGACTCTGGAACAGGGGAGAGGAAAAGAGAGAGATTTAAAGGGTGAGTAAAAGGGAATGCTGACTGAGTGACTTTTTGCTCTCACACTGTCGTGTTTCAGGACACCTGACTGCACCGCCGCCGAGGCCTTTTTATACCTCGCTGCATAAAATACGCTCTTCATATCAGGTGTTGGGTGAATTCCACCTCCCCTGGGCGCCTGAACATGGTTTAGCTAAAGTTTAAGAATGTCAGAAATACATTAGGAAGTAACTGAGGGATACAAGGCCGAGGCTTGTGCGTTGCAGGGAAGAGTATCTCTCCGTGGAGCAAAGTGCTTTTGATTTCCAGCAGCGCCGTTTTGACAGTTTAACTGTTTTGGACTCCACTATTCCACCTCTTCTCTGTGCAAAATTCACAAGTATCCATCATCGCGCCGGAGTCCCGGCGGCTGTGTGTGGCCCTGTGTGGCCCCCTCTGGCTCAGTCTACCAGCTGGTTCATTATCCCGCCACACGGCGGAGGGACGGGGATTCTGGGTCGTCTCAGCCTACTGACGTTTCATTTAAAAATCCATCATATCTATGAAACATTCTGAAAAAGGTTTTGTTTTTTTTCTTTTTGCTGCAGGGATTTCACCTGAAATCCCTGGTCCTGTGAAGTGAGTAATAGTTTGTAAAACTCACATTTGTCTAAATAAACCGTGTCAGTTGGACATAATGGATTTGACAATATTATCCTGGTCTCTGCTGCATCCATTTTCTTTAAAAGTCAGGCCACGGCTTGTTTATTAAGGTTAAAGCTGTGCGGTTAGTTATAATTTTAGCATGACTTTCCACTGTTGTGTGTTGTGCCTGACAACGCCTCGGACCTCCTCTAAATCACTGCAAGCCACACTCGGCCTCGAGTGGCTTACTGCTTAAATGAAAACGGAGTAGTGAGTTATTCGCTGCCCTAATGAGCTGCAATAAAAAAAAAAAGCCGGGCCCATATAATGTGGACGATCACCGCGCACACACACACACACACACGCGCACACACACACACACACACACAACCACTTCACTTCACCGCTTCGCTGCATCTGCTGCAGCAGAATCCCATCGGCTATCCAGTTACGGCCTGCCTGGCCAGGAGCTTGCATTAGCGGTGTAGGAGAGCTGTGAACAGGGAGTATCAGATGCTGTAATATGGAAATTCCTCGGTAATGCAGAGGCTGCGGGATTGGGATTACTTAATTCATTTAGCTGAGTAAATGTTACCGCTCTGCAAAAACACAGAGGGTTAACTTGTGCGGCGGAACTGGCCGCGTTTGAGCCGGTAATCAGGTACGCCGGACGGTGCGTGTGTGTGTGTGTGTGTGTGTGTGTGTGTTACAGGGAGGTGGGAGAACAAATGGGGCCTCAGCATCAACAAGTTTCAGGCTCCAGTTTCATGCATCCAGGGAACAAACCATTAAGAAGGAGCAGCCAGGCCAACCGAGAGCCAGCACCCCTCCTCCAGTACCCACATGACCTATCCCAGGCGCTGATTTGTGACTCTTGACACTTTAATTCAGTGGAAAACACTAGTCAGGGCCCAGGAGTTAAGTAAGTCCATTAACACTATGCACAAGTAATGTGTTCCAGTGCCATGCCAGTCCTGCCACCCAGTATGATCAAGCAAGGAAACATTGGAGGAATATTTCCTGCAGGTTTTATGCTGCGGTTGCTGACAACATAATGTGGGACCTAAAATATACCATCTAGATCCATTTATCAACAACAGCATTTGCTGTTGCAAAGGGGGCTTTTAAGTCAGATTCTAAATAAAAGAAAGGGGCGTGGGTGAGGTTAATGTCAAAATTCTGCTTTTTAAAATGAGAAAAGGGCCTTTTTTTAAAAAGGTTGCGTTGAGTAATAAAGTGGGGACTTGTGCCTCCCATCAGATGTCTGGATAGAGTTTCAACACAGAGTCAGAGATTTGTTTTTATCAGCTGTTCTATCCACGAAAATCCATCATTTCCCCTAAGACCCCTCGCAAAAAAAATGATTTCATTGTCCCCTAATCCGTTATATGGAGCAGCGATGTCAGCTGAGCTGTAAATGACTCAAAGCACAGCTGCAGAGGCCACGGAAAACGGGGAGCCCGACTCAGCTCCAGCAAAGCCGGGGGAGAAAAAAGGTGGAGTCGCAAAGTTGTAAAAACGATCTGACAGATACGACACGCTCTGCAATGCGGAGCAGAATTATTCATTTCTGACCTGGGCCTGTTAAATCTATCATTCCATTATTCTAACAGAAATTTAAAGGATATTTGTAGCCTCCAGATCAGCCGCCAGTGACCTCGTTCTGTTGTCTTAACAGTTAAAATTGGCTTTATCTTCCTTTTTAAAGCACAGAAATGTTCAAATGCTGAGTTTGTAATGGACGTGAGACTGTCTGGACTGGAGTCAGAGGCCTGGCAGATGCCTTTCCTTTTTATTCATCGCCAAATCACTCTGATTTAAGACACCGATGTTTAGCTTTCCTGTTGAAATGTGGTTCTGACAGAAGATTTACATCCAGTTTTACATGGTTTCATTGTCAAATAAATTACTCATTTCTCTTACATTTTTCTCTTACATCCTCATTTCTCTTACATTTTTCCCCAATCTGACCAACATGAAAAATATTGAACATTTGTTTGTACGTTTAAAAAATATTTAAAGCCTTTGTGTCATCTCAGTATCACTACCCCTGAATAAAAATAATAATAAAAAAAAAACTCTTAAAGGTAGAATAATTGCATCTGTAGCCACTAGAGGGCAGCACACATCTGATTTCATCAGGGAATGTTGTTCTTTCCAGAGGAATACTCTGTGAGCATTCCTGATTTTAATCCTAACCAGCACTTGACAACATCTCCAAGTTCTCCCGGTATGTGTTTCATAAAGGAAAGGAATGAAGCAAAGAAAGCAGCACACTTGATTCTTGGTCTCCTGAAAATGGTGACTGGAGCCAAAGCGGCCCTGATGATGGAGTGATGGCGGAGGCAAGGGAGGTGGTCTCACACTGGTGCCAGCACGGCTTCACAGGTGGACGTAGAAGCTCGGAGGTCCTGGTTTTACAAACACAGGGCCCCTCGCTGGAGTTTGTCACGTGCAGATTTATATCTGAAGTTTCTTTACGAGTCCAAAGAGAGAGAGAGAGAGAGAGAGAGAGAGACAGAGAGAGAGAGAGAGCAGGAAAGCCATGAGGAGGAACATGAAAAGAAAAACTGAGACATATACCAGGAACAGTTTGATGAGGGTGTCGGGGATAGTGCGTGTCTTTGAAAGAGGGTCTCTCATGAAGGTACATGCTAAAATGTGATTATTGTAGAGGTTTTGAGCAGGTTTCAAATGAATCACTTGCATCATTTAAAAGGTTTTCTCATCCCTGAGAGATATCTTCAAACATCCCCAACCTTGTCAAAGGGAGCTTTAATCTCTCAGAGGCAATTTTAATCCAAGTTGGTAAAATGAATGGAGGAATGTGATGCGCAAAAGTCTGTCAAAATAATTAATATGTGTTAAGCTTCTCAACATTTCTTTCTCTGATTGTTGAAATTTGAGTAAAAGGAGGAGTTGATGTACAGAAGGTACAGCTGAAGTACTGTACTCTTCCTCTCCCAAAGGGGGCAGTGTGGACTTTAATAAGATGACTAACCAATCACAGCGCTGCTTAGGAGTTAATTAACATTACAACAGGAAGTGGTATGCACACTACATCCCTGTGGTCCGTGCATGTGCAGGATTCTGACATCTATCCCAATTCTCCTTCCTTCCCTCTGAGTTCGCCCACCTTTGAACAGAACCTTGTGACTTTGGTGAACCCCCCCCCGAGTCCTCCCGACTCGACAGCAGGGCACATAATGAATCACCGCATCTAAAGATAGATGCTCATTTAGCCCAACAGCATGGGGTCCGGCAGTGCGGTGTGGGATATAAAGGTGACTCAAAAGTCACGGAGCAGAGTTAAAAAGTTCAGCAGTCTCTTTTGCAAGGCAAAACAGGTCATCTGTCTCACCCCCCTCCACCTCAGCCCCCTTGAGAAATTCTGTTTGTCAAAGCAATAAAGCTGTCCCATAACCCCATAACCTCTGTAATATTCATGATCCAAAGTTTGTGCCTGAGCTGACAGCTTGATAAGTGCTAGGCCCGAGTCTGTTCCCAGACTCACTCATAACAAGTGCACTGTCTACCTGTGTCACCACGGGACGAGCTAGTCCAGACCCCCGTCAGCCCGCGTCGCATTGTTAAAACACACTCCCCATTGGTCGGGCCCCAGGCACTCACACAGAGCTGTCCTGGTGTGTTTACTGATGTCACAGGCTGGACGGAGCCCATAATAGGCAATGGCTCATCTCAAAATTATGACTTGTTTATGAAGCGGGTGAAAAATGACACTTTTATTGCTCGGCCTCCTCTGTCCTGCTGTGACCCGGGCCTGTCCTACGTTGTGCTGTCATGTCAGCCGGAGCACCCCCGGCAGCCGATAAGTCAAGGAGACACAGGGAGATAAACACGCGCGCACAACAGAGTCCGTGGCAGATTTCAGGCCGTATCTGATAAACATGCATTAATCAGGGCAGAAGGCTGGTATAGCCTGCTGCAGAATACAAATCAAGGGGGTCGCATCAGAGATGGTTCACACTTCAGGTTGTGTCTGCTTCACTGTCACAAAGTCTCAACAGCACATGCACGGGCGTAAACGTCAGCCTCTCCCTCCCCGACGGGATGAAGAGTAACGGTCCGAACGGTGAGGGTGGTTTGGTTTGCCGACGAAAAGGATTACCCAGCGGAAGAGTTCTGTTAGCAACCCACCTGCAGGTTCGGTCAATAATCCATCTAATATTCAACTCTTCTGTGCTTGATTTGTCAGAATATGAGGGTGCCAGGTAAAGTGAACATGTAGTTGCATCATTATGAGATTCAACTTTTAAAAATGAAAGCCAGCATCAGCATCATGTTTGCCAGCTGATATCATTTACTATCAAACTGAACCCCCAAACGCACATAAATATCATGTTTACAGTCTACATACGCCAAATTAAATCTTACACTGAGCTGATAATCAATCTTCCATTTATCTTTGCATCCTGGAGCTACCAAAAGAGTGTAATCACATATCACACGTCATAGATAAACAAGCATGTACAAGTTTCAAGTTTCTCCGGATTATATAGCAAGATTAAGTTGATTGTAATTTAAAAAAAAAAAAATGTACCTGCAAGATTTGCAGGTTCTGCAAGGGTGGCTGTTCTGCCAGCAGAGGGCGGCACTCGCACATGCCGCCGCCTTCGTGTCCAGTGAGCGAGGCTGCGAGGAGCTGCAGCACCACTGAGAAGCTCTGCTATGTTATCACAGCCTGGGCTATTTATAAAAGTCCTGAATCAGCTTCACTGCCGTCTCCCAGTCCGAAAAAAAAATAGCTGAAATTTAATCTTTGAGGAGATAAGAGGGTAGATGAATTCCTTCGGTATTGTGAGCTACCGAAGAGAAACTCAATGGATCTGACGTTGCAGCAGTAACGCGTTGGCAGAGAACCGTTTTGGTTTTGGAGAAACGGGTTAATTTGGTGTGCAGTTTGGCCTTTGTTCTTGTGGCAAAATCCAGAGGTAAGGAATGTTTCTGTCAATGAAACACACAGATGTGAACGACACAGAGCCTCCCTGCACATCGATATTACACAGCGTATGCCTTTCTGGTCTGAACATGGACCTTCTTCCTTTTAATTGTGTCCAACTCACTGCCCTCATGACCCCTGTGTGGTTTGTGTGTGTGTGTGTGTGTGTGTGTGTGTGTGTGTGTGTGTGTGTGTGTGTGTGTGTGTGTGTGTGTTGTGTGTGTGTGTGTGTGTGTGAATGCATCCTGCTAAGATTCCCCCTCAGGTTCTCTCTTCCTCCTCTCCTCCAGGATGGAAGACATTCAGTCTATTTTTTATTCTCAATGAGAAATCCATCCATCCACGCATCATCTTCTACCAGTTAAACCTCCACTGAGGGTCATGGAGGGACTGGAGCCTGTCCCAGCCGACCCTGGGAGAAGGCGGGGTTCACCCTGAACTGGACACCAAACACACAGACAACCATTCACTCTCACTCCTATGGGCAATTTAGAGTGATCAACCAACCTAATCCCCAGGTGTGCATGTCTTTGGACTGGTTGAGGAAGCCGGAGTACCCGGAGAGAACCCACGCAGGCTCAGGGAGAACACGGAGACTCCCCACAGAAAGACCGCAGCCTCCATCCCAACCTGAGGCCTTCTTGCTGTGAGGCGACCGATCCTCCCAGCATTTGCATTTGAGGACCCGTTTTGGTTCATTTCTGTTTAATTCCATCTGTCAGTTGAAAGGAGAAAAAAAAAAATCCATTAAAAAATGTCTCATCCAAAGGCCGTACATCCGTCAGTCTTCTCTGCAATGAATCCCACTTCACAAAAGGGATATTATTTAACATTTTCTGAGTTACACCACTCACCTTAAAAAACTGTCGGTTTCTACACCCTCAACTTCCTCTGACCTTCACCATGCCCTGCTGTGCCTCCTCCTCGTTCCTTTATTTGCTCACACGTTAGAGCACATACAGTCATACTTTAACCAGAAATACTTTCCCTTATTTGATTTGACTGTTTTTTTGATGATTTTACACTGTTTTTGAGCCTTAACGAGGACCCGCGAAAGGTTCTGCCCTGTTCGAGCATTCAGCACTTTGGCTATTGCTTCATCTGTTTGTTTGTTTTCCAGATAATTAAAATAAATAATGGCACAAGTTGGCACATGTGTCCAAGCGAGTGAGTCATGTGTCCAAGGACAGAGTTTGAATGAGGATCCAGTTACCACGATTTTAAAAAAAAGTCCCCGGCTACTCAAGAAAATACATCCATAAATGATAAACGCGGGGTGAATTTGCAAAATCTGTCAGAAAAAAGCACGTTTTTGTAGCATTTGTGTCTAATGAAAGAAGATACGGGAGCCAAGGCTCTGTGATTTGGGTTGCTATAGTTTATTAAACTCTGCAGCTGTTGTTTGGTGAAGGCACCTTGGAAACAGGGGTAATTGATGGACCGATCCAGTTACACTCGCTGCGTCTGAAACCGCAGCTGAGAGCAAACTAATATGAGCTCCCCTCGGCAGCGCGGCCGACGGACGCGCGGACGGACGGCGGGCGAGCGGCCGGGCCGAGGTGCGTCCGGATCCGTGACTCCCTGCATGTGTGCCGCTGCACATACATGAACACATGAACACTGGTATGTCTGGCTGAAAAGGTCAGGCTCTATTAATACACAAATGTCAGGTTGGACCGTGTAGAGGTGGTCTCAGCACACACCTGACATTTAAAAAAAAAAAAAAAAAAAAAAGTCTCTGTGAATAAAAACGACACTGAGGCTGAGTCATCGCTGACAGATCCAGACTGATTTGGAGCATTTGTGTTAATGTCTTTATTTTGGGAACACAAGTCACTCTTTATTTCATTCGTGGCCCCATGAACCATTTCTGTACGACAAAAAACATCCAACATGACTCTGCCACATCCATTTATGGATCTATATTATGTCCAGCTTGCCTGCCCTGTTTGCCTCTGAACCTAGCTGCCCTCCTGCACTGAACAAAGGTCTGTTCGTGACCTCGCTCTCCCTGCATCTGAGCGGATGTTTCAGTAATTAACACCTATATAGAAATGGTAGTTTTATGCCCCTCTCCCTTTATAAAATGCCATAGTGGAGGAAATTCACATGTCTTGCAAGAGCCCTCGGCAGATGAAAGGAGCAGAACTGAGTTCAAATGATTGTTTTGGTTTGCCAGACCTCCCACAGAGCAATATAATAGGCAGTTTGGATGTGTCATAAGGATTGTGGCGGGGGGTTTCCTGGGTTTTTGGATGGAAAAAAGAGGAAGAAGGGGAGGGGTCTCTTCAAAAGGTATAAACAACAGTGGCTGAGCAACATCTGGATCCCTGCCTGAACACTGAAGATAAGAAGAATCTTATACTACCTTTCTTCAGGCAGTACTTGTACAGTACACTGTTTTTGTGCATGAAATATTTACCGGTCTCCCAATTGGGAAAGGAATCCCCCTCGTAATTACATTCAGCAGTGGAAGCTGTGGGCCTGAAGCCTGTCATTTATTCAGTATTAAACTAACCCACGGGCCATCGGCGGCGGATACGACCCCACAGAGCTGCGCAGCAAATAAAATCCGATGTCCTGAAGCAGGAAATGCTCCCAATAAATACAGTGTCCTTAAATGGGAATTCTCACAGCGAGGAGGATTCACACGGAACAGAGAGTTTCTAGCCAACATGCCCTTTCTGTGATGCGGAGCCAAAAACTTGCAAAGAGGCACACCTTTGGGGGGGTGGGGGGGAGTGTGTGCCATACTGAGCACAGCGTCTTTTAAAGAACAAGAAAACCTGTGATTTCTCCCCCCCCCACAGCGCCGTGCCACTGACAGGAGATGCCCTTCATTTGTGTGCAGTTTGTGGCCGGAACTTATCTGGAGCAGAAGAAGCAGGGTGGAAATAAGCTGCACGCGCCTGCCTAAATTCATTCACGCGTCCTGAATCTTTGAGCACGAGCCCCCCCCCGTCAAATGTTTGACAGGGAATGTTAATTTGCCTACTTAAGGAGTCAGTGCAGGTGGCTTTTGGAGGGGGGGCGGATGGGTGGACGGATGGACGGGCAGTTGGATAGATGGGCATTTGTTTTGATCCTTTCCTGATTCAACGACAAAATAAAATGGTTGATGTCATTAACAGCTCTGGTTAAAAACTACGCTTCCTGGTTCCAACTGTACAAACTGTGTGGATGAAGTCAGTAGAAACGCATGCACCATCCCTATTTTACAGCGCTGCTCATGCTGTGATGAGGGCAGTAAATTAAAGGACTCGGACGGAGTGTGGAGAATCCAATCCTTCCAATTAAAGCACCATCGCGTAAATAAAGTCGTGACTTCAGAAGACAACCTGAAGCCAAAGTGGGTGAGTAACTCCGGAGCTAAATGCAGTGGAACCGTGGCTATCTTTGAAAAGTCAAAACGTCGGCTGAAACATGTGGGACAGGGGAAATAAACCCAATAGGTCAGTGGGCTGACAGACAGATGTGTCACCACGAACAGCCATTAGTCACATCTGAGAGAGCCTGCTGGGTAACTGGACGGAAGCGCAGCTATTTTCTGTTGGTGAGCTGTTATTTGAGTCGATCGCGGCGTGGGTCTCGGTTTGATTGTGCCGCCGCTGGTGTCATTTCTCTTCGAGACATCAGAGATCTGTCAGTCATAGCCGCCCATAATGAACAGAAAGTCCGCAGCCTTCGCTCGGCAGGCGTGCGAGTGCGTCAGCGTTTCCTTACATCGCCCCGCCGTTTATTTCCCATCGTTCTCTGCAGGTGACTTGTCGGCCTGCGCTGAAGTGGAGAAGCACTGCAGTGCATCTGCAGGCCTCCTGTAATCTGTGTGAAATGGGCCGTGACTTTCGAATCTTTCTTCGCATCTGTTGAGCGTCCTCCCCGTGTCCCCTCACTGCTCCTCTCTCTGTACGACACGGTTGCACGTCTCTGCGACGCTGCACTGGGGCGGGGGGGGTTTCATCCTCTGGCCAGAAGGCATTCACACCAAGAACGCAGCACATCGCGTGGGACAGCGGACACGGCTCATCCCGACTGAGCAACACCGATGGAACAGGCAACGTTAGGCCAAACGTATGAGGACACGTCTGCAGCAGCCCTTCTATGCGTGTCTCATCACACTTGAGATTGTGGCAGCACGTGTGCGTGTCTGAGTGTGTGTGTGTGTGTGTGTGTGTGTGTGTGTGTGTCCACTGATACAGGATAAGTGTAGAACTGAGGTGACCCATAGTAGAGCATGTCAGTTCTCAGGTTGCTCACTTGTTTTCAATCATTTTTACCTTAAAGGAACATGGAAGGAAAACAAATTCTCATTGGTTCTGACTTCAAGTGACATCAGATGTATTTGATAAAGCAAACACACAGCATTAAAGCATATATATGATATGAATCTGCGTAGAACTCGGCCTCCATTTAGGCTTTGCGTCATTTTATGAGCATCAGCTGGTATTTACGTGTGACCGTGGTGACGCGTGAACATATCTGTGTGACAAAGTGCACATCTTTGATGGTAACCAGTGGCGGCTCAGAGACACTCTGCTTTATTTCACCATCACCATCATCTTTGTGTGTGTGTGTGTGTGTGTGTGTGTGTGTGTGTGTGTGTGTGTGTGTGTGTGTGTGCCCCTGTGTGCGTGTGTATGTGTGGAAAAGGTAAGGCCTCCTCCTCTCTTCTGCTGCGTTGCCTAATACGTCCATGAAGGGCTCGCTGGAGTGCGGCAGCACAAAGATCAGGGCTATTCTGGTGCTACCAGCCTGCCCAGTGCTGATAGGAAAGGATTAATGAGGTTGGGCACTCATCACTTGTAATTAGAAACAACGCAAAAAACTATTTTTGTGCGTGTTCCTATGGAGGGATCTTGACCCTCAGGCCAACCCCCATCCCTCTAAAAACGCACACACACACACACACACACACACACACACACACATTGCCACGAGGCAGCAGACGGCTGCAAACATGAGGTAAATTTAGGTCTATAACCCACGTGACATATGGCTGCAGGACAAGGGCAAAGGATTCTCAACTCCACTGTGAACTTAAAAAAAAAAAAAAAAAATAGATCTTGGTTACATTAAATTTGATTGTAAATCCCCCCCCCCCCAGTTTTGCTGTGTGGTATTAGTCTTAGTCTCAGTTTTGCGGAGGTGGGAAGAGAAGCCGGGAACTTCCAGAACGGAGTCATATCACCAAACATAACTTAACGGCCATTGAAATAGTTTTCTCGATGACGACAGCCTACAGTACGGCACAAATAAAGGGTTGACGTTAAAATATAAAGAACAGTGACTGGCATGTTTGTAATCCAAGATTTTTAGAGCCACAACCAAATGTCACATTGGATTGTTTTTAATGTCCAGTTTTTATTTAACTTGGTTGCGTCGCTTCCTTAAACGCAGCGAAGAAGCCTGAGGGCAAACAGTTGGGCCTAAAGTCGCTTAATGCTCCAATTTATAATACACACAATTCCTGCAGCGTTCTCACTTAGTCCCTTTATGGGTGGCACTCTGGCATGGAGCAGGTGGTGTTTTCCTAAAAACAGATGTGACAACAGCTGCCAGGGAGATTGATAACGTCAATCTCGTGTGCAATAAAACAAAAACAAGAGGGCTGTGGCGCAGCCAGGTAGAGGGAGGTGTTCAATGGCCATCGCAGTGGAGATTATACTGATACTCATACTATTCATATTTTACTGATCGCATATCAGTCGTTTCCTGTCCACGTGCCCCCAAACATCCCTCTTTCTTCCAGCAAACTAACCCCACCAGCCCCATCTGTCCCTCTATTATTTCTCCATAGGTCTGAGAATCGCCACAAACATTTTCAAGGAACACACATCGGCGCCAGCGATATTTTGTGAAATACTTCATCTTCTCATTTGATCAACAAAACGCATTGGGCCTGGAACAAAGGCCTGCTCGCGCTGCATCATCAGCTCCTCACCCGTTGGGAAGCGGAGCAGGAGAAAGTGAAAAAAAAAAAAGAAAAAAAGCAAAAACTTGAAGCCTCCCCTGTTTATTTCAAAGCTGACAAGTCAGGATTACAAAAGTACAGTGCTGCAACCGCAACAAGAGTAGTAGAGATATCAGAAGAGTGGGACAAACCAATTTTGAGCAAGTCATGCAAAAAAGGTGTTGGGAGAAGGCCTCCATGATAATAGCACCCTTTGTGGAAAAAAAAAAAAATAAACCCATTTGTCCATGTCAGTGCAAAAATAGTAACGAACATATGCATACAAAGAAAATAGATATATTTTATACACCCAATATACTCGACTGTTGACTACAGACACAGAAAGATGTGAACACACAGAGCGGAGAGTGAAGCCTCTGAGCCCAAAGCAAAGCTTTTCTATTCTTCGGGACTTAAGAAAACTGTCATGCCTCGATAGAATGATCAGTGTGGTAAAGACGGACAGCACCATAACTGCATGTGTCCCTCACAGACCAGGACCACACCACATGCTTCCACCCCACCTTCCACCCAGTACAGTATGACGGTTGTATTAGAGATCGTTACATACAAAAGCCGTGTGCTGTAGGAATCAGCAATGAGAAAAAAGGTAAATTTATATATATATACACGTATATTTCCGTGTATATACACGTATATATATATATAATATTGGCTCAGATGATAAGCACTCTCCCTATATATATATATCTTGGAGCACCAGTCGACACCAATAACAGCGTAAATACAGGTCAGAACATGTTGCCACACAGACACCTTACACATCTTTGTCACACAAAAAAATAAAATCTCACACCAATCTGAGACTGCAAACTCTTATTCATGCGATCGTTCCGGAGACACCTCACAGGGCGTTCCAGTGAAAACACGACGGTCCGTTACAATTTATCTTTTCGTTTGCATAGCATGAACATTTTACATGAGGGATTATTTTGTTTATTTATTTTTTAAGCTTACTGTTTGTCTGAGTGTTGTAAAGTCGTAACAAGTGCACCGCGCGGTTGGTTCACCGACTGGTTTATGTTGAAGAAACTGAAAACGCGGCATGCTTTGATGGCTGTATCTCTATTTGGCTTATCCAAAAAAAAAAAAAAAATGTAAGTTTGTGTAGACTCTATACATGTCTGCTGTTTAGGTTTACAATTCACAGTAACGTTGACTTGGATTCAAATGCCCCCGGAGAACAAAGGGGCATTCTCGTCAGAGTCTCTGAACGTAAATAACAAGCAACTGCTTTCCTCCAGTGATATCTGTGTGTTGCACAACAGCCAAAGGGGGGAGGGGGGGGTCTTTTGTGTCTGGGAGTTCAAATCTGACCTGCTTCTGCATTCTTCCGCACGTGACGCTACGACCAAGCGCAGGCCTGGTGGTGACACATGAATTAAGGCATCGACAGAGGCACTAGAAGCAGCACGTGATGGCAGTGCTTGCCTTTGCCAGGCAGGCGAGCCTGCTTGGCTGTGGCTTAATGTCAGCGGTGGAGGGGGGGGTTGCCAGCGATTAGATAAGAGTGACACCGTCCCGCCACCTCGCGCAGATGCGTTTTCAGCCCAAGCCTCGATTTCGTGACCTTGCGATCGCCAAAATCGGGGCTCTGATTTCTGAGCCATGTGAGGCTGAGTCGAGTTTGAAGCGGGGCGGGCAGGGGAAAGTCCTCCGCTCTGTAGCATTACATCAAAGCGGGAGCCCTGCTTTATGAGTGTCATTTATTATTTCAAAGAGTTGTTTTATCTGCCGGCAGCCATGCATAAAAACGGAAAAGCTCTTATGGCTGTCTGGCAATAGAGATTGCTAAAGTGGATGCAGGAATGGCAGAAATGAAGAAGGAAATTCAAAATATGGGTTTGTTTTTCCTGCGTATTTTGGAAATACACGGACGACTGGCCTTACCCAACAAGCTGCACTTAAAAAGAAAAAAAAAAAAAAAAAAAAAGGAAACGCCCTCTTGCGTGTACACACACAAAATATATTAGCATAACTGCATTATAAACATACAGAACTGAACAACAGTAATTACATTAACAACAAAATGGCATTTCAGCAAGAGCTGGACATTTTTCATTATTACCAGTATGTACATGTATCATTTGCATTCGACTGTGAAATTATTGCACAGATAGCCGCCATGGGCTCGGCTCCCATAGGCCCCTGTAGAAAAATAGAACAATAGCACACCTTCACCAAAACTCTTCTCCATTCTTTTTTAAAATGTGTTTTATGGACAGGCACTGCCATGGCCAAACCCTCTAGTCTGCAAACATAAACCGCCTCTATAGTTGGTTCTTAACACGCAGAGTTTCTGTTCCAAATGGGGTTTCTATACCCTCCCATTTGCTTCTCTGTGGACTACCTCCCCTCTCTTCCTCTCAATCCTCATGTCTCACACACTGTGCCTACTCCTCCTCCTCCGGGACCGTGGCCAGGTCCAACAATTGGGATTTTTGGCATTTCTCATCACCACTGACCGAGAGGCGCTCCGGAGCGTCCGGAGCGAATGCAAGGAGATTCAAGAAGAGAGCGGCAGCTCTCGGGCTCCAGGGCAGCTCGAGGATCGGCTTTCTCTTGAAGGGGAGCGGTGGCAGAGAGTCCAAGTGCGAGTCGGGGGGGGGGGCGCTCAGACGACGGTTTCGACGCCGATCAGCTTCGGCGTGAGGATTCGTGGCGTTATTCCATTGTTGAGGTCCTCCTCGAACTCCAGCAGCTGGCCCATGAAGTTGAGGTTGGGGGAGATGATGGGCCTCCTGGTTTTAACGAACTTGTAGGCGTCCGTCATGGTCATCCAGGTGTGCTTCATCAGGTAGGCGATCACGATGGTGGCTGAGCGCGACACGCCTGCCTGGCAGTGGATCAGGAGGCCCATACCCGACTGATGTGCTTCCTCTGCAGAGAGAAACATCAGATCAGGACACAAAAACGACCAGGAGGCACCAGGCGCCTCAGACGAAGGTCAAGATGTGACAATGTCTTTGTTTGGGTTACCAATAAACTCAAAGGCCTCCTCAAAGTACTGGCGCAGGTTCTGCTTGTTGCTGTCTGTGACAGGGAGGCGCTTGTAGACGAAGAGGCCCGTGTCATAGTGGTAGAGCGGCAGGTGGGTGGTCACGTTCAGGACGTAGCCCACGTGATAGCGCTGCAGCAGGTTGATGTCCTGAGCGTCATGCTCGTTCCCCAGGTAGAGGAAGGGCAGGATCGGAGTCAGCTCTGCGTTCTCGATGTCCGGGGTGGAGGGCAGGGAGTGAGGTAGCGCCCCGGTCAGGCCGGCGGCCGCGCCGGTGTCCAAGCCCTCGTGGAGGTGCAGAGACTGCTCGCACAGGTTCTCGTGGCTTTGTCTAAAGCAGATAAGGCCTCCTGAACACAAACACAAGAGAAAAACTGTTGGTACCTCACAACATGTTTACCTATCCCATTCACAATGTCATTGAAACCTTGTATTTTCCGGCATGATGGATGTTGCACTAATGCAGTATAATTGATTCAAAATTATGTAAAAGGGAACTCTAACCTCATCAGTCATTCTAAATGATGGCAGTTTTTAGTTATATATATATATATATATATATATATATATATATATATATATATATATCCAGCAACAACCGAAATAGCTGCTCCACTATGTTAGAAATCCCCTCTATTAGTGTGTAGGTAAATACACAATATTGGGGTTAAAAATACCTCCCACTGGACATCTGCACTTCTCCATATAACAGTCTGCACCTGTTGCCAACGGTGCCTAAGTTTCCCTGCAGCACAGTTGTTGGTTTTACACCCCCCGCCCACCTCACATACACACACACACACACACACACACACACACACACACACACACACACACACACACACACACACACACACAGAATAAACCGCTGCATTGTTCAATGGAAGAGCTGACATCATGTCATGTGAGATCATCATACAGCTTCCTCTTTAGCGACCAGGCGAGGATCTCCGGTCAACAGTTGCGACAGTCTTTCCAGGATAAAACACCTTGATGTTGGCCTCAACTGTAATAATTACACTGTAATAAATAAAACAAAGGAAGTACTGGTATTTAACGTCTGTTCCGAGTAGTCATGGATTGGATGAATTATCACAATACGGCCATAGTCATACTTACATGTTAATGACAGATACTGTTATTATCAGCTCTAAAAGAGATATTACATTGAAATAGCTTTTAAAAAATAATAATACAACTGTTCAGAGCTAACCTCCATATTTGCTATTTCTACCGATCTTTAGCTCAGTAGCTTCTTAACATTCGAGTATTTTCCAGTGAGTTTCTGAGCTTTGTTCCATTCCAGAGATCTTTGATAAATCTCATTTACAATGCCTGCGCTAAATTCTATTTGAGGTCAAAGCAGCTTAAGCCTTTTGTTTTGGCGAAACTTACAAAGAACAAGTTTTAAATTAGATTTTCCAAACACTACCTGTTTAAATGAGTTGTTGTATTAATATAGTATGCGCTTCAAAAGCAAAGCCAATTAAGCTCAGACGGAAGCAAAACAGCACATGTACATTGTAAAAGCAAACCTTTTGCCACCGTTAAAGCATATTTTTTGAGACAATAAAGCCAAATAGCTGAGGTTAGCACAACCTGAAATATAAAACCATTATTCTGCTGAAACCAAATTTCTCCTTTTCATGGCCAAGTTACATGTGACCCCTGAATAACAGTCTCCAGAAGGAGCACATCAGGCTGAGACGAAATGTAGTGTGACTGCCTGTTATTATGTCTAAAATGAGCTCACAGAGGAAAGCATAAAACGGGTGTTTACACGAACTGCAGGCTCAGTTCCTGCTTAGAAAGTACAGCTTCTCTCTCTCACACCACAAAGCTGCATTTTCGATCGCTTGCCCTACACCTTTTTTACTTCTGATAGCTGATTACATTTACTCTATATTTGCTGATTATATTTACTCTATATCAAAAATGCCCAGATATACAAAGCAAAATCAAAACACAAAACTCCAGCAAGACATGCTGGTAAACATGAGTATGTTAGTAATTAATAATTACATAAACACGTTCAAAATACTTCACTGTTTTTACAGTTCAAGGTACATTGGGTTAACTTTCACAGCTGTATTCAGCTGTATGAGGAACCATAAAAATCCCCCAAGTAAACCCACTAAAACTTACGTTACAAGTGTGGAAATTTATGAGAATCCATCTAGATTTGTTTAGATATATCCATCACCATTTCATAAAAGTAAATCAATACAGCTTTTCCATCATAGTTAAAGCCACCATCGCACTATGGCCTGGTGCAGCAGAGAATTACACTGTATATACAGGCAACAATCAAACATATAGATGGAGATATGTAGGAGATAATGGCAATTCCTTTAAAAGAAAAATCAATTAAATGTGGTTGGAATGTCTTGGATTTCATGGGATTGAAAAAAAAAAAGAAAACTATTCAGGATGACAGGCTGGAGAGGACATCAAAGCAGACTCAAAAGGACACAGAGAAGAAAGAAAGCGAAGAGATGAAGGTGCTGTGATCCTAAGGGCTGTAAGAGGCTGTGACTGGAGGGCATTGAGTGAGCCCTCTCGGCCCAGCAGCCACCCCACCCCCCCCAACCACCCCCCACCCCCCAACCCCTTCGGACTGAACATGTGGCTTCAACCACGCACGCCAAAGATAGAAAACATGGCAGCGACACGGGGACGTTATCTTAGTCAGCCGCTTTATTTACTGACCGCTCAAGATGTCACACAGGAGTCAGGTGAGGAGTGTGTACGTGTGTGTGTGGGGGGGGGGGTGCATGTATCTAATGTACAGCGGGCTGGGTTGGGAGCGCTGACGGAACCACAGCCCGTACCAGCTGACCAAAACAATACAGACGTATCTCTCACTCACTCTCACCCCACACACACACACACACACACACACACACGGATACACTATAATTGTCATGTGACCGTACTCAATACCTATCAGTTGTTGCTAAGCTCCTATTGCAGCTAAATTGAACATTGCTTTCTGATGTCCTAACTGATTGACTCCCCCCGGGATCAAACTGACACCGATGAAATTGCTCTTTCTGTAAGGGGAAGGATTCAGTTCCGTCTTCCGTGAACCTCGGCAGCCTTACTTTACACATACGGTGGTACCACGCCACCTGCTTTGACTGTACCTTTGAGGATGATGGGGTCTTTGCCCTCCCTCCTCAGTGACTCCAGGACCACATACAGGGGCTGGGAGAACGTCAGCCTGTTGGGGTCCGCGGTGCTCTCGTCGTAGACCACGATCTCTTTGGAGAAGATGCCTTTGTATGAGTCCTTGCCCTCGCGGCAGGAGATGAGGTCCAGCACAGTGATTTTGCCCTGCTGCAATCGCCTCCGGCTGATCTTGTCGGAGCAGTTGATGTGCACCGCCCCGCGGATGTGGCTTTTGTTGTATTCCATGAAGGGCCGACAATCGATGATGACCGGCACGGGCCCCACGGGGTGCCCCATGGGGCAGCAGGTCATCCGTTTGGCCAGCTCATTGGGATGAATGACTCTCACGGTTGACGGGGCCTTGGAGGTACCTGGGGTGAGACTGGAGGTGCTTAATGCTTCGTGGCTGCTGACCATAGGCGTGGAGGGTCCGGCATAGCTGAGGTTGGGGCTGCTGGCGCTCACCGGGCTGTGGCTGAGGCTCTGGCTGTCGCGCTCATAGGTAGTCACAGAGCAACAGCTCGCACTGCTGCATCCACACGACAAAGAGCGCGTGGAGCCTTTGGATGAGGGCATATACGTTACAATATTGGCCGTCGCCTGGATCTTCACCACGGTGGTGCTGATGACTGCACTGCTGCCGCTGCCGCTGCCGCTGCTGCTGGTGATGATGGAGTCCAGGTAGCTGGTGTCCAGGAGCAAGTGGAGTTCCTGAGGTCGGATTGGCCTTGGCAGAGCCACCACAATTCTGTCGTCAAGGGGAGATGGAGGCATGGGGAGGCTGAAGGCTGGACGTTTACGGAGAACTCAACAAGCCGCTCTGTGGTGACAGAAAACATTCAAACCCGTGAGGTGTGGAGGGAAACCTTTGCAAGCGGCAGTCGTCTTTACAAGTACAAAACGCTGACCTCTTGTCTGTTTGATCACCATGCAAAAAAACGGGCTGGAGCCAAATATTAGTAGTGTTAACACCTGCAGGGCGACACCCAACTTGGTGACATAATTTAGGCGTGACAGTGTCCACTAATAATAAACCCTGAAATCATCAGAGAGCCTCCTGCAACAAATCAGATATTTCTCGTGTGCATGCAATGCTGAATTTTTCATGCCATCCCTGCTGGGTGTGCTACAGCTTTTATGAAAAGAGAGGGAGAGAGAGGGGGGGGAGAAAAAGAAAATACTGCATCAAATGCTATGCTGCAGTTTGTTCTCTACCCCCAAATAGAAACTCCTAATAAACCCTAATGGCTATTCTTTTTCCTTTCTGCAGCCACTAGCATTTTGAGGGCATTTCACCCCAGCATGTTACGTAAAGACGTCCGCCGCTCTTTGTGCACTGTGCGTCTTCAGCCAAAGCCAGAAATCATTCATGGACAAAATTCATTGAAGAAACCGGCATGAGAACGTGCCTAGAATGTGATATAACTCCGAAGGAGGGGGCACAAACTGATCAAACGAGCCGTGCACGGCAGGGAATGCATTCAAAAATCCACGTGTGGTGTGTGTGTGTGTGTGTGCGTGTGTCATGGAAAGAGTTTTTTTTTTATTTTTTTTCCTAATCAACCTTTGCATCTCGGGGAAATTGGAACTCTGTCGCATCGCCGTCAACATGACAGCTGCGATGAAACACTTCATCCTTTAAGCAATCGTAAGCAATCTAGCACTGATCTGACGGCTGCGGTGCTGAGAAATCCATCCCTACTGTCTTCATGAATTATAAAAAGAAAAAACAAACAAATAAAAAAAACAGAAACGTCTGAAATCTCCGCGACTGCGCATTTCAGCCACAACTTCTCACGCAAGCGTCTTTGGAAAACTTGTGCTTACCGATGTGCTGCAAACGGGTTTGTGGGATCTGTCTGACGACGTTTCCTCCATTCAGTCCGTCCCGGCGCCGTGGAGAGGCAACATTTTTCAGTAGTACTTTTACCCTGCTCTCCACCGCAAATAATATTGAAGGAAGTCTGCCAGCCTCCACGGGCCGACGCGGCGGGACCGACGGCGGCGTCGGCCAATCAGCGGCCTCATTAATAATTAATATACAGTGAGGCCCCGCCCACCCGGAGAGAGGGCCCTGGAGCGGAGCGCGTGCCTCTGTAGCTGGCTCGTGTACAGTCAACGGGCAAGGCAGTCTTTTAACCGAGCGTCGACGCCACGTACGTGAGGAGATGATGTCACTGGCAGCCAATCAGGAGCCCCTCCGAGGAGGAGAGCCGCTGCCTTCACGTGTTGCTCAAAAACTCCGGAGCAAAGAGCCTCCGACGACTAAAACCACTGGGACAGCGGGGCCACTTCAAGTTCACTGTTTCACACACAAGTAAAGTCAATCAATGAAAAAAAAAATTAATACAATACAATTTTGTGTGTGTAGATAGATAGATAGATAGATAGATAGATAGATAGATAGATAGATAGATAGATAGATGATAGATAGATAGATAGATAGATAGATAGATAGATAGATAGATAGATAGATAGATTCCTATCAGTTCATTTGTAGATCATTTGACCTCAGTGTTTTTAAAAATTGAATCAAACAGCCATATCTGCAACTCTGTGAGCAATATAACAGTGAAATACTGAAGGGCATGTTGGCTTTTGAGGACCAACAAGTGACCTGCGAGGGAGGTAACATCACTGGTGATAATAAGTAGGTGTCTTTGGCTGGGGCGCTGGGAAGCGGTTGCCAAGTTGGCCGACTGTTCTGTCTCATATGACTGGACCTGTGTCGCAGCAAGAGGATCTCACAGGCTTCAAACACCAAATATAATCTCTGCTCCCTATTTATCCTCATTGGCAACCCGAAACAATGCCGGGCACGTATTATTGCTTCTATTATTAGTCTCCTATCCAGTTATTTATAAATGGACACAGCTGATCAAAGTCCTGACCGGTTTGTCTTCCCAACTCCTCCAGTTTCATTTGTGATAAAGGGCAATGTGAAGCAGCGCCTGTAGAGTCTTCATGAAAGGCCTATAACTGTGTAACTATATCATTGAAATACCAATCATGTAAATTTAATATATTTCGATCCACTTAACTTTTGTGTTTTCTTTGGGCCCAAATAATCATCTTATCACCCTACTTTTGAAGTTTAAAAACAGCGTGTCAAACAGTTGAAATTGTTCTGTTTTGAGCTACAATGTAGATTTTCGTCATGATTAATTTTTTTTCCTTGTTTTTTTGTTTTTTTTTTAACCTTAACCTTAAAATTGAAAACAAATGTAAAATTTCATTCATATGTCATCTTCCAATTACAAACCTGAAGTCAGTTCTGGATAAAATAGAAGCATGATGTGATGTCTCAGTCAGAACTAGTGCAATAGCATCACGTAAGTGGCTACAACAAGAACATTGATGACATCATTTTAAACATCTGTCTTCATTTATCCAAGATATTGATATCTGCACCATATGTGCTTTTCATTCTTCAGTACGAAGCGCTCTACATGCTTGTTCAGTAAAACCAGTTTATGTAAATAGAACCAGTTCTGACTGTTGTTGGTTTAATTTGTCTAAACATTTGTCAAGGTGATAGCGTAACATTCATTTAGCTCTATGATAACAGAAGGGCATGGGAAAATAAAACCTTTTCAAAACTGTAAATGTGGTCTGCTGATATGTAACACAATTGATCTTACACTGGTGTGTCAACTCAGCGTGGTTCAGTTTTGAACCTCAACATGGCCTCCATCCATTTACACTGTTTACTAAGCATCTCATCAATATGTTGATCGGGAGTACGTGAATAATTAGCTATTTAGATTGCCTTGGTTGGTGGCATTGTGTGTAGGTAGGTTAATTGTGTATGCACAAGGTGGAGGAGGTTGGCCAGCAAGTGCAAATCTGCACATGTAGGCTGGTTTATATACAGAAAAGTGATTTTCTGCCTGCTGAATAAACACATCATTTCTCGTGCTCCTTATCGAATGAATCTGCTTTTGTAAGTGCTGACACCCCAATAAAGCATCTCTCTTTCAGAGGGCACTACAGTCACCTTGCTTCCATGTGCTATTGCAATACCTCCAGCATTCATTAAAATGTTGATGTTACAAAGTTTCATATAATTGCGAGTGCTCCACAGTATGTAAAGCGTCTTCTGCAAGGCGTGCGGTGACAATATATTTCTTTGCAAATGTGGGCCCTGTGGAAAATATGACGGGTGGTTGCTCATGTCTGTCTCAGGACTTCACACGCACGAGAAGAGATAATGTCAAACCAGAGATGAGAAACTTCACCGTGCAGTCAAATGGTTAGCCTTTTCTCTTTTTTTCTTTTTTTTTCCACGCTGCTCTGCGTGGAAAGAATGAGTGTTTGCGCTATGGCGTTCACTGGCCCAGCCGAAAGACGCTAACCACTTCCTTTTTTCGGTGGAGGCTCAGTGTTGCATTTCCAGCAGCGCACACACCTTATGTAACCTTGAACACCAGTTGTCACACACACATTCATTTAGCAGAGACGCAGGGGTGTTTGAATTACAAATTAGCCCATTTATTAATGACTGATTTTTGACGTTCATATGCAAAAAAAAAAACAGCCCCCTTGCTCTCAGTGTTCCATCCCATCTGGCCATTAACTTCATTCCCCTTCAGTGATGTGGGGTTTTAAAATTGTGCTGGTGGTGGTTTCGGTAGAGGGAACGGCACAGATGGGCCAACTGCAGACTAAACAGCTTGAAAATCAACATGTCCAGCGATGGTGAGTGGAGACACTGCCAAAACCTCAACAGTCTGTCAACTAATACCCGCTCCTTATCTGCATAATTATCGGCTTCCATTCTTCTCTTGTCCCTGCGCTCTAACGCAATACACAGGTTCAAATGGGTCCAACATCTTGAAACGCGTTGGGCAGATTAGCTCCCTGACATTTTAAATCTATTTGATTAGCTTCACTGGATAGTTTAATTGAATGAGGAAAAACCTTCAGGGTCAGAGGACTGACACAGCTTTCCAGAATAGAGTTTTGTTCATCACCGAAGCCCAGCGCTGCGCGTATCATTGCACCAACTGTCTGAGAGCCCAAAACGAAAAAGGCTGTCAGCGCCCAGTCTGTCAACACATTATGGTGCCTCCATCTGAAACACCGTGAGCAACGCGAGTGTGTTTATGCGACAGTTTGTTCTCCTACTTTTGTAAGTACTGACCCTATGCCGAACACGAGTTTCAGTGTTTCTCTTAGAGTTTGTGTCGTATGTCATCAGAAGAGGCAGAAGGCATCAGTGCGCTTTTATAATTGACTCACAGTGGGTGGCTGTAATAATGGGTGATGCAAGTGGTGAAACATACATGGATTATGTGCTTAAATCACAATTCAAAGAGGGGAAACAGTGAGGTGAAGAGTCCACAGGACATGCTACTGGAGCTGATTCGATGTGGTTTGTTTGGTCGGTGACACGCTGTTAAAGTTCAGAACAACAATGGCCCTGTGTCGGTGTTGATTGTTCAACTTTTCCCATTGACTAAAACCTTTACTCTAAATTAGCACTGACACATAAACTGAAACCACGCCTTTGGGTGTTCAGCATTTTGACTATTTGGCCAACTTCCTCCTTCAGATGACATTTACAAAACCATATCCTCCATGTCAGGTTGCTTTGACTAGACAGTCAAACAGCCATGAAACAAATCAGGCTTTGTTTAAAAGGTCAAGAAAATAAGTACTTCTTTAATTTTTTCAGGGACACTCTGCATTCCAAACCCATTCACTCTTTGGAGCAGTTGGAAATGATTCTAAATAAAGAAGCTTTCAAAGAAAAGAGGGTAAACTCAAACTGTTTCAGGGAGCTAAATGCTGTGTGTGCAGTTCTGGGCTGCTAAATCTTCTCAGTAAAAAGGCATAAAACATTTAATACATCACTTTGTGATACTGACTCCTTTGCAACGCATCCCACGGCCCTGCAGGGAGGCGGTGAAAATGAAAGAAAAGTCATTATTTACATAAAGAGCAAACTCACCTCCTTTTTTTCCCCCTTTTTTTTCAAAGTGTTATTGAGGCCGGCTGTGACAGATTAGCAGCAGAAGTACCGTTTATACATAACAATAACAGCTCCATCACTGAATTCATAACAACCCTATTTTCTCTGAGTTGGGCTAGCCTGCTCAGTATTATTCATTCAGGTTGGCAATTCCCTTCGCCTGCGGAGGGGTGAATCATCCCTGCGGTCACTTAGCAACAGCCAAATATTGTCCGGTTAACAATCTAAATTTTTAAACATTTGCTCGCATTTACGGTTCTGCAGCATTATCGGTGCTGAAGAGTTCCTCGCCTCGCACTACCGCAGAGTCCAATGTGTATACTCGATGCATTGTGTGCGCGGTTTCCTTTTTTTCTTTCCCCTCGTTATATGGCAAAATCTAAGATAGAGAAGAATAGCAAATACTGTCATTTTGGCAGTGAAGGGCAATTTTAATTTGGATCCCAGAACACACACACATGGGTTTACATAACTGAAGATGTTAGATAAGGTCCCCAGATATTTATACACACCAAGTGTCTGTTTATTAAAGAGTTGCGTCTTCTCTGGAGTTGTAAACCAAGCAGTGACCCCCCCTCAAGCAACTTATCGGGAGTACTCACTCACTGCCCTCGACCTTTGAAACAAACACGGGGATAAGACAATATAAATAACAATGACTCCCTCTGCAGCCGTGGCTAATCACTTCTAAATAGCAACTGTTTCCAGGACGGGGGGGGGGGGTCACCTGCTGCAGGGGTGTCCCAGGACGCTTCCCCGCTGAAGAGGAGGATGGTTTGGCCGCCGCCGACAGCTGTTGTGGGTGCTAGCTGCAGGACCGAGGCTGTAAATCCACGTGTCACTTCTGTGGATTAATTCACGATCAGGGTTTTGATTCCTCGGGCAGAACACGTTTCTCAGCGTTGCCAACGTGGGTGCAGCCGTGAAATACGTCACTTCCTGTCCAGCAGAGCAGTTTTCCCAAGGGGCAGGTGGATCTCAGTTGATGCCTGCACATGAGAAGCATCCTTAGTCTATATTTGACCAAAAAGAGCTGAAGTTTGTCATACAATATACGGTCATGGCAAAAAATAAAAAGAAAGAACGAATCACCTCTGAGATCAGGACATTCTGTTTGTTTTATTTCTTATTTCTTATTGCAGCAAAAAAATATTAATAAAATTAACATCATTGAAAATCCACCTGTGTCTTAGCAAAAAATGTTCTTGTTATACTTTTAATATAATTTGACAGATTAACAGAATAATAATTATTTTACATCAGAGGTGTCCAGACTTTCCAAGGTCTAACGTCCTTTGAACAGACTCTTATTGTCAGGGGGCCAACACCTGGAACCAATCCTGTTAAGAAGATGAAATATTACGCTCTATTAGAAAGAGAAAAAGCCCCCTTGCGTGAGCACCTTTTATCCCAGTCTCCTTGGAAGGCTAATGATGTCACCTCGTGGCCTTTCCCTCCTCGTCCCATGTCCGCCAGCGGGAGCCGACAATGCGGGAGGGCTGATCAGTACGCAAACGTAGGCCGAGGGAGACAAAAGAAGAGCAAGGAAAGCGGGGAAGCGAGGAGTGACACGGGCTGTTTAGTGATGTCATGCATCCAAGCGTACAGGGTGACAGCGGTGGTGGTGGTGGTAACGGCCTGAGTCAGAGGATGACATCAACGCAACACGCTGTCAGACAGGTTGTGAATGGGCTTGATTCCACGCTCCCATTGTTCTCTGGTTAATGCTGTTATTCAGCCTGCCACCGGCCTTACCATTTGTTAATCTGACCTAACACACAGTTAAACACGGGACAAAGACACGCAAACAGCAAATTTAAAGGCCAGTCTCCAAAAAGGGCCGACAGCAAAGTGTCGGGCCGTAATACACCATCGCAGCTTTTTGAATGCAAACAGCAGAAGCACACAGTTTCTGTGAGGCCGGACAAAGAAAGTTTAGTAGCAGACAGATTTGATGGAGGATGGAGCAGATTTTGAATTGATTAGCTCACTTTTCGGTTCGGTAGAACTTCGGCAGCTCAAGCGTACGATTGAGTTGACCTTCATGTTAACATAGTATGAGGAGAGTTTCTTTCGTAAAGTAGTAGTACTTCCTTCCTTTTTCTGTCATAGCTTTCCAGCTGAAACCTACATTTTCCACATGGGTGACGTGCAGAAGACAACCTCCGCCCCCACTCACAGCTCTACCTGCGTGGAGGTCCAGTGGGTTCATGACCCTCAAGCAGATCACACCAAGTCACTGTATCACTCAACGGAGGGTCAGGGAATAATAACCCTAGAATTCAACTCCCAGGTGATAGTTAAAAAGTGGATGATTGAGAACTCGCACCCTCAAACGTTCTGTTGATGGAGTAAAGGGGTTTTACCCTGAAGATCTAAAGGAACACACTGCGGATGTTAGGCCAGTTCACATCTCAACTGGACCGACAGAGCATCTCTACCCCTAGGTGGACCTGAACAGCGACAGCGGCTCTCAAGAGGAAAAGGAAGACCAATACCAGATCAGTGCATTTGTTCTCAAGAAAAAATGTTGTTATAACACGTTCTTTCATTGGCCGTAACACAGCCTGACCAAGTTACAGCCTCCAAACCAAATAGGCTCAGCATTAAATAATTTCTGCTGAAAGGCAAGGCTGAGGCCAGGGACCTTCAGCTACCTTCATTTAATACACACAAGGCCTCCAGCTGTACATCCCAATGCAACAGCCATCCCCCATCACTATGGAGATAAACAGGGTTTCTTTTGGTCAGGTTGAGTTGTTTGTGGGTTTATCAGTGCTCCCACAGAGTGGCAATATGAGTCAGTGGGTACAGACAATGTGGTTGTGAGTCAGCGTGGCTAATGGGTTGAATTCATAAAAGAAGCGGCCCACTTGATATTGTACCTGTAAAGTTTCATGGCTCCTTTGCAGGCAGCCTTGCGATAGTTGAATGTGTGGGTGTGCTGCTGGATGATTTCTCCATGATGACATCGCTTCTCGGAAGATACAAACATCCATTATGCTTCATTCTGGTTTAAATTTAAGGAGTATACATTCGCAGCGGGTGTCATTATCTTCTTTGGTCTAATCAAAACACCACAGTGGTGAAATGAGGCATAAGTTAAAAGAGCATAACAAAAAAAACAGCCCACATCGGCTGGTTTGCTCGTTCAGGTGCTTTGCCAAAATACCCTTGAACATGAATTTGAAAAAAATAAAACTTTTAAACATACAAAACAGGCTGTTGGTTTTAGTGTGGCAAATAACTCAATTACAGCCACAAACAATGCTTCATGAATACTTGATGCACAGGTAACATGGATTGATGAGTATTTACTGAGTGTTTTTATGAAGGCCAGAGGTATATCTGCCACAAAAACTGTTTCTCTGGTGCCTACAGCTCATTCAACGCAAACTTGCACCACGCTTTTATCTAAATATTCCCCCCCCGAAGCAATAGCTTGTTCCAGCGTACTGTCATGCAAACTGCTTCTGAAGGTTTTTCGCTGCTACCTCGCTACTTCTTAATAATTGATGCCTGCCTGGAGTTTTTTTTCTGGTTTTTGCCCCAAATTTCCTGATTGTTCTCTTCTTCCACTGCTGCTGCTGTCGGTGAAAAAACTTTTTTGAATAACAGTCAATGTACTTAAATCTATCTTTTTATATTTAGATAGCAGCTATTTTTCATGTTGCATGCTGCATTTTTTTGATATTTGGCCCAATAGACAATTGGTTGATTCACTTCCATTTTTGATTTGACGTGTTGGGGCTGTTATTTCCACGCTTTCGGTTTTAATAGCAAGATTACAGTAAATGTCAGATAGATGAGTGGTATTAGAATGGAAAGTATGAGCTTTCAGTATTTTTAACAAGGCCGTGCCTACTTCATCAGCTCTCGTCTTGATCTGTTTTCGTCTTTTACTCGCCTCCTACATGTAGCATGCAACTCTGACAAACACATCAATATATTAAGTACAAATTGTATAACACTTAAGACACGTATGCTTTTTACTCCTTTATAGGGATGTTTTGATTCCATCCTCAAATGTTACACAGTGGGAAGTCAAAGCGCCATTGCAAATCTGGGTTTTGGGGTTATAAATCCCCATGCAGCTCCTTTCAGCACCAGCCTTGGAACTAAAACACCCATCCCCTTGTTTTTCCTACAGGAGTCAATCTGCAGCCTGCGCTGCTGATTAATTACACAGTTATTATGCTTGTCATGTGACAGTGGGACAAACATATTGGGAAATCTCTCCCTGAGCTTCAGGAGGCACCCATGACGTGTTAGAGTCTCCTTTTTTCCCATAGATCATTGATTACATTGGTGGAATCAGTGGGTTCGGTGAGTCGCTAATGAAATGATCTGATGTGTTCAACAGCTTCATAATAATGACTTATTCCCTGGGTTTGCTCCATGAATGCTACGCCCAGGTAACGCTGAGTCCAGTTTCTCTATTTTCTTGTAGAAAAAGGTCGACCAGTCAATTCTGCCGTCGTTTACTTGAAGGCAGGCCTCAATGTGCTTCAACCCGGACTCTTGTCCTCCCACTCAGCAGTAGATCTCTCATATGAAACACTGGGACAATACCAAACCAGTAAATATTTCACCAGACAGGAGCTGCATTATTTATGTACTCTTCACTGTCCCTTTATCCAGAGCATGTCTTTTTTAGATGATATATATAAAATGGTTTATATTGGTAGATCATTTAATATTAAGGCTACAATCCAGCCTGTGTGTCTTATATGGTGTAAAAAGGCATTTGTATTTGTCACATTACTCAAAACACCTTTGACTTGCTGGATCATCATCACAAACACGTTGTATTTACATACTTGTACATTTGTGATTAAATCCACCTCAGAGGACTTTTATTTTTCTCATAGCAACAGCTGAGCCATTTTTGACATCCAGCTATGGTTCGATCTCTTTTCAGAGCGGCCTTGGTTCGAGAAAAAGAAGGCAGGCAGTCTCCATTTTGAAGGTCTGGACAAAAGAAATGTCAAGGTGTCCTTGAGGAGAGAAACACACTTAACACAGCGTTTCGAATTAATGAAAAAATGTGAAAACGACACATCCTTAGTTTTCAACAACAATAACTCTAAAGCGTAAATAAGATCTGAACGCGAGCCTCCACTGCTTCCAGAGTTTTCAATTTTCAAGCGACATGTGTTGTGTATTCCCAGATCCCCTCTGCAGCTGCTCTTGTGGTTCAGGCAAGTGCTTTAGGCTTTAGTTTATGTAATGACTGCAAAGCAACACACACACGCGCAGACACACACACACACACACACACACACACACACAGCTGAACACACAGTGCTGCATGTCCTTAGCCTGATGAAAAATAATCTTTATATTTTTAATATAAATGCAAATATTTATTTCATGACACATTCCAAAGGACATTAAACAATACAAGATTTGATTGACTTTTTTTTTTCTACAAAGTGTCTAAATCACACAGATAGGTGAAAAGAAAAGGTCAAATCAAAATCAATAGATATAAATGTTTATAAATGTGTCACAAATGTCCAAGTATTGTACACAGTACATTGTGAATGCTGTAGACAATGATGACAATACAGAGTGCACTTAAAACATGACTCATGTTCAATATTTACTGATAATATCAGTCAGATCACATCAGTCAAGTGTCAGGGCTCTGGCCCATTACATTACAAGACACTTCATTTCAAGGGGGAAAAAAAGACCCTAAGAGTGAATTTGATATCATAAATAATACAATTGAAATGATCAGAAATGCAAACTTAAAGGTCTGCATTCCCGCAACTTCTGTTCAAATTGCTGGAAGAGCCTCGCATGCTCTGTCAGCACAAACTAAAGAACTCCAGCTCCACACTGTGGACGATCTATCAGCTCTGGACCTTAAGGATAAAAACAGATGTTTTTTCACCAGAATATGGAGGCACATAACCAGATGTTCAGAGAACTGGTACCAAAATTAAGGTGGAAAAAGAAAAAATCCTTCATCGTGACCAAACTCATCACAAGGCTGGATTCCTCTCTGTTGTGTACTGAAGCGGCAGGTCTGTAAGAAGAACCACAGCAATCAACAGCAGCTGATGCTAAAGACATGAAATGCGGAAAATCAATTCATTGGATTATTTACCTGGACAGAGGATTTTTGTCAGCGACGCTTTAATTTGCAGAAGCTCCGGGTTGTCCTCAGAGTCTTGGATGGCGTGGAATCTCGTAAAGTGCACCGTGGGCCACCAGTCTTTTCTTTCACTCATGTTTCTGAGGACAACTTCCTCCCAGTCTTCTCTGTATGGAAAACACAAATATGGTGCCAATTTTTTTTTAATTGGAAGTGCATGGTAAACAAATTTCCAAACATTTTAGACATACTGTAACTGCAATTTTTGAATGATGGTCTTTAAAAGCTTCCATGCGTCAATGTTGCTCCTCCAACAGGCCAAATCGAGCATTTCCAAAAGTACTCTCAAAGCTTTCTGAAGGTGACTTGGTTTCTCTTAAAATAAACAGAAATCTCAAATCATTTTCATGTAGAAGGTTTTACATGTTTAATGATGTTTCCAGAGGATCCCAAACTAAATCCACATTCAGTTCAGGAATGATTTCTTGCAAATGCTTAGATAAATTTTACAACAAATTTGCATTTACCTGTCTGAATCAGCAGAGAGCTGTAGTCCAACATTAACTCATGGCTCGGTACTAATGCATGAAGGCTCTGTAGCAGAGTGAAAGGAAACGATTAATATGTGTGGCTCTGCAAGTGCTATTTAGAATGCACACGCACACAAACAGACATTTTATTTGCAATGGTTGACACAGTTTCCCAGTTTTAGTTCGCTTTTTAATTAATTATTAAACAACTATCAGCTTTTCATCTATTTAAATGCTGTCAACTGTTTAAATTAAGGGCACCGTTATTTTCCTTTTGAGTCCAAAGGAACAAAATGGAGAAAAATAAAAATTGGATGTGCTAATGAAAGATAATGTGTTTTTGATAAACAGAAATACCTTCAAAACTTTTATCAGGTTCCTCTCTGATGGATTGTGCTCCTTTAGGTACTTGTACAGGTAGACGTGTGCATTTGGATTGGGTGGAAACGTCTCATCATAGGCATAGTTCCTCAAGACAGCTAAAGCCTCCTCATGATTCTCATAATAAACCAGCATCTGTTGTTTTTTTTAAAAAAAAGTTGGTTAAGCATTGACAATAAGTTTGGGCTGAAATTAAATAAAAACTAACAACAATAATAAAATGTGACCAAGGATCTTTTCTCCTGTCAAGAGCACTAAAACCAAGAAAGTGTTAATTTGTTTATTAGTTAAAATTATCTTATGATGTTCTTTTTCTCAATACAACAGAGGGGAATGATGACCCACCTCCACATAGCTGACTATGAAGGGATCCCAAACTCCAGGAATTTTCAAAATCTCCTTGAAGTTCACAGAGGCCTGTCTGAAGTAGTTATTCATTTCTTTGTTTTGGCCCGGTTCAAAATGATCTAAATACAGAAGTATTTACATATGTATGTATTCATATTAAATATAAGATTTTTACATTTTCTATTTTATACAGAAATAGTGTACAATTCCTCCAAATGACCGAATCTAGTTGTATATAGTAGTTACTAGATTTGACCTATAGATGGCAGTGTAACATCAAAAAAGAACAACGTGTTAGAATCGGCATCATTACCTGTGTGTGGAAGTTTGCATTTTTTGTCACACCAGATGATATAATCCAGTAAACTCTTGTATGCCTGTATCATTTTTGATTTCTGATGTTGAGCTATGGACTCCTTCCCATACCTCCAACTTTCAGCAACTGATAACTGACCCTTCGCCTCCTCAATGTAACCATTTAGCATCAGGTGAAATGCGTGTTCCAAACTGATCTGGGAAGTAAACACATTGAAATTCCCACAAGTTTCACTGATTTAAAACCATATCTGCGCTGTCAGGTCAAACATACCATCAGATAATGTCCAAACCCTGCGTGTTTCATCCTTTCATAGATGATGTTGTAGTCTTGAAGCTTTGAGTTATGGTGATGGTGAAGAATCTCAGTGCCAATTCTCCAAATTACCTTTTGGTGCAAGGTGCAAAAAGGAAAAAGGTGTGAATATTAAATATGTGGAAAACTGCTCTTATTTTAAAAAGGTACAAAAACCTACACGAAGGTATAAAAACCTACAAGGGACAGCAGATGGAACCCTACCTCCTTATGTTTTCGAGCTGAAACCATTGTGGTGGCCTCTAAAATCTGGGGATAACACGCCATATACTCTGCTGCCTCCTGCCATCTATGGTGCAGGAGAGCCTCTTTAATCTGCTCCAGGCACAATCTCGTACTCTGGTGAAATCCACTTTCCTTGGGTGTCTCTGAAAAGAAATCAACAAAAATATGTATTCCATACTCAATACATCAATGCATTGCAAGAAAAATGACAAAAGCACGGCAGGTTCCACAAATGAAAGGCTGATATCAACATTCTGAGAGAGTTAAAGTTTACTTAAAGCTGAGTTGATTTTCCGAAAATCATTTCGCATGCCACAGAGATAGCTGAAATTTCAGAGACAGCTGGGGTGTTTTAACTCACCGTTTATTTGCTTTTTCAAACGCAGCTTTCTTTTTTTCCTCATTCCTGGATCAGGAATGTCCTCGCTGAGGTCCAGTTCTCTCTCCAAGTCATCCATATTCAAAGGGGACAGCTGGACAAAGTTCACACTACGGAGCCTTTAATCACACCGTGTCTCCAGATATACATTACCCCAACAGATTAAAAAAAATAAACAACTCATCTGTTGGAGCCATGCTGCAAATAATTTAGAGTTTCGACTGAATTCTGATAACTTTGGGTAATAAACAAGACCCCCACATGCTAACAACAACACTGCGATCAGACAAACTTGAACCCGGCAGGGGTTGTTTATTGGTGGTTTACCAGGAAAGGGCGGTGCTTAAACCGGATGTGCAAAGCGTCATACAGCTCAAATTTGACCAAACTACAGATGTCGTCAAATAAACGCTCAAATTATGTGATTCATAAAAAAAACAACATAACGTAACACAACTGCTGTCTGAAATTAAAATGTATGGGCTCAACAGCCTGCCTTCACCCAAGCACAGCTGGTGGAATAAAACATTTGTACCTTGTTTGTGTATACTTCAGAGTGTGCAGGACAGGACATAAATGGGGGGGGGGACAGACAGAGACATTATACATGCAGATACATTAATGACACTGAGCAGTCAAAGAGCTGAGTGCATCAGTGGGGTCAGAGGGCAGCTATGGAGTCAGCAATACCTGGAGATGGATGGGGGGGGGTCCGAAATACTGCACAAACAAACATGTTAATGACACCGTGACTGACCTCTGGGAGCAGAGCAGAGGAGAGAGCACACGCAGCCCTGAACCCCCACGTCCCTGGGTCGGTGATCGGCCTGAGGCAGCAAGGCAGGGGTCACCAAGGTGATCACCACTGGAACAAGGGCCGTACCCACAGAACCACTGACTACGAGCTTTCTAAAAGAGGAAGACTTAAGTGAGTTTCGAATGCTCGTCCCTCCCCAGTTTTTATTACATAACCTAGACTTATTGAACCAATTTCCTTTAACCACGTCTGTGAACAAAAGAACTTGAAAAGTTATGAACAGAAGACTAGATATTAATAAAATGTAGGGGGAAAAAAAACTTTTTATACGGTCTATCAACGCTAAAAAAAAAAAAAAAAAAAAAAGGTTGATTAGAATGAAGAAATACAATTAGAATATTTTATATGGGCTGATTGTGGTGATTTTCTGCAATGAACATACGATTTATTTATTTTTTGCGTATTTTTAAAAAAATATATTCTGTCAAATCGTTGGCTGATGTGTGGACCTCAGAGCCCCGCTCGGGCCGGTGGTGTCCTCCCCCCGGGCCGCTGGAGGATGTGCTGACGTGTCGGCCCCGTCAGCCCTCATCCTCCAGCGGGAAGCGGCCAGCCGACACCACTGCCAACATGGCAGCCAAACACTTTTACCTACAGGGCTTTTTAATACTTTTATGTCACTTGACGTCGACCGCGGCCTCGGAGAGGCGCTTCTCCGACTTTAAGAGATGCGCCGACGAGGAGTGCAGCAGTGAGTTTCTCGCCGGGCCGAGGGCTCCCCTGAGCGGGCAGCGCGGCTGGACGCACCCGCCGATCCCGGAGCCATAAACCTGCGCCTTATCTCTCGACCTGTTGACAATCGATATCCGCGGCCCCGAGAGCATCCTTTATCAGCGCATCCGCTGGTTGCCATCTAAAAAAAAAAAAAGAAGAGAAAAGAAGAGTGTTTGTCGGTGTTGTTAAACGGGGGGGGGCGTCTGGGTCTGAAGGGGGTCCAGGTTCCGGCTCCGGCTCCGGCCTGCCCCGCTGGAGGGTACCGGGAGCTAAGGCTACCGGCTAACCAGCCACCGGCCACTCGGAATAAGCGGGTTTAAAGGACGTTTGCTGGTTGAAGAACAGCTAAAACTAGTTAACCCAGCACGGGTCTGCCTGGCTCGGTTGTTATTGAACGCCAGCTCGGTTGTTGGGTTGTTTTCATGCTCTGTTGCTAAATGCTACAGACTAGCAGCAGATGGGGTTTCATGCTTTTAACTAAGAATTTCCAGGTGATCGCTTCCAGGGGACGAGCTGGGCGCTGGATTGGGACAGCAGTGACATGGTTTGCTTTGGGTTTGCTTTGCTGGATTTAAGATGAAGCAGGTGAAGCCTGAGGGAAGGTTGCAGCTGAAGACACAACAGGGGTGATGTGCATGATAGTGACAAGTGCACGATAGTGACCTAAAAAAAGCTGCTATTTAGTCATCAAACCCAATCAATGTCACATGTGCCCTGAGCAGCATCCACAAAGTACTGCGGTGATCATATAGATATAGAATGTATGCAGAACAATACATAAAAAAGAGTGCTTCTCATATGTGTCGTTTAACTCTTATTACAGTAGATAAAATAAATACTTTTACTTTTGCAGTGCTTCTGTGTCGGGGAAAAGCCGTAAAAGATTTCTCAGGACCAGATTGCCGCTTCCTGTCTTTCAAAAAGTCAGAGACGGTCTACGTATATTACAAGTTGGCGGGCAGGAGGACGGATCTGTGGGCTGGAAGCGTAAGTATTCCTGCCTGAGGTCACGTTTTTGCTTCGTTTGTATCTTCTGACTGTGTCCTCTTGTCAATAGGTTGGGAGTAGTTTTGGCTATTTCCCAAAGGACCTTCTTGCAATTAATCATCTTTATACTGAAAAAGAACATGAAATTCCAGCAGAGGTGGGAAGCTCAGTCAAATTAGTACAGTTGAAGGTTTTAGGAGTGCAGTCAGAGTTAATTTATTTTTCTTGTTTTTCAGGAAACAGATTTTGTCTGTTTTGAAACTGGATATGATAAATTCAACAATTATGATGTTGATATGTTATTAAGTTCTTCACTGGGAGGGAATGCTGATGATGAAAATAAGGGAATATCTGACCAAAGCCAAGTGGTCATGGATGCACAAGAGGAAACACAGCCATCTGCAGATGAGGCAGCTGGGAGAGAAGAACAAACGGAGCACCGGGATAATCCTGAGGATTTAATGATGGATGACCCAAGTGCCTCTGAACCTGAACCCATACTTGACGTGGACACTGAAACTGAATCAGCATCTGTGAGCGAAGTAGAGTTTGAACCAGCAGCTGATATAGAGGAAAGGCCTGAAGAGGAGGAGGAGGAGCCACAGATGATCCAGGAGAACATTGTAGAGTCCCAACCTGAAGAGGTTGAGTCGGAAAACAATGATACCAAAGATGGTTCCACAGCATCTGAAGAGGAAGCTACCGCTGACCTACACGTTTTAGAAAAGGAACCGGTCACGAGTTCAGAAGCGGCGCAGATCCCCGAGTTGAAAACCACGTTCGGGACGACTTTTGATGCTGTTACCACAGATGAAGAGACCACCAGGAATGTTACCCCATTTGAAGAGGAAGAAGGGGAGTTTGATGAGAAGCAAGAAAATGCTGATTTCATACTTCCAGGTGAAACTCCATTACTGTCCTTTTCACAGGAAGCCTTAAGCAGTCCACCGTCCGATGACCTCAGAGAACAAGGAAGTCCTCCAGCAGAACATGAACATGAGAACCCAGAGAAGAACCTGTGGAGCTCTTTAGGAGATGCTGTTTTTTCTGTTGTAACGGGGGGAGAGAGGACACCGCCTGATCTGAGCTCGGATGAAGAAGGAGATGAGGAGGATGAGGAGGAAAAACCAGCTTTAAAAATTGCACAGACTTTTGAGGAAACACCAGAAGATGAAAATTTGACGTCAGAGCTACCAGAACCAGAGAATGGAGAGGCAGTATTTGAAGAACCACCTCCCAGCTCTTTACCAAATGATGACAAAGAAACCGACAAAGACTTAAAAAAGCCATCAGTGGATCACACTGAGGAGGATGATGGACATGTGACTAGACCTGGGGAACCCTGGGAAGAAACTTCAAAACCAGAGGGAATAAGTACAAGCATGATGGATCTGCTATTACAGGATTCTGCTGCTGTTCCTGACTCTCAAGACTCTGATATGAAGCCAGCAGAGGAACCTGGTGAAAGGCAACAGGAAGAGGAAGTATTCAAAGATCCAGATCTTCTTGATAAAAGTGTAAATCTGGAGAGTAGTAGTGGTGAAATAGACCATACTGAGGCTGTAGCTGATGAAGAGGCAGGCAACAAAACAGACACTGATGAACAAATGGGTGATGGTAGAGCCCATCAGTATCCGTTTGCTGAGCAGGTGGACCCAGACAGTCCAGATGTGGAACTTGGCCAGATCTTTGTGCCTGAAGTTGACCCTGACCAGAAACACGACCTTCTAGAGAGTAACGAGAGTCAGTTAGAGTTCCCTGCTCTTTCTGAGGAGCGGGAATATACAAAGGAGGAGGAGGAGACAGAACATCTCCTAGAAGATGAAAATGCACTTTTGCTCTCCCACTCAAACAGCACAGACTTTGAGGAACCCTCACCAGAAGCGCCACCACCCAGCTTCTCCAGTCCAGAGCCGGAGTACAGCGACAGTGTGTTGAGGCTCACTCTGCTCAGAGACCACTTCACAGAGGAGAAAATGGAGCAGATTCAAAAGCTCCTGGGCCTTGAGAACCTCTTCAAAGTGGAGGCCATGTTCTCTGACCTCGACACAGAACTGCAGGCCACCCGCCGCACACACATGGGAGCCACCCAAGACATTGAAAATGCGCTGGAGGGCATCCTGGAAACCTCCGAGAACACCATCCTGGACGAGATCGAGAGGATGCTGGACGGCCAGCAAACGAAATCAAACTACCATCAAAACCTGGACCCGGGCAGCCTCGACGAAGAGACCGAAATACTGGATGACTTCCAGGAGCTCGCGTTCAGCCTTCGACAGAAGTATTCAACAGCCAGTGACAGCACGCCGTTGGCAAGAGAGCTGGATGTTGTTCAAGGTTGGACTGTTTCTTATCGTGGTGTTGATAACGGTTAGAAACACCTGGGCGGTAGACACATGGTGGTGTGGTTGTTGGTCAGAAGTGAATCTTGATTCACCTGTAACCTTCTTATAATGTCACCATTTGGATTCCAGCTGGGCAGCTCATGCACGAGGAGTCATTTGAGCTCCGTGTCCTTGCCGCGTTTTGGCCGACCTCTCTGCGTCGCCCGCGATGCGTTTAAGTGTAAACAGGTCGACAGTGAGAAACGTCTTTTGTAAGACTACTTTGATTTGCTGTCAGCCAAATACAGATTTAAAAAAAAAAAAAACACACACCTAGCAATGCTGTACTGAAGTTTTTTCAGTCAGCCTTATAGTCATTGTTTGCTTTAGTGCCAGCAGTAATTTGACCACCCAGAAAACAAATAGTCCTGCTAAAGGAAAGAGAAGTGGACCACACCTGCAGTCATCCTGTTTTTAATCTTCCAATTTGGTCCAAAATCGTTTCTAGTTTCTAACTGAAAACATGTTTACGTGCTTTACTAAACCTCAATTGTCCATTTCCTAATGTCTTCCTGCAGATGAATATGAATCAAATGGCAAAAGTGATGATCACCACTTTATCGATAACGACGTGGCCGCCGTCCCCGAGGCCAAGCTCGTGGGCGACCTCGCGGCAGCGGAGGAGGAGATCCCGGCGGAGACTCGAGATGAGGAGCCAGAGGAGGCGCACAGCACACAAGACATCGTGGAGGAAGGTGGTGGACACTTTAATAAAAACAAAGACAATCAGCCAAGCTTCAGCCCACCAGAAGAGATGCACCAAGCCAGACAGGACATCCCAGAGAGCAGCTTAGACATGGACGTTAGCCAGGACCCGGAGGTGGAGCTTGAGCACCCGTCCTCAGGTTGGTGGTTTAGTGTTTTTATCACAAAAATAATAATTAAATAAATAAAGTGACTAATGACTAATTCTTCTTCACGGATCTCAGAACCAGTGCTTGAGAATCCAAAAGACATGGGGCTCTTTTCGACTGGATACCTGTACATGAGCTGCATCCTTTCAGTAGTAAAGAGCAAAACTGTAGAGTGGACCATTTTGGTAAGTGGACTGTTTATGTATTTACTATTGCATTCTTCTTCGGATGTTTTTTTTTTAATAGAGTTAACAAACGGTAAAAGGTTTCAATTGATATACACTGCAGAGGACGCCTCACAGGGGAACCCCACCCTCTCTGGAAGTTGAAAATCCCGAGGGTTCCTGAAGGCGCCTCGCCCCTCCCCCTGCCTTGTTGACTGAAGTTCAACTTAGCTGTGCTGAGTTGTCCATTTTCGTATCATATGTCCTTGTTTTGGTACTGATGGTGACTTGGTTGTTATGGGAAGCTGGCGTACGATGCCAGTTGAACTGCTAAAGTATTTTATATTCTAAATCGCTGCTTGCGTTCACGTTAACCGCCAGATTCGGACCCCATGCTAAATTAACGTCTTATCTGTGTTGTGGTGGAAGTAAATGTGACAACGACCACCGTTTCTAAGGCTGTCTGACTTAATTTCTCTACGTCGGTGATGTTTGTAAGGACGGGTTTCATTTTTAGGACATAGCAGGCTTGGGGCCGTGTTGCTTGACTTGGTGTTTCACCGAGCTTGCGTTAGCGGGCTAACCGGCTAACCTGTCAAATTAGCATCCTGGGCTAGTGCCTCTCAAGACGATCATGGAGTTTGACACCGTTTCCAAACCCACCTTAGAGCCGGATCACCTAGATGTGTTTTTCCTAAAGCTTCTGCAGCACGTAAGTGAAACAAAGTGGCGGAATTTCTGGGTCGGCCGGTTTGACAGTTATTGGGCTGTGATCAGGCCTGCTGACGTGTTGATAAGATTATGGATGATGGGCCCTTAACCACAGTTGCTACTTTTTAGAAGTTTATTTTATCTGTTAGCAGATAAAATACATGTTTATACATATCCAGGTTGTCATATTGGTTTGTGTTTGTATGACGACTTTAAGTTGGGCATGATACTACTAATACTATATGTGTGTTTCCACTGGAAGAAACTATTAAAATGTAATGGAAGAGACGGTTTAAAACTTTCTATTTCAAGACACGATATAAATCTTTATATTTCACTTAAGTGTTGCATTTGTTTGTTGGTCTCTGGTGACCCCTGCACACAGTTCAAAGGTTGTTCTGTGGTTGCCTGACTTCACAGAGGTTTTCTTGGTAGAAATTAATTCTTTCCACCTACTGTTCTGCTGTGGATGAGATTTTAGTAAATGGATGCAAAGTGTTTCTGTGTGCCAGTAGGTAAAGGTAAAGAGCAATTTAATGTCCATGATGCAGGGTCTATGAAAATATGTTATTGATAAGATTGCGTCTTTCTCTTTGTGGAAACAGATTATTTCTTTACTCCCAGAAGAATGGAAACCAGGAGAGACCTTTTTTGGCTGTCCCTGGGAAGCTGTTGTTATTACAGCTTTGGTCGGGATGGTCACCTTTATTGTGTTTTTCTGGAAGACGGTGTTGGCGGTGAGTTGTGCACAGTCATTGGTCTAGGTTTACAGTTTTTTGTGATTTTTAATCGCTCTTCACTCTCGATTATAATCAGACTGACATGAATGTTTTCAAAACTTTAGGTGAAAAAGAGGGAATTCCTTGGTAAGTGTTTTTCTTTTTAAATTTCCAGTCCATGTCTATATAAAGTGGCCCTCCTGTGACATTAGAGACCATTTAGGTACACAAGTCTCATTGAAGCCTTTCTAATGATGAGGATTTATATTTTGATCTCCATAATGAGGCCGCTTACAAAAGCATTACTCATAAAAAAAGGCTTTATATAAGTTTAACATCTCTCTCATTGTGCACATTGTGCACTTACTTTTGTTTATGCAGTGGATGGAAAAAAGGTTACAGAGCAAATTCTGGTGCTAAAAAAGGAAAAGGAGGAAGCTCTCACAAAAATGTCTGAGCTCCAAAAACAGGTTTGTTACAAGTAAAATTGTGGCTATTGTGTAAGAGCTACTTCTGTAGAAGCCTGTGTGGTAATTTAAGAAAGTTTTTTTTCTTCCTTTTCTTAAAGACTGAACAACTAAAAGAAAATCAAAAACAGTCAAAGGAAAAAGTTAGCTCTACTACAAAGAGAATGAATGACCTGGAGGTGAGTTCTACGCATGCCATTTACTTCAATCATTTTTTGGGTTCTCTCCTAATTACAAAAAATGAACAAGGTCTTTTTTCCTGACCTTTTGCAGAAGAAGCTTTTGGAAGCGAAAGCACTCAACAATAACATGACAGAAGACAAGAACAAATACTCACAGCTGCTTGAAGAAGAGAAGAAAACCACGCTGCAAAACAAAGCTAAGGTAGGCAGCATTTAAGGGTTTCTTGTGCCCTGTGTCAATGGCTCGGGCATTTTGGAATTGTGATCTGTCATTGTTCATTCCAAAGATTGAGAAATTGGAGAAGGCAAATGAGAAGCTGCAGCTTGGCAGAAAAAAGATCCAGGAAGCTCTCGCCAAGGTACAAGTTCATGCAAAGTTTGCTGCATTCTGTATGATTCATTAAGTACGAATATGGCCTTCCTTTCCAACCACTTCTATTTACTACAGACTACAGTCCTCCTGGATGAAGCTAAGATTCGAGAAGATGCCAGAAACGTTCAGCAGAAATGTCTGGAGAAAGAACATATGGCACTGAAAGAAGAAAATAAAAAGGTACGCCAGACTACACAGCTGTTTGTTCATTCTGCCAACAGCTATTGGTTTGGTCTATGTTGAATATTTTTAATTTTTTCCTCACTAATTCTCTATAAATATTTGTACAGTTTAAGGCTACAATAAAGGAGTGGGAGGACAAACATAAAGAGCTGAACAACCAGATTAAAGTCTATCAAAAAGCCCAGAAAGAACTAGAGGACTCGGTGGTGCTTAAAGACCACAATGTGGAGGTGAGGAATAACCCCTGTTATCATTTCTACAGTGTTGTTTATTTTACTGAACCCCTATCAAGTTGTGAAGGTAACGAGCATGAACTACTGTCTGACAGGTTTTGTCGCAGCTTCTGGCAGATCTAGATGCTTGTGATTCTCAAAAAGAAGACAGCCAAGTCTTGACCAACGGTGAAGTCACACTGGGTTAGTTCAACACTAGTGTATTAAAAGGAGATGCTCGGGGCGCATGTCTCAATGGATCAAAGTGGTACCCTGTACTGGTTTATACCAATGAGAGTCTGTTTTCCAGACAAGAAGACGGTCATCAAGAACAGGATCAAGCAAATGATGGATGTTTCACGGGTAAGAAGTCCAGTACAGTCACCACACCTGAAAGACAAATATTAATACGGATCATCAGTAATGCATTCCCCATTTTACATCTCCCAAATCAGGTTCAGACGACGCTGACTGTCGTCGAAGAAGAGCGCGATCGGTTCATGACCAAGCTGCTCAATGAAGAAAAGGCCAGAAAAACCCTGGAAGGTCGGAGGGCTCTGTTTTGATTTAGAAAGATGCCAGTTCCAATTCAACGTTAAAGCCTTCGAAACCAATGTTCTTCCTCCCACCCCTAAAAAAAAAACGTCAACATTTCCTAACAGAGCAACATCAGGAGCTGGAGCACGCGCTGGCCACCCTCAAAAGCGAGAAAGGTCACGTTGAAAGCCAGCTGAAGGTCCTGCAGCAGAAAAACGAGATCATGGTTGAAATGTACCAGCAAAAGGAAAACGCTTTGCAGCAGTAAGTCAGGCTGTAACAGTCCATCTGCTGTCTGGTGCTGAGCAACGTATTGTTCAGCCGTTTATACCAACGTGTGTGTGTGTGTGTGTCGCAGGAGGTTAACCAAGGAAGAGCTGGAAAGGCGCAGTAAGGAGAACATGCTGTCTGAGGTGGGAGGAAAAGCCCTCGAGGCCGAGGAGCAGGTGAAAGTGTTACGGCAGCGCATCGGCGAGATGGAGGACCAAATGAAGAAGACAGAGGAGGTCTACAAAGAGCAGGTACAATCGAGCTTCAGTGCAGCTTGAGTTTTTTAAGTGAACTCTTGAGTAACACGAATGCTTATTGTCATTTTTTTTAGATAAAAGATCAAGAAAACAAAACTCACTCAAACTGGGTATGTTAATCTGGAAAGTAAAGCCGTATTTAAAGATGCTGGGACCAACCCTCACTAATAGCTCTCTGTATGTTCAGGTTAATGCACGTAACGCTGAGCGAGCGCTCAATCAGGAAAAACTGGAATCCTCAAAGCTTCGTGAAAAGTAACCCTTTTTGTCTTTCTGGAGCCAGAATAGATTCCCTTTTCGAGACCTTTCCACGGTTAAGAGTCTTTTTTTTGTGTGTGTGTGTGTGTAATTTCCCACCCCCAGACTGGCTGTGCTGACGGCTCAGCTCAACGAGCGCCGGGCTCCTCTCTTCAGACCTAACTCTGGACAGGCTGCAGGCCCTCGCCAAGGTAACAGACCCCACGGCGCGCCCTCGTACTACACAGCTGTGAGACGATGAGGCCGCATCGTCCTGAACTGTCCGATGTCTTTGCGTGTATATCTCTGTCGCGGAGGTTTTACAGGGTTCAAAGCGGCATCAGCTCCGCCTTCTCTTGAGTAAATGCGTGGTCTGATTGTAACAGGTGATTCATATGGGCCCTCTCCTGTGAGTGGGGGTGCACCATCCCCTCCACCAATGATAGAGGGTCCCAGGCGCCCTCCGTCTGCCCCCGTGGGGCGAAGAATTGACCCGTATGGTGAGTGCCAGTGGGATTACTTCACCTCCAGGCGGATGCCGCTCCCCCTCTTTCCTTCTTGTTTTGCACCACTCTTGTTCTTTCCACTCCTTTGAGTTTCTTGAGCTCTTTTTCTTCCCTTTCAGTTGTGTCTTTCCCTCCATAGTGGCACCTCTGCTCAACTCCCTTTTTACTTCTCTTCATTGGTTTTCTCATTTCAGTGTGTACTTTTGTGGTTTGTGTCACAGATAATTCATTGAAACCATAAAAGATGATTGCCCTGTCGCTGTTTCTGTAGACTGCGGGAGGTTTAGAATGCTTTCTTCCCTTCAGATTTCCCTTTATGGAGCAGGATTGTTCCCCTTTCCCCCTCTTAAAGTTCTGTTCTAATCTCGTCTTTCCTGGTCAAGTGTCTTGGTCCAGATAGTCCAGACTTTCAAAGTATTTTGTTTTTCTTTAAGGTCCTCGTCCTCCTTCAGACCCACATGGCCGGTACCCTGAAAACAAACACATGGGTATGACATTTATCATATATTCTCTTCTTTATAGTTCACAAAGTTTCCACGTATTTATCTCACTTATTCCCTTGTTGTCTCTCCTCTTTCAGATTTGATGGGCCCCCGTAGTTCATCGCCTGCCAACATGGATGGAACTGTAAGTCTCTTCTTCTATCTCCGGCTTTTGTTTTAATGCCCTCCCTTTTCCATTTTTAAGCTTTAGAACTCCCACCTACGCATCTGTTGTATATCATTGCTCTGAAACAGACACAGGCAGTAGATCCACAGATTAAAGCAGAGACGCAGGCTGAGGCCTCCGCTGACAGCCCGGAGCCAGTGAGTATTTAGGCTGCTGCGTCCAGGTGTGGAGGTGTACGCGAACGTCCGCCGTTTGAGCCGGATTGGAGTTGGGAACCGATTGGAGGCATTTGCTTCACTCACTGTTTACTGTTTGGGGTTGAGAGTGTGGTATCGCATCCTTCACAGCACTTACCAATCGCAGTGTCTTTGAAAGAATGTATGGAGCTGCTGGTATGTTTTGGAATGTTTTTGCTTTTGTCCACACTGGGGATCATTTAAGGCCCTGGTAAAAGCACTTTGTTGGGGGCAAATGTTGTGGTTTGTGGGTCTCTGCCCTGCATGCCTGGTAGCACCTAGAGGACCCAACAGAACCACACCTTCTCATCTGCTTCCGTCTGTCCTTTTCAGGGCCCCGGATCCTTCCTAGCATCTCCCATCAGGGATTCTCCTGGTCCAGGACCTCATGACCATCACCTCCCTCCTGGGCCCCCGCTGCCCGGCCGACTGCCACCTCCCGGACCTTACAGGCCTCCGCGACCGGGGGCCTACCCACTCCCAGGCCCTCACGGTCCTCCTCCTCCCCACGGTCCGCCTCTTCCAGCCAACGGTCACCCGGGCGTCCCGATGCCCGGAGGGGAGTTCGGACACAGACCCTCAAACGGACTCACATTCCCTCCCAGGCTCGGACCAGGACCAGTAGATCCTCGGGGTCCGCCACCGCCGCTACACTTCCGTCCCCCTCCGCCTCATCACTTTGGGCCTCCACCACCTGGTACGTCACACCTTCACTCCTTTGACTAACAGCACGTTTACACCTGCAGTTCAACGAACACGCCGTGACTTGAAGACGGTGTAAAGTTCATAATTAGCAACTCACATCTCAAGAAATAACAGTCAATGTAGTCATGAAGCAGTCAGGAGAGTGTGGGGAAACTTCTCCTCAGCTGCACAGGCATTAAGGCTATCGCCTGTAGATTATGAAGCGTTTTGGTTTTAAAGGTAAAATTTAGGTGTAAAAAGAATGACTAGAAATAACTAAACCTCGTTGATCGTCAGGTGCACGTGGACCGATGGGACCGCGCCTCCCAATCCCTCCCGACATGCGCCTGCCCGGACAGCCCATGAACTTGCCTCCGGGCGTCCCCCCGCACCCCGCGCACGGGGATATTTACGGTCAGGCTCCACCCAATGCCCTCCAGTACCCAGCGGGGGCTCACTCCAGCCCCAGGCCGGACCGGCACCTGAAACAGGAAGGCCCTCAGGACTCGGCGAGGCCAGCGATGGCCGAGCCTTAAAAACGCCATCAGCCGTGGCGATAAGGACTCCAACACCGCGATAACGACCCCCCCCAGTCCGAAAATAGGTCACGTTTATTTTCGTATTTCATTTCTGAAATATAAATCGTTAATTAAGAAAAGAAAAAAAAAAAAAGAAGAATCATGGTCCATAGCATCATCAAAAATTGTGTATCTGAGGTTTGGATGGTGACCACTTTGGTAGATGATTGTGCAATAAAATAATTAATTATAAGCCAGGATTTTCTTTTCTGTTGATCTTTTGAAAACTAGCGATGATTTTTAACAGGGAATTTTTTTAATGTCGTTTCCTGTGGAAATTATTTTAGAGGAGGAGACGGAAGGAGGCTCAGCATCAAGCATTTCAGGAACGTGATCATTTTTCTAAAGCTCCGACTTTAGCACGGGCAGGTTGATGATCAGATGTGTAACTTATTTTATTATGTGGGTAGAACTTTTAATAAAAAAAAAAAAAAAAAGGAATGTAAACCCCGGCATTATGCTAATAGATGGGTGCAGCTTCAGTATTTGTATTTGATTTATCTGAGAGAAAGTTGAGGTTTTTTTTGTTTGTTTTTTTTTTTTTTAAATCATTGTGGTGTATGTTTACCTTTTTTGTGCATTTCAAATGTGAAATACATCAAACTCTTAACCCAAAAGTCTGCAGGATGCAGTTGAGTGCAGCCCGGTGCATTGAGGTACAGCTCAGAGGTCAGTTAAATTGATCTATGACCTGTTGTCTTTGGAGATTTATCACCTGGCAACAGGAAATTAATAACTTTTTGCAACTTAAGTGTGAGTAATTGCATTATTTTAGAGGCGTTTAAGGACCCGAACAAGCTTAGGTCCATCTGAAAGTGCAAGAAATTCAACTCAATGTTTTATAGTTATGTGTATGGTATTTTATATTTCATATTCTATTCTGCTGGTTTATTTAGATTAAAAATAATTACTTGAATGACTTGAAATCAGTTTGTGACTTGGTGAAATGTGGAAAATTCTATCCATTTTGGGAAATATGAGTTATTGATCAACAAAAACTCAGATAAACTAGCCATAACCATACTGCTTCATTTGTAGTTTATTAGAAATTAAATGTAAAATGTTTGATACATTCTGCTGTCATCACATCTGAAACCCTTCACAAGTGGATCCATCAGAGCATTTTAGTTAATTTAGTCCTCAATGCTTCACATTACAAAAATAAAATCTAAAAATCACAATGTAGATGATTAAGGGGAAGAATGGAAATGGTTAAATATTCGGCAAGTGTTCTTGCTGAATATTTAAAAAGCCCTTTATAACAGGGTGGTGTCACAAATCAACATGGGTTTCACTGAAAAAAGTCATTGAATTTATTTGTGTAGCACGTTCCAGTCGCAGCCAATAAAGTTAAAGTTTCTATTTTTTTTAGGAAATGCATATCCAATGAGACACGTTTGCAGCCCGATTAAGGGATAAATTTGGAAAAAAAATCATCCATGAAGATGCCACCATGAATATTCCAGGTTTGAAAAGAGCTACGACATTTGTTAATAAAAGACACACGGTGAATTATTAATAATCAGGTTTAACAGGTTCCTTAATCAGTAATGAACTGATCACCCTAACGACAAAGGTGAACTGAAACCTTTGGTGGGACAAACTGGCATTATTGTGGGGATGTTTACTGGGACAAACGTCCCAGTGACACTCCTGGGAAAGATGATGTGTGAAACCTTCAACCCCCCCGCCACTGAAATCAAACCCATGTCGAGGGGGAGGAGCGCGTGGAGACGACGCGGGCGCCGGGATGGGACGGGCTGGACAGGCGGGGGGTGGAGGGGGGAGGGTCTCGGTGGTGGGAGAGTTCGAGGCGGAGCGCCCTTAGCTGTCCGTGTGCAGCGTCTGGTGGAGGTGCAGGTACAGCTGCTTCTTCGTCAGCAGCTGCAGCTTCTTCCTCCTGAAGTCCGTCGGCTTCTTGTACCTGCGGTTTGGGGGGGGGCAAGCGTGAGACGAGGAGGGGGGTAAAGAGCAGAGAGAAGATGGGTCCACTCACAGCTCGACCACGATGGGCCCGGGCTTGATCTCGTCCATCTCCATGAAGGCGAAACATTTTGTGCTGGTGAACTTCTTCTTGGGTTTGTAGTGCTTGAATTCAAAGAAGATAGCTGCTCCTGGAAGAACACACACCAGTTATCCTCAGGATCTATCGTATTCGCTGGTTCGGGGCCTGGGCTACCACCTTTAGGTAGTTTCTCCACGTGTCTCTGGATCTCCACGTCCACGCTGAAGTGAATGTAGGTGTCTTCCTTCATGGTGGCCACGGGGGTGTCCTGCACCGGGTTTATGTCCACGCCGTTCACATCTGCACGAGGGGGGACAAGTCGGAGGCCTCAGCGGCGGCCCACCAGTCGCCTTTGCGGATGGCGAATGTTACCTTTGACGCTCACGGTCATGTAAGGGTCGATGCACTGCCCCGCGTCCTTCAGCCCGATTTTTTCTATCTTTATCGTCAGCAACGACATCCCGGGCTCTGAGGGTAGCCGTGGCAACAAGGTGCCTGAGGAGGACAGAGGTTACCGATATGAACCGCTGTCATGGCAACGCCGCACGCAGGTGTTTCCTCTAGTTTGTCGTCTACAGCTGCCATTAGAGGAAGGAGAAGACGCACACACACGCACGTGTAAACATTAACTAAATATTAACAGTGACGCGAGCGAGGGAGCTTCAACGTGAACGAGCGTCCGTCAACGGTCCAAAGATCGCGAGCCTCGATCGTTTCCGCCTCCGGTCTGTGGACCGGAGCCAACGGATTGGGCTTTGGGGGGGGGGGCACGTACCTCGGGAAGCTGCGACAGGAACAGAGAGAGAAGGCCGTGCACATCACCGACAAGAGGGGGGGGGGGAGGAAGACAAGAACATGCACATCAGACACCCTCGAGCGGCGACCGCGCTCGGCTGACCGGGGGCCGGCGTGCAGTACCGGGGGGAGCGCGAGGGGAGGACCTCCGTGGAGCCCGCTGCTCCTGCGCCGTCTTCCTCATCCTCCTCCAACTCCAGGTTCTCCTCTTCGCCAGGGGCGAGGATTCTCCTGGCGGGTGGACGTTTAAAAATAAATAAATAAAAAGCGTGGTTGTGTGAATCAAGGTAGCCTCATCGATCGTGTAGGGGGTTTACCTTAATGGAACCGGCTGAACATCAAACGGGAATTCTTTGTTGTAGGTCTGTATGTTCTGAATTACTGTTGGAGAAGAGTCCCACGTCATTCCAAACGGAAGAACAAGCAGGTTAAATCTGTATGCGCGCACTCACTCGTTTCCAGCTTCTTCAGTTCTTCTAACTTGAATTCTTCCTTTGACTGTGTGCACTGCACAAAGTGGAGAGGGTGTTCATCAAGACAGAGCATCAAACATTCAGGCTTATCCTCCAAAATTGCCTTTGGAAGTTTACTTTTACATGCCTATGCAAGAGTGTATATTGTCAGAGTAATACTGTATATAGTCATGTACTGCTTGGTTTAATCAATACACAAAGGAATAAACTAAAACAAATAAAAAAGACACACCTGCAAACTGGCACTTCTCATTTCCAGGCATGTCGCAATCTTTCCTAAGGTTTTCTACAAAAAAGAAAAAAAACCCCAAACATGATAGAAAATGCCAAACTGATGAGTGCAAAGGTTGGAACAGAATTAATAAGTACCTTCTGATCCTCTGTGAAGTCTGAGGAAGTGGCTGACTGCACCTTCTGCAGATGTCGTGCGAGACTAGGAAAAAACACCAAGCGCGTTAAAACGGGGGGAAACGACGCCCCCTGGCGGCGAAATAACGGAAGTGTCTATAATTAGAGTTTGGGGAGGGTTTCCCCATGATTAACAGCTCTTTTTTATGATAAAGCACATAGATATTCCTTTTATAGCTGACTTCACGCGATAAAAGCACATGTCAAGACACTGTCGTGAGAAAGCAGGAAACATTCCGGGCTGGACAGATGCAAACCCACCCTGAACAATGCGAGGGTGTGGCTGGAGATTTCTCAATCCTCTCAGGAATCATGCTCCATGATCCACAATGAAACACGCGGCATGACGACTTTCCAAGGACCAGAGCGGGGCTCGAAACTACCGGCCGGTGGATGCAATGCGCACACACGCAGGCACGCAGGCAGGCAGGCAGGCGACCCTCTGCAGCCGCGGCCACAGCGCGTCACGGATGGGCAGGGTTTGTTTACTGTCGGGGCTGGCATATCAGCGGCCGAGTGTCATATTCACTGCTGCAATCACGGACAGATGCGCAAAGAGGAGGGAAAAGACGAGGGAGGGGGGTTTAAAAAATAAAAAAATTAAAAAATAAATAAAAAGAAGCTCGCCCCGGGGGTGCCGGGGTGGAGGGAACCCTGCGGGTCCGACGCGCATGCACAACGTGTTGAATGCAACTTACATTTGGTACTCGTCTATCGCCTCCACTAATTGTCCCCACGAGTCAAAGTCGGTGGCTTTCTTGAAACTGGCGTGCCACTTCTGCACGGTCTTGTTGACATCGGACATGTTGGCAGGGCGGCGACTCCCGGCGGGGCTCTCAGGGCAGCATAGCCGGGCAGGACGTTCATCTGCGGGGGCGGCTGGGTGGAGCGCGCTCCGGCGGCGGCGGCGGCGGCTGCGGCGGCTGGGTCGGCCGACGCGGCTCTTCTGTGATCCGAAGGCGCACGGTGACACCCCGACCAAGCCCTTTCTGCCTGCTCACCCTAATTTCGCATCCGCGACAGAGAGGAAGTCCCGCCTGGAGTCCGGGGAGCGCGCGTTTTGGTGCGCGGTGCCGCACGACCGGAGCCCGCAAAGCAGGTTGCCTGATTACCTGTGTTCGTTTTCAGTGCATTTGGCCCATCGTGTTGCATTCACTTTTATAAGTATTATAAATAAAAAATACAATCACAAATAAAGCCTCTGACTGATGTGCTGTTGCATTTGAATCCAGGACAGAGAACCCCTTTTTTGTTGCGCATATCCATAATTTCCATGTCTGCGTTGTCATGGTGTTATTTCAATAATAAACAAGACACACACACAAAAACATTTTATAAAGGGATGTGATGGTTTAATTTTCTAATTTTTAATAGTCGGTGCTTTTAATTTGAAGGCCCCTCGGTTTCCCGTTCCGCTCCTTCCGTTTCCAGGGTGACGCCATGGCAAGTTGCAGACGACGGCCGGAGCCGCGGCTGTAAATAAGCCTCAAACAAGATGGAAAGCGGGGCCGCCGACTGCCCTGTGGCCGAGGAGGACGACGACCCCGGGTCGGAGGTGTCGTGTTTGATGAGGGTCGGCAGGAACTCCGACTGGCTGCGCTTTTACGACGACTCAGAGGTGCGGTGCGCTAAGGCTAAGGCTAGCCCTCAAAGTTGATGGAAGTCTCCGTGGAGATGCTCTAAATCATCTCATTTACACCGAGGGATGAGCGGGGTTAAATTAGATTAAATGAAAGGGGGGTGGGGGGTGTAGAGAGGGTTCTCAGGGTGTTGCTTGTCCGTGTGTCCAGGTGAGCGTCGGCCGGGGGCTGGACGTCACCTACCGGCTCCTGTCTCCTGGATGTCCCCTGATGATCTCCAGGCTCCACTGCACCTTCAGACAAGGAGAGGACGGCCAGTGGAGCGTCACTGACAAGAAGGTAGGCACGCTGAGGATGAGCTCAGTGAAGATCTCTGACAACCTCCATCAACACGGCCACCCCCCCCTTCTCCAAAAAAAAGGATCAGATAAAGATGTTACAGTCACGTAATTATTATTCTTGGTTTGTTCCACATCTGTCCGTCTTGTAATTATTCAGTGACTTTTAAAAATCCTGCAAAACAAATCAGGATCTGCAGCAATTTCCCTTTTTTTGGTAGATTTAGATTTAAAAACTCTCAAATAGTCCCTGTCGTTTAAGGATTTTAACAGGATCTGCTTGAAAAGGAATCTTACGTCGTTTATTTCGTTAGAGTCTTAATGGTGTTTGGGTGAACGGAAACCGGATACCCGCCGAAGAAGCCCATCCACTGAAGCTTGGAGACTCCATCCAACTGGGGGTTCCTGTCATCGGCACCGAAGTGGAGTTTGACTACGTTCTTGTAAAACGCCCTCTCAAAGACATTCGACACTTCCTGGCAAAGGGACAGAAAGAGGCCTCCGAGGTAGTCCTCCTTCCAAAGAAAACGAAGAGAAAGATGATCGTGGAAGAAGTGGAGCCATCCACCTCTAAGCCCAAGCTTTACCGGTGCTCCTCTGCGGACAAGTCCTTTGCAAAAACGTGCCCTTTAACACCAGTCAAGCACAAACAAAAGCTCAGTCACAGCCCAACCGAAGAAAGTGGAGCCAGCAGAGGAGCCCAGGAAGTAGACCAGCCTTCTGAAAGCCTGTGTGACACAGACAACTTACAGATGTAAGAGCGTTTGTCGTGACCCCGCGGCCTTTTGTTCCAGATGTAGCGGTCTGTAAGTTGAAGGAATCCGTGCGCGCAGGTACAGCCAGAACATCCTGGTGCTGAGGCAGCAGGTGGACAGTACCCAGAAGCAGGTGGCGTCGCTGCGCGGGGAGCCCCAGAAGACCGACCCGCTGAGAGAGGAGCAGGTCAAGGAGCTGCAGGCCCAGCTGGAGACCCTCAGATCCAAGATGCACCAAATGGAGGCGCTGGAGAGGTCCTTCAGCGAAACCCAACTGCAGCTGGAGGTGGGAGATTGTCACAAAAATACACTTTTGGTGATTTGGTGTCACTTCGCCTAACGTGGGTGCAAATTTTAGGCGCAGAAAGCGCAGAAAGAAGAGGAGCTGATGAAGAAAAAGCTACAAGATGCCTTACGTGAGGTGTGTGTCATAAAAAATTCATTCCTTCTTCCAGCACAAACGGGAGCAGCCAAAACACAGACTGTTGCACCAGCTGTGATCTAGAACATCTCTGCTTCCGTTGCACGTCATTTGACATTCAGAAATTTTTTTTTTTCTCTCCCTCTTAGCAAAAGAAGGTAATGGAGGAACTTGCTCTTTCCCGACAAGCCTATGAGGAAATTCTGTCTGCCAAAAATAGAGAACTGGAAGTCACAAAGGTACACCTGTGCTTGAATAACGCAGCATCTTTGCACGGGTTGGCACTACTCCAGCTCCGCTTCTTCACTCATCGTTACATGTTTTCGCGATATTTTCAGGAGGAAAAAGAGAAGGCGCATGCCCAAAAGGAAGAGGTGGTGACACAAGTGACTGAAGTTCTGGAGAACGAGCTCCAGTGCATCATTTGCTCCGAGCTCTTCATCGAGGCAAGACTGCAAGCCCCGGTTTTACATGTGACTGGGTACCAGTGGTAGAGGGGAGCAGGCAACCAAAGCGTCTCTTCTCTGTCCGTGCAGGCAGTCATCTTGAACTGCGCTCACAGCTTCTGCTGTTACTGCATCAAGGAGTGGCGAAAAAAGAAAAACGAGTGCCCCATCTGCCGACAGGCCATCGTTTCGCAGACGCGCTGCCTGGCCCTGGACAACTGCATCAACAGCATGGTGGAGAACCTGAGCCTGGACCTGAAGGCGAGGCGGCAGACACTCATCGCTGAAAGGAAAGGTGAGAGGTGCGTCAAGTAAATCCAATTCTTTTAAACTCAGGCGATAGTCGAGAACGGCTTTAATAGTCAGACGTCAGTGGGATTATGCGCCCCGCTTTACTTAAAGATGTTCACGCTTAAATCTGTCTGACGACCAGACCAGAGGCTGCTTTCTGCTTTCTGCCGAGACTAATGGATTAACGTTCTTAAACAGTGTTAATAGAGCTCATTGAGCAGGTTGGCCACAAGGGGGCAGCACAGCGTCTCTAAATGATGTCTTCTTTCTGTTCCTTTTTTGTGAAATGCTTTAAAAAAAAATGGTATTTTATTCAGCAACGCTGCTAAATGAAACAGTGTGACACGTTGAGGTACTAAGTATTAACATTTGAAGCTAAATAAGACGGAAGTCGTGTTCAGGGTTAGAGGTTAGGGGTTAAAAGGTCCTGCTCGCGTCACAGAACTTGATGCTGCCGAGGTGATGGTGATCGATGACCACGAAGACGAGGACACGCTCGACAGCAGCTGGAGCAGCGACAGTGATGACAGCTTGGTGTCCATAGACAGCAGCCTCAGCTCTGTGGTCTCGGTGGAAACGGACAGCAGCGTCCAGCTGGACTCCGGTTCATCCGTGTACGATTGTTCTTCTGATAGCTTTGATGAGTCGGAGGATTAGTCTGGGGCAGGAGAAGGAGGTGGACTTTTAGGGCTCCGTAGGAGAGCATGGCAAATCATCAACGGTCTCCACAATGGAGTTTCTGTGTATTTTTTTGGGAGGAAAATGATTCTGTCTTTATCAGTAAACACAATTAAGTGTCTTGTTCTGCTTAACATTTGATCCTGCCTTTGTGATACAGAAACCTGCCCATTTTAAAAGCATTGTCACGGGAATGTGAGGTTTTCTTTTCCAGATGAAACTCCCAAGTGCCAGTTAAAGATGGTCCATTGTTTTGTTTTTGTTTTTTATTTAATTTTATTTGGTGCTCCTCTTGAGTGAGCACTAACATGCCATGTACTTGAAGTCCAGTGTTTGGATTGGATGTACAATTCCATTAGACACTCTTCTGACACGCTGTGACACAGGATTTGAGGTTTTGAGGTCTTTTATCCTCTAAATAATGTGACTATTTGAAGCCCGTTTGTCTGTGTTCTGTTAAAACAAAAGCTGCTTGTGTTTACTCAAAAATAAATATTTTCTGATAGAAAACCGCCGTCATGCTCTGTTACACGTACTTCTTTTTGATTCCTCGTACCTTAAGAAGGAATATTAGACTGGGATTCGTTTTGCACTGACTCTCAGCATTCTTCCTCCAGCCTGCATTGGAGCTGCAGCCGAGGGAGGGGGAGGGGGAGGGTCACCTCCTGGATGGATAACGTCACGCCAGTCCATTAAAACCAGAGTACTGGGGAAGCGTGTGTCTGTCAGGCCGTATTACATGAGGAGGACAGAGATGGAGCCCTCGGGGATACAGTTTGGGCCTCTCATCCTGTCATCCAGGCCTCCACAACACATTTGGAGCAACCTCACACATCCAGACTTGCCTGGATGGACGAGCCAACCCCGTACCTGGCTTCACCCACGTGGAGGCACGTACTGCATAATAGATGACTGTTGCATTACAGAGAGCCGGGGATGAGGGAACGTCATCTGACATGCTTTCCTTCGGTACTCTGCAGCTGCTTCCTGTAGTCTGTTTGTGAAGAAAAAAAAAAACTGAGAAAAGATGGAGTCATTCCAGTATTTGCTCATCCAGAATACTTGTGCTCGATATCCGTGGTCCATATGCCACTCTTTGTTGAATCCAAATGTCCCTCGCAGCGTGATCGGGCCAGACATTTCAGCAGCTCCAGCACTGTTTCCTGCAACACTGATGTAAACACGGACCATAAAATAGCACTTAGCATCATGTCTATATTTTATTATTCGTATGAGACAGAGAGGGGGGGGGGGGCATAGGCCCATAGGAATAAACTGGAATCTGCTTATTGATTAAAGCTCAAAGGAGATCCATTTTACTGGTATTAATTGCAACCCCAGTAAGCCACCGAATATCAAAAATATGACGAAATACGAGGTAAGATATTGACAACTAAAGACACGGATCTGAATTCCTGTGAGTATTCAACCAATGGATGGGGGCGGGGCTTAAACGGCGGCTGACTGGACCCGGACGATGCGTTCACGACTGCAGGAACTTTTGCCAATCGCTGTTCGCTGCACAGTAGCCATTCACTTTTAAACACAGCGTCTTCCTCGGCTGTGATGCAGCCCGCGGACATGCTGTCCCTGCAGGTATGTCGGCCATCCGCCGCTCTAGAGGCCTGAGGAAGTTCAGGACGGGCAAAAGTCTGCGGTGGTTTCCTGTTACCAAGGAGACCAAACAGGCGCAACCGAGGGTCAACGCCTGAGGACTTTAAGTCATGCAACTTTGAACATCCGTGCAGCAGAACAGTGAGATTGCGTGTTTTTAAATAAAGTTGTTGTTCGCTGACGCCTACAGAAACACGATATGTTCATCATTTTGGTCTGATTTGTTGCATAATCATACTCATGTTGACCTTTCTGCTTCCTAGGACGACGATTCCAGCGTAACTGCTGCATGTCACCCACCTGGTAACACTGACCCATCTGAATTCTTAAAAGACGAACAAAACAAAAAGATGAGGCGACGGATTTTTGCTGAGGACCCAAATTGGTCCCTGGAAACAGTTCCTCGTTTAACAATCATGTGCCTCGAAAGTCTTGCAACACATTTCCAGGGTTGGCCTTTTTTGTGTTCTACCTCGACCAGTACTCAACAATCACTTTTTTGGAAGCAGCGTGAAATCTATTAAACACAGGCGCTTGAACTGTTCTTCTGTTGCAGAAAATCCCGTTTACGACGCTCTGCCGACGGCCTACAGGGAATTTATGCACAAGAGATTGTCCACGTCTCTGCCTCTGCACACCACGGCGAATCTGATCGACGACGGGCCCTACTGGAGGAGATGCTGCACGCGCCGTTGGGCCTTCTGCGACGTCTCCTCTTACGGCCACAGCTGGAAGCGAATGTTCTTCGAGCGGCACATGGCGCACATCGTCGAGCTTTTCGTCCCCGGCGCCACCGACCAGGCGGCCGTCCTGGACGCGGTGCCCCTTTGCGCCGACTACGTCGAGAGGCTGAGCGTCTCCCAGCTCCTGCCGCCCGTCACCAGTCCCCGGCAGGGAGCGGACGAGGCGGAGGGGGGCGGGGAAGACAAGCAGGAGGAGGAGGAGGAGTCCTGCTTAGAGTTGGGGAGCGAGGCGGAGGAGGACGGGCCCCGCCTCGACCACTTCGATTTCACCGTCTTGCTTCCCAGGCTGCGCCGCCTGGAAGAGCTCCACTTGGTGTACCAGGTGAAAAACTGCGGCATGAACTTCGAGTGGAGCTTGTTCGGCATGACCGCCGGAGACTGCGAGTCCCTCGGCAGGGCCCTGGAGTCCTGCGGGACGTTGAAGGTGAATGTCTGTCCGTCCGTCCAACATCTGGGCTTTCCTCCTGCCAGCGACCCACATCTCCACAGCCCCGAAAATCAGAAAAGCTGCCCGTTTCTGGCGCGTCCAAGTGTTGGAATCAGTCTGTATTTACATAAATGAAGACAGCAGCGCCCCTGGCTGCAACCTAAATAAGTCACTTTTGTACATTTACATTTTTGTCCTATCAGTTCGCCCGCTACCAGACCACCAGAGCCTTTCTCCTCCATGTCTGGTGCTTCTCACGATGGTGTGCGCCCCGTCTCTCCAGGTTCTGCGTGTCTGTCAGAGCCAGATCGACGACAGCAAGTGCTGCAAGCTGGTGAGGCACCTGTTGGACCACCCGTCCCTGAGGGAGCTGGACCTGTCCTACAACCTGATCGGGGACAAAGGGGCCAAAGCCGTCAGCCAGCTCCTCAGCAGGAGCGGGCTGGAGGCGCTGCAGCTGTGCAACAACGGCATCGGGGACCAGGGCGCCAGGGCCGTGGCCCGGGCCCTGTCGGAGAACCCCGGCCTCCGCTCGCTCAACCTGCGTCTCAACCGCCTGCGAGACAGGGGCGGCGAGGCCCTCGCCGGGGCGCTGCTGAGGAACAGCGGCCTGTGTCGCCTGCACCTGGGAGCCAACGAGCTGACGGGACGCACGGCGGTGGCCCTGGGCAGAGCGCTGCTGCAGAATAACACCCTGAGGAGCCTCAACCTCTCCTGTAACAACCTGGGTGTGGTGAGTTACACCTTTGCTTTCTGGTTTCTCACATCAGGATTCAGAAATTAGAATCCCTTATTCAAATATACTAATGGAAGGGAGAGTTTACTCTTTGGTAATGTGCTTCAGCTGTAATACTGAGACAAAATATTTCCCTCTACAGATGACTTATATACAGTTATATTATATCGCAGTGTTTATAATTACAGTTTACACTCATCACTGCAAATATAAGTGCCAAAATAACCCATAGTATGCAGTAATGCACCAAGAAAGGAAGACTGTGTGTGTCTGTGCAAATATACTTTGTGTTAAAGTAGCAGACAGAATGAGGTACCAGAGTTTTCCATGATTCATAAGCGTGTGTGGAAAACACGCAATAATGGAAAGCTAACTAAGTGCCGTTCCCCCCGAGAGACACTGTACGTCAGGTTCATCTTCTCCTCTTCCTAATTCGCTCTGCTCTAGTTTCTCTGAGTGGAATACACCACAGAGGCTCACAGATGTGTGTGTGTGTGTGTGTGTGTGTGTGTGTGTGTGTGTGTGTGTGTGTGTGTGTGTGTGTGTGTGTGTGTGTGTGTGTGTGTGTGTGTGTGTGTGTGTGTGTCTAGGATGGGGGCAAAGCTCTACAAGAGGCAATGTCTCGCAACACCAGCCTAACCGAGTGCGACGTCCGTCTGACGGAGATCGGACTTGAAAGTGCCTCCTTCATTAGGCAGGTGGTCGGGTCCAACCGGAGCGCGGAGCAGAACAGGAAAGGTTCAGGGGTCAAAAGTAAGCGGCAGTAAAAGCAGAGTCTCCACATCTGACGCAAAACCACTGACACTTCCAACCCAAGTCCTTGGAGCTCTTGAGTGCAGTCAGATTTGGCATAAACCTGCACTTAGACCCAAGAAGAATGTCACAGGTAGCGCAAACGAATTTACGCCCAAGGGGCGTCAGCTCAAAACAAAAACCACAGGGACCAGTTCAACCTTTGGTTCTGACCCAGTTCTGACTTTTCTACAGGTGCGTGCCTCATGTAGGTACCCCCCACACCGTAATTCTGGTTCTGAAAGTTCTAGAACACCAATTACAGTAACTACTGACACATGTCTGTGAGTCATCAGTTTATTGAAAAGCCTGTTTGATACAGAGTTTCAATTTTATGTAACATCAAGGCATCGTTGTGGTACTGTGAGAATGCATCCCTGCTTTTTGGGGGTTTTTCTTTTTTACTAAATACCTACCCGCTAATAGTATATAACAGTAGTAGTTTTTCCTATTCTTGTATAGGATTGTACAAAAAGTGCTGGACTAATGTAATATCGAAATACTGATTTTCTTTCAAATCAGCCATCACTGTTAACATTTGGGTGTGTGTTGTGTTTGTCGATATGTACGCCTGACGAAGTCAGTCATTTTGCAACCCATCTCTCACGTGTGTGAGATCGACATGCCAACATTCATCCAGACCTCTCGCCGCTACCTAAAGGATACCTTTCTTCTACCCTACGGTCTTGAAAATCCACAAAATGATTAGAAAAACATCAGTTTTCGTCAAGGAATCTATACATTGTGCTGGCACCCTGACCAACACGATAAAGGGTTCAGTGCTTTGCTTGACAAAAGCCGGCATTGTAAAACTGATGTCTCGTGAATTCGCCTGCTTAAAATGGATTTCCTTTCTCGCCACCGTCATGTGACCTTGTGCTGGGAAAGGCTTTGTGACTAAGGTGACTAAGGTTTGGTTTTCACTGTGAAGCCACATCAAGAACCTCGTAGTTAATAATAAAACAAAAATGAGATGAAGTGCGAACCTGACAACTGAATTCTTAAGAACAAAACTACTAACGAAACAACTAAAATAAGAGCGGGGTTTTGATCTGTTCCATGGGGATTCATTACCACTTATGCACAGTGCACAACCCCCTGGTACCTTCCAGCTTCACCTTTGACCCCTGTCTTCTCACGTTTCTATGGATCGCTTTGTGTAATTGACATTTATCGTTATAATTATGTTTTTTTTCTCTTGGATAGACGAGAGGACACATATATAATGGTGTTTAAATTAGAATAATCCATGCTCTTGATTGTTATTTTTTTCTTTTTAAGCGCTGCAGAACTTATTTTACTTTGCCATGTGTTAAGTTTTGGAAAGCACTTTTAGCCTGTTTCTTTTTTTTTTCCCACAATTATACTCGCTATGGCGTCCACAAAGGGCCTGCTTCTTCTTTTTTTTTTTTCCCCCTTTAAACTAATTCTGTCATACTATTAAATCTGACATTATCAGTAGTGAATCCAGGCCTCTGACTATTCCCAGCAGCTTCCGTGGGCAGCTCTCAGGCTGTCTCTCGATATACATCAGCAGCAGCGGCAGTCGGCTTTAAAAAAAAAAAAAAAAAAAAACTGCACCAAGGGCTTAATTTCACCATTTTTAACAGAAATATCTCGATGAAATGGATTTTAGTGACGACACCTGCTTGCTCGAGAGAGTTGATTGCTAGGCACTTAAAGAAGGAGGTAGGCTGATTATAAATATTGCCGTTGTGAAATTAAATGAACCGTTTACAGAGCGCACATGGATCTATTGATATGACAGTGAGGTTGATTAGTGTTCATCACAGCATTATACAAAATGTACAGTTTACACCAAATCAAGAGCCTGGAGGCCCATTTCCACCTGGAATAAATTATTCAATGACTGGGTTGTTATTTCTAGCAAGCTGCTGTGGTGACACTCAGCTTCATATTCCTGATATTCATACTTCCGATGTATTCAGAGTTTCATTTTGTGCAACACCTTGTAAAATGACTTGTGGAGTCAGCTTTAAACTGCCCCGTCACATGGGTGGGTTGAACAGAGTCGAAGGTTTGTTGCTCTTTACAAGAAATCGGGGGTTTTCCGCAAACGCTCACATGACTTGAGTCCGACTTCTGCAATATTTATTCATTTAGGCCCCTAGTGGCTCTTCCAGGTGGATGTTGGTCCTCCATTATGGACCCAAGGAGATAATATGACTTTTGGCTTTGGAGAGGGTTGCTGGGGGGGGGGTTCTGTGCTCCACTAAAACCTTATTTTTAAACTCCGCTCTCAGCACCATAAAGTCTTTTCCCCTGACTTACTGATCCGACTTCCTGTTTCTTTCCAGCTACAGCAGGGCTAATTCTTGCTTGTGGTCACCGATAACTCACCTTCTGCAAAAGCAGAAGTCGGGTCCGACCTCCCCACCGACCTCGCTTCCTGTATCGCGATCCAGCCGGTCACAGGGAGGTCTCCACGCAGGATCCGTTCCTGTGAAGGGAGAGGCGGTCGTGGTTGACGCAGCCTTCGTTGCGGTGCACGATGATCACCGGGAAGCACAGGGCGTCCTGGTAGTCCGGGGGGTTCTCGGCGTCGCTGGCGTGCTGATCCGACAGGCAGCGCGTGCTCTCCGAGGGGCACGAGTGCTCGCTCAGGCTGCCGCTGCTCCTCCACAGGCAGCTGCGCCTGGACCCGTGGAGCCGCCCCGCCGAGAAGCGGCCCGCTCCGAAGGGCCCGCGCGGGCTCCCCGCCGTGCAGATGCTGAGGGCGCTGCGGGAGAAGATGGAGGAGCTGCTGATGGCGCGGTGGCAGCGCTCGCAGTTCTGCCTGTAGCCGGCGTAGCCCCCCGAGTACCCGTTGGGGGTCCCGGCCAGCTGGGCCAGGTCCATGAGGACCGCCTCCGAGTAGCTGGGGACCAGCTGCTGATTGGAGCGGATGTGCCACTCCAGCTCCGTGCTGTCCACGGTGTTGACCCGGGGGATGCGGCGGCAGTACGGCCGCTCCTCGGACGGCGTGGCGGGCACGTAGTCGAAGCCGAACAGCTTCTCGATGTGGTGGTGGACGAAGGCGGTGCGGTACTCGGTCAGCACGCGCAGGGGCCAGGACAGGGTGAAGGCAGCCGCCGCCCAGAAGGTGGAGTTTGACGCGTACCACGGGAGGCGGTCGGGGTCGGAAAAGGCAACCATGTACTCCTTAAAGTCCACATTCTTCAGGTGCATCCCCTCGCGGGCCTCCATGTAGTCGTCCAGGCCCTCGTTATCCGTGAAGAAGCGGGCCCGCTGCGTCAGGTAGGAGTTCTCCGACTCCACGTTGGCGAAGCTAAAGCACTTGGTGAACCTCAGCCGGGTGACGGGGAACTCCCCCAGGCCCAGCAGGAGCTTCGAGGCGTCCTTAACCCCGCAGTTGCCGTAGTCGAACTCGGCCTCGGCCACGTGGGTGTTCACCCGCTCGTGGTACACCTGCGTGGTGGTGTAGGCGTCCCCGTTGCGGTAGCGCGTCACCTGCCGCGTCCTCCTCACGTAGTGGTAGCTGATGGCCTTCCACCAGATGCACGGCATGGCGCGCTGCATCCGGCGGATCCGCTCGGCGGCGCCGTCCGCGTCCACCTTGTACTGCAGCTCGCTCCGGGCGTGGCAGTGCCAGCACTCCACCAGGTAGACCACGTAGAGCATGACGAGGAACGCCAGCGGGATGTAGACGTAGCCGTTGGAGCACGGGCTGTCGTGGTACGTCATGGAGGCGCCCTTGTACGCGCCGTCGAAGGAGAGGCGGGTGATGGTGGTCAGCTGACACCAGGCCATGACCCCCACGCAGCTGTACATCAGCAGGGAGAGCAGCAGGCACTTCCAGTGGGTCTCCTGGCACAGGGACTTGGTCAGGGACTGCTTTTGAGGCCGCTGCTACAAAAGAGCGCAGAAGAAGAGTCAACGGAGGCGGCGGGGGGGGGGAACCAGGTGATTTACGCAACAGCTGGAAGAACATCGTTGGGTAATTAAAGCTTGGGAGTGACCCAAATGTGCGCCTGCCGTAAAATTAGACACAGTTCAGGAGTAGCGGTTCACGCTTATGAAATATTGAATATTCTGCCCTCAAAGTGCTTTCCACATCCTTTATGCATGAGCTGGAAGATAATTCGACGTGACCCGGCGTGCCCGGGACAATCAACAGAATCACCGTTACAATGAACGATTAGCGATTCATTCGTCCTGCTGTCGATCGATGGCCACGGAGCGCGCTTAAAAGTGCGATGTGTCAAAAACTGGAGGGGACGAGGGAAGCAGTAGGTGTAAAATGGCCGGCCTCAGCAAACCGAACCCTTAAAGCCACTCCGGTGTGTGACTGGCAGCGCAAATGGGGGGGGGCATCTTTTATCGTCGCAGGACGCCGCCACCCCCTGAGTCTGCACACAAGAGCGTGTCGAGGCTTCTGGGAGCCCAACCACGCACGTACCCAGAAGCACCCCCCCCCCTCCCCGAGGAACCACAATGCTTTCAGAGACAATGATTTAAAAGATCTGTCAAATCGAAAAAAAAAAAAAAAGAAGAAGAAGAAGAAAGAAAAAAACCTTAAAATATTGCACCTGATAAATGTGGAGTTGAATGTATGAGTGAGACGAGTGGGGATGAGCTATCCTCCTCTATCACGTACGTCGATAAAAGCCAAAAGAAGTGACCACAACCACAATACAGCCAGCATCACTGCAGGGATGTATTGAATTTGATATGTCAGCTGTGTGCTGTATGAGTGACAGACAGACGTGAATAATTGATGTCTCTCCTCCATAATTATCCTCCCCACCTTTGTTCGCAGGGCCCTCAAGTCCCCTCTTAATGTAGCTACTCTGCAGGCTATAAGAGACTCACACCGAAAGACCCCTAAAGACAAAGCAGAAGGGTTATTTTCTTGGTATAGGGTACTTGCACACACAAAACTGCAGCTTTTTTTTAAAAACTCTGCATCTTTTAAGTACAGCCTTTTCACGGCTGAAGACCCCCCACCCCCGCCGAGAAAATGAAAGAGGGACTGCTGTGTAAATCACGGTCACGAACGTGCAGACACAGCATCTGCACTTAAACATTTGACTCACGGACTCACAACAGTGTTGCTTCAGATACAGTTCAAGAAATCCACAGAAACTTTAAATCATACAACAGGTGATGGGGTTGGGCGGGGGTAGATTAACGGATTTAGCAGAAAAGGAAAGAAGTAACAATATGTGGGGCAGGAAATTCCCCTGAAATGTTGGGCTTCTGCCTGCATGTTTGCATTTCTCAGTGGTCGAGAAGAAAGCCTATTCAACCTTAACAGCCAATAATAGGCTCCTCAAATGGGACAGAGGACAACACCCATCAATCACTGTTACCTTGTAACGATGAATAAAGGACTTCAGAAGTGAGCAGTTCATGTTGCCGTGCCTTTAGTGCAATGTGCCACATTTGACTTGATGTAACAAGATCAGGTTATATAAAATCCTTCTTGTGTAATAGATATGTAACTTGTCCGATATCACATTTGCAGAGGAAGGGCGTGGGGGGGGGGTGTTAAAAGTCATGCAACAAGGATCACAATAAATAAAAAGAAGCACAAAGAGAACCACAACTGCTCTGCTTTGACTGTGATTTGCCTTCCCTCCGGCCTCGACTGTTGCCCAGGCCCCACAAAGGTGCAGGTCATTTTGCGAGCGCTTCGGCCAAGTAAGACCCAAGTGCATCACGGTCTCGGATACGCGCTCGGACCAGCTGGGTCGGTATTTTAAAATATTATTTGAGGTGTGAAAAAGAAAATCTGGATTTTTCTGCAACAACCCCCCCCTCCCTCCGTTTCAATCGCACCCACCTAAAAAATGTAAACAATCAGAAAGGTCGCAGTTTCAGCCGAAATGAAGAAAACGGTTGGCAGCAACTACAGTGACGACGAGGGGAGGGAAATTAGGCTGCACCCTGAAAACAATGAGTCCTCACCTCCCCACGGGGGTTCTCCGACTCCTCATCGGGGACGGTGATGGGGCTGGTGCTCTCACTGCCAGTTGCAGCCGACGCCGGGGACATGATGACAACAGTGTCCGAACCGGGACATGGGATCGGGTTGTTCCGATTTGGAGTGAGGTATAAACACGCACAAGCCCTCTTTGTGAAATATCCAGGAGAAAAGCAACGCTCAGCGTCGTCCCAGCATCCTCCAGGTGGGCAGGCGTCGCTGGAGGTCGCCTACGTGCACCACCGTGCATGGCGAAAACGCGCAAAACTGGGTCTTTCCGCCTTGCATTGTCTGGAGAGGCTGCGAGGACTGATGCGAGGGATGCATGAGGTGTTATAGGAAATGACAAAGGCGGCAGTCAGCTGCTCTCCCTGTAGGCAGTGTCCATGGCAGCCGGTGACGCTGTGAGGCAGGACAAAGACGACAGGCAGGGGTACATGTGAGCAGCCACCCCATCACAACAGTGTACCCTCAAGAAAGAGGAGGAGAGAGCTGAGATGGGTCCACCCCCACACCTCATGAATTATAGAGCGACCCAGGATGGTGCTATGACTCCTTACCCCATGCGTAAACGCACCAAATCTGTATTTAATCGATGCGTTTCATGAAATCCTCTTAATTGGGCCAATTCATTTTGCTGAGGCTTGAAAACATGCAAACAAACATGCAAACAAAATCACACCCACAAGCAGACTGGTTCGTATAGTGATTACAAACAGGTTCTAGGTGTTATTAGTATGTGTGATTTACGCCCTGAGACGCGTTAATGACATCCAGGAGGCGAACGGTGCAGGTTTTAATGCAAATGTGCAAATACCTCGACCGACATGAGTCTTTGATGTTGACTCACTATACGACACTAATCACAGTCACTGAAACATGAACGACGGTCAGCATTTATCCTAACCACTGACAAACATTGTAAGATGCTCGCACTTTCAGTTACACGTGAAATAAGATATCGTAGAATTGCCGTTGTAGAGATCGCAAGAGATTACAGAATCGGAATGACTTGATACATATATAACGAGGCACGTTTAATTTGCGTACGATCTGAGATTTCAGCACAGTGTAAGTCACTCTCGTGTGAATGTTCAATACGAGAACACACAAAAACTGATTTTAGAAAATAAAATACCCCCCCACGCTGGTTTTCAAGCATTTTATTTTGAAGGAGGGGGGGGGGGGTTTGAAACCGGAAGCTGGCGCTCGGTTCTCTTCACGCGCGCTGGGGAATCCCCCGCGCGACAAAAACAGAGCGCGAGCTCTTCCTCTTTCGGAGCTCAGACGGTCTCGGACATGGAGGCGGTCGGCAGACCCCCCCCGATCGGGCCCCGCTAGACCCGGCTCCGGCCCCGGCCACCGGCCTCTTGGTGTGACAGGTCCGCGCGAGAGAAGGTCGAGGTCGAGCCCCCGGTCCTGCTGCTGCTGCTGGGGGGTGAGGGGGGGGGTGAGCGCTAGGTGGGGGGGGCGCGGGGGGAGTAATGAGACGAGGCGGCTCCGTCCTTTGGGTTCTCCGGGGAGAGGAGCTGCTTTCTTCGGGTGTCGGCGCGCTGCTCGCGGCGGGGAAAGCGCTCGAGTGAAGCCCCGTGAAGCGGTCAGGAGGAGGGGGGGTTCCTGGGGGGGGGGCGCCATGGCGAGCGACAAGGAAGAACGCAGGAATGTCGGGAAGGACTTGTCCCTGGAGGACAACCGCGTCGACTCCGGGATCGACTCGTACCGGTCCATCCTGAAGTCGGAGGAGCCCCGGGAGGCGGCCGACGGGCCCGCCGGGCCCGCGGACCAGTTCTCCAGCGCGGCGGAGGAGCGGCTGGACTCCTCGTACGGGTCCTCGTCCATCACCGTGGAGAGCCTGACGGACATGGTGGGGGGCTGCGCCATCTCCAGGGACGAGCAGCGGCCCCCGGGCTGGGACCTGTCGGAGCAGGAGGAGACCCTCCTCACCACCATCACCGACGACGGAGACACGTAAAGTCCCGCGGTTTCTTTCTTTTTGGGTTTTTTTGTTTTTTTGTTTTTAAATCTCATCCTGCACACGCACGGCCCGACACGCACGCGTCCACAGCTGCAGTCACATCAGGCTTCTCAAGTTTGGACCTTTTCATTGCTTTGACTAACCTTTTGATTTTTCCCCGGTGTATCAGCAAACTGGTCCTAAAGAGGAACCCCCCCCCCCAGCCCCACCTGAGAACAAAAAAACCCACAGATTTATCATTTGGTCTGGTTTATCCAGCTAATATCATGTTTGATGTAGAAAAGAATTAAATTCAACACAGGTTCAGACATTTGGTTAATGGAACCAAAGGGGGGGGGGGTAATTCTGTAGAGTCCAGATGCACGTGTTGATGTGTAGGAAGTCAAGTAGTTTGAACCTATTTTGGGCCCCTTTAGCCGCGAGACCAGTTTTTTAACGGGGATTTCACAGAGGTGTGACATTACAGACGTAGTTAATGAACTTTGCCGCTGTCATGAATGTGCATGGCGTATCTGTGTCAGAAAACAGAAGTGAAACAGATGGGGCCCGGACTTCCCCGTGCTGCAGACAAAGCGCATGCTGTGAGGCAGCGCTGTGCAGGGCTATTCATCACTTATTGATTTGGATGGTAGAGTATGTGCACACGTGTCTCTCGCCGATTCTGGCGATGCCCTATGGATGTTGGCTCTCATTTTTATCTTCCCTGTACCTCAAAGGTGGAAGTTAATTATTGCCTGTTGTGTCTGTGAGTTTCTGAGCGTGTCAACTCTTGAGATGGGTCTCATATCTGACTCTGGGAGGCGGAAAAAAAACCCGCCAACGAACCTTTCTAATACGAGCGAGCCACATCTTTTTTGGCACGGACCTCAGTGTTTGACCTAGTCTCTTTTTAATTCACATGGTTTAACCATCAAAACACAACCATAGATATGTGGATGGGGGGGGGGCTTGTTTTAAAGACCACATTTTTCTAATCTGAATGAAAGAGTCCCACTGGCGTTATGTTTGAGCCATTTAACGTCTCACTAAGACCAAGAAGTCCGTGTTTAAGGTAAGCCACAGGGCAACGTTGTCCATCTGCAGGCTTTTCAGTTCAGTTGGTGGTTTTGGTATCACCCACGCATTCTGCTGGCGCTTTTACTTTATCTATCATCACAACCAAAAGCCTTTATGTAGTCCAGCTCTGCAGGGAGCATTAACCTGACACATCCGTTTACATTTGTGTGACATTGCAAAAGCTCCGTCTCCCTTCTAACGTGTCTGTAGAATTCCACAACGACGTCACCGGTATCCTTTAGCGTGATTAAAGGCTTACGTGAGACTCGGGAGACGTCCCGCTAAAAGTGAAAATGTGTCGGGATAGGTCACGTGTGCCAGCAGGAGAATGTAGAGTGGAAGTGTAATGAATGTGAATGACTTGTCCCCGGCTTGGTGGCAGCAGATGGCTGCAACTGCCCGTGGGAGCGTTTGATCCCACGCTGTCTGTCTCTGCAGGGATGGGTGATCTACTCTGAGACAAAGGCGTAGTGTTGACCTTTTAGGTGTCTGTATCGGCGCGCCCTGTTAGATCAGGTCTGCATGAACTTAACCCCAACTCCACTTTGTTTGCATCGTTCCATTTCCTGCTCTTTGTGCACATCCCGCTGCCACCACGCGTCAGTCACGGTCTGAGGTTTGTGTTTTTGTTGTTCTGTTTTCGGAGGAGTTCCGATTAGAGCCCCGGAGAGAGAGAGAGAGAGAGAGAGACGCCTCTCACAGCTCTTGTCATCTGCTGCACCGTCTTCACTGGAACAGTGCAATCTATTGCTCAATATCTCAACCGCTAGATCTGCTTTCCACCTACATTGTACTTTAAAAACTTTGAGATATCCTGTTAAGATGAGAACCAACGAATTATGAAACAATCTGGACTTTTTTCTCTATTACTCAACAACGATGTTTTTGTGTGTGTGTGTGTGTGTGTGTGTGTGTGTGGGGGGGGGTGTTGATTGCTCAATTTACGATCATGCACAGCTGCAAGTATTTGCAGACATTAATGCTGAAGGTGTTTGTCTTCCTTCTTCCACATCTGTAGAATCCTGCATTTAGCAATCATCCACGAAGAAGAGCTATTTGCCCAACAGTTGATACATCTGTTTCCAAAAGCTGTCCTGGACATCCAAAACAACCTGTACCAGGTGAGCCAGACATATCTCCGCCTCACAGGCTTCCTACCAGTTGGTATCTCTTTTTTACTTCTAGAGAAATGCTGTTCCTCTTTATTTGCAAACCGTGAGAGACGTCACTGTGGGTGGCTCCAGTTACAGCTCTTTAGGGGCTTTGAATGGAAAATCCCCTCCTCTAACTCCTGTAGAAATAGAATCACAGGGAGTGCATCCTTGTATGGATGTGGGTGGAGGAGTTATTTCAGCCTTTCAATGTGTCAGACCATTTCTTTTGTGCAAAACCCAAAGTGAAACTGACCAAAGTTGCACCTGTTGAAAGCAAAAATCTAAATATCGGACTCAGCACTTCTGTAATGAGTCAGGACCGACATTTTGTTTCTTAATTTCATGCTGTAGTCATTCTAAGATGTCACCTCTGATTTCATTCATTATCCAGGATTCACACATTTGCGATTAGACTATGAAATGTAAAAAAAAAAAAAGAAGAAGAACTGATGGTGCCTCTTTGTGAACCATCTGCTGTTAGAATCTGTTGCTGAAAATGAGGTGTGTCACCATAAAACAATTCAGTTATTCACACACAGACTAAAGCCTTGGCATACAAGAATTTAGCGTGACCACAGGGCTTGTTTGATTTGGAAAGAGCATAGAAAAAGCTATTTCAACTTTCCTTGTTGAAATAGCTTTTTCTTCTTTCTTTCTTTCTTTCTTTCTTCCTTTCTTTCTTCCTTTCTTTTTCTGAGTTCAGCCAACAGCTTGATGCAACAGGTATCTGTTGGCAGCAGCAGAAAAACAGGTTTAAAAGTGTTATTTTCTCTACAGGTACTTCAAATGTAAAAGCGGGGGCTCGATCAGTCCCACTTACATGCAGCAGTTCTCTTATTCTTGAATAAATGATTGTAACCAAAGGCGGAGGAAGAAGTTTGAACTTTGAAAGTGTTTGATTGTGAGAAAATGTTAAATCCTGTGAGAAAAGTGTATAAAAGTGTGTGGTTAGGGGTTTTACGGCCTTAAAACCTGTAAAATAATTGTAAAAAATAAAGCTGTTTACTTTGCGGATTTCGTCTATCGCGGGTTATTTCCGGAACGTAACCCCCGCGATAAATGAGGGTACACTGTATGTGACAGAATGTTTTAATTTTTTCGCTGGTCTGCAGAGCCCTTTGCACCTGGCTACCTACCTGAACCTGACACACGTGGTGAGGGAGCTGATGGAGAAAGGGGCGAGCCTGGAGCTGCAGGACCGCGACGGGAACACGGCGCTCCACGTGGCCTGTCAGTACGGCCAGATGGAGACGGCCGGTGAGATGACCAGGCTTTTTTCCTCGAGCAAGTTGGTGCCAGTTCTCGAGACCCAGAACTGGAAAGGTGAGCGGAAGGACGCCTGTCGTTTGAAGAGCTTCTGTGATTCTCTGCGATTATTTACCAGCAGGAACAGGCGCTTTATGCGTGGTCCGGGTACCGTGGTCTCCATTTGATTCTCACAGAACTGGTTTTCAGTGACTCTTGACCTCAGACTGACCCCCACTTGCGTCTGTTTGCAGGTCTCACCTGTCTCCACCTGGCTGCCCTCAACAGGCACCATCAGATTATATCTGACCTGGCGAAAAAGGGAGCGAACCTGAACATTCAGGTCAGTTTGGGAAGCCTGACTGGGTCATCTGTTTTTATTCTGTGCACTACTTACACTCGCCTGATCATCTCCGTGGAAGCTAAAGTTGAGTTGCATTGGTGTAATCTTACCTGCAGCCGCTCTTGCTCTGACCCCCCCCAATGAGATATAAACATTAATGATGACTGGTGTACCTCCTTTGACCCTCTAATGGTGCAGCAGTGACATTTCTCCCACTCAGAGCGTGTTTACTGGGCCCGAGCTTGTGTCCCGACTGTAAATCTGCTGCACCTGTGCAATGCTGATAGTGATACTATACGATCTGAGCCCATGGCTGCCTGCAGGAATCATGGAGTCATAATTAGATTTGAGATATGATTAGGCAGGCTCTTTGGACACTCTTAATGTTCTACTGATAGGATAGAACAGGGTTGTGAGTGCAGAAACGAGCTCAGACATTCTTCTTGGTTTAAGTCACCAGCCCAAGATATCAGTCAGCCTCATGCACCGCCATGCCCTCGCCTTGTTTTTCATCTTCATCTTTTTCATCTTCCTCCGGCTTTATTTACTTTAATTTCACCCTTTTTTCAGAGGTAAGATCAATTGAGAACAGCTTATCATTTACAATGACAATCCTGCAAGAAGCCCAGAGACAAAACAAACAACACATTAATCAGGGACACAACCAGACGACCAATAAGAAAGTCTCTCCCTTATTGGTTGTGTAAGGTCAAAAACAACATAATAACTGCTAAAAATGAATTAAAAACACAGGGGAATTGACACCTACAGAAGTCAGCTTCTGCTTAAATGCCTGAAATGATGGAAAGACTCCAGTTCCAGTCACTTAATTCAGCAAAGCTAAAGGAATCTTGACCAAAGACGGGGCAGACTTTACGTAACAAAGTGAATAGACCTCAGGTGGTAATGATTATGGGGAAGGTGCTGGAGAGGTGCTGGTGTTTTCCCTGGTAGATTCTTATAGACAGACGGCAGGCAGACAGGCGCCAATGATGCAATCGCCTGGCGTGGAGGGAGGGCCAGCCTATCCGCTTATAGGGATCACGGTGGTGGGTGGAGGAAGGCGCACCAGAGGCAGAAGGGATGGCGGAATGGTGGGGAACATCCAGTCCATTGAGAGCACTCTTGGAGGCCATTTTCCAGACGCCATCTGGCCTTAACTTTAACCCGCGGGTCATTTAACGTGACTTGAAGGTGCAAAAACGAAGGAAAGAAATTACGGTTAAAGCGATTATTGCAAGCGAACACCTGTAGTGCGCGTGGCGCTCATCCTGCGGAGGATTTCACGCCACCGCTTCCCATCCGCCTCCGTCACAGGAAGGGACAAGCGGGAAAACGGCTCTCCATTTTGCCGTCGAGCTGCGCGACGTCGCCTCGGTGAAGTTGCTGCTCAGTAGGGGAGCCAACGTGGACAGCGCCATGTTCAACGGCTGCACGCCCTTGCATCTCGCGGTGGGGAGGCGGGACGCCACCATTGCCAACATCCTCTGCCAGTCCGGCGCCGACACGATGCTGCGAAACATGGAGGATGAAACGGCACTGGACCTGGCCAATGGCAACGATGACGTAAGCGAGGGCGAGGGTTACGCCTCGAAACTGTTGTTTTTCTAACATGACACCACCTTTGAATTTGAATTAATGGTATTTAAAGGAAGAGCTTCCCGGCCCTTTCCACTTTACCCCAAAGTTATTTGAGCATAACGACTAAAAACACTCAATAATCATCATTTTTAGAAGACAAGGAATTTTCTGCTGTGTTGTAACAAAAAAAAAAGTCTGTAGTAAGATCTGAAATTCTCTTTAATACGCCAGTGTCAAGGTTTTTTGCTGGTCTTTCTTTCAGATTTTGGCTGTATTCCCCTTTGATGACATCCAGATTTCCGGTAGGTCGGTGGTTGGTGTGAACTTTTGACGGACGGAGTCACAGGCCAAGGGACGACCCGACCCGACCCGCTCTGTATTTATCCTCTGTGTAGGCAAAATGTGCTCCGATACCATTTTTAGGCTGCTCTGTCAATGAGAGCAATTGTGCTTGGATGAACACTGATTAAGAGCCGATGGTTTTGAGACAGTGGCCTGCTTTCTTTGCTTCTCACGCGCCTCTGCAGTGGTTGCAAACAAACTTGTATCGTATCCAAAGCCCAGAAGTTCTACCTCTTCGTCACTCGATCTAGTTGAATCCCTTTAAATTGACTTCCAGACTTTAGCAGTGCTGTGATTGTGCGTGTGCAGTGTGACACGTTCTTCTCTGAAAAATATTTCCTTTCGTCTTCGCCGAAGGAAGAATTTTTTTTTTTCTTTTTTTTTTTTATTCTTAGACGTGACGTCAGGAGGCAGGCCTGATGTTCCACTTAGTCAATGTAAAACTAAGACCTACAGTCATAAGAACACCAACTAATCATGCCCTCGCTGTCTGATTGAAAACAGAAGTCACAGAGATGTTTAATATATAAGAACAGATTACAGCTATGGACTTTGGACTTTTTTTGTTGGTTTGCTGCTTGATTTTTTTTTTCCTATTTATCGTTAATCTATAGTAAACCGCAACTGGCCTTTGACATTGCTCTAGCTATTTAAAATGAGCAGCTCATTTATTTTGTATGAAAATAAAAATGTAAAGAAATGCTGTGTTTTGTGGTCTTCTTAAGTAAACAGTTGCTGGGATTGAAACGTAGACTGTTAGTCAACATGTCGGCTGAAATTCAAGTTTGTGAATTAAACCTGAATTATCTGAGAAATGGAAACGGAATGTAACTTGTATTTTTTCCTTGCGAGTGAATGGGGAGGAGCTCAGGGATTCTCTAAAATCAAATGATCGTAAAGCAAACTGTGGGGGAAAAAAACAACTATTGTTTTCAGTTTTTTTGTTGATTGACTTCCCGTAATTGACTTCCTGATCGCTCTACCAAGATAAAGGACGGTGGATTGGAAATTCCTATCAGCTGCATGTGTGTCACGCACAACCAAGTCAGGTTGCACAATAGGAACTTGACACTTGGACCAGGTAATAGAGGCAACGGTTCATCTTTGAACATGTTTTTGCAAAAGATTTATTCATTGGCACAAGCAGAACCTTGTGTGGTTGCAGCTTCTGAACAAAGTATAAAGAAACTAACTGTGGAGAGGGTACCGCACCTTTCAGGTTTTCATCGCGGGTGGTTTTTAACAAGCAACTGTTCAGTTTCATTTCACGACAATTACCTGACGTTTTACACCAGCTTTTATGATGTCAAGCGTTTTTGTTTGTTTTTTTTTTATTTCATAATACAGTTGCGCTAACATGTAAGACAAAGCACCTTTTAATAAAGATGGAATAAAGTTAGAGGTAAGTTAGAGTATGAGTTACTAACGTCTTGCTTATAAAAAGACACTTAGTTTTGGATGATAGTAATGGGAGCATTCCATTTAGGTGTGTCAACTACAAGTCGAGCTTGTCTGCTTGGCATGTAATCAAATAGTAGTGAACAATGAAATGAAAGTCTCACTCCCAAAAGGCTTTTTCATGAATGAAAAAAACAAACAATAATAACAATGGAAAAATCATTTCCATTTAATATCATTTAAATAATTGCCTAAAGACACGATTAGAACGGACAAAACTAATCATGGCGTGCGCACGGAATAAGTATGAAATACTTTTACTCTGATGTCACAGTTCAAGAGATGAAGTGGTCAACAAGCTGAACCAGCAATACGAAGACCAAGACACAGTTTCTCTGCAAGTGAATTACATCATATTGGGGCGGGGGTAAAACATCAAAATCTGGGAGATATATATATATATATAAAAAACTTTATAGAGTTGAGCAAAATATCCTTCATAGAAAGAAAGGGAAAGGAACCATTCCATATTTTAAACCCCCCTTAAATAACAAGAGTGCATCTTAATTATTAAGTATTGTATATAGACAGTTGGTATATAGACAAAATGAAAATACTATATTTCCATTTATTATCCACTCTTTGGATGTGAAAGACTAAGAATCAGATGCAGTCATAAGGCTCTGCTAATTAATGATTAAAAAAAAGGTTTAAGAATTCTAAACTTCGCAGGGATGTGGTATTTCGTGTACATGCGGTTATTGTACCTGCGCTGGAGCCGGTGATGGGTGCTGGTGGGTGCCGGTGATGGGTGCCGGTGGGCGGGGGTAAAGACACCCGTCGTGCGGTTCCTCCTCCGGGCCGCCGGGGGGCAGCGTGGCCGCCTGCTCCCCTCCCCGGCGTGCGCCCATCCTCTCGTCGGTGCTGCTCCTGCTCGGATCGTCGAGGGTGCCTTCGCCCCGGACCTTCACCCCGAGGTGGGCTACACCCCGAGAGGCTCTCCACCGCCGCCGCCGAGACGAGCTCCCGCCGCCGCGGTGGGGGGGGCGGCTGAGCGTGTCGGCCGCTGCGCGACGCCGGGATCGGGTGGAGAGAGCGGGGGCAAGATGACATCTTTTCCACGGAGGTAACGGTACCGACACAGAGCTAGGCTGGGGGGGGGCCCATCCAGCGGGGGGGGGAAGCCCATCCAGCGGGGCTGTTTCTGGACGTATCTGCTGCAGACGGGCCGGTGAAGGTCGCTTTGTGAGAGACGAGCCCGGAGACGAGTGCGTGTGCAGCAGATTGGCGATCGAGATGTTGCTCATTGTGAATTTTATTTATTTATTTATTTGTTTATTTGGTGACGCCTGTAGCATTCGCACATAGCCGGAATTAGCTCCCACTTGTTGTCCATAAATCTGCACCCCCCCCCCATCTAATTCAGAGTTTAGTGCGTGTACGTGCCTTAAACTAAGGCGTTTCCGGGTGTGTGAAAGTAAAGGGAATTGGTCCCGTTCCTGCTCATCGATGCCAAAAGTTGCTCCGCGTGTTTTATTAAAGTTTGTTTCCTCAGATTGATCTGAAAACTTCAGTAGACGTGTTTGCTCAACGTACTCTTCCTGTAGCAGCTGCTTTTATTTCTTTACCAAGGCTTTAGAAGTCGTTTTTTTTATTCTACAATTCCAATATTATGATAATGCAATCGCGTGGGTGTTAATGGGTATTGATCTCTTGTTCATGAATAGGTGGGTGTGAGCTCAGCTTCTGTCACCTGAAGGGGCCTTCATTCGGGGGGCATTTTTGAGTCCTCACCTCTGCTGGGGCAGATTGCTCCCTGACATGAATGGCTTGTTCATGTCAGGGCTGCAGCAGAGTCCTGCACAAAGAGGCTCTGTCTCAATCACATCCACCCCCCCCCCCCCCCTCCCCACGGGAGAGGCCTTGTAGCACCTTAAATATGATCCACACTCAGTGCCACGACTGCAGCGGGACTGCAGTTTAACACGGAAGCGTTCCACCGCTGGCGCTTACCTGTGGCCATTTATCCCATTTGTTAATGAAATACTGGCGGCTTTGAAAAGCTGAATATCTTGGGCTGAATATCTGGTGTTATCTAAATCATTTACAACCAGACATTCTCCTCCACACGGTATCAGGCTTTATTGCATTAAAGTATTGTATACATGGAATGGAAATATAGAATTAGTGTTCTAAAATGACATAGATTTTTACATTCTAATGATAACTGCATTCTATTTAGGTGTGTGAGCGATGAGGCACATTTGGCTAATTAACATGAACCGAGAAACTTCCCCAAAAATCCCATTTGTGTAATGTCGTTATGCCCGAGGCGCTTTGTTCAAGAATCCACCAAAAAAAATATTTATTATTTCTCATCATTTAAAAAAGAAAAAAAAGTAATTTCCATAATGTCAGCCTACCAGAAGATCTGTTTTTCACAGTTGATTTTAATTCACTAGCAAGCTTTTTCCTATTTATTGGCGTTTGAGCCTCGACTACTAACTTGTACTACACTCAAACCATTATTAATGATTACACACAGACCAGTGGGGCATCAATAAGAGTGACTTATTCAAGTAGCCTATTGATTTACTATGATTCCAAAGGCATGATGAGAGAACATAAAATAAGGAAAACTGATGAAACGTTAATATGACTCATTACATTCTGAAGTACATGGTTAAATCATGTTGGTTTACGTCTCTTCCCTCTCTTCCTGTCGTCCTCTAGGTTTTGGCTGGCAGTCGTGCTGCTTGTTTTGCCTTCGAAGGGAGCAGCCGAAGACTTGTCACTGTTGGAGAGCTGGCACGATGTCTGGCTCTTCCGCTTCCTCGTCAACCTGCTGGGATACTCCAGCATCATCATACCGGGCTACCTCCTCATCCGCTACTTTAAGCGCAGCAGCTACTTAGAGACAGGTCCGGTTTAAACGTGTCCCGTATGTTCTCCATGTGGAGCGCCTTGTTTGATTCTTACGGGTTATTGCATGTGTGTGTGTGTGTGTGTGTGTGTGTGTTTGCAGGAAGTGGGATTTGTTATCCTGTCATAAAAGCCTGCGTGTTTGGCAGTGAGGCCAGACCGGGTCTGTTGGACGACGTCCCTGTTTCAGCCAGGAACGAAGGGGACTCAGGATCATCAGTCAAACAGGCCATGAAGCTGATCTTTTGTGCTGCTGGACTTCAGGTGGGGACCCTCCCAGCGTACATTGTCCCTCGCTTCCGCAGGTCTAATCATCTGTAATCCCTTGAACAGCACGCTACATTGGAATTTTGTTGGCGCAACCAAAAAGGGATCGCTTTGCTATGACTTAGAGACGCGCACTGGTCCCAAAAAAAAAACAAGGAGGGATGTGCCGGTTGGGTGTAACCATGTCCACATCCTCCGCCGTCATGGCAACTTCTCCGTTTGTACACCTCCGTGGCGGCTTAGCTCGCCAAATGCCGCGGTTTTCCTCGTATTCGGGCGCTGCGAAAGAGCCCATCGCTTCATCCCGCCGGAGCGGCTCGTCGCCTGTCAGCCAGCGCGCCGCGGCTTAAGTCACACAAAGGGGGGAAAAACAGCTCCGGGGACCTGTGGCGGAAAGGTGACGCCCACAGGACAAATACTGTTCGTTTTGCCTGTGCGTACAAGCGGTGGATCGCGCCACAGGCGGTGGGTGTCAGAGCAGTCCCGCTGTCGTATTCTCAGGTCGGGTCGGGTTTTTGCATCCATCCTGGGAATCTCCAAATATCCACCTGGAACGTGCGTCCCATTGAACCCGTCTATCTTCGGGGTGCAGTATTTTTGGGGGATCGGGAGTTGGACACCACTTCAAATCCAAATACTCCATTTTAAGCAGCGATGTCGGTTCTGAGTGGCTTTTTTTTGTTTGTTTGTTTTCTTAGTTGTCCTACCTGACGTGGGGAGTCCTGCAGGAGAGAGTGATGACGCGCTCGTACGCCACGACTCCGGAATCGGCGGGCGAGAAATTCACGGACTCTCAGTTCCTGGTCTTCATGAACCGAATCCTCGCCCTCACCGTGTCGGGCTTCTGGTGCCTCATGTTCCACCAGCCGCGCCACGGCGCCCCCATGTACAAGTACTCCTTCGCGTCCCTCTCCAACATCCTCAGCAGCTGGTGCCAGTACGAGGCGCTCAAGTACATCAGCTTCCCCACTCAGGTGCTCGCCAAGGCCTCCAAAGTCATCCCCGTGATGCTCATGGGCAAGCTCATCTCCCACAAGAGCTACGAGTACTGGGAGTACTTCACCGCCGTGCTGATCTCCGTGGGCGTCAGCATGTTCCTGCTGTCCAGCCACGCCGGCAAGCACCCGTCCACCGTCACCACCTTCAGCGGGCTGGTCATCCTCGCGGGCTACATCGTCTTCGACAGCTTCACGTCGAACTGGCAGGACAACCTGTTCAAGTACAAGATGTCCTCGGTGCAGATGATGTTCGGGGTCAACATGTTCTCCTGCCTCTTCACCGTGGGCTCCCTGCTGGAGCAGGGCGCCTTCTTCGACTCGCTCGCCTTCATGACCCGCCACACGGAGTTCGCCTTCCACGCCGTCATGCTCTCCGTGTGCTCGGCGTGCGGCCAGCTGTTCATCTTCTACACCATCAACCAGTTCGGCGCGGCGGTCTTCACCATCATCATGACCCTGCGGCAGGCCTTCGCCATCCTGCTGTCCTGCTTCCTCTACGGCCACGCCGTCACGGCGGTGGGCGGCGTGGGCGTGGGCGTGGTCTTCTTAGCACTTTTCCTACGGGTGTACGCGCGCAGTCGCGTGAAGTCGGGCCACCGGCCGGGACAGGCCCGCGTCCAGAAGGTGTAGCGGCGCCCTGCTGTGAACTCAGACCACGTTTTCAGTGGTCCCTTTTGCCTATTTTTGTGTATCGGTCTTTTTTCTTTCTTTTTTTTCTTTTTTTTCCAGCAGTGGTACAGAAAGGGACGCGGCAGGCTTTGCTGCGACACCAAAAGTTCTTCAGGGGTGGTGCTGGGGCTGGGGCGGGGGGGGCTTGTAAGACGAGTGCCTGTAAGATTACACGAGCTCTTATTTTGAAGTTGGTCCGACTGGTTTTTACGGTTTCCTTACGCGAGTGTAAAAGCACTCTGATCACGTGACCCTGAAGAGTCTGGGCTGCGTGGTACGGCCGACCACTGGAACGGTTTGCAGTAAAGAGCGCAGGGTGTGCAGCGGAGGAGGCCGTTTAGGCGTCGCGCCGTCTTAAACGCAGGTTTCTACACGCAGAGGAGCAGCGATCAGTCAGGCGTCACGGCAACGCCTGATTGGTCGACTGTATCGTTCAACCAGAAATGATCGGGCTGGTTTTAAACAATCAATTATACCCCCCCCTCTCTCTCTCTCTCTCTCTCTCTCTCTCTCTCTCTCTCTCTCTCTCTCTCTCTCTCTCTCTCTCTCTCTCTCTCTCTCTCTCTCTCTCTCTCTCTCTCTCTCTCTCTCTCTCTCTCTCTCTCTCTCTCTCTCTCTCTCTCTCTCTCTCTATCTCTCTATCTCTCGAACTGCACATGTTTTGTGCAATCAGAGAAATCTGGAGGTCCTTGCATTTTTTATTGTTGACAACATTTCCTCAAATTTTTGAATGAGTCACCTTCTGGGAAGACAACACGTTGTACCTGTTGAGGTATTATCGGCCGTCACTACAAAGTCCCCTGTACTGACAAACAGAGGCCTTTTAACAAGTCTTAATGTGGAATCAGATTTTTGTAAACCTGTAAACATAGACTCACCATATGGTGCTTATATTACTATTTAATTTATATCGTTTAAGCAGAAGCTACCTTCTGTAGGTGATGGTAACGTACTGTTGGGAGTGTACTACTTAGAAATAATCCGCTATCACTGAGGCACGCGCCGATGTGGGGACATGTTACCTTAGTTCTTTTTTTTTTTTTTTTTGTCTCAGAACAGATTCTACTTTATGTTTAAAATCTCACTGCGTCTCATTGTTTATTTTCAAACCACGAGTCTGTTGCGCGGTTTTGTACAAGGTCTATTCCATGTGTTTACCTCTGGCCGTGAATGTTCGGGAGAGAAGTGAGCGGACGACGAAGACGCTGCTTGGAGTCGTAACGATGTGAATACACTGTTGGCCAAAGGGGGGATTATCATCGTGTTACGCACACAAGGGAAATGCAATGCTACTGTTACCTTGTTTTTATCAATTAATAATAAAACGTGAAATTAATCCAAAATTGGCATTATCTGATTCAGCTCTACTTGCAATCAGGATTTTCTCAACAGACTTTACAGGAACCCAGAGACAACTCGCCCTTAACAGGGAGAAATCTTGTGAAGGACCCTGCTCAGACGAGGGGGGGGGGGCTCTTCTGCTGGGTGAAGGCGAGATAGAGGAGAGGACAGGCACGCAGAGTTGTGCTGACCCAGGCATTTCTGACCTCGTGCTAACTTTCACAAAGAAGGTCTTTAACGGGAAGGGTACAAGCCTCACCTCTTAGTAACACATTCCCCCGTCCCCAACTGCATTGTGTTCTATGTGATTCTGTCAACCTCAGACCGAAGGCCGAGCTTGACTGTAAAGTGCGAGCAAACATTTCCTCCTTCTCCGTTGGCGTTGCTGCCACCGGATGGGGGTGGGGGGATTCCCCACGTGTCTGTAATGCGAAGCTGGCTCGTACCCCAGCAGAAGCAGCACGTCAATGTTGACCTTCCTCGCGCTCCAGTGCACCCGGTGCAGCGTCAATGCAATCAGACGGTCCACAGGGTGAGACTCATCCTGTAAATAAACACACCTGGACTCGGTGTCTGATTAAATACTCCAACACAATGTGGAGTTCATTGGACTACTATTTATATTACAGTGTAAAACACGTTATATCTGTTTGGTTGCACATTATATTCATATTTGGAACATAGTTAAGCTAATATAAAAATCAACTGTATTTTTTTACTCCAACACACACAATTGATAACCTGCAAGTACAGATGTGGATTATTAGAAAATCTGTTTTGCAGATGTCCACCCATTCTCCACATTTCAAATCAGATTACACCCGTAAGTGGATGGTCCGACAAGGCTCTGCTTTCATGTGTAAAAATAGAATTAATTTTTATCACAGCAAAATCATGGGTTTCACACTTGGAGAACACTTTTTGTGTACATGTCATGAAAGATCTATATTTTTTTTGTTGGGTATATTTTTCAGTATGACATCAGTATGACATTTCCCTATCACTATGACTTGAATAATAGTGTGAATGTGAGCTAAAGACAGACGCCCACTGATTTTACTGATGAAATGAGAAAAGGCTGCTGCCCACTCAGTCTAGTACTCATAACTTCCAGGAAAAAACTACGTCTCCGTCCCCCGCAGTATCCTCAGCTGATGATGGGTCACACTTTACAGGAACCTTGAATGCATCGCGCAGCACACGGTCTTTGGTAACAGTGGAATGTTCTTCTGCTTTTTAAGATTCCTGAGATCCTCTCGTGAATTCATGAAACCCTTACAAATTGAAAAGTGCAGCTCACGGTTAAATGCAGTTGGCGTGCTACCAACAGTGCAGATACTACTCGACGTGTAGTTTGTCCCTCGGACCGCTAGGCGGCGACACAACCTCAGGAGCGTGGTGAACTTAAGCCAAGGTCAAATATTACAATCGCTTCAATATCACACCAGAAATTGGTAAAATATTAATCTAGATTCAGTGGACTAAAATAAAGTCTCTCTTGTCCGGTTTCTGAATGAAAGGACGTAGAAAGTTCTTGTTAGCTTTATTTTTCCATGTAGTTCATTCATATTCAAAGTCACAATAAATTAATTACAAAGGTAGTTGTACATTATACAAAGATCTCAGATTAACACTACTAATGCCACAAAACGTTTTTGATCCACGAACGTTGGCACCATTTATGTTGAGCTGCAAACAAACCAGTAGTGTCTTTTCGTAGGTCGGAGTAAATGATTATTATATACGCAACAGGTTTTTGATGTTAGGACAAACAGCTTTACCTCATCTAAACTGTGGCAGGGCTGATATTATCCAAGTGAGTTCCAAAGAATTCCTGGACTTTTTCCCACAGGTCCAGTTGAGCCTGACAGTGGGCTTTTGGTTCCCCACCAAACACCACATTAGTTCCTACTGCAGCATGAAACCCAGAGGGGCAGAAAGGCATGTAAGGGACCTCTAAAAAGTGCCCAGCTTTAGGATATGTGACCACGTCAAAGCCCTCTCTGCCGTGATCTCTCAGCACTGCGGCGGCATACTTTGCAGAGGTCACGCTGTTCCAGTTGTGGTCGTCCTCGGAAGCTGCGAACAGGAACCGGCAGCTGGCACGCTCGATTGGAAATATTGATGCCTTGCTCTCTTCTGAGGAAGGATCTGGTAAGGCATCGCGAATGTCTACAAGCCCAGAATCAGTGAATCTGATATTCTCGGCAGAAGGGGGGAGTGGTGGTATAACAATGTCTTTGTAGTGTAAGGGAAGAACGGTATTTCCGATGCAACCATTAATGCAGACAGTTGCTGTGATCCCAGAGAGGAAAGAAGACATGGCCAAAGCCAAACCGCCACTGTGAGAGATGGATATGAGGCCTATTCCGGGACCTTTAACCTGTATGATTATAAAAAATAAGTCATAATCAATCATTAATAAGTAAATAATACTTAAATACTGTGAAGGAAATGACAAACATGCTACAAACCGGATAATTTATCTCGAGTTTTCAATACAGTTTTTTAATTATGTGTTGAACTCTATCAATTCAATGATGTATATACCCTCAAGAATGAAAAAAAAGCAACCTCTGAATACAATTCCCTGCTTTCAATTTCAATACTCACATCTGGATGGGTCCTCAGATATGTTAGGGCCTCTTCAAAGTACTCCAAGTCCAACATTTTGGGTTTTTTAGGTAAATCCCCATAGCCGTAATATGCCAGTGCCAGAACGACATAACCCCTATTTGCCAAAAGACTCGCTCTGGGCTCACAAAGACGTCCACCAAACGTGTACAGGTCCATTATTCCAGGGAACGGACCCTTTCCTGCAGAAAACAAGTTTACACATTGAGCTCAAGCCTGAGTTTTCATCAGCCTTAAAAGAGAATGTAATAAACCTGGTGGTATGAAGAGGACTCCGCGTATTCTTCCTTCTTGGACAGGGATCCTCTTCATTCCCTCTGTCATATATCGCCTTTCGCTGGTTTCTGACACCAGGACCTCGCCGCTCTCTCCATTCACTGCTTGGATCTCCACCAGTGTTGGACTAAGCACGTTCTTCTTTGTGAACTTATTATGCGGGCTCTCCGGCGCTAGAGACCAAAACAAACCCATGGGTTCCACTCCTGTGTAACTTCCACCCAAAGAGGACGCTCTGCAGACGTCCACGCTGCCGCGTTCATCGGCTCTGTAGACGGCTGACGCCCGGAAGACCATCCCCCTCTCGTCGACGACGTTGGACCTCAGCTCAACTGGCCTGAGAGGAGAAAGACCCTCCACCTTCACCTGCACCAGTTTGTTGAAGAAACTCTGAACGCTGGGGAGGATTTTCAGGCGAATCTGTGCGCCGGCCATGTCTGTCCAGGAACGTCTTCTCCTTTATTTCAGTAGAACCATGTCATCACTGCATATCAAGAACTGGAAAAAAATATACATCACAGGTGATGTTTTGACACTTCATTCATATGTCAAGTCACTTTAGTCAAACCATTTTGTCTGAACTGGCTTGCTCAAATTCTAGCAGCCGCAGGGTAAATAAAGTTGATTGAAATCCTGGAAGTTAACATAATTTCAGTTTATTTTGCGGATATGTGGAGGAAAATGAACTTCATTGTAAGAGTTCTGTTGTGTATCCAACGGTGTGAAAGGTCAAAGAATACCAGCGACATGAGCAACCCTTCCTGTACTTCCCTTTTTTGCTTGCATGGTTTCATATTTAATGCCTTTAATACGATGACAAAATTTGCTAAAAATAAAACTAAATCAAAAAGTTCTTCAACTCTCTTGAGCTAGCTAGTCACCAAAAACATTGGCAGCCTTCAGAATTCTTTCAGAACTGTGCTATTGCCTCGTTAGGTCGCGGTGCTTGGAACAAACATACTATATTATAAACTATTTTGGCAGAAATGGATTATACCAATGAAATAAGAGTTACTTAATCCTCCGTAGACGCTCACCTCAGCCTGCTCCTGAAGGCTAGCTGCTAGCGTCACCGGGCGAGCGCACTGCTTGGAAAAAAGAGGGGGGGGGGTGTCAATATGTTTGATTTATTTTTTGTGCTTTTCTAATCGCACTCAAAGTAGCTGCAGTCGTGTTTTGTTAAAAAAATATGCGCTATAGGATATGTCTACGTTTGATAATAATTTGAAGAGTAATCCTTTGGTTCGGATAATGGGAATAACCGGTTTATCCCCGTGACAGGAAAGGTTATCCGCGATAGTTTCGCCGCTAGATGTCAGCATCACTATAGAAACACACTCGAGGAACTAAAACGCACAAGTAGAGGAATGAGGATGTTTTTGGTTAATAATTGTCAAGGGTTATGGAGTCTGATTACACGCACGCACACCCACGCCGACAATGTAATAGTGTCATTAAATTAAACGTATTTCAAAGTGGGGATTCCATTACATCCATTAACCGTATCGGCATGTGTTTAACATAGTAGACACGCCAAACCAACGCTATATCACATAAAACGTTTAAATATTATTTTTTATAACAATCGAGAACTAGTGTGCTGAGATAATAAAAGGCAGCTTGAAGCTTTGCGTGTTATTCTTTTATTCTTCAGTCCTTTTGTCTCTCCCGACTCTTGCGCAGTCCCTGTGACGTCGAGCGCTCTGATTGGCTGTCGGGATCCACGACCCGCCCCTCCGGCGAGGTCGCTATGGAGACCGCGCAGAGAGCAGGGCAGCTGGTAGAGTTTCCCACAGCGGCGGCTTCCTCTCACCTAAAAGACCTCCGAAGACGACCAAACCTTCTCCTTTTGACTGTTGCCCTGACCCCCACCCACAGCCTGGAATGAACATGGCAATATTCACGACCGCTTAATGCCTCGGACGTGAAGCTGTGAGGAGGTCTCGCCGCCTGGTCGACCGTAAGACTTGTGTTCTTTTTTTTCTTCTCTCTTTTCCGCCAGCTAAGCACCGACAGGCCACCGCAAGAGCCTTCTCCTCGCTCTCTCTCCGCTTCCGCCCTCGATAAGTACACATGTCAGCAGCGACAGACGACAGAAACACCCTCAGCCGGGACATTTATTCGCGTATATCCAGGCTCCGGGTTGTCAACGCGAAGCTCCGACGGCGGCTAACAGCCGACTGTGTTTTCAATTAAGCTACGATGGCCATTACTAAGTGATTTTTCCACCCGTCCGCTAGGTCCCTTTTTTAAAAAATGAACCGGAGAGTCGTCGTCTTGACAAAATGGCTGGATGTTCAGCACATTAACAAAAACATTTAGGAAATAAAAGTCTGAGCTAATCAACAGTTAATAACGCGACGGTGCCAGCGTAACAGGCTCTCAGCGCTATCGACCCAAACCCCGCAGAGACCCGGAGGCCCAGACCAGATGCGAGACAGTTTATTAAAATTGTAATTCTCTTTATTTATGGCTTCGCCTTTGTTTTTGTCCGCGCCGTGCACGCGCCCCCCGTGCGCGCCCTCGCGGCAGCCCAGCCTTTGTTTAAAGAGCAGGACTGGCGCACGTGTTGGCGCGTGTGACACCGGGAAGCCCCCCCCAACCGAGCTGCTGCTGCTCCGACTTTAACCTTAGAAACGTCTCTTACCAGGTCCTAACACCCCCCATTTGGACCCTGAATAACTTTTAAAGAGCCCAGGACGCTGTCACGGTCCCAGTTTGAGCTGTGACAGTGAGGCCCCCCCCCCAACTAAAAAAGAAACCATGCACGCCAGGTTTTCTGTTGACGCCATCAGCTGTCGGGCTGGTTGGTTTCTGGCACATCTGATGTGGTTTGATGCTGTGGAGGAACTTCGTCCTATTTGGCTGGTTATCTATTTTCACACCCCGACTCTGAGAAAACATCTTGTAAGCTGAGATAAGAAGACTGACTAAGAAGACTTGGTCGCTACAGTCATATTCTCAAATTTCTCAACAATGCCCCCATCTTTTTTGTGTTTACTCTCTGCGAGTGTTGCTGCGTATTTTCTTGTCTCGTCTTGAATTTTATACTCTTCTTTCCTTTTTGCCTATGATCTATCATAGACTAGTTTCATGCAGCGATGCGGAGTAACGCTCAAATTTCACAGGCTTAACGCTCCATAATTGTCACAACAATGGTCTTTTTTCATAATTATCTCAGAGCTCTGTCTCTGTATGCTGGGTGACTACCAGCAGTAGCATTGGGGCGTACTGGATGACAGTCTCCTCCTGGCTGTTTCTTTGGCACACTGAGTGCTCTCTGTTCCCGGACACATGCCTGCACTGCTGCTCTCCTTGGCTCTCTTTGCGTTGCAGGAGCCCCAGGCAGCTGAAAAACTGCAGTAGCAGGCGGCTGCCTGTCTTGTTGTCTGAAGAGGGGAGTTTGTCTTTGCGTTCATTTTTCCTCAAAGCGGTGGACTAAAAAGAAGAAGGCTTTTTTTGAAAACTTTAAAACCCTTTAATGTTGCAGTGAATTGGATTGTGTCCCATATAATCTCTAAGCCCAATATTGTTTTTAAATTACTAGGTAGGGTATGTTGGTTTCTTCAGTAAGAAAAAGTGACTGCTTTCTTGTTTCTGATAAGAAAAAAGTTTCCTATGTACTGTGTTAGTACACCTTCCTCATTCCGCATGTTACCAGTCTAATAATAGCTTACTTGTTTTATGTTATTTGTTTCCTATAATAAATCATCCATGAACAGGTCTTGCCAGATATTGAAAGCATAAAAAAATCATAGTCTAACCTTAGGTAGATGGCATTCAGATGTAAACTATTTTGGAATTTGGTTACTGCCAAAATGATTAGTGTATACATGGATATGGTTCAGACACAAATTCTGATTGTGTTCTAAAAGCAATGGTATGTTTTTGTGGGAAAAGAAATATGGTGGTCCTTCTCTTTCAGAAGCTTTTCTATATTCACTGCTTGCCAACAGTGCCCCATGAGATCTTTCTTTACTCTGGCAGAACAGCTTAAATGTCTTAACAAGTGGTTATTTACATCCAGATTAGAAGATTTAGAACCCAGTTCACCAACAAGAACAGCTGAACTCCTGTTTTTTTTTTTTTTGTTCTTTTTGAACACATAATTTAACTATGATGCTTGTTAGAACATGACCTGCCATGTGAGGGCTGAACTGACCAGTATGGTATCTGCTATGGCTTTATAAAACACTGTCTGCACCCATGTTCACTTTATAGCCCTATTAAAAAAATCTCATTACAAATGCAGGCTATAGTAAACTGAGGTTGGTGTCCTTTTGCTGACCACAACCACCTTTGCACTCGCCTGTATACCGTCCTTTATTTTGTGCTGCATCGTCACCATTGTCGTGCTTAGTTTTAGCTTCCTTTTTAATGTTGCAGCTCTGTCAGTAAGAATCCGTTTTCCATTACATCATCTAGTCAGAGCTTGTTGCAGGGCCAAATGTGGGGATCAAGATGGGAGCCGATTCTGGGTTTTCTTTTTTATTATTATTATGATTATTAAAAGGCGAGCTGGAAAATGTTTGTCGGGTGCATTTTAAATAAACATGATGCTCTTAATGAGCTGAAGCATTATAAGTGGAGGTGCATATACAGCATCATGAATTTACTCATCCACAAGGTATTATCAGTAAGCAGCTCTCTCTGCCATGCTCTCTCTTACGCTAGCCTCCAATCTCTGTGTTGCTGTTGGTTACATAATCCTTGCTGGATGTTTGATAGTAATCCGTGTCATTCCCCTCCCCCCCTCTCAATGTGGCATGGACAGGTTAAGCCATAGAAGACTGTTGTTGGCCGCCAGAGGAAAAGATGTGCGATGGAATGGTAGCCATCCAGACGAACGCTCTGCCCTCTTCCTCCTTCCCCTCCCGGTCACTAGCTCACAGCCTGGCTACCTCAGCGCTTCTCCTCTTCGCCCTTCTCCCTCGTGTCGATGCCTCAGGTAAGGCACAGAAGCACACATCCAGACACATTTTTTTTCCTCTCCCTGGCGCTGCTCCCATGTGATGTACCTAAATGGAGCCTTCATCTTTTTAAATTGATGTTCTTTTGCATTTTTCTTGTAGGTCAGTGAGGTGGAGTTATCCTCCTCTACCCTTTTGCTTTGGCACAGAGCAGCAGCTTAGTGCTCAGTCACATGCACTCTGCGGATCCATTCAGTGAATCCGAACAGTCTTTTTCTGCTCCTGAGTAAAACAGAGATGACGTTGTCTGCGGTCACATTGCTATGATGAGGTTTTTATCAGCTGTGTCATTTACTGTACTTTGAGAGCTTCAGCTATCCTAGCCTTCAGACTGGGTTTTGTATTTTGGGCCATGACCATTATATCAAAGTGTGAAGTATTTGGCTATAAAATTCAAGCTTTTGTTGTCGATCGGGGGGATGTTTTGTTTCCACTTGTGTGTCTCTGAAACCTGTTTACTAAAGCCCTGTGGATGGATGTGTGAGAAGTGGCAACAGAACGAATCAAGAATGATGCTCAGAGAGGCGGTGGGGTGTGCTATGGATAAATCTCCCTCTCTCTTATGTAACACATGATTCTTGTTGAGCCAAGAGGGGCTGGTATCACGCTCACGTTTTGCAGTGATCACGCTTACACATTAAATGGAAAGTGTGTTTTCAAATCCCCAAACCATGTGTCTACCATTCCTGTGAGCAGACCTGTGTAAAGCTGTTTATTTACTTTGTTCCATGTGTGATGTTTGCGGATTAGATATACTGCCCAAGTCGTAACAGCAGTTCAATTTTTTTGTTTTTAAATCCCGATGTGAAATATTTTCTTTTCTGGATCATGAATCTTCTGGTCAAGAAAGAAAGAGTTTGTCTCTTTAGAAATCATCTATCTTATAATTGGCCCAATATCAGATGATTAAAAGGGGAAGTTCCTATTTAAAGCTTGGCTGCTCTTGTTCCCAGTTGCCTTCACTGACCTCCCCCTGTCTCCTGCTCATAATTCACATTGATAATCCCCTGACATGTTACAGGGATGAATATTGCTTTGGAAATTTTCATGAATATGAAATTTCATCAGTGCTGACAGGCTTGCGCCATTCTCAAACATATAGCTGTGTGCAGTATGAATAGAAATGCATAGTAAATAAAATATGGTGCATTTGCATGCTGCAGCCATATCGCTAACTTCCAGACTGCTCTATTCCACCAGATGGACTCAAGCACCCTTCTGTTTGTGGGACACAAAGGTTAAAGTGTCACCCTTGAGCATAGGGTTCATTTATATAAACAAATATTTAAAATATATAATTTTTACTCTTGACTTTAATTAAAGGCAGATATGATGGTTAAAAAAGACAAATATATTTGCAGTAGTCTCATTCTGGGTGCATTCATCAAAGAGTATTCTGTTCCCTCAGCGTGCCTCTGGTTTGTTTCAGAGGAAGTAGGCTCAGACAATGAGTCAAGACTGACTGTAAAATTGGGAATTGAGAGTGCCAAACTACTGACATGATCGCAGGTTGTGTTTTCCTCTCGTACACAACATGCCTGGAAGGGAAGCAACACAGAATGTTCTTGTGGACCCACTTAAATAGATAAACGATGCCCCCAGAAAAAAACCCATTGTCTTGTGAAGTTAAATCAAATCAATATAGGAAAATGCCAGCGAGGGGAAGAGGCCATCACCACACAAGTACGCTGTGCTCCGTGCAGCGGTCATGTTTATGTATTTTCATACGTGAGAAGAGGAAACGGGTTTTCCCATGAGCCTGGGAGAAAATTGGGAGTTCTAGGGTAAAGAAAGGAGCCCAGTCAAAGGCAAGTAAAGGCAGCTGTTTGGGAAATGCTTGTCTGTCCTGATGTTTGTTATTTTCACTCTTTTGAGCCAAATTCATTTTCCCTATCTCACCAGAGCCTGTTGTACAGACATATCCCTGGTGTTGGCAGACCTTGCATCAGAGCCGTCCCAAGGACTTTGGGGTGTTTCTTAAAAATTGCTTGATGAAAATAACAGAGTACACTTTTGTGGCTAGTGAATGTCATTGGGATAACCACAGAGGAAGAGGACTGGATGAACCACGCCCTCTTGTCTTTTGAATTTATTTTCTGTGTGCCCCTGTGAATTTGTGAGAGAGGAAAAATATTCACAGGTCTGCATATTGTTTGTTTTTCTCTCATGTAGAAAGATGGGTCGATCTGCCAACTTCCATCGACACAACAACCAAATGAGAAAGACCCTGTACAATTAACTCTAGAATGTAGTCCCCTGAAGTCCTGTTAGTAAGGGGGCTTGCAGAAAGGCTGGGGTAAAGCAATATGTTGGCTACTGGCTGCTTGTTGAAATGTGAGAACAAAGAGGGCTTTCAGGGGGGTGATTGAAGCCACAGGCCAGCCACAGTAAACTGCTTCTCTCCTAGATCACCAGTCTGCAATTAGAACCAGTAACTTTGCATCTGCACACATAAGAGACCTCATTTTTTTTCTGATTTTATCTGCCTTTCTTCCTCTCCTGATTTTTGTCTTATTAGCAGGCACTTGCATGGGAGACTGCGGTCCATTAGAGGCAGTCTGGTCCGATCCATTGGCCTTTCTCTTTCATCACCTGAGTGTTTATCACTTGAACCATCAATCTGAGCTCTCAGCTCTGTGCCATTTAACAGCTTTCTCACCCAATGAAGCCATAAAAGGAACTTTAAATGCATCACCTGGAAAAAAAAAATTGGCTCCATGGAAACTGATACTGCATGGCTGAAAGGTGGTCTGACCATTCTGAAAGGTAGTCTGACCATTCTGTTCCGATTACAGACCCTAGTGAACAGTTTCAGGGTTGTTCCTCTATCATTTCTGATTGTAGTTTCCTGTCAGAGTGACATTTCTGCAGCTGACTCTTTTCTATTCCTCCACTGGTGATATGTTGAAGTGGAGTTAATGAATGACAAAGTAATATGTGGCAGTGACAGACGTGTGCACTCTTGTTTTTTGCACTTGACTTAATCAGCCAAAATGCTGTGCTGTTTTTTTTGTATTTTTTTTTTTTTTTACCTTAATGGGCTGCTCATTGGAATCTGAGAATTATGTTGCAACTACATTTAGGGTGAGCAGAGGAGATGTAGTTTTCCAGTGAAATGTGGTTGTCTGAAACAGCAGGCAGTCATAATGATTTCCAAAGGGCCTCATCTGAGGGACCAGCCTGCTGTGTAGAGAACATCTCTGACTAATGAGCTGCTAAATATATCCCCAAGCCTCTCCTGTCTTCTGTTGCATTAGCTTCATTTCTGTCAGTTGTTTTCAGTGTTATTTTCATTTCTGTATTCATTCATTATTTTCATTTCAGCATTGTATTTCTGTATTTTATCGTTGTTTTTTTTTTTTTTTAAGTATTTTTTCCTTCTGCTTTAGTTTTTTCTGCCGCCTTTCCGTCATTCCTCCTGTCACTGCAGCTCTTTGATTTGTGTTCTCATGCCCACTGAAACGGTGTGGGCTGATACTTCAATAGACAGCTTGTCAACAGCATCGTCCTGCTCAAATAAGTTTATCAGTTTTCACATAAGGCACCAAGCTTCCTACACACATGCTGAATTCACCACATCAACAGATGCGGGCCATGTGCCAGTGGGAGGGAACATCTCAGAGCTCCTGACACTGGCATTGCATGCAGTTTCATATTCATCAGTGATGAAGGGTGAACAATAATGTGTTGATGACTAATTGATGATTTTGACATGGCGAGAAATGGCAAAGCAGTAACTTTGCGTGTAGCATTTTAAGACGTGTGCAACAGTGTTACAGATTTGCCGTAACGCGATCAAGATGTGTTCTCTAAAGTATGATCAAATTAGCCACAGTTAATGGCTTGCCTGAGCATGGTGGCTCACCACCCTGTCCTATCAGTTCCATCCATGTGCTTACTTGCATATGTACGCGTTCTGACATAATGTGTGGCTGCATGCCCATATCTGTAACGCAGTGTATCGGAAGCAACAACCACTCAGAGTTAATGTGGATGTTTTCACAATGATGAACTGTAAAGAAAGAGGAGACACTGAGCAATGTAGCTTTTGCAACTGTAGATGATTTGTGCAATTTAGCAGCTCTCTTCCCCAGTTAATCATATTTATGCATTCATATCTTCCATTAAAGGTGCTTGAGTACACATTAATCATGCCCTGTACAACGTCAGTGCGAGGACTTGGACATGATGTCCAATTGCATTGGATGATAGGTAGTGGTAGGTGGTATTTGTGGTTAGTACTTGCTGCAATTAAACAGTGAAGGGCAGATTTGTGGCAAGGCTAAATGCGAGGGTGAGGGGGCTCTCTAAGTAAAAGTATCAACTCTCATCTAAAATGCTTTTTAAAGTTCTAAGCTGTTTTCTGCCTCAGTGCAGTTTTGTGCATCCTAAGATGCTCCTTAAGCCTCTCTTGTTTTTACTCTGTTGACAGAGCTCCTCTTTTTATTCACTTATTTATTTTGTTCAGACATATGATAGAGTGGGATTATCTAATAAACATGCTTCCTGCATTGGTCTCTGTCATTCTATCTGTCTATTCTATCCGTTGGACTATAATCAGTCAATCAGATGTTGTGTTGAGATGTTGGCTGAGCTCCTCCCTAATGCCCCCTGTTCTCATTGCATCATGTGTAAACAGCTCTGTGGCAAACAACAGCTAATGGTTGAGGGGATTTGTGTAGCCAATGCAAGAGTCCATTTCACTAATTGTTTGGGGATTTATGGCAAATAAGCTATAAATCATATCTGAATTTATGTCCAGTTGTTTGTGGTGGTCTGTTTATGTTGTAAGGATTGTCCACATTAATCTAGCAGCAGCTCTAATATAAAATGTCCAGGTTACAACAATGAGTTAAGACGTGTCAGAGAGTATTTTTGCATAACTGCAGCTATCTAAAAACTGGACCAGTTTTTACACCTTTCTTTCTTTTCTCAGGGCCACTCGGTGGAAGAAGTAAACTTAAAATTAAATACAGTGAAATTGAATTTGCAGTGGAGCATTTAGGTCAAAGTACTTTTGAAATAGTCTTTGCAGTTGCTCTCCTTGCTGTTGGAATTTCCAGAGAGGGCAAATATTCAGAAAGCAAATCAGCTAATCGCATATTTGGTGTGATCCAGGCATGCCTGCTTTATCCCCAACACAACCTGACGAGAATGGACGACTTTCACTTATTGCATATTATTCTGATCATTGGATCAGTTTCATCTTTACTGTGATGAGTTAGAACACTTTATATTGGTGGTGCAGAAATCTGTAGAAGCCTATAGTGTCCATTAAAGCCACTGTACCTTACACTCTTCACTTGTGGATCAATAGTGGCACACTGATAACAAATGGCATATCAGCTCACTCAGCAGAGCACATGTTGGGAGGTTATGCATTTGGTCTCTCAGTCGCTCTTTCACAGTTTAGCTGAGCTTTAAGGTGATGAGGCATTGATGCTCTAGCTAATGTGACAGGTTAAATTTGGAGCAGATTGATGAAATAATGTGATAAAATCCTTCCTGTTCTGTCTTATGACTACTAGTGACATCCTAAAATTGTTTATAGTTGCTATTAAAGGAGCTATATGTAAGAAACGGATATAAGTAATCATAAAATGGCTCTGATATGACACCAGACATTAAAAAGTCATGTTAATTTCAAATACTTATATCGCTGACAATAGCAGTAATATATATGTGGCAGCCCACCAGTAATGTTGATGTCATGTTGCTCCACCCTCCACTAATCATGAAATCATCAACGTTTTAGCACCCGAGTTTAGCACTGAGCTGCAGCTACAAACTTTTGGGATCATGAATGCCTGGCATTACTAAACCTAAAAGGCCTCATTACAATTCCCAAGTACACTATGGTAAAGTAAGAAACCAAACAAGGAGATGGCTGAACTCACAGAAGAATTTGTCACCAAAGTTGCTACTTTTTTTGGACTGGACCTGGAGTGGTAAGATTCAGTGAAGATGGCTAATATAATTCAACTCAACGTAGGCACATAGAACACACAAATATTTCAAATAGTCTCTACAGTCAAATAATGTGCATGTTCAATAATAGTGCACTACTGTGAGTGCAGGTGGGCTCCTTTAAATACACTTGGAGAATTATGTGATTTGATAAATGGAATCAGCTGCAAAGTGGACCTTGACTTGTTGTACTCCACTGCAGGACGAATATCAACATTTTAATATACCAACTCTGATTTTGGGGTGGCGGTTCTCCTCTGATTCTCTCAGACTTTCACCTTCAACAAATGTCTCAGGCTCATATCTCTGCTACAAGCCAGCCTTGCTGAAATATGATCAGCCTGACATGGAATTGACAGTTTTTTTGTAGTGATGGTGTGTGTGTGTGGGTGGGGGGGCACATGCACACATGCACGTGTCTGTAGGAGGGGTTCCACACTCTTTTGTTTTCCAATGAAAGCTGAGAAGATGGAATGTCTGCCTCCCAGCTGTCCTCAGTACAGAGGGTGATAGAGGAGAGAATGGGGAGTTCACCATGTGCAGTTGCTAACATGCTTCCATCTGTTACTGTGGGGCAGAGGGTGCATTTGTTCGTGCATGTTGGAGTTGAAAAGGGGGTCACATAACGGCATCCCCCCTTGCCCTCACTCATTTTGGCCTCTCATACATATTTAATCTTTCAAATGCAAAGTTGCCTGTTGTTCTTTTGTTATGCATGCTGCTTAAATCTGTCACTGTGCCCCATCCCTCAGTGAACCAGGACAATGGGATGTAATGGCAGCACACGTGGCTCACAAACTATCAGCAGGAGAGGAATGGGTGGAGACACAGAGGATGTATCTGTTCAGAGACTTCCTTCAGTCTGGGCGTATGCAGCATATGTGCGTGCTTCTTTGTTTTGCAACTGCAAGTGTCACATCACAAGTGACGCATTTTCTAGCAACTTTCCTGTTTACTGTAGAAATGACAATACAGAAATTGTCGGGAAATTTTGGCCATTCATGAGCAAGATGTGAACAATACAAACCTTCTGTTCATGAAGTCTCATTAAGACTCCAACCTCCACTTGCACTGTGAATAATACTCTGCCTGTATCTGTGGGTGTTTATGTGTTAAAATTTTAAGTCCTCTTCTTCATCCTCCCCCATGTTTCCCTTCATCTTTGTCCCACCATCTTTCCCTAAAGTCTTGGAGTTAGGACAATGGTGCCCTCGGTAAGATGTTGCTTTGAGGGTTCTGCTTAGTTCTGCCTTCTTTTTTTCTTTGTTAGCATTACAGGTCCACCATTTCAGTCCTTGTTCAGTCAAAAGTGTGACCGCAACAGCCACCAAGTATTACAACTGAAATTAATTTCAGTGTCTTTTTTAACTTCAAGTATCAGGTGGTTCGTTAATGAGTCCCACCAGGCAGTGTACCTAGGCTGGAGTAGGAGCATGACTGTGCAAATGTGAATGGAGCCAGGAGCAATGTGTGTGTGCAGGGCAGTCTGTAAAGGAGAGTCAGTATTCATTTTATATGATAATGGAAATTGAACCCAGTATGAACACACTCTCACACACCACCTAAGATGAAACTGTGGCATTTTTTTTTTTGATAACACAACTAAAGCTGGCAAAGTTGCTGTTGTGGGAAAAACTGCTATTACATTATCAAAACCTAGTAATCGATCTGTTTGAAGGATGCATTTCACTAGGCTGTTTATGGAATTACACTACGGTAACGTGAGAATGTTCAGAGTTACACCCCTTGTGTCAGTCAGAAGTTGACAGTGTAACAGCATGACAGTCTCTCACTCACTCACTCACTCACTCACAGGAGAGTGTGAAACTGAAGTATCCCAATTTATGATCCAATATCAGCTTCCCAGATCAGCACACAAAATAACACCATTCCCATGCAAAGTGTTAGAATGAAAGTGAATGTAGAAAATTAATTATTTTATAGAAGTAGATACCGTAACTCATTTACAAATTACAGCATAAAGGTTAAAGTCCAGCGCCCTGTAAAGGCTCTCTTTATTGAGGTTTTATTCTCTAAGAGGTATTCGTTTAACAACACAATCATTGTGGAGAGTGCCTGACATGTAGATTTGATTTTCGTTAATTAAATAAAAACAATCCCATTATAAAACCGCAATATGATCTTCTGAATAAATGTGTGATAACAAAAATCACGACTGCTTTTCCCAACTGAAAAAATTCACGTGTCTCTTCCGATTTTGCCAACCCTACCTCCCCTTTGGCTTTGCTCGACTGTAGTGCACTCTAATAACAACAGATTAAAATAAAAAAAAAAAATCCCATGGATTAGAGGAACATGATGGAAAAACAAAAACACCCTCAAAGCATCATCCTAAAAAAGACTGGAATATATACCAGCTAAGACACAAACAAATTTGCCAGGCTAAAGGGAGCAGCATCATCTTCTTGGTCTGTAGGTTAATCCTGGGAGCGACCCCTATTTGCATAATAGACCATCACACACAGAGCCTCCTAGAAAACCCTCGGTTAATGCTCCATTGTTCTATACCAAACAGCTGGTTCTATTAATGATCTGCTTTTGAGCCCGTAATAGAGGAAAATTAGAACTTTCATTTGCTTGGACAAAGAAGGCTAAACCTTGTTTTCCTCCAGCCACTGATTTATTCAGCATTCAAGAGAACTACCAGCTCTTAGCAGGGGAGTGCCATCAGCGACAGATGGAGAAAGGGAGATATTCACAGCAAGGAAGGCACCTCAGAGCAAGGCAGAGGATTTTAACACCCCCCATCAGCTGAGTCTCCTCCAGTGTAGCTTTAGGATGTCGGGATTAGCGATTTAAGTCCAGTCCTGGTCCAGTCCTACTAAATGAAGTGTTTCTTCAACCTTTGAGTAATTAAGCTCTTTGATCAGCTTACATGTGTATGCCATGAAGATTTAGAATCATTTAATCGTTTTATATGATCATTTAACTTGATTAATGATTGTATGTATATGTGTGTTTATTGGACATTGAAAGTAAATATAAGGATTATATAAAGAAATATATAGTAAATGTACTTAAATCACACATATACACACACATGTTCGTCTCTTTAACTGAGCACTTTTGAAACGGCATTAGACAGATCTCTTTCAGCATTTTTCAAATGCCATGCCCATTTTCCTCTGAAAGCGACCAGAACAGCTTGTGTTTAACGGTGACTCATTCGCTTCCTCATAAGCACAAAACATGGTGTGCTAAAACCCAGGCTGTCACTGTTTCGTGCTCTAACCAGCCTTTCCCCCCTTGTGTTTTCAGTGCCAATATGTACCGTAGGCTGAGAGACAGCACTGTTATATATCATATATGCCATCTGGGGCTCGTGAACCAATATTCATTTTTTCCTTTAACAGAGTCTCTCCGTTTGTGCTAGCCCAGCCCACGCTGTGGTATGCGCTGTGGCTGAATCCTCTTCCCTTTGTTGCAATCCAGAGGTTCTCCCTCTCACACAGAACTGCTGGTCGACCTGTCGGGACATGTCTCTTTAAGGTTGCGCTACCTTCTAATGCTCAAGTTTTCCCTGTGCTTTCTCCATATCTGGTCCTCCCCTTCTGAGGTCGCCTGTTGATCTGACAATCCTTTTCCCATTGGTTTTTAAACCCACAAGCGTCTATAAAATAGTATCCAGGCAGTGCAGAGGGAATTTTGTTTTTGCTTTTTTAAAATCAGTTTTATGCTACATGTCACACCTCCTGTATTTGGTGTAGCACGATTCTTTGGACCTGTGCTCACATGAGATATACTTGGTCTGTTTAGACTAACCACACTCCACTGAACACCCCCAGTTCCAGTCTTTGTTTTCCCAGATTGTTAGTGATTCATCAGGTAACATTTGGTAGTTGCTGTGTTTTTCCACTCCATTGAGCAATATAAAAATTTCCTTTTTCTTTTACAGTATGAATGCGTTCGGCTAGCCATGTTCAATCGCTAGCAGTGCTGTATGTTTTCTACCCAAAACCAAGTATTAAGCCTTTACGTTTTAAATTTAAACCAAGTTTTTTTCTGGTTTGAAAAAAACCCATAATTTCAATGAAATGAACTGCAGGGGAAAAAGTACCTGTGGTCACACCCAAAAGGTGGCGGAGGAAGTTTGAACTTTGAAAGTGTTTAAATTTAGAGAAATGTGAGAAAATGTTAATGCCTGTTAGAAAATTGTATAAAAGTGTGTCGTTGGGGGTTTTTCAACCTTAAAACATGTCAAATAAGTGCAAAAAATAAGGCTGTTTACTTCGCGGATATCGGCTATCGAGGATTATTTCCGGAACGTATCCCCCGCGATAAATGAGAGACCACTGTATACTTAACATGCTGTGAGTTTAAGATTTGAAAGTTTTGAAAAATCTTTCATTTTCCTACTTTTTATACTGTAGCCTTCTCTATAAATAGTTTGAAGTACTTACAGATACTATTCATGGTTGAAGCAGACAATTATATGAATGCATTTTAAAGCCAGGTGATTTGAAAGCCATTAACACTTATCCAGCTGTACTGACCACCATGTGAGGCAGCACAAAGGATCATTGCAGTTGCCATTGGCTACAGGCTATTGTTTCCAACAGTCATGTATAGGTGATGTGTTCCCTGCTGCTTGAGCCTACCAGCCCAGGGACATCAGTTTAGCACCTTCACCACCCCTATTACCATAGTTTTTAACCTCAGAGGGTCGCCAGTGGCCCTGGGGCAGCTTAGCCAACAACTGCACAGGTCACAGTGTCAAATGGCATCCTGAAACATGCAGATAATGTTTCTGCATGTGGAATAAAGATCGCAGATGTGGCAGGCAGAGGTGGATTGATGCTACTTCAAAAGATCAGCTGCTTTCAGAATTATTTTCATTAACAGCAATGTGCATGTGTGAAACTGCCAGATTAATGATAAAAATCAAACATTCTCACATATTTGAGCATTTGCATTTCATCTTGTGCTGCCAGCTTACAGCAACATGACTCCCTAGAGATTAGTGGCATGGCCTGCGAGTAGTTCTCTCTTGATTTTCTCACACACAGACACACACACGGATGAGGCAAAAAGAAAGTGGCAATATTGCTGGGCTGTTTATGTCAGGCAAGTGATAAGACCCTGCAATAGACCATGGCTAATGAGGCTTTATGTAGACAAAAAACTCATTTGTGTTCCTTTTTTGGTTTTAAGAATGTATTTTCACTTTTAAGTTACACTTGACATGTAAATAATGGCAGTGGTCATAGGGCCCAGCCACCCCACTGTGCCATAGTGATCCGCCGACTGTCATGTCTCGGTTTGCACCAGTGCTGTGGTGCTATGGCAGATTTGCTGGTTTTCACAATGTTTTTGTATGTGTTTATGGCATCCTGCCTTGATTTAGTCTGGGAAACAAAGTGGGCATTCCATCACATCACCGTGAAGAGAATATACGAAGGTGGATCAGAGCTCATTTGATGTCATCCAGTCTTTACTGGCCAGCTTAGAGCTCCGAAGCTGTCATTAAACTCATGTAAATGAGCTTCGCTACAGACGGGGCCCATCTGGCAGGAGATGAAGTCGGTTTAGATGAAGAGGAGATAATCAAGAGAAATATGAACACATGAGAGATCCTCTATACCACATCACAGGGACTTGCTCTAAGCTGTCGTTGCTGCAGCGCTGTTCTCTCACTTGTGTAAAATGGAGATTAGATATCGGAGCAGATTCGTTTAAAAAGGGGAAAAAAAGGAAGCATCCATAACAAGGACCGTTAGCAGTATACTCACAGCCCTAGTTACGGTGACATTGTTCTTGTTTTCAGCGTAGGTCCGTCATCATCATCATTAACATGTGTTTAAATTAACCTTTAACTCTGTGTCTCTAGGTTGTGGGCAGCCTCCTGGTGTGCAGCATGGAGAGTTGCTTAACCAGACTGAAGCTAACCGGGGGTCCTTCCCACCCGGGGCCCTGCTGATGTATGGATGTGACCCTGGCTACACCGCAGATGGACCTATCAGCATCATCTGTACCAATTCAGGAGCCTGGTCCCATCAGCCCCCTCACTGTATTAAAAGCAATAGTGAGTGAATGGAACCTTCGGATGTTACTTTATCCTCCTTCAGCAGTATCATTTTTTTAATCCTCGGCTTATCCCAGGTTGTTCACCACCCACTGAACCAGAGAACGGGGGCTATCGCTGTCACCCGTCTCCCTGCCACCACTTCACCCATAAAACAGTCATCGAGTACTTCTGCGACGAGGGCTACGCTCTGAAGGCCGACTACAAGTTTCTCACCTGCCAGAACGGCGAGTGGGACAGTCCCATGCAGATCAGCTGCCGCCTTACACAAGGTCTGTCTGTCACAGCCGCCCGCAAGACTCCTTTTGGGATTTTAAATCTGCACATGATGTCTGATGACATTTTACATTTTGTTTTCTTTGACCGCAGACAAGGAGCCGTCTTCTCCTCTGGGGATCCCCGCTCTGTCCATTGTGGCGTCCACAGCCAGCTCTGTGGCTCTGATCCTGCTTTTGGTGGTGCTCTTTGTTCTCGTACAGCCCAAACTCAAGTCCTTTCACCTCAGCAGGTAAGAGCACTTAATCAGTCTGTACTGGCTAGTTTATCCAGTTTGCATTTTTCTTCGGAAACAAAAGTGAAACCACTCCCATCAGTCTTTAGCGCTTCCCTGCGGCTCATTGCTGGTTTGATTTGCATCTGTTGTTTAGTGCAACTTTCTGTAAAGCATTTGTTACTCATCACTGATCTTCTCAGTGTTCCCCTTTGATATCTCACACTTTGGTTTGGATTGTACTGTTGTTTTTGTACCCCATGTATGGAAACATGAATATGTGTCTTCTGGTACAGTTCCAGACTTTGACAATGTAAACACGGATAATTATGCACTGAGCAGGAAATGTTTACTTATTGTGGGAATGCGGACTCAGTCTCCGGTGTCTCATCAGGAGGGAGCAGGGAGTCCAGGGTGGTCAGTCCAGCTCCGTCATGGTGGAAGGAATCCGGGTGACGCTGCCTTCCTACGAAGAGGCTGTGTACGGAAGCAGTGGTTTACAGGAATCCTCTGGACCCCCTCCTTCTCCGCCACCTCCTCCGGGTCCCTCCGAGTCCCGCGTCCCTATCGTGTTCTCCGAGGGGCTGCCTCGGGGGGCCGCGGGGGGCCAAGGCCCAAGTAGAACCCGCCATCACAGAGACTTGGACTTCTGTCTCCCATCCACATCCTCCCACCGCCACGCAGAGACAGTACTCGTCCATCAGGCCCCCTCCTCCTCCTCTTCATCATCCTGGGCCAGAGAGCACCCTGGTGGTGCATGTGCCGCCCCACTGCCACTTCGTAGAGACTCTGAGAGTAGCGACCAACACAGTCTGCTTTCTGTCACCTCCACAGATGAGTTTTCTGATGGTAAGAAGACACTCTGTGTTATAACAACAACCTCTGCTTTGAAAGCCATTAGTATAGGAATATTTAAACATGGATGAGCTCATTGAGTCCTGACTATTAACTTACTGTGTTTAAACCTGAATGATTCCTTTATTTCTGTAGCGTGAGAAACAATCAGCATTCTGTTAAAATCAGGACTCTTTGGTGAAGTAATGGAGTGTGTAAACGTGTGATAGGTAGACAGCTGACTCTGGGGACCTCCCTCCACTTTAATGTGTCTGTTCTATGCCCTGCAGATATTCCCCTGTTAAAGGAAGCATGAAGCCTGCCAGCCTGCTATCAGCACGAGAGCCCCGCTTTCTGCTTCCACTGCTGGCCAAGACTGATCACGGCTGTCAGTCGTTGTCAGCGACCCCCCCCCAAACGCCCAGCAGTCAGCAGAGAAAACACTACAACTGCAGCCATTCCTCAACAACGTCTCCTGCCATTGTTACATGTGCAGAGCAAATCCAGTGACTGTTCCTCCCCCTCATCAGTGGTGGGGCACCACTGGACCCCCCCTCCCCCACCCTACTGGAGAAAACTGCAGTCAGACTCATCAAACCCAAGCATCAGAGTTAAACATATGTACCGAGTCCTGGTTGTGTACTATAGGCATCGTCTTAACATGAACTTGCCTTCCAGCTGTAGTTCTTTGTATTTCCATGCCTTCATTTAACAACTGAGCTAAATGCTTGACGAAAGAAGCTGACGTTAACGTGTAAAATTAACTCCCAATGCCATGGTGATCAGAATCTGAACTGTCTTCCGGCTGTACTTGAAAAGTTGCGAGTGGTGGATCTTTTTTTTTTTTTTTTTTTTAATTGATTTTGTCGCAGCCCACATTGTGAATGTTGCATGGGTCTTGTTTAGTCCTCGCTGCTGCAGCACGGCGGGTCGCTCCGTACGAAGCTAGAAGAACCCCTCCTCCTCTTCCTCCCCTCCTCCTGTCTCCTCCCCCCTCCCTCGCACACACGTGCAGTGCTGCGTCTGACGGCTGTCGTGCATGTGGACCAGCGAGGTCGAGAATCGCTTCGCAACAACTGAAAGGAGGCTGCAGCGATTCAGAACAACCGCGATACAACCGGCGAAGCGAGGCGCCGCTTCCGTTGTCGAGTGCGGTTGCTGTTTTGATGCCAGCAAACATCGAGACGCGGCGTCACGATGTGTCTGAGAACACGTCGACTGGGCTCACCAGAAGGCGTGTTTAAGTGTGTTTACCTCGCCGTAGCTATTGCCTGGCATGTGGGGGTGGCGCGGTTTGCTTTCAGTCTGAATCCGAGTGCATGTTTGTGTTCAGGGTGTGCACATCTCGACAGGAAACAACATGGCCTTTTGTAGTAGGCCTTGACGCGGTCTGATTTCCTTCTCCTCACATCACTTTGGCTACACCATCTGTCACTCCCACAAACTTTGTCCCCTCCAGCACTGAATAGGTCGTGAACAAAGCAGCATCACTTCAGGCAGTGGGCCGGTGTTACGGCGTGTGTGTAATATCCACCTCCACTTAGAACATTAATATATTCTACCTGGAGTGGAAGAATAGCTGGAGAACACACACGTCTCACCCACTTTCGCACTGTTGGGAGACCTGACCGCATTTCCTCGTCACAGCTGCACCTTTTTTAATGCCAAATGCGTCAAGAGAATGGAGTGATTTTCTTCAAAATTCACCGGCGGCATTAAGCTGGTTTCCCTGGAAACCGCAGAAGTCCAGGGGATCCTGAGAAATACTTCACAGGCTTATATGCTGAAAAAGAGGGGAAAACAAAACAATAGCCAATAGAAAAGGATGTTTTTAAATTATTTTACAAATTGATTTGGCATCAGTGGCTGTCAGTGTTAACGGCTTCATCAATAATGCAAACAGAATTTTGCCTTAGACTCATTTTTATTTAATTGGAGGTTGAAGCCCCCCCCCCTCATTTGTTGCTTTACATTATTGCAGCATGTTGTCTTTCCCAAAGGCCTTACTCTCTTTTTTTCTATCCTATGCATAAACCTGTCTTTGAGTATTTATCACTTGTTTGTTTGGTTTGTTTGGTTTTGGACTTGACAAAGTGAATGTCCGTCCTCCTGCCGCTCCCTCACTTCTCCAGCTACTGTGATGATGATGAACCTACAAGCACCTATATTTCACAGATTTCTTTGTGCGACAAGCTGGCATTGAAATTGATCAGGAAGGAGAACTGTTCAGTTATGTTCAGAAGCACTGTTGTACAGTGCTGCCACCCTGAAAAAAAGAACACAGGCTTTAAGAATTACACATCCTGATCCTTTACTTTCATTGCTTTCGGCTTTTTGGTTGTCCTCCTGTTCGATAGCAGTGGGTGTGAAGATAGTAATTTAATATTTGTAAAAAGTTTAATTTAATTTTACAACATGTATATAACTTTCTAATTAAAGTTTTCTTTTGAATGTGGAAAATGTCTCTTTATTGAAGTTCATATTGTTACTCTGTGAACTAAATGCTTGAAAAGATATAAACCACATGCGTTTGCAGGTTATTGGTCAAAAACATCACGTCTCTCCTATTTAAAAAAATCTATATATAATTCCAACTCCATTCAATTCCTGGAACATCTAAACCTTGTTTGGACATGTAAACACTGCTCTTTTCAGAGTACACTTGAATACTTGCCTAATTGCTGTTCTGTTGCAGTCAGTTATAAAGGCAGGGGTTATACACTTATTTTAGATCAAACATTTATAGTTTCCAGAGCTACTTTGATTCAGATTTACACGTCCCAATCTAGGGTTAAAGTCAAAGATATTATAATATTGCATTGCAGATGTTCCATATAAAACATTTAGAATTATATATTCAGAAATTCAACACATTTGAGTTTTGGTGTCATTTGTATTTTTTCATGTATTTTTGAAGAATTCTTTATTTATTTTTAACTTTGTATGTTGGAGGGCTTGTGCTGTATTGTAATGAGTGAGTGCCACCTTGTGGTTAACGGAGGAATCACGTTATACGGTAGCGATTTGCTTTATCTCTCAATCTGGACCATTATTTAGCTATTGTGCGGAATTTGCAAGCATTTTAATACTGTAAATTTAAATAACTAAATATGGATAGTTACACACACACACACACACACACACACACACACACACACACACGTTCCTCTACACTTATACACTTTCGGATTTGTCCCTCCACGGCCTCCATCCCTACGCTGTCTTCCTTAAGTTTCACAAGGTAACATTTAATTTCACGTTCATTTTCACCATAAATGCTTCGCGTAATATGCCCCAATAAGAATATTAATAATTCTGTAATATTCAATACGCTTATATAATGTGAAAACGCTCAATGTCCCCACTTTAATTCAGGAGATTTACCGTAAACATGTTCTTGGTTGCTACTGTAGCGTCATCTTAGCCCGTCAATGCACGCCGACTGTGAACGGAGTTACAAAAAAAACGATGTGATTTTCATTTAATTCAGGACAACGCATGACTCTACAAGGTCATTAGTGTTTTTAAAACATGCGTGGAGACTCGATCTATCGTAAATATTAAAGTCGTTTTTCGTATTGACTTCTCTCGTAAAGTTGCATCAAACGTGATTATTTAAATGAGTGAATACGTGTAGAATACTTGAAATATAATCCTCATTACAATCCATCATTGTTTTTCTATTGCAGTGTACACTGTAGTTGAAATTGTCACATAGCACATTTGTGTTCAGAGCAGATAATTTATCTTGACATAATATAAAAACTCTTGGAAGAAGTACTATTATTACTATTACTATGGTGGTTACACATTTGGAATTATTGTCTTTCTCGTTACAGATGGAAGTGACAGCTCAGTGGACCCTGGTGAGAGCCACAGGCGTGCAGGTGACGATTTCACACTCACAAGGGGACGAAAATTCAATCTAAATTCTGCACATATAGATTCATTCTTTTTCCATACATTTGTCTCACATTCACTAAGTGGACTCCACACAGTATAGTATAGCGTGACATAGCACAGAATAGCAATCTAATAATCTAGTATGCGTATGGTGTGTGTGTGTGTGTGTGTGTGTGTGTTTGAGGAGGGGGCAATTTTTTAATAGCGGGTACATAAAAGTGCTATATTTTTGCTTGTTAAATGCACATAGTGTTGGAATTACGAATATTTTATATGATTCATTGTAAATAAATAGATTGAAAAGAAAATAGAAAAAAATGAAACAGCACTAATTCAACTCAAAGAGCACTTTACTAAATGAAATAAGTGGTTAATTACCATCTATTTAAAACAAGAGGACAGTGGATATGTATTAGTTTCTCAGCCAGTACAGAGGGAAGATATACTGCCTGAACAGTTAATGCTGATGAGAAAGGGATTCTTCTGAGGATGTTTGCTTCTGTTTTCATTTTGCACGTTATTTTTAATACAGCTTTGTTTTTTTTTGTTTTTTATAATTTCAGAAACTGTTCTCAGTATGCCCTTCTGCTCCTCATACCTGATATTTAATTGTGTATTATGTATATATGTATAAATTATGTTTAAATCTGACTGGCTTTGAGTGTTGAATAGATACATTAACTTATTAACTTCTTTTTGTTTTCATATTCTTGATAGGTAGAAAGAAGCAAAGGAAGCGTTCTCAAAGTAATATACTGATACAATACTTAAAGAGATGTCTTAGTGTATTTAATAGATGGATTCAATTGATTTAGTATTCTACCTACATATATCTGAACAGACTAAGAATAACCATTTCAAGAACCTGTATTTTCTCCTCTTCTTCATCCACTTCTTATACAGACTATTGTTCCTTTATTAATGCAAGCAATGTCTGTTCCGCCCATAACTCAAACCCTTCATTCAATCGAGCTCCACTTTTGAAGGTCTCATCCTGCTGCTGAGTGTGTGCAGTGCCAAGTCATTCTGCAAGCTCATACCGTAATACTATGCTGAAATGATATTTCTAAAAACTAAACTGGGTTCAATTCGGCAGCAGGTATGGGTTTTAGTACTGTACGAGTCAGTCCTCGGGCGCCACCTGGCGTCTGTTGCCGAGAGCTCCATCAAACGTACAGTACTTGGACAGTGTAACAGATGGGGAGGGTTGAGGAGGTAGCGACAAGCACCACACAGCCCCACCAGTGAGTGAAGAATCACTGAAAGAACCAGTTTCCAGGCCAGTGTACGGTGGAATTACAGCTTTATTTTTTGGAAAACAGGACTTGGAATACAGACGGGCCTGAATTCAGGCAAAGAAACCCAATAGTCTTCATCCCATGCAGTGTGCGGTGTTGCACAAGAGCCGAAAGCGTCCCGAGACCCGATAATGGAATGTACCATTCCCACGTTTACAGTCACTCCAGCAATTAACTCAGTGCAACGGGACATTTAAAACATGTGCAGATAACGTAACTGCTATTAAAAAAGGTCTTTCACAATAACGCTCTGGACACAAGAGCAACACCAGTCCACCACAACATAAATGACTATTTTGCAGTGAAGGTTCAACATTGGAAATGTGGGCAAACTTAAATCGGAAGGGTTTAGGAGGTCAATTAGTCAACTTCTTCCATGCGGGAAGCATCATCTTCACCATCACCTTCTAGGGGAGGAATCTCATCTGGTACTGATGCAGTCGTCGCCTCCTCTGTGGGAATGTCATCATCATCGATTCCTAAAGAGAAGAGAGATTACATTAATCGTTCGCAGCAAACGGATGTTGGGTCCGTCGGTGTGGCGACCCCTTACCCAGCCCAAGTTTGATCATTCTGTAGATGCGGTTGGAATGAGTCTGGGGGTCGTCCAGGGAGAAGCCAGAAGACAGCAGGGCGGTCTCAAACAGCAGGATGACGAGGTCCTTCACAGCCTTGTCGTTCTTGTCGGCATCTGCCTTCTGCCTGAGAGTCTCCACGATTGGATGGTCGGGGTTGATCTCCAGGTGCTTTTTAGCCATCATGTAGCCCATGGTGGAGTTGTCCCTCAGAGCCTGGGCCTTCATGATCCTCTCCATGTTGGCCGTCCAGCCATAAGTGCTTGTTACAATACAGCAGGGTGACGACACCAGCCTGTTGGAGACTGTTACCTAACGGAGACAAAGACATCACCGTTCAACACCGGTTCTTAAAGCTGCGAGCACATGCACAAGTCACGGTTAACACACCAATGCCACACAACGTTTGGATATTCACTTTGGGACGTCAGGCTCCCATTGAGTAAAGTTGGATTCACAGGCACGTTAGATCACACGACTTGGCAATCTTTTGTAAACCAGTATTAGTCAAACAACCATTCAAGTCAGTTACCAACTTACAGAACTCACCAGAATAAGACTGTCTCAATTATGGGACCTGGTACCAAACAATATAGCATCAACTGCAGTTGTATTCATTACATTTTCCTTCCATATTAAAAGAGAACAAGTTGGGGCAAAAACACAAAACATCACTGACCTTCTCCACTTTCTTGTCAAGGATCTCCTTCATAGTCTTGCACAGGCTCTCAAATTTGGCCTTGTCCTCCTCCATCTTCTTTTTCTCTTCCTCATCCTCTGGCAGCTCCAGACCCTCCTTGGTGACAGAAACCAGGCTCTTGCCGTCAAACTCCTTCAGCTGCTGGATGCAGTACTCGTCGATGGGCTCCGTCATGTACAGGACCTCGAAACCACGTTTGCGGACGCGTTCCACGAAGGCCGAGTTTGCAACCTGGTCCTTGCTCTCACCTACAAGGACAAGCCGTGTTGGAAATTCAGGACGGGACTTCATGACACCAGTAAAACTGCTGTGCTGGGAGGCAGCCTACCAGTTATGTAGTAGATGGATTTCTGGTTTTCCTTCATCCGGGTAATGTACTCTGTGAGGGAGGTCACCTCATCTCCAGACTGGGAGCTGTGGTAGCGCAGCAACTCTGACAACTTCTTGCGGTTTTGCGAGTCCTCGTGGATGCCCAGCTACAAAAAAAAAAGACCATTTAGAATCTCCTGATCTGTTTGGTTGTCCTTTACAAGTGAATTCTCATGTAAAGTTTATATAGGAATTAATGTATCCAAATAATCCGTGGTGAACAGATCACTTACCTTGATGTTCTTGGAGAATCCCTCGTAAAACTTTTTGTAGTTATCCTTGTCCTCTGCCAGTTCAGCAAAGAGCTCAAGGCACTTCTTGACAATATTTTTGCGAATGACCTTCAGGATCTTGCTCTGCTGCAGCATCTCTCTGGAGATGTTGAGGGGCAGATCCTCAGAGTCCACCACACCACGGATGAAGTCTAAACACAAAGGTGTCAGTGTTACAGTTGTCTACATCACACCATTGTTTAGCTTTGCGGAACCGCAAGAGCAACAAGTCAACTTACTCAGGTATTCTGGGATGAGCTCTTCACAGTTGTCCATGATGAAAACCCTCCTGACGTAGAGCTTGATGTTATTCTTCTTTTTCTTGTTCTCAAAGAGGTCAAAAGGTGCACGGCGTGGAATAAAGAGCAGTGCTCTGAATTCAAGCTGACCTTCAACTGAGAAGTGCTGGAAAAGGTAAAATGTGCCTTACGTTAACGCTTCACTCGTTTTCATTTGTGCTCAAACATGCTGCTTTGGCAAAGAACCAGTTACCTTGACAGCCAGATGATCCTCCCAGTCATTAGTCAGACTCTTGTAAAACTCTCCATACTCCTCATTTGTGATGTCATCAGGGTTCCTGGTCCAGATAGGCTTAGTCTTGTTCAGCTCTTCCTGGTCAGTGTACTTTTCCTTGATCTTCTTTTTCTTCTTCTTGTCTTTAGCCTCTTCGTCAGCACCAAGGTCCTCAATCGTGGGAGCATCCTTATCCTCCTCCTGCTCTTCCTTGTCTGCTTTCTCTTCCTCTGCCTCATCATCACTGATCTCCTTGTCACGTTCCTTCTCCACCTGTGAGGCAAAGTTAAAGTGGGTCCAAATTTGTTGATGGCTCAACAATTTTCAACATCACCAAAGACAATACTCACAAATAAGGTGATGGGGTAGCCAATGAACTGAGAGTGCTTCTTGACAATTTCCTTGATCCTCTTTTCCTCATAGTATTCAGTTTGGTCTTCCTTCAAGTACAGAATGATCTTTGTTCCACGACCAATTGGGGCATCTGAAGACAAAGTTAAATTTATTTGTCATCTGCAAGTTAAAATGGTGTCAAAAGCATTGGCTGTTAAAATGAACATCACATGCAAACTGGATGCATACCATTGTCGGTCTTGACAGTAAATGAACCTCCAGCAGAGGATTCCCAGATATACTGTTCATCATCATTGTGTTTGGTGATGACCTTCACCTTTTCGGCAACCAGGTATGCAGAGTAGAATCCTACACCAAACTGACCAATCATGGAAATATCAGCTCCAGCCTGGAAGAGAACAGTAGTCGTGTTAAAGAATTACTCATATTCACAACCTCGAAAGTTTTCATAAATTACTACATCCATTCTTGTTCGACCATGATAGAGCTCTGGCACCCACATTTTAAGGGCATTAACAAAGAACTTGCCAGTTTATAATCAAGTTCCCTTTCCATTACAAGAGCAAACATTCAAAAATTCTACATGAAAACTCAATCGAAACTAACTAATTGCATTACTTGAAACTAATTGCATTCATGTGGATGACTTTTGAAAGCGACATTGTTATTAGCAAGTGGGCATTCATTACAACTCAGGGGAAAAAAAACAAAAAAAAAACAACATCATGGTACCTGCAAAGCCTCCATGAAGGCCTTGGTGCCAGACTTGGCGATGGTACCCAGGTTGTTGATCAGGTCAGCTTTGGTCATGCCGATTCCAGTGTCAATGATGGTCAAGGTGTTCTCCTCTTTGTCAGGGATGATGTCAATTTTCAGATCCTTGCCACTGTCCAGCTTAGAGGGGTCGGTCAGGCTTTCATAGCGGATTTTGTCCAAAGCCTGCAAACACAAATTCACCACATTATACAAGTAGTTCATGCTAGAACATAGTGTTAAATACACCAGCAATACACCCAAAATAACGTCTGATTATGTAATAAATACTATGATAGGCTTACGTCAGAGGAATTGGAGATCAACTCCCTGAGGAAGATCTCTTTGTTGGAATAGAAGGTGTTGATGATCAGGGACATCAGCTGAGCGATCTCTGCCTGGAAGGCAAAGGTCTCAACATCCGCCTCTTGGTGCATTTCTTCAGGCATCTACACACACACACACACAAAAGGGAAGCCACTGTGGTTAAATAAAACAAAAGTATGGTGTCGATCGCAGTGATGTCCCAGCTCCCACAGATCGCATTTAAAGCCGAGCGCTCCGTCGTCAGCGGCGGCGGAAGTAGCCGCGAACAAACATGGCGACGTTCGACAGACAATGGAACGAGGCAAACACGTGCTGGAGGTCGACTTCGTACGAGGCGTCTGGAACACGGCCAGCCTCGGCCCACGAACCACCACGACGACCCCCGATGAAGAAACCCAGAACCCGGGGACGGCACCCGGGAGGAAGGGCGAGCCAAAGGCGACCTTAACCCCGCCGGCCGGTGCTCTTGTAGGACCGGCCGGGCCCGAGCGGAACCGGATCCCACCGTCGCAGACGTCGACCTCGGTGGTTTAATGGTTCTAATGGTTCGATGGGGTCTAAATGGTTCGAATGGCTCGACGGGGGGGGGGGCCGGCGGCTCCTCCGTCCCCGGTTACATAAACGCTGTCAGCCTCACCACACCTGCTCTGGCGAAACCAAAGAACCACAAGAACCCGGCCGAGCCGCCGCAAAGCTGCCCTGTGCTGCCGGGTTTATTAAAACGAGGGGGTGAAATCGTTTGGTGTATTTTAAACACCGGTGGGAACGAGCACATGAGAACGCCCTGCGGTAACCGGAGAATTACAAACAGAGGGCGGTCGTTCGGCTCATACTGCCGATAAATACAAAAAAAATCGCTAAAACGGACAAAAGCAGCTGAAGAGAACGACTCGCTCGACGCGTCGGCGAAGTTTGGTGGACGTACCTTGTTAATTTCGTTGTTTTATCTTGAAAAAAATGCAACCAATGTAATGTTCCCTCAGCTCACTAACGCAAGGAAACAGAAAGGGACTTCTTTCGGAGGGACCGGAATCTTTATACAGCGGGCCTTTAGCGTGGGCCATATCCCTCCGCGATGCACCATCTTCAAGTCAAACTCCACAGTTTAGGGATTATTTAGAGAAAATACAGTGTTATTAATATCATTAAATACCACGTCATCAGCTTTATATATAGGCATTTTACAAATGGGAAGTTATAAATACTTTACGTGTCATGATTTTACGTTTGAGTCTGTAGAATATGCATCGCAAATCAAAATATGACGTTTTTTTAAAGAGAAAACTAAAAGGAAAGAAATGCGCACAGAGGAGTCGTTGAAGACAAACGTTCAGCTTCGAAAAGTGTAAAATTGAGTTCAAATCTATGCCCCACCACTTTTGTAACCCTCTCGCAAAACGTGGCGGTAACGGTGTGAGCCTCGGTTCTGGGGGGTGATTTTGATGTATTTCGTGCAAATTCGTGCCTCATTTAAAAGCATGCGTCCGTCCAATGTCACAGGGAGGTCGCTTATTCTACAACGCAGGATGGGGATCTCTTTAACCTGACGGAGGGACATCCCAAACCAGGGTGGTGTGCTTCGTTTCTTCTAGCACTTTCCATGAAAAACCCGCCTAAAGTGACGTCACGACATGTCAGCGCCAGCCGTGGCTGCGCAGCTGACACTGTAAGCCTGTACATGAAATATACACTTGTCCTATAAATGTCCCCTTTTTGAAAAGACTTGGGCAGTTTTCTGCAGAGCTAAGATTAAGTACTGCTTTGAGGACAAAATATCTTCAGCTACTTCTCCCCAAGTATAAAGTTTGACATTGATCATCTTTTTTATTTTATTGGAGGAAATTTTATATTACGGTTACAATAGTTACTCGTAATACATTCAACGATTGTTCATTTGGTCTGCTGTTGTTTTGAGTGTTTGCATGTACGGATAAGGTCAAAAGAAAATCAATATTTTCACATAATTTAATTGTTCCTTTTCTCTAAATCTATCAATCAAAAGAAGCGCATTTCCAAGCACCATGTGGTGTTGATATCAGTTTAAATAATGCGCTGTTAAAACTACCAACCAAGTAAAATGTTTTTAATGAAAATGTAATTTTGCGTCTATTTATTCATTTAGATTTTCTTTATGATTGTTTATCCCTTGTTTATTGTATATCACCTTATGTGTCTTTTTTTTAGGAATTTATTTTCTCAATTTTATTACTTCACCAATTTCGTTACTTCATCTGAATGGAATTTTATTTTTATTTTTATTATACTCTGATTGCGCAAGCACGATGGTCAGCGCACCCGTCTGCGCATGCGCACACGCGCTGGTTCCGCCGCGTCGCCGCTGGAAGGCCTTAGCCTAGCTGCTGCTAAACTTACACTCACCTCGCTGAAACACTGTTTTATCAGTTCGTAACCTCCGAATAGCAGGCTTCCTTCCCCCCTCCCCACCCCGACGCGGCACCGAATTCGGGGTATGTATCTACGAGCCTGTTCTCGCTCGTTCCCGACTCATGAATCGCGCTCCAAAGTGAGTTACGCGTGTTAAGCAACGCTAGCCTCAGCTAGCCTAGCCTCGGCTCCGTCCGGTCAGCGTGTTCGATGCTAGCCGCGGCTAATAACACGGCTAGAGGCTCTAATTTAACAGATTACGCCGCTATATAATCGATGTCACCTCGCGTGTCGTCAAAGCAGCGGAAATTACACATATCCGCGAATTGCGAAGGGTCTGTGCCTTAAGGGTAAAAGTCTTAAAACAATAGGTCGATGACAGGATGCCGTCCTGTAGTTCACTGCTTAAAGTTTACTGTACCAGCCTATGGATCGAGGCGGAGATTCTGATGATTCCGTTGACAATACATTAACAACGCGTGTGTTTTTCTTTGTTGATCTTTTGTCAGGTTTGAATCGTGGGCATCATGTCATTCCCCCCACATTTAAACCGGCCGCTGTTGCCCCCGCCAGGGATTCCTCCTCAGTATGCCGGCTTCCCATCAGGCAAGCTTTGCTCCAAACGACGTCCAGAACAGCCCCGTTACATTCTATTCAATCCATTGCCTTGACTAACATCTGAACGTTGTCCCGCAGGAACTCCAATGATCCCGGTTCACGTGGGCATCATGACCTCTGCCCCCCCTGTCATGGTCCCTTCGGTGCCGGTGGTCAGTAAACCCCCAGTCCACAATAAAGAATTCATTGCCGCCAAAGAAAGTGAGGGCAGCGGCCCCACTACAACAGTTTTTGTGGGGAACATCTCAGAAAAAGCCTCTGACATGCTGATTCGACAGCTCCTGGCGGTAAGGAAGGCTTCACAAATGTTGTGTGTTCTATGAAATTCTGTATCAAATTATATATCAAAGAATAGACCGGTTTTAATCACTAGATATAACTTCATATTTTATTGAATTTTGTAGTCTTGCTTTATTCTTAGTGACAGCAAATTGCAGCTTAGCTTTATTTAGTCAGATTTTTCATGAACTTGAGCTCACATTTCACCCATAGACCAGGTCTCTGTCACACTTTGTTGCTGTGAAAATAACCTTTAATTGTTTTCTTTCCCTCTTTATTAAAATGATATAGAAATGTGGAATTGTTCTGAGCTGGAAGAGAGTACAAGGAGCATCTGGCAAACTTCAAGGTAATTCATTTACAAATATTGTGAAAAGTGATTTCAGTCATAGTTGTCTTTTATTACGCAATTAAAATGTATGTTTGTTTGTTTGTTTCTCTTTTTTTTCTTCTTTTTTTTTTTACAGCCTTTGGGTTTTGTGAGTACAAGGAACCTGAGTCTACATTGAGAGCACTGCGTCTGCTTCATGACCTGCAGATTGGAGACAAAAATCTCCTGGTGAAGGTAGATGCGAAGACAAAAGCTCAGTTAGATGAGTGGAAAGCCAAGAAGAAGACTGCAAATGGGGTATGATTGCCATACAAAGTTTCTTTACTTTTGTTTTGCAGCTATCTTTGCTCAAGGTTTCTGAAGCAGAAGATCTTTTGATTTTGATGAGTTTGAATAAAAAAAAAAAATGTTTTACCTAGTTTTGTCATTAAGGTTGTTTTTCCATCTGTAATCAGAAAGCTGAAGGAGGAGGTGATGATGAAGAGGAGGTCCTCGACGAAGAGACAAAGAAGAAGGATCAAATAGTCAAAGGTGCCATTGATGGGTTGACACGGGAATATGCTGCAGAACTCAACGCACCATCACAGGATGAGGACTCCCAGCGGCGGAAGAGAAAAAAGGAGAAAAAGGAAGAGGTATGGTCATTTTATTGTAGGTTTTTTAAATCTGGCAATTCCCTGGTTTTTCATCGTCTTTACTTTGTATTTCTTTTCAAGGACGATATTAACACTATTGATATGGAGGAAGACAAGAGGGACCTGATTTCCAGAGAGATTAGTAAATTTCGTGACACTCACAAGGTAAAATTTTCTCTTTTGAATTTTGTAGTTAACATTACAGGTTTTGGACAGCAGGCGCTCACATAGTTCACTCCTAGAATTAAAATGTTTGTTTGACACGTTGCAGCCGCAAAGCCTCTCTTCGGCTGCAGTTTGGCAGGTCTAAAATTTACACCACCAAATATTTTAATTCGCCCCAGATTATATGATATGTTTGATAATTAATGTTCACATATCTCTAGTATTTCTGTCAACTTTTCAGGCCTGATTTGATTCCACAGTAGTAAACCTATCTAGGCGTGACTATTCTAGCTCCATTCTTCATTCATCACACACAAATGCATGGAGACAATGTAAAGTTACTTAAAAGCTAATCTATTCATTAAACCCCACCATTATGATAGTGATCATATGGTGACTAAAGCAAGATGAATCTCAGAGCTTTGGGAAAAGTAACGAGGATAGGATGTAAGTATGAGCCTTCATTTACTATATACATATTCCGGGCGTCCCCCTCTTGAGGACTCGCTCAGGGGCAACTGCACTGTACTTTGTGGGTGCTGCCTTATGCTGCTCAACTAGCCGACCATTTGATAACATGTTCCAAATTTTTCTTGCCATCATTTTGTGGGATTATTGTCCTGGAGGCCTGAAAGTCAGTGAACCTGTGCCTGTCCTCCCTTTATTATGGTCTGTCTGAATGGTGTTCATGTTGAAGCAAAAGGACACTGGTCCGTAACCACATCAGTGACTTTGGCTCTAGCTTTTTACTATGCTAGCTGGGAGGGGGGGGGGCCCTCTCCACAGCAGAACGCTGATCTGAAGAGATGGAAGGTACGTGCTCTCTACCTGTGCCGTGTGACTTCATTCTTCTGTCTTTTGCTCTTCACCTTTGTCTTCATCTTTTAGAGGCGTTTTTGTGTATCAGGTGTTCAGGATACAGGAAGTACTAGTTCACTTTTAGAGATTAAACAGAGTGCTATTGTGCACTTTACAAGTTTGCATCAATCAATCAGTTACACTCATACAGCTTCTCAAATTTGAGTTTAAAGTTGAACTATGCAGTTAGTAAAGAGTCTTTAAAATTATCCCTGGTAAACAGTTTACACAGGTAAGTGACAGAGCACCAGAGTGAGTACTGACAGTACCTGAGTCTATCACTCCTAAGCACATAATTGTACCAAGCCACCAAAGACTCGTCATTCTTAAACCCACACAGGCAAACAACTCAGTTGACGACAGGTTATGTTGTCTTAGTGTAAATAGGGTGTCAGTGTAGTTTACAGCTCTATACATTATTTCCCTCTAAAGCATTTTACTAAATTATATTTGGAATACGCAATAAAAAATATTTAGGGTACATTGTCAGCTTATATTAATTTCCTTTCCTCTTTTGTCATGTTTCTTTCTATTAACCTGCATTACACAAAAGGTTTTTACATGGTTTGTTTTCACTAAAATTTGTGAATTCATTTGAATGTGGAAGTAAAGTAATATTCTTCTATATATACAATTACAAGTCATTGGTCCTTGCAGATTAGTCTTTTTATAGTAGTCATATCAGATGTAACTCTAAAATTGCAAGTTTACACTTAAAGCCTTGTGTGTAATGTGAACTTTGTGTGTGTATGTGTTGGTAAAAAGTCATGAAGAGCTGCTGAAGACTTCCGTAGGGGTAAGACCGTTTCTACAATTTCATTTATCTGTGCAGCAATGTTACTGATGTACCTTCTGTTGATTTATTTATTTTCACTTTACTGAATGCCATGTTACCGACTGATGTAAAGGTTGTTATTTTGAATGACGATAATAATACTAATGATGATGATGATTAAGCAAGACAGAATCCCATAATGTTTTTCCCTTGTATATACCGTGTGACCTGCTTTCCTCCCAGGCCTAACTTTAAAGGCTTGTAGAGGCAGCGAAGGGCTGAATCCATAGTTCAACACCTGTAAGTGACAAACGACTAGTTCACCAAAGACTGACGCCTGTTTTCTGTTCTTGTTTTCCTTGTTCCAAGAGGAGGACTCTTAAGGAGAGAAAAAGCATTGCCTTTTGCAGCACCTTTGTCTCATTATTAATGCCTCAATTTGAATATGTTCCACTTTTTGTTTAAATTAATAAAGTGGTTTCCAGTTTTATTCCTGCTAAAGTGTAATTTACAACACCAGTTGATTCCACTTTTGCTATAGATGAATGATCCTGTGTCTTTCTGAGGGTGACCCATTCATTCTGGGGTTTCTGGTTAGAACCCCAGTTTCCCTTACATGCTGGGCACTGATTGGTGCATGTTGCTGTAAGGAAACACCGTTTAATATCTGGAAACCACTTGGTCTGTGCAAACAACAGCGTGATTTTAGAGCCACCACATCTGGTCTGTCATTGGCTGAACCAGTTTCTGTTCTGCTCTGCAGAAACTCGAAGAAGAAAAGGACAAGAGGGAGAAAGAGAGGCTGGAATTTGAGCGGGAGCGGAAGGAGAGGGAAAAGGAGCGGGAGCGGGAGAGAGAGCGGCGGGACCGCGAAAGGGAGAAGGAGCGAGAGCGGGAACGGGAGAGGGAAAGAGAGCGGGAACGGGAAAGAGACAAAGACCGGGACCGCAGGACCAGAGACAGAGAGCGAGACCGCGACTGGGACAAGGACCGAGGCCTCGACAAGATTGTTGATCGCAGTAGATCCAGGTATGTGGGAGTTGGACTCCTAATTCTAACGGGAAGAGCCTGACCAACACCGAACTTCCTTGTCTATGTGTTTTTGTCAACACAAAATCTATTTTTACGCTTGCAGAGAGGTGAGTCGAGACAGAGAGAGAGAGAAAAAACGTGACCAAGAAGATGAAGAGGAGGCTTACGAACGCAGAAAGCTGGAGAGGAAATTGCGAGACAAGGAGGCAGCATATCAGGAGGTAGGGAACGCTTGAGAATACTATTCTTCCTCAATAGTAGTACAAAAAGAGCAAACTCTTAATGGTTTCAGAAATTCCACAATGCAATCGTAAAATATTACAGAAGTGTTTATCACTTGTTATTGGAACGAGCGTATTTGGTTGAGGCTTACCTGGTACAATTGTGACCACAGCGTTTAAAAAACTGGGAGCTCCGGGAGAGGAAGAAGGCGCGTGATTATGCCAAGGACTCAGAAAGGGAAGATGAGCGTCGAAGAGAAATGGTGAGAGGACATCAGATCAACACAGAAGGGTCCCACGTTACTCTGAATACTGTCCTATGGTTTACCTTTTATGTGGAAAGTCATTCCAATTGTACTGTTTTGTATTGGATTATAAGAGTTACTGTTGTTCTTGTGAGAATTAAAATGGTACTTAAAAAAAAAAAAAAGAAAATGTGCTCATTCTGCTCTAATAAACCAGCACATGTCTGTGACTTCTCTTGATGCCATTCTCATCTTGGTTGTGTTTGTCCTCAGGTTAAGGAAGGTAAACGGTTGAAAGAGTTTCTTGAAGACTATGATGATGAAAGAGATGATCCCAAGTACTACAGGTGAACAAAATCAGAAGCTCTCTCTTTGTATTTATATTGTATGGAATAAAATTCCGGGAAAAAATGAATGATTCTGGACCGACTTTTCAGGAGCATGTTGCATTTGCAGTTGTAAACAAATCAAATATCATCTTAAGTGATCTTAATCTTCGCTACACGTACGGTGGGAACCTTAAAATCGCTTTTATTATTGTGTGACCCAGATCTGAGTTAAAGCAGATGCAGAGTTGCTGCTGCACCGGCTATTGTTCTTAAGGGTGTCGTTCCCGGTATGACCTCTAGGGGCAGTGCACTGCAGAAGCGTCTCAGAGATCGGGAGAAGGAGATGGAGGCAGACGAGCGTGACAGGAAGAGAGAGAAGGAGGAGCTGGAGGAGATCAGACAGAGGCTGTTAGACGAGGGACATCCGAATCCAGACGCAGAGCTGCGCAGGGTATGCTTATCTGCATGAGGGCGTTTGTGCGTCTGTGCCCGCGTGTCTGTGTTTGCTTTGTACATCTGTAATGAGCGAGCGTGCTGCCTGCTGCCTTTTTGAAGGTCACTTTATCTTTCCTTATCTAATGTCCTTCTGTTCTGAGCAACGGGTTTTGATTTGTTCTTCATTTTTTGCACATCTTCTCTCTTATTGGCCCAGATGGAAGAGGAGGAGGAGGAGCGTCTAAGGCGACCTCCAATTGTGCAAGAGCCGGAGCCCATGGAGGAGCGCGAACGGCACCGGGCTACACGAAACGAACGGGAGCACAGACAGGAGCCAGTAGAACAGGAGCATCCCCCGCACACGGACCCCGAGGTGGAGGAGGGCGAAGAAGAGGATTATGAAAATGACGAAGGGAACCTCGACTCAAAACCGTGCTTAAAGCCCACGATGAGGCCCATCACAGCAGCACCGTCCGTGTCATCGGCCAGCGGCAACGTGTCTCCCAACACTCCCGGGGAGGAGTCGCCGTGTGGGATCATCATCCCCCATGAAAACTCCCCCCTTCACGCCCTCCCCCAGGATGAGAACCGGCCAAAGATCGGCCTCAGTCTAAAGCTGGGTGCGTCTAAACTTTACATTAATTTTTCATATTAATCACTATTAGGATGATTGATCGGTTGACTATTTTTAGAGGCTTTTTTCACTTTCACCATTTTTGTATCAGTGCTTTCATTTCAATATAAATCTTAGATGGGTGCTCCAACTTGGGCCACAAAATCCATCAAAGTAAAGCCCAATAATTCTGCCTGCAGCCACCACAGGAAGTCCCAGTCAACCCAACGCAGGCAAGAGGAAGAAGCTGCCCGTGGACAGCGTCTTCGACAAGTTCGACGACGAAGAAGCAGACGAGCAGCCCCGCAAGAGGAAGCTGGTGCCGCTGGACTACGACGACGACAAGAGCCTTGGGGTGGACGGCGCCGGCCTGTCCAGCATAAAGGGGGCCAACACCGAGGAGAAGCGCAAACACATCAAGAGCCTGATCGAAAAGATCCCGACGGCGAAGCCCGAGCTGTTCGCTTACCCGCTGGACTGGACCATGGTGGACACGGTGAGGAGCAGGACTTAAGGCTGGGCTCGTTCACACCCTGTTTTCAACACGGCCGTGAGTCTCGATCTGTTTTTCATTCTTAGACGTTAATGGAACGACGCGTGCGGCCGTGGATCAACAAAAAGATCATCGAGTACATCGGAGAGGAGGAGCCGACTCTGGTGGACTTTGTCTGCTCAAAGGTATCGACGCTGCACGCTACATGCTGTTGGGGTCAGAGGTGAAGAAACATGAAATGTGACGTTTGTCCTCCGTCTTCAGGTGATGGCTCACAGCGCGCCACAGAGCATCTTGGACGACGTTGCCATGGTGAGCCTCATCAGTTTTAACTTTCTGTATTTGAACGACTTTGGGATTTCTGCACCCTTGAGACGTGCTTGCTCATTCTTTGTCGCTGTTTTAGGTCCTCGACGAAGAAGCCGAAGTGTTTATCGTGAAGATGTGGAGGTTACTCATCTATGAAACTGAAGCTAAGAAGATTGGACTGGTGAAATAAGCAGAATCACTGAATACCCCCCCACCCCATTCATTGTGTTATAGTGTAGCTCTGACATGTCACCAGACAACAACCTTCACTATTCCTCATTTCCTCTACATTTGCACCAGTTACTCAGGCCATGTCGGTTTTATTTTACACTTGACATCTGGAGACCACATTCACCTCACCAGGTTCTGAAGTCATGTGTGTGCTTTTGTGTGTAGACTGTGCGCCATTTTTGAAGGAATGACACACAGGACCATCGACCAAATCTTTCCTTGTGAACACGATTTCTACGAAACGGTAAATGTACCAGTTCATCTGTGGAGGTGGGAACAACGTTTAAATATCCACCCACTCAGACTGTGGCCACGTAACCGTCCAGATTTGGGGTTTTCTTTAGGGTTATTTATTCTGAATTTTGGCACATACACACTGAAGTTTAATACAATTTGACGCAAGTTGACCGTTGCATTGGATAAACACGTTGGCCTTTTCTTCTCTGTAAACAGCTCAGAAATCCCTGCGTATTTTGGGGTCTTTGAAGGACACATCTGTCATAACCACTAGGAAATTGAGCTAGGAACTGGGAAACATGTCTGAAGATCTTTTGTTTTGTATTGTGGACATTTAAAATAAAATCAAATTTTTTATAATTATTTGAAGAAATGGCTTATTTCCCCCGCTGTCTGCAGTCGAGTTTATTAGGAAATGAACTACAAAGGAAAACAGCACTTTAAACGCTGAGGTCAACTCACAGCAGCTGACAAGAAGACAAAGCAAAACTTCCAGAACTTTATTGAGTATGTGAGTCAGACAGAAAGGGGTCTTACCGGTTTAAACGTTTGAACTGGACACCTTACCAGCCGGACAGCCAGAGCGGTGGAGTAGTGATACCGGAGACCCTGTCCTCAAAGCAAAACCCAGGCGACGGCCACTTCTCGCAACCAGTTTATTCAAATCGCCACACTTAAAAATCTGAATGATCCTGCTGTTTGAACTGTTTCCACGTGTCCATGTCTGCATGAGAGAGCAGCTTAGCTGGGTTACAAATAGGGAGGTTTGCCAATGAGCTGCTGATGCCTGCAATGTGAGAGTTAACATCTGTCGGCCGGGCGGGTTGGTCCACGCTTCTCCTCGGAGGTCAGGTTTCTAGTCTTCTGCTTTGGCCTCCATCTCCTCAGCGTCGTCGTCTCCGTCCACCTCGGCGTTCTCTCGCTCTAGCCTCTCGAGCTGGCGGGCGAGCTCCGTCTCGTCTGTGTCCGTCACCACCTTTGGCTGAAGGGCGGGAGGACAATGAGACGACAAATACAGGAGGCGGGGCAGGAGAGTGCAATAAAGTCGTTTAGCCATTGAAGAATTAAAATAAAAAAAAAAACTGATTTCAAGAGTTGCACTAGCAGTAACACAAGTAACAGAACTTTGATGACACTTCTATTGAATACTACAACATATGTGGGAGCAGGACTGAGGTCATTAACCTCCATCTGGATGTTAAAGACGCCTCTCTTCTCCTCGATCTTCTCCTTGATGGCAGCCATGGCCTGGTTCAGCACCGACAGGCCCTCTGTGCGCTCCAGAGTGGTCGTGGTCATCACGTAGCGAGGTGGAGCAATCAGGTTGATCTGTCCACAATTAGACCGTCCAAATGTCAGCACTGAAGTCGGGGTGAGGCCGTTCGTTGTCGGAGCGCAAACGAGGCCCGAGCGAGGCTTACCTTGATGGGCATGACTTCTGTGGAGCAGCTGAGTCCGGCTCTCAGGGCATCCTTCACCGCATCGATGCCGTCGTACCCGTAGCACGCTACCTCGATGTCTGCGGAGGGAAATACAGTCCAGCTGTCGTCTCGCTGTGCTCCAGTCAAAAAAAACAACAAAACAAAAAAAAAAAACAACATAAAGACGAAGCCTCCTGGTACCTGCTCTGATTTTGACCGCCTGTGGAGTAAGTCGCCTGTTGATGTTGTCAATCAGCTCTTCCCTTTCCTCCTTTGTCAGATCCAGACTATCCAGAATAGATGGATCCCTGGAGAGGACATTCCATTAAAAACACTTGGACCAAGTTAGAGGCCCTTGACGCCACACTTGACTGTAACCATCCACAGTAACTTACGATACGGCCTGCTTGAAGGCGTCGTATGCTCCGTAGCCCGGCCGCTTGTATTTCTCATCAAAGACCCAGGCGGTGCGCTTGTACAAGCTCTCCAGCTCCTCGTCTTTATTGTACTTCAGGACCTCTGCCACGTGTCTCAGGATGCTGTAAACCTGCCCAAACCCAGGACGAGGCCGAGGACAATTGTTTTCAGCATTTCAAGGTGAAGGCGACAGTGTAATGGTTTAGTCTTTAAATCAACATGCTTAGTAAAACGGTAACGAGGATGATTTAAAAATCATTACCACGCAAACACAACTTGACCTACAGTTTTAGACTTGGTGAATTTGTCTTCACACTTGATGGCCTCCTCTGGTGAGACTCTTCTTTTTGATAGGTCAATATATCCTTAAAAAAAAAAAAAAGAAGGAACCATTCAATAGTTTTCAGCACCACCCAAAACAGTTCTGTTCTTTTTCAAAATGATCTCAAAGGCTACCCGTTACAAAGGACCTGAAATCATCATTCAACTTTTAGAAGCGGTCTTTTTGCTCACAGCTCCTTCAACATTTAATGTGAATTCCGTCACGCCTCACCTTTATCTTTATCCACTCGGATGACGACCACGCATTCGTTGCGACCTATGCGGATGAGCTTGTTGATGGAGCGAATACGTCGACGGGACAGCTCACTCAGGAGGATCATGCCCTCGATGTTGTTGTACTCTAAGAGGCTGACGTAGGCACCCATCTCGGCGATGGACCTCACGTTCACCATCACCACGTCCTCCACCTCCGGAAACCTGTGCTCGTAAAATCGACAGCTGAGCCCCGGCATCGCTGCGAAAACAGAACAATGGGAGAAAAAGAGAGATGTCACACGCGTATGCACACAGCTCCAAACACAAAACGCACAAGAACGGCTCAACCAGTGAAACCAGTGGGTGGAGTACTCCAATCGGATCTATAGAAATCCACGATCATCTTGAACAGATATTCACAAACTCTGGGTGAAAATACAAAACTTTAGAACGCCAGAGAGTGCAGGACACCGACCGTAAAGACAGCAAAGTTGATTTTTTACATCTGTAGGTTGAGTTTCGTCTCGTTTAAAATTCAGAACTACATCAGCATTTGGAGCTAAAGTCAGACAAAGGTTTCGTTCATTTGGGACTAGACTGAATAAAACAAAACACGAAATATTTAAAGGCTTCAAAATGAAGAGGTTATCAGCCTGTAGTATGGTTCCTAATGAGTCTCATCAATGATGGACTATGATGATCCACTCAAGTACTTCAGATCATCTTAACAATCTTTACACCGGCAACCTTATATTGGAGCTGGTTGGTGTTTAATAAGGGGATGTAACCGACAGGAAAGGTCTAAAGTTGAGCCTTTTGGTTATCAGTGAAAGACACCATTTGAGTTTCCATTCAGTGAATGAGATGACGCAACGCAGATGTGGAGAGAGCGGTAACTTTAACAGCTGCGTTTGGAAACACGGACGAAGACGAGCAGCTACGGCACAGGTTTCGTAGGTCCGACCGAAAGGCAGATGTAGAAGGCCAGTAGTTTGTCGGGAGTCCCTAAAGGTTAGTCCCCCGTTAGCTCCTCGGGCTAACCCGGCTCACATGCGGCCCCATGCATTAGCGGCGGGGCTAACAGCCCCCCGCCCAGACAGCTGCGAGGCGCCACCGGCGCCGGGCTCTTACCTGTGTCATAGGGTTACGATGCTACACGCAGGGGGAAATTCTGGGGGGAAAAGGAGAGATGTGTGTGTAAAGGACCGCTTGTGCTGTCTTTGACCAGCGGGGCCTGCTAACTCCAGCCGAGGCTAACGGGCTCGAGACAGCGGAGGACGGGGCGTGACGTCAGCGGAAGCTTCAAAGCTACCGGGCGTCACGTGACGTGACGCGGCTTCCAGGTTCAGGAAGTTCGAGGAGAGTCAAAGAAGACAATCCGAAGAGATTAAACGATAAATAACACCACAATAAACAAATAACAACACTAAAAGAAACAATATAATCAACAAGCAATATAAACAATAAATAAACGACCAATAAATAATATAAACAATGAACGTCTTTTTTGAACTTTAAACAAAAATAATAAGATTACGATTATTTGAATATATTTAAATTGCTCATAATTAAAAATGAAATATTAATAATAGTTACAGAAAATTACTAACATTTAATAAATTTATTAAATTTTAAAATCTCGACCCAGAAGTTCCAAGACCGCGCAGGCGCAGTAAGGGGATGGGTGTCACATGACCAGGGGTCAGCTGATCGCTCCAGACGGACCTCGATCACGATCTGTTTCTAATCCTGCACGAAAACAGCCTTTAGTCCTGTAACATTCACATGTCAACAGAGGATAGTGTCTGTGCTCACTGTAGCGAGTCGAAGTAAAGAGACGTTAACCGGGAAAAAAAAGGACAAGAAACATGTCTGGAAAAGAGAGGATCGACATATTCCCCTCCAGAATGTAAGCTTGACTGCTAGCTGGCGCTAACTCCGTTTTAGCCTTTGAACTGAAACTGTAAGATGCATTTGTGCCTCGATTTGTGTCGGGGGGGTTCGGTTTACGTCAGCTGTGGAAATCAAAAAACATGTTTGCTTGATCCAAACTGCATTGAGAAAGGAGAAGAGTCCGTCAAGGGTCATGTGACCTTTTTTTTTATTTTCTGTGATCGCAGGCTGTGATCGCATCTAAGACCCCCCTCCCATACTGACAACATTGTTTAACTTTTATGCCGAGCAACACAGACATACTTACACACGCCACAAAAACGAACCGCCAAGAGAGCCAGGCCTGTGCGTCCACTCTAAAAACCAAAAACTAATTGCATGTTTTTTGGGTTTCCAGGGCTCAGACCATCATGAAGGCTCGACTCAAAGGGGCTCAGACCGGCCGCAACCTTCTCAAGAAGAAATCAGACGCCCTCTCCATGCGTTTCCGTCAAATCCTCCGTAAAATCATCGAGGTCAGTTTCAGTTTAGACAGGTGAGCTGTTTCCTGAAGGTACGGCTTGACTCTTTTTTTCCCCTCCTCAGACAAAGACTAAGATGGGAGAGGTCATGAGGGAGGCCGCTTTCTCTTTGGCTGAAGCCAAATTTACAGCTGGAGATTTCAGGTGAGCCTAACAGAAAGGACCGTCTCGTCTTGTGTTTGTCCAGTTAATCCAACTTTGACTCCCACCTGCAGCGTAACTGTAATCCAGAATGTCAACAAAGCTCAAGTGAAGGTCCGTGCCAAGAAGGACAACGTGGCAGGTCAACATGAATTCATCTTCCTCCTTTCCCCGTTACGGTTGACGAGGTCTGAAATGTGCGTCTTTTTTTCATTCTTTAGGTGTCACCCTCCCGGTTTTTGAGCACTACCAAGAAGGCGGCGACAGTCAGTCCCATTTAGAATCCCACATTTGTTTGTTTTTTTTGTGGCCGCTGCGAGCTCTCATCACCGTGTCTTCCAGGTTATGAGCTGACCGGTCTGGCTAAAGGAGGAGAGCAGATCTCCAGGCTGAAGAGGAACTACGCCAGAGCAGTGGAACTCCTGGTGGAGTTGGCCTCCCTACAGGTAGGGGGCGATAGAACAACTACAATGGCCATTAGTTCAATTGATGACATAAATTTGCTGTCACAACAACCCATAATGTCAATGATGAAAGAGAGAGATGAAGAAAAGAGCGCCAGATGTGTGTACGAGGTTCCAGACTGACCACTGAATCTGACAGAGGCATATGGCGTTCAGGGCATTCCGTTCTTCCCCCCCTATTTTCTCTCTGTAGACCTCTTTTGTCACCTTGGATGAAGCCATAAAGATTACTAACCGCCGCGTGAATGCCATCGAACACGGTAAAGCCGCACCTTTCCGAAGGGATGCTTTGTTTTCAAAGCCTGTTGCTGAAGCTCGTCCTTATTTTTGACTTTCCAGTGATCATTCCCAGGATTGACCGCACCCTCACCTACATTGTCACAGAGCTGGATGAGAGGGAACGAGAGGAGTTCTACAGGTGGGGGGGGGGGTCTCGTGAGGGGGGGGGCTTTGAATACCGTGTTGTTAACAATGCAAATAGGGAGTTTTAACACCGATGCATTTGGGCCTCTGTGCCAGGCTGAAGAAGATCCAGGAGAAGAAGAAGCAGCTCAGGGAAAAGACCGACCGGGAGATCGCCGCCCGTCTGGCTCAGCTCGGCCCCATCGCGGAGCCGGCCAACATGCTGACGGAGGAGACGGACGAAGACCTCCTCTTTGAGTGAAGCGCCCCGGCGTCTCCGCCCACCCTCCTATTTATTCTGTGCCTGTCGGGCTCCGTCTTGTCATGCAAGTGAAGAAAGGTGTCTCTCTTTTGTGTGTACTCGTCTGTGACTTGTGTTGTTCTTCGGTGCTGAACGATGCTGTGTGACCAGAGATCTCTCTCAAGGCCAAAGTGGTGCCGCACTTGGCCGTCACGCTCAATTCAGTCGGTTATTGTACTTATGCGTTTACATATGGTTTAAAACTAAAATTAAAGACGAGTTCCACGTGATGCGTGAACATGTAGATATTCAGTTTCCTCACATTTGGAACCAGGCGTGCTGTACAGCTCACGATGGTTGTAGAGGGAAGCGTGTGTGTCGTGAAGGACCGCCCCGCTATGAAACTATCATCAGTTTGTCACCTCAGCTGAGGGTGTTTTCCATTGTACCACATTCCCCCAATTAAACTCTACAATTAAACCTACAACTCAAAGGTTTCCTCTTTACCTGGAAAATTGTACATCACACTTTTCGTAGCCCAGGAATCGGCTGTTCCCCCAACATGAGAAAATCGATGCATTGTTCCAATTCGTACCAAATTTTATTTGCAGGTTTTCAGGGTTGCGTTACAGCTCCTGCAACTAAACACTGTTTTTGTTAACTTGGTGTACGAATCCTAAGCTGATCGTTCTTATAACACTGATGGGGAAGACAAGGACAGCTGGTGCCCACTGGAATTAATATTTGAGGTCTGATATCACAGTATAAAAAGTCAACATGTAATACTGTAGTTAAGAAAATACTGTGGCGCATCGCTGCAGCCACTTTAAGCCTTTCTAAGATGTATTCTTGATATCACTGCTCTCCGAGTTCAATGTTTTGGTACATTGTTCACATGCAAATACATAAAATATTTGTCTAGAAAACATATTTACAATTATAAATAACTACAAATATATAAATATCTATCGGTTTGATCATGGACTTTTGATAAAACTGGAAATACTTAAAGCAAAATGAAACTGATGGCTTACAGAGACACATACACGCACACGGCAACAAAAAAAACATGTAGGAAACCTGAGATCATTCCTGTAACACAGCCTCTATAAATAAGGAGAATGTGCAAGTGAAACTGCAGCAATGAGCGCTGTCCGTCTTTGAAATCTCTGTCAACCTTCATCAGAACCGGCTCACGTTGCCGAGCCAACGCGACAGCGAGACGGCGCCTCTTAGTTCAGCCAGGTGGTGGGCACCCACTGAGGCACAGTGTCCAGCTTGTCTATCAGCCTACGCAGCTGGTGAAACGCCTGGTCGGGGTCCGTGTTCACAATGGTCGCGTCAAACAAGTGGCCGAAACTTTGCTCCATCTCCCGGGCCTTTTCAATCACCTTCTTTACGTCATCGGGCTGCACAAAGAGAGTGCTATATGAAGGATGTTGCTATATGAAGTGGTTAGTTTATGTGGATCCACTTTAACGTAGAGGCTTCATGTATGAAAATATAAAGTTACGTAAATGCATAATATTGCCACAGAATCGCTTTTCCCCGGTACCTTTGGTGTCTTTCCATCTCGGGCCAGCAGGGTGCGCACTCGCTCCTGAGAAGGAGGCGCGATGAAGATGATGAAAGGCTTGAGACTGGAGGACCTCAGCACCTGCAGAGACTGAAGGAAATCCTATGATAGGCTCCACAAGAACAAAATAAAAGATCAAACAAGGATACCTTATAATATAATATAACAACCAGGACACACAACGAGGTGCTCTGATGATCTTATCTTCACAAGCTCACGAGTTATTGCATATGAATCCTCAGGATACAAAGGATTGAATTACATTCTGGCTAAAACAAAACAGGACTGAAGCTTCATCATCCATCCAGCATGATCCTACCCTGGTGTGGAGACAAAGCAGACAGATGCGTCCCGAGTTCACAACATCTCGGACGGAGTCGGTGCTGGTGCCGTACAAGTTCTTCTCAAATTCTCCGAACTCGATGAACTTCCCGCTCGCCAGGTCGCTTTCGAAAGTGGTCCGGCTCACAAAGTGGTACTCGTAGCCATTCCGCTCGTGTATCCTTGCGGTTCTAGTTGTGTCTGCAACGAAACGAAAGCCCCAGTTTCACGTTTAGAGGGTTTACAGATGATTTCTTTTCTTCCTTGGTGAATACCTGACAGGACTGCCCCGCGCTCTTTGAATGTGTGCTTACGTGGAACGGCGATGGCAAACTTTTCTGGTTCGACGGACAGGAGCCTCCGACGCAGCTCATCGTGTCCGCTGTTTGTAGGGCCAATCAGAGCGACGGGGCGTTTCCGACTGGTAGGCTGGTGGTAGAGCGACATCTCTTCGTATGTCAGCACGTCGTCATAGTCTACAGAGACAGAGGGGGGGGTGTTTTGGAGCTCTGAGAGGTGAACACACATCAGGGGCCTATTCCTGCACTCTTCGCTGATTTTGAGTTATTTCGGTCACATGAGATCGTGTGTATTTACACGTCTTCATCTGTGAACCAGTGACACGGGAGGGCCCTTCAAGCCATTTAGGCACCTGCTGAGCACCTGTCGGTACCTTCTCTGATCCTGTCTGTGAAGGTTGGACTAATCTGACTCGTGACACGCCGAGTCTGGACAAGCTGCCGCGGGATCGCCAAGACGTGTCGACTGTAGACGTTAGCAGTTAATACTGACAATGTGTGGAGTCTTGAACGCCGGCCAACGGGGAGGATATCTTTCACTTAAGATAAATGAGGGGATAAGAGCGCGGCCGTTCTCTAGTACACTTGTCCAGCTCCTAAAGGAGAGAGATGGGAGATGGCTGACCAGTGTTTTTGCTGAAGTTTGAGATGTTCTTCTTCTTTTGTTTCTTGCTTTTCTTTGGATACCAATGTTTCTCTACAAAGGAGACAAATAAAAGATTATTATAATAATGGTATTTGACATTTTCTGTGTCTTCTACCATATCAATGTTCTTACCTTGTTGCTCTTGGGTTCGGTCTGACAGACTTTTCTTTAAGGTCTCTCTCTGCTGGTGAAAGCTTTTCCCTAAAAAAAATAAAAAAGCAAAAACGCAAAAAGAAATGCACTGAAACGACGCTTTAAAAATCTCTCGAGGTTCCGGACTTTCCTCATATTCTGAGAAACAGCCAAGATGGTGGCTGCATTCCATTTCCAGTGCTTAACCTCCTTTTGCTCCAGTCAAAACAGGTCGAGGTCAGAGAGTTGGCACAAATAATTCTTGGTGTTTAATCTACTTGATAACCCAGGTGGGTGGTTTTTCTCCTCTGTTCTGCTTCCCACCTGGAACGAGTCCAGCCAGAGGTTGGTTCTCTTCGTCTCCGTCCCGGTAAGCCTGCCACCAGTTGGGGTCGTCCTGGCTGATGATGTGAAGGATGTCCCCCTTCTGAAAAGACAAGCCGAGCTCTCGACACGGCAGGAAAGGGTCGTCTGAGGGGTCGTAGTCGAAGTAAGCTCGCACGTGCATCTGAGGACAGACGGGGTTTAAGAGTCACAGCTGGTCTCTGTGTGCAGCCGGGTACCCGCAGGCGTGCCCCCCACCCCGCATCGTGAGGGACTTACCACCGTCTGTCTGTGTGGGGCAGGTTTAATCTGTGAGCTCGGGATCAAGAGGAAGGTCAGAGTGCCGTGCATTTGTTGCTGATGGAGAAATAGAAAGCAAAAGAAGATGATCGTTGAATTTCCATGAAATCTTTTCAATAACTTAAATATTTGATTGTGTCATCCCTATGCCTCTAAATGGATACTGGCTCTGATGTAATAACTCCACCAGCCACAGTCAGAGTTAATGTTGACTGCCTTTGCTCTAATAGAGGCTTAATCCTGTTTCTGCTACTACTTTATACTGTTACAATCTGTTGAATGCACACACAGACACAAGCTCACACACTCTATTTGTTTATATAGCTCACACACTCTACGTGTTCATATAGTTCAAATCAAGAGAGTTTCATCCTTATGTCCACAATATTGGGAGTGGACCACAGCCCCCCCAGCAAAACCCGCTGAATAAACAGTTCTACGAACCAATAAGTCGTGGACTTCATTAATATGTTTCCCCCGAATAGAAATGCCATTAATCTCCAGGATCTCATCTCCTTCTCTCAGAAGGCCGCTACTCTCTGCCGTTCCTCCTTTCACCACCCGGCTGACCACCACGCTGTCCATGTCGTTTCGCACTGTTGCTCCCTGACAGCCGTAAGCACAATGCACTTTTACGTAAGTATAAACACGCATTCATACAATACAGATTTTTTTTCTTCCCTCAAATGGTTTGAGGTCACTCTGTTTGACTCACCAGTGGAGTGTCAGGAGCCTTCTGGAGTCGCACCAGTTTGACTGTCTCTCCAAGATACTGGGTCACACTTTCTTCAGCCATTTCCTGAACGGCCACGCTGTCATGAGCCTGCATCAGTGCCTGCACATCACATGAACGCAGGGGGACACAGAGACAAAAATGGATGACTATAGTATACATGAATAATCGTTTCTAGAAAGGATTCTATGACTAATGTCAGAGAATCCTTTCTCTGCAGCCTCATCAGTCTGAACAAGACCAGTCAGAAATCCTGCCTCTACGCCAGAAATAAAACAGAGCCTGCCACTTTATTTTATTTAATCCGACATGTGATTCATAGGCTGCAATTAATTCCTGTCAGTTGAAATTAGATTGTCTGTCCTGGTGCAGCGAGATGGAGGCTAGGCAGAGCTTTTATGCTAAAAATGTCTTTATCTCCTAAAGAATTTAGGAGACAGGATCTACCATCATCAATCATTTAACTTTATAGAAAGGACAGGTGAACTAGAGGTGACTCTAGTCAAGAGACCGTCTCCACTGAGGTTGTTCATCATGTGACTTCCTCTGAGCACAGAAAGGAACATAATCTGTTCCCCCTCAAACTGTGTTATACTGTTCCAGGTGGCGAGACGGATCCGGTCCTGTGGAAGGGTTAATGGGGCGATGACAGAAGCACTGGTACAGACAGTCACAGGGACGAGACATCCCAACCCCAGAGACGCCCTGTCAGGACCCTCAACCGTAAAATCACAGCAGCATCTCCCACCTGGGGGAGTTCTCACCTTCCTGCCTCTCTAATGGATGATGACAGACTGATAATGTGCCTTCAAGGAGTCAACAGAGCACACCCTGACCGAGTTCTACAGCAGTGGAAGGCTGTCTGAATCACTAGCAACCGCTACCGACATGAAAAAACAGACTTTGTCTTTGATCGCTAATAATAACAACCGACCTCTGGCATAAACACAGTACAACAATCATTATTTCTGTATTCCAAAAATCTGCATATCAGCTATGTAGACACTGAATCTGCCATCCAGCAGACCTTTACAGAAGAATAGGAGTGATGTACATTGAAGAATCTGACCTGAACGTGAGGATTGGTGAGTAGACTTTGCAACTCCAGTCCTTCCTTCTGTTGACTGGACTGAAGAATTTTCTGAACCTGAATGTGAACAAAGACATTTGAAACTGTGCTGAAGCCATGTGAACTGGTTACTTAACAATAGCTCCAGTACACAACAGTGAATAATTGTGTGGTGGTAGCTATTGAAAATCTCAGGGACATCTTTCTTTTCACATGCTTCACACATGCGTCCTACTCTGTAGTCTCCATCCATGCATCACAGGATTTCTGCGCCTAACAGCTTGAGGCGACGTCCAGGAGCATTGGGATGTCAGTGGATGGTGTGTGTGTCCAGTGCTGGAGTGGTTGGATGGAGTGCTTCTCATTTGTACACAAACCAAACCATTAATACACAATGCAAAAGTTGCCTTGTTGTGGTGCCTGTTGTGTCGATGAGATGAGGCTTCTGCTGTTGTGTCACCACAGTGTGGAGTACAGTTGTTCCACTACTTTAAAGGCAGGTCTTACTAATGGTGATACACTCTCCCCTCCCCCCTCAGCGCTGCTGCACCTCAGTCCACAGGACTGTAAGCTGCTGGAGTTTCTTTTTCTGGCTGCCCAGATCCCAGCCTGCTTCTTGCGACACGCTGCAGCGAAGGCTGCTGGGAGATTAGTTTACTCAACTGCCAATCTGAGCGTCACACAGCACAGACACTGAATTTAGACACATCCCGGCTAAAACTATTATGTTCTATTAAGCACTTCAGGAGCTGTGACCCATACGAGAGTGCTCCCTGGATTTTGGGGTGTAGGCAGGAAATATGACATGCATGCAGAAAAATAAACTCTATTGCTCAGCTCTGCTGTTTTCAAGCAGAGTCCTGCAGTCACAGTTGGTGTACCTCCTGGCAGAGGTCCTCTGCTTGGACTGTGAGCGGTGAGGTGGGACTGACTCTGCTCTTCTGCTGGGACACAGCTTTGAAGACACTGTAGGCCACCCTGAAGTCCTCTGTGGATATGAGCTGCATTATCAGGTCCACGTCCTGCTGGCTCTGCACATCAGTCAGACAGTGTAGGGTCCACTTCAGCGCCTGCTGCCACTCTTCCACATCTGAGGAAGAGACAGAGGAAACACAAGGGTGTGTTTTCTAATGTGTTTCCCTGAACATAGTTGACTTTTTGTTTGAATTATCTCCTCCAGTGATGCAGATAATCTCAAACCATTGATCTCTGCAATTAAAGATTAGAATTTCCCCAAAGAGGGTTCATCTCCACTTAACATCTTATTTTCAAATGTATTTGCTGTAAAGAATATTTATGCAGTCCCCTTTCTGTGATGGTAGACTGCTTGCAGAAATACACAAAATATAACCATTAAAACTCTCCCCAAAGACACAACCCATAGGAATGTCTGAATCACCTTCCTTCTTTCTGCTTTCTCCTCATTGCTTTCTTGCCTTTTCTTTTTCTGCAGAACCTCCCAACTCCCCCATTCACTCTTTATGTGACGCTCTTTGACCCTTTTTTTTAACTCTTGAAAGACCTCCCGGGTCCCTTGGTCCCCACTATTCCCCACTCACCAGTTACTGGATCCTGGGAACACGTGTCTTTGCCGGTGTTTTCCTTGCCCTCAAAGGTGGGATTGTCAATTCCCACTTTGGGGTTCTGCGACAGCTTCTTAAGCCTCAGTGATGCATTGGGGTCGATGTCCATCTTCCCGCGGCTGTCCCCCTCTCTCCTCCTCCTCAGTTCCTCCTGGTAGTGCTGGATCTTCTCCATGTGGGCAGCGGAGTGTGCTGGCTTGATGAGGCTACCTTCTTCCCCGGGACAGTCCACGGCTCTTTCCCTGTGGCCCTGGGCCTGGACAGAGGCGTCTTGTACGAAACCATTCATATGAGACGTGATCATCCCTACTAAAGCAGAGTGGAGCGTGACCCGCCCCAGAGTTTGGTGTTTTCCTCTTTTTGGTGATCTGCTCGTGTGTTACGGTGCACTGACACTCACACTGCTTGAATGAGAGGCCATAGCACATCCGTTTTGGGATAGATCATCCTGAAAGGCAGAAAATGATTTTAACTGTGATTTAATATGCATTAATTAATTTTTTTTTTTTAATACACTTTAACAAAATATACTGCAGATAATATAGTGCACTCAAATACAAAACATGTTTCCCTTCACTGATTAATTCATTCATAGTTTAATTTCTATTAATCTGTTAATAATTTCTTATATTTATTTTCTGGTGACTTGACCTCTTACAACAGCTTTAACTTTTTACTTTGAATAAATATCTCTCCCTCTCCCCGCTCTTGGAAGCTTGTTAGAATCAGCGACGCCACTTCCTGTCATCCATCCCACTAATCTAACTCTTTGCGAGGAAAGTTCTCTGGACTCAGGAGCCTGAAGTATCAGTCACCTGCATGTCTACGTCCCCCGTGGCCATCCTCCCCTTTGTTTATGCACTTCCTACAGCTAATTATATCTGGCATGGCCATCTCCCCTGGTTCTTGGTCAAAGCTACCAAACCCCTCCCCTGCAGAACCATTTAGCTCTGTTTAAAGTGGCGGCCATGCGGATGACAAACAGCAGAGGCTGCCAGCGGACCATCTGTTCCTGCGGGCTTAATTAAGCCCTAGATCTCATGTCCGACTCCACCTTAGAAGCCACAACAGTACAAAAAGACGTTTTGAATCTGAATCTGCTGAATCTGAGCGAGCCATTGAAGCCAGAGGACATGGCATGAACGAAGTATTGCAGAAACTGTACAGAGTTCATACATTTGATTGAATATAAGGGATTTGTAAGTGGGGCAGTTTTTGCCTGGATGCAGCATTGCAGGCACTGCAAAACACTTTTACATAATGAGATAATATGTTTTCTGAGCATGAGGTCAAATTAGTGTGATGATGGAAAGGTTGGCCTGTAGTCATGTTGTGTAGATAACTGTGTGCACAAAAACGTCAACATTTCATAAATCTATCACATTTAACTCTAAAACACTGTTTGTCCCAGTGTTACCAATGTAGCGTTAAACTGTACCATCTTAAGACTTCCCACAGTATTTCCTGTGAAGTCCTTTCAGAAACCAAGTAAAAGAACACAAATAAAACAGTTTCAATGTCACTCGATGTAGAATAACTTGATCGTAGAATAACATGAAAGCGATTTCTAATTTCTAATCCCATCTTTACATAGCACACTTCCCTGAAATTGGGAGAGGAAAAAGACGAATGGAGGCGTTTTATTCTTTTGTAGGTTTTAAAGACTTTTTAAATTCCTGGTGACAGAATTTTCCACTTTAATTTTTAACCAACTATGATTCGATGCTTATCTCAAAAGTAGTACGTCCAACTGGAATTCATATATTGCACTTATTCACCCCCACTAAATGATCCACCTCGGAATTATGAACAACATGAAGTCATTTCTGAGTTCAATGTTAATAAGTTTAATGTTAATAAGGTTAAAGTTAATATGGTGGTCGAAGTAGCTCGTCTTGGTGCGGTTAAGCTAGTCGTCTGGGGGGGGGAGTCGAAGTGTCGGAAGTTCATAAAAACACCATTTATTTCGAGAAACTTTGCATCTAACATGCAACGACGGCAACCGACGACCTCAACTCCGAAGCGAGCTGGACCGAAACCACCGGGGAAACGCCGAGAACTTGTCCGCGTAGCGGCGGCCGCTAACTGCGTAGCTCCGAGGAGGGCTCCTTCCACCGTGACTTTACTCACCGAGGACCGACGACCGAGCAGCCTTATCCCCTCATGCTCCCCGCGCTGCGAGGCTGGAAGATTTTAGTCACACGGAGAAGGCGGCGGGGGCGGCATTTAAAAAGAAAAACGGCCCACGGTGTCCTCCAGACCGAATAAAAGTGTTAAATCCAAGCCGAGCCGGGACACTTGTGGCCATTGTGGCTGGTGTATCAGCCGTCGCCCTGGAAACACGGCGCCTCCGCAGCGCCCCCCTCCGGACACACAGGCAACGGCACGACCTGCACCCGCCGAGTGACATCGACCTTTCAAAACAGAATAAAACTAATAAAATAAAATAGAAATACGCCAAATGCTTGTTTCTAAAAAGCCAACGCAACTCAATTTTTTTGTGTTTGCAGGAAATGTATGGATTTGTACAATAACGTGACAATTTGTATGCAAGTGTAAAGGCAGCACTTTAAAAATGTTCTTCCTCTTTCGATTTATTTTCTGTATCAGACAATATTATAACACAGTTAAAGACTTAAATGTTTGTGCTGTGATGGCTTGATTTCGGTGTACCTGACATCATTATTCCTCTGGCCAGTTGGGCTCTATCGCAGTTAATCCATTAAGGGTAACAGTGTTTATTTCCTGCTGAGATAACTGGCACTGCCTGTTACACTGTCAGTGTCTTTCCCTTAAAGGAATGTGTGGAATTGATCTGTGAACTGATCCCCTTATTTTCCACACATTGACGAATTTAACAACGTTCTTGTTAGACCCTTAGTAATCATCGCCAACTAAGAGGATATACAGTCGTTTAACCTGCTAAATCGGGAGAGAAATGGTCTAAGCTCATGCAGCCTTGGGACTATTGATGCCAAAGCCTGAAGTTACATTTTTACTGCTGTATTTCTATTAAGTTAATCCTTTCTGACACCAGCACTTAACCTCTTTCCCCATTAGGCGGTCTCCTACCAGCTTCACATTCCCATGCTTTCTACCCCGGGAAGTGAGACAATTAACAGCCCTGTTTACTCTCCAGATGTATTCCATTCCAGCCATTCTCTTTATTTTAAAGAGCAACTAAAAATAAGACATAAAACACAAGAATATAAGACGTCAAACTAGAACATTAAAAATCCGCTTAAAATATGAACTGAAATGATTCTACAAAAAAGAAAATCAAAATGTATTTTTTCCCCCATAAAAAAGTGACGTACGCCTTATTTAGGATGTATTAAAAAGAATGTATAAATCCTTTTTACTCAGTTGCTCATTTTGAAAAATAACACAAAAATCCACTGGAACAAAAAGAACATTTACTATTTCCTAATGTCGTACTAACACTATCCTTTACGTTCTTTACTTTCTTCAGGGATACATGCTTTCAAAGTGGAAATTCAAATGGAAATATATTGCTTTGAAACGTGAAGAAAATAATTGTCCCACTTTTCCACCTTCATCTTCACGATATATACACACTTGTCTTGCAAAAGATAAATCAATACAATTTTCTTTAAATATATTTTATTAAAAAAGGAAAACCAACAAGAACTATATGTATACATATGTGTGCATATATATGCACACATATGTATACATATACATATGTATACATATCCGTATATGTATACATATACGTATACATATGTATACGTATACGTATATACGTATACGTATACATATGTAATGATCAAGGATTTTTCTTATCTCAGTCTCTTTCACCAGTTTCATATCATTACAGAAAATGTTATAGTACAGCGTTTTTCAATATCTCCTCATTGCTTAATAATTTCCTCAGGAGTGCTGGTCACATATATCTGTACAATATGACTCTTAGTTTTTTTCTGTACATTTTTTTGTGTGAAGTTGGTTAAAAAGGCTGTCAGCACTTAAAGAAGCTGTTTCTTTTCACTCTTTTTTTGTAGTCTTAAATACTTGATCAAATAAAAGAGCATTGTCCCCAGGTTCTGCTCACCCCCAGGCGGTGGTGGTGTGGTGGTGGTGGTAGTTTTGGATGGTGTTGGGCGGGGGGGCTTTGGTGCAGAACTTTCAAGTGGTCACTGTGAATATAAGGAAACCCCATGGCTGGGTGGACCCCACCTCACCTCCCCATCCCAACATCACCTTCTTCCCTGCCCAGGCATTTGGCACTGCGCACATAAACAAGACTCACAAGATAAACAACAAGCAAAGCTCTTTGTGAAGCCATTATAATGCATACTAATGAAAGAAAACAAACAGAAGTGTCACCTCGATGGGCACTCAAAAGAGGAAGTCATATTGATGTGCATCCTCCTTCCTCATAGCTGAGCACCATGGAAAATCTGGAGTCTTCCTCAATATTTTCAGGATTTCAAAAACTGATTATTTTCCACTAAAGATGAGAAAAATAATATTTCTTCTTTTTTTTGTCCTGGCAGGCACCTACAGCTGTCTATTAAAATGCTACTGCTATAGATAAGGTCTAGCATTGAACACACAAAGCAATTGCAATGAAAGGAACAAAGTCGCCTTAATATAATAATGGTAATAATAAGAATAATGATAAGAATAAGAATAATTATAATAATATATTACAGAATAAATCTCTTTTTATAATTAGTTTTTTCATTAAAAGTTATATTTTCTTTGTTTGAAATACTATAATCTTTTTAAATTAACTTCTTTTTTTTATATGTATCTAGGTCGTGATCAAGATGTTGACTATACCTCAACGTTATCCAAATCAATAAAAACTAGCTGTGCCATTGCATATTACAGAATAGTCAATGATATGTGGACATGCACCGTGAACCATCCGTTCCCTCGCGACAGGACGCCTAAGCTGTGTGTGGTGACATCATAGTCGGCCGATCACCATGACGTCCACCACCTCGCCCTTGTGCAGCTCCACGTATTGCTCTGTTTTTGGAGGTAGCATCAGGAGCCCGTTAGCGGTGCGCATGCTCATCAGCCTGCTGCTCACCTGGTTCCCTGCAACACCGAAAAGAGAGGCTGGAATTCAGAGTCCTGGAGGTTTTTCTTTTGAGTTTCTAAATTGTAATAGTCTCAATAGCCCCGCCTTTGCTGGGATCATACACAGATGCTGTTCACATGATGTCAGCAATATTCTTATCAATGTGAAACACAAAACAACAACACATTTAGATAAATTTGACTGCCCTGCCAGTAATTCCTTCCTCTAAACTGGTCCATAAATGGAGCCTGGGCACCAGTCACCTGTGCTCTGTGCCCACGGTAGAGGCTCCTGGTGATGCCATGTCAGGATGCAGCGGTGATATTCAGGCCGAGGGTCCAGCTTCACATCGCAAGACAACTAGGAACAAACGACACAGTCAAATGACAACAATATTCTGGAGGTCAACAATCCTCTAAATTGCCAGACACACTTTAATCCTTAATGATAGGCACATACTTGCCATTTAGATTGGACGTGACTACTTAAAGCCTTTTATAGGGCTGAAACCTTTGAAAGGCTGTGCTATAATTTTAATATAACACATTTTACTGCCAGATATCGTAAACTCCACTACTCTGTCCCCTATCACTATTAAAGTCACAGAGTTTGATTATTTTCCCTTCATTAAACATAAAAGTATACTTTGAGGCAAATTTGAAAACCGTTAAACAAGTGTGTGTGTGTGTGTGTGTGTGTGTGTGTGTGTGTGTGTGTGTGTGTGTGTGTGTGTATCACCATAGTGACGAACAGAGTAAACCTAAAAAAACACCACGACAGTCTGGGGGCCTCACTTCTAATGGGCGGTACAACAAATGAAGGTTTCACAACTTTGGGGTGGTTCATTTTGATTTGTTTTACAACAGCTCCTTTGGATTGACGCCGCAAGCAAACCACATTTCATTTTGGAAGTGAACCGAGACCCACGTTTTCAAGAGGATGGGAGTTTGCTTTCTTGGTCTGAGTTGGGATGAACTGAGTAAGTTCAGTGTGAACAGGCCCTTGGTCACACATTAATTAGTGAAATAAAATAAATGAAATTAGTGAAAATGGATCCAAAATGTTTCATTACTACGCTAGTAATATTCCTCCTTTGTGGAATTCCTACCCTCGCTTTAATGATGGTGGGTCTGGGGTCCAAAATGCCTTGCATCTTCCTCAAGGCAGGGATGACAAAAAGATTACAGGTGACAACAGCGGACACAGGGTTTCCTAGGACAAGCACGCGCACAAAGGGACAGAGGGGGAACGAGGAGAAAGCGCATGAGAAAACAGCCCTTCGGCAGCAGAAGAACAAATCAGTCTTTCTCTCAACTTTACACACTACCTGGGAGGGCAAAGATGAGTTTGCGAGAACCATCCATGTCCAAGGTGGCGAATGTTGTTGGGAGACTTAAAAAAAGAGAATTTTTAATTCCCACTGTTAGTTTAGCATATAGATATGTTTTATGTTCAAATATATTATTTACTTTTTTGCAGTGAATTATTGCAAAAAGACTTTTTTTTTTACCCTGGTTTCATGAAAACGCGACCAAAATGGATCTGAGCATGAAGATCGATGTCCAACACCTGTTTAAGGTAGTCCTACAAAACACACAATGCAATATAAAATAAAATATAATAAGAAAAACATTTATTTCTTAAAAACCTTGATAATAGATAATAGGGCTGCAGTCCCTCTCTCTGCCACCGGGTGTTAGTAAAGCACCACAAGGTTCCTGCTCTGTTGTCATCTTACCTTCTCTCCCATGGATACTCCTCCTGACGTGATGATGACGTCAGCACGGCTAATGCCTTCATTCAGAGCGTTGAGGAGGTCATCAGGGCTGTGGAAGAAAAAGAAACGTGTTGGTGGTAAAAAAAAAACAACAAAAAAAAAAACTGAAGTAATGGCAGCGTAGAAGAAGAAGAAGTCTTACTTGTCTCCCACGATGCCCAGATTGATGGTGGGGTAACCATGCTCCTGAATAGTTGCCAACAGGGTGGAACGATTACTATCCCTGATCTTCCCAGGATGAAGGTCATCTTCTGGGTTCAACAGCTGCAATCACAGAGAAATTAAACAAAAAAAGAGTGGCATACTTCCACAGTTCACTCATATCAGAGTTATCTTGAAACAGACAGAACATTCCAGCTCTCCAAAATGTGTCACATAAAAAAGTCAAAGATCATATAGTGCGGATCTAATATTTGAATAGTATTGTTACACATTTTGAGTCTCGTACACTCTACTATTGCTTCATAGTTAAACACATATGATCAAGCTGAGCCTGTGTGGTCACAGATAAAGACATGTCAGTATGCATCAAATGCCTCTCGCCGTTGTTCCCGAGTCCACAGTCAAGTTCATCAATTTGATTTTCAGTCACAATGAGCAGCTTTTTTGGGAACACCCTTACCTCATTTCCTGTTGACATCACAGCTACCACAGGAAACTTATGGACCTCCACCTCTGTGACTCCCACAGTGGCCAGGAGGCCTATCTCCGATGGGCCCATGTGGGTGCCCTTTGCAAGCACGCATTCCCCGCGCTTAATGTCATGACCGATAGGCCTGTGTTGGGAGGGCAAAGAGAGCGATTAGGAAAAGGGAAAGGAAATAAATGGAAAAAAAAAAAATCGCAAATAGATCAAATGAAACCAGCACAACGAAGCTCTAACCTGATGTCCTGTCCTGGACGGGCCTGCACCAGGATCCGCACCTCCAGCTCCTCTGTGCCCTGCCAAAACAAACAAACAAACAAACAAACAAACAAACAAAAGTTTTCTTTCACGGCGTCACATTTTTGGTTCACGATCTGTTCCCCCATCGGGTTCCGCTTACGTCTTCAGACTCGCGGAGCAGCTCGGTGTCCTCCACCTGGACCACCGCGTCAGCCCCACACGGGATGGGGGCGCCCGTCGTCACCCTCATCACCTGACCAGGCATCACGGTGTGGGTGGGCTGCACAGACACCAAACGGGTAACGTTAGGCCCAGACACCTGCGGGTCTACTCGTAGGCCACGTGAACGACGGGGGTGTGTTTTGCGGGGCCGTATGAGCTGCACTTTTCTTTCGAGCTGCGCTCCAAATTGCAAATCGCTTAATTGATGTACGCCGTGCATGCTGTGTGGGCATCTTTTTGTGAGTCAGAAAAAGCAATCGAGTCTGAATGTCAAGGGTGGGTCTCTGACCTGCTCTCCAGCTTGCGACTCTCCTATGATGAAGCGGTCACCAGGGCCATCAGCCGCTACAGCAAAAGAATGGAGGGAGGGGGGGAAACAAAAATTAGCAGCCGCAAATGCGCGCATGTAGGACAGCAGAGTTAAAAGAAGCAGATCCAACAGTCTCTTATTTAAAGTATAATATTACCATCTTTTATATTCTGCTCCTTCAGAGTCAGGTCTAAGACAGAAGCTCGCAACAAAGCCTAAAAGCTTAGGGTGGGGGGGGTGCAGGGCAGTGTATCCCCATGACAACCACTTGCCATTGAGCCTGCCTCAACCGAACCTGATCATTTGGCTGCGCTCAGTAATAAGAGCCTGGTCATTTTTTATTTTCTTCTTCCACTTCTTCTTCTTCTTCTTCTCTCAATCCCCTAATTTTTCTTCAAAGCAGCGGCCTGTTCTCTAATTCGCCGACTTTGAATTGGCCCAACACTACGGGTCCTCGATCCTTTCTGGGAGAACAAGACGCTGCCTCCTCTCAATTGAAACCCATCAGCAAATTGGGAATAAAAGTGCTGAATAAAAAAAATCCACAATCCATAATTGAAACGTCTCTGTCATGAAGCTTGAACTTAGATTCAGCTTTTATTTATGTTCCATTAGTTATTAGTAACTCTAATTACTTTGCATCTGCTGTTGCACTTATTGAACCTGCTCGTGGGGACCTTTGAGGAGGCAGGCCGGGCTTATTCCCTTCACACCACATCATCGAGATGCTCTGGCCTTACATCTGTCCAGCAGGGCACAGCTGGTGAATGTCCATTTAGTAAAGATCCAGTCATCTACTGCTTTATCCATTAGCAGAGGTCACTGTATATTATTCCGGAAGTGAGCAGCTACAACGATAAACAGACTTTCATACACACACACACACACACACACACACACACACATGCACACACACACACACGCACACACACACACACTTGCAGCCAAGGTCAATTTAGAGTCACTGAATGGCGTGTATGTCTTTGGACTGTGGAAGGAAGCTGGAGCCCCCAGAGAGACCCCGTGTGTGTGTGTGTGTGTGTGTGTGTGTGTGTATATATATATATACATATATACATATATATACACACACACACACACACACACATATATATATATATATATATATATGTGTATATATATGTGTATATATATGTGTATATATATGTGTTATTTTTGGGCCTCATAATGCTATAATCTGTTGTACTTGCCTCTCACAGCATATCCATCCTTGACAGAAGCAGGAAAGGGTGGCAGGTTGTCTTTGGCATAAACGTCCTGAGCCAGGACTCGACCCATTCCATCTATAGGAGAAGATGAGGAGGTGAATGGAGAGACGAATGGTTGGAGAAGAGAAACAGACCCACTCAGGTGGAGATGGGCATACAGGGCAGAGAGTCGACATGTCTTTGTCTTGTCTGGGTATATGTTAAAGATACGGCATGACACACCAGCATCTCCATCCAGTCCCACAAGTGTCCCTTTCCACATTTCCTTGCATTGCCACCAACCAGACAACTTAAAAACCCTCACGTAGGACTCTCAGCCAATAGCTCAGAGTTAAAAAAGCATAAGAGACAGAAAAAAGTCAGAGTGGGAGGATGAGAAAAGAAACAAACCCTGCTCCCGAAACACCTTAAGCTGCTGTGTGGCTATATATAGCGATTCTTAGCGCCGTTATGTCGTGATTATGTGGGTGTTAATATGATCTAAGCTTTGATACCCATGAGTTCAGGATGAAAAAACAGAATATTCATGAGCGCGCCCATGCTGCTGCAAATAACTCCACACGTTTGCTGCCCAGGTCTTCTCCTCATGTCAGATATTTGGCTGCATTTTCACAACTGTCACTAAATACAAGTCATTATTTAAAGCAGCTCCTCATAGCTGTGTGAGCTGAGTCTAAAAATAGAACAGATGTGATGTCATGAGAAACATAATCCGACGTCGTGAACTGCTTACACCCACAACAGGCACATTTTTGGAAGAACTAATCATTCAAGGTCATGAAATCAAGGGCCATCGGGTTAGTATAACTATTCTGAACAATCCCAACATAAAACACATGTAACCAAGCACACATCTATTCACATGCATACTTGCTTTTCATTGCCAGGAGTTTTGTTTAAATGTTTTATTAAAATGAGATCCAATATTGTACTCTCTACACCCTGATAATAGAGGCAGAGGGCATGAAAAGTCAAAATGGTATGTGAAAATACAGCATCTGTGTATCTACACACCCACCCACGCGTGCGCCACTCAAACGCCCTGTGAATTCCTGCAGGGGGAGCTGCTGCAGCTGTTGTCGCTAAATATTTCATCCCGTCATGTTCTTTTTATCCTCCCCTCTCAAGTCCTGCACTCCGTGCTTTAAAACATCACATCTGGGGGGGGTAAGAGGAGCGCGTTCCTTGTACATCATTGATCAATAAGTGGTGTGTGCGCCACGGGCTCCGTGCACCCCCCCACCCCCTCCGGTCCTCGCTGCTCCTGCTTCAGAGATGAATTAAAAAATGTGTTTCCCCCTCTGGCCCTCAGCCTGGCTCCATGTTAGCCACCACTCTGCCAGAAGCCTAAACACACCCACAGGGGCTAAACCGACTTGTGTGTGCATGTGTGTGTTGGTATCTCTGTAAGCCTGTTTAAACATGCAAATATATTAGGCAACGTATGAAACACCTTGAAACACTTAATAATATGGCTGCACCAGGAATATCAGGAAGACAAGTAATTGGTTCCTGAGCACAAGTAACTAAAGTGTGTCTTCAAAAACAAAGAATTTAGCTGGAATTGGAAAATACCACACAATGTTGGGTCAGAATTTTTGTGAATGTAGCCAAGCTCATTTTGGTTCTGCCTCTATTTCCAAGGCCAGATAATAGTGCCTCTATGCGATCATTGAATTCCCAGCTGCATGTGTTGTGCAGTGAGAATATGTCGGAGTTTTACGGCATTAAAAATTGAAAAACGCCGGAGAAAACAAAAGAAAAAACTCCTCGGTATCAGCTGAAAATGCTCGTCTGAGCTGAAAGAAAGTGCAGACTTGGGTGATCTCGCCATGTTGTTTTTAATTGCAAATGTGCGCAGCTACAGCTGTCGGTGTCTGTGGTGATGCCGGGGGCTTCCTGGAGGTGCTGCGCGAGGCGCAAGAGCCGGCTGTTCTTACCTCTGTAGTTGATGATTTCGGTGCCCAGGACGGCGGTCATCTCCAACACAGTGATGAAGGCCTTGTCCATAGACGTGAGGGGGAAGGGCGACATACGGTGTCTCCGGGCCACCTTCGTGATGTCCACCGCACTGTGACCTGGAAAAAACACGCACCGTCACTGCAGGAAAGGGCTGTTACCAAATTAAACCACATCACGCAAACCTCTTTTCACTGCAGCGGCCACTTTTTTTGCAGATTCTTACATAAACGGGACTGAGAGAGGAGTGAGAAATCTGTGATAGAGATTATAACACATATAATAAAAAAAGCCCGTCTAATTCAGATGTATTTTGAATGAGCTGTGACTGCAGCAGTAGTGCAGGTCAAATTCTTTGAGAGCTCATGGAGAATGGAACTAAAATCTTTGTAACACTTGTAATCCTACATGTCCGACATGCCTGATACCATGGTAACGGAGTTACTGTCATCCATCTTTGTCCCTGCATGTGTGTGCATGTCATACGTGGGCGTCATAATGCCATTAAAACCACACAAGGAGCACCAAATGGTCCTGTTTGTGTGCAGCCGCATGTTAGCGGAACTGGGTAACAGGTATGTTGGTCTAATAATACCTCAATAATAACTCCAAAAGGGACAGGAACAAAGAAAGGTGTAACTAATGTATAATCTGGTCTCTCTGTGTCTGCTGTTATCTCTGCCTCACAGCAAAGAATAGGTGCCGCACTTTGATTCGGCCTGACCCAGTTTCTCTCTCCCTTAAACATGCGTGTACACTTTCCACAGCACATCCTGGTGCTAACAGGAGGCTTAACAACCTCTGGCAAAATATCACACACACATGCACACACACCTGCAAAAGGAAATGTTCCTCTCATCACACGCACATTTAAGATCTATTCAGGAACATTTGGGAGTGCATGGGAATGGACGGCTCTTGGAACTTACTTGATCTCAGGATGTTTTCTTTGCTGCTGCATCGTGACTGCACCTAAAGATAGAGAGAGAGAGAGAGAGAGAGAGAGAGAGAGAGAAAGAGAAAGAGAGATATCGGGGACATAGAGACGGGGGGCAGTGGTAGGAGAGAGAAAGAAAGAGAGAGAGAAAGAGGGAGCAGAGGCAGTGGTAATTTGAGATCAAGCACGCTGCTCTTCTGACATGCTTGAAATGAGAAGCTGTTTGTACAACAGCCAGAAGCACTGTCGAGAGCCACGTCACACTACACTGTGCACTTTGTCCAGATGTTTGGGAGATGGCTGCATCTCCCGCGTTGCCTTTATGGTCATTTTCTGTGCACTACATCAAAACCGCAGCGCGGGTTCACACTGATAAATGCACCGACATCTCACATCGCTGCTCAACTGGAGCGCTAAAAAGAATTTATGGACAAAGGCACCAACATACAGTACAGAGTGACGATATCCGATCACAAGGTCGTAAACAAGACGCGTTAACTGCGCTATGGTGTGACATCAAATGTAGTGAAAATGCGGTGTCAGGTATAGATAGAGGGCGGCTGTTCAGAGGTGGTGCAAGATGGCATGATTTTACTGGAAATCACCACATGATCACCGAGGCATCTATGTCATTGCGGAGAGGAGAGCAGGGTGGGACACAGGCTGAGCAGGCTGAGCACCCAAAAAAACACAGCTGGGCGCCTACTTTAAGCATGATTCCAGTTAATGAAACATGTTGACAAGGGTTTAGGGACCCCTTCCCCAACACCACCACCACCCGTCTCAAAAAAGTCCGGATTGAGCTCTGAGTGCATTTCCATCTGTCTTCAGTTTTTCTCAATGTCCCTCACAGACTGAACTTTAAAGAAACGGAATGGTAAAACAACTAAACTGACCTAACCATTTACTTCCAGACCAAACATCTTAAACTTGGACATAATTTAGGCTGCGGATGCAGAGGACACAGCGGGGAGAAGTGGCACGTGGACATTCCTTCTTTCATCTGCCCACTGCTTTGGGGAACCAAAGATGCCCTGCTGATCAGGCTGTTTGTCCCTGATATTTATAGCAAAATACAGCAGTAATGCATGTATCAAAATGGCGTGAGCGGGCGGGTTGATTTATCAGGACCGATACAGTGTAAGGCTAATATTCTTTATTATCAATGCCTGTGGGAAAAGTTTGGATTTGTTTAAGCTGTCCATGTGCCTCTCTGCCTGCATCCTGCCCTGACTGCCTGATTTCCATGGGGTGACTGACAGAGCTAATTGCTTGCTTGTCAGTCATGTTGGCTCAGTCCTTACCGCTTCTCTTTGTTGTGCTTTAATAACCTCTGTGACCTGCTATCACGCTCTTAGATTTGGCAGGTGGTGTGTGGTGGTGTATGGAGCACCCGAACAACCACTGGTGAAGGTGAAGCCCCCACACCCCCCCACACCCCCCCGTCCCACCCCTCGCCCACCCGCCCCTGCACCCTCTGCATCATCGGAACTGGGTTTACACCGTGACACCATTGGGCACCAAAACAGCCAAGGTGAGAGGGTGGGAGATGGGGCAAGGTGGGTGGGGATGGGTGGAGGAGGGATGGAGGGACAGAGAGGTGGAGGTGCAGGTCTGCTCAGTCTGAGTGTGGAGGGATGGCGGCTCAGCGTGATGTTGGTCCCGCAGCCCCGAAAAAGAAACCAAACAAACAAACGACAGGAAGCACGGACTCGACAGACTTTACTAAACTACAGAGCCGAGACACAACAGAGAGGAACGAAAAGACGACAAATAAAATGACAATAAGGACCAAGAGACCGGGCCTGATGGCATCTACTTAACAAACATCCAGCACACCAGACTTTTGAAAGCACTGTGTGTTACCCAGATAGGACAGAAACAGAAGGAGAGAAGGAGAGAGACAGTGAAGTGCGCAAGGACCCAGACACACCAAGCTGACTCTGGGCACCGAGAACATTTGAGAACATCTGTCTGTGTCCCGTACAGCCCACGTTCATCGGGGACCCAAAGGACTTGAAGAACTCTGAGCCCGTCACTGTGAAATCCATTCTATTCTCTCCTTAAAGGGACAATTCACACAAAAAAAACAAAACAAAAAAAAACATGGGGAAAAGGTGGGTGACATTTCTGAGTCCTCTGGTATTCCAGAGGTCAAAAGGCAGATCTAATACATCTAAAGTAAGTGGTGTAGCTGCCTCTGTAAATAAAAAAACGTGTTTTCAATTAATAAAGCACCTCATAAATGAGGCCAAAGCAACCTGGCACCCTCTAGGAATAGTTTACAATAAGAAATAAACCCTTCCTTCACCTGCTCATTTATATTGTGGCCATTAAGGCTAAAAACGTGCACATACATATTCCGAAGCTGATGCACGTTCACGTTTGAGTTGTCCTGCTCACCCTTCCTTAGGATAACGAGGAGGGCCCTATCAGCTAGTTAATAGTTGTTGGTATCAGGTTGGTGTGTCTCGCCTTTAATAGACAGAAGAGCGAAATGTGAGACAGTAAACAAAAAAAGAAAAAAAGAGAACCAAAAAGGGAAACCAAACAGATAGAGACACGTGTGGAGGGTGACCCAGAGAGCTGGAGACACACATTAGAGCTAGGCAAGCGAGGGAGGGAAAGGGGAGGACACAGAGTGGGGCAACTGTTGGACCCGCTCCCCATAGGAGGGTGAGGGAGAGGCAAAGGGGGGGGGGAGGTTGGGGGGGGCGGGGGGACGAGGGGTGGGAGTGAGGGGACGGGATAGTTACTCGAGAGCTGAAGGTCCTCCTTCGATCATCTTTAAGCCCCTCCAACCTACACTGGAGCTAGTGGAGATAAAGCATCGAATCACAGGGGTCAGTACATCTGTCCTGGCAACCACCACACCACAGACAGACAGACAGACAGACAGACAGACAGACAGACAGACAGACAGACAGACAGACAAGACAAGACAAGCCTGACAGACGGACGGACGGAACAACGGAATGACAGACAATAATCTACTACAACAAAAACAAAAAAAGTCTATAACAAGGGGGAGGGAGAGAAGCCCCTCCTCTGTCGACAGCAGGCCTCCTCAACTGTAACAAAACTCCCCTAATATAGCAACAAATGACGACCATGCGGATTCATTGACTTCCAAATCTGAATTGTTGCTCTTTGTGAAACAAGAGTTTGCGTGTGGGAAACTTTCTGTTCCCCCATTTGACTCATCTATTAAATCTAGCTTACTTCTACTTTTGCTGCCATCCAAATAAAATAAGAAAATTAAAAAAAAAAGTTACACTGGGTGGTCAGAGCATGTGACAGGATGCGATACAAAAGGCAGACATTTGAAAAAATTAGTTTAAAAAAAAATAGATTATAGTACACATTACAATGCATTTTATAGGATGCTTATCAAAAGATTAAAGTTAAACTATTGTTTTTATGTCGATCCAATGACGCGACAGTGTATATTTTATTAGATTAGGTGTTTCTGACTGACTTTAGTTTCAATAACAGTTGCAAGAGACAAGCATTAGACACTGATTGAGCTTATTGATGACATCATGGGATAAAAGGTTGGTGTTCACCGAACCAGCTGTGGTTGCTAAGAGATCTGTGCCACCGCTGCACAGCTCTCACATGGAGAGGCAGAGCTGTGATTACAGAAAAAGAACAGGGGAATAAAAGGATAATGGTGGGGATCAGGGGAGCTAAAAACAGCCGCAGCAACACAGATCAAACTTGCAGACATTGGAAAAGCAAATATGACGACTAGCGATCGACATTTTCAAAGTGTGCCTGCGTTGAAAAGAAAAGCTGACATCTCCGGATAAAAATGACACAGCGGACGCACACCAGTTACATCAGAGTCCGTCTATCAAGCTGAGCTAACAAAGACAGACAAACCACAAGAAACACGGGTTTTCTACGTCCTAGTCCAGGTTCAGGGAGGAAAAGGTCGTAAATCTGTGGTTTGAGTCAATCCAGATCTTGCCGACAACAGGGACGCTGTGTTGGCACCAAAGGTGGCAAACAAGAGCTCGTGTACAAAAGGAAAAAGAAATGGCATCAGAGCCGTGGGAGGTGTGTGTGTGCGCGTAGGGGGAGGGGTGTGTGTGTGTGTGTGTGTGTGTGTGTGTGTGTGTGTGTGTGTGGGGGGGGGCTGCACATGGAGATGAAGACATGAAATATGTGTGAAATATGTGGAAGAGAAGGTGCAGCAGCGTGGAGTGCAGTAACAGCAGACAATCACCCGGTCTCACTCGCTATCTATCCTCCAGGGGACCCCCCCCCCCCCCCCCCCCCCCCCCCTCCCCCCCTTCCACCCCCTCCAACCCACCCACTTCCGCCACACCTTGCCCCCCCGACCCCGCCACACGAGTTAATGTGAAGGATGCAAATGTCAACACACACACACACACACACACTCCTACATGCAAATAATAGTGCACTTTAATCAGCGGGGGCTGCTGAGATGCGACTTCACAAAAAGGTGTTAGTGATGGAGACACAAGCAGCTAATCGTAGGCCAGATTGGTGGTGGAGGGGGGGGGGGCAATAGAGGACTGAAGACAAGGAAATGGTGGTGCTGAGCTCAGCACAAAACAACGGACGGCTCAGACAGGCCATTCCAAATGGGGGTGAGGCTTATCAGAGGGCAGGAGTGGCTTTATGACCTGCCACAGGACTCAGCGGGGAGGGGGGGGGGGTACTTAAGGTGCTGGAGTGATGGGACCGGGACAATCTGCCGAAGTGGTGCTTTACATCCCAGTCAGAGTGGAGGCTGAGAGGCTGGGGCAGACAAGGGCCTCTGACACCCTCTCTCCCAACTGATCTGGCCGCAGCTGCCACGGCCCCTAAACACAACGTCTGACACACACTTGAACCCACACGCTCCACATCGCTCCACACACACACACACACACACACACACACACACACACACACGCACACACCAGTCGCATCCACAGACCAGGTGAGTGATGAATGAGAGGTGGTGTGTGTGCGTGTGAGAGAGAGAGAAACAGAGAATTAGAGAGAGAGAGAGAGAGAGAGAGAGAGAGAAGGGATACATGTAGAGGAATGTTGCTGACCACATATGTGGTGACACACAGGGCAACTTTTACCTCATAATGGCCTTTAATTAATCAGTTTTTTTTCTGCCTGTTGCATGTTTGCCTCTTGATGTCATAATAACAGTTGCTTTCTGATATAAAACTTGGAAGAATAGCACTTAAATAACAAAAGTGTCATCAGCTGAGCTGATGGGAACAGCAACAGTCAGACGCAGACCTGAACTTTCAAAATGGTCTTTGAGTGATTTTTGTTCAAGAATTGCCTTGTGTCTCCCCAGACTAACTTGGGGAGCAGTGCAGCATGGAGGGGGGAGGGGGGGTTGTTTGTGGCTCTGTTGTGTCTTGGATGCCAGTGACCTGCATGCCGGCTGATAGGTAAGTAGAAGGTGAAGCGGGTTTACCTGGTCCAAGGTAGAGTACCTTGACTTGAGCGTGATGACCTCATCCAGGTGAGCCCTGAATTCTCTTCGTGAGGCCTGGGGGAAGCCACAGGATAGTCACTGACCTTCAGACCGGATGCATGCCCTAACACAAGTGCAGGCAAACAGGCATGCGCACCCATTCTGATCAACATCATCACATCGGTTAGTAACACATTTGTTCACAACCTGTGCATTCTGCAGGCAAAAATGCTCTACAAGCATGTGCTTGAGCTAAGATGGAGCTAATCCAACACCAGCGCATCAGCGGAAATTATAAAAAAAAAAAAAAAGAAGGAAGCGGGTAAACTGGAGGACGCTGCGGTTACCCCAGATACACAAGAGTAAAGATGGATGATGGAGAGAGAGAGAGTTCAGTCCCACTGCTATGGACCCATCGCTGCGTTAGTGTGGGTGCAAGAAGGAAACTCCACCTCTGGAAGAACCCAGGAACGAGGATGCAGGTGAAACAAGCATAATCCATTTACACTGGCCCGATGTTTAAATCAGGTCATTCACAGCAGAGGGATCAAATTTCAGGCAGCGTCATTACCGTGGCCAAATCTAATTAGGATTGAATGCTATTGTCTCTTAAATACAATTTATTTTGATATTTTGGTCATCAGGTGTAAACTGAGAGCAATAAAAACAACACAATGGTATAAATGAGTATGAGAAATAAGCTGTAACTAAATCATAAAAACTAATGAATAAATAAATAAGCTAATTCAACGTTTACAGTGTTGGGAAAATATCTCTTTTGTTTAAGAAGTGTGAGTGTTTTGGGAACTGAGGTGCGTTAACAAAGAGAAAAATACACGGGACAGAAGGGGAAATAGATGGGATTCTGGCAAAGTCAAATCCGATGTTTACGCATCTTTCAACTTCAACTCTGAAGTCGAAGAGCAGTTGATGAACGCAGCGAGCGATGGCGTCCTGTTAATGCTCGTGGCGACACGTGGCGAAGGTCGGCTCCAGTACTCGGACCGGACAACGCCAGACACTCAAGGCACGGGGCCGCGTCCGCGTGGAACGCAAAGGGCGGTGGCACGGAGAGGATCGTGAGTGAAACAGTGACAAAGACACGGCAGGACGAAAGCGGTCATGCCAGGCAGAAAGCGAGGGATGTGGCTGGAGCTGGAGGGGATGGCCTGAGTGGTGCTTTAAAACTCATGCAGGAGTACCTCAGCAATGCTTAGGGTGGATGAACAGGAGGGGAGCCGCGCCTGGTGCAGGGAGGAGACAGAGAGAGGAGAGAAAGAGAGGGGGGGGGAGAAGAGAAGAGGGTTAACAGAGCCAAGGCCAGGTTAAGCAGGGCACAGAGGCACACAGAGACTGGGTCACAGCGCCCCCTGGAGGACGTCTGCGGAACAGATCCCTGTGTGACTGTTTCGGAGAGGCTGAAAGCAGCCAAGGGGGCGGGGCCAACAGGAGAAAACTGGACACAACAAGAAAGAACTAGACAAGACAGGACCAAATAGGACAGGACTGTACGGGGTTAGGGTCAGGACAGCAGGTAGGGTTTCATTACCCGTCACAGCAACGGCAGGAGAGCTTTCACTGGGAACGTCACAATGTAGTACCTCAGTCATGTTCTGACACCTACAAAGATTCCACATCCAGTGATCCAGCCCTTTCCCAGAGCCGACCAGCTCTAACACCATATTCATCCTTAACATTATGTTGGGCAAAAAAATAATCATCATAAGTAGAAAGCCTGTGACTTCTCTTTAAATGCTCTATATCATCCTCGCAGGCATCAATCAGCGATTGTGGTGAGTCGGTCACTTGGTCAAAGTGTTCAGGAGATGGTCGACTTTGCAAATAAATACACAGGAGCCTATAATCGACCCCCCCCCTCCATCTCCCTGGAGGCAAGCTCACAGCCAATGGGTGCAAGTAAGTCGGGATAAATGAACTGCAGACAGTGCACACCATACTTTGTCTTTTTGCCATTGTAAAAAACAAAACAAAACGTCGTGCATGCTGCGGATGCACATGGATGAGCAGCGTGGCTTCATTTGAAGTGATTCTGACTTAAAGCCTTCAGCAGTTTGACCCAAATGTCCGATGTCCATTCAGATGGCGCGCTCACAGACAAAAGAGCACTTTCCCCTTTCTCTGCTCCGTACATTACTACACACATTACTGCATTTCTTAGGAACAGAAAAATGATTGCCCCAACATGTTCCATGACAACCTGCCTTTTCCACCCTTTAAAGATGCTGTCATCCAGATTTTAGCTTAAGTTCATTTAATGTAATCTTCCATTCAGTTCATGAATGTTTACTCACGGCTGTTGTAAGCTAAGGTGAGAAATGGAACAGGGACAAGAGCACAAAAGCCTTCATAGACGGATGGATCATCAGTGGCCATTTCAGGGCACTTTGACTGCGGAGGGCCATGTGACCTGTTGGGTCTCAGATGAATACATCCGATCAAGGAAAAGCAATCTATTATATTCTGTGCTCCCTGGTAGAAAGATGGAAAGGAAAAAAAACAAAAAGAGGAGGAAGTTAAATCCAGTACTGCAACGACCAAACGTGGGCCCTTTCTTCATTCTCAGAGAAAGCTTCCACATCAATAAAGCTGCAAATGTGCCCCCCTGTCACAGCAGCTGTGTCAACATCCCGCCTCCTCCTGCCTCCAAGGCTGTCGCGGACGGTGAAGGTGCCATTTCCACATTTGTTCACCCACACTGCTGCGTTCACCATCCGTGGTACTGGGGGGGTCAGGGGGGTTGATGATGATATAACTCCAGGGATGAGGAGTACATATCAAAGGGCTCCAAGGACCTTCTTTCTTTTCACTGCTGGACTCTGGATGAAAGCGGAGACCAAACATTGAACCCCCCCACCCCAAAAAAAAAAGAAAACAGCCTTATCTACATGAGAGGGCGGCATGTCTGGAACACTGGAGGAGTGTGGCATCCTGGGAGGGTTGCCATGTCTTGCTTGCTCACACTCATCCTCCTTCCTCTGGTTTATGCAGGAGTGCTACTGCCACCCTTCATCAATAGCCACCACATTAGCTAAGGCTTTGAGACTGTCTTTCTGTTTAATTCTGCTGAATTCAGCCAAGAGTGCAATCACTACATTATATATACCTCCCCCTCCACCACCATCATGAACTCCATGACCTGACTACTGAATCCTGCAGCATTCTCGCTAGCAAATCTCAAATCTGTGCACCACAGCAGAGAATACATGAGATACACATGCACAAATGTCTTTATTTGCTCATCTAACTGAACAAAAACATAAATTACTTCTACCAAAACACACACACACACACACACACACACACACAAACACACAGACAGACAGACAGACGACTCCACGTATAGAGAGAGAGAAATACATTGCTTACCATCTTCTGCCTAGAGTCAGAACAGAATGAGCTCCCCGACACTTGCAGTCAAGAACACACTCTGACACACACACACACACACACACTTGTAACACACTGGCTAACTGTAGGAGGGCAAGCTAGACAGAATGTGAGAGAGAGAGAGAAAGAGAGAGAGAGAGAGAGACAGAGAGAGCAAGAGGGATGCAGGAGGGAAGAGCAGCAGGGAAAAGCAACAGCCTCACTGTGAGTCAGTCAAGAGGAGGGCTTATATCACTGCACATGCTACCCAGCTTCATCTCACAAACGACCATGTCCTGTGGGCGAGTCTGTCCCACTGCTCCCCCTCCCTTGCTCTGCTCTCTCTCTCTCTCTCTCTCTCTCTCTCTCACTCCTTCACCTTCACTGCACTGCACTCCTTGTTGAAGTGCAGTGCACTCCTGGCACTGCAGGCGTAACGCAGTTACGCCTGTCAAGTTGGATGGACAAACTTCCCTTGGAATTTATTTCCATCTTCCTCACCTTCTTCACCCGCCCTTCCTGTCCTCTATAACTCATCAGCCCTCTGTTTCACTCCCTGCTCTCCTCCCCTTAAGAATTTCTTTCTTTTTTTTTTTCCCCCTGCTCCAATCACTCCGTAATAAATTCTCCAGCGGGCCATGAGATGAGAAGGCAGTTCATGAGCTGCGAGCTTCGCTGGAGGAAGTCGATAACACGCGTCCGGTGCTCTCGCACGGACGGCCAAACCCAGTCATTCCGGCAGAGCACAACTTCCCTACCTGGAATATATCTGGAAGGTACGCTGACGCAGGTGGAAAACCCACCACCTCACCCAGCACGGTGGCGCTCACGGGAACAGCGACGAGAGACTGGGACTCGAATAAGAAGGGCTGGTCACACGGATGAAAATGTAACGTCTCAGGAAGAGAAACCTCAGGAGAACCACTGGAGACTGCTGTTCTGCTGGTTGGAGGAATTCCGCTGTGCTCCGTCTATGAAGGGGTTATTTGTAATCTTGGGTGCCATTTCTCTTGCCTGGTGTCTGGTAAACCATACCAGATCTTCATCTCTGTGTTCAGAAGTTATGCACATGTAAGATTCCAGATTTAATAAGACGGTCAATAGGCTAATAAAATGCTCTTCCCGTTATGATCGACCTACTTTCTGTGAGGCAAGCAGGTCCTAAAGGGGGCTGTTGCCACAAAGAGTTCCAGGAACTGCAAAGAGGCTTGTTTTCTGTTAACATGGACACCTTTTACACACGCATGTGCTTCGGTTGTGCGTTGTGGAGCCGATCTGGGGGGGGGCGTTGATCCATCTTACTTCACACACTACACACGTTAGCACAATTCATTCATCCCCATCATTCCCAACGACCCTCTTACCCCCCCTCTACCAGATTGCAATTGGCGAATCGGCAAACTGCTTGAATCATGCTGCATGTGAAGATCACTTGGAGGAAGGGTGGGGTAAATTACAACAGCGCCTGTGCGAGGGACTCGTTTCTAGCATCACAATGAAGAAAAAGTAATTCATTTCCAGCAGCCTTGGTGCCATGGTCATGCATTAAGGCATTCATCAGAACTCAAGCTGTAGGGGAGAGAGCATGGTAATGTGGCGTCCTCTATTATCACACCTAAAAAGAGCTCACGGAGAGATCTGTAAAGCACAGCAGCTTTGAGAGAATGGGAAGGAAGGAGAAAAAGCTACCAAACCCGCTATGTTAAACATAAACTTCCGTTAAAGTATAACGAGGCCATCCTTTACTTTTATCTTTTCTTTTTGCCATAAGCAGCTCGTGGTGTGTGTGGAGCGAATGTACCGCATCACGAAGTAGGCATCTACCAAAGTAATCTTTGTTGGCTGCTCAGGCTGTGCCAGGATGTACTTGGCCGTGCCTCCGCACGCTGAGCATGTCCAGAATCTTTCATCTCGTTCGGTTTAGCGGCTTCAGATCCTGCACTTTTGTCAGATATTGCTGAAGTTTTATCTTCAAACCTTGCAGGCCCACGAGTGGCGTCTCCCAAATTGCAGTTACAAGACATCCGCACGAAGTTGAAGGCCCTTCACTTAGAACGCCGCCTGCAGTTCGGTTAAAAAAAAAAGAAAAAAGACACTCATAGCTGAAAAAAATCAATTTATGTAATACAAATGTGAGTTTTGTGCATTTGCTGATAATGTATCCCCATCTGTAGGTTAATTCGGCAGCTGGATTGTTTGAACCTGCTTTGTGGTATCTGACATTTCAGGTATTGTGCTGAATCAATGCTGGACTACACACCCACGCGTGGGCGCACGCACACACACACACACACACACACACACACACACACAGAGTCAAGAAATACTCTGACCCATCTCCAATATGCTTCATTAATTCAAACTCATCATTACATAACTGTACTAAATGCTCACAAGAGTGGAAGGCACAACTACCCCCCCCGGTTTTGTATGCATGTGTGTGCGTCTTTTGGGAGTGACCATTGGGCCGCTGCACTCAGAGAAGATCTTTCCGCATAAGACAGTAAGGCAATCGTTGTGCCAACCACCAGTAGCTCCACCAGTACCCCGGGGCAGAAAGCATGCATCCAGCGAACGTGCTGTCCCTGTCTGTGTGTGTGCGTGTAACACTCTTTTATCAAGATAAAGACCTACTCCACACACACCGTGCCCTCAAAGTCAAGAGAAGACAAGACATGCGCCGCTGAACAGAACCAGCGTGGCTCCAGCTCCTTGAACATGCGTGCAGTGGTGGGAGTTTCAAAGAACATATGGCTGCTTTACACGCTGTTGCACACAAAACAAGCCAAGAACACACACGCGCACACACATCCTTGTACTTCTATCGTTGTGAGGACTTCCGTCGACATGATGCATTATCCAGACCCTGATCTCAAGCCTAACCTGAACCCCATTTTAACCTCAACCCCGTCTCAGCCCTCAACAGTCCTTTGACGTTGTGGCGTCGCCTGACCCTCACCGCCAACTTCTTATTTAGCCCCGGTTAACTGAGCCGCAACTCTGATCCGAAAGGGGAAGGCACTTCTGTAATTGTGAATGCAACAAAGTCATGGCGTCACGACCAGCCAGGGAGGATTGGTATGGAAGCGGGGAATCCTCTTGTTTTATGTTTTTTTTGGCTGACAGCCAGGTAACTAAGGCAACTATCTGAACTCCAGTGTTCTGAGTGGTTCCGAAAAAAAATGGGCGACATCAGATGTTTTTTTTTTTTCACTTTTTTTCCCTTGAGGAAAGAAGGGAGATATTTTGGATATTTCTGCAGTTGGGTCGGCTTGGTGTTGGGGATCTGAGCCGTCACTGGTTACTCACTAATTTCATCATCCCGTTTCTACCCAGTATTTAAACTGAAGACCTTCCTTACATTATTCACAATTAATATTAGAAAATAAATAGATTTTGAAGTATATTCAGTATTTGCCTGTAGACAAGACTCGATAAAGCATAAATATAAAGCTTTTTTTTTTGTGGGTAATCACCAGCAAAGGTGTGGGCTCAGCCCCCAATGTCCCCAGGTCCAAGAAACGTCCATTAAAACACAAACATGGCCTCACTTTACTAGTAGAATGAGTAGTTTGGTATGTATTAAATGTGAATACACACACACACACACACACACACACACACACACACACACACACACACACACACACACACACACACACACACGTGGTCGGTGTTATGGCAACAGACTGGCCATGGGACATTAGGAACAAAAGTCTGCAGCGGAGAGACATGTGCAAGTGTCTTTTATGGCCAGTATGTTTGGAGGGGGGGGTCTTAAACAGCAACAACAATGCACCAGTGGAGAGTCGAGACCACCTGTCCTCCTCACCGTCCAATTATTTTCAGATCCAATCTCTGTGTTAGCCAGCTGTGGTCAGAAACAACTCAGTTTAACAATTATTGCCTGCCACAAGGTGGAGTGTGGCGCCTTGAGCCGAGGGAAACGGGTGGAGGTGGGCAAAGCAGCTCCGGATACAGTTCGAGGACATGAAGGAAACAACACACCGCAGCAACTCCAACATAGCCAAGAGCCAAAATAGGAGTATGCAGCTCCTGTTTCATGCAATTTTAGTGTTTTGACAGACTCTCGATTGATTTTTGCACTTGTTTGTGACTTTGCAGTACAGAGCTCTAGCTCAGGGAGAGAAAAGGGGCATTAAACTACCATGGGAAGAGGAAAAATCAGGGCAGTACGAAGAGGGGAGACACTCGGAGCAGCATTTTAGGAACTCCAGCCCACTGAGAAGGGACATTGCCCCAACATTCCACAACATGGTTCCTCTCCTCTCCTGACCTGAACATGCACTCGCAGCCCTCCCTTCTCTGTTCACATTTCATCCCTCTGTTCCCATGGCAACCCCCCTCACTTTTTCCCTGCCACGGCACCTGCCTGCTGTCCAGGAGACACATGCAGACGTGACACTGACGGATGACGCGGGAGACAGCGAGAAGAAGCGGGCAATGCGGAGATTTGACGACCGACCCGCGCGCGGGGCCGACCTGCGGGAGAGACGGGAAAAACCCGAGCACTTTGCGATTGTGTTGCGCTGCTGTGCGTTTTGTCGCGGTGCCGCGTTCGTCTCTCCCGCGCTGACCCACAACCTGCCTCCGTGAACACAAAACACACTCGAGAGCAATGAACAAGGGTCCGGACATAAACAATGAAGTCACACAAACACAAAAAGGACTCCATGAAGCTGCAACAGTGGAAGAGAACTGTGTTTACCAGTTAGGTTGGAGGTACCCCGTGTGTTGGAACCACATTAACGTGAATAATAGAAGCCCCGATCGAACAGCTGCCCGCCCAGTTCAGCTTTACATCTCGGAACGGTGAATCCCGATAAATGCAGATGGCGCTAGCTACATCGCTGCGACAAACTGGAGCTGGCAAATAAAGACGGTTCATCTGTCAACACTGGAAATTGAACCAATCATTTATCCAAATAAGGCGTTCACTCCGCGAAAGAGACAGAACGGGGACAGCGAGCAGGAGGTCAGACATGGCAGCAGCTGTGGGTCGGTGTTGACTTTGCGACGTCAACGTCAGTGTGCTGCGCCGAATCTCCGTGAGAAGCTGCAAGGGGGGGCGGCCCCCGGGGTCACCAACGCAGGCCAGGAGAGCCCCCGGGCCGCGCTTGTGTACTCACTTTGGGTGTGGGGCAGGAGGCCGTGGAGAGGCGGGACGTGGCCTGGGCGCGGGGCGACTCCGATGGCGTGGTGCTGAGAGAAGCCGTATCCCTTGGCAACACCTGCACACCCCGCGAGGTGATGGGATCCGGGATCTGCACGGGCACAGACATGTGGCGCTGTGAGCTCGAGCGGCGGCGGCGGGGCGAGTGGGTGGGGAGCAGCGCGCAACGATGAAGACGGCACCAAACGTGAAAACGCGACTGGATTGTGGGATGGGATGTTACCTTGACGACAGAGCAATGAGGCTGCGTCCATGGCAGAAAGGGATGATGGGTATGGAGACAGAGCGGAGGTTGACGACTGCACACAAAGACGCACGTCACGACGGATGACGGACTTGAGCTAAGGGTCAACAGCCTTCATCCACCAGCGACGCGCATGCCTGGTACCTTTGCGGCGATAGATGCGGCTGTTATGTGGGAGGAGGAGCTGTCCTCGGTAGACGCCACGCCGCTGTCTTTCTTCTCCTCGTCCTCCTCCTCGCACTGGATGCCCTTGTCCTCCGTCTGCCGGCGCGGCGAGCTGTTGGGGGGAGGCGAGAGGGGCGGCGGCGGCGACGGCAGGTCCTCCAGCTCGTCCGCGGCCTCCTTCACCTTCACCACCGCGTCCCGCAGGAGGTCGATGGCGTGCGGCAGCGCCGGCAGGATGAACTGGAAGCATTCCTGGGAGGCGAGAGGAGACAAGGGAGGACGCTGCAGCTGTCACACGAGCGGAGTCGGAGACCTGAAGAGAATTCTTATCAGATCGCTTTCATACTTGTGCGGTTGTTAAAGTTGTAACCAAGGCTATGAAACACATATTTAATACAAATCCAAAACCAGCCTTGTGCGTTATTTTCAAACAAAGTTGACAAAGTTGGACCTGCTCTGAGAGGCCTTGTGGCTCCTCAGAAGCTCACAGCATCCCTCCCCACACACACACACACACACACACACACACACACACACACACACACACACACACACACACACACACACACACACACACACACACACACCTTCACTTCATCTCCATTTCCTTCTGTGTGTCACTGTGCCTGTGGGCTCCTCAGCTATGCTAAATGCTCCACTCTCCTCACTCCCAAGACAAGAGCTAATCTGTGAAATTATTTATCATGCTGTGTATTTTAGGGCGGTGAGAGGATCCATTATTAATCGCCTGCCCCCCAACAACACACACACACACACACACACACAAACACACACACACACACACACACACACACACATACATACATACACACACACTTATCTTTACCGCATCCACCACTTTAACGCGTTAATCTGACTTTGACTGAATTTTAATCCCATGAATGCACACGTGCTGTCCTTCGCTTTGCATGAAATATAGAAAAAAACCCAAAAACCTTTGTGGCCCAACTCGGGCCCCCTTCTTGAATGTTTGATGCACTTCTGAGCGTCACTGGAAGATGAGTGTGGAGATGTGTGTGTGTGTGTTTCCCTGCATTGTCCGAGAGAGGAAAGTAGCTGTCAAGAGCGCTAGAAAGAAGAATCCTCGGAGGGAAGAGGATGAGCTGAAGGCACTGAGGAGAAGAGGTGAGAATGAGGGGGTGGGAGGAGGATGAGGAGGGGATCTCAAGACGAGTGAGTCAGAGTCAGAGAGGGAAAGCTCTTTAGGGTTTTGTAATTGTTAAATGAACTTCCCCCCAGGAGCGCAGCTGTCCTCACCATGTCCTACTTAATGTTGGGCCTTTCTTATCTTTAATACGTGACTTACATTTGAGGTGGGAGCTAAATGTTACATATAAATAGCAGCAACTGAACAGCAACAGGTTAGCGCTCGAGGTTGAAGGTGACATGTGGAGCACCTGTCTCCGTCTGGCAGGACAAACAGAACCTGCACGTGTGCGTTTTTCCATTTACATGTTTGAACTATTTGCATTTCCTGCGTCAAAATCATGAGAGACAAATAACTTTTTTCAGCCGCCCCACATTTTGGGACCCTTCTGTTGGTTTATCACTGTGGTCCTAGTTCTAGAGACTGGTTCTAAAGACTGGGCACTAAAGTGTTAGTTTTGTCAGGCTTTTATAAATTAAAAGCTAAAACTAAAATTTTGGAATTCATCTGTTGGTCCTCCTTGTTATAAATATGAGAGCGCGTCACGGTAATAAACGCTGGTGATGGGCAGTTTGTGTTGTTAACTTTAACTGGGAGCTGATGGGGGGAGACACTAATGCGGCTAGGACGTGGGAGAAGCGGAGTAATTGATTAAAAGGAATACTGAAATCGATCATGAGAAGCCGGCGCGTAACGAGACAGAGACAGATGTGCAGGTCAGCGCGGCCGAGAGGGAGATAGATGGAGGGACGCTGGGAGAGAACACACACACACACGCACGTGCACACACATACACACACGCACACACGCACACACTCACGCACGCAAGCATGCACGCACGCACGCATACACTTTCAAATGAAATAGTTTTACACATCTCCACTCAATCTACAAATAGAAATATTATGTTTACATGTGGATGTAGTGGCGGGCAAATGGTCCCATTATGATGCTGGGATTGGATTCCTGAATAAATGTCATGTATGAGCTATATGTGCGGATTCACACCCCAACTCTGAACTCTCCACTTTAAACTATGGACAGGTTTTTTTTTATTTTTATATCATCTTCTGTCACTTTTATAGACAAAAAAACCCCAAGAAAACGGAATTGAAAGCGCCTCGGTCGAGGGCTCTGCCGGTGTTAAAGCTGCGCTTCCTACCTGGGAACCTTTCTTACTTCCAGGTAAGTTGATGATGAGCGTTTTCCCCCGGATGCCACAGACGGGTCTGAGCAGGGAGGAGAGAGAGAGAGCGAGGGAGAGAGAGAGAGAGAGAGAGAGAGAGAGAGAGAGAGAGAGAGAGAGAGAGAGAGAGAGAGATCACAAAAGGAAGGATGGTTGAGCAACAGGAAGGAGCTAACAATGGGAATCCTGCAACATTTCAGCCTTGGCGGCTGCTGCACGCTGTGGCTGAGCTAATGACTCCGTTGCTCTGGACAACAGCAGAAATCCGACTGTGCGCTCTGCACAAAAATAACAAAATACCCCACCCCCCCCAGATGTCATTAGCGCATGCGTGCGGCCCACCTGGAGAGCATGCCCAGTGGCGTGACGTTGAGGGATCCCATCAGCATGGCGAGAGACATCCCCGGAGCCTCGCGCTCGATCACCTCCTTAGTGGCCTAAGGAGACGTGTGATGAAGAGGAGGGTCATTAGCCGGATCATAGACTAATGACGCGTGCATCTATCTTAAGTATTTAGGAAATGATTTATTCTAATCCTGTGCCGTTTATTCCCGTGGATTAGTTTCAGGCATTTAACTAAAAATAGGAGGCGGCTTAAGGAGGCAGGTGTTGACATTTTCTTGACGCTACCGTGAAACCCGCTAAAGGGAAATGAGACCAGACAAACATTCCGGAAGAAGCCTTCGACGTTCAGACGGTCGTAAACTGCAAATCACGTTTCCAAAAGCAAACAAATAAAAAGAGGGCATCGCTGTCTAATAACATGACCCCCATGCAGATTTACCGCTAAACACTTTGGACTGTTATTGATGGTGAGACCGGTTGAATATTCAATCAATATTTTTGAGCATATTGAAATGGCTTTTAATGCAGATATTTAAGGCCTAAAAACAGATCGACCCGCAGCCTTTACGGGTTCAGGACTCTATCTGCATTGTCTTTTAATGTCACCCATCCAAAGGATGACGTGGGTGACCTGACCTTAGGGCAGCGGAGCCACCGATGGGCATGGTGGGCATGGGCCCAGGAGGGGGAAGAGGGGGGTGAAGAGGAGCAAACCTGTGTGGGAGGGACAAAGGAAGGGCGGGGAGAGATGGAGGGGATGCAATGTGAAGAAGGCCCGAAATTCCAATGTTACAAATCCACGCAACTTTAGTGCACGAAGCCCCTGAGGCCCACCTCCCTTGGAGAAAGCGTTTTCCACCTGGAAGGCCAGAAATCCTAGCTGGATTGTGGCCCCCGAGGACCGGGTTTGGATCCCCCCCCCAATCAGGGTGCAATCACCATGAAAAAACATCTCAAATGAATCAGTCACACACCACGAGGCACGCATTGGTTTCATAGTTTCGCTGGTATTTCAGAGATGCTCATGCCTACAGGTCAGATTTATGTCTGCTGTGTTAGTGCAAGGTTTAAGATGACATATTACAGACACGCAGATCTTTCCAGCCTCCAGACGCACAGAGACAAAGAGATCTCCTTGTTTCCAGCATGTAGGGCTGAATCAGATAGCAGACGCATGTCTTTAACAGGAAGGACTATGATTGATACAGCCTGATGATAGTGCTGAGAACCACAGCTAAATCCTCAGCTACAGGACCTGTGCGTATCTGTGTGTGTGTGAGTGTGTGTGTGTGAGAGAGAGAGAGAGAGAGAGAGAGAGAGAGAGAGAGGGAGAGAGAGGCTAAAAGCATGTAATAACCGTGTAAACAGCTGTAATGGGAAAAAGCTGACATTGGCGAGAGGGAGGAGGAAGATGGAAACGCATGTTAGCATTTAGCACGATGGCCGCAGAACACAAGTGTGAATGTGTGCATGCAAAAAAAAAAAAAAAGAAGTGATTTGCATTTCAATTTTTTGCAGCCTTGCACAGCCCTGTTACCCGCAGCCGCCTCTGCTGCGCCTTCCATTTCACAGCATTAGGAGCAGAGACCCCGTTGCACTGACACCTGCCAACCATTATCTATTACTGCTTACTGTGCAATCCCCCTTTTTTTTCTTGAAGAAAGCGAGTCAATAAGCACCTAACTTCGGCCTCTTTATTTCCCGTGTGACTCTGGAGCTAATTACTCTCTGTGTTAATCAGCGCTGCTACACATGCAATCAGCAAAAACATGCTGGAGGGTCTCTGAATACAGCCGCAGCAGGAGAGATTTGCCCTTTAACAGCCTTTCATGCTGCGCAAAAACAAACAGAGAAAAACAAAGAAAGAAAACAACAACAAGACCAAATAAAACCAACAAAGGTTGCTTAAACTCACCTCTGGTGTGACATCTCTGGGGGCAAACCCGGTGCCTCCGGTAGTTAAAATTAGATTAAGCTCTTTTTCATCACACCAGTCCACCAGGGTCTCCTGTCGGGCCACAAGTGCAAGAGTCAGTGTGTGAGGTCATCAGTGCAGATGCTGCAGATCTAAAGATGCAGTGCATGAACGGCACGTACCTTGATTTCATCTATCTCGTCGGGAACTATCTTGTAGGCTGAGATCATGCCCCCCAACCTGAGAAATCATCAGACAGTTATTAGTAGATATTCTGGAAATTCAATTCAAGTGTCACTACAAAAGTAACTGCTACCGTTTTATAACGGAGGTATAAATGGAGTTATGTGACTGTAGAGGCATGTGGGGCCACACTGAAGCTGATTTATTAAGCAGGTTTATTTAAAAAAATAGAAAAGACTCTTTTACACACATAAAAAGATGTAAAAGATTTTGAAGTTGAGTGAAGACAGATGGAGGATTATTCACAGGTTGCACAAAGCAAAGAGCTGCGATTTACAGCGACCTCCTGTGGTCACATCTGGTACAACACCCTGAAAAAAACCACCCCAGGCTCAAGGTGAAAACTACCACTCCTTATGTAACCCTTTATTTTTTAAGAAACTCTATTTCTGGGAGTCTAATGCATCATGTTTCCCTCCCGCATCCGCCACTTAAACAGCCACTTAAGCATCCATCTGACAAGCATCCATGAACTCTGGGAAAAGCAAAGCGGCCACCACTTGTTCTTTCTGTAATGTAAATTTCACTCTTGAGACACACAGAGCAGTGTTTTTTTTTGGTTTTTTTTGCAACCACGAAATGCCATTTACCGTCAACAGAGCTGACACCTCAAGCAAGAATGCATCAAAATGTTGCAACAGCGAGAGATACAGGAATCTTTTTTTTTTTTTTTTAACGCCACATACACACACATTCCCCTCTGACCTTACTGTGAGGGCATGATGTCCGTGTGTGTTGTGTGTGCGCGCGCATGCACGTGCGTGCTACCTTGGGAGGGTAAAGGAGCTGTCAGGACAAATCACCTCTCTCCCTCTCCTGGGGTTTTAATTCCTCTCCATATCAGCCCAAATAAAAATATGCTCGACACATAGAACTAGGGTTCCTTCCCACCGTTTCCTAGGCAACCCGTCCTGCCTAAAGCCTGTAACTGCTGTGCTGTTCATTGTGAGGGTGAGTGTGAGAGAGCATGAGCTCTGAGAATGTATGCTTTTTTCTCTCTGCATTTTGTCTTTCTTCTTTCTCTCTGGTAATTATAGCATCGATACAGACTTGACGAGACATTTAGGGTTGTTTTTTTTTGTTTTTTTTTTTAACACGTGGTAACAGATGTTAAACCAAGGAGAAAATTGCCTAAAATTAGCATAAATGTGGGCAAAAAACAAAAACCAAAACCCACAAACGTGCTTCCAAGTGGGATTGATGTTCATGATATTAATGAGGGGAAGCACAAAGGGGATGCACATGTCAGACATGTCCGTCAGGTCTGAGTCACCCTGGTTTCCTTTTATCCAAAGCGTGTCCCGGTGGACGCCGTCGTCAGCGCAACCTTCCGCCTGTGACACGTTGCGAAGGAAGATGTTGCGGGGAGAGGTGCTCAGGGAGGTGGGCTCTGGGGTGAGGAGCATCGAGCAGAGGGGAAGGGGCCAGCGACGTCTTAATCTCCATCTGCGCTCCTGTTACGACATATAAAGCTCTGCCTCAAAGGTCTTCCGGCTGGAATAAAAGCTTTCTGCTCGAGGTGAGAACAAATCCTGAAGTGGACACGGAGAAAAGGGGGGGGGGGTGGGGGGGGGGGTGGGGGGGGGGGGCGTTGGAGGGAGGCTGGCAGCGGGTTTTTGGCCTGAAAGCGTGGATGTCTTGGCCAAATCTTTCTATGAATAAAAGACAAGCGGGGAGAGCGGGATAAAAGGAGGTGGACGGAGCAAGAGCGAGGGGCCCGGTGTGAAAAGAACAAGAAAAGGGAACGATGGAGCACACTTAACAAGAAAGAGGGAAAGCGTGTATGTGGACCCGGGCGTGTGCCAGCCAGCCGCAAATCTGTGGGACACTTCTGAGATAAGACCCATCTGCCAGGGAGATTTCATTATTAATACAAGCGTTTGTACAGAGCACTCAGTGTCCCCCCTGTCTCTCTTTCCATTTGCCCCCCCCCCAGCTCTCTCTTCTCCGGACCCTCAGCCACTTCCCACTACAAGCGTGGCGCCGAGTCAATTACAACCGAGCTGTTGCTGGTCCACAAGCTGGTCCCTGCTGACAGGTGACTCATGAAGGAGTCACCTGTCAGCAGGGAAGGAAGGATGGAGGGGAAGAGGAGGAAGAGGAGGAGGAAGAGTGGACTCTACCCCCCCCCAACCGGGGCCTCGGAGAGCTCTGAGCGGACAGGCTAAAATAATTGAAAACAATTCTACCAACTTGAACGGCAATATTCCCCAAGAGATTGCTTTTAGCGAATGAAAACATTTCAATATTTTTACTTTTATTGATCGATTTTCTCTTTCTTTGCGCGCCTCTTCTTACAAACACTTCTGTTTCAAACCAGGTCGAGACCTGAGTCAGGAGATGATGGACATGCACTTCTCTTGCTTTTCCCAGATGGTTGTATGTCATTGGAGGACCAGGAATGACTAAATCATAAATGAGTAATATGGGCATATATCCAGTTTTTTCTTTTTAAACGAGCCCATTACTGACAATGCCTCTGACAATGACTCTGATGCGTAGCTAGAAACGGTAGGAAGGAGTAAAACATGTTCTTCTGTCTGGTTCCCCAGGCTGACCAGCGGTCCTGCTTTAGATTGAGTCCAGCGCCGCCCACCAGATTAGCAACACAGACATAAATAAATGTACAAATAGAATAATGAATAAACAAGAGTACAAATACATAAATATCTGCCTGTGTTTATTCATACATGCTTGTGTAAATGGATCACATAAATGTTGTCATGGATACAGGATGGGCAGCACACATCCGCAAGGACCCGCGCGTGTTTTGTCCCGTCCCCCAAAACTGTCGTCTGGGTTTGGAATCGGTCTCGCTGTCATTGACTTGAGGCTATTCTTAGCCCTGATCGTTTATAATGTGACACAGGTTCTTACAACAAAAGGCGCTGGTGGTGGTGGTGGTGGTGGTAGTGGTGGGGGGGGGCACAGATATTTAGCTCGCCGGCCTCAGAAGGAGGCCGAGCACGGATGACCGTCCTGATGAGGTGCCCGCTTGCCTCGCTCTGGTCTACTTGAGACTGTGGAACATTTGTCTGACCAGTTTGGATTGATTACATGTCAGTGTGTGTGTGTGTGTGTGTGTGTTTGCGTTTGAGATTGGGTAGCTGTGAATCCCCCCCCCCATCGTCCTCCTCCTCCTCTCTCACTTCCTGTCTCTGTCACAGCAGCGGTGGCACATTCAGGGCACGGCGTTCCGGCAGCTCGACCTGGCGCAGCCGGATGAGGAGGAGGAGGAAGAGGAGGAGGTCCAGAGAGACCGGGATCAAGTTCACATCCCGAACCAAACCGAATCGTTTACCATGACCGAGCGATGGAGGGAAATGCTCCAGGACAGGGCCCAAGACCTGAGCCGGCAGTGCTGTGATCTTCACGTTCCAAGAGCATCGCCTGGTCTTTAGCCCCTGGAGACAACGTGACCCTCCCACTCCCACTCACCCCTGAGGATCTGGCCCCTGAACTCTGCAGGGTCAAAGCAGCGTTTTACCTGCCTTTGCCTGATGTTTATTTCAGAACCCTTTCCTTCCCCTCTTTGGAGAACGTGTGTGCCGGGCGAACAGCACACATGCAAAGCTGCGCTCTTAACAAGCCCCGCAGAGGTTGCTCCGAGGTTCACAAGACTCTTGGAACCAATTAACCTGGCCCGTGCATGCTCGGTAGACAGAGAAGCAGACCTCGAGTTTGAACCCAGAACTGAACAGCAGCCCCCCCCCACCCCCCCCACCCCCCACCCCGACCCCGCAAACAAACTGCTCAATAAATGCCACCATGCAGCTCTTCATGTGAACGATAGGATGTGACGCAGAATATCAGATCGATGAGATGGGGGGGGGGGCCCAGGCAGCTGCACCGTGAGGTCTGATCTGATCCTTGTCTGGCAGCTCTGGGCTCTAATTCCTGAGCACCCACTCCCCCCCTCTAATTCCCCCCCACCCCTGACTCCTGATGGCTCCGTGCCTCTTTATGTCTGGCCGAGCCAGGATCTTCCACACGCGCGAGGTGCACCCAGACCGGGTTCGAGTCCTTACAACGAAGATTCGCCCTTCACAAGTTTGAATTATCCCCTCCCGACCTGGCCCAGCTTTACGTTTGACTGTAACCCACGGGGTTGCGGAAGCGTCATTTACAAAACGACCACATGACATCACATCGCCTCAAAAGCGGAGGAAGGAGCTGGTTTCAGATGCTTTCTGTTTGGACACGTGCGACAGCCCCGTAGCTCGTCTAACACGTCCTGTGACACCTTTAGCATGTTCTGACCTGATTTCTTCTTGAAGTGAATATAAAGTAGAGGACATTGTGTGCTATTAAGCAGGAAAACTGTCACTTTAGATAAGGGATAATTTCTTTAAGCGGCTCTGGGTTCTTATTGGCTGAAGTTATTGTATGAAAACATTGTTTAGATCCAATTACTAGTGAGTACAGAGAGTTCCAAGAACAACAAATGAGATCCTCAGTCCTGCCGCTGACTGCTTTAGACTGGGCATCGTCAGGGCAGAAGCCCTAAAACGCAGCCATCGATGGTCTTTTCCAGCACGTCTGCCGCGACAACCAGAACAATGACACCTCCGGATATTTTCCCAGCGCGGAGTGTGTTAAGCAAGCATGCGATGGATCCGTAATCGCTCACTTGGCGCCCTGTCTGGAGCGACGCACGTGATGCAGCACGAGCTCGCTCACTCTCCCCCACGCCGTCACACGGCCTCGCCACATTCAGCCTGACAGGCCGACTGTCTGCGTTTACAGAGGCGTGCCACAGCACGCGTGCGTAATTATAGATCGGGGGCCAATATATGCAATCCAGTTATTGATCAGGAGCCTCAAATTCACATATAAACTCATTAAATATTCGAGACGAGATTAGTCGAGCCCTGATCTCGTTCTTGAAATGCCCCAAAATGCAACAAACAGCGCAATTAATAGAGAAAGAAAATCCTTTTAATCCTGAATGAGGCATTTTTTTTTTTTATCAGTTTGGTGAGGAAAACCTGACTCTTGACCTGAAATGCATCCAAAGCCACCTTGAGGCAGGAGCAGAGCTGCTGGCGCGGCCGTATCGCCAGACATCAGCGTTCAAAATCTGCTCTCACCGCTGCTCTGAAATCCCTTCAGCCCAGCATCAAAATGCTGGGGGAAGAAAAAAAAAAAAAAAAAAAAAAAAGGCTTCCCAGAAGAGCCGAGATCAAAAGATTCTTTTCCTTTCAGGGGTGGATGCCAGCTCGTCCCGACCAGATTTTAATTTGTGTGTACATGCACTTTACGTGATTCACCACAGCAAATGTACATGTTTGGCTCTGATGCAGCTCGGTTAAAGGGCGTAATTGTTGATTTCATCTCCTTTAGCTTGTGAGATCAAATACTCTTTGCAGCTGCCAAGTATCTTCCTTAATGTTGAGAGTGCTGGGGCTCCTTTGTTCTTGAGTTGAAGATAGCATTTTTTTTTTTTTTTTTTTTGTTTTGTTTGGGGTTTTCTTTGTAGGTTTCAGATGCACCGTTGCAGAGATGCACAGGCTAAAGCGCACAAACGCATGCATGGATCTGGGCCGCGTGTGCTGCGATGCGCGCCTATGTTCCGCCTCTCTCCGTTTCTGACGCGATCCGCGGAAGAAAAAAAAAAAAAAGAAAAAAAGAAAAAAAAAGGGGGGGGTCGGTACTCACAGGGAGGGGTCGTGGACGAGATCTTTGAGGTTGACGCCGCTGCGGTCCTCTGCGAGGTTTCGGAAACAGCTGTCGCTCACTGGAAGGACAAAGGGGAAATGGGCGTTATGCAACAGTTAAAAATTCAAACCTGGACAGGGTGAGAAGCGGACAGAGAGTGCGAGGCGAACGCAAGCGAGCCGCGGGGAAACGTGCCGGGGTGTGAGCTCGTCGGACCGATTGGAGCACGAGAGGGCCAATCGCAGCCGGTTAACTTTCTGGATGGGCGCGCATCAGGCAAGCTTTAATCATAAAATGAAGCATCAGCAGCAATGCTGTACCTGTGTACTAGGTAGGTAAGTGTGTAAAAAGGAAATAAGGCCGGGGGGATCCCCAGTGCTGTCTTGAGCAGCAGCAACAGGCGGCTTCCTCCAGAGCAACAGTGCAGTTTCCACCGTGGACAGACGGGGATGTGTATGTGGGGGGGGGGGGCTTTACAGAAGGGTGTAGGTGACTGCGGCTGGATTTCCCAACCTACTTCCTGTCATCTGTGCAGGACCTCAGCTCCACCAGCCGTGGCGGTCCCCACACGAGACACCGCAGCGATCGCCTTCGGCTGACCCAGCGGGAGGTGGTGGGGGGGTGAAAATAAACGAAATGAGGCAACAGATGAATGGAGTGGGTGAAGGGACGTTCCTGGATCGGAAGCATGGGAGTGGACACGTTCGCGTGTTATAATAGATGCAAACCGCTGCAGATACGGGGCATTGCAGATTTTCAATACAGAAAAAAAAAGGGGGGGAAAAAAAAGAAAAGAGAAACAGCCCAAAAACACAAACGCACTCGTTATAGACAAGACTGAAAATGTCATCCTGTAATTCAAGGAAGTGATCCGTGAAAGGGGGCAGAGAGTGAAAAGAAAAATTAGTATGTGAGATGGCACAGAGGGTGAGAAGGAAGAGAATGAAGCTGTGGGGGAAAAAAAGGTGTGGTGTAGGAGAGCAGAAAAAAAAAAAAAAAACAGGACAAAGGATGAGAAAAGAAAGGCGGATAAAGAGGGAAATGGTACAATTGGGGCCACGTCGGAGAGACAGAGTAAACAGAAGGTGCAGGACATCGCTCTGGGGTCTGGCGAACACGCGGGAGATTACTGACATTTGTACACTGAGCGAGAGAAGGGGAGAGGAAGAGGGGAGAGACGAGAGAGAGAGGGAGGAGAGAAAAGGGGAGCGGCTACGCCGAATCCACTCTGCTCCGGCTTCAGAGGGGCACTGCTGCAGAAGAGCATCTGTGTGAAAGGGAACTTCCTTTAAGACTGCAGTATTCCTTCAACATGCACGCACACGCGCGCGCGCACACACACACACACAGACACAAACACATGCATGCACGCACGCACCCTCCTCGGTCTTCCTCTCCCAGCTACCCCTTGATCTAAAAATAGCCGCTGCACTCTCTTCTAAAGAGGCAGCAACCATTCTGAACCAATCAACATGCTCTGTCAAAGGCATCGGTACCCACCACCCCTCTGTACGTCTGTGTGGGCTCGCGTGCACGCGGCGGAGGGGGGAACCTCTCGCGCCCGCCGACAGAACCGGCCCTTCCTGCTGGCTCTGCAGACGAAGCGTCGAGATGGCCGAACGACGCAGGAAGGGTGGTGAGGGTGGGGGTGGGGGTGGGGGGTGGGGGGGGTCTGGCTGCAGTTGGAACGAGCTTCAAAGGAATATTAATGCGATCCTGTGCAAGAGCTGCAGACAGGGGGGAGAGAAGGGGGACGACTGACGCGCGTTACAAAAGCGCGTCGCCGCTCCCTCACCCCCCCCCCACCCCTTCCCCAGCTGTCAGGCACATCTGCGGCCGTCGGATTTGTTCCACTTTCAAAACCGAGGAATGCGCTTCGCTACGTGTCAGATGACCGTTTGGTTCGCGGAGGGAAGACCTCTCCATTAACGCGCACCAGAGTGAAGTAGTGAAGCGAGGTGTGGGTAAGGGAGACGTCTAGAATGGTCCCGTGAGGAAAATGTATTCATGGGAGAGAATGTCGGCAATAAGCCCCCCAAAAATGTGAAAAACCCAAATACCATATAAATCAGTCAAACACAGTTGAATCAATGGTCATTCCGAAGGCCCAACATGAACTTTCAAGAGAGTAGTAAAGGGACAAACATTCAAAAGTTTTTAAATAAAAAACCCCCTGTGCATTACACAGGGACGTTTCGTTGAATATCTTTGCTAAACTGTGTGTGTGTGTGTGTTGTTTTGGTGCATGCGCATTCTTAAATAGTTTCACAGATCCATAGTAGAGCGGCAGAGATCATGACACAGGGGACGACCTCTCAAGACTAAAGAAAAGAGAACCAATCGAGGGGGCAATAAATGGGGGGGGGGGTACTATTGCTCAATAAGCAAAAAGATGAAGTACACGCATTATTTTTTCTTTCCTCTTAAGAGGTCTCAACGCAGGCCAGACTAAAATGTATCTCTGTGCCCATTTACTGTTATTTTCTTTTAGGTTCTTCCCATTCATGTGAAATTATATTCCACTCTGAAGATTTTGGACTGCACTCTTTGGATTTTAGCGGCCAGGATATGGCGGGGGTGCTCAGGAGCAACAGGTGCTGAGAGCTTCTAAAGTCTGTCGGCTCTGTGAATAAGAAGATAATTCCACACTGGTCAAACCCAGGGCTGCAGCGTTTGACTCCACGCTACGAGGCTTCTTCATCTGAGCAGCCATGTGTTCTGCCAATAAACCCCCCCCCACCCCCCTTCTCAGTAGAATTGATGGTCAGAAGCTGAATTGGGCCGACATCTGTCAGAGGGTGGGACGATGCGTCAGAGGGCCATTGGATGTGCCACCAGGCTTGTTTTTCCGACTTATGCTGCGTCAAATGGGAACACTGGGCCCCAGGTATCGGATTAAATGGGGCTTAATAATGAATAGAAGCGTGAACCCACCTCCAGATTGTAACGGGGTGGGGTAGACATCTGACTAGCAGGCTTTTAGTATCGCAATCCTTTTTAGCCAGGAGAGGAGAGGTGTGGAGTGGCGGCGCGCAAATACCATCATTGCAATTCCATGGCAGGCAAAATTTCCAAATTAATAAAGGCTTCACAGCTCTGAGTAAAATATAGTAACAGCAATTACAGCAGATAACCGAATCTCATATAAGATTCCCGCTGTATCTTAGCAACCTTGTTAATTCTGAGAGGAGCAAAGGGGTAAGCACCAGAATCACAGCATCCATCATCAAAGACACAGCCAGCAGCAACACACACACACACACACACACACACAGACACAACTGTAACAAAAACTCTCAAAGCCACCACGCATGTGCACATGCTATCGTACCATTAGCGGATGCATTGCACTGCAATGCAGATGAATGTGTACACATGTGCAGGGTGGCACACACATGCACGCAGATCCCGAGGCTTACTGTAAGCAGAGTGGGATGGGGGGCAGAACAAAGGGATCCTAATCTTTGGGCTGCATTTCAAAGCCTTTCCCCTCTACAACACTGTTTCCAGATAAGATTTGGAAAATGCTATTTATATCTGCGGGGAAAGGAGCCAACGAGGGCTTCGTTTTCACTCGTTTTTCGATATCGGGGTGGGGTTTCGTGGCAGGTTCGCGAAGGAGGACAGAGAACTTAAAAACACCGCAAATCCAAAGCTGCTGCGGCGTTTGCAGTCAGGCCAGACTGCAGCGACCCCGCCGAGCCAAGGACAGAATTAACACCTCCCCACCCCACCCGCCTGCATGAGCCCGATGAAAGGAAGAGTTTAGAGATTAAGAGAGATCCCAGGAAGAAGAGTGAGGGAGAGGGGCGGTTGGGGGGGGGGGGCTGTGGAAGCCAAGAGGAGGCGGGGGCCCAGAGTTCATCAGAGCTCTCAGCACTTTAGTGTTGATGTTCCCCGTCCACACCCCCTCTAACATGGATCCTGCTCTGAGGCGCCCCGCTCCAACATTTCGGATTATTACTGATGGGATGTTTGACCTTTTTGTCCCTTGAAGACAGGACGCCTAATCCCTCAAACCACTCCTGAGCCTCGTGATTTATTGAATCACTGGGTAATGGATGAACTGATCACGAGCTGGTCATTACTTATAGTCCATGCGTGTCGCAGTAATTCCATGTTTTACGAGGAAACAGGATTCCTTCAGACTATGCATGTGAGCCTCAGACGCCACAGTCCTGCCTTCCGCGGGAACAATCAGCAGGAAAGAAAACCCCACCTGAGGCCAGTCAAAGGCGCCCCGACGCAGCGCATCCGTGCATCCCCGATGTAGCTGCGCTGCCTGCCGACGCACACCTGAACCTCGTCCTAATGTCAGCAGAAAGCGGCGAAGAGCCGGCCTCACGCATTGATGTTTTATTAACGGTCACGGTCATTAATATTGAACAGACGCTTACTAATGAGGCCAGAACAGAGTTCCAGAGACAATTTGGAGGGACCTTGAGTACGGTGGCCTGTGTTCTTTCATCTGTCGTCAGATGTTACCCCAAAGACACCCCCCCCCCCCCTCCTGCCTTCACACCCCCAACCTCCACGCCAGCTTCATCTCCTGGCTCTCCTTTAGCCAAATCAATTGGGGTGGAGGGGGGGGGCTCAAGGATCTGCCACACCCCCTGCAAATATTAATCATAAATCACCGCCTCAGAACACAACGGGGCTCGTTCCTAATAACAACGGGAGTGATTAATATCTTTGGCGCCGTGCGACATTACCGTAGCAGATGAGCTATGGCAGCCTTTTCCCCACCGTGTCACATGACATTTCCAATGGCAGAGAGCCCACGGGCGAGCCAGCTCTCCGCGGCGCTCTCCGTACGCTGCGCGGCTTGCAACAGATGCGATGGGTTCTCCCTGGGTGGACCCTCGAAAGCATTTTTTTGGTTCTGTCACATGAAAAGTAACTTTGTAATGGATTGGACCCGCAGTCGTTCGCCTACAATGCTTCTGCGAAATTAATCCTCCCACCCGCAGCTTCTTAGGACTGACTCCTCAAGGCGAGTTTACGCAGATATTCCGGAGGCTTCTCCAGAGTCGGATCATTAGCCGCGGTGGTGGCTGCTCATTTCGGTCATGATATGTGTCACAAAACATTTAAAACAAAAAAATAAATAAATAAATAAACAAGCGTTTGGACATTGTAATGAGGTTAAAACTGTTTCTTGCGGGTCTATGTAGCTCCTGGGGTGCGTGTGTGGGAACAAGAGGACAAACATTGTTACCCGCTGACGGAAATACATAAATAAGTTCACACCTAGGTGACAAATCCCTTCCTTTCCGGGATCAGCTCCTCCTCTGGGTCTTATCATGTGTAGCTGCTCCATTAGCGAGCCAGGTACCGTCCTCTTGTTATCAGCCAAAATGAGCCTGAGAACAGCTCTATTGATTTCAATAAAAATGTGCTTACACCAGCATCAGTGGTGCTCCACATTTCTGATATCTCCAGTTAGAAGGACCCCCCCCCACACACACACACACATTCACACACACACGCACACCTCCATTCCTCTCCCCACCCATTCCCTTCCTTCCATCTCCTGTTTATCCTCAGGAGTTGCTGATGCAGGGAAACCCGGAGCTTCGCCGAAACTCGGAGCGCCCCAGTTCGGAAAGGGACGCTCGGCTCGGCGCGAGTCAGGAGGCAGACGCACTCTGAAATGGATAGTGACTAACATTAGCGCTGGGGCTCTTTATCTGCTTTTAGGAGTTGTAGTAAAAGGTATGTGCTGAGGTCTAATCAGATCAGGTATTGATTGGCCTTCGTAAAGGGAGCTTAACATTCTCCCCGCTGCTCTGTGATCTCTCAGTCAGAGGAAGGACAAGAGGAAAGGATAGAAGCGGGGAGGCTTAAGAGGTGGGGGGAGGCCTCGGGTTGTGATGTGACCACATTCGTCTTATCGGGTCAGTGTCGGACTGGGCTCGATTTTCCGATCAAAGAGAACCGACATGTCACAAAGTTGACTCAATCTCGGAAGAGACGGAACCGAAGGCCAGCGTGGAGATACCAAAGCGTACCACAATATTTGAGTTTTTTTTTTTTTTCCTTGTGTGTCTCAGCAGGAAACACTGGGCGTGCCCTAAAAACAGTGGACACACAGTAGATGCAACATAAAGGATTTATTCCAGCCATCTAATGTGCATGTCAAACATATCTAATATATATGACCCAGAGGAGCGCTCCCTACAGGAGCACCTCCACTGGCAGCAGGAGGTGTTAAGCTGCACTGCATTGTGGGTTGAAGTTGACAGAGACCTTCTCAATATGCATTTTGGACAAACCAACTTGTCACCAATTGAATCCTTGTAGCTGCTTTACCCTCTCCGTTAACTCGGCTAGCTGCTGTTACAAGTCCCAGATTGCTGGATGTGTTCAAGAGGTGCTAGTAGTTAACACACCACTAGTGTCAAGTCAGAGATAAAAAAAATAATAACTAGTTTTGCCCACAATACTGTCAAAACCCTGAAATTTAATTACTACTGTCTGGATGTTGAGGTTACTGCTGCATATTTCATAGTGCTAAGTGAAATCTTCATCTGAACTCCATCTCCAGAGGATTCCCACACAGCGGCAATCATCATCACTCAGCTTTGGATGATGAAGCCACCCTCCTCCTGGCCCATCCTAGCTCCCTCCGCTTGACTCCTCTTCCGTGGAAGCAGTATTTTAAAACAGGCAAGACAAAAGGCCGAACCAGCGCAGCTGACAAGAAATGTGTGGAACAAGAAAAAGTAGAACTCTCTGTTGCTGTTGCACAGTGATAAATGATTTTTTTATATTATATACAGTCAAACCTCGGTTTTCAATCACAATCCATTCCAGAAGCCGGTTCGAGAAGTGATTTGTTCAAATTCTGAATCTATTTTTCCCATTACAAATAATGGAAAAAAATGTAATCCAACTAAAATTAAATGCCTTTTTTAAGCATTTTTTCATTATTTTACACCATAAAATGCGTAAATAAGTGAGTAGGTAATGTATAAATAAATAATGTAAATAAATAATATAAATAAATAATATACATGTAATAAATAAACCGAATTAATAGAGTAGGCTAGGCCAGGGAATGTATGGCTGTATCTGCCTATCCCCAGCCTCGTTTACAGATACGGTAAATAATAGGTAAAAATCTCACCCTTTACACTCAAAACGAGTAACGAAAATACAGTTACTTTTCTTTGCGTTAAGAACAGCGAACACGTCTGCGTATAGCTGTTATCAATAACAACGAACGGAGTCAGTTGACATCCGGGCCACGCGGTTGGGTTTTCTCGGGTCCTCTCGGTTCATCTCGCGGGGTTCGACTTTCGAATTTTTGTTCGACATCGGAAGCAAAAAAATCTCGAATTTTTCGTTCGAACTCCGATTTGTTCGAGGTCTGGGATGTTCAAGGCTTATATATTTATTAACTCTTCCTTGCCCTCCTGGCTGGTGCTTCCTTCCTTCAGACTCGGGTCCTCTACCAGAGGGTCCTGCGCAGGATCTTTGCTATTCCTAGGACTGCGCTCTTCTGGACAGAGATCTCTGATGTGGTTCCTGGTATCTTTTGGATCCAGCTACTCAGCTTGGGTGTTACTGCCCCTAGCGTTCCTATCACTACTGGGACCACTGTTGCTTTCAACCCCCACATTCTCTCTATCTACTCCTTCAGCTCTTGGTACTTCTCCAGCTTCTCGTGTTCCTTCTTCCTGATGTTGCTATCACTTGGGATTGCTACATCTATCACCACCACGGTCTTCCGGTGTTTATCCACTACCACAATGTCAGGCTGGTTGGCCACCACCATCTTGTCAGTCTGGATCTGGAAGTCCCACAGGATCTTGGCCAGCTTGTTCTCCACCACTTTCGGGGAGGTCTCCCACCTGGACCCTGGGACCTCCAGTCCATACATGCAGATGTTCCTGTACACTATGCCAGCCACCTGGTTATACCGCTCCATGTATGCCTTGCCTGCCAACATCTTGCACCCTGCTGTGATGTGCTGGACTGTCTCAGGCGCATCTCCACACAGCCTGCACCTGGGGTCTTGCCTCGTGTGGTAGACCCTGGCCTCTATTGCTCTGGTGCTTAGGGCCTGTTCTTGTGCAGTCATGATTAGTGCCTCTGTTCTGTCTTTCAGTCCGGCCTTTGCCAGCCACTGGTATGTCTTCTGGATATCAACCACTTCTTCAATTTGTCGGTGGTACATTCCATGCAGGGGCTTGTCCTTCCATGATGCGCCTCAGATTCCTCCTCCTTGGTGGACTTCTGTTGCCTGAGGAATTCACTCAGCAGTGGATCAGTGGTGGCCATCTTCTTGATGTATTCTCGAAGGCTTGTTGTTTCTTCCTGGACAGTACTTACTAGTCCTCGGCCTCCTTCCTTCCACTTTGTGTACAGCCTTAGGACACTGGACTTAGGGTGAAACCCTCCGTGCATTGTGAGGAGCTTCTTTGTCTTGATGTCAGTGGCTTGTATCTCTTCCAGTGGCCAGGGTATTATGCCAGCAGGGTATCTGATTACTGGCAGGGCGTAGGTGTTTATGGCCTGGATCTTATACCATTCAGCTGACTTTTCAGGACCTGCCTTACCATCTGTAGGTATTTAGCTGTGGCTGACCTCCTGGCTGCCTCCTCGTGGTTACCATTTGCCTGTGGCATCCCCAGGTATTTGTAGCTGTCCTGCACATCTGTGATGTTCCCTTCAGGTAGGTCAACCCTATCAGTTGTGATCACCTTTGCTCTTCTAGATACCATCCTCCCACATTTATCAAGCGTGAATGACATCCCGATGTCCTTGCTGTAGATACTAGTGAGGTGAATCAGGGAGTCAATGTCATGCTCATTCTTGGCATACAGCTTGATGTCATCCATATAGAGGAGGAGGCTGACGAGTGTTCCACTTTGGAACTGGTACCCATAGCCACTCTTGGTGATGATCTGGCTGAGGGGGTTTAGGCCTATGCAGAACAGTAGGGGGGACAGGGCATCTCCATGATATATGCCACATTTGATGTTCACCTGCGCAAATGGCTTGGAGTTGGCCTCCAGAGTCGTGTTCTACGGCGTCGTGGAGTTCTTGATGAACTGTCTTAGTGTCCCGTTGATGTTATACAGCTTTAGGCACTCCAGTATCCATGTGTGCGGCATTGAGTCATAGGCTTTCTTGTAATCAGTGTGTGTGCAGTCAGCTTCTTAAGCCAGTATTGGGCCCTGGTGCTGTCCAGTTCTTCATTTTGGACACTCGTTGTTGGACGTCTGCTAAGGTGATAACTACTGGGTCTTGTTCTGGTAGGTTGGCTGTGCTCGGTCTGTAGGTCTTGCAGCCATTGGGCAGTAGTGTTGTGTGTTGCCTCTTTCTCCCAGATATGCTTCCAGTATTGTTCGGTCTTAGCCTTGGGGGGGTCTGTTGTCATCTTGTTGCCCTGCCATTGAGTAATTGTGAATATTTTGCTCATACCGAGGTGTAGGCATATATGCGTAAGGGCCTTGCCTAAGGGCCCGCCTGGATACCGCACCAAAGTCAGTGGCGTAACCCAATGCACCATTTGGATTTATTCAATAGGCCACACACACAAAAAAATCCTTTGGGAAAGTAGCATTTAATTTAAAAAAAACAACATGATCCAATCTTTAGGAAGCTGGTTGATGTTATTAGCCACCAGTATTCAGACATTTTGTAGAGAGGAAGTACCTGCAAGTACACACATGTGCGCGTGCGCACACACACACATGCACATTTGGACCTTTATTTCCCAGGGTACAGAGTTTTACATGCCAACCCCACCTGCTTACACACACACTTACACACACACTTACACACACACACTTACACACCTCAAGCTTCTAAAGCAAACTGCCGTGGGCCCAGATGTACTAATGAAGCAGCCTGAAAGCAGCTACCTTCATTACATTAAATCCTCTGGACAGTGTCAGCAATTACATTCCAGCTTCCAATTGTCAGACACACACACACCACACACACACACACACACACACACACACACACACACACAACACACACACACACACACACACACACACACACACACACACACACACACACACACACACACACACCCCCCTCAAGCCTCTAAAGCAAACTGAGATGAAGAGTGGTAGTTCCACCTCAAATTGCTCAAAACACAATAAACACACAATCCGTGATGAGTGATTATTGGATCTTTTTGTTTGATGGGAAAAAAAAGTCTCTGAACAACTTATGAAAACAAACACATCTGTGATTTATTGCAGTGTTATGGTCCAAATGGGTTCAATTTGCCTCGACTGAAACATATTAATACATTGTGGTTAACAGGCTTTTTGATTTTTTTTTATCTGTGAAGAGCCTTCCTTGTATTCTGTCCTACAGTCTCTTGAACCAGAATATCGCAGCGTTACGTCATCCCTCCTTCAATATGTTTTCAGGTAATGACATCATTTGCAGCCAGGGTTTCCCCAGGAACAACTGACAGAGGTGCCAGTGCTCTAGGTCATGTTACTCACAAACTCGTCATCATGGCAAGAACATTATAGCATTTATATGTCAACGCACAATTGGAATTAGATGGATGATGGAGAAAAACCCTGACCTCTACTAATAAATGTCTCATCCGATCCACATGTGCCATGTGAGATTAGAGCTACAGCTATCGAATATTTTAGTAATCAGGTATTCTACTGAAAATCCCTTTGGTTATTGTAATTAATAATAAATATGAAAGACAAAAGAAATACAAAGGAGAAAAAAATAGTAATAATGAGCGACCAGCTCACATCCAGCAGAAAGAAAACCACTAACTAATTCTGGTGCCTTTGCATGGGTGACGTTAATGTGGCATTGAATAAGTCCTCACAAGCACTCAAAGGCAGAGAAATATTACTCTGATATTTTGTAATGGAGGTACTTGAATTACTAGAGGAATGGTTTTACCCTTACATGAATTGCTGTTGGAAGTGTCAGGCTTCAAGATGTTCAAAGGCATTCTTGTTGAAGGTATTTAAGGATGAAGAGTTCTGAAAAGCCAGCCATTGTGTGATTTATGACACAGTAAACAACGCAAAAACAAACAAACAAACAAACAAACAAATAAACAAATGCCTCCCCACTCCAACTCACTCCAACGTGGCCTTCTCATGTACGTGTGCATTCATGGCTACATTAAGAGCACGTATGATTGTCAGGATGGGCGTCTATCGCATCTGGGAGCATCAACTTGAAAGGACTTTTGTGGATGAAGTGGGAAAGACGTGACGTTAAATAATAGAAGGGGAAAAGGAGAACACCTCAACCACACTGTTGCCTGTACTGCTTTTCCCTTCTCTCTTGCTTACACACACACACACACACGCACACGCACACGCACACACACAATTTTTTATAATTCTAACCTCAATCTAAAAACCAGGTCTTGAACCTCAAAGAGTCTATGGAAGTTATGAGGACTGGCCTCTCAATATGTAGTAAGTACAAGAACACACACACACTGTCACACACGCACACACACACACACACACGCGCACACACACACACACAAGGAGGCATGAAGTCAGCTATCACACACACGTCATTAGGGAGAGGCTGGCCTCCTTCATTATTCAAAGGTACATGCTATCATGCATCGCTTTAAAACAAAGAAAAAAGAAAACACACACACAAACACACACACACACACCGTGTGCTCCCTTCCTTCCCTACAGCCAGCTGTTTGTCACATAGGCTTTCTGTCAGACTTGACAAAGCACCAACAAGGTTCGAAACCAAATCAGAAAGCATTGTAGCGTACCCTTGTAAACAGATCTTGTGATACAGTCATCCTTGGAAAATGCTAAACAGCGGCCTTAATATAGGTGATGTGTGTCAATTAAATAGGTAAAGACCTCAGTGGACATTCTTGCAAAGCGTGCAAAAGAAATATACAGCAATAATGTATGAACCCTGGGAGAGGATTTGCCAGAAACAGGACGCAAAAAGAAAGTGGTATGTTTAAGTTACTATTTCATTTTCACTATTTTATTATCCCAGCGCAGGATAACGTCATCGCGCTGGGATTTTTCAACTCATCGCTGGCTTTAGCATTAGCAGCTACATCGTGCTGCTTTCATTCAGACTTTCTAATGAATAAGCCTTAACAGACACAACAGAGGCTCACCCTGCAAAACGTGTCTACCGCGCCATCTGTTCCATCCTGGAGATCATCTTTTGTCCAAAAAAAAAAAAAAAAAACCCTGGCAACCATCCATTTCGATTTTTTTTCCATGTGTGTTGGTGTACGGTGGAAGGTTGCTTTACTCTTAACATGCTTATTAATCACACCCCGTTGCACGGCACTAAATAAAACATCATGGATTCAGGGCGTGGTTATGAGATGTTCTGGGGTGTGTGTGTGTGTGAGGAGAGTACCTTGGCACTGGTGGCCGCCACCTATCATGTATGTTAGAAAGGCTTCAGCAAAGCTGCCATCGACATCATTAGCAGGTGTAAGGAGGCCGCACCAGCGAGAGTTTTGGACTGATAAAGGCAGTGTGACAACACACCCCTGATAAATCAATGGCTTTCCCCCGTTTTTTCTTCTTCTTCTTTTTTTTTTTCAATATCTTGAACCTTTTGCTACAGCCGTCCCTGTAGCCCTCAGTAACACCTCAAACCTGGACACGGATCCAGTGGCAGACAAACACAATAGTGACTCATCAGCTAAAAAGCCGCTGCCGTATCTTTTATCAGGATCTCCACTACCATCGCTCAGTGGCCTCTTTCCTTACTTGGGCTACTTTGAGGGATGAGCCCACAAGCTCCTACATCTTTCTGGGCCTGTGTGACTAAAGACTGCAGACAGATCTGCGATCAGTTTGGCTGGAATCGCCAAAACTCCAAATGACAACTCCTTTATTTAATGTGTTTTTTGATGGTTTGAGGCGATTCTTGGGGGTTTGCTGGACCATAAATCGAAAAGCAGCCAATTGCTGTCTACTTGAACTTGATTTGCATTTTAAAATCTTGTGATTTGTTCCTTCAGGGTCAGCCGCCTTTCTTGCTTCACCGAGTACATTTTTAAACGCACGTTGACCACGTCCAGGCGAATCCGTCCAAACGCTCACTTCATTTCTGTGCGCACCAAACAGCCAGTTGATGAAGTTAAACCAGCGACAGGTCTTCAGACACAGGCAGAATTTTGATCTGATAACAACCAGATCTGAGATGCGCCAGCACATGTCCACTCCCTTTGGCCAGTTCTAACTGGTGTTAAGGCGATAAATTAGATCTGAATTTTTTTCTGTCTGTTCTTTCTCCAGGATCTCATCCCAGCCTGATCTTAAGAGAGTATTCCAAAAGAAAGGAATATAACAGACCATGCGTAAAGTTTGATCCTGGCTGATTATGTCTGTTGTTACATCTGGTATATTTCCTGCTTATTGCCAATGCAAGGCAGGAAACAATCACCTCCAGCTCCACAGCTCATAGTTCTGACACCCAACTCTTTCACCTGACTCCCTCTTCTTCCTGAAAATATCAAACGCTCTCCGCTCTGTGTTTTTTTTTTTTTTTTTAGGGACGAGCTCGCTTGTTGCGATTACCACCTCAAAAAACAATGGCAGACTGTGACACCGCTTCAGGCTGGGAACGGGAACCACCAGCTCTCCCACATCTACACGTGGAGTCTGGGAATAGCTCTCCAGGCATCCTCCGTGGAGCTCTGACAGGAGCCTACCAGGAGCCTTCCAGAGCGGAGACTATGATTCCTGTCTGCCACATGGTTTAACTCCTATCCCAATTAAAGGCTGTTTACAGTAAGGGAGGATTATTTCCAGGGGTGATGACGGCAGAGATAGGAAGACAGAGGGGGTGTGTGTGTGAAAGGGGGAGGAGAGTCGCCCCCTCCCTTTGTAGCGTGCGCTGCAGCCGCTGAAAATAATTCCTTTGCAGTGAAGACTTAATTCTCATTCTATGTTCGTGTCCCTGATCCTTTTTTTGTCAATTCTGATCATGTGGTCAGCCTGACTTAAGGCACAGTGTGGCGTGTGCGTGTTTGTGTGTGTGTGTGTGTCTGAGAGAGAGAGACAGACAGAGAGAGAGATGCACTAAGAAAAGAATTTTAACTACTGCCATGGGAGCCCCACCCAAAACCGGTCATGTTTCAAGGTTGTTGCCCTGAATAACCTTGAGTACAATATTCACCAAAAATCAACAAGAATCGAGGACAAACTTTGGTTTTCCACTGTTTACCTGGGCCACATCTGTCTCAAACCAGCATACTGTCTAGCAATTGTCCTCATCTTTGAAGGAGAACACTTCCAGTAGTATCTTAGAGATGATTCAGACAAGCAGGCAGGGAAAATAACAAATAAAACAATAGTGAGAATTCCCAGTCAAAACAAGTGTGATTAAAATACCACTGAAGGGAATGGAGCTTTCCCAGCAACAGAAATGACATTTTAATGCTAATACACACATTTGTTCCACTTTAGAATTGTTCCTTTTTCCACACTATCTGCAGCAAAGGAAGCCTGCAGGAAGCTGCTGTCACATGACCAAGCCATTTCAGCTAAATGTTCATGCACTTTTCAACACAAACTAAATTGGAATTGGAATCCCTATAGTGGGACCCAGCACACATTCTTTAAGCTCGGGTTGATGTGCATGTTCCCTCCCGATCATACCTGCCCAATGTGTAGCATGTTGTGCTAACCAAGAATAAACAGGGAGAAAACCAGAAATGTTCACTGTACTGCACGAGCGTTGTACCTAGATGGCATCCGTACAGCGATCCATAAGTCCTGTTAACGCTGATTAATTCTTCCGTGGGTCATACCCGTGTCACCAATGGCTAAACACCAACACACGGACTACGTAGTGCGAAATCTGAAGGAACTCTGGGAAATGTGGGAATTGTCCTGACACCTTCATTGGAATCCCAGCACATGAAGCGGCTTAAATGAACATGAAATCAATAAAATGCATAGGTTGGAAAAGAGAAATAGATCAGTCTGCACCAGCCACTCGGTTTTGTGACAGATGACGGTGCCTTTTGGTCCCGGCCAAGGGTTTTTGGCACGCGAGGCGACCTCTTGCTTCTCTCGCCAGCCTCTTCACACCCTGAGCGGTGAAGGTGAGTCTCGGACAAACTCCAGAGATTAAATTATGTGGAAATAAAACAGATCACACAGTTATTGTCCCATCTGCGGCCAGACAAGCATACATAAGAACGTGTGTGTATAGGCAAGCATAGCAGGCGTACACACACGCAACACTAACAGTACAGGGCATATACATCTAGTTATGGGTACTGGTTTACACCAGTATACATGTCCATGTCCATTTGAGTATTAGCTGGATTGGGAAGAGGGGCTGATTGATCAGTCGTCACAATAAATAGATTGCATTGGAATGTTGTGTTTGTGTGGAAAAGATTCAAGTTTGTTCTATCTTAAACATTCCACAAGGATTGACCAAGACTGACCGAATTTCGATCTGATCTATTGCTGTGGTGTAGTCTTGGGCAGGGAGGAGCTCTGGGTTGGAACTGATGGGAATCCTGAACGGGTTCGGTTGAGGAATTCAAAGCTTGGATTTAAGACAGAAGGCTGCAGCACAGCGAGGCCCCGAATCCCCGAAATACGCAGCACTTTACCCTTGGCTTACAGTAGCTGGGCTCTGGGCTGTCTGAGACCAGCAGTGCATGCTCATGATGTCAGCCAGAAGTAGGGATATCTGTTGTTGAGCGTGGAAACGGGCTCATTTTAAAATCCCGCTCCTGCAATGTCAGCAAACCAGTGTATGCAAACTCTCATCAAAACTGAGAACACAGCGACCCAGCTTCGTCAGCCTTAGAACCCACCAAGAGGAACGGGATTTCACTGACAAATCTGAAAGGAAACATTGATTATGAATTACAAAAAAGCTGCAAAATAAATGGTCTCATTGTACCTTCAACAAGCCGATGACCCGATTTCAAAGTTAAAAAAGTTATTAAAAGAGTGGAGCTCTCAATAAAAGCATGGCCATATTCAAAGAGTGTAAGCCTATCCTTAAGTACACCAGAAGTACGACAAATCTCCACACTCACTTGGTGAGGGAAAGAGGCAAGGAGGAGGCTGAACAGCCAGCACAAGAACATGGCATGGCAAGACGCTGACACAAAGGACGTAACCTTCTTCACTGTATATGTGGTATGAAAGTATTCCATCTATAATGATCAAAACCTGTGTGAGTGAACTGAACATACAGGAAAGAACACCATCACAGAGGAATAAAAATGAAAAGAAAAGGAGTATTAGGTTTGTGTTTGGGTTACTTGAATTATTTACATACAACAAGAAGAGACAAAAATAAATGCATTAGTAGTTACATGTGGAGGAGCAAGCAACATATATGATAAAACAGCACTCCAAATAGTAACTTAATGTATTAATGCTATTCTTCATTGTGCCTTCTGAAGCTATGTGTTATAGTAATAAACTTGACAAAAGTCACAAATGCAATTGTTCTCTACTCTTTAAGTACAGGATTGTCCTGTATTGGGGAGATGCACACTCCTAGTAAAAACCCATTTCATGATTTGCTGCTTATTGATAATTGTGATACTGTGGATGATTCTGTGATGGAAACATTTTCACGAGGGCTGGGCAAGTTAACGCGTTATTATCTTGTTAACTCATTAATCTATAAACGCCAACACTTAATTTATTTTATCCCCACACTAACACATGTTGCTCACATACTTTTATTTTGTAAAAGATTATTGCTGGCTGCTGCGGAACCGGAAAAGAGAGGAATTGGTGGAAAAATGTGGAAAAACCAAAACAAATATGGAGAAGAAGGTTGATGTCAAAGAACTTTTACATGGCCAATTTAATTTTAAAGTTCTTCCAGATGGCAGATTAGACATAAACAAAGTTATTTCTAACCACTGCTGAGTTGAATTTGCTTGTCACTGTAGTACTTTCAGTCTAAAATATCACCTTAATGTGAAACACACTGTTGATATCAGTAAAGCATTCAACGAAACATACAGTGGAACGAGACTTCGGCAGACTATGTTAAATTCAGCGTGTGAGAGAAGTACAGATAAACAGACAGTAGGCCGGCTAGTGCTGTGGAAGATGTCAGTCTGACAAACATAATGAGACTCGCGACAAATGACGGGAGGTATGAGACGCCCTTAAGACGCACCATCACACAACGAATGCACGAGTTGTATGAAAAGGAGAGGACTGCAAATGGGACAAGTTTACAACGTGCACCTGCTGTTGCTCTCAGTGGGGACTACTGGACATCACCACAATTACCTTGGAGTTACAGTGCATTATATTGATGAGAAGTGGGTGCTGCATTCACATGCTCTGTCTGTAATGAAAACAGAGGAGAGACATTATGCTGACATTTGGTACTGAACACAGACTGGTTAGGCTGCTCCCCGATAAAAGAAAAATATTTCTGCCGTTACCTCAGGAATTGCCTCTTTCAATGTTATGATAAATATGTCATTTAACAATTACTGTATGGCAAGTATTGATGTTAAAAGTGTTTGCATGACAAATGTTAAGGCGCTTTCATTCATATGGCAGAAAATTTTATAATAAAAGTACACTACACCCTACTTTTAGATTCTATTCACTACTTTTAAAATCATTATATTTTTATATTATATTTATTGTTGGATTTTGCATATACAATGCGATTCATCATGATTAATCAGAGAAATCATGCAATTAATTAATTATTTAATCATGGTAAGCCCTAATTTACACTGATACCTGATTGGATGGATGTCCTTTTCAGGAGGGACCCATGAGTGTCAGTGAGCAGTGTTTCTGAAGGCAATTCAAATTCAACACAAAGACGCTGAGCACATACACATAGACAACACCAGCGTATGAAAGAGAATAAAGCGTGAGGAGCTTTCATCTGCTCCTAACAGTGGCCACATCTTCTCTGACAAGTGACAGCATGTTTACTCCCAGTATCCCCTTTCAGGTTTCCTGCCTCCCTCCTCTCACAGATTGTCCCCACCTCTTCTTCAAACATGACACTGAATTTTCTTAGATCTCACACATGCATCACGTCGTCTCCCACGATGTGACCAATCAGAGACCCCCCCCCACCGACCCTGTCGCCTGTCTGCAAGGATGCGGGACTAAGTGATGGAGGAGACTGAGCCAAGGTCTCATCTCCTCTCTCCATTGACTGAATGTAAAGTGGACTGATGACCTTTGACCCAGGCAGGAGGGGAGATTGAATACAACCCTAGCCTCTATTAGAATTCCACTCACACAGACCAGCAAATTAATGGCGTGAGCCCCAAGGGCGTGAGCTTATACAAGTCCGAGGTGTGGCAACCACGGTCGCCCAGCCTAAAAGAGCAATTTCACTGTGTGTACACATCAAGAGAATTTTTGCTGTCAAAACACACACAGAGAAAAATCCCATAGTGATATTTATAGCCATGAGTAATCCTTCCATAATTAGATTCTGGGTCAGGTGAAACATTAATGCCCCCCCCAAAGAAAACCATATGCATTTGATGCTTTACTTCCCCAACAAAGCGAGCCCTCTAACTCCATATATGGGCACACATGCCTATCGTTTGTGTTTCTGCACACCTCATTGTTGGCATATGTAGGTGGGAATTGTCAACACTGCACAGCGAGATCAAACTGGCAATCTGTCACAAAGCTCGGGATACTATTGGGGATTCGAGTGACTGACGACACATAAAGAAATTAACCCGCTTTGATGTGGCGCAGGCACTGATATCATATACGGTAAAGACAGGATGGTGTCTGATCAAGGCAAAACCCCAACTAGTCAAACAAATGTGGATACAATCCAGCGGTGAAACAGGTTTTTTAACTTGCGGTTTTTAGGTGCATATGTCACCATATAGCTTGCAAATGCGAGGAATGAGCAACAAACTGAGCTGCTCTCTCTACAGATGCTGCTCCACAAAAATAAATCTGGTTTTCTTTCTGACTTTGTCCACAGCATTGGTGTGAGAACTGATGAACGAATGCTTCATGATTTTAGTCGGCCGTTAGTGAGGAGGTAGTTCAGAAGCAGCCTCTTCACTGTTTGGCACGTGTGAGCAGTGGCTTTCGCCACCTACTGGTCTGGCATACACACGGTGGTGTCTAACTGGGAAAAGATCTGAACAGATGACACAAACATCAAGTCATTGGCTCAACTTTGAGGTCACCAAAGACATTTTGCTACTTAATTTTTGGTGATGCGCACCATTAAAAACTGCAACTTATCTGGTTACTTCATTATTCTAATCATATATGCAAATAAATTATCCCTCAAAAGAGCTTTTTTCTTCTTCCACTTTTAAAGGCTGCTACCACTCCTGTTAAAGCGGTCGACTCCTTCTGGATCACACACCAGCCGGCACCACCTCCTCCTTTAGACAGAGAGGCAACAGCAGTTTGATGAAGGCACCATCCGTCCAATGTGTGCCAATCCAATAAAATTTTTAATGCTCTACATTTCACAGTTGCCCATAACCTATTAAAGTTTTGGTCTCTTAACAACCCCAATCACGGCTCCGTTGCTTCAGGATTGAGGAAGCCTTAAAACATCCAACTGATTACGACTACTTTACCAAGTGGGTGGGGGGGGGTGAAAATGGTGATGGGGTGGCAGAAAAATGAGGTGAGATGGGTTCGCTCACCTCCATATCTCTGGGCACGTGTATCAGATGCAGTAGTTACCGAGATAAGGTCAATACTACACTGATTTGTGAGCGATGGCGGATTCCAGCACCATGGACAGCTCCCCACCTCTCTCTCTTCTTTCTATCTATGTCTCTCTCTCTCTCTCTCTCTCCCCCATGAGGAGAGGAGGAGTAGGAAGGATGGAGAAAAAGATGATGGGCAGTTGTGGTGTTTGTTGTTAGTGGTAGTGGTAGTGGTGGTAGTGGTGGTGGTGGTGATGGGGGGGGGGGTCCCTGGCAAATTTCAAGAGGAAGGTCTACCATCGGCCACCATTTCCTCCGGTGCTCCGATTTCCACACGGAGGAAATACCGCATGCGTGCGAGATCACGGCTTTCATGAAATATTGATCGAGAGAGCCTTAGGAAGGACAGAGGGAAAAGGAAGAGGCACGTAGGTAGATACGGCAAGAGAGGAAGAGATGGGGGTGGTGGGGTTATTCCTGTCGACAGCCTGATCATGCATCCTCCCCGTCAGCGTCGCCGCACACCTCCTCCTCCACATCCTCCACAACAAAACAGTCAGATTCACTTTCCTTGTCATGGCGAGCAGCAGTTGGATCGGAGTTTCGTCCCGTCTGACGACCATGACAAAGCAATAGACTGCACGAGCGCGCGCAAAGGCGAGCGCGCCACGTCTCCAATGACGGCGAGCGCCAGACGCGCCGCAGTCAGAGGACTGTCAGCGGGGGGATTCACGGAGCGTCCGGCCACGCCAAACTCAGCCCACTCCTGTCATTCACAAAACAAAGCCGCATATCCATTCCCCGGCCCCAATTTTCTTTTTTTAGCCCCCCCCCCGTAGATCCGCCGCTTTTTAATAGGTCAAGGATGCGCTCCTCACGACACCGACGTCGACTCCAGCGGCTGGTCGTGAGCGACACTTCCAAAAAAAAAAAAAAAAAAAAAAAAATCGCCGCGGTCAGCTGTGGTGTCAGCGACGGCGATCTATAAGCGGTTTTTTTTTTTTTGTTTGTTTGTTTTTAGCGGAGACACGATCAGCTGTAAATTTCAGCACCGACAAGCAGAGAGGGGCATGAATTATTCAATACGCATAAACTGCCCTCGTCCTCGGCTCGGCGAGATTTCACCCGCATAACGCTGCCAGCAAGACATGAATGCAATCCGCTAAAAATAAACGATGCTGCGTGCATGTGCGTCGCCTTCAAGAGGCTGCAAAAAGAAAAAAGAAGAAAGAAAAAAGAAGAGAACCCATAGAGTCCGACCACGCCACCACGCCAAACGCCAACGGATGAGGAACCGGCGAGAGCCAAATCACCGAAACCTTCAGCGGAATCTTCGGTTCCTGTTCATCGGCTTTTTTTTTTTTTTTTTTTTTTTAAAGAAATGTTATTACCTGTCAGGACTCCGACCCGGATTTGGTGGTCGTGGTTCGTTAAAATCATCCCGTCTGACGCCATGTTCAACAGCGCTGTCACCCGCACCGAGAACTCACGGCAGGGCCCGGAGCCGAGCGCATCGAACTCGGAGTGGAGAGGGAGGGCTGGAGCAAGAGGAGGAGGAGGAGGAGGAGAAAGGGGGGGGCAAGGGGATGGGATTGAGTGTGTGGGGTGGGGGGGGGCAGTCAGACAGGATGAGTGGAGAGCCGAGCGACCATCGAGGGCCCCCTCCAATTAAACGGACAGGGTGGGGTGGGGGGGTCTTTTAAACCGCACATCAGTCAGCTGGCCCCTACCACAGCAGTGTCGTCTTATGGAGACCACTATTGATTTCATGTGAATACTTTAGAGGAGACTGACTAGTGATGTGACTGCAAACATCTTCTGTCATATATCACAAAAAAAAAAAAAAAAATCATTCTGTTCAGTTGAATGCTTTTGACCCACGTTACCCCCTCCCCCCCCGCTGACAACACCCAGGCCTCCCACCACCACCACCACAACCACACTCAGTACCCACCATGAGGTAGAGGGAGGAGCGGGCAAATGACATCAGCGAGCGCGCTGTCCATCCTTATCTCGCGTCAGGGTATGGTTCCTGCTCTGAGAGGTTTACAGGCCTCTAAGAGTTGGTGCACACGCGCCGGGGTCAGCGAAAATGCAACTCTCCAGGCAAAATAAATAAATAAATAAATAATAATAAAAAAGGTCTATTCATAGACTACACCACTACATGCTTCCTATGGTGCTTAATTTGCGTTGTTTATTCTCGTGGAAAGAAAAGGCCCATCCTCCAGCTCCTGTTGGGAATCTTTCAATGTGCATAATTCATAAACACACACAGATGATGTTGAAGGGGGGCAGGGTGGGGGGTGGGGGAGGGGGGTAGTAGTGGGGGCATTGCTTTAGTGGATTTACCGTATCTGAGTTCACTGACCGGACCAAAAGACACAATTGTGACACAATTTAACACATGCTTAAATAATAAAAAAAAAAGCATTGATAAACGAAAGAGTGCCTGACCTTTCCCCAACAACGTTGTGGGTGGTATTAACAATTCTGATGACGAGGAGTGATCTCACGCATTTTGCTGAGATGTTTTTTTCTCCTCCATTCCTGTAACCTTTATTTTTGGTTTTCAGAGCTGTTCTAATACGTACTGGTAAAAATACTGAACAAACTTAGAAGCTAAAAGCTTTTACTATCTGTCGTTCAACATCCTGGGATGAGAAATCTTAAATTTGAATGCTCTTGTAACTTGATTGTTCTTGTAAGAGTTTTTCAGTTCGGTTTTAAAACCTGAGTTAAGGATCTTTTGACATTGATTTGAAAGTGCAAGTAATCCTTTTTATTTCTTATTCTTTGTGTATCATTTTTTTTTTTTTTTTGTATCATTTCAGGATTCTATCGTAAAATAGATGTTTCTTTTGTTTTGTTTTTTTATCTCAATGAGAAATTTCTCTGGTTGAATAAAGGACAATGAAAAAAAAAGAAACACGAGCTATTGTTCAGAACCTTAATACATCCCTTCCCAAGTCAATAGAATGAAGCTAATTTCCTGGTCTGGAACTCGCGAGACATTCCTCTGGAATGTTGGCTCACAGCGGCGGTCCCTACATCTGCCTGTCAATGCTGGAGAGGGGCCGCCGCTAATCAGGCCCTTGTTAGGGGTGAGAGCCGACATGCAGAGGGGCTCTATCTGCATACGCATGTACAGACACACTCTTCTTAATACAAAACCCCCCCAGATGCTCGCCAACACACTTCAACACAAACACGCGCCATGCTCCAGTCTTTGGCGAGCTTTCCTGGTAGACTGGAATTCCCCTGCCAGCTGGATGGAGCGCTGAGAGGACGAGATAGCGGAGCGGAAAGGTATGATGGAGGGAGGGGGGGCCATAGGTGAAGACCTGGGGGACCCTGCCTGATGTGGGAAAGACTTGTATTCAGGTTGTGTGACAATGTGTGTGTGTGTGGCGGTGGGCTCTATAGTGATGGAGTCATTTCCTCATCGCTGGGTGAGCTGCTCGCTGCTCACAGATATGGGAAGAGGAGGCGACGCCCATCTCCTCGACATCCCCAATCGATCACCATAACAGCAGTGGCCCCGCAGACGGATGGAGCTGTACGGGGACGGATCTTTGTGGTGGGCCGCGAGAAAGTCCCTCGCCCCCGAGCTCCAGGTGCAGGAGAGGGAGGCCAAGCGGAGGACAACAGCTGCCCGTCTCTGTTTGTGGTGTGTTTATAGGCTGCTGGGCCCAGCAGTGCCCATGAAGAAGCATTCTGGGACCCAGCCGTGTGACCCCTGAAGGTCCACAAAGATGCTTCTCCTCTTCTAAGCAAGATTTGTTCCTCTATTTCAAGCATTTTTGTCACCTCTGACTTGGCCATATGAGAAAGTCTATAAAAACCCGACTCAATAACAGTGCCCGTTCACCACAGAGAGCACAACCATCGTCATTGGCAGTGATATTTTTGTCCTTTAATTTCATGATAACATGACTTTCCCTCAAGTCTAAAGAGGCTAGAAGGAGGTGTGAAGCAATTCATGCTCATAATGCAGGTAGAAGCGTCACTTCCATCTGTTCGTTATGTGTAAAAAAACCAAAAACAAGCAGAAAGCCAGAGTTAAATGCCTTGTAAAGCAGACAGCTGCATAGTTTTGCATGGAGAGTTCTATTCATTTGCACTACGGCTTTAACTTTTTTTTTTTATTTGCTTCCTTGGTTATGGATTTGTGATCAATCGGTGGAAAAATCTCACTCTGTTTGACTCAGCATGTGGATTTATTCCAGTAATGGGGGCCAAGCCTCGGACGCATCGCTACTTTAACCAATCAGACACTGTCTTGAGAGGTGTGCGTCTGGTGATTTTAACGCTAATTGAAAAATACAAGGGGTCTTTCCCGGGGCACCATGATCCCTACATGAATGCAGCATGTGAAGAGAAGGAATCAGCGATGAAGAAAAAAAATGACAAAAAAAACCAAACAAACAAAAAAAGCTGATTATTCACCTGCAAATGAGCAGTGGACACTTCAGCAAGAGAATTCACAATTCAGGAAGAGCTTGGGACATAACCTCTTGTTTGGAGAGACGTGACCAGGCAACGCAAAAGCAACAAGGCTGGGAGGAGAAAATTAAGAGATGCAGATGGGGAGAGAGAAGAATAGATAGGATAGGACAGATACTCATTCATCTCCGACAGAAATTCATAGTTCCAGCAGATTGCAAGGATGGAAAGAACAGGGGCATGTACGGTAGAGTAAAAATAAAATAATACTAAAATAGAGAAACAAAAATAAGTTTAAAAGTACAAAGTACTAAAATAGAGAAGTGAAAAAAACTATTAAAATACAATAGTACAAAATATAACACAGAATTCCATACAGAGGTGAGAGGGAAAGAATGAGAGAGCCAACATGAGAGTGAACGGAGCAGCGTGCGTGCGTTTGCTCGCATGCTAGGCAGCATTCTGATGAGTTCAGGATCTCTGCCTGCTCCCACCACCATTACAGCGGCGGAGAACATGGCCCCGGGGCTTTGGAATCAAACGCAGTAGATCTGATACCGGATTCCTTCTGCGCTCAGTAAGTAATGCAACGTGGACCGGGCTCCTCCACATCTGCCCAGCGTCGCAGAGCTCCGCTGTGCAAAAGGGCTTCCCAACAAGGAAAAACACAATATGGGGAGGTGGGGCGGGGCAAGGCCTGAGAATCTGATACTGGGGAGGAGGGGGGTCAGTTTTAGTTTGTTGAATAAAATAATGACTGCATACATGGGATGAGGTACACCCAACAGGTCGTTGGATGTGTTCATAGCGGGATCTTGTAACCATTTGCATAATTAACAGACTGGCATTTGAAAAGGAGAATGTCAGCGAAAAAACAACCTCGGACACTAAACGACTGAGGGGCATTTGTCCCAGCCAAATAATTGGCTTATAATGCAGAGTTAAACTTAGAGATTCTCTGGCCTGATGGGGGGGGTTCTCCTCTTGTTAGTGGTTCAGTGGTTTAGTGCTTCCAGATGGCTGCCAGGGATGATCAGACAAGCTGGGATTTTGCAATCCAACGAAATGGCAATATTTGGAGACCCTACCCACCCACCCCCCTCCTTCTTCCACTTTGGTGAAGAACAAACAAGAAACCGCACAAAGGAAAATGGCTTGATCTATCAATGTGTGCTGGACGTCTTCCCTTTTGCAGATGACTCCATCTTCTACTGCAGCTCCTCCTGCAGGAGCGCTGGAAGAGCGCGCGACGCCCTCAGACGGAACGGAGACTCGGCGGGAACTTGCGGCTGTCGCGTGCCATCAAATCCGACACGGACGGCATCGAAGCGTGACCCAAATAAGAAAAGCAAACGGGGGGGAGATAAACATCCTCTAGCGCCTGTCCTTCCACGGCGGGCCCCAGAGAAGCAATTGGATTTCAGGATCGCGAGGGAATGCCGGCGCGGCCTCTGGGACGCGACCCCGCGCCCACCAATCTCTTGACCTCTGCTGCACGCGTAAAGTCGGGGGTGACTTTCAAGCTGCAGCGAGGTAATTTGGTAATTTGGTTAGATCGCTTTCGGAGAGACGGGTGGGGGGGGGTTGCAGGAGGAAGGAACTCAGCGGAGCTGGACCTGACAGGGCCTCGGAGCGGAGCGCTCGGCCCTGGATCAGCGGCGCAGCATAACCGGATTAGACATATTGTTGCGGAAAGCAAGGTGCACAGTTTGCGCGCTGCACGTGAATGAATACACCGAGTTTGCATTTAGCAAAGCCCATATGTTATCTCAGCTCTCTGGGATGGGGGAGGGGGGGGGGGTGTCTCCATTCCAGCTAACACTACATGACTTCTTACTCATCCAGCTGTCCCCTGAAGCTGCGTCAATGCCTGCTGACAGACAGGAGGGTCCTCCTCCGTGTTCGGCGCGCTCGTCACTCAGACCCTCGGCCATTCGTTCCGTGGTGCGCTCCCGCGAGAGATTCCCCCCCCCACCACCACCACCACCACCATCGCCACCCCCACCACCATCACCACCCCCACTCCCCACTCCCCGGGGTCCATTCTTCGGCTGGCTCACGGTCCGTGGCTCGCTTGTGCACCCTTGGCCATCGGGCCCTTGTGCTCTCCTGCGTGGTCTCCCGTTTCACCACAGGACTCACCGCTGACTCACGCCCGGCCGAGTCGGAAAAATGAGGCAGCCGTGCGGAAGAAATAAGATGCATGAAGTGGAGGCGCGGTGAGGTGGACAAGAACCCAAATGAGAGGTATACAAACCCACACATACACAAACACACACACACAAACACACACACATATTTTTGTATATATATACGTATATGTATACAAATATAAGTGTGCGTATATACATATACGCACACTTATATGTATACACATATAAGTGCGTGTCTATACATATACACACGCACTTATATGTATACACATATGTGTGTGTGTATATACATATATACACACTTATATGCATATGAAAACACATTAGTGCAAAAGGAAGCATTAAGAGCAAGCTTTTAATACTTAAATTTATACGGGTATGTAAGCATGCACTAATGTGTTTCAGGTTGGCTTAAGTCCTCTCATAGGAGAAGGGGGACAAGGATGCAGGACATGGTTTAGCACACGCTACATTCACAAAAAAATCCATGTTCCAGTCAGTCAGTTGGATATGATCTTAAGTGGCTCTATTATATGCAGGGCTTTTCATCCAGAATCTGCAAAGTACAAGCGTAGAAGTTGTGAAAGAGCTGTTCGGGGGGGGGTCCTCATTTTTAGCACGGTAAAGTCACAGATATGTACTGGCTCAGCATGCAGCATTGGGCGTCCTCCTGACACCTCAAGGACACCTATGGACCGGAATCTTTAACTCACACCAGGCAGGGACACCAGCAGATATTAAAGGAGCACCGGGAGTGACACTGAGACCCCCCTCCCACCCCTCTGGCTAAGACACCTAATGCCCTACAGGGCAGGCTTTTATCAGGCAGACCTTAGTGGCCCACCTGAGAGCAGAGCCAGCTGGGGAGCAGAGGTTTAATCTGCTGGCTGTAAGCGTGTCCTGTCTGCGTGTTAAGAGGAGGCCCGGGCTCTGCAGCTGCTGCAGCCCCCGCCGCCGCCGCCGCTGCTGCTGCTGCTGTGGCTGCTGCTGCATCTGAGGGCTTCCGCGAGATGCGTGTTGCAGTCTGATGAGTGTGTCTTGCTGCAGTGCGAGGATGTGAGAGAGAGCGGAGCCTAAAATCCCCTGCTGGTGCAAATGCGGTTCCGTTGTGCGGCATACACATATTGACATGCGCAGGCAAAGAAATGCAGATGTGCAGCCACTGCGACGAGGAACCTGCATGCAGATGCACAAACATTTGATCAGGCAGTGAAGGAAAGGACACTTCAGTGACCCAGCACGCAAAGATAAGGCTGCTCTGCATTTCAGAAAAATGCGACCTGCATGCTAACAACCCCTGGAGCACAGCCTCCCCGGGGTGCTCTGCCTACTCTCTTAGTCTCCTCCTTGCTTTCCATGTACCCATCCCTCCCCTCGCTTCACAGACACCCCACCCCCCAGCCCCCACCCTCGATCCATCCCTCCATCCTGCACCTCCACCTGACTGCAAAAGCAGGAGAGGAAAATGGAGGATGGAGGGAGCCGAGGCGAACGTGTGCAGAGTCTCAGAGAGCTGCTTAGTGCCGAGCAGGGGCACCAGGGCTCGGGGAGGCGAAACACAACATATGGGCGACTAATGAGGTTCTGTTTGGAGTGATTCCTCCAAAGAAAAAAAAAAAAAAAAAAAAAAAAAAGGGTTATGTGGGGCCAAAGTTAAAGACAGCAGACATCCATGCTTGGGAGAGGAGACTGGCACATTTCCACGCCGGACACGCCATTGAAAGTGACATGTCCACACCAAACAGCCGTAACGCATTGGCTTTGATACTAATATCTGTCTTCTTAGTGGGAGGTTGATGAAATTTGCATTTAGATTGAAATGACTTGGGGATAACCAGGAGACTACAAAGGGCCGGGGAAAGAAGGAGGCGAGCCGGCAGCTATGGACCACTGTGGCATTCCTCTCACTAGAACAACAAATGTCAAGGCACACTCTGACTAACCTGCAGCTAATGTGATTATACTAACTCGACCCCCCCCCCTCTCTCTTTCTCTTCCTACAGTTAACCAGGATCTCATCTGAGTGGGTCAAGGATGCAGAGGCACTCATCTTCCCTCCCTCTTATCTGCAGCCACATGTGCCACTTGCTTCATCCACAGATGCGGGAGCAGGTGGGCAACGGGCTCAGTGCCATTCTAATGTATTTAAGACAGGGAGGGGGGTCTTAATGACATTAAAATGGCCACGCACAATTTTGCAAATAATTTAACGAGGAAATGTCGACTGAAATGGATCATGTGCCATGTCTCAAAATTGAGCCCTGCCTGGCTAATGGCAAAGCAAGCCAGTATCTTTAATTCTCACACCACTTCAACAGGACTGTTGGCGTATTGGAGTCCTGGTGTTCAGCAATTAGGGCTATTTTAAAAGCCATTGATATGCATTATGTCTGAGAGTGGTGTTTTTTTTTTGTTTGTTGCTGGTTTACTATTGCCATAGGAACATATATTGCTGGATATTTTTACACATCACAATGAGATGTTAAAGACAAAACTTTTGTTCCACATTTAAAGCGATAAAAAGAATCACGCCATGGCTTGTCTTTACAACAGGGGGTTCTTTTGACTTTGACTATGTTATATGGCACAAATGATGCATGCGTAACATACGATCGTGTTCTATCTTGACCATCAACATCAGAAAGGAGGTTAAGGGCCGTCAGTGTCTGTGGTGCAGCAGATCTTCACACTGACTCTGCAGCATCAGCCACAGTGATGCTCTTCCAGATGGCAGCAGCGCCACCTGCTGTTAATATTTTATAGACGCGTGCAAATGACGCTTTTGGACCCTATAATCCCACGATCACCCTCAAATACAGAGTGATCATGCAAACCAAGGCACACAACATCTGCCTTCCCTTCAAAACAAACCCCTGCTCGGCTTGAACTCATTTGTAGGACGTCGCTCTCTAATTCACCCTAAATGAATAATGTAACACGTTATCCCAGAGATCAATATAGGCAAACAAAGTGGCCATTCTGCACTTCTAACGGAATCAATAACGTGGAGTCGACAGGATGGCAAATTTCGGAGCTATTAATAAACTGCACCGCATGCAGTCTGCACTCATGCATTAGGCCTGACTTTGCAGCTGAGCTCATCTGACCAAAACCACAGTCTGTCTCCACATGGCTCAGAATAAAGATCAATACAGCGTGTTGATTAAGCGCTTTACCTCTGACGCGCAGTGACAGGGGGCCTCGCCACCCTTGAGCCTCCTGCTACATTAATTGCATCGAGTAGACAATGGAACAGCGATAAATGTAAGTGCAAAACCAGTTATTTTGAATTGTCAATGACTCATACAAGCTCATTCCTCTGAGGATATGAGCTTGTATGAGCTTCAGTGTAAAACAATTGAATTGTCTGTCAATATAATCCAGTTGTTACTAAGGTAACCTACAATGATGACATGTTGATATTACCTTTGCCTCAGAGCCAAAAGCTTTAATTTACTTTCTCCCTGTGTACATGTGTGTGTGTGTGGGTGAGAGAGAGAGAGAGAGAGAGAGAGAGAGAGAGAGAGAGAACGCAAGAGGAGCAGCAAGATGATGGGAAGTGCAAAAGACATTTTGGTGATGAAGAGGCCCTAGGGGGGAAATATCTCTGAACTTCCTGGACACTTACCTTATAAGTTAGATCATATAGCATGCCTATGCACGCGCACATTAATATTTCAGCATCCCCGCTATGAATTTTAATATGCGGACTGATGGTGCGATGAGAGGGATAGTTGGGGAGGGGTCATGGAGAAGTGGGGCAAGGGGAGAGGGATGGCCGGTATATTCAGCCTTCACGCAGTCATCTCATACAAGCTGGAGACATTCCGGCTGTGCACAGACTGAAAAAACAAAAGAGAATAAACATAGCAGGAGTCTACTCAGCATAGTGACATTGTCCTGAAAGGCGTCTGGGCTTCAAAAACAAACCAGAAAAATATATGATAAATGGCACAAATGGAAAAAAGACAGTCCTCGACCCTTAACACTTTAATAATGTGCTGCGACTTGTCTAATATCAAAGGTTAATGGGTAAATCTCGATGGATTCGTGCTGAACCTCCAGTTGGGTGATTGTTTTCAGTACCAGCGCTCTCCAGCAGGTGTCACTGTAGTCTTTAACCCCAGCTGTGGCCGCCTGAGGATGGGGGGGCTATTAAACCTTGCATGGGCTCCAGAGAGAAGTGGACTGGCCAGCCAGAGCCGCACTGCATCAAACACGGTGGCTCGCTGTTAATAAGCCGACGTAGCCTCTGCTGCCAGGGCCGGGTGACATGGCTCGGCCCCAGATTTATGGACCCCCTGAGCTTTCAGGCATCTTCGGAGTCAGTCAGTATTAGTCATCAGCAAATGTCAGACATCCAGGACATAAATCTGCCACACGCAACAGCAGCAAGTGAGAGTTGGCGTCTGTGAGAGAGACAAAGTGAGCTCCACTTACTTTGGAGTCACATCGGTGTTGATGTAGAGGACTGACGGAGATGAGCAGCACCTGAGAGCTCCATCAGTCTGCGGACCCTCTCTGTAACACAGCATGCAACATTTATTTGAGTGATGAATTGATCATACCCGTGTTATTATCGCCCAGTTTAATCCCTGAAATATCACAAGTCTGCAGCCACAGATTCACACATTCACCCCTCCCACATTCATGCACTTAAGACAGAGCTTTAGGGACCCCCCCCACAAAAAAAACAAAACAAACAGTGGTTGTTCAATGCTCGTATAGCTCAAGAACACAAAGAATTACACATAACAGGGATGAAAGATGGAACATACGCCTTTCAGAATTTTTTTTTGTTGTGTTGTTTTTTTGTTCTTAATTTTGTCCGCTATAAAATTAAGTTAAATCATTCATCAACTTCCGTTTATTGCGGTTATGCAATTGCTTGCACATTAAATAATCAAAATCATCTGATCAGGAGACCCACCAGGTTTTTATTAATAATTACGTAATTATAATTACGTAATTATTAATATATAATAATATATTTCTACCCATGTGGTTTATTTACCCCCAGTTTTAGACAAGACATATGTTGCACTTTGCAGAACAAGAATAAGAACAAAAACAAGAATGAGAATAATGCCATGGCAACGAGTGCCTGGACCGGCACATGTTGGTACACCAGTGATTTGTCTCATGATAAAAGCAGAAGGGCTGAATAACAGCAGCATGACAGGGATGAATACCAGTGCCTGAAAAGTGCCCCCACGTCCCACCTCACCCCAACCTGCTCCCATAAGAGCTGAGAAAGAAACAGGCAAACAAACAGAAATGGTGGCAGACAACACAAGAATGGAGAGAAAGAAGAGATTGCAAACATTGTGCAGAAGTCAGGGAGAAAGCAGCAGGCGGGGAATTAACCAGGGAATAAAAGCATGGCGGGGAGTGTCCGACAGCCTCCTATTAGTGCAACCAGTCTAATTTAACCCCCCCCCCAAAAATGAAGTCAGTGCAACAGAAAGGCAGATGCATTTCCCTGACAAACAGCAGCCAGCGCAGCAACAAGACCCGCTGGTGTATCTACATGGCACTAATGATGGTAATGGCCGTGCGTATGGAGATCAGAGGGAATATTAATGCTAGCAACCACTGCTCCTACTGAGGGTGAAGCACATTAATATGCATCAAGCACAGACATGTAGGAGTGTGTATTAACTGATTAATGTCCTCCTTGTTTTATGTTTACTACACTAACACCTAATTAAATCAGCATCTTTTTGGTTTAAAATCATCTGTCACCTTGCTGGAGTGTGTCACAGTAACCTCCACCTGTGTCTACCCATGAGGGCTGAATTGAGAAGTTGAGTTCATATAGTGTTTAGGATGGGTGGTTACATGGACAGAGGCATAGCTGCACAAGAAGACTACGTTCTAAACCACAACAACCAAAAATAATTAATAACGTAAGTGGTAATCAGCCGATTACCATCCTCGGCTGCAAAAATCGCAACCATCTTTATTAAAAATGCATCAATTATCTCTGTTTGAAGTGAATGAGCGCTCGCACGAATACGACATATTGTGTAGTTAACCAAGACGTATCAGCGTGCAGAGAGTGGAACTGAACAATGTGGCTGGGAATGAGAATGAGGCCAACGAACTGCATATTAGATTCAGGGGGAAAAAAACGAGGTGTTGGGCAAGACAACCAGATCCGAACCTGCAGGAGCAAAAGATAGGGAAGAAAACAGAGGCTCTTTCACTTCATAATAAACACAAAAGCCATTTATAGCGGCTCTCAATCTACAGCCTTATTGGCCTTTTTGACAGATATTGTTTCAAGATGTGTAAGATCATGCTTGCAAACAGCCTCCTCTGCACAAAACATAGTCTGCCTAATCCACTTCATTAGTGATTAAATTACGCTGGCATTTCCTCCTGCCGTAGCCATTGATTAGACCTGCATGTGCACAGCGGAGCAGATTGCTGCCCTCTGTGTGATCTGATGAGTCATCGCCGAGCCTGTTTGACAGCTTTACTGTCGGGAAAAAAAAAGAAAAGACAAGAAAAGACGAAACAAAAATCCAAGCGCAGCTGCAAAGAGGTCCCGCTCCGCTCAACTTCTCTGAGCTCGGAGCTCATCGTCAGGAACGTGGCTCCTTCTTTTCATCCGAGCATCTGCGAGTGTTTATTCTTGTGATCACTTCGCTGTCTGAGTCCATTTTTTAAATTTTTTTTTTTAACATAAGGAGGCGCACCCCCAGTTAAAGAAAACACACAAGGGCAGAACGGCTGACCTCCTGACGGCGATGATACATATCAGGGGTATTTTCGTTTTCTCGCTCGACATGCAAAGTCTCTGGAATCCAAAGTACACCCAGGAATCATGTTTCCAGTTGGGCCAGCAATTCAGACAGCTTGATGCATGGACAGCGGGAACTCTGCGGCACCTGCAGGTGCCTGATAAAGTGCATGCAGTGGCGTGAATGGCGTGCACTAAATACTGGGCAATGTTGCCCAGTCTTGCTTTTTTTTTTCCCTCTCTCTCATCTCGAAGTTGATTAATGAGTTCGTGCTGGCTTCTGTGGACTTCATTTGGCGCACATTTTCCTCCAAAGTCCGTTTTCCTTTACTTCGTCCACTTAAGTACATTATAAATGAATACACAAATTGGTCAGTAGCACGGAGCAACACATACAACAGAGCTGATCTTCACGCCAATGCTGTCAGGGGGAACTCAGCTGTGAATGTGTATAATCCAACATAAGGGTGTAAATTTGAATTGAACATGGGGGGGGGGGGTGATTTCCACTCCTGAAGCTGGTCTGAGGACATGACCTGAATGAGAAAATCTCTAAATAGGTTCTTAAATGGCTATTTTGCTTTTTTTCCCCAAGGGGCAGACATAAAACAACACGACATATAATCACTATTGCATCTGATTAACATGGGATTATGACATTATGCTCCTCACAATATATCAATATCAATATATGTCACAATATAACTCAAATACTAAGTGTTCCCTTATGCTCATGAGAGAGATATATTTGAAGATAGGCTTCTAAACTCTTCAAGATCAGTGCAACCTGATCTTGCACTTTCTGAATGGCTGATAATAAAAACATCGTCACCTCCCCAGGGGTGCGTCCTCAGCCCCATCCTCTACACGCTGTTTAACTATGACTTTGTTGCCTCCCACAACGATGACATCGTCCTAAAGTTCTGGACTCCTAAAGGAGTCCGAAAGGACTGAGATTAAAGTGGCCAAGCTTGTGTGATGGTGTTAGAACAACAACCTCAGCACAGACAGGACAAAGGAGATGAGAGTGGACTTGAGAGGGTGAGCAACCTGGATCACAGTGGTATTGCTATGGACCCCATCTGATCTGCTGATTCACACTATTAATCTACCTACAGAGTCTACATAACAGAATTTATTTCTTTTAGCATATTTTTTGGTTACATTTTAGATTTCTATTAGATTATATTGCATTTGTACGTCTGGCATTTATGCTGAATAGAGCAAAGGAACTATATTGTGCAGGAAAACCTGTTTCCACACTCTAGGGAGGTAGGAAATTAAACCTTAAATCAGAATTGGAAACCAGCGGCTCCTAATAAATTAACTATAGTCACTATGGTGCTGACAGCTCTGGTGAATTTGCTTTACTCTAACAGCATGCCGGTATTTTCTCTCACTACACACCTTTTTGCTTTTTTTTCTTCTTTCTTTCTTCGTCCTGCTTGACCATTATCACGGATGAGCTGTGCTTCAATTCCCGGCTTGTAGCAAAGTCTCTGGCATACTTGGAGCCATTATCCGTGATGACAATATTGGGATTGCGACGTCTCCCAAACACTTCGGTGGGGGTGATCTCTCAGCAGGGTGTGAAATTTCGTGGGAAAAAAAAAAAATCCAATAAAAATGCCACACACAACAGAAACCCCAATTCATGTCTTGTAAAGCAGATCAATCCACCAACCCAACTGGAATTGGAGAGTGTGGGGGTGTGTGTGTGTGTGTGTGTGTGTGTGTGTGGGGGGGGGGGTGGTGGTGTGTGTGTGGGTGTGGGGGGGTCTGGGGAGAGATTTATCTATCTCTGGTGTTGAGCGTAAAAGTAACTCCTCATTTTGTTCTGGTTTTCATTATTGGTATCTTGAGATTCCCTCTTTTTATTAGAAGACGTGTTACCGGCCGATTAGAATAGCTTTAGTCAGTTGCTTTACTCTTGTCTTAACCATCCCCGAGTGTTACTCAGAGATTTGGTGGAACATTTCTTGTTTCAGCTGATGTGTGAGGATGAGCTCTACCACTTTGAAAGTCGCCCAGTCGTGTGAAGTAACTTTGTTCCCCTTCATGTTGAATACGGCCGGTTTATCTTTGGAACCTCACTCCAGTCAGATACCCATTTCCTGTCGTGTGGTCCAGGGCTAACCAGTCTTTACATCTGCAGTTTGGTATCCGGGTATTAATCGTTTCTACTGCTGTTTTGGGTATTGATAGCTCAGGAAACGACACAGAAAAAAACTACACTTTCGGGGTGGGGGGGGGGGTTCCTCCCAGGAACACTACTGACAGCTGAGATGTGAAGTCACTCCCTTTCTGAGTCTTCCTCATCATTGACACCCAGCAGCCAGGCCTTCAGCAGCCAGAACAATGTCAATGTCAAGCTTTATGAGGCAGAACCTCCAATCAGCACGCGGGAGGGTTAGTGCTTCTGTTTTATTAGATGGACGTCTAGAACATAGACGTCTATGATGAAGGAATCAGGACTTCTTCCACAAATACTGTACATTAGACCAACATTTAGAAGAGGTTTTTTATTAACAGGAGATTTATTTACCTGGGTGTATTTCTACCTCACCTTAAAGTTTGAGAATGTATTTAAATCGGGCTGATGACGCAAAAGGATTTTAAAAAATAATTTAAGAACACTCAGTTTTTAGATTGCTCCAAATGTCTCATGGATTTGTACCCTGTCTTAAGTTACACAAGCTTGAGTGCTATTCTTCCAAAGAATCTTTTTGAGCCACTGAATTGCTGAAATTCTTTCTTTGTCAAGCAAACTCAAAAAAAAGGGAGACAAAAGGTTATCTGAAATGTCCTACCTACCACGAACCACATACATTTTTAAGGAAAGGTTCTTCCTGGCCAATTTTGGTTGAAAATCATTTTGCCCTCAGGTTCTGATCAGGTGCCTGAAGTGATCACTGAGGTGTGTTCTACATCCTCGCCTCCTCGATCAGAGACCACAGAAACGCTGAGGAAGATTACGAAACCTGGGCTCTGACACAACCGTGCAAACACTTGTGCCACAGATGAAGAGGGAGATGAGATGCTCAGGGCTTGTAGGGAGCTCAGACACACAAGCCAGATAAAAGCGATACAGATGGGACACTTAAATAGGCCAGACTCGACCAGGGAAGCAACCTAATAACATCAGAGGTATCTTTGCCCATAAACCCTGTTCATTCCAGGTGTGTGTTACCCTCTACGACACACAGTGTGGCGCAGGCGATTGCTTTTTGCCAGGTGAAGCTACAGAATCCCCAGGTCCTGCTGACACGCAATGATAAATATGAGAACACTGGCTGGGAAACAGCTGCAATTTAGAAAAAAAAAATAGGGCTGAAATAATGGTGATACTAGAAGGGGCGCATGCCACAGAGCGCAAATTACAGCAAAGGCAATGGGCTGGAAAAAGGAAAAAAGAAAAAAAAAAGAGCCCTCCTTGTTGATGACAACTCTCCGTGGTTTTTTGTCAGACACCGACGTGTCGCCATTCATCTCTGAACTTATTCCATAAAACACACAGTGGGCTGCCAGAGAAATGGGCCGGTGAATGACAGTGAACCAAAACAAATCCTAAGCGCGACCCCAGGTGATTTTTTAAATGTTTTATTTTAAATAAAGTAGCCTGGCAAACATATAACTCGCTGATCAAGTAATGGCCTGCGTCATGCTGTTTCTGCACACAGAGACCTTTTCTGGCCAAACCTACAAAGCTAAAATGTGATCAAGGAGAAAGCACAAAATAGGTTACCTACAAGCTTCCTGTTTGAATAATTGATCAAATGCCACGTGCACTCATATGATATGATGATTGCTTTATATGGGATTCTGTATAATTGATACATCAGAGCAAAAGAGAGTTTCTGCATTAATAGTGGGCTTTAACTGTCCTTTAACTCTTTCTTTCTCCGCTGTGGTGGCAGCAGATTGAATGGCGTGACCTTGTCCTGGTTCTGTGGGCTCCAGAGGACACCCACGTCCCTCACTGGACTGCCGTCCGTCCTCGTGGCATCTGATTAGCAGGCCGACGGAGTGCCGCAGTGCAGAGAGGGCTGTCAAGGAGCCGGAGGTGGGTCCCTGGCCCAGAGGAGGAGTGCAGAGGGGAGGCTGCCGGGACGGTTGAAAGAAAACAGCTTGTAGGGCCCAGCGGGTACATGTGAGGTGAGGGTGAGGATAATGGAGGGATGGTTCACTAGCAGGTCAAGGAGGACAAAACATCACAGCTGAGCACTGTGGGGGGAAGCAGATGAGGAGACATAAAGGCCTGGATGGATGCCACCATCATGGCAGCGCTGCAGAATGTTTTACTGTCTGCACATGTGAGAGCCTGTGTTTGGGTGTGTGTGTGTGTGTGTGTGTGTGTGTGTGTGTGTGTGTGTGTGACAGTGTTTAAACCTGTTCCAAATGGCCACATGATGGTTGAGCAGAAACACAAGTGATCTCGTGGGACCCTTGTGTCATTTCATGCGATTCAAAGCTTTTTACATTTCATTGAACGCCATCCAGTTGAGTTTTAATCATGCAGGAATGAGCTACTTAAGGGACCGAGCATGTGGGAATGGTTGCGTGAGTCACACGGAGGTAGAAGAGTTAATCACTTAGCATATTTCTTTTTTTCATTACTAAATTCTATTTTGCAAAGACGAGACACACACACACACACACACACACACACACACACACACACCCTTGCACTGCGTTTGTGAGGACTTTCATAGACATAACGCATTAACCAGCAACCTAACCATGCCACCTAACTGCCCCTGACCCTAAACCTAACCTCACCTAAACCAAACTCCAACCAGGCCTTAACCCTCAAACAGTCCTTTGAAGGTTTGGGACCAGCCAAAATGTCTTCACTTTGATAGAAGAACAAGTATTTTCATACTCAGTATGTAGCAAATACAACACACACACACACACACACACACACACACACAGACACTTACTTTCTATTAAAAGTCAAAGTTTGCCATGAAGCACTGACATCTGCCTTCCTCTTCCTGCCATTATCATCCTTCTCTTCTGCGACGGCCCGACAGTCGACCCCGATGATAATCCAGTATTTCATATTGGCACATTAATATTGACTCAGAGCCTTGGAGCTGTTGCGAGGACCATCCTCCAGGTGCCGGAGCAGGAGGAGCATAAGGGATGGAGCTTAATATACATTCCGCTAAAAACCTCCCTGCATGAGAATGGCTGAAGGAGTGGTTTGCCAGCTTCTTCCGTGCAACTGTGTGCATGCGTTTGCAAACAGATGGACATTTATGCACTTTGTAAACCTCGGGCAGCGGTGATGTTGCAAAAACAACGAGAATGAGTCATAAAGCATTTGCCAGGAGAGGTTTATTCAAATGCTCTTTATCTGTTTGCTCGCTCCAGCAAAGTATGCAAAGGCAGCTGCACCTTCTTTCCAGTCGAGCAGCCACGGTGGACCCACACAGAGGCAGTTTCATGGTGATTAATGAAGAGCTGATGAGAGCAAATCAATGATGCTCATTAAATAGAAATCAACGACAGACATAAAATTGAGCGTTCCCCCCGCGTGGGATAATAATAACATATGAAGATCATATAAATTAAGAGTAAATGGAGTCTGGTAGGTGACATTTAAATCCATAAAGCTACAGATTTATTGTCAAGCGCGCAAATCTGAATGTGCTGAAACTGAAACAAGAGGTGGAGATCAGCGACTGATGAATCTCCAAAGGTTAAGCTAATGATTTTATCCTTCAACACGGCCCACAGGTGCCTTTTCCACAAAAGACTACGAGCGTGATTGATAGGCGAACCCACTCTAGAATACACTAAACTGGCAGCATGTCACGGGGGGGCCCCAAGCCTGTGACCCCTTCAGAGGGAAATGAATCGATGCAGATGTTCCAGCTGCAGGCAGCATCGCTGAGTAATTGTCAGTTTATGGCAGCCAGCATCGACGAGGGACCGTTAGGAGGTATTTTGTCGAATGCCACCTGTAATTAGGAGATATTTGGCCCTCGTCCTCAAAAGGACCCGGAGGTCCTGGAGCCTCATGTTCACGACAGGGAAATAGTAGAAAGCTAATGTAGATTCATGCATTATAACACCAGAGTAAGCTCGTTTAACCACACACCAACTTTAGCAGCAACAAGGACGACAATTGAGGTTAAACTTACAAGTGACCCTTGAGAGAGTGAACAAAACCATCAGATTTCCAATCAACCATCACAGCCTCCAAGCTGCACGGGGGTACCAGTGGGACCTTGTAAACCTGTAAGGTTTACAGACTACAATGACAACTTGATGAGTAGAGTGGCGGGATTGTCAGGCATGTGGGCGCTGATCTGAACTCTGAACAATGGGGAAAGCACGGCATGTGCACAGTCATATTGACTTTATGACTGTATGATGGACTGCAGCTATTTATTGCTACCTCCCATTTGTACTCAGAAGTCAGGTTTCTGAGTCGTGAGTTGAAAGTTTCGACTGGAACCGCCCCTCCTTAGTCAGACTTCCCCACTCAGATAACCGGAGACTCCTCACCACCCCTGAGCTGGCTTTCAAAGATGGCCACCCTGAGTGTAATCAGTAGTAGAAGCTGTAATAATCAATTTTTTTAGTCACACTAGTGAATAGACCGGTAGATTGGCAAGCGCAAGAATAGCAATGGCCGTCTTGTTTTCCGACTAGGAACTGGAACTTTGATAATTCAGCTGTCATTCCCAGCTCCGACTTTTGAGGTAAATGCAATGCAGCATATGTGTCTCAGACTTCCGCTCACGGCTCGTGCGCGTGACACGGATCCTCGGAAATGAATCAACGCTGAAAGAAATGACTTGTTTTTCTGACATGAGAGATGTGATCAGGGTTGGGGTTGGGGGTGGGGGGGGTGGCAGAAAACAAAATGTTTGACTGTGTTTGAGGAATAGCTGACAACAGTAGACCAGTCAAGCTGACAGCCAACATCTTCTCATTGGTGCTTTTTTTTTTTGTCTTTGCGCTGATTCATGCTTCATGTTTGTTCATTTGTTGTTTTTGTTTTTTTAAATTTATGCACTATTGCAGGCCATCAAAAATGTACGTATGGAGCATTTTCATTTATGGCATTAAGACAGTCAAGAGAGCCGATTATACTACAGCTGAAACAGAATTAGGTATTGCATGATGTGAAAAATACCCCTTTGGCAGACTGTAAATAGCACCTTTACCACAGAACGCTCATGCCATGATGTGACTCTCAGCATGTCGGATGTTTGTCAAAATGAGTGGTTACAACTGTGAAAAGATTCACATTTACAACTAATTCAGTAATAACAGAGTACTTTAAATAAATCAGAATAAGAAGCTACTAGAATTGAAATAAAATCCTGCTCACATTACCATATGTGTAGAAGACTTCTTTATGATGAACAGAGCGACTAAACATTTGATGAATCACGTGCGCACGAAGTCCTACTTTATTAACTTGTTAATGAGGGCTTTTGTTTGCGGGTAGGGGGCAGCTTCTCTCGTATGTGTTCAGAAATTATGCTGTGGGACATGGTAGCGTAGTTGAGCGGGCTAATGGGCCAGTCAGTGAAGCCATCAAGCACTCGAGCGACTCACTGGTCATTCAATCTGCCTGTTACTTTCACTCCCCGCTCACTCCGAGGCAATCCAGGCTTACCCCCCTCCCGATGAGCCTCTTTTCTCTGTCTTCGCCACCTCCACTACTCCCCAGAGATTAGAGTTAATGAGAGAATTAACCCGGCACTGTACATTCTCTTTCTTGTGATCCATTTGGCAACAAAGACGCAAAGGGCAAATCGGCCCACTTAGTCTCTTATTTTCTTGCACTCTGGTTTCTGGCCCTCCCCCTTTTCTCAACTGGGAGAGGTAGAAGAGGTGTGTAGGTGTTAGGGCACAAGGAAGACAAAGACAGATGAGACAATAGTGTCCGGTGTCATTGCAGTGGGATCATATTAGCTCACTTGTGGAGTCTTGCAATCCTCAGTCATTGTTCAACAACACCTGATGATCTTGTGAGGTCAGAGATATGGAGTTTATTTGGTCTTACCACGCTTGCTTTATTTATGTTTAGATTGGTTAGCTGGTTCCAGTATACCGAGTTTGTTTTAAAAAAACACATATTTCGTGTCTCTGTAATGATTTTAGCTGTAGGCAGCGTTCTACCTCTGCACATCTCTTCCTGTAACTGCACACAGCTTCAAAGGAAGGGCATCTATCGTGTGGATTAACAGAAAGTGGGTGAAACATTGATGAATCCTTTTAATCTGATTGCCTTTTTGTTCCAGTGCACTAATCTCCCAGTCAGCATACAACTGGCTTTAAAAGGACTCAATATTTTTACCTTTAGCTCATGATGTGCTTACACACAAATGCGATGTGTTGGGGAGGTATAGATGCCATAGGGAGGGTGCTTTGATAAAGGGTTTATGTCCCCCCTGAAGGATGTGCAGCAGTGCTCGCAAAAAAAGCCACAAATCAATAGCATGCACGTCGAAATCCCCATCCCATTCCCACGACACCATGCATGCAAACAAATGAATGCAGACATTTTCAGAGTGTTCTTTCCAAGCAAACAGACAGTGCTTTGAAGGTGGGAAAAGAAAGATGAGAGGCGGCTGGCCTGAGAAAAGAGTTGTTGTAGAGAAGTGTCAGGTTTTACCCCAAGGTAAGTCTGCATGTGTGACCTCAACAGTAAAACACAACAAACAGGGCCTTTTCTTCGCTGTGTCACCTGAAGTCGCACACCGGCGCATTTTGGGAGAATGTGCCGGTGTGCGACTTCAGGTGACACAGCGAAGCCCCCCCACAGGAAATCTATATACGATCTTAAGGCTTCAGCATGAGGAGACAAAGGCTGACCTAAATGCATGGGTGTGTGGTCCGCTCTGATCGGACACAATGGGTTGCTCTAGCCCTTGGGCTGATGAGGATGAGCGGGGAAGAAATTCATCAAAAACCAATCATCAGTCCGAGGGGGTGACTGATCTACTCTGGCATCCATCCATTATTCAAATCTTGGAACCTTTCTTTATCTTCACCTCTCTTTGAAAAAAAAACAAAAAACCCTCATGACATAATTTGCACCTCCACATCGCAGTAAACTGAACTGTTGCTATGGAGACTATCCAGGAGTGACTATTTAATGGCATGTGGGAGTGAGAGGTGTATGCATATACATCATCAGGCAAGTGCAAGAAGAGAGTTATAGCAATCAACAGGTATACCAACAGCTACTGTGGCAGCTGAGTTAGCCTGGCAATGTGATGGTGCCTGTGTCAGCCGAGATTGAGTATTGAATTGAGGACGCTGTCCTCATTGTCACTGTCGCAGATGGACCTCATTATTAGGAGATTAGTCCACGGTTGGCAAATAAAAAGAAATTATCTGACTCACCGATGTGTATCAACACTGCTGACCTGCGAGCAACATGACGGCTCACACAGCTGTTTACACCGCATGTGGAGCTCCTACCTGAGTCGGATTTTTAAAAAGCGTAAAATAATGCAGTGGGTTATTAATATTGATGATTATGAAGAACCCCCGACCCTTAGCTTCACTTTTAATTTTAGCCAACTGCGGCTAATGCGGAGCCGATGAAAGATTCAAGGGAGAGTACCTTCAAGGGCATATCAAATCCTGAACGATCATTTACATTCATGAATCAATAATCCTTGTCGGATGAAAGGGAAGATAAAGGGTTGTCTCATCTTTGGGGTCATTTTCTGTGCCGAGGGACCTAATTTTCATTACTGGGGATGAAAGTCACCAAAGCACAGGAAACCACCCCCCCCCCCCCCCGTGCATTGGTCATCTTTGATGCAGGTCCATTCCATGTTTTCATTTTGGCATTTATGAGAACAGTTTCTTCCTCTCTTTTTCCTAAAACTTTGCCAACGGTGGTCTCCAGGCTGGGATCTGGGCTGTGTGTGTTGAATACAAAGTGTTATCATGCATTTACAATACGAACGGAAAGCACAAACCCCTCAGAGATCATTTGGGTGGATCAAAGTATGGCCATGTGGTTTGTCTCCTCTGTACCTCCGGTTATGCAGGCTGGGAAAGACTCAACTGGATCTGGGATTTGTATGTGGGCTTTGATGGATTATCAGGATTGGGAGGTAAGTCCATAAAAATCTGCCGTTCTTCTCAGCAGATCCTCTCAAGATCAGGTTGGACGGACATTTTCAGACCTCTCCAGAGATTTTTGGTTTGAACATTCACAATTGTCTCCAGACCATTCCAGTGAAGATTCCCTAAACACACAGCCGAGCAGCTGAATCTTCGGTGCAGTCTGACGTCCTGAACTATGATGATGCCACCAGTGTGCTTCACATAAGGCATAGAGCTGTGGAGGTGATGGTAGGCTTCCTCCAAAATGATGCTTGCAATTGAAGCCAAAGCCTTAGTCTTCGTTCCATCAGAGCAGATAATCTTGCTTCAGCCTTGGATTAGGGTTAGGATTAGGGTTAGAACTTTCTCCCATCTGCACACAGGATTGGTGGAGTTTAGCCGACAAGAACACTGGGTGCTCGGTCACGTTTTTTTCCTGACATCCATCTGGAGGGAATGAGACAGAGTGACTTCTTTAGAATAAGGAGCAACATCACAAGAAGTGGAAAGGAAGATCAGTGACTGTGAGAAGGTGAGTGTGGGAACTGGAGATGAGGCCACGAGGAAGAGCATGAGGATGGGCCTCGCCATCATGAAGATCCACCTGCGCACTTGTCAGACACCCCAGAGATAGAACATTGTGGGAAAAAAATATAAGAGTCCTTGCAATTAGTCAGCAGCTCACAGTTGTTGCAGTTTTATGGATATTTTCCACCTCTGGCTCGTCGAGCACCTTTTTGTTTGGACAAAGGTGTGGAGTGATCTCACCTGTATACAAAGATGTACTCAGATCCTGCTGCCTAAAAGCTGAAATATTCTCATCCCAATGTGAGGCACTTAATGCACTCCAGCCAAAGTCTTCCATCAGAATATTAAATAGCTGATGCCTAAGCATGACCAAAGCAGCCTAATTTGGCTGTTACTCAAGGTGGACTGAAGCTAGTCCATTTTCTTCTTCTTTCCAAATCTTTGGGTCATTTTCCATTGTTGACTTCACTTTTCCTGCTGCCAAAGGTCAAAGTCTAATGGAAAAGGGGGGGCTGGGGGGGGGTGTCTGACATGACTGTGAATCAGAGAAGAGCGGGTACTGACTGCTGCTCGAACCGTCTCTGGGATTTTTACTCAGACATTTCATTCCAAAGCTGTTGTCAAGTGTACACCAAAAAATCCCAGCCATATCCCAGAATTCTTCTGTGCAGGGCAGTCGTGAAGTGCGATTAAAAAGACCGTTTTCATCATTAGCACCAGTGGGACCAGAGCAAAATGGTGCTCTGTTGATTTCGACCTTTGTCACAAGTTATCTTCTCTGTTATAATGGACAGAACTTGTAGGTGCAGCCAAGTGGTGCACCGTGTCGGGATCAAAGGTTTTGGAATGCTGTCTCCATGTTATTGTCCTGTGGAAGGTATACTCCCTCTAGCTCTCGAGATTGGGATCAAGAACAAGGTGGGGTGTGTAGTCAGAGATTCTCAGAAGGGGCAGCTTCAGCAGAGGTGGGTCAGGGTCTGAGCCCTGTTCACCCAGGAGGTGATTAGGTTCCAATCCTCAGTTGGGATCAGCAGCTGGTACTGGTTACACAATGAACTGCAATTTCCCTGCACCAAGAGGAGCCGTTTCAAGAATCAGAACCCTTCGGCTCTGACGTGACTGTCTAACCACCTCACTCTTCAACTAGTGTGTCATTTACCAGTGTGTGTGTGTGCGTGTGTGAGTGTGCCAGTGAATTTAGTGCCTGGACTTCATTCCTAGTTGCAAAAAATGAAATATAGATGCAACAAGTCTGCGGCAACATCTCCTGGTGGAAATCCATCTCTTCCTCTGACAGATGAGTGACAGAATAAGGAGGAAGAGTCGATGTCTTCATTGATATTAACGCTCTCTACACTGGCAGGAAAACACAGGGAAAGCCAAATGAAAGCTTCCTGTTGAGCCTGCTGAATTATTCCGCTTTCAAACACGGGTTTTACACACACAAGTGGGGAGTTGAAAGCACATCGCTTCAGCTGCGGGTCCCCACATGAAAAAACAAGCAAGCGGCGTAATTCCTGTGATTTTAGGGAACCCTTCGCACTTGAATGCTCCGCACATACGCCAGGAATATAGGCTGAGAGAGAGAGTTTATTTTTAAACTCACAGAGAGGGGAGATAAATGTTGCAGTCGTGCACAGTAGAGTTGTTTTTTACAGTCAGTAACATAAAAGCAAAGACAGGCTGAATTAAAGAGCAGCACCATATGGCATTGGGGGGCAGACGGCATCAGATTTTTGCAACAATTAAATAATTGCATCCCATATGTTTCCGCTCATGTATTACTCTGAACAATACACCCCGCCCCTCCCCAGGCAGAGATTAAATAGACATACAGTAAAATGTTGGAAGACAAACAGGATTAATCCTTAAAAAGCCCGAAGTCTGGTGCAGGAGGCGGTGCTCGGAAGAGAAAAGGGACAACCTGCAGTGACTTGGTAGAAAAAACTGAAGTAATTCTTAGAGAAACATGTTTGAGCAGCACCTGCTGCTCTCAGATGAGATAAGATAATCACAATCTGGCTGCTATCAGCTATAGGGAAATTATACAGAGGGAGTATTGTAGGTTTTCTAACCTGAAATTGAATTTTGTATTGTATTTCTTGTATGCTCTTGTTTCATATGCTCTTGTTTCAGTTGTTTATGTGAATTGTATTTCTGTCATCTCCCTCACTTGTCTGGGCCATGGGATCGATGCTGAGGGGTCTCAGGCAAAGAAGGAACGAGCTGACGCCTCAGCGATTTGAAAATGAGACTCAAATTGCGAAGGACAGAAAGCCTGACTGATCATTTGAACTTCAAAGACGAGGTTTGCTTTCTTCCTGCCAAGTTTCGTAGAGTTCAGCTTTTAATTTGCAGGGGAAATATCACAAATCTCCTCACTCTCTGCGCAGACTGTTACATCATTCATCAATGTCAGCATAAACCCCGGCGACGTCCACTCCCCGGAGCTAGCAGTGGCGACTGTAGGACAGAAACGATACGAATCTGTCTTTGCTGTTTTGTTGGCAAATCAGTTGGTGGAAATGTGGTTTATGTAATTCATATTGCATTCAAGCACACACACTAGGGGGTAAAAAGGACCTTTATAGCTGATTTTGTAAAAATGTATTTTACAATTTTTTCTCCTCTATTGGGGAAGGTGGCGCCCCCTACCAAAGCCCTGCACACTGTCTATTTCAGACTTTCTTATTTTCGACCTGACACCACTTTCCCAAGAGTTTAATTGCTTGAAGACAAGCACATTATTCTTCAGGCCACTGCCTGACAGATCCTGCTCATAAACAGTCGTCAGCCATGATAAATGGAGAGACAATGGAGACAGCGGAGCCTCTACAAATGAACCGATTTCAGCTTTTGCCCGTTGCTCCCTCGCAGCATCCACATGCAGTCACGATATGAGATACAAATGAGCTTGTGCAGCTGTGTGGGTACACTGGAGCATGATGTATGAATGCTGTGGTTGTCTAGCAGCATCATAAATACACTCTAAAGTGCGATACACCAATGACAGTTTCGGAAAGGTGAGATAAAACAAAAATATCATTCACATCTTACAATGTGCTGAAGATGGATATGAGAAAAAAGTTAACATTCTGCTGCACAACTAGAGTAGCTCTTCTAAAGTTGAAACTATGGGTTCCCCCCCAGTTCATTAAAAAATGAGGCATATTGAGGCTCTGTTCTTCAGAGATTGATGCTAGAACTACTACTTCTGTAGTGCCAGTTTGCAGCATAATGGCAGGAAATATCAATAATTCTGGCAGTGTCTGCATGATTCCACCTAAATATGTTGGCTACTGATTTTAAAAGAGAGGGCTCCAGTGTGAAACATTTAGCATGGATTTGGATTTTGACAGATGAATAGATGGCCTATTAGTGAAAGAATCACTGTGATATATACCCAGAACTGGCCCTAACGATTAGAGACTATCATTATCAGCCTACCGATATTATCGGCTGATATCGGCATTAAAAGGTAATATTGCAAGTTATCAGTGTCAGCTTTTACTTTACCCAAAATGTTTTAGCTTTTCTCGGTGGAAACATTGTATGGGTTTATATCGGTAGCAAAAATTAACAATAGGACAATAACTGTATATTACATATAAGTGAAAAATCCAATATCAAACGTCCCTATTAAAGATCATTTATATCATCAGTGTCTGCAGCTTAATGCTCCATGATATAGATCAGAAATTAGAAAGCCTTCATGGAAATGATCTTGACACCCACGGTGCTTTTGCATTCATTACAAGCTTCTTCTAATTGCTTACATTGTATTGATTTACATTCCAGGAAGTAAAAGCACAGACACACACACACACACACACACATAAAACACACACATAAAACACACACACACACATAAAACACACACACACACACACACACACACACACACACACACACACACACACACACGTGTTCCAGGATGGGCGCTTTGTCTCAGCCTAAATTTGCTGAGCTTTGTGGTCATGATAAATTGTCTAATTAACTGGCCAATGAAAAATGATGAATTGATATAAAGAAGCAAATAAAATGAAAGGAAGGGCTGAAGTGTTTGATGTGAGACTTGGATTAGTAATGATAATATATACTGCTTAGTTATTACTCCCTTCATAGGCACAGGAATGCTACTGCAGATTGAATGTTTTACATGGGAATCTATTAAGAAGACGATTGCTGGTAATAACAGGGTTCAGGCTGATTTATGATGCCTATTACACGTGTGTATTCTCATGCTTGTTCACATATGGTTTCTGCAATTGCCCTGAGCAGTTTGATTTTCGTCTATTTCCTTTAGTATTGACTTTTCCGGGTTGAATTTAACGTGATGCCTCATTCAAGGGGGTCCCTGAAGGGACGGAGACATTTACAGAAATTCATTAAAACTATTACAGCACTTGTGAGGATGTTCCACCAGGATGTCCTCACCTTAAATCATCCCAGCCAACAAATGTGGCCTCAAACAAGTGAGTAATGACTGTAATTTTGTTAAAATGTCAGCACAAACAAAATTGGGATTCAAGTCTTAAATTTATGAAGGAATAAATTGGAGAGCTGCAAGTAAGTAATGCTCATATATTTCCTGGTGCTGCTGTCATAACTTAAAGGAACACTGGGGGAAAAAGTACTTTTTCTGACTGATTTACTTGTTGGCATATCTATTTATCGATCTCTTGTACAATTTATTTCTTTTTAGCGTATATAATGGGCTACAGGCTCTGTATAACTATGGGGAATAAATCTATTTATATTGCAGATATTGTATTTTCTCAATCAGATCAACTTCATGGCTGTTTACCTCTGAAACTTCAGAGGCCAGTAAAATAAAGCTACAGTTTTGGTGGAGCATTGAGGGCTATGTATTAATGGCTTATTTGCCAGTGTTTGCTTGCAGGACACGGTGGACTCAGCTGTTGGGCTTGGAACCATCCGTGAATGCTGATGTATCCCGTACACATCATGTTTAGCATTAACACATTAGCTGGAGCCATTTCATCACTGGACACACACACACAACACAAACACACTTTAACTGTTGGAGGAGCCTGAGGTAAAGCCCATGCATGGCAGATTCCAAAGAGAAAGAGCCCAACAAACCCAGAACACTCCTGCTTTGAGCCAGCACAGTACTTTTGACTGCATTGTGGTTCACTGGTATACTGGTCTGATATGCCAAAGGTTTGTGGCTGATTCCAGGCCAGAATTGATAAGGATTTAACAAGAACAATGCTTTATGACAAAAAAAGATAAGAGAAAGTGGAGACTTAACAGGTCTGCTTGGGTCCTCGTCTCTCCTCCCACGGTCCAAAGGCGTGAATTTTTTAGGTGAATTGGTGACTTTAAATTGACGTGAAGTGCAACAGAGAGTGAATGGTTGGGGCTTTATGTTGACCCTGAGATGACCTCATCCCTACCTCACCTTTTGCTCAAAGGCAACTGGGTAGGCTCCAGCTCCAGGTCTGCCGTCTTTCTTACAGCTGAAGGTTGGAATCATTGACACAGCTTCACCTTGTCCAGACCAGCTCCCTCTTGTCCAGACCAGCTTCACCTTGTCCAGACCAGCTCCATCTCCCCCAGACCAGCTTCACCTCGTCCAGACCAGCTCCATCTCGCCCAGATTCTGTGGTGAAGGAGCACACATTCTGTTTCTGCCATGTCAGCACAGCTGGCAAAACAAGAAGATGAGACAGCTGCTAGTTTAAGTGAAAACCATTCTATGTAATAAATCATTATTTTGCTCCCCTGTGGGGAAAAGAAAGGGGAAGTGCAATATTAAAAATTAGAACATCTAAATGAGACTGTGATGCCTTGAGGCTAAAGTGGAGAATATAGTGTAGTCTGGGACCGAGATCTCCGAGGACAAAGACAACACATGACAAATCCAAAAGATTTCTGTGTGTAAGGAAAGATAAAAGCTTAATTAAAATGTTTGTTCAAAGGATAATGCTATCTACTATGACACAGGTTACATAATGTGATTGGCTGGAGGGAATATTGTAATACTTCATAGTGAAATATTGGACCATTGGTCCAAGTAGACTCCTGAAGTAAACACTACATTTTTAAAATCAGTGTTAAATCAGTAAAATTCGTACTGAAGAGAGAATTTAGAGTGATTTTGACACCACTAACCCAGGTTAAAGCCAGGAGAGGTGAGGACTCAGCACATGGGCCCGTGTGGTTGGCGTACAACAACATCGCAGCGGCTCAAGACTCGCCACTCGTCTGGTCGCCACTTTGCTGTCTGGACTTCGATTCGTATCGACCCAGAAGCTTGGCCACTCTTTTTGGTGCATAATGCACCACTCTGTGTTTTACTCTGCCTTCCTTCCTGGCGTCCCCTCTTCAGACCAGTCCTTAGGGCCCATTAATAGAAGCTAAAGGCATTTTTCTCCTTCAGTGCCCAGGGAGCCGAAAGTTCAACCAATTTGACCTCTGACCATTTGTTGCTAATAACCCCACACAGATTAATGTGAGGAACAGACAGAGCGGAGGGAACACAAGCTACATTTTATTTGCTTTCATGATTTTTTCCATGATGAGACCTTCAGGCTCACTCATTTTCTTTGTATGTAACGTGACGGCACCCCCGGGGCCTCCACTATGGATCCAACGACACCTAAATAACTTGGAACAAAACCAAGCGACTTCCCTATATCCTATTAAATTTGTCCAGTCATTACTTATTATAATTGTGTCTATTAGAACATGTATTTGAGCCACATTATCTTCAGGGAGCAGAAACACGTAATAAATGGAATAAATGTGCAAAACAGAGATATAGAAATCTGCTCTGTTTCATAAAAAAAAAATAAAATAAAATAATAATAGGAATAGAATCACAGTGCAGCAGCTTCAGTTGTTAAAACTTTCTTTTGTTTCTTTGCGATGATTTGACTTGTATGTGCCGCCCACATAACCCAATAAACCCACGTGGGCTTTGACTGATTTCCTCCAGTCACATTTGTGGTGTTAAGTTAATGTTAAGTTGCACGTTTTTCTGCACAGTGATATTTCAGAAAAAAAAAAAAAATTAAAAATTGCCTGATCTGACCTTGTTCGAGACCCTTTGGATGCGCAGAACAGGTGCTCGACATGTGGAAGAGTGCACGTTTTTTTCCAAGATCAAACCTTTTTCTCCCCCAACATTGTGCAGTCTTAATGAGCAGCGGAGTGTCGTGGGAACACTAACAAGGCGAGGAACTTGTGTTGGCTCCTGGACGTGCTACTCACGTGGATTCACCTTCATCCACACGTGTGTTTTTACGTGTGCAGCTGGTACAGATTTGGATGTGATCCTGGCACAGTTAATCGTGTTTCCTGTTTGAAGTCCTCTCATTGCGTCTCTTGCTATGGGCTGTTTTTGAGTGCGCAAATAAATTAAATCAGCACACTCGCTCACATACTCCATGCCTCGCAGTGTTCTATAATGTAGACGGATGATTGGCTGCTTCGTTGAATGAACGTGAACTCACATGGGGAACATGGTGGTAACAGCCAGAGTTCTGTCCCAAGTCAGTCACATCTTCTGTGTACCTGAAAAGAAATGGGTGGAAAAAGAACACAACCATCAGCAGGAGGGTCCCCCCATACAAGCCTGGTGCTGCTCAAGGTTTCTTACTGTTCAAGGGGAGGTTTTCCTTGCCACTGATATTTTTTGGTGAGTCAACTGTGAAGCAACTAGAGAAAGTTTTGATTGTAACAGATGCTTTATGAATTGAATTGAACTGCTCATATGGCGCATACTTAGCAGTATGTGTGTACTTTGGTATGGTATTCAAGCGTTAATGGCCTTTAGAAAGTACATGAGAGCAAAAGTACATGCACAGTGAGGTATAGGTCTTAATATAGCCAGACTGCATGATTAACTACACTAAGAGCAAATTTAGGTCTACTCTTATATTCCTGTGTCCATTAAGTTTGGACTTTTGAGTGTGTGTTGTGAAGGAGGACTATGCTGCTTACACATCTTCATGTGGAACAAAACTATAAAGAAATATAAAAAGCAAAAAAATGATCCCTAAAGTTGCCGGTGCAACGATGACTAACAGATGACTGTAATTTTCTTCAGGGTCAATTAGATTGTAATAACATGAATGGAAGTCTCTATTTTACTGGAAAAGGTCACAAGCAAAAGTACAAAAACTGGATGAAAATGTCATCCCCTGCATGTCAGTATGCACAAAGTGTTTTATTAGGCAGACTAACAGAAGGATCCCACCGTGTTTAATGAGCGGTGGTCATGTGACCACAAAAACATACCAAATGACTTTGTATGCAACTATAGAAGGTGAGTTAAATGATCATACAGTCAAGCCTTGGTTTTCGAACATCCCAGACCTCGAACAAATCAAAGTTGAACCCCGCGAGATGAGCCGAGAGGACCCGAGAAAACCCGACCGCGCGGCCCAGATGTCGACTGACTCCGTTCGTTGTTATTGAGAACAGCTGTACGCAGACGTGTTCGCTGTTCTTAACGCAAAGAAAAGAAAAAAGTAACTGTATTTTCGTTACTCGTTTTGAGTGTAAAGGGTGAGATTTTTAGCTATTATTTACCGTATCTGTAAACGAGGCTGGGGATAGACAGATACGGCAATACATTCCCTGGCCTAGCCTACTCTATTAATTCAATTTATTTATTACATGTATATTATTTATTTATATTATTTATTTATATCATTTTTTTTATACATTACCTACTCACTTATTTATGCAGTTTATGGTGTAAAATAATGAAAAAATGCTTAAAAAAGGCATTTTTTTTAGTCTTTGAACAGATTAAATTTTTTTCCATTATTTGTAATGGGAAAAATAGATTCAGAATTTGAACAAATCACTTCTCGAACTGCCTTCTGGAACGGATGTTGGTTGAAAACCGAGGTTTGACTGTACTGCAAATAAGGTGGTTCTTGTGGATATATGTGCAGCTTTAAACTGTCAAACCCAACCTGAATGTTTTTGGATTTTGTGGGTTCCTTTTGCACATATTATGGAAAGAGAGAAGTGAGCTATTAAGTACTGTAAGCTTGCTGCTCCTTCTTCTTTATTTTTAGAATTGAAATATACACACACAGCCCTTCCATCTTTCCATAATATGTGCAAAAGGAAACCATAAAAGCCAAAGATATTAGTGAATGACTTTAAATGGATGGGTCCAAGTAAGCAGACTGGAAATATAAAGAAGAGGAACAGGAAAACATATGCACTTTCATTGAATATGACAGCAAGTTGAGTGTAATGAAGACTCTGGCAGTGCTGAGATGCAATGATGGAACAAATAGCACATCTGAACCAAAACCTACAAGCATACTGAGCCTCTTTCTACAAAACACTGGATAAACTCAAAAACTGCGATCATACAGTAGATATGGCGAGATAAAACTCAGCTTACAGAAATAAAGAAGTGATTTGCTGAACAAGGTGATTTCATTATATTTGTCTGCCATGATATGTGATCGATATGTGATTTAGATCGGCTGTGCTCATGTTCCAACAAATATTTTTCTGTCGTTTCACAGAGAAAAAAAATGTTCATTGTGTCATTATAATGACAAATGTGCAAAATAATACTTCAAGATATAAAGATCATGAGAGCCTGAAGTTAGAGCTCCATCTTTAAATCTCCTGTCTTTAATGGTTACTCAGCAGTTCTGTTACCGAAGGTGTTATCTTTGATAAGTTGCACTCACCGCAAAGAGTTTGCCTCAAACTTTTCAATAATATCTCCACTTATTCTCCACTTTTTTCAAAGTGGAGAATATCACAAGTTGATCATGAGACTCACTGGTCACTCACTGTCAGTTATAAAGAACGTTAATAAAGAGTCTGGATAATAGATACACACATTTTTGGGAGGTACCTGTCATCACAAAATAAGCCCACTTCTACATGGGTGTTTACTGTAATATTCTCCCAGGAGGTCCTGGATCCTTGGCTTTTTAATGGTCATGTGACTCCTGGTGCTATATCATGTGACATGGTCAAAAAGCTGGTCCTACTGTAAATTTCCTCTGTTTCTTAATTGCAAAAAATACCTTAAAAGTGTGAATGCAAGGCTGAACAATGTTTTTATGGTGAAATATAATTATGATTAAAAGAACTAATTAAAGATGGTGCTTTGACATTTTAAAGCAAACAAGATAGTCAATTATCGGAACACTTGGAAAACCTGAAAGTAAAGGTGTACCTAAATAGTCCAGACTGAACTGAACTGAAGTGTTTACACAGCTGGGCAAAACTGGGGGTGGCGGGGGGGGGTCTCTAACTGTACTTAAACTCAGTTGGAAAAAGGCTTCCCATCACAGTCAGTTTGAATAATTCATTACTCCCCATTATGCTCCATTTTTTAAAGGTCTTCTTTGACTTGTTAACACAGATAAGTTATTCTTCAATAGTATTGACTCAGTTCAGAAGGAATACATCCCGGGTTATTCGAATAAAGGTGAGGAAAAATCTCAATGACAAAAAAAGTGGCTGAAATTGCATTTACAATGGGGCTGATCACGAAGAATTCACTCAAGTGAAAAATCATAAATGTTTGCTGTCTAAGATGTGTGTGTGTGTGTGTGGGTGGGGGCTTTTAAAGGGTCTGACAAATAAACGAACAGATCATCTGCATAAAATTATACAAACACAGCTACATTATTATGATTTGGCTGTTTTTTTATTAGCACATTCTGGTATTTGGCAGGACTATTTCAAGATGGCTTGCTAACATTTAAAAGTTCCCTTCTAGGGTATTTGTAATGTCCAGTTTGAGTCATTCTAATATTACTCTCTGCTTGGAGAATTTTGGCAGTTCTAGAAAAGCGTGAATTAATTCTGTGCTTGATCAAATCTTCACTCTGTGTTCCAAATCCATAAAAATTAGGTCAAACGGCTCCAAATAAACTCCACGATGAAATATAAATGTTCATCAGCCAGTTTTGCGTGCCGCAGTGTCCCAGCTCCTTCTCCCACCCTCACTACTTTGTCTGCGGGTCTCTGGGGATCCCAGAACGCGTCTATCTCTAAAGAGTAAGAACAAGGTTTTTGATTTTATTTTTGGCCTGTATAAATTATTCAGACTGCGTCCCTCTCCATTTATCTTCAATGGAGGCTGGCTGTTCAGTCAGTGTCGAACTCTCTCCATCTAACTCTGGCTCCATTTGTCTTTCTCCTGCTCATGCACTCCGTCTTACAACCCCCCCTCCACCATTCCTCCTTTCAAACCTCCCCCAACACACACACACACCCACACACACACCCACACCCACACACACAGTGGATAAGATCTGTCTTTACCTCATCTCAGTTGGGCCTTGGCAGCCACTCTCAGGAATATTGATCATGACTCTGTTGCATGGCAGGCCTTCTCTGTGGTTGCAGCACACAGCAAATAGGGCAGGGGTCCTACTGGGATGGCTGGTCTGGGATTTCTGATGCACATTATGCAGCCGCGGAAAGCTCCCTGGTGCACTTGGCAGGACAAGCTTTTACATGAAGGTACTGCCGTGCTGGTTCTCTTCTTGGTTCTCAGGGGTTTGTTAGTCATGGAGACTGACTGGAAGCACTGCATTATTAATCCAACAGAACTGGGAGGCTTACTTTCCTCCCTTGTCCTACATCGCAGGCTAAACCTTTCTAGTCTTTTTCCAGACCTGCTGGGAAAAAGGGGCCGAAGAGCTGCTGCTGCCCTGCCTTCGACACTGGGCCACAGAGAACAGCCGAGCGCGGCGGTGACACTGGGCAGCTCCCAGGTGACAAGCAGCGCTTGGGTCAAAGGCAAAGTAAGGCAGCACGCGCAGCCGAGAGAACGCGCCCATTCAGCGAAAAAAGGCTTCCTCCCGGTGAAACGGGGGCCAGAGTTCATCTGTGACGGTCTCCACAGAAGAAGTCTGCCGCTGCTTTGAATCTCATTTCGGATTCAGGCTGAACTCTCACTCAGTTAGACCATCTCAAACTCCACGAAGCTCTGTTATAAAAGAGGCTCCACAAAAGAAGAGACAAATGACAAAGGGTTAAAATGTATGCTCGAATCACAGGGTTGGAGTTGAATTCAAATGAATCGTGATTAATTGCCATTCATAATTCATTGTGTTTCATGACAAAATCTCATGACAATAGGGAATATACAGTAAATGTGCTATATAACTAATATAATTATTTACACTGTAAAACAGATATGGTGTCTAGATAGCAAAACAAAAGGAAAGATCTTCCACCTTGCAAAAACTAGTCGTCAGTCTCCTCGATCCTCACTGGTCCACAGTGGTGCATGCTTTGGGTGCCTTAAAAGATGTAGGCAAATTAACCATTCAAACAATTTCACTAATCGTTCAATACTATCGCCATTCTGGTTCTCATCAGCTTTAACCTCTTCAGATAATTTTGCGTCACTTTCAGAAACAGAGATCTGGAGGCCAGCGCTCTTGTGGTGTTACCGAAGAGAATTCCCAATGTGGCCGGGAGTGGGTCTGATTTATGCACTTTTGAAAAGATAACATTCTGGAATCGATTGTGTCAGCCCTTGGAAGACAACTGTGTTAAAAAGCAAGCACGGACCTGCCCTCAGGAAGAATTTAGTTACGTGTGGATATGAGGATATGAGTGGTGACCCCGCCCCTCTTTAGTGCCTGGAGTTTTAAAACCTTAAACCTTTTTTTGTTTTTTTAAAACCTACCTCTTTGAAAAAGCTTATTGTCATTACCTTGTAGTTCCAGTTACTATCATAGACAAACAAATTATCATACTTAGGGGGTCATCTAATCAAGGTTAAGACATTAGTTATGCTGCTATAGGCCGAGGCTGCCGGGGTCCAGAAACATGATCACCTGACAGGCCTCTGTCATCACACTGGCCATGGTTTGGTTTCCTCTCCTCTCCTCTCCTATCTATTCTATTCTCTACCTATTCTGCCCTCTACCAGTTCTCTCCTCTCTCTACCCAGCCGGCCATCAGCAGGAGGGTCCCCCTACATGAGCCTGGTCCTGCTCAAGGTTTCTTCCTGTTAAAGGGGAGTTTTTCCTTGCCACTGTTGCTTGTCTGGGGCTAGGCCCTGGGATTCTGTAAAGCACCTTGAAACAATTTTTGATTGTAAAACCCTAACCCTAAATAAATAAAGATTGATTGACTGAGTTTTATTTCACTGGTAGGGTTTACCCCTACCTGTAAAGAAGCTCATACCAGTTCACAGTGGAAGGTCTGAACAAGAGTTCTTTCAAACCAAAGGAAGAGATCGTTGTACAAACTGTTAACTTTCACCATCTCCAATTTTCTTCATCCTCACACTCACGAGTTGCCTGGGTTGGCTCTGCATTGCCTGGATATCTGGTTTTCTGGCCATTTTTTCCTGTATATCTTTCCAGTGCGATGTTGTTGGATCGTAGTCATCGCTGACGACTGGTGGCAGCTTATTTTAATCAGATCCATATAGGACCCTTTTTCAAAAACAAAATTAAAAGGAACAGTTTCATCCAGGACATGCCCATTGATGGAAGGCACATCGTTAAATTAGGCCAATAATGTTTTTTATTTGCACAAGGATGAGGGAGGATCAGTACTCTTATCAGTTCCTGTCCTTGGAGCTCATGACCGAGCTCCTTGCCAAGTTCAAGCACTCTTGTAGGTGTCTTCTCTCTGTGAGTATCTGAAAGATGTGGCACAGGGCATATTATGAATGTTCTCAATGCTGCAATGTTATTAGTTTGATTATTTAACAGTAGCGATCTTGGTCAATCCAAAATGTTAATCAGCACACTTTGATGCATAAGATGAAGCATTGGGCCGCCTAAAAACCGTAGTGTTCTTGAGCAATGCAGGCTCTTTCCTGCATTGCTGTGTGAAGAATGCATCTTTTACAATCTGTCAGTTGATTTGGGAGATTGAGTCTATCTTCAACGCAAAAAGGTCCAACAACCTCATCTTTAATAATAATCCCAGCCTCCACCTGACTGTCTGAGTTGAAGTGGAGCTCCATTACTGATTCAGCCATGGGCCAATACAAGGAATGCTTTATCAATCTGAAAAACATTTTATAGTTTTTTTGACTTTTCAGTCTGTTTGATTTATTTTCTGGTCCATTTTACCTAAGGAACAAAAAGCTCCCTAATCATTGTGCACACCAGATATCAGGCTTTGATGTCCAAAGACCACACCCTCCCTTTAAATCCCACAGGCATTCAGATTTATTCAGCTTGATAAGTATGCATAAAAACACCAATAATATGGCAATATGGCAAAAACACTCATTTACCTAAAAATCGTGTTCAAGTACGAGAAAAGGGCTTCAGGACTTCAGACACTGATCCAATTAAGCACGTTTGTGTTCATACTTATTCAAAGAAGTGGGTATTTTTGAGTCAATTATGCCCAGATCAGGAGCCATGTCCCTGTTCACTTCAGTTAATGTCCATTTCAAATGTCATACTGATTATCCATCCAGCCTCTACTGCTTTTCCCCTAACAAGGCCATGTGTGTCTGTGTGTCTGTGTGTGTGTCTGTGTGTGTGTGTGTGAGAGAGAGAGAGAGAGACCACGTCCCCTATCCCCCACATGTATGTCTTTGAACTGTCTTTGGCTTCAGCTGTGATGAGTGAAATTAGTGACAGTTTGGACTCTACAGCCAACTGACGTCCACCTATAGTGGCGTCTCTTATCTCAAAATAGGGATGGTCACAGTGTCTGAAGCTGGGAACCAGTTTTACACCAGAAAGATCCACTGCAGAGGTGATTTACCAAAGCAGTGATGAGGAATACATATTCAAGGATGGAGGAGCACAGCAGGAGGGGAGAGCAGAGGAATAAAACCATAAACATGCACATTTATACATTCCAAAACAGTGACAGCGGGCAGGCACATCAAGAGGATTTAATTTCTAATTTCATTTCCTTTAAAGAAAAAAAAAACAACCTGTCACATTAAACGATAAGGAGTCTGATACCACAATGTATATAATTGATATCACACCCTAAATAGCTTGAAATTTAATCACCTCCTTTTTAATGATAACAACCTGATTTCCGCAGCCTGGTTCTATAATCAGACTCTAATTACTGTGGATTATAGAGTTTATTTGTAAGTTTCATCCACTGAGCTGCTCCGAGCACTGCTCCCCTAAAACAGAAAAAGCTTAATGCATTTAAGTGCTGATATACAGGACAGAGAAAGCGAGGAAAACATAATGAAGGGAGACAGCGTTGCACCACTGCTGTGAATTCCAACCACAGAAATAAAAACAGAATAGTCTGACCTTAACAGATGCTGCTAGAAGTGGATTCAATGTCTTAAAATGACCATCGAACCTCCTAAGTACAAATGCACAATGTAAGTTGTGCCACACAAAACCAGCTATGCCATGCTTAAGCGTCACTGGTTTTCATCAGAAACTCTTCCAAAACCTTGCCTGTTCGCTGTGGCCAGTTTATTGGGGACACATTTTAGTCCTGCTTCTGAAAAAGTCAGTCTGATCTTAAATAGTGCCCAGGAGGCATAAACAATATCCATAGCTAGATATCCCAGAGGGCGCATTGTAAAGGATCTGATGCATAAGCAGCGTGTTTGCCATGCTGGATCTCATTAGTGAACCTCGGCGTCCGCATGGCACAGCAACTTTAGAGCTATGTCACGCTGCATGGAAAGTGACAGCGTCTGAGGCACTGCAAGCAACCTGTGATTAAGCGGCGAGCCTGTTTGCTTTGGGGTATTGCATATTTAATGGGCGTTAAAGTAAATTAGCAAACAGCTGGGATGATATGAATTACCAGAGTTTTGCCACCAAACTTCAGGAAATGAAATAACCCCACCGCCCCCCTGCTGTGCGCCCTGACGAACGGCGTGCTCAGCCATCCTAATAAATACTCCCTCATAAACTCGCCGTGGCGTTGCACTGAAGGGTCAATGGGGGCAGGGCTGAGAGTCACAGGTACCGGCAGCGCCTCGGTTGCAGTTAAGAGCACGCTATCTCCCTGTTGAACTTTTTTTTTGCGTTTAAAAATGCGCACAACGCAAAATGGACCTCAACTCGGGGCTGTAATCTGTGCACCGAGCACCAAAGATTTATTTGCAGTTGGTCGAAAACACTGCCTCTGCAGGGAAACAGGAGCTGCGGCGACCGGGAGTTCAGGCAGGTCAGAAAACCACAATACGCGGCAGCGCGATGTCATTCCAGCTCATCTGATTGCGCAAGGGCACATCTGTTGAAGAGATGTTGGCGCCATTTTATATGCAACTGAGGGAACGGTGGGCGCGCTCGCCGCGGCCTCGACTTTGACTCGTGATGAGGTGGAGAGATCACAGAGGGCCGGGGCGAGCGTTCTCTCCGCAGGCCGGGGAACGAACAAACAGCGCGGCTAATTGAAGCCAGTGGCTCCCTGACTTCTCTCAGCCGGGGACAAAAAAAGGGACGCGATGTAAAACGATAGAAAAAAAAGTGTGCCAGGTTCGCCAAAACAGGAGTATGGAGAAAATATCCTCTGTAGAATCACTCTGATGACTAACACGGGTGGGAATATTAGGGTTTATTCATAATAGCTAATTCCTTTAGTCCACGGCTGCTAAGAATCACCTACTTCTTTTAATATTAACAGGATAAATGCGGCGGGCTGTCAAACACGCGCGACTGCATTAACGTGAGATTTGAGCGCGCTAAATCAGACTGACACTCATTTCTGTTTTTGGGGGCTCTGGTCTTAGCGGAGGTCTTTAAAAAAAGACTTTTTAATAGCTGGAGGATTCGATGAATCACTCTGGAGCTGGTGGTGAGCCAGCTGGCAGGGGAAGGGAGTGACGTCGCCATGGTAACGCTTAAAGCAGCGCCCATCACCTCCCTACTGTTAATGGAAGGCCCTTTTTGCTTTCAGTCCCCAATTATTGTCCGTCATCCTCCTGCGCTGTTTCCCGGTGGTATTCGGTTGGAGCAGAGGCAGGCTGATGGTTTTTGGTGATGACAAGCATCTCCACGTGCAGCAGTTGAAAATAGGTGAAGCACGTACATGTACAGAGAATGAATACATTCTCGGGACAAAGGCGGCTCAGTTAGTTGTATCTGTATCCTACGTCTAAACGAGACCTGGAACCGGGCCCGTCTGATCACACGACAGCGGGGGTCGAGCAGAAGTTCCATCCGCCCGATCTGCATCCTTTTAGAGTTGAAAGCACGACCTCAAGATGGGCTTCAACATGCACTCATGCGCCGGCCATTATCCGGGACAATGCGGCTAATTGCAGAGATGGTCAAGATTTGCTTGCTCATCAGATTTTGATGAGAAGAAGCCCTGGGGAGTAAGACAGGCAGGTCAAGAGAGAGCAGGGGGTGGGGGATGGGGGGTGGGGGTGGCCTCGTGTTTCAGCATATGTCCGCATGCAAGGAACGCTGTGTCCTTTAGACGCCATCGAAGCTACTCTGCTGTGGCACAACGACACCATAATTACAGAGCAAGGAGGCAGCCAACCTGCCCGTGTCAACTTAACCCCCCCCCGTTCACGCTTACTGCATTAAAGTTTAGTCTCGCTGCAGTCACTATAAATAATACTGCCGTGGTCATTGCCGCGGTGGTCAGAGGTTGAGAGTCAACAATGTCTCCACCTTGAAGCAATCATAAGATCTCCGTTCTGGCGATGCAGCCCGTGTGATTGGCGCCTGCCGTGTGTGAATGGCTGATGTACGGGGTGGGGAGGGGGGGCCGAGGTGATTTTTACCACCACCATATTCGTCTAACCAAGACTACTGATTTGCAATTAGTCCAGGGGCGATGTTACATGCTCGGGTCCCGCTTCTACAACTGAGGACGCAATCCTTTGCGAGCGCCGTAGAGTCCCCGCGGCCTCTCCCTGGGCTCAGCATGGATAGAGGCACCTCGGGCTTGCTTTTGTGAGGGGAGCGGGCCCCGGTTTTATCAAAGCCTGACTGAAAAGCCCAATGGCTTTGAATAGCGGGGCCTAATGTAAAAGTGTTTGGATTGTGGTGGTGTTGGCAGATAAGAAGCAGCCAGCCGTCTCTCTCTGGCTGCTTCAGGGCCTTAAATCACCTGTTATCTCCTGCAGCCTCAACCTGATGCTAATGGTCATCGGGAGGTGCCTCTGCACGGTTGTTGCAGCGGCGGGGTGGGGGTGGGGGGTTCACAGAAGGGGTATGCCATTTTTCAGCGGCAACATTATTCTTTGTGCTGTACAACCCACAGGCGTAAAATCCGTTGTACAGTGTGACATGAGAGTCTAAGCGGAGCGCATTCAGGAGAGTTAGTCGGTTTAGAGGGGTCCATCAGTTCTATTCATCAGTTCTACTGCGTCTGGTACAATCAAAATTGTCTCTGGGCGCTTTAGAGAAACCCAGGGCCAGACCCATGATAAGCAACAGTGACAGGTGAGTGAGAAGGACCAGGTTGATATGGGGGGTGGCTCCTGCTGATGGTCAACAGGGTAAAGATGAAGGAGACTGGGGGGGGTTAGAGAGCGGAGAATAGAATCTATTCTCCGCTCTCTCTGGTCCCCCCCTATGGGTCTATTCAATAGACCTGTACATCAAATACATTCATCAACATGCAAACCTATTCATTATACTGAGTCATCAATGAAAAACCAGTAAAACAAGCACCAGAACAGGACTTAACCTGAGCCTGAACCCATCCAGTCACATGATGGTGACCCAGTTTGGTAACAAGCCTCATTTCCATGACAGATTATCACAAAATACATGTACATGGGAGTATGAGATTTACAGGTGTTTAGTATATAAACCACAATTCCTGTAAACTCTCATGTGGCGAGATGCCACTTTGAAGAGGATGGAGGTACAAACATTTTGTGTTTTAGAGCAGCTATTTCAGTTATGACTCATGCTGTTACTGCTGTTATCATCAGGAAACGGATTACTTGTAGAAAAGACTCTCCTCCTCTGTTCATACATACCGCGCCATCTTCACTGGACGGGAACTGGTCACAAGACCTATAAATGTGGAAAAAAATGTTTCCATTACACTTTTACGATTATACCTCTATAGCAACACATCTGACAAAACACCTCACGAGAGCATAAAAACCTTTCAGCCATATTTGAGAAGTTTTCTTTTTTGAAGTTTAGGTGTTACCAATACCATTTAGGTGTTACCATTAGGTTTTGATTGCGATATTTAGGTTTTGTGCAATTCTAGGGATAATGGAAATGCAGTTACAGTTACTCTTATTTCTGAAGGTGTGAGAAGACATGATGGCACACGTTTCAGGAACAATAGCAGCCTGTGGAGTTGCTACCCTGATCAGAGGTAATGGAGCGGCGTGTCACCAAGGGCACGGCACCTGTTTGGCACTTAGAGACAGAAGCTGGTGTTACCCCAGCGGGGCATTGTTGATGAGTTGGCGGGGGGGGGGGGGGGGGTCCTCATATGATTCTGTTTCAGATTGCATCTCTGAGCAGTGGGCCGGAGCCGATCCCGGGTGGCTGCTTCCTCAGAGCGACCCAAGGATGTGCTGAACGCCCAAGCAGAGCTCCAAACCCCATAGCCAAAAAAAAGTTGGGGAAAAAAAAAACCGCAAATGCTCCGTCTCTCCAGACCTGAGCAGAGGACATGCCTGTTGCTGTGAATAGATTCAAAGGCTTTGTGACAGTGTCAGTGTCACGCCGGAGATAATACTGTTCCTCATCAGGCTGCTGAGACAAAGCCGTTTTTTTGCTTCACAACAGAGAGGCTGCAGTCAGTCGGGTAACTCCGGCTCCATTATCGCTCGCACACTGAAGAAAAAAAAAAGAAGAAAAAGAGCTCATCTGTCTGTCACTGCATTGTTCTCCAGCTTTCACTGTGCCAGCAAGAACAGATACCAACACTAGAAGAGAACCTCCCCCCCACACACACACACGCTACATAAGAAAGTACAGTCGTTATACAAGGTTACAGTGCAAAGCTTTGGATGATCAGAGGTCAATGTCCCTCTGGAGCCCAGAGTCATGGCCCGTTATCAACATTTCTTGAATGCTATGTTCAAATTTAGACTCTTGCTGACAGACAAACAAACCTTTGAGGACATCTGATGGAATGTCAAAAGCTTTCTGTGTTGGGGAAGGTAAATCAATACAAATGGGACTATTACAGCAGCCAGACACCCACTCCACATCCATCAAACTCAAACAAGCTCATTCTTTTACTGATTAAGCACTTTTTTGCAAATGAAATCTGCTGTCTTTACCTCAGGTAGTGACTAAAAGAGCAGTGGGTGTAATTAAAACACTGTGCAGATCACAAAATCCTGACCCTTTCAGCCTCATAGACAGGATTTTATATCATAAAGAGTGTTTTGTATTAGCTACAGCAGCATTGCCTCAGTTTCAATGTCACCTTCAACAGTTGAATTTCCCAAATGGCATCAAGGCCATTTTCAGAATTCCTCACAAAATGGAACATAATGCCATATTTCTCATTAAACATTGGTGAACACAGACTGAGTGGCAGATAAGGAAGGAAGTCGGCGCTGAATGGAAGTCTTTCAGATTGACGCGGGAGGACGTGCACTCCCGACTCCCGATAGAGGGCCAATTCTGCGCGGACATCAGCAATTTGATGTTTCAATTTTTTTTTTTTCACCAGTTCAGCTTTGCTCTCATCTTCAGTGAGGTTAATCTCCAGTGCGCCACAAGGGGGGGGTTATGTACTTTACCAGGCCCCAGGGCGGCTGGCCTTGTGTTTGGAGACACGATTGGTCGAGCGCAGCCAGGAGGCTGAACTCCCCCTGTGATGAATGCTTGTTTGGATAAAACTGGACGTCAGAGTCAATAAAAGGTCAAACACTTGGCTTTCGCCAGCGCGCCGTAAAAGCAAACTTTCGCGGAGCGCACCGACGGAGAGCAGCGACCAGCGCCGCAGTGATCGCTTGCACTTCCCCTTTTTTTACACAAGTCAGTCAGAATTAATTTAGCTGCCCTTTACTGGCTGAAGGCCCGCCCTCCCCTGGGGTGTGCCCCCTGACTGAATCCTCCCAGCATTACAGGGCTATTCTGAAAAACTTTCGATTTCCAGAGTGCCCTTGAACATTTAAACACGGTTTTCCAACAGCAAACACTTGTGGTTCTCAGCCAATCTGTAGAGTCCAACATGAAAAATGAATGGAAATAATGAAAGCCTGTGAGGTACGGACCGTCATCAGACTTCGCTGGGAGCCTTCGGCAGCTAAATTGGGTTAGTGGTTCAGGCCAGAATGTCTGCGGGGCTTAGCCATCCATCACCCGGATCCCAGCGAAGTGTCACGGTGACCTCCGAGAGGCTTCGCGCCCGCTGGTGGATCAGCGGCGGGAGCGGCAGGAAATTTACACAGATAAAGACTTCGGTAATCCACTGGTGAATAGCGTGGAGCTTCCAGCGAGCCCAGATGAGCGTTCCCAGGTGAAGCACGAGGTCAATGAGCAAAAAGGCAAACTGCTATAGCTGTGTCGCTTTATCTGTGGTATAAAACTCTTCTATAAGAGGCTAAAACCATTTCTGGCCTCTGCGACCATCTCCACCATCCTCTCCCTGATCTTCTCATTGGTTCTCCACCCTAAACAGCCTCACAGAAACATAAAAAGAGCCTTCAAGTCTCTAAGGCAGGCACCACGATCAGGAGAGTATGGTGAAGCCCTGAGAGGATGCCCTTATATGCAGATGACCCACTATTATTCTTGTTTTAAAAAAAAACCAAAAACCTGAATGAGTCTCTTCACTGGGGGATGTGGGAGTGCTGAAGCTGTGGTCACGTGACTTTAAAAACAGAGAGGTCAGAACTCGATGTTCGGCAGTTTACAAAACGCCCGGCTGCGTTCTCAAGGTGCTCTGTGACAACCAAAGCCCATAGAAACCAGCTGAATCCCCGACTGCTCTCTATCAGGAGAGGAGTCCAATTAACGGTATAATTAACCGAGCTCTCTAAAGCGACTGCTGCAGGCCGCTGTCACAGCGGCGAGTGGATTTTAATTAAAGTGCCCTCGAGTTAGCGAGCGTGTTTCTAAAGCCGGCGAGGGACCCCTTCCCCGCCGAGAAAGAGATGTTCAATAAGCCACTGTACACTTTGCCAAACGCGCAACCGCCGTCGTGCGCTCGTGGTCGCCCAACAAATAGCGGCAATGAAGCCATTCAGCCCAGCGGCGCCGGGGCCACGGCGCGCCTTCGGGGCGTCCAGCGGAGTGCGCCGAAATTAAAGAGGGACATGAAACAAATAAAGACACACGCAACGAGATTGGAAACAAATGAGACGTAAAGGAAGTAGAAAGTGGGACGCTGGGCGGGAACAGGAAGTCCCCCTGGCGCCAGGGGGTGGGAGGGAGGTAATAGCACGAAAGCGTCAGGAGGGAAGTTTAAACGAAGGCTCTCTTGATGTGGATCTCCAGTCTGAAATGGAAATGAAACGATTTTGGGGCCCCTCTGATTTCAGCAGTGTTTGATTCCGGGGCGCCGAAACGGTGTCAGTTTTAGACGGCGGGTCCTCCTGGCGGAGATGAAAAGGTGAACTCCAAAATAGATGGATGCCCTTCAGGAAAAGGGCACTTGAAGTGTTTCTAAAACTGAGAGAGAGGGAGTGGGGGGGGGGCAGTCAGATTTCCAGTTTGAAATGTGTGAAATGGAGCTGAAGCCGGCGATGGCTGACTGAGCGAGCAGGTGTCGTCCATTAAGGAGGCGGCGGAGCAGATGGACGGAGGATATCAGCTACCGCGCTCAAAACCACCAACAAATAAACAGACTGTTGGTTTCTCAACTTTATTCAATCTGTGGTTATCAAAGACAATGCCCAAGAACACAACTTATGGGGTGGGGAAAAAGCCTTCATGGTTGAGATTTGGAGCTTGATATGACGTAATTTTAAAAATTTAAAACATAGCTTTGTGTTTCTTTTAAAAGAGCATGTAAAAAGTAAAAAAAAACAAAAAAACAAAACAAAACCAAAAAAAAACAGACAGAACGGGAACCCAGATGGACTGGAGACAGACAGCGGGGTTAAAAAAAAAAAAAAATAAAAGGAGTGCTTTTCTCGGTGAGCTTGGGGACGGCTCCGTTGTGTCTGTGGCCCTGTGCCTCTGTCCTCTCGTTGATCTCCAGGGCTCCAGAGCTAGACTTCACCATTGTTCAAAGTGCTGTGGGGGCTGGAGCCCCCCCCACCCCGACTAGAGTCAGGAGGACAAGCCAGAAGCGAAAGAAGAAAAAAAAAAAAAAGACACGCTGCCCACCAGGAACCAGGCACCGGGTTGTGTCATGGCCTCTTCTTCACCAAACACACACACACACACACACACACTCACTCACACACACAGACACACACTGTACAGTATAGAATACAGAACCCCGTCCACGCCAAATCAACAGTAAAAAACACTTCATAAAAGCACAACGTGGCATCTTAAAATTAATTGCACATGTGGAGACAAGATGGTTGGAACCATGATTGGAAAAGGGAGAAAACATACAGTACATTCAATAAACAATAAAGGGAAGAAAGGAATCAAAACCACTGAAAATAAATAAAAAACTGTTTTTTCCAGTCTCTATTTTTTTTTTTTTTTTGAACCATTGATTGAAAGCTAACTCTGGGGATTAATCAGTCTCACAATAGTCTCAGACTGGTCTCCAGCCAGCGAGCTCAGTCACCCTGTGGGTTTCTCTTTTAAAATTCTTTTCTCGCTTTATTTAAAATCAGTGTCCGATGTCTACGACGTCTACAGACCCAAAGCCACGGGGAAGGGGAGGAGGGGAGGGTGCGAGTCTGATCTGACATATGCACAGGCCTTTACACTCATACACACACACACACACACACAAACACACACGCATGATGCTTCTCCATTCGTCCCAGCCTTGCACGCAGACTTTTCTCTTTCTTTTCTTCTCGGCTTAGCGCGGTAAGTGCGACGGTCTTCTGTACAAAAGCGGCCTCCTTCACTGGAAACGGAGTCTGCGTGTTTCCTCTCGTGGGTGTTTTTTTTCTTTCTTTCTTTTTTTTTTTTTTTTTTTTTTTGCGTTTTGTATTTTTTTTCTCTGATTCGAAGAAGAAAAACGGCTCCTCTACTTCTGAGAGGTGAGCAGTTTGTCCGCCTCGGGGTACGTGGGGTACTTCACCGTCTCGATTTTCTCTTTCACCTTGTAGGAAGGGTAGAGGCCGGTGCGGCCCAGTTTGCGGTTGACGCCCTTGGAGTAGCCGTCCCAGTGGTTGCCGGCCACGCCGATGACGTCGCCGGGCTCCAGGGGAATGTCGTCGCCGTGGCGAGGCTGGTGGGGGTAGACGGCGATCTGGTTGTGGGCGTTTTGGCCGCCGAAGTAGTAGATGTCGTCGAGGGAGTAGAAGAAGGAGGAGGCGTCCGGGTGCAGCATCTGCATGAGCTCGTAGGCAACGCGGCACACCTGGAACAGCAGCAGACGGTCATCAGCCCCACATCTCGAAACAATTACTGTTAAAATTCTGTATTTCCGATTAATCGAACGACAGACTTTTACCAGCCACAACAGCCAATGACGGTGGCTTTCATAACATACCAAAAATAAGCTGCTTAGTCAAGAGAACAGGCCGATAAAAGACACAAACCATCCCTCCATCCTGGTGAAAACCCAATAATGTGACTCATTAGCACCAGATCCCTCCAGTGGACTAATAAAGTGTGAATAGGAATTATGTGGATTACAGATTTGTAGGAGCGGCGACGTTCAGTCTGCATTAGCGATGATCAGAATGAAGGACGGCAAACGCCATTGTGGTGTCGGAACCGTAAAATCTGCTGTTTATACGCGTCAAGACGTGGGTGTGAGGGTGGAACAATGGCCGCAGTCGTCACGGTGACCTCGTTCCTTTGAAGCCACGTCAGCCAGAAACCATTCAAGCCGCTTCTACCTGCACAATCGTGACAAAGATGCCGACCTGCGAGGAGAAGGTGCAGACCAGAAAGTCGGTCTGGGACAGGAAGTGGATGTCCAGGATGACCCCCCTCAAAGAGTTCTCGGTGTAGCGGTTGTGAAGGCCGGCCGACCATGAGATGGAGTTATCGCTGATGAACTCGTATTCCGGATACCTGGGAGAGAGGAGGGAGCAGACACCCATGTCATTTAAGAGAATATTTGTGACACAAACACACACACACACACACCATTGTACCTTTATCCTTGTGAAGACTTCTACGGACTTTTCACCCAGACTTTTGCAGCCCCTCACCCTAACCCCCTGACCCTGACTCTAACCATAACCTAAACCTAACTCTAACTTCAACCTTTAAACCAGGTCTTCACCCTCAAACAGTCCTTTGTGGTTGGGAGGACCAGCCAACATGCCCTCACTTCCCAAAAATGTCCTCACTTTGATTGTCGAATGCAGATTTTGCTATTCAGTAAGTACAAGACCACACACACACCCACACACACACACACAGTCACACGCACACACATAGTTACTGACTTATTCTTGGCTTCCTGCAGCAGGGAGGGGTCGTCAGTGGCGAGGTAAACACGTTTCTTGTCCACGTGGACGCGCCTGGCGAGCAGCTGGAACTGCTCCTCCACATGGACCATGTACTCTTCGATTGGATGGAATGCCGCCTCTGTCCCCACCTTATCTGTCCTCCTCACATGGACCCTACAGACAGACAGGCGGACAATCACGGTTACAGACCGGGGCTCTTTCGATGTACTCACGCCTGCCTTTGGAACAGAATAAAGAAAAAAATTGCTGTTATTATTTTATTCCGTAAAGCCAAATAGGTTCAGAGGCAGTTGTGCGCCAGTCAGCTTAAGCTGTTTTCATGCCGAGCTGATCCCCCCCCACCCAAGGGTAGCAGTGGCCTTCATTTAGCTCAGCTTCTCCAATCTGAACTCCAGTTGAGGGGTGGTATTTTTTTCCTCTCCTTTTTTCTCCTTTGTCCTGCCCTTTGCTCTCCTCCGCTGCAGCGGATGAACCTATGCCGAGGCATCCCTCGGTTCCCCATCTGCCCCCAATGGTCGCCCACGCTGCTGCCGCAATAATTCAATTCCTCTCTCTCTCTGCGGCGCCAGGGCGGGGCGCGGTGGGCGTTGAGAGCGAGGGTTGAGCGCATCAAACGCACCCGCACCAGACAAGATCCGCGGCTGATCCACCCCTGTCGTTGATGATACGGATTACCTCGCTGCTATTACAATCAAAAATAACATAAATAACAGCGAGCACTTAAAAGAGCCTGTAATTTCCACAAACTGTGAATAACTTGATTTTGGCTGCGTTTTAATACATTAAAAGGACTAAAACAAACATTTACTCAAATGTAAACAGAATAGATTTATAGACTTAGAACAAATCCCCACATTATTTAATAAGACAAAAACAATAAAAGACTCCTTAATATATATTATGTGCAGCAACACAGGGCACAGTGGAAGATAAATTTACCACATCCACCTCTTCGTTATCACACTGCTCTGGTATCTGCAATGTAAGCCTTTATCTCAGTGACTCGCTCACTCCAGCACACATCAAATGGAGTTTCGAGCTGTTGTCTGAGGATTGCAGCCCACACCATATATTGCAAAAGAAAGACCCTCGACCCCCACAGGCCCTGTGGGGGTCGGCCACTGCTGTGGCTTTTGGGGAAATCCTGCATCTTCTTCTGCTGCATTAATACAGACACACCCACACATACACATACACACACGCATGTACATAGTACATTGACAGCATTTGTGCAGACTTGAGTGGATACACAGAGACCTAAGATGGAAAGAGAGAAAAAAAAGTTGTTCAACACAGCCCTCTGTTTCAATAATGCATTCTGGAGTGATATATATATATATATATATACACATACACACATATATATACATATATATATATATGTATACACACACATATATATACACATATATATATGTGTGTGTGTGTGTGTGTGTGTGTGTGTGTGTGTGTGTGTGTGTGTGTGTGTGTGTGTGTGTGTGTGGAGGGGGGGTCGAATATATGAGCGCATAGAAAGAGAGATGAGTTTGGAACATTAAAAAAAAAGAAAAAATAATCAGGATTGATAATGACACCTTCATAACAAATGGGGAAAAAAGGGAGGTGAAAAGGACAAGGAAGATCAAAAAAAAAAAGAAAAGGAAGAGAGCAAAATGAGTATGAGCAAATGCAAACAGCTGACATGCTTAAACCAGGATGATTTAGACCTTATTCAAAGCAAACTTAAGCCAAATGATTTATTGCGCCTTTTAGCTGGTGGCATTTGTTTTCTACTTCTACAGCTCCCTGAGGGGTGGAGTCAGTCTCATGGCAGGGTGCAGTGAGTGGAGACAGCTAAATTAAGCAGCAAATTACTTCAGATTCGCATGCACAAAACTGAGCGTATGCCCCCCAAGACAAAATTCATTTACAAAGGAAATGTGGCAGCCATTTGATTCTGGATGAAATGATGCATAAAGACAGGTGGGATTGATGGAGTCAACACACAGAACCAATGCAGGGCCTGAGAGTGAGAGGTGGAGAAATTATCAAGCAAATAAACTGAAATTTCAAGACATTGCGATCCAAAATGGCTGAGTGTGTTCCATGACTCCACACATTCCCCACGAGGGCCAGCCTGCGTGGGGAGTGGGGACCAATGCAGTTCGTGATGATGACGACGAGCATTTTTCAAATTATGTCACGAGTGGGTTTCAAGCTGTGACAGCAGAATCTCCCGAGACAGCATGACGCAGAGACGACGGAATCAAAGCTGAGACAACATCAAAGACCGAAATCAGACCCGGCGGTGGCATATTTAGAGCAGTTAAACTCATCAGCACTGCAGCTTTTAAGCAAGCGAGTAATTCTAATATTAGGACGTCAAGGTGCACAAAACAGGGATAATGGAGGATGTTAAATGATTGGGACAGCCGTGCTCAATATTGTTGGTCTAGTGATGATCTTTGATCTGTAGTGCAAGACTAACAGGATAGAAATGAACAAAATATGACTTCATTATGTTGAGGATGTAGCCATCTGCACTAAGAGAAGGAAAGGAAAGGAGCCCTTAATTAAATGAAGGGCAGACAGAGGTCAACGGCAGAATGTGCCAGTAGAAGAGCACATTTGAAGCCACTTCATTAGTATTTCTTCTCTGGAAGGCTTCCAATTAGTCCAACCTATGGGATAGTGAAACACCTTGTTTTGAATATGGAGGACATTCACACTCACTGAGCTACTGAGTTAATCTTCATGCTACAGGTTTGTTCGCTGATGATGGAGCACTTGACGAAGGTAAAATTGTTTCTCAATCTATTTTTGTTAAAGTATTTTAAGCCAGAGTGGGACAGGCAAGCTGAAGTGTATTTATAGACATTTATAACTAACCATTGTTGTGCTGTACAGTTAGAAATGCTATTCTACAGATGTAGAGCCAGTCAGATTCCTGGAGCTGTGCTTTTGACTAGACCTTTGCATGTAATGTATCGAACGCGACACTAAGAACATGTTTTGGAGGCAGGCGGAGCTAGATTTAGGACCACAAGGGCCTGAGACAGACTCACAGAGGTACCCGGATGTTACATGCAGACGGGTCATAGGATCAAACCCCAATGTGTTCAACAAATGACACTGGAAATCCGCCAGATGGATGGAGAAACTCCTTTGAATCCAATATGACAGCCTGAAGTTGAGGCTGGGCCTTTTTTAGAGGGACTGCAATGTTGATTTTGGACACTCAACCAGAATAAAGCCTGAATCGGAAACAAGAGAAACACAACTGGCAGAGGCGTGAAATAAAATTGGCCGCGTGTTCTTACCCAATGACGGGGTGCTTGAAGCCCAGCTTGGCGGTGCTCTGCTGGATCTCCTTCTCCAGCCAGGCCTGTGGTCGGACCAGGTACTTGACGAACTGCGACACCCACCAGACGGACGGGTCGCCGTGCAGGCGCTGGAGACGTGGAGCCAGGTCCTCAGGGATGGACAGGGGCAGGTAGGGGGGGCGTGGGTGCAGGCTGTCCACTATGGGCAGCTCTACAACCTGGACGTCCTTATCATGAGCCTCTCCTGGAGGGTCCGATTGGAGCATGTTGGGAATAAGACAAGCCATCATTTCCATGTACGGAAGGAGGGTGAAGAGAAGTTACGTCACTGTAATCTCAGAAATTTAGAAGTAAAACGGGAGCTCTCTTTCTGCTGGTTAAGGGCCCCTGAAAATCAGGATCTGATTCTAAATTCTTCCAGCATCCGTAGCTTTGCTTCTCAGAGAGGCTTTATCCCTCTAGTCTGCTGGATCATATCGTGTTTAAGGCAAACGTCACCTTAGTGCCAGACTGCTACCCTAACAGAAAAAGATCCATTACGTGAAAGTCTGATCCCACCATCTAAATGTGGCAGCAAAAACTCAGGCAACATAAAAAAAAAAAAAAAAAAAGTAGTTATTTTGCTGAAACTGTGCATATTTGCTGCGGGATGAAAGATGTGCATTCAGAGGTTTGGACTACTTGAGAGATTTTGGCTTTCCAAGCCATTCTTGTGTGACCTCTGCCATCAACAGCGTTTTCCCCCAGAGCGCTGCATCTCTATTGATCCATTTATTACAAAGATCCGTGGGCATAAGCAGTTTCCTGAACTGCTGTGGAGTTGAGACGATAGAATATGCGCCTGTTACTCTTAAAACGGAACCCGTGTTCGTGTCTGCATTTTGTCAGCTGAATCAGTTTTTAGTCAAAACTGGCTGAATCGGCGGGGCCTGTGACAATCCGTTCGAACGCCTCACAAGCTTCTGAACCGCAGCATCCGCGGTGGATAGGGGGGAAAGCATCCTAGGAGCCATACAGACGAGGGTCCAGGAGACGCAATTACTTCCTTACTGTGCGGAAGCCAAAAAAAAAAAAAAAAAAACCCTCATCTAAATCTAAATGGACCACCTATGTTGTGGTCATGGTGAGGTCATTTAGCATTCAGCTCCCTTCTCTCCGGTTGTGTTTCCAGCATGAATCCAACTCCCCAAACCCAGCTCCTTTGATGGACAGCTGCTCTTTCCCTGTCCTTGCTTAAAGGCCAAGGTAAGCTCCTTTATATCAAGGTTCTGTGGGGCCAGAGGGGGATGCAGGACCCGGATTGAAAAGGGGGTTGGGGGGTGTGTGGGGGGTGGGGGTGCTGGCTAGGGCTGCTTCAGGTTGAGCCCTGTTTGGCAGAAGGATGAGCAATGTCGGATCGCAAAGGTCACCTGGCCACGCAGCAGACAACCCGCCCAGAACGCCGCAGCTCCGGACGCACAAAGCCGGGGCCAGGCGGTTGCCGACTGCGCCGCCAATCGCTGCACGACGTCACCGACGGGCGTGCGCGAATACGAGGCGCCCCCCAGCGCCTCCGACGCTGTACTTTGTGCTCGCCGAGCCTCATGAATAATGCAGAAGAAGCAGGAAAGGTGATCTAAAGCTGTATTCAAATAAAGACGCAAGCGCGTGCGCGGGTGCGGGAGCGCGGTCCCGGGCTAATCTCATCTCACCAGAAGGGATGTGCCTGGCAGACGCATCCTTCACTCTCTTTCACTCTCGACAACCTGGAGATTTTTCTTGTCCGCGCGGATGCGGGAGTGCCCGGGCCCCTGATTCACGTAGAAACCGGTGCGAGGCTGCTGTTCCGTCAGAGCCAAATGGTTTCCCTAACTGCTGTAGACAGGCCTTAATAAAGCTGTAACAAATCGCTGACACGCTTACTGATAAACGCGTCATGACGGATGATGATGACAAAAGCGGCGAGAAAAACACATACAAACAATGGAGGAACATGCGAGAAGAAAAAGCCATACGGAGACAGAGTGCTCGCCTTTGCCTGAACATGGGATGAATATAAATATGTAAAAACATGAAATATTGAACTGATAAAAACAGAAGGGAGATTCTCAGACCTGTCTGCGCTTATATAACAGCGTTGGGATGATTCACACGAGGGAAACAGGCATATTCTGATCTGCGCTTCTTGGCACAATGTTTTCCTCCCACAGCGACTTAATTAGATCACAAAGCTCGCCTTGCACTTCATTGCAACTCCGAGACTTCTCGGAGAGATTCTGCGTGTATCATTTCAAAGCGAAAGGGCCTTCACAGATACAAATATCCAACACTTACGACGCTTACTGAGCCTGCTAAGTATTGAACGGGCATGGTGGAAGCTGGGAATTGCGAGTGACCTCATGCAGGCCTCTTCATTCATAAAACATTTGAGATGGCTTCAGAACTTTGTTTCAGTCCCAACATAGGGGAACATTGTGCTCTGAGACCCCCCTAAAGCGGCCATATCTCCACGGAGGATCTCAAAGGGAGACGCTCACTTTGCCAAATGAGTTCTTCTCATCATCTATTGTTTCAAAAGGAGACTGGCTTCCGCCAATAGTGTGTCCAGGATTGGCGTGTTTCTCACAGGCCCAGGAGACTCCAGACTAAGCTGCATCACTCTGCTCCATTGATCTTCAAAGGTATGGATAAAACAGTGGCAGATAGAAGACCAGCCTAAGGACTGGTTTCTTTTTTCTTTCTTATTCCAAACATTCAGAAATGGACTTGTGGTGCAGTTTCCATCTAAATATGTCTCCAAATCTATGGCAGGGGGGGATAAATTAGGAAACAAAGTCAACCTAAGCCACATCAGTACAAATGATCAGCACAGAGGGGAGCTGGGCCCAGGAATGAGGGGATTTAACTTTTCAGCCATTTGTGCCAGCTGCCAAAGAAGAGCAACCATTAGCTGCATGATCAGAACCAATCAAATAGGCGTAAAGGAAAAAATAAAAAAAGGTCGCATTGAGATTCTAACCGAGGCGCTTGCATTTAAACTGTTTTCAGATTTCCACTTATTAGTATTCACTCCACTCAGATGCTATAATTGTTCGGGCTTGGGCGAGTGTTGAACCTAATTAAAGAGATATCCTATGTATATCTAGTTATTAATCCAAGAATGTAGCATCCCTTTGTGGTCCAATGCCCAAAGGAAAGTTCCTGCCTGCACAGTTAATAAAACAGTCATGGCCACACGCAGCCATGTTCCAACAGACTGATTAGCTATGCCTAGCCAGTTAGCCAACTGAAAACACTTCAAATTGTAATTTTACTGAATAAGAATTCAGAATTCTAAAAAGGGCTGGGGTTCAGGGAGACGACTGCTGTGGCGCACGGATATAATGTATACAAGACGATGTTTCCCAGACAGACACCAGAGACAGACGATAGATAGAAGAGGACACATGAAAGGCAGCGAAATAAGAGAAGGACGAGCTGGAGATAAGAGGGGAGAGCCCGGGAATGCAAGTCAAATGAAGCAACGGAGGAGGGCTCGGGGGGACTGAACCGCGGAGAAGATGCGCACGCTGGAAAAAAAAGAGAGCAAGGGGACGGAAATTGATCGCGAAGGGAGCGTTTCCCGGGGACGAACCCGGTGATCGTCCCGACGCCGCGCGTCCTCGTTTGTCAGCTCGGCGCAGGTACATCCATTTGTTTTCCACCCGATCGTCCATTAATCACGTTAAAACTCTCAATTTCAATTAACGCTGAATGAATGAGCCACCACGGCGTCAGCGGAGGGGAATCGTTTCCTACAAGCGGGCCCATCAATATTTCATCGGCTGTTGCCTTGTTGGAGGTGCACAAATGTCCCGCATTGAACGTGGCGCTCATTTAGTTAACATCACGGCTGCGTGTGCGAGCGAAGAAGAACTACAGTGTATCTAAAATGCTGACACACCCTTCAGCCTTAGAGATGGATGATGATCCAAAGAGACGCACAATCACCAAAACCAGCGGAATCCATCTTCTGGAGACGCAGACTAAAGGTTAGAGCGGGTATAAATGACACTTTGCTTCTGAGCCTCTGATCCCGCTGCCTCTGGAACGCCGGCGTACTCACCGGACCAGTGGCCGGTCGTGGCGCCCGATCGATCGGTGCAGGTGTTGCTGACGGGCAGGAAGACGGTCTCCCAGCCGCCAGGGGCGTAGCGCCAGTTGTGGGACTCCAGGATGAGGGTGCGCTGCGTGCCGTAAGCGATCATGAAGCAGTACACCACGTGATGGAGCTGGCAGCCAAAACCACAGCCCTTATTGATGTTGCACACCAGTTTCCTCGCCTTGCTGCAGTCTGGAGGGTTCTGAAGGGGGAGGGGGGGGGGGGAGGGTTTCAACATTTTTTATTATCTGACCTTCGTCTTGAATCACTCAAAAACCCCACAGTCAAGTGGTTCTTTTTGTATCTTCTGTCTGCCTGTTTCATTCTTTTTTTTTTTTTTCAACTTTTCCTTTTTGCCTCTGAATATTTCTTCATCAGGGTCAAACAGGTGATAACATAAATACGTAGGTTCCGAGTTTTCACAACCACCGTTGCTTGGGAATCAGATGCGATTGTATTTTAGTTCCAAATATAACCCCGCAGGCATTAGTTCACATATTTTTTTTATTTTTGTAATTCTCATTCCTCCATCCCTCCTCCATCCCTCCTCCCTCCCCTAATAAATGAGCTACAATATAAGTCTGTGGGGAAGAATTATAAATGAAAAGCAAGGAGGGAAAACAAAAAAACCCTCCCTTTTAAGAACTGAAAACAAAAATGTGGAACCCAACAGCGTGACACAAGCTGGGCTGTCAAAACCATGCTGGATAGGTTGTGTTTTAACCCGTGATCGAGTGACTGTAACCAGCCATCTTCCCAAACAGCAATTACCCGCTGATAGGAGTGTTTTCCTTATTATGTGCTGCAGCTGTGGATGGTTGCTGCTGTAGTAATCAGGCCACGCGGCCCCCACCGGCTAACGCTATCGCGTTCGGAAAAGGGAGACGGGAAGGAGGAGGAAGAAGAAGATGGTGGGATAAAAAAAAAAAACAACAACAAAAGAACAAGTGGAAATCACGGCAGTAAAAATGGAGAGGGTTGGAAAAGAAGCGCCGGGGAGAGGAAAGGGAGGGGTGGATGAGAGGGTGAAGGAGAGGTCCCCCCACCTCCCGAGGATGCTTGCTTGCTAACACGTGCAGCGTTTGGAAAATGAGCTGAGCAAGCCTCATCAAGGTTAGAAAATAATAAGGTGCAGTGGCTGGAGCGTGTCGTGGAGGTGGGCTCGGAGCGTGCGGCGCGGACGTCCGCGCCGATAACGACGGCCCGGGAGCCAATCCGAGGCGTAGCGAGACTCTCTTAACACTTAAAAACGTGGACTCGGTGTTAACGCCAAAGCAGGGGGCGAAGGTCATGTCGGAGAGGTTAAAAAAAAACAACGCAAAGAGAGATCTTGGCTGATTCCCCCACGTGGTGTTTACAACAGCTAAGTGTTTTGCTGCTAACAGGTCAGCAATTCCACTTTCGCAACGGCAACCGCTGCTCAGGCCGGACAATGAGAGGACAATGGCGGCTCGTCATTGTTTCGGAGTGATCTGTTTCATCACGCTCCGATTATTGTGCCTTTGCCTGCTTTCATGCTGGTTTTCAATCCAGGATTGTTATTCATGGTCAACAGTACCTTTTACCATCTTTGGTATTATAATTAATGTGCAAACAGCTTTCTTTGCCTTCAGCGCTATCTCCATACTATTTTACATGACCCCCAGTTTTGATCTATCAAAGAATTCCATCAGGCGTTTTCCCGAAAACCCCGCTGGCCTGGGCGGTGTAATGTTGCGGCATTCGTCTTAAACCTGCAGCAATCTTGTCGTTATGATTCAGTGACTGCTGTCCCCTTGGCTTTTTTGTAGTCTGCGCCAAACTTAAAAAGAAAAACAAGTAAATAAGTAAATAAATGAGTTGAGTGCGGATGTAGGTGGAACGTGGGGCGGAGCTGGAGACGTCTGAGGTCAGAGCGAGCGGCGGAGGGACGGAGAAGGTGGCGGAGCGCTCATCTGCCTGCGTCGGCACATACAGTAGGTGCTGGTGTGTGTGAGCGGAACACACACAAACACACACAGAAGCTCTATCAGCCTTGTGTCTGAGCATGCCTGTGTGTGTGTGTGTGTGTGTGTGTGTGTGTAGGTGCTGGTGAACCCATCTGTGCACAACTGTGCGCGTGTGTGATGAATTAGTGATGGCAGCTGGTGGAGTGGTGTGATCCCTCAGCGGTGGTGACAGCAGCTGTTAGCGGCGCCGTCTCCGCCCAGCCAGACCGACCGGCTTCTCTTCATCAAACGGATCGTCTCATTAATGCTGCGGCGGCCTCGCCACGGGGCGGCGGCTGGACAGAGGCGTCCATCTGGGGGGGGGTCGTCGTGCCCCGCCCACGTGGTGGTTTTTGGCTCGTCGCCGAAACGCAGACAAGCGACGCGGTACCTGCTGGTCTAACCTCAATGCTGGAGAGCCCTCGCCTGCCCCTGGTGGGGGGGGTGTGGGGTGGGGGTGGGGGGGTTACTGGGGGTGCAAATGTGACAAGCATGCGCAAAAGATGGTGGCGGCTCTCCGTCTCTGCATGTGCGTGCGTCTGTGTGTGTGTGTGTGTGTGTGTGTGTGTGTGGCCAGCAGGGAGGCCTGTAAGTACCTGCAGGTAGGTGATTCTGTTTTGGACCAGATCCGATAGATCTTTCGCTTCCTTCATCCTCCACTCTCCCACACCGTCCGCCTCGCTGAGGTAGTACAAGTCTGTCATGATGGATCTGCGGGCGCAGACGTCACAGAAACACAACGGATGGATTTGAGATGGGGGGACGGGGGGACAGGTCTATAGGTTTTGCGTCTGCTACAAAACTTGGCACATTTAAGCGCGGTGGTTTTGTGAGGATGTGATCAAAACTTCGCTTCGACCTCGGGGACAAAAGTGTTATTCAAAGCCTCACAGCAACTTCCGCGATTTAAACAGAAGGTTTATCAATAATGTAGAAACCCAATCTCTTATTTGATGGCACCTTGAACATAATTGTAAAGCCTCTTTTAATGTTCTTGCTTTTTGTTTTGTTTCGTTTTGTTTTACTGTCAAACACGTTTTGCGGACCAAGGAAGCCAATTGGGCCGAACGTCTGCATTTGACTTGGGCTTTATTCCCGTTTCAGCGCGCGACCTCGTGCCTCCACCGCGATGACGTTCCATAAATGTCAAGGAAACCTTAAGTGATCTCTCAACCATGCAGATTTCTTATTAGGTTGTCACAGAATGCTCAGGGGCTGGGCCAACGGCTCTGGGTCAACAGGTTTTTAACCAAGTGCAAGGTGATTTACACGTAGCCTTCAGCATCCTTTCAATTTGCATCACTTGGAGTGGGTTAGAGCCCACCATTGCAGTATTTGTAGTTATTCACTTATCGTGTATAAATGACCTTGAAGATAAGATGTCTGAGTCGGTCGTGCGCAGCAGGTAATGGAAAAGAATCAGGGAAAATATGACAGCCTTCTCTGTTGTACAGTAAATAAAGACGCTCAGGTTTGATAGAGGTTACATGCAAAAGAACCCATTGTTTCCCTCAGTGTGTCTGGAAAAATCACCTTTCTGCTTGCTGAGCTCTGATTTGAATTAAGTTTGCCATCTGCAAGCCTCTGATGGAGAATTTGTGTCCATGTCACATGCTGCCAGATCATGAGCATCCACTTAAAATATGCCCAAGAGCTCCGATATATACGGCTCCAGGCAGATGCAAACACATTAGCAAGCAAGCTTAATTTATTACTCACTTCTTTGACCCAAATCAGTCAGATCCTGTCTGACAGAGACTTCTCATGCACATATATTCTGTGTGGCACGTGGGCAAACACACGCGTCTGATTGAGAGCGTGCGGCGGGGCGAGCGGCGCGTTATTCCCGACTGAGACAACATTGCTTCTCATTGTCCTGCTTTGAACCACGGCGCGTGAAGAGATGTCAAATTCTCTCACGGGAGTGCACGAGGAAGCTACTGTACCCCCCCCCCCCCAATCCCACTGCGAGGAGGAACACCAAACCTGACTGAACTGCATTATTCAACCAGAAAGATTTAACAGACAAGCTCTGGGGGATTTGGCAGGAGGACAAGGAAATACCACACAGCCGACAGGACCGGAGTCCATATGCATTAGGAGTGTTTATGCTTTTGTGTTTATGTAATTCTTTGTCATCTTGGATTCGAACGAAGCCCGCAGGCTTCCCCAGCTCTTCCAATTGGCTCAGATGGCGGGGGATGCAGTGGATGCAGCCACTGGGCTTGGCAGCAGAGCAGAGAGTTTTCAGAGGACTGATGCTGCAGCAATGGGAGAGTGATTACAAGGTTTTGGTTTTACACTGCAGACCGAATATGGGCTGTCTAAATAAGGAGGACACACCACATAAGGAAAGGACAGGCTCTGCTGCTCCGTAGAGCTGGAACACCGACACTCTCGGAGCTTAAGAGGATCGGTTGTAAATGCGGGTTCATTTGTGTGCATTTATTACACCTTCCCTTTGATTTCCTCAGCATCGCATGACGATGAATGGCTGTTTCCCAGTGAGAGCCGAGGGTGCCTGCAGAAATCAGGACATCTCTGAGAGACATACATCTTGCGTGTTCATGATGAGTCTCCACAAATATCTGTGTGTAAGACTCAATAACAGTGTTTGGAAAGCTGCTTAGGCAGCAATGACTAAGACAATGGCTCCCATAAGCCACTTCAGCAGGATTACAGTGATGCGCTTGGCTGAGCGACACCAGGTCTTTGTAGAGCTGTTTAAAAGCTGCCAGAGGTGACAGGTGTGATCTTTGTTCCCAGTAACCCCAGTAACCCAAGCTCTGCTTTGACTCTGATACTAACAGCCTCTTCGCTGTCAGGTCTTCTTCAAACGTGACGTTTCAGGAGCCTCTCACAACGTTGATCTTTAACTGGCGGGTTTTATACCGGGACCGAGCAGGCTGTGTTGACCTTTCCACTCACCTCTCCTGGTGTCCCAGGTCCTCCAGGAGAGTCTCGGCATACTTCTGCCTCTCGTTGGGGTCCACCTTCACCAATTTCTTGACTTCGCTGCGGACGAAATACCAAAACTCCTTGACTCCGTTCTCCACCCTCCTCCGCAGCTCCTCCTGAGTGGGCCCAGGGCCTGCGGGGTGAGACGCAGGAGAGGAAGCAGCTCACTCACAAAGCAAGGCAAACATAATAAACTGGCGTGACATTTCAGGCACAGGTACGATCTAAAAACATAAATGTTAACATCTAAGCACCCCGATGGGAATAGATGTGAAAACAAGTCAGGGGAAAAAAAACATTGCCAAGAGGTCTCTAAGACTGAAAGCTGTAGTTTATTTGAGCTTTTTTTTTTTTTTTGCAGGTAAGAAAGACTTTCTTACTTTCTCCCTGGGTGTTGCTTTGACCTCGTTGGGGAGCACTTGATCATTGTTTTTTTTTTGCCTCACGGCTCTCTTTCATCTTTTTCTCATACAGTTCTAACAACAGGAAGGAACTCTATACACCACTAGAACTAAACAATGTGAAAGACCCCACATGGATAACACAGCTGCCTGCTCTACTTTCTGAAGAGGAGGGAAAAGAGATAGGAAAGGACAGCCTGGAGCAGGGGAAGGAAGGTGGCGATAGTGGAGAGGAAAAAGCTCCTTTCCTTTAACGTCCTATCAGGCAGTCTTCCCTCTCTCTCTCGGTGGAAAAGGGCCGGGGGAGCTTATTTTTTTAGCTTTTTTTTTCTTCTCCTTGGGCGTGAGGGAGAGGCTGACCTGCTGCTGCCCTCCGTGCCCAAATGTCTTTCTTTATTTTCTCGCCCCTCTCAGCTCCCTTGTTCTGCCAGTGGAGCCATTCGCGTGGTTTCCACTTCATTCGCGCAGTCCCACGCGCACCTGACAGCTGCCCTGCACCTCTGGCCGCGGCGACCACGCACACCACCCCACCTCGCCCCACCCCGCCCCTGATGAAAGGGCGGGCCCGCCATCAAATGGTAAATTTTTTGGGCAGGAATGAGAGCCTCGCTTGGCAACAGCTCAGAGCCGTGCTCTTTATCAACCCCCCCCCCCCCCCCCACCCCTTACCCCCAGGGCCTACCATCTCCAGTCAGTTTCTGGAAGCTGTGAATCTTCTGCTTTGCTCTGGTTAACTGGTCTTCCAGTGAACGCACCTTCCCTGCAGCCAGGGATCCAGCTTCTCCCTGCCCCTCCGGTATCCTGTGGAAGGAAGGAAGATGTGATGGTTGATAATTTCAGCTGCAGCAGAAGCCATAGAGGACAAACATGCTCTCCAGAGCACATGCATGCTCTACACCAGTCATTAATGTAAACTACTAATGACATATCTTCAGCTTTACATGCCCAGCCTCTTTTCCTTTTTTTTCCCCAACAGTAAAAAACTGGCTTTTTTTTTTTTTCCTTTTTCTTATAATATCTGCTGTCTCCTTTTTCTTCCAGAGACGACCAGTGAAAATCTAGTTTAATCTCCTGAGCCATTACTCTTTCAAGACCAGATGAGCTTAACTGGAAATACTCTCTCCTGGTTCAAGATCATTTTCCATATTGGTCAGGTAAAGCTTTAATTTTAAATATGTCCAAACATTCTACCCAATATGTTTATGATGTGTGGAATTACAACATGCAGCAGGTTGATGGAAATTCGCTTGACAAAAGGGGAAAAAAACAATTATATTTTCTTCACTATATTGTCAGTGAACAATAGCAGATGACAGTGTAATAGCTTTAAAATGGCTCCATCAGCTAGAGGACTGGGTCTATTAACATTAGTTAAACTATGCAATTTTGTCTTCTACCAGGCGTGATTCATCCGGCCAAACTGAAGGCATGCTAGTGATCGAATCAGTCGAGCAAATCCTGCATCGTTTCTATCTGCATTCTCAGACAATGCCACAATCTGAGTGTCAGCATAACCATGAACCGGAAGAGGGGAATTATTTGCATTTCCATGGCAAATAACAGCCTTTCAGTCAAGACAGATGCTATGTTGGCACTGTAGGAAATCAACTGTGACACACGCCACACACATCCTTGTACTGTATTCCCAGGCCCCTTACCCTGACCATCCCAACTAACCTCCTGACACTAACACTAACCTAAACTCAGTTCTAACCTCAACCTTAAAACCAGGTCTTGACCCTTGAACACTCCTGTGAAAACCAGCCAAAATGCCCTCACCTCCCACTTTGCCAGTAAAATGAGGATTTTGGTACTCAGTAAGTACAGGAACACACACACATACACACATGCACGCGCACACACATACACTGCACGTAGTCAAATGTGAACCACAATAGACGCCTGTGTTGGATTCTTGGTATTTGGCTGATCTCATTACTGGTTTGTCACAGTGATGCGACTTGAGAGGCTGAAGCCTACTACTGGAGCGTGAGAACCTTTACTTCTGTAATCAGATCAGGAGACGACATGTGTGGAAGTAACATGGCTTATAAGTCAGAGAGTCATACATTTATCCATCCATTCACCCATCCGCTGCTTTATCCCTTTGGCAGGATGACAGGAACATATGTAACTGATAAAAAAAGAAGTGACCAGGTACGACATAGAAGCTCTATGTCATGTCATTGTGTGTATAAAGACACATAATACACAGGAATGGAGTGTGTTTCAGCTTCAGGTGTTCTACTGCCGATCACACAAATCCTATGATTGTTAAAGCATTAATTCTCTATAATGGAAATGAGCATATCAGCATAATATAGTTTGGACTGATATACTGTGAGAGAATAAACAAACCACCATACCAATTAAAAAGTAACTTCTCCACAGCAAAGCCACTCAAGGGTGCTAAATAGATTTAACAAAATTCATTGTTGTAATTTGAATATGTGTCTGCAGCTGCACAAATCCCCCCAGGGTTATTAATGTTTGAGTTTAGGTCGGCATTTAATGATTTATTTTAAAAAACATATATAGATTTATGATCCATTTTTTTCTGGCTCGCAAACAAATTATACTTTGCTGTTGACACATTGCTAGGCTCTATGGGTCAGCCTTTAAATGTCTGATTAAAAAGCATCACACTTCACTCAGTTTCACAAAGCCTAATTGCTAATTACAGCTGAAACAATGTCCAAGCGTGAAAATTAATGGTGAACAAACCAACTTCCTAATGTATGAAGACAGACCAAAAAAAAACCAAACAAAAACCATGTCTGATTTCACAAATTACCACGGGAATAATAAAAGCAATCCAGTAATGCAGAAATGAGAACTGTTACATGATCAAAGATTCAATTCAGCCAAGTAGAAATGAAAAAGCACCAGTGACATTATACCACATCAATTCCTCTACATAAATCTATTAAAAAGAGAAAATGTTGGAACGCACAGGGACATTAGTGAAGTGCTGCAAAGGCCATGTTAATGAGTCATCAAGGCATGCAAACTCAATTTGCTCGCTGAGTGAGGAACATCAGTGGCTGGCAGGCATAAAGATGAGACTTTTAAAGTTGCAACAGCCCATCATGCTGCACAACTCCCCATTTGCTCCAGTCTGGGTTCCCGAGAAGCCCCCCCACCACCACACCTCACTGAGCACTAACTGAGCATTGTGCTTCAAAGCCATGGAAATTAACAGAGAGTAGAGGGAAGTGTGTGAATGTCATGAAATCTGAACTAGTCATGCACTTTTTCTCGCCAGTGTGTACACAAATATGCTCTAATCATGTCTCCAGAGCGCCTAAAAGAAAGGGAATACATGCCAGCTGTATCTAACAGCATTTTAATCAAATTATACAGGAGGGAGGGGAAACAGAGAGAAACGGGCAGGACTGGGGAGTGAAGGCATGAAAGGACGGCCGGAGAGCTCCACTGGAGCTGAGCACTGAACCAGAGAGCAGAAAGGTTCAACATCCCTTCCACATTTCGCTGAAACGGTGCCCCAGCTGTCCCTCCATCGGCTCCTGCCCCGTCGTGAAACCGCAGCCATGGAGTTCACAGAGCCATCAAAGGAGGAGCTGGGGCGACGGGGACCTGGGTGGCTGTGCTCTGATTTAATATAGTGTGGGGGGCTTCAAAAGAATACCCATATGTTGACCGGGAGAAGCGGGGATATTGTACGGATCTGTAAAGTGCCCTGTGTGGTGCAGATACAAGACCACATGACGCTGGCTACACTTAAAGCAGGAACTTCACTAAGCACGTGTGTGTGTGTGTGTGTGTGTGTGTGTTACAGTCTGACATGGACTGAATTAATTAACAAGGATACATCAGAATGTAGCAAATAAATGCTAAAAATTGTTGAAAAAAAAAAAAAACTACCCCGGAATTCCTCCTAATGAGAGCTTAGAAATTGGTTTGAAACAGCTTTAAAGACATAAAAGGAAGAAAACTATTGTGCATGCATTTTTTTGCATTTCTTCTTATTGTAAAGGCCCGTGTGTCCAATCAGTTCTGCTGATTCCAGGCGCAGTAATTCCCCCGTAAGTGATTGTGAACGCTGCATTCCGGTTTCGCATGCTTTAATGCATCGGTTAATCGTGGGCCGACCAGTCGGAGACTTGATCAGGATCATGCCGCAAATCCCCCCCCCCCCGGTGCCACAGATACCTCAGTCCACGGGACAAATGAGTAAATGGCGAGGACCAAAGCGGGCAGGGTTCTGATGCAGTGGCTGCGGACGCCTCACCTCACTTCTCATTTTGCAGTTTCCTCAAGCAGCTTTTTACTTGCTGCACATTTCTGAGGCCATCCATCACCCCCCCCTCCAACTGCCCCCTCCACCCTTCCCTTCCCGCATCCTGAATGCTGGCACGCCTACGGGATCGATCGGGTCCACATCCCTCATTGCGCCTGTCACTCTCGCTCCTCGGGCCCTTCGATGTCACGCCATCGGGCTGGCGCCCGCTGCCGTCGCTGCGGGGGCCTCGGCTTTGCGCCCAAGGTATGCCGGTAGCCGCGGAGAGGGCGGAGCCGGCGCGAGCTGCTCTCATTAATGCCATTGAGTGATTGGTGGGTTGGAACCTCGCCTGCCCCTCAAGTCATTCAAGACGTGGCCTCGATAACCGAATCCCTGGGCTGGATCTCTACCGGTCACACCAGAAACTGACTGTCAGATTAATCACCCATGACGACACCAAACAAACGTCAAAAAAAAAAACAAACAAAAAAAAAACAAGTTGAGCTGTGCATTCCGAATGTGTGGAGAAGAGAGAATAGCCACTTCTCCAGGGACGAAGCGTTATCCCTGTCGTCATAAAAATCAATACCACATACAAATTGCTTTAGCAGGACGATCAGTCTCCATCATAAACTGAATGAACGATGTAAACAAGATCTCCTCAAGTATATAATGAATGCACAAAGCTGCCCATTAATGCAGTACACATCAATCTACTGCTGCTGCACTGTAATGGCGCTAACAAAGGTAAATGCTGCTCGGAATTATAAATCAATTGCATTGCAGTGAGGGGGGGGGTTCCTTGGTGCAACAACTCAAAGCAAAGAGGTAATGATGTCGGAGTTAAAGGCGTAAATATCTAGGAGGCTGCTCATAAAAACCTGAAGATGCGAGAGTGAAGGTCGTCGCTTTTGTTGGGACTGTCATCAGCAGATAATATCTGGATGACTGTGGAGATTGTCCCTCCCGTTGTACGGATCTGCGGACCCCCCCCCCCTCCCATCTGCACCTGCCTTAGGAGCAGACCTGCGTTTAGTGGCTGTTTGAGAAAGCTGATCAGCGGGTGACAGCCTGGCTCGGCGCCCGCATCTGTTTGAGCGAGGTGGAGGAAGTTTGGGGGGGCACTGCAGGAGGGAAGGCGAGAGGAGATGGGCGGAGATGGGACAAGCCGGGTCAGGAGAGCTCCTCTTGGGCTCTGATGAGACATTAGGACATGCGGCGCTGTCCCCCCCCCCCCCCGAGCTTTTCCAAACGCTCATGAAGGTCGCCCGTCCCCCCCACCACCACCACCACCAAGAACAGCTGGCCCTGTTGCTTGCTTTCAGCTGCCCCCCCCCCCAGTAAACAAGCGCGGAGGCCTCAGCCTCGGATCAACGCCACATTCACTAACAAGCACCAACGGTGTGCCGCGCGTGTCCATCTGGACACGGGGGGGGGGGGCTCAAGGCCGCACTTGTTTTCAATGTCACATGTTCAACCTTTGTTTTTGAGCCAATTTCAAATGATTAGAAAAGCGGGGGGACGTAATCAGGGAGCAGATGTCTAAAGCGCCGCGTTGTCATGTCTGTGGGAGCCAGCGAGGGCCCTGCATCAAAGCAGAGCACTGTATCACAGAGGAACAGAAACGGCGCCACTCGACACCCCCGGTTCCACGTTAACGCGACACGATGCGTCCCCCATCTCCCGGACGCAAGCCGCGAAGCGGAAAGCCGCGTGCACGCCGGAGACAAAAGCGGCGGCGGCAGCGGCGGCGGCCTCCCCTGCTGAACGCGGGCCTGCGAGCGCGTCGCGGCCCATCCGCCCGTGACTCAGCAGTGAGGGCGCGGGCCAAGCATCCGAACAATCCGCGCAGCCTCGGCGCTCGGCCTCCCGCTCGGTGTTCGTGGGTCTTTGCTCTCCCGAGCACGTCGACCACACACGCCATCATTTGCGCGCTGCCGGAGCCGACTGATAATGAACCCACTCCGCTCTCCGGCTGCCTGGATGGATTTACCCCTTTCCTGGCTTTAGCTTTACTATTTAATCAAAGTAAAGGGAACTAATAGAACAAATCAGGCTCCATCCATATTTTCCAGACTGTTTATTTTCTGCTCTGTTGGTTCCTGTTTATTTGCACTGTATATATATATACATTTTTTTTAGCGTGTAAAAAAACCTTTGCGTGCGAATGTTACCAGATAGCAGTCTATATCTGACTAGGAGTGATCTACATTTGCACACAGGTTCAAAATATGAGGTTGGAAACAACCACATTTTACAGCTCAGGCACTAAAAATATTAGATATTTAACTTTTAGTCTTCCAGAACTGAGCTCTTGTTCCAGTAACACATCACCTATTTTTCTGATCCGCTCACAGGTCTGGCACTCAGGGAAATTGGATGATCGTTGCTTTAGCAGGAAAAGTATGAAGGCTAAAATACCACATTCATGTACATATTTCACAATTCTAGACAATTATTTTTCCCAATGAATAGTATGATCTCTTATTCTTTAACCTAGAGGGACAGCTACTGAGCAAACAGGCAAATTAAAGGTTAAGAGAACACTGAATACTAAATATCAAGACGAGTTTTTAATTATTATTATTATCATATATAATTATTCATTTCTTAAAACTGTTCTGGGATCTGAACCAACTTGTTTTCTGGAGACGCTGTTTCATAATGCAGCAGCTCATCTTGGTCCAAGAGTGTATTCTGTAGAATATAATGTATTCTGTACTGACGGATGAGACTCCAAAACCAACGCTGCAGCATTAAAAGGAGGAACGGGAACCAGACTTGGTGGTGGTGTCAAGAGATAATGAGCTCAGGTGTGGACTGTGTCACAAACACTCATCGCATGGTTCCGGGCTATGTACAAAACATTCTGGTTTGTTGGGATCCCTCAATAGAGAAAAACCCAGGAGCAGCTTCCTGCTGTGGCCTTGGGTGTTGCCAGGAAGCGCATAGCTGTCGTGCGGAAGTCTGACTCCCACCTCCCGGTAACAAGATGGATCTCGGGAATGAAGAGTTGTATCCCACTTGAAATGACTACTTACACACTTGGGAATAATTTTGGCACTTTTGTAGGACTGCAACAGTCTTATTTGATGAATTTGGACCCTCTTTAACCTTAATCACGGAAGGGTTCTGGAAGAGTCGGTGCTATTTTGCCATCAGTACTAATATTTCCTGTCTCGGCTCTCTCTCCCTTCATTTCTTCTTCTTTTCCTCCCTCTTTCAGTGTGTTGGTGGGCGGTTAGGGGAGGGCTTTGTTTACGTGTACAACATGTTAAGCAGAAAATTGAAAATAAAATATTGCCCCCTGAAAAAGTGAGTAGGTCAGCCAGTTTCATTTCATAGACGGCAATTACTTAAGAAAAAACACAACAGAATATCAATAAATTAATTATGGCTCAGGCTATTACCATAAAAAACACAGAGTATGAAGACAGCAGCTACACTAGAAAGCAGCCTCACAGGTGAAGGGATTAAACTGGAGCGATACAGGTTTGTAATCACGAGTTTTCACGGTGGAGTGAGCCGGCGGTTACCTGAGAGATTCCGCCATTCGCCGCAGGTCTTCATTCTGCTGTTTCAGCCTCTCCAGTTTGGCCAAGATCTTGGAGAGTTCCCGGCTGGAGCGCTCCGGATGCTCGCTGTCTCTCACTAGGTGACCCCCGATGTAGAAAAGGAGTGTGCCCCAGGCTAAGAGCACCAGGGTAATCCAGCGCCATGAACCCGCCCAAGGCCGCATGGCTTAATCCCCCACGCCAGTGAAATGCCTTTTGGTGGTGGCTGTAGACCCACAGACCCCCTCAGGCTGCCTGCCGGATGTGCACGCGCACACCCGCACCCCCCCCCCACACGCACACACACGATCTGTAGCCTGTCACCACAGCTGCCACAGCAGCAGCCTTGTCAGTGGCATCTTTGTAACAACTGTGTTCTATAAACAATAAAGGAGTGTGTGTGTGTGTGTGTGTGTGTGTGTGTGTAGCTCAGGAGTGTGTAAAAGAAAGAAAGGCAGTGCTGACTTTCCAGCAATTAAGCAGCCTTTCTCAGTGTGTGCTAAAGCATGGCTCACAGACTCTGAAGTCTGCTTTGGCAGTGTAATTAGAGGTCTTTTTTTTTTCTTTTCTTTTTCTTTTTTTTTTTCTTCTTTTTCTTTTTGGCTTCACCCGGCGCTGCGCTGACCAGCTCGTCCCGCGCCGTCTCGTCGTTTCCTTCCCGTCCCTCCCGAGTCTTTTATTTGAGCCCTGTCCTGTGGGGACAAAAAAAGACACTGTAATTAGTCGAGCCTGCAGCAGAGCGCGACACCCCTCCTCCCCCCCTCCCCCGCCCGTTAAACACTTGTTGGTTATTTCGCAGGCTGCCAGAGACAAACGGCATATCTGCGGAAAGACGAGGGGCCGCTCGGAGTGTTTTCACAATAACATCGACAGGAAGATAAGATGCTGCAGACTGGGATACCTTCTGGTATTATAGTCAGTTCAGTTTCTGCGTGCGCTTTTCCGGGAGCATCGGCGTTACTGTTTGTTAGTATGGTAATCCTGTCGCACGTAGCCCGCGCCTCCTATAAAGTTACTTTCTACCCTCGCTTCTTGATTACAGACATTTACTGTATGTATGTAACTGCCCGGAACACCGCCGAAGCGGGATCCATCAGCGCAGCCACGGTTCCGATATCACAAGCGTTGCAGTGTAATCCAGGAGACAGCGAGACCGTTGCGTTCTGCACGTCCTTGCGCGTCGAGCACACGAGCACGGGCTCAGCGTCTCTCATACATACTAAAGGCGCTGCGCATATTTTATTCCCTCAACATTCCACCGTTGCATGTTTAAACAGCTTACGACACTTTATTGGCTTGTGTTTAAACCCAGAGCGGGTTTAGTCAATGGATCCACCTGGGACCGTCCCACAAAGTTCCGATGCGACCCCCCCCCAAATGACGGACCTTTGTCAAGGTGACGCTATCTGAAGAGCTCGATGTACCATGAAGGAGGGGGGTTGGTGAAAAAGGAAAAAAGAAAAAAAAAAGAAAATCCCGGGATCGTCGCTTCCAAAGATCCCCGAGCAGCAGGGGGAGACAGAGATGGATGTGCGCGGGATTCGGGAAGCACCCGATGCCATCAAATCCCCTACAATCCCCGCCACAGAAACGAAGCGGTGTGTGATGAGGTGCAGCCTGGCAGCTCCTACACACACCAGCCCCCTCCCCACCCCACCCCCCTCGGTTTGACGTACATGGTGGGGGTCACCTCACAGATGCTCCAGTTTTCCACCTGTTAACAGCAGTTGATCGTGTTGAGCGGAAAACCGGGACCTAAAGACTGTGATTGTGTGAGAAGAGTGGGACCGCGACGGCATCGCCAAATCGACGAGGGTTAATCTGTTCTCCGTTTCCTTTTGAATAATGCTGGATTATTCAAATCAGCACCGCTCATCCCCCTTTCCTGCGCTCTAAAGGGAGCCTCCTCTTTGTGCGCAGATGTGCTGAGCTGTGTTTTATTATGGAAAGTAAGAGCTGTGAAGGGACAACACTCCACCAGCTACCGCAGGATAGGAACTTGAGTTATAAAAAAAAAAAGAAAAAAAAGAAAGAAACAGACTGCAAAACCTTGTCACTCTGTTTGAGGAGCCATAATGAGGTTTGTGCTCAGCAGACTAAAGCTGATATATTTAAAAATGCCCGTGTATGTATGTGTGTGTGTGTGTGTGTGTGTGTGTGTGGTGGGGGAGCTGCTGGATGAGACAGCTGCCACAAAGGAGGTTTCTTTTTGTTGTTTTTTTTTTTTTTTTTTTTTTCTTAATATTCCATCAACAAGCTGGTTTGCCTGAATGTCAAAATCAAAGTGAGCTTGGAAACATATTACAGCTGGAAGACAGAGATTGAGACATTCCACACACAAAAATTGACCTGGAGTCTGATAGATCAGCCATTACTCATATAAATCATCAGTCACAGAACACCACAATACATCCCTTTAAAAAGTCACCTGCATGTGAGACAGCTAATTTTTTTTTTATCCTGGAAGTTACCTTTCATATTCCCTGTATATTAGGTCTTGAGTTGAACATAATGTCATTTAGATAAATGTACAATTTGTCCCATACTGCAGCGTAGCCACTTCTACTGGAGGTAAGATATTGCTACAGATATGCTGACTGTGAGAATTTGAGAGTTATTCCTTCATGACCACTCCCAATCCAACTGCTTTTTTGCATAATTATGCAGCAAAGGAAATAAATACTTTCAGTACAAGCGTCAGTGTGGACTGAGCGGATCAGACTTCCTGTCTGCTGCACCTGCTTCTGTATTCTTCTGTTTCCCATTTAAAAAGTCGCTATTTAGCCACGACACTCTTGACCTCAGTGTCTAACCGAGGGGGTGGGGGAGCGGTTGGGCTGGAGTGTAAGTAAGTAAGGGCTGGTTGCGATGTGTGTCATATTCCAGGGGGCCCGACCCGTTTTTGCTGCCGGTTCATCTTCAACGTGGCTGCGCGGCAGAGGGTGTCCGTCAGCGGCACGTGCCAGTCTTTCAGCAGGAGCGCTAAATTATGCATGGAGGCTTGGCTGTGGCTCCTTTTACACACACCATGAAAGCAAAACTGTCGGAGACACACATGCAAACAAACACACTCAATCACAAACACACCATAGTTTTGGGACTGATTGTTGGTTTAGAGTTTGAGCTGCATTGGATCTCCATAAATTGACCAAGCTGGGATTATGGTGTTTTATTAGGCAGACTAACAGAAGGATCCCACCGTGTTTAATGAGCGGTGGTCATGTGACCACAAAAACATACCAAATGACTTTGTATGCAACTATAGAAGGTGAGTTAAATGATCATACAGTCAAGCCTCGGTTTTCGAACGTCCCAGACCTCGAACAAATCGGAGTTCGAACGAAAAATTCGAGATTTTTTTGCTTCCGATGTCGAACAAAAATTCGAAAGTCGAAACCCCACGAGATGAGCTGAGAGGACCCGAGAAAACCCGACCGCGCAGCCCGGATGCCGACTGACTCCGTTCGTTGTTATTGACAACAGCTGTACGCAGACGTGTTCGCTGTTCTTAACGCAAAGAAAAGAAAAAAGTAACTGTAACTTCGTTACTCGTTTTGAGTGTAAAGGGTGAGATTTTTACCTATTATTTACCATATCTGTAAACGAGACTGGGGATAGACAGATACGGCAATACATTCCCCAGCCTAGCCTACTCTATTAATTCAGTTTCTTTATTACATGTATATTATTTATTTATATTATTTATTTATACATTACCTACTCACTTATTTATGCAGTTTATGGTATAAAATAATGAAAAAATGCCTAAAAAAGGCATTTTTTTTAGTCTTGGAATGGATTACATTTATTTCCATTATTTGTAATGGGAAAAATAGATTCAAAATTCGAACAAATCACTTCTCGAACTGCCTTCTGGAATGGATTGTGGTTGAAAACCAAGATTTGTCTGTACTGAGATAGCTCTTGGAGGGAAACACACAATCCAAGCACCATTTTTTTGATTGAATCAATAATTTCTTAATGGAATGTAAGTTTGCCTAATATTTTAGAAGCAGGGTGGTAAAAGAGTTATATTTATATATTTATATTTTGTTTTTTTTTTACCACCAAGAAAGGCAGCACCTTTATGTTCAGCTCAAGCAGCAAAAAGAAAAAAGACTGTTTCCGTGTCTGCTCTGCTGTGTGACATAAATCCATCTTAAGAGCCATAAAGTGTCACTTCCTTCCACCTCATAAGTGACAGTCACGGGGAAAAAAACCTCTCGCTATTTTGTCAGCTGGCCTTCAGGTTCAGCGAAAGGACAAAACAGCATTAGTCAAGAATGCAAAAGATGATGCATGCGAGTTGCTTTCTTTTTTTTTATTAAGCACCCAATATTTTATTTATGTTTTAAAAGCGTCTGGATAAATATACACGGGACGTTTAAAAAAAAACAAAAACAAACGGCACCAAAAACACTATAGTAGCTGATGTGTCCCAACAGAAAAAAAAAAAAAGTTTTGGATGGGCTCCATTTATTTTCCAGTGTCCACATAAATATTCCATTGTATTTGAGTTTCACAGATTTTCTTTTTCTTTGATATGGTGTTGTGCAACTGTGAGTCATCAGCTGCACAGCGTCCCCCTTCCCGACACGTTTTCTTTTCTTCTTCTCGTCACGTGTCTTGGAACCTGCAGAGACCCCCGGAACATCACGGGGTGTGGTCGGAATCTTAAGTGCGACCGTGCGTCCCCTGGCCTGATATGGCCACGCCGCTCGCACGTACAAGCGTGCTAAATACTTCATGACCTGTTGTTTACCTCACGCCACTGAATGTGGAGTGCATTAACTTAGGCGACTTGGCTGGGGAAGCCTGGCGCGGGAACAAGCACGAGGGAACTGATGATCCGGGAGAAGAAAAGAAAAAAACGATAAAAAAAACTCTCAACCCGGTCGTGAGTAGGGAGCATGTGTTCTGCTCTCAGAGGAAAAAAAAACACGGAGCTACATGCTGCTTTTCCAGTCAGGAGCAATATTAATGGGTGCGGCGACCGCAGCTGCGCGCTGACTTTGCGTTCCTTTAAACTCGTCCTGCCTCGGCGTCATCCCTGCGCAGGTAATTGGCGCAGGGACACCCCCGATATCAAGCGCCTCATTGCGCCGCCGGGGGGTTAAAGGTCTCGGGGGAGGGGGGATCCGAGCAGCGCTGTCGCCAAGCTTGGTGTGCAGAATCAGAGATGACTGTGCACCACCCCCCCCCCCCCCACCCCCACCCCCACCTTCAAGGTTATCGCTGCAAAGAATTTGCTGACAAAAAGGACACATGCGCCCCTGCCCGCAAAAATGCCAACACAACATGCAAGGTGTGTTCACATCTACTTTTGCTTTGTCTGTGTATGTGTGAGGAACAGGTATGGTGACATTTGCAAACAAGGTGCTGTAATTATGAAAACAAGGCGCATTATTAGCGGTGAATCAGTGACAGCACGTCTAACGTTTTACCTCCTTTATTAGCAAATAAATATGTGCACCAAGGATACGGCCTCCACCTGTCACCACTCAGATGGATTGGTTACAGCGCGTTTTAAGGCTCAGAGGTGCTCAGAGGCGGCAGGATAAGTCAACTCAGAAGCTCCTATCTGATGAAAGGTCAGACCCATTGCCCTAGCAGGAGAGGTGAAACTCTTTAATCACACCGGTTTCAGAACAGCGCGTTAGAAAGAAGAACTGGTGTGTGGATTCTTTGCAAGAAAGAAACTGATGGAAGTTGGTTTGCTCGCACTCGCTCGAGCTGCGATTCAAGAAATAATGCGGTCTGCCAAATTTGACGTTTGCGCTGCCAGAACCGCATTTCCTGCTATGTAATCAGGAAATGCACGCATCGTGCAAGTAAACTACGCCTGCACAAAACCACTCCCTACTCTAATGCAGACCCCCCCCCCTCCCCCCCACCCACTCAGTCTTCACACATAATTTCATTTAATGAAACTTTAACGGACGGATCACTTTATAGAAAGCAGCTGAAACGGACAAATTCACTCGAACGCAGATGTAAAAATAACCATCGTTATCATTTGCATGAAAGTGGGAGGCAAAAGTTCAAGGTTGGTGTTATTCATCTACCTTGGGCTAGTGCCCCCCGCCCCCCCCCCCCGCTCTCACCGAAACACACACACTGTCAGTTACAGTTATGTTCCATATAATGAGTCCCAGTGATGTCTGACCTTTCACGGCCTGGGGTGCCACGAGTGAGCCAGACCAGTGAGGACAGTGCAGGGGGTGGGTGAGTAGGGAAGGGGGGGGTGGGGGGTGTAGTGATCTCATACAGGCAACACCCACCTACAATTGGTTACTTCGAATGGTCCTGATGACTGATATATATGCAGCGAGAATAAAACAGAGGAATAATCATCTGAGAGATGAATATCGGTGGCGCGAGAAGCAAGGTCAGATGAAGGGAAGAAGAGGAGGGGGAACGCTGCACGACGCCAAATCGTGAGATCTTTATCATCAGAGTGCAGTGACGCATAATGCGATGTGTCCATGTCCGCAAAATATGGATTGTCTGGTGATTACAATCGGACCTTTGAAACTCGCCTTGGTCAATTGTGATTACCATTCTATTTCATTTTAGTGCGATCTGCAATCAGAGATAGTGACGGGGGGGGGGGGCTGAAGGGAGTGAAGAAGGATATGAGGGGGGTTGGAACATCAATTAAGAAACTCCAGCACACTGAGAGAGACGGTGAGGAAAAACGAGTGGGAACTGCACTCGCAACCTCCCAGTAAAAGTCAGGAGCGATGGAGGGCACCGGCCTTAACACTACTACGCCCCCCCACCAATGTTCTCTCATGCCCCGCTCATCTACGGTGAGGTTTATATACTCTAGCTAAAGTAAAGAGCTAGAGTGCTGCAACGATGAAACCAGGCTGGAACAAGGAGAAATGTTTTCTTCAAAAAGACCTTGAGGTCGAGAGCGATGAGGTGCCGATTCCCGACTTGCGCTGCGGAGTTCTTTTGACAGCAGCGACGCACATCCACCACTGATTCATGCCCCTCTATATGCTGGGTTCCTTGAGAACTCTGCTCGGTGACCTTAACCCCCCCCCACACACCCGCACACGCACACGCACACACACACACACACAAACAGAACTCAAAGCACATCAGGGGAACCACCGCACGTTCACGTAGCATACTGCAATTTCACCTCCAAACAGAAGGCACCATTGAATCATTTTCTGAATGTCGGCAGGATTTAACGTTTTATCTCAGCTGCTCTGTATTTTACGGCCGCTCCGCGGTTATCAGGGCCCGCGCCACGTCAGGCCTCAGATGCCTCGGAGAACTCCACCCGCGAGGCTCCTGCAAGGTGTTCAAAAATTCAAAGGTGTGCGCTGAAATACGACTCAGCCGGTGTTAACCTTGTTATGGGTGCAGCGCTGGTTTGAATACATTTAAAATTGCCTACGCAATTAATAATTGAAAAAGTGGGGTTCTTTTTTTTTTTATTTTTAAAGCCTTAACCCTTCTTAAACACTGCCCTCCTCTGAACTCCCTGCTCCTTTATTCTGTGCTGGCTTGATCTTAACTCCTTTTGCATCTCCTCATCTTGTTTCCATTTTTTCTCTCGGCAGCGTAAAATTCAGTCCCAACCCAGAGACCTGCCTAAAATAGACTCACTGTCTGAAGCCGAGTTTAATCTATTAATGACAAATTACTCAGAAAACGTGGGGCTGAACCGTGACCCCCCCCTTTGCTGCATTCTGTCTTTTCCTTCTCCGTCTTCCCCGAGCCTCGTGTCTTCGCCCTCTCCCCTGCACGCGTCACAACACAAGCCATATTGACGCGGCTCCTCGTCCCCGTCAGGTTGTGTTTTCTGCTTCGAGAGCACGCTCGCCCGACTTCTCCTCTGTCTCTTCCACTCTGGCTCTACATCCTGGCACTCTGTGTCTGCTCGCTCCAACCGCTTCCGCTCCGATGCCTTCTCCCCTCCATGTGACCATTGTATAACATGTTTTAAAAGGTATTTTCCAGATCCTATCTGGCGTGATATTCTGCGATCGGTCTCAACTGGAGACTTCTCTTCTATAGGTCAACAGACCCGCTGTGAGAATTATTTCCGCCCTGCCAGACTTTTTGCCTACATTTAGCCTCAATGGGCTGGAGCTACAATACAATCGGATGGAATGGAACTGACAATTAGAGGCTGCAGTGCAAACATTCCTTCCCTTGTGGCTTTCACAACCGGAGGCCTTTTTAGCCTATTCATTCTGGCGTGGCCCTAAATGCCCCATCTCTGCATTCCTTAGGAGGAAAGGAACTGAATAAATTAAAACTCAGTTCAGGGAAGGGTGTTTAAATCCAAACACAGAAGAGAATTTCTGGCTTCTGGATTCCCTCATATTTCCAAGTCAGGAAGGGTTATTTCGCAGTTCTCCTCTCTTCGGGTGTTGCAAACAGGCCGTTTATAATTTTAATCTAACGGCGCTGCTCCTGCAGTGCTTCAAACGGCCGCTGCTGCAGCGCTGCTGCGATACCGCTCGATGGATGACACCGGCTCCGGCCTCTTCATCGAGGTCAGGGATGACACAACTTTTAATATTTCACTGCAGAGGATGTTTATTGCTATTGTCGAGATTCCTAGAGCTAACCCCTCCCCACACACACACACACACACACACACACACCACCCTGCAGCTCCTGTTGCTCGGGTGTGTAACCAGCTGTCATGAGCCTGGGGAAAGTGCTGCGACTGACGCTCATTGTTCAAGACTGAATATGCATTTCTTCCTCCGGGACTGACTCATGCCAAGCGAAGGACACCCCGCTGATTGACGCCGTCTATTCATAACACAGATCTGCCTCTTTTTTTGCTTGCGCAGGCTCTCTTGGTTCGACTTCTGCTCCCGTGTCGACCTCTGGAGCCCATCGCTGGTTGCCGGGCAACAGTGGATGCCGGACGCTACCGGGAACTCAAACGGTTCAACTATCCTTTAAAACGCATGAGAAGAGGCGGCGATTCCACGTGGCAGTCGCAGGTAAAACATGCGCAGGTGCAGGAGAGGTGAGCCTGAAGTCCAAGGTTAGATTGCAAACATAATGAATAATGCACTCTGCTCCATCAGCGCTGCGGTCCGATCACTTCTATTCAAGTGGATCCAAATCACCGGACCAGCCGGGCCTGTGCTCGGTAAACAGTTCACATGCGGGATGGGTTTCATACGAGATACTGATAGCGAAAACGGCACGGAGAGGGCAGAAAAGACCATGGCGTGAGCCAATGAGCGGGAAGGCAACAGATTTGAAGGGGGGAGAGGAGGAGGAGAGGGCAAAGGCCTAGCCCACTACTTCTGGAGATGTTGTTGTGAGAGACTCCAGGCGGCACTCCCCCAGAAGCGATGGAGAGCTCCCCCCCTTAGACCCAGACTAAGAAGTAACACAGTGAAATAATAATAATAACAGAGATAAGAGACCTCCCTCACTCATACACTGGCAGCGGAACAGAGGAGGAATCTATGTGGGGTAAACAAACTATAGGAAGTCATACACCTCACAGTCCTTTTTCAGCTTTAATCATGGTGCCGTAGAACTTAGAACAGGAGATCAGGCTTTGACCGCCTGCTAATGGCCATTACATCCATGTTAATAACCTATATAACTTCCAGTCCTTGGAAAACATTGCAAGCTATGGCTGTTATATTGTGCTATACTTTATGGACCACAAATGCAAAAGGGACTGACAAATTAGCATAAAAGATAGAAATGTAGTTCAATAATTCAAAGAAACAGACATGATGTGACCCGTTACTCCAGATTTGGAACAAAGCCTTGAGAAAAGAGACACACTCCCACACGGGCTGGGCTGGGCCCCCCCCCCTTACCCTCAAACCAACGGATGCCAAGTTACAAGTCAAAAGTACTATAAATTACTGGGGCGGCATGAAATATTAATGGATAAAATGCACATTGCTGAAATCTTTTTCAAAAAAAAAAAAAAAAGGGAGAAAAAAAGAGAAAAAGCTCCGCTCATTGACTGTGGCGCACTAAAAGCGTGGATTGATCTCACTGCTGTGCAGCTATAATTGAGCATTGAACTTACATGAGTAACTGTCTAGTTTGCTGCGTGCAGAGGTGCATCCTCTAGACCAGAGTTACCTGCATGGGCGCCCCCTTCCTTTGGCTGGGCTGAGAGCTGACGGGGGGGGGCGAGAAGTGGCCTCCTCCTTAACCTGTTAGGCTGACTCCCCACAGCCTTGTCATTACCACTAACAAGCAGAGAGCAAGGAACATCTGCAGATGCACCCCCCCCCCCCAAGGAACAAAGAAAGCGAGCTCGCAGGTAGCTCTGTTAACTGCAGCAGGCACAGGCTCTGGCTGGACCCGTAATAGTGCCTTCTCATTACCATGCCATCTCCCGAGGAGAAATATGTGCATGCTCGGCTACAGGTCCTTTCAACTAGGAGCAGTGGCATGATGGGAAACAACATTACATGCACAATCAGTCACATTTCGCTGCTTTGAATTCTCTTTACATAGTGATTCTAGTGGGTGAGCATGCACTGTGTTGTATCTTTTTTTTGGGTGCTTGTTAGTGCCAGCGACATGAGGTTGGGATCGCGTTGTTTCCACGGGGACCACCAGAGCTGAGGGTGTCGGTGAAGGCAAAAATAAAAGCTCTGGCATCCAAACTTGCAACTGTTTTTTTGTCTTTTTTTTTTTTTGGGTATTAGCCCAAATCTCCTGAACACACCGACACAAGTTTGCGATTTCTGTAAAGCGAAGAAAATTTGGAAGATGAAGTACTTCTCTGAGTTGGCAGTCCAAATCAGCAAGAAATGGAGGGATATGTTAATCAATGCCTTAATAAAGTGCTCTTATATCCTCAATCCCACCGCATGTTTGATTATTCACCGATTAGAGGGGCCCTGCTGAATTCAGATGCATTGGCTGGGGAGAAATATTCGAAGTTGGGCTGTGAACGCAACGCCAGGTCAGGTTTAATAATCCAAAACAATTGGACACAAACAACTGGATACTCAATATGTAAACAACAATTCTTTGAATACTCCATATTGAAATATTATTATTTGAAAACAGTAAAAACATACTGCACCATCACCATCCCTGTAACTGACTGCACAAGCCTTTTTATTATTATTCACAGCATTTTCTGTATTGAGGGTGATATTTTCAGCGCCCCAAGACCATAAAATTCTGCAAGGCTGATTGGCCAAAAATTCAATACTTTGCCCTGGCAACCATACACGATTGGAGATTGCTGGGGCGCCCAAGGACGGAAACAATACGAGTCTGTTTGTGGAGATTCCCAGGTGAATGAACATCGGTTGGATGAAATGTGGTTTTTATAATTCAAAATGCATGTTGCCTACATGCACACCCACTGGGTTAGGGTATTTGAACTGAATTTGTAAAAATATATTTTACTTTTAATACATTTAATTGACGCTAATGCTATAATATGGGAACAATTAGATCTACGGTAGTATAAGTTACACAAAGTAGAGGATGAAACTCAGCTTCTTTATTCACTAAGGCATTTTCAGAAATCCATTACTTCCTAATGGGAGAGTCTCTTTTCTCCAACTATAGAAAATGCAGACAAGAATATCATGTATCTATTTATTTTTGGCTCTTGTGCCACTATAAAATTTAAACGAAAGCAGTGAATATTAATACTAATGTAATTTCATGTTATATACCATTAAATAACAAATGTAATGCGGTGGTGAAAAATATCAATATTGCATAGTTCATCCAAATACTCACTAATTAGAAGGAATGTTGGCAAATAATGTATGATAATTAATTATGCAGGGTAAATCTAGTGATTTCATGGAATAGTGTATATCACTACTCTAAATGAGAGATTTCTGCATTTTCTTTTAAGAATACTGAGACCATTTATGTTTTCCATTTTAATGATCACTCATACAATATTATGCATGAACTGTATGAAATAAAAATCTAGCGTTTGTTTTTAGACTGTGTTAATTAAACATTTTTACCTTGAATGTTAATATCCATTTAAATAGGTAGTATGTCTGTATGACTTTTTTCTTTATATGTAAATGAATTAAAATGGTATTAAGAAGTTTTCCCATCACTGGCAAAAGTAACTAAAGAAACACAGACATGTGCACATGCACGTGGACATTATATAATGCACAGGAGGATTTTTTGCAGACATATTGCATTGCACTTTACAAGTTTTAATGTGTCTGCTTATGTATTTGGCATGAAAAGTGAAATCTATCATAATCGCTGTGGCTCCGTGGGTTATTTTTACTGCTCACCAGAATATTTTAATCTGAACAGAATGCAGGCGAGTGCTTCTGCTTCAAATAACAAAAGCTGCATAAATAGGCAGACTCATTTCTCTCCGCTTTAAATGCATTAGATTTCTGACTGTTTGTTAGCATAAAAATGTGATGTTGGGATTTGGCTGCAGGTGCCAAACGAGATTTTTTTTAAATGTGCAACGAGGTAAAATGCACGCTGCAACCCAGCAACTTGAAACTATTTTTTACCACTTCCACCCACATTATTACCATCATAGAATGTAATTGAGTTGCATAGAAGCATGAACTTGTGTTGCCTTTAGGAATTTTTTTTTTACCGTAACCAAGGAACAGTGGGGAAAAATGTCAAACACTGAAAGATTGGGGAAAAATAAACTAAAAAATAAAACAATAACAAAGATAACCGCAAATGCATCATGTTGTTATTGTAGTGCCCATTCCTTCAGCAGAAGAGATCACAGAGAAGACACCAGCTCTGCCTCCATCCTACAGATGTAACCCCCCAGACATATGTACTCAAATCACGCAGCTGATCTTTGTCAGGTTGCACACAGCTCCTCCCCAGGAGAAGGTCCTCTGACCCCCATGTAATGAGCCTGAGAGTTGGGAGTCTGGGAGGTGAGAAGCGAATCTGACTGACTCCCATGCATGTTGCAACCTGTTATCAGCGTTCCCTCATCAGTCACATCCTCTCACTGCAGAACAGCATGCCGGCGCAGTACCCACCGTTACCAGGGCGATAGATGGGTGGCTGAGTTATGTGCGTCGTTATCTGTCTTCATGGTTGATGTGGCATAAGTTATGATCAGACCCCTAATGTTTTTCACCATTGTAATGAGTATAATAACAGTGCACTGGGTAAAATATCAGCACAAGGGTGTCTACACATACACAAGCGGCTCTACACGTCTATAAAATCCCAGCCTAAAACTTTCTGTGTAGCATCCACATTAACTACAGGGTCGCTCACCTCATTTCCATTTCCAGTTGCAGTTATATTTTGCGATGGAAGTGGCTCAACAAAAGCCAGTAGTCACTTTACAATGCATTATCATTTCACGGTGATTTCACAGCTGAACTTTGCATCATGACAAGGGCCTCCTTAGATTTAATATAATCTGATGACGGTCGATTCGATCAGCTTGGCCTCCGACAAACCCTCTCCCTCTGTGTTGTCTCAAGCAAAGCTGCACAGGCTCAGCAAATCTTTTTTTCTTACTAGCAATCCTGTGTGGTTTTGTGTGCGTGTGTGTGTGTGTGTGTGTGTGTGGAAAGGAGTGATTCAGAGTGCACCCAAGTGCACAAGACATGATGGCCGCTGCCGAGTCACCCATTAGCCCAAATTAGCGCCGTCCTTCTGCCATTCAAGATGGAGCTGTAGGCGATGCCGCACGGTCCGAACCATTATAGAAGGAACGCACTGGACTGACCACATTATTAAGATCCAAATGTCCGATCTGACAATAAAGATGGTGTCAAAAAGAGGTAGCGCATCTGGACAGTGCAACAACGGTGACATGGGCGAATGTAAACACATCTTAAGGGGAAAGTAATTGTGAGGACTGAGAGGATAAGAAAAAAAAAAGAGACCACTGCTCTTTACAGTTTTTTGTTTTTTCCTTGAGCAAACATTTATGAGCAATAAATAAATTTAGAGGCATAATTAACGCACATGAGATGTTCAAATGGTGATAACAATGGCCACCATGCTGTTTCAATGGCTCCATGAACAACTGTCCTCGTGTGGGCCGATTTATCAAAACACCGTGGCCACTCAGAACTGGGGAAATCGCTTTTTTGACAATACAATCTATTTTGCTCCACTAGACTGTTTCTCGGCAAATGTACCAAAACCCACCTGCCTCTTTCACAATTTCCACCAGCTGTTGCCTAGCAACTAAACGCTCATGAAAACAGTGCATCGTGCCTTTCTAACTTTTCCATTCTGTGAGGTAAAAGGCAGGGTTGTTTAATTTCAAGGGAACAAATTCTGAAGAGGTGCAAACAGTTCAATTATTCAAAAAAGACGTGTGGTGTGTATAACATGGATACAATAGACTATTCAAGCAATCATCATGTCATTTTGTAATTGATACAGGAATAATAACAACATTGCCCTTTATAGACGGATTATAGAATAAAGTTGTGATGTGTGTGTAGTAAGGAACGCTAAAACGCACTTGGCTACGATCACACAACCATCGGGAGAGAAACATCTGTTTTGTTTATGTCTCCACCCAGACATAATTACTGAAGACATCCTATCACAAAAACAAAATCCCCGCCCTTCGCCCATGCTCTATCAGTTAATGTAGTCAGATTATCAACATCACAGCGTACAGGATTTCCACCCCACTGGGGTGGTAGCAACAATTCATCACACTCTCCACCATTAAAACTCTGTTACTGACTCATTAAATATACCCAGAGCGCTTAAACCGACATGCATGGGCGAGAAAACTGCTTAAACACTACGATGTCCTTGCCTTGTGTGCCATTCCACTCACTTTCTTCACTGCACACTGTTTCAACATTATGGTAGTAATTATTACACAGCCTTTTCCTTCATTGAAGCAATAATTCCATAACAATTTAAATTTTATTTCTTTTGACTGGGAGAAAACTGAGGGAGCAACAGACTATCAGTCTCATTCTCTCTATACAAAGATGTATTAAAGTTTGAGGCTGGAATCCATAAGATTCTAAAGCGGTTGTTCCTGATTGCAATGTACCAGCAGGGCCCCTGATATTTACAAATAATGTTTCAATATAGCAACTGAATACCAGAAATACACCACTTTTTTTTAAAACAAATAAATCCAACATGGATGCAAGTCTTACTTCCTGGAACTTGTGCAAATTTATCTAAATTCACACTCTGCAGAATTTGACAAATGTGAGCCAGACTTGAATGACTCAGGGTGCAAAATGGTAATTAGTCCTAAATCAAGCTGGAGTGATGAACACGTTACCATGCTCAGCATCCATTCAGGTCAGGCATGGAATATCATCCTGGAGCAACTACAATCAACACATTCTGGACTTGGTGCATCACCAGAAGTGACACTTTGGAACGAACGTCCTGAAAAAAAACCTTAAAAAAAAACTTAAAAAAAAAAAAAAAAAGCTGCAGTGAGACATGTTGATGTTAAGATGCTCTCTGTCACTTCTACAACACTCAGTTCTTCTTCCATCTTTGCAGCCGAGGAAAGGCCTTGCAGCGTATTGCCGTTGCTCACACGTCAATCTTGTTCCACTCAAAACCAAATCCACAGTGACTCTCCATATCAAAGAAGCTCCAGCTGCATATAGAACCAACTGCTTTTTTATGCTGAGAAGCTGATGCAATGTTTTATACCAGGAAATAAAATATTCCTGTGTCTCCACAGGAGGTAATATTCATCTAACTCTAATTAATCTATACATTAACTACCATTTTCGATCATATAATGAACCTACCTTACCTGCCCATGCTTGCTGCTCTGGACAGTGTTTTTTTTTTTTTTTTAACTAATTGGTCTTATTGGAGCCGCCATCCTATTTCTCAACTGAAATGATTTCCTCATGAAAGTGTTACATAGGCACTCTTTTGATGGCAACGGGAGCAAAGTGCTCTCTGAGGAACCTTCCAATTGCCTAAAAGAACAAAACAACTATGGTCTGATGTTTTGCTTGTACTCTATATTTCTACCAGTGAAAGATACATTTCTTTCAATTTATCGAATGGCATGCACCGGACATATGGCAAAAAAAACCCAAAAACAACAATAATCTGCAACCTGAGACGGAGTACCTTTGCCAACCGTGTTCAGTTTTTTAAGTGATGTGCTCTCTAGCGAAGGAATGAGGTTATTTGCTTTCAAGGTGGTGTTTTCGCTTATGCCTCAGGTTTGCAGACGACTCCATTCTGGCGGGGTCAAGGACGTGTCAGATGACATGTCTCCATTCAGCGTCTGGCCTGTTATCTGAGGGGAGGGTTTGATGGTACTCTGCCTGTGTGCCCAGCAGTAGAGTCTTCACATTAATGCACACACTGCTGATTACATTTGAGATGGGTGTTTGGGGAGTAAACATGACAGGGCAAATAGATGACACTATCACAGCTTGGTGACTTTCCAAATGTTTCCCCCACTCCAATTGTGAACTCCATCACATTGGGTGCAATTTAGTGACTCAATTTCCTCGCCGGTTCATATTTATGCTATATCGGTACCCTTTAACGTTGGTAATTTAGATCCATTAAGCATAAATGTCGCCCTTTCCGTGAGTCTGTCTGTATACGATGGCTGAATACATAACGTCTGCAAAAAATAAACATATTTTCACTGTGATTCATCACCCGCAGGCCAGAAAGCTTTATTTGGGTTTAGTGCATTTTGGTGACAGCGAAAGAGATTTTTTAGGATCGAGGTATTTAATGAAAATAGGTGGGTAGCATGTCGGCTAATGTGATGGCTTTGCATGTTAAGTAGAAGAGGTGCTAGGCTGAGGCTATCAAAGAGTCATTGGAAGACCTGCCGCTCCATCTCTCTCAAGCCGCGCCTGGCTGGCCCTCGTATTCCGGGCTCTCCTTTTTAACTCCCTCTAAGCACCCATCAATTGAAGCAGTGAAGCCATCAGTGCCCACGCTTAGTCTGTCTGTCTCATTGGTTGGATAGGCGCTTGTGTGTGAGTATGTGTGTGAGTGTGTGTGTGTGTGTGTGTGTGTGTGTGTGTGTGTGTGTGTGTGTGTGTGTGTGTGTGTGTGTGTGTGTGGGGGTGTGGGTCTGAGAGGGAGAGTTTTAGTTGGAGGGTTCTTGTGTGTGGAGACCCTTGATTGGGCTGTACAGTCGAGGCTGGAGCACTAATGAACACTGCCCGTCATGCTGCTCTTCCTCAGCTTGCAGATTTCCCAGCGCGGCTTCGTCCAAGAAGGCTCTCCATACCTGTTTTGGCTCCACTGGCAGATCAGTGAGAACATTCGAGCCTGACATTCTTCTCACATCTGTCAGCTCTGGTTCCGAAACAAATACAGAGCAATTTGGGCCAGTGGGTTGGATTACTTCTCATTTCTGTCTGATTTTTTTTAACAACTGTTGGAGGGTAACCATATAAAATACCACCATCACCAGAACTAGCATGGTGGTGACGATGATGATTGTGCACCTTCCAGTGACACTCCATTACAATTAGGCGAGTTTATATCCGTGGGACACTTTTATACTGAATGCAGTCTTATTTGACGGGTGGGCTTCGGCGGACGCGATTTGCATGAGCTTACTCCACAAACACAGTCACGGCTCAAGCCCACACACTCCACGTCTATTATGGAATACACGGTCACTCGCGCTCTAGGTTTTGTCCCCGCCAGGAAGGCACGCTGGGTGGGAGGGGGCTCGCGAGAGCGAGCGGCGGAAGTGCGAGCGTCTGGTTTGAAGGGAAGCTTTGAGGAGAGCGGTGTAGCGTAGGACAGCACGAGCTGGACGACGCTGAGCAGGAGATGGGAGGAGGCAAACCGTCATAAAATCATCAGCCTGCTGCTGGAGAAAGGATCTTAGGGCGCAGGGAAAAAAGAAGAAAAAAAAAAAAGAAAAAGGACAAAGATGGAACACTTCCTTTGCCTTTTTGTCTGACAAAATCAAAGGAAATATGTCGGCAACATCCACATCCACCTCCACCCCCCGTCACTTGGGCAGAAATATGTGCCGCTGAGATGTCACTACACTCAGGAATGAGGAATGGGTCAGCGCTGATGTCGCAGACATCAGAAGCCGTTAGTGCTGCGGCGGGATGTCAGCCCGGCTCGTGCCGTCACCGCAAGATGAGGCCCGGACAGACGCTCGGCGAGGAGCGGGGCGAACATGACAGGGCGAGCAGGAACAGGGACGATTCGCGCCCCACAGAAAAACGGAGGGAGGCGGGGATAAAAATGATACAGACATTAAATGGCAGAAGGGGAAAAAAAAACCCTGGAATGGGGGGCTACGGATTGAAGACCAGAGATTGTCCAAATAGAGCAAACAAGAAGGGAATTTAGATGGAGTAGGGAGAAATGTGTCAGGGTGGTTAAAGGAGGGGCACGGCAGCGGCAAATAATAGCTTTGAAAGTTCAGACTGCTGCAGGAATGATTGAAAGTTACGATGAGGGGAATTACAAAAGCAGCGAGCAGTAAAGCAAAGTAAACAAATAAAAATAAGCAACGCGTCAAGAAGATAATGTCACCAGGAAAGTTCCAGGTCAGGATAAATAACCCATCCAAGCATCCAAGCAATCTATTTCAGACTGAAAACAGAGGGTGGGCCTTGTTCTGTAGCAGAACTCCGCAAAGAAACTGCTGCATGGATGTGAAAGGGAGCACCGTGGAGCCTCAGCAACTTTTCCTGAATTATTAAATAAGCTATGCCTGATAAGAAATTGATTTTCTTTGCTCTGTTGATCAATCGGATGCCAGAGGTTTGTCGTATGAGCGAGCCTTGTTTTCGGAACTTTCAAGGATGGAAATGTTTGATATCCTGCCTAATTTATGCCTTTAAAGTCGCATTTGAATGTGTGCTTTTATCAACGACATAACGAGTCAATACAGTTTGCAATCCAAAGGTTTTTTTTCTTTTCTTTTTTGTCACAGAACAGGGCTAAACGGTGTCTGGGGCGAAAAGAAATCACTACTGAATTCCTTTTGGGGAGAATTTTCCCGGCAAGACCTTTGTGTGAACAGGGGACATCCAGTTCAGTGTGTGTATGTGTGTGTGTGTGTGTGTGTGTGTGTGCAGAAGATGTGGCACTAAGATCACAGCAGCTGCTGCACCAGTGGGGGCTGAGGATCTAACAGAGAGCACATACTGACACTGATCTCAGGCCAATATAGGCATGTGTGTGTTTAAATTTGTGTGTGTGTGTGTGTGTGTGTGTGTGTGCGTGTGTGTGTGTGTGTGTGTGTGTGTAAGTGACGGCTGAAGTAGAGTGAGGGCATTAAAGGTTAAGGTATGAAGAAAATTCCCTGAAATTAAATTTGGAGTCCGAGTCAAGCCTGTCTTCTTCCATCAGATGAAGAGGATTGAGTTTTTTCTGATTTACGTTACTGGTTTTAGTGGCTCTCTTTTGGAACATCTCTGAATGTGATTGAGTGCGTGTGGGTTTTAAGTGTTTTTTACAGCAGATCTGAGGTCAATTCCTGGTCGAGGTTTCTGAATCATAAAAAGAACCATTCAGGAAAACACCCTGGAATGACTGTGAATGCACATAGTGCCCCCCTCACATACCCACCCACCCTTATACAGCCATTGTGCTAGTTTCTCTAAACTATATTTATTTGCAGGCCCAAAGTTAGTCAGCAGCATTCGCCTGCAGCAGCCAAGCGTAGCCTTCCCTGGACATATACTCCGTCAAGGGCAGTAAACAAGCAGGCTCCCGCAATACCGGAGATACAGAGCAACAAATCCATACCCCACCGTCTGGGTGGGTGTTGACAGAGCTGGATTTGATTTAAAAAAACAACAACAACAACAACAAAAACTAGGGGTCACGAGGCAGGCCAGCGGTGCTTTAGGATGGTCTGTCCTGCTGCACACAACGCCGGAGATGGGGACGGGTGGGGGATGAAAGAGGGAAGAAGGATAAAAAAGGAAAACTAAAAACAAGCAGGGACATCCATATGGCAGGAGATGAGGAGATAAGAGACATCAGAGGGGGAGTCTGCTTTATCAGAATGCAGAAAGAGGCCAGGAGGAGAAACACACTCCCACCAGGGAGAGAGGGAAGAAAGGAATATGCAGTATAAAGCAGAAAGCTGCCTGTTACATATACTCAAATACAGGATTAGAATTTTTTTTTTTTTTTTAGATCGACATATGCGATACTTTAGGAGACATTGTGATTGGCAGCTGAGCTCTCCTCAGGAGCGGAGAGACAGCCAGGCTGGAGTTCAACCCTACAGGTCCGCAATCTGGTCACTGCCGCACACACTCTGAGTCCAGCATCTGTCACCAGAATGCACGGTCCGTATCCCACAGGGGCCTACGGGTTCACTCAGTCACAAGGGGAGGGAGTCGAGATGTGTCAGCCATGCCCAATTCTCTTTCATTTCCCATGTCCCCCTTCCTAATTACACACAGTCGCAGCTACTTTGTCACATAAAACGGAACGAAAGCCAATGAGGAATGTTTGGAAACGAGCTTCTTTATGATCAAAATTCTATAAAAACTGCCTGGAGACGTGGTGGGGGAGGGGGGGACATTCGGGCGCGGCGCTTGAAATGTGTGTATCTGAGGCGGTGCATGTGGGCATGAGCCCAGCAAGGCAGAAATGGTGCCAGTAGCCTTTGAGGGAGAAGCATGTGTCCGGCATCCACCACTGTTGTGCTGGGTCACAGATGTCACCTGCTCCGGCAGCCTGCCTCGCACCATTTGCCCTCCCCCACCACTTGCCCACTTGTAAACAGCTCCGTACTGGAGGCGAATACAAGTAGCCCACAGTGTTTGGACCGTCATTGTTTTTTTTGTATATGCATTTGTGTGTGTGCGCGTTTTTAAAGAGTTGTCTGAGTCACCGAGACAAGCATTAACATGGGAATCTACATGTTTGGGGGTGGAGGGGGGGGCGTAAAAAAACAAATGTTGCCTTTCGCTCCTGGCTATGTGATATCACTGTGGCCTTGCCAAGCCCTGACACCGCAAGTTCAGTTGGAGTGAAAATACAGCTGGCTGCTGGGCGTAAATGTGGCGAATCAGCTCTGAAATGCATGGCTAACCCCACCAGATTTCAGATTTTCCGCGTGAAACCACCAGTCCGCAAACCAAAGCCGATGCCAAACAAAGACGGCGTTTGTACAGCTTTGTGTCCCCCCTCTGTATGGCAAATAAGTTGGAATACTACTAATATTTAGGGGGAAGTCCTTTGGCCCATTGTTTTAGAGGGCCTGCAAATTCCTTTAGTACGCTTCACCACTTGTTTGCTTGAGAAGCTGTAAAGGTTTTACCACACTATTCCCCTGTGGAGATGGCTGATTCATGCCCCCCCCACACACACACACACTTTGTGACATTTCTTCTTGAGGCTTCTGTAAATTACACACATATTAGCTAGGCCCTGCCAGGACCCCTCCTCCTCATTATTCCTCTTAATCTTGTGTGTTTATGGAGTCAGCATCTGCGCTTCTCCTCCCTAAACCTTTCCTCCCGCCATCACTCCTTAATCTTTTTGCTTTCCAGCTTCAAACAACAGACAAGTGCCCCCCCCCCACCCCACCCGACTGATTAACTGCTGTTAGCTGAGGGGGCACGAACACGGTGACATTGAGTCACAGCCCCGTCTGGCCCCCGTCTGACCTACAGACGTACAACACTGCAGCGATGCCATTATTGTTATTACTGCAACATTTTAAATGTAATATTTATATTAAAGTTATCTCTCGCCATCTCCACACTCATCTGTGTTCAGCCAGCTGAGGGACCTCAGATGTAACTGCCTGACATCTTTACACGTCTCAGTCCATATTTTTCTCAGAACCTGTTTAACATTTAATGTCTGAATGTGGCCAGTGATCAGTCTGACAGGAGCAGAGACAGGAGGCGAAAGCTTCTCTCTATCTTTTCATTTATTCATAGTGTTATCCTCATCCTCTAGGGAAAGCTGAATATATATATATATATATATATATATATATATATATATATATATATATATACACATATATACATATATACATATATATATATATACATATATATATATACATATATATATACATATATATATACATATATACATATATATATACATATATATATACATATATACATATATACATATATATATATATACATATATATATATATATATATATATACACATATATACATATATACATATATATATATATATGTATATATACATACATATATATATATATATATACATATATATATTACCATAGCTTTTTCCCATGAAATGGATATTTGGTAGACTTCTTAAGTTGTACTTTTAAAAATACTTCCGTATGCACACCGCTGAACTGCTTTGCACAGTTTGGTCGAAAACAGTCCAGAGGATTAACCATCTACCTGCGGAGTTGCTATAATTTGAAGAAATCTGCCATAATAAAAACACATTTTCCTGCATACCAAGTTTATTATTACAGGTCTGCCCCTCTGTATTTATAATATCCTTTCACAATCCTTTCTACCAGTTTCCCCAGACGTCACAGTCACTGTCTGCATACTAACATATGCCAAAGTATATTTAGTGACCCATTTGGAGCTGTTTGGACTATTACCACTTGAACAGAAGTTTGGAGAAGTCTTTTCAGTCCATGAGATGAAATAACAATTACCATTAATCTATGAGGAGGGTTTAAACTGTGTGAACAGCAGCTTCTCCTCCACTTGACGGTCATGCTGTGGGGCAGGGCCTCATCTATCCTTTGTATTCCTCTAATTAATGAAGGAATAGGAACTTTAGGCCCTTCTCCCCCTTGGTTGATGTGCAGCAATGCAGCAGTGGTGTTGTTTGGTGTTATCTTGGGTGTTAGCTGTGCTGAAATAAGATGACCGGCGTGTGACTCACTATCCGCTGTTTGGGCACGGTGACAGAGAGAATGACATTGCCAGATGGATAGCGGTAATATTATCTGTTTAAGGCATTAGACACTGACAGTCATGATGACACTGGTAGGTACATCACGTATGACATTTGATAATAACTGCTATATGAGACCTCTAATGTAGTTGCCCAGTCCCACTTTCCTCAATAGAGGATTCGCCTGCCAGATTGAGATGATGTTATTCAAAATTGGTTGTTTGCACATGAATTTGAACCATTACTTCCCACGTGTAGATCGCGAGTATGCAGAAAATACACGTGACAATTCCTGTAAGTGGAGCTGAGAGAACGCTGGGAGGAATCTGGCTGTGTCTAATATCTCAAATAGTTTCATCTAACGCTTATGATGAGCCACAGCGGTTTCCCTCCTTCTACCTGTAAGAAACACTAGGGGGTTAAGTGGAAGGACAAAATCACCAATGTGTGGCTGAGTGGACACCAGTAGCCCATGCTTCTAATCCCAGTTAAGACAAGCCCGACAGTCGAGCCGCCACAAAGGAGCTTGGTCCAGTGTTAGTGGGATTAAAGCAAAGCTTCTTCTCTGTTGTTATGCAGATCCACAAGACAATCATTATCTGCGGGGTAACGTTGCCACAGTGATAAGCGTGACTCCAGAGTGCCTAAATTGCAATTCTGATTGCAAGAAGAGAGCTGAGACAAAGCAAGAGCCATGTTGCTGCTGTGAATGAAAAAGAGACCAGAAGCCTTTTAGCAGGCTTGAGCGAGGGCCTGAATCAGTCTTTAAGCATCAGGGTAATCGTAAAGAAGACACTGAAAGAAGCTGGACCCCCCCCCAAAAAAATAAATAAATAAATAAAATTCTGGCCCATCTGAAATAATCTTTAACTACCTGCACAAATGAGAGCAAACAGGGAACAGAAACAAATGAGAGCGAACAGGAAACAGCTGTCTGGGGTTAAAGGGCTTCCACCAGCTGCCCTGAGGTGAAAGTGAAATCTAAAGTAGACGAAAGACCAAAGCACTCTGCAGAGTAGACACATTTCTATGTTGACAAATCTAGTGGACAAGACATTTTCAGTCCCTGAAAAGACTTATACACCTTGGGACATGACGTTAAAAGCTCACCCACATGTGTAAAAATGAGAAACAGTCAGTAGATGGAATGCTGTATAAATAATTATAATAATAAATAATAATAATAATAAATGGTTGTGGCTTTTCTTTGTTATCCCACAAATATAATTTTTATTTCCCCTAAAGGCCCCATGCAGGGCAGAGTCCATTTTCAAGGATGTGTAAAAGCCAGCAAAGATGTAAGCCTTCTGTGTTCCTTCTTTAATGGAATGGTAAAACCACACAGGGCCAGCTACAGCTGCTATGTCCATATAAAAGATGTAAATGTATACTAGTTGTTTCTATTTATTTGTTAAACACCGCATCTGCTGCATATTCTACCTGCGACCATTCCATCCTTGCGACACTACCTTTTATCTGATTCACCATGAACACCAACAACAAACAGAAAAAAAAGGGCCATTATCTCAACGTTTTAAGAATTAACAAATTTAAAGTAAACACATGAAGAAAAGTTATTTATGACATAAGCAGTTTCAAATGTCACTGAACCAACAGTAGTAAGCGTATCTGCTAAGAAGGGACTACATCTAAAATACCTGCCAAAATCATTTTATTATGGCAGAGACATAAATTGATAGTGCATTGCTGTATAAAAAGTATGCAGTGGCTGCATTACAATCCCTGCGAAACGAGCAATATAAATACACCAGTCGACTAAATGGAAGATTGGATATGACTTTCCTGGCGAGGAAGAATCCCTTAATATCCAGAAATATCATTAAGTAACAAGAAATTAGACATTACTGAAAGGTCTGTTGGGAGATATTCCAGCAAAGAGCCAACGAGATGCTCCTGGAAGCGCTTCAAATCATATCTATTAAGTTAATTTAACATAAAATCTATTCTTCTAATGCACTGTAGACACGTGGATATGTCAAAACAATATTTGCATCGCGTCTCCTGCTGCAGCCATTTCAGCAGATTACGTGCGGTTTGAAAGATGGTAGCCTCTGATTTGAAGCCAGTTGTAGCATTAAATATTTAGGAAGACGATTTACTGTTAACAAATTAAGTAATTAAATCAGAATTGTACATAAGCACTGTTTAGCCCACTGAAACCCAGAGATATGCCCTAAAGATGGAGCCTCAAGAACCGTCACGGAGTGACTTGAAGGGAGACCAATCCCAATAAAGGTGGTAGGCCGCAAGTCTGGAGCTATACTGGTTTTTTTTTTTGGTTTGGTCAGACAACTCACAAATGAATAACTGCCAGCTTTAGACTCGTGTTTGATGAAAATGTTCTGGTGCTGAATACCTCATTTTTAGTGCAATCTATTTTGCAACTGTGGTAATATTTGTTTTAATGTCCATTCTGCCGCCTGAAGCTTTTTTATACATATTTCAGATTTTGAATTACTTTAAAAAAATGAATACATTGAAAATAATCTCTTCCCTGGCAATCTGGGTCTAGCTGGACATTTTTCTAAATCTGTGGAATCCCTTCACACAGAAATATGACTTCAGTTACATGCTGGAAAAACCAAATCGAGTCAGGTGGGGAGGTAACGTCCAGACCATCCTGACCTTTAACCCCTGACCTACATATTCTAATCCATTCACATTTGTCCTGTGAACTGTCCATTTCCTTATAACCTTCCAGGAAGAGTTACTACACACACTTACACAGGAAGGACATGACTTCAGCCGTCGACTTTGACCACTGCAATCTAATCAGCAGCACGCTTGTAAACGCAGGTGCCCTGTTCAACTAGGAGAGAATGACGGTAGACAAATGTAGAACCTGAGAGCACGACACCGCGATTAGCGCAAAGAAAAAAAAGAAAAAAGACCGGAATGAGAAGAAACAGCTGCTCGAAAACAATCAATGCGGGGAACAATGCATGCCAACAAACTCTAGTATTGTCATTATTGCCCTTTTGTTTCAGCAATTTTTATTTCTTCAACCATGAGTGAATTTCTATCTTATATTTCACAAAGACACTCCTCCAGACAAAAGACCTCACAAGTTTTTACAGCTTTTAACGTTGTAGCTGATTACTGTCTGTGTATTCAAATTAGATCCCTTTTATTTGACTGTGCTTTGCTATTCAAATAAAAGATAAGATGTCTTAATAGCATGCTTCTCAAACGTTGCTTTATATTAAAGGGATTACTCTGGGAAACTCGTCACAGCCTGGCTAATGACACATTTCTTCCGTTTGAGTACTCAGTATTCAGAAGTTGCAGAATAAAACGTCCTTGATTGATGATACTATAACTTAGAATCCAGAGGTTATAATAATCTGACACTTCCAGACGCAAACTCATCTCATCTCTTGACTCAGAGCTCTGCTGGCTGTCTTATCAGGGGAATCCTTCAGGCCGTTGAGACGTCGTTTGTCCAGCATGCTGGTCTGACGCTTCATTACAATGGGTTTTCGTACACTGACGGATGCTTTTTTTTTTCTTTTCGACAAGTACAAACATTTGGAAAACACACGCAACTCTCAAACCTTCCTTGCTGTCTCTCTCTCTCTCTCAATACAAAGGTTCACCAGCTTAAAACTCAGCATTGGACCAGGAACTAGAGGTAAGATCTTAAGCCCAAGGGCCTAAAATGTCAATCATTACTTCGGGTCGGGTCTCGCTGACTTTTTTTTAATAAAAATATATGTTAATAAAAATGTATACTAAAACGACGTGTTGTTCTTGTGTCTCTCTGCCTCTCTCTTAAAGTGCCGTGCTAGATTCTTAAGGACGTACTGCTGCTGTGGTTTATGGCCCAATTTTCAACCCGTCAAAATGACGGACGGCCTTAAATTTTTCCCGTCAACTCTTAAAAAATCCGTCAATGATGGAAAATTGTAGGTTAATGTAACCTCTGCAGACACAGAAATATAAAAGATGTAAATGTTTATACAGTCTTGTTTAACTTAGATTTTGTTGCAAAAGACAGGCTTTAATTTGTTATCATAAATCACCCCTCCTCTACCTGAGTCCTCACAAATAAAATATGAAATTTCGGGTTTGCTTCGGGCTCGGGCCTGCAAATCAAGTTAATTTGTCGGGCTTTAATACAAGCGGGCCGGGTCGGGTCGGGCTGGATTTTTTAGGCCCGATCTTACCTCTACCAGGAACCCAGGGTCCATCTACCTAACAGCCATGTTTTTTCTCTCCACATTGTCCTCAAATGCTGATAGTATTCAATCAGTCCCCATCACATTTTTTTGGTCCCGATCTGATCCATCCGGATTTTTTAACAATGAGTAATTGCTGATCCAGATTTTTTCCCGATCCAATCTTTTTTATTACCTTGAATAAACTGAATTTTGGATTCAGACTTTTCTCTTGGTGCATTGCGAAATAAATTGGATTGTTTGCTTCAATGATCAACCCGTGCTTTGCTTTTCTTCACTGTTTTGTTTATTTTACAAAATGAAGAACACAGTGAGCATACTATCTAAAACATATAAATGAAATAAAAACATAAACATGAAAGTGAGCTGGTTGTCTAAAGCAATAAACTCTCTGAACCTTTGGGTGATCTTCCTGGCCTCCTCTCCACCACAAGGAGACTTGTCTTTTCTTAAACTAGCAAGCGGCGTCTGCTGCTTCAAGCCAGCTTGAGACATGAGCCTCTGGGTGGAAACCATCAACATCAATACATCGTGTCCTTTCAGAGCACGGCAGTAGCGGCTACTAGAGGGCAGAAACGCCCCTCTTATTACATCCACAGTAAAAATGGTGTAAAACTCATCATGCAGCCAATCGGGACTTCTGTTGTGACATTTGGATCCCGTTCCCGCAATCTCGCAATCCTCTCAGCTGCCTCCTGGCTCCACTCTATCATCTGTAACACTCGCTGCATGCACACACACACACACACAAACCGACGAAGGACCATTTGATATCGATCGCATGTCCGTTCCCCTCAACGGCCGTTGGTTTACGACGGAAAGCCAGAACTCTCTCAGACACCAGGATCAGGGAGGATGGGAGAATGTGGATTTTGACCTCCCAAAGGAGGCCAGAGAAAAAACAAAGGAAGCCCTGAATGCAACCCTTGGGTGTCAAAACGTTGAGTTGGGGAATGCCAAAACACTGCTCTCATTGTGGTGAATTCACCTGGATGGGGGCCAGTGGCAGAAATAAGAATAAAAACAAGAAAGCAGGCTTTTCATCATGATCCAGATCCTACTTAACAAGTGCCCGAGGCTAAGCTTTCCTCTGGACCCACATAGAGGTCAAAAACAGACCATCCCGCGCAGGATCAGATACCAGTGGCCAAATGTGAGAGCAGAGCTGGGAAATCCGAGTTCCCTGTTGAAAACAGAATAATATCTGCGAGCCCTCTCAGAGAGGCAGGCCTGTCACGCTCCTTTTCAGCCCATGTGTGGGAACTGCACCCATTCTGTCAGAAGAGCTCGTTTTTAGACCGTCTATTCCTGTGCGAGCGTCATTCCGGGCTAGCGTGTTGTGGCTGCAGAGGATATTTTGGCTATTGTCGCTGTGACCCTAACAGCCAGTATCTGCCACTCTGGCACTATCTTTTTTGTTGTTGGGAAGAGGCGGAGGAGTGAATGCGAGGTAAGTGGTCCTGCTGCGTGCGCCTGGAGCAGGGCAGCTGTCCCAATTACCGCCTCGCTCTTTTCCTTTCCCTTCCACGCCCATCTGCCTCCTCCTGCGCTCTGAATCTCAGTCCCGTCCAGGTACGGGTCCGTCGAAGCGCGCCTTCCCACGACGCCGCTCTGAACACTTCTGAGGCCGCAGGAGCCGCACTTGATCTCGTGTTTCAGGTCCGACACCACGGGGAACAAACACTCGGGGAAACTCTCAGCGCCGTCCCTGAATCCTTTCCAGTCGGGCTCTGATCCGGGCCTGAGCTGTGGACTCAGCGATGCTGATACGAGCGTTTGATGGGCAACATTTACTGATCGCTGAGGTGGCCGCTTGTGGGAACCAGCGGGCGAGCTTAAACAACCGTGTGCATCACGGCCGCGTGGCTTCCTTCTTGTCATGGTCAGATTCTTCCTTAATTCAGGCTTGGAAACGCGAACAAACGCAGACGGCCCTCGAGCGGGAGCCAACCGACTCCTGGACCCCTGGACCCCTGGAAATGAGCTGACACACACTGTTGCCAAACTACTGCTGCATTGTTCACATTTACATTAACTCTGGCAAGGCTGGAGGGCGACAGCCTGCCTGGTGGAGACCGAAGATCTGCTGCTGAGCGCTGCAGTCAGTGGCTGTGGATCAGGACAAAAAAAGACGCCAGCTGGGCCCTGAGAATCTACAAAACACACACACCCAGGTCTGATCAACCTGTGGAGGGACCCTGGATTGTGAATAAAAGGCAGAAATGCCCAATGATGCCAAAGTATGAAAAAACATTGTGGGCAGCCTTGTGCAAACCCTAAAAAGGTTTATAGGATCTCATTCTATGCATTAAAAAAAAAAAAAAACACACAAATTGGCAATAAAGAACCTCTTGACATCTTACTGTTTGAAAGCATAGTTGAATAAATTCGAATAAGGTGTCATGCCAAATGAATGTGACTGCAGTATAGTGATTGAGCAATGAGGCTTACAGTGTAAAAAAATGGAAAAAAAAGAGGAAGAAAAGAGCTGAATGTGGATGAGTACACAGCCGTGTCCGGATGGCTCCGGTGAGCTGTGCAGAAATACCCAAAGACTCACTTCCTACCGCGGGCTGAAGCAGCAACAGCTCGAGATGGGACAAAATAAAAAAAAAAAAAAGAAAGTGCAAGAACACGTGAATAAATGCGACGTTCACGTCCACAAAACAATGTGCAGCCTCCCTCCTGGCTTCCCTGAAGTACAAGATACAGCTGAGGCAGCGCAGCCTTCAAAATGAGAATACAGGTCAAGGCCTCCCACCTGGTCTAGCCCCAACCCAAACACATGTCTGAGTCCAGCGGGAGGGGCCAGCACAAATCCCACCTGATTCTACAGCTTTCAGGCTCTCCCTCTGCCCCCTCTATTACTTTTAAGCCCCCCTCCTTAGATTCCATCTGACACCGCTGCTCTGAATAAAACAGGTAGATGGGCCGTGAGACGTTCAGACAGTCAGACAGCGGCGCAGGCCTGCTGAGACTCCTTTTCTTTCTTTGCTCCTGGAGGACACCATCAACCTGCTCAAGCTGAGCTTCGGCAGCCTCACAGCCCCAGCATGCTATTTTCCATGAACACCCCCCCCAAATGCACACACACACCCTGCCATTGGCTCCTACCATCACTAGATGGACGCTCTGTCTTACACTGTACATAACAGTGACCCTCCACTGGGATGAGAACACAAGATGAGTGATTGCAGTATATCATTTTTTTCCCAGACGGCTTGTTGCCTTTATAAAAGCTGCATTCAGAAATTTAACGTCATACTGCAGACTACATACTTAACCAAGAATCAATCTAGAGAGTTATTTCACCACACATCATGACTTAAATAGTCCTGCTTAATATGACTGTATAGGCACAGTGAGACAAATATTCTGTATATTTAGAGGGCACTGAGTTATATAGAGAGGTGTGTTTGTGTATATTTGTGTTTCAGCTTTCCATTTCCCCAAAGCAGGAACAACAAAGGCAACAGCTTCTCTTAAACTGATTCTGGTCTATTCAGAGGGATGCTGCCTGGAACTGGGGAGCAGAAATACTCCGCGCATGGATTAACAATACAAACAAAACAATGCTTCTGGATGCGCCTGTCCCTTTTTCTTTTTTTTTCTACAGCATTACTAATGCAGCCTGCTCGCAAGTGCCGTCCAATCTTAGCTTCTCCACGTCACCATTGTTTTTGTTTGTAGTCCGAATCCAATAAACTGAGGGACGTCTCTTCAAAAACACATTCACCATTTCTGCCGTAGCTTAATGCAGCGTTCCTGTTTCATCCATCTGGTGTGTGTTTAAAAAAAGGAAAAAAAAAAAAAGGGGAAGATGCAAGAACTGTGCAGATAGCGCATTTGAACACAACAGAGCCCAAATTATGCAAAGTTTGTACAGTATTGGGCACCTAAAACACTTTGAAACTTGAAATGAGATGTTCTTTCAGGCAAACAGCTGAAGCTTCCGATCAGGTAAAAAAAAAAAATGGTACCGCACACGAAAGCCAATTGCAAACCAGCAGCTGTTTAAATGAAACAGCACTGCCCTCGTTGGTTGCTGTGGTAAACACAGACAGCGAATGGCCCACCATGTGACTAATATGTGCAATGTGCGCAATTACAGATAAAAGTATGGAATGAGTCACTGCCCAGAAAGTCGGGCCCGCTTGCATCTCACTCTGCAGCTAAGAGCAGGAATAACTTGTTTAATCTGAAATCATTAGCCAAGAGTCAAGATGGTAAGCACGGGTGTGCGTGCCAAGAGAAAGCGAAACATAGGAAGGTTTCGGGGGAAAGGAAAGAGAAGCTAAACTGTCTTGAGTGCATATCTGAAAGAAACAAAGTCACAACATCTATTAAGGGATGATATACTGTACACAAACAGGAGTAGCACCACCAGGGCCCTAAAGCATGACCTTCAGCAGACCACCCACTAGCATGGTTCTGCCCACACTGGGGGCTCCTCAGTGATGGTCAGGGAGGATGACTGACCTTGGAGGGCTCCAGAGGGGCTGATGCACTGCAGTTCCCAGCTGGTGGAGGCCACAATGTTCTGGACTGAGCGGCCCCAACTGAATTCTAACAGAGCGCCTGGACCTGGCGGGCCTGGGAGAGCCGTCAGGACATGCAGGAGCATCCAGCAGGGGTGGGAGGCCAGACTGATCCTCAGACATCAGGAGCTGCCTTGAGGAAGCCCTCAAATGTTGTCAGACCCTGGTCTGAGTATGATTCTGACTCTGGTCCCTAATGGGTCAATGATATGGATTTCCACTGACCATTACTCCATCATTTTGTTCATGATTAATTACCTCATGTGATCAATAAAGATTTTTTTCACTGGCAGGTTTCATTCATTAAAACCTGGGAGGTGTGATTTAAGCATTGAATTGAATTATTTATAGTTGTAGCCACATATTATAACAACGTGGTCGATGCAAGGCAGACGTGAGGTTATTCATTCTGCTTCTGCTAAAATCCTTTGCTCCCGGACAGTTCAAAAGAAAGCGAAGCGAGACTTCAACAAAAAGCAGCACAATCCAAGGTGCACATCCATTCCATAGGGTGACACAGCAATAAGGGCCTGTTCACTTATTCATGAAAGGGTTAAGGCTCCCCAACTAATCAATCTGCTTCCATTTCCCACGGCTGGCTTTATTCAACATCATTAATGATGCATTTGGCTTTCCATAGGTCTTGAATTACTCCTTATTCATCAAATACACATCAGAGGCTAACTCAATGCAAATTGACTGCCAAAATACACACACACACACACATACATACATATACAACCTCATCGCACTTCTATATAAGACAAAACCATGAATCAATGACTGTCAGACACTCTGCTGCCATCGGAAGAAACATATGTCTAGGCAGGGATGAGAAATGTCTAGTAATATCAGCTGAAGCCATGGAGTAATGCGAAGTGTGTGTGTGTGTGCGCACGCACATGTGTGTCTAAGCGACACTTACATCATCCATATCACAAATTGATTTCATGCCCGAGCTATGAGGGCCTGCATTTATTTCTCCACAGAAATCTGCCATCTTAAATTAGTCTGAAAAGACCTCCGCCACACACACACACACACACACACACACACACGCACACACACTGCCCCATCATGAGCTGGGACTTCTGCTGGGAGGATACTGCAGCCATCCTTTAAGTGAAGTGCACACTGGAGCCATCCATCTGACCCTGTGTGTACGTGCGTGCGTGCGTGCGTGCGTGTGGCCCCCCCGTTTCCCGGAGCCCTCAGGCTCCCTCAGATCGGCCACACTGACCGCTGAACCCCCTGCATATGCTCTACATGTGCGCCATCTGGATCATCATCAGCTGGGCTTGGGCGCGTGTGCGCGCGCGCACGCGCGGGAAGCAGAGATCAGGGTGTCCGTTGCCGGTGAGCCGATCACAATCACAAGGCCTGTATTACACATTAACCACACTTGCCCATCCTGGAAACACCCCCCCCCCACGCATTCTCCTCATTATTCCAGCGCCATTCCCGATCCTGTCAGCGTGTGCACCCAAAAGCCGGAGCACAGGCTGCCGCTTTGTCTGCTCCTCATAACATGACCCCCCCCACCACCACCACCACCACCACCACCCCAATAGAAGACCGATGGAAACAAGTGCCGCCTGCATTTTTTTTTTTTGGGGGGGGGGGGGTACTCCCGCACGATTACGCGCAGGTCGCAGGCGTTCCGGTTGTGCCACCCTTGAGCGAGATCCGCGGATCCCGGCGGATCCTCTCGGTGACAGGGGGGAGGAAGGGGGAGGAAGGGGGCGGCAGCTCAGGTGACGCTGCGGCGGCTGACCAACTGTTTCCTCCACAAAAACACGTTTATTATCATCCTTCTTTGCGCCCAACAATGGGAGCGCAGCCCGGATGAAAGGCACGGCGCACGTCAGGCGGAGCCCCCCCCCCACACACACACACACCTCCACCCTCCGAAGAGGAGGAAACAACCAAGCGGAGATGCAACGGGACCGGGGGCTCCTGCCCGAACGCGACCGCTATTCCGTGCGCCCTGGACTCGGCGGCGACGCAGTCAACAGGCCGGGGGGTGAAGCGGGCGGATCTGCCGCGCCGCGCAGACGCCGCCGCGCAGCAGCGTTTCGGAGCGCATACCTTAGCATGATCTCTCCCCCTCCATCCTCCGTCTCCTCGGCGGCGCCCTGCAGAGGATGGGACGCTCTCGCAGCCGAGATTTGCCTCTCCAACACAGAAGCGAGGAGGAAACCTGCGACGGGGACAGGAACTGGGAGAGCTGGGACGTCTGTGTACGGTAGTGTGATCTTTGCTTGGACGGCCGGTGTCAAGCTGGACCCGAGAGAGGACTAGCGCTGCGTCCGGTTAGTGATTTTCAGAGTAAAAGCACGCGCCCTCTTCGTTGGCGGCAAAGGTCGTTTTTTCCCCCCGTTGGAATCCGTTCGTCAGCTCGCCAGCCAACCGGTTAAGCAGTTGTCCAAGTCGTCGTGTGCCGTCCGGTGACCGTATGTCTACCCGGCGGCGTGCTTTTCAAGCGAGGGAGGGCAGCGTCGCGTTTATTTTGAAGAGACGGTGCGGGTGGTTTCCGGTTCGTGCCTCGCTCGGCATCGGCTGACGCTGGGACTGGAAGCTGCAGTGCGCACACCAGCGCCGGGTTGATGTACTGCAGGAGATCTGGTGCCAGTGAGGCGGCGCACACGGGTAGGCGCTGCCCAGGGACGCAGCCACTGGATGAAGCCTCCCGGAGTGGGCTGCGTCCTTTAAATCGTGCATAACCTTCATTCTTCATTACCCTCGTGACACCTGCAGTAGTCACAGATCACACAGAGCTCATTTTACATGTTTAATGGGTCATTCATTCCACTTTGTAAACGCTGAACTTGATTATCTCAATTAATAAAGTGGATTGCAGTTGTGAAAGAAGACCCATAAAACAACCGGTTTTACTCATTGCATACTTCTGTCTTTGTATTGTCAGGTTGCCAAATGTTTCACTGCAGGCCATCTGTAAAGAATTAAAGTAAATGCTTGTTAAATAAGCATGACGCTCCATGTCATTGTTTCCTGTGGCTGAACCGCACTGAACCTTAATTTAATTGATTCATTTTATTTTCCCCAAGTTAAAGCCGTTCCAGAGGGCGTGTCTGTGTCTGGAGCAGGAAGTCAGATTATTGTCGGAGGTGATCTGCCTTATGGTTTCCTCCCGCACCGACCTCTGGGTGATCTCACTGACGCCCACGACCCATTTTTTTCCGTTGCGTCGATGGACCGGGCAGGTCTGGCTGCTCAAGCTGGTGCAATATCCCCATCGTGTGGTTCACAAGCCGCAGTGTCGCGGGGGGCATCCCAGTCTTCAGACGTCCCAGAAGACCTTTTAACACCGACTTGGAGTGGTTCCACGCTTTAAACCGCACTGTCACCATCTTTTCAAGCTGGCATCTTTTTGCGGTTGTGACATTAGCAGTGCAAAAGTTTTGGAAGGCTGAGCAACTTCTAATGCCCAAAAACAGTCTAAAAAGAGAGCAGTAGTGTAAGATTTACTGCCTAGAGAAATGCCAGCAAATGAGATATTAACCAAAATCCAACTGTTTAATAGTGTAGATGACTGCAGCACTGGAGAAATTGGAAAATATCATATTTTTAATACCTGTGAGGATCATTTACTGGCTTCTACAAATTATTAAATTGCAAAAATGCCGCAGCCTGTGTCACTTACATAAGGCCCAGATATAATTTATGACCTATTTTCAGAACTATTCACTGCATGCTACAATCAGCTTGTTGTCTCACTCAATAATATTAATGGGACTGGCACAGACATTAAATGAAGCAGACTTATTGATGCAAAGTGGCAATATTAAAAGGCTTCCATGGAGACGGAACAAACAGTGATGAAAGCACTGACCCTAATGCTCCATTTGAAGATGATGATGTTGTTGAAGGTCAATTCCACAGACATATAAGTTTCTTTTGAGCGCAGACAAGGAGGCATCATCATTTCTATCTTGGAACATAAATAAAGCAGGGAATGTCTGTGCTCTGTCTCACAGGCACAGCTGCAAACTTATAATTCTCTTCCCGCCAGTGGGGAAAAAGTGAATTAAAGCAGCCAGTCAGCAGATGGGACATGAAATTTAGTTAGTTAGTTAGTTTAGTTTAGTTTATTGATGTGTTTAGTTGGTTGGTGACCCTGCAATGAGCAACTTGCCCAGGGTACATGTTTATATATTTTTAAGGTTATATTCACGTTTTGAATCTGCTTTTAAATACAAACGATGTTTTCAAATGAGAACTTGATGGTTTCAGATATAATAAGTGACATGATTTCACCTTGGCTTGAAGCGTGACGATGTGCTGCCCCCCACTGGCTGAAGTTAGAAACTGCACCGCCCTCAATGCTCGCCTAAGTTGAGTTCGTGTCTGCAGAGGTCGACAGCCTCAAGGCGCTACTGAGGATTTTCGGGAGGGGGGGTTATAGAGAGACTATCCGTCACCGAGTTAACACATGCCCAACAGTGCTGTTGCAGCAGTCTTTGATGCATTTGAAATGCATCATATAAAGGGATCCTCCACATCTGGTAGGCGTCAGCGGCTCATTCATCTCCAGTCCACCAGCTTCAGCATGTTGACTCCTGAAATCTTGACTGGAAGTCAGAAAGCAGCACTGGAACCAGTCTGTCAGGGAGGCTGGAAACAGATGCGCGCCACTTAACCGCCTATTGATGGAAGCTCTCTGTTGATTAAGATCTGATCTACTTTCCCTATCTTCATCTGAAGGGCCCCTCCAGCTGGAGTTAGCCATCATTTAAAACTAAATTCTGTTCACAAAATGGCCCCTTCAGAGGGGAAAAGAAAACAATACAAAGTGATCCTTCTTGGCTTTAAAAGTGGCTCTGTGTTTGTCCATTCATGTCTCATCTGCAGATCTATGAATACATTGAGTCACAGCACCTTCCTCTTCACTGCTGCATGTAAACACATTTGTCATTTATTTGTGATTCACGTCATGTAGATGGTAATGCAGAAAGATTTCCATTTTTAATTGTGTATGACAGACCCTGCAGGGTGTGTGAAGAATATTCAAATGTTACAAATGCACTAAAATGCAGGAGCAAGACCTCAGAGAAGGTCGCACAGGAGTAAAGAAGACTACTTCATGCTCAACATGTAATTTAAATTAAGTTTTTTCGTTGCGTTGCGGAATTATATAAGCTTGGTCCCCTGAGAGCCCCCTCAGGTCAAATCCCATGGACTCTTCCCATCTCTGTCCCAGATCACCTCCCCTCCCTCACGTTTGTGCTCCATGTATGCAATTATTCATAGTTACTGATCCAACCATAAAAATCCTTCTCTGCCTCTGTTGTGGCTCCACAGACATGAGCTAACTTGATTAAACCCATGTCTTCTGATTACAGCTACTGTAAGTGCTGTAAAACAAACTCTGACTCACAGTCTGAACATTTTTAGACACAACTCCTCCTCCTTTTGTTTTATTTCTCTTTCTCTCTTTTCTTTCTCCTTCAGAAACTGTTTGGAGACAGAGTGTGGTTCTGCATTTGGCCACTAGAGGACAACACCGCACCATCAGTCCTGGAAATTAAACTGTCTGCAGCATGACGTCATGGTCTTGTGTGGTGTGCTCTTTTTATTCTACTGAAGAGACTTTGAAGTGTATTATTATTATTATTATTATTATTATTATTATTATTATTATTATTATTATTGCCTATGTAATCTATAATCTCCCTGATTGCTGCATGTCAACTTTCCAACTCGCATCTCAATATTCTGTGACCTGCCAACATATCCCTTTAAAAAAGCTTTATTTATTCATATTAAATACCAAAGTAAAGGCTAGGAAGAGAATATTCATTTTCAATATATTCAAAAATATCTGCAATTATATGTCAACATTTTAGAGCTAATAGATATTTGTGTCCTGTGCATTTATGTATGTAACACATGTCATGAGAGTTGGCAAACAGAATTTAGAGGGAAATCATCAGTTTGGTCAAGGAGATGGAAAACACACTAACAAATACGTCTAACAAGGTTATGTAGCATCTCAGGTTATTACAGGTTTATTACTGGCTTTACTTCAGGTAAACTGTGTAAAATGTCAATGTTGACTGTGTGTTGGCGTGCACGAGGTCCACCCTGTGCACGCTCCTGTCACCTCAGCAAAAGGCTGCCTCCGCCGCTGTGGCAGGACGCGACAAGGGGGAGCCGGCTGGGTGACTGTCCCAATTTGTGAGATGGCGGGTTACCTGGAGGGTTCTGCAGCTGTGAGTGGCGGGCGTGCACGCCGCACATCAAAGCTGGCTGCACCTCCTGGGGGTGGGTGGGGGGGTGTGGGGGGGGGGGGGGTGAGGGAACCGCTGCAATGTGGTGTAATGGAGGGATCCTCTGACATCTTACGGAACCCCCCCCCCCAAAAAAAAAGTTCGCCAGCAGACGGGGGAGGCGACACCTGTCATTGGCGTGATTTCCATGGCGCGGGCAAGTGTTTGGTTCACAGGCCGAGGCTGATTTGGTTTGCGATTTTGTTCGGTTTCACAAGGCCAGGCAAACAAGAAGCGACTGGTGGATGACCGCGTCGAAGCTTAAAAAAAAAAAAAAAACGCTGCGTGGGCACGACGACCCGGCAGGGCCGTTCAATACACTTAACATGCTTGATCAATTACATGTCAAAGGCCGCCGTCGAGAACCGCTGCTGGGGGGGGGGGACTTGGATCAGAGCTGCTATCACACATGCAGCTGCACTTGATCGACATCTGATGCGATGGGACACAGACGCCCCAGTGTGATCCGCTGGCATCGGCCCGCTCCCCAGTTAAAAAGCTCTTCTTCTCCGTGCGCGGCCATTTCTAGTCCCTCAAGCACCCGGGCGGTCACTCGTCGCTCCGCGCGCTCTAAAAGCGCTCCCCCGGGCTGCATTCGTGCATTAGGTTCATCTGGAGTTCAGTCAGACGTCCGTATTCGTGCGCGTGCGCGGTTGAAAGCAGAAGCGGTACAGTGCACGTGTGAAAGGGCCCTTTGTGTGCTGCGTCTGCTGCAGGAGGGCGGGGGGGGGGGGGGGGGGGGGGGCGTCAGAGAGCTTTTTTCCCTTTTTTTTTCTTCTTTTTTTTTCCCGCCATCTGACCTTTGTGGGTGATGAAACGCTCCTGCGTGACAGAAGAACGTGTTGCTTACCCGACCGAACCCGAAAGCACGCAGCGACTCCTTTTCCCTCCTCGTGACTGACGAGAGCACGACCGCTCGGTAGAAAAAAAGGGCGGGAACCCTGGACAAGCCTCTGATAAGACAAATGGACTAATGAGCACATCAGGGATATAGGGACACCATGCCTTGAGCGCCCCCCCCCCCCCCCACACACACACACACACACACACACACACACACACACACACACACACACACACACACACACACTTGGCACCTGCTCTTAATTGGGAGTCAGGTCCTCTGCTCTTGCATTTTTTTTTTGAAAAAAAAAAAAGGTCTCCCCCACTCCTAGTGGAGTGGAAATGAATTGTTCCGCAGCTGTCAGGATAATGGGCGGATGAGGATGAAGGTAAACCGGCCTGCGGCGGCGCGTTGGACCCTGAATCAGGAGGCAGAGGTCCCAGGTCAGAAGGTGCCAGCAACAATTAATACCAGCGGTGAGATAAAGACCACTGGGCTCACTGGTGTTTATGGCGGCGGGGGCGCGCTCCTGATCACGTTGTCTCCCAGCGGGGCTCATTTTCTCTGTGACCCCCCCCGCTTCCCAATGCTGCCCCCTGCCGTACATAAGTCACGCATAGCACTGATGAGAGGGTGGTGTGTGTGTGCGCGCGTGTGTGTGTGGGGGGGGGTGATAACAGTTTGCTCTCATTCGCATAGAAGCAGCTTTTTTTGAATAATTAGCCCGACTGAGAGTTTCATTATAAACTCTTTCTCTCTTTCTTGGCCCGTCCTCAATGTAAATGATGAGTCTTTGGGGGGGGGGGGTTATGGGGGTTAGGGAGGGGGTGGATGAGTGCCCTCATCTCTCTCTTGACTGGCTTCAACATAGCTGGAGCTTTTCAAAAAGTTCTAGACAATTTCCCTTCTTGCCAACCTTCCTCCATGCATCTCACTCATCTTCCTCTGCCTCTGTCTTCCCTACGCCCCCATTTCTCTGCACTCCCCCCGCCACCCCCCACCACTAATCCCTTCATGTCATCCCCAGAGCTCGCCCCACTGATTCAGCTCTGCCTCCTTCCAAACACCTTCTCATTTGGATGAACATATTGAATTTCCCGTTTCTCCTTTTGTACCGAAACAAATTTGTCAGCGCAGCAGCGGCCCCCGCTCCCTCAGACCCAGATTTAATTTAGATTTCACAAAATTATACGCACGCAATGCTGCTCATGTCTGACCGGTGTCCAGCGGAAGGCTGGAGGAGCCTGGAGGAGCTGGCTTCCGTCCCTTCAGCTCTCGATCTGTTGTTCCTGCGACTGGGGTGTGTGTGTGGGGGGTCTCAGGACGACTGTGGACGTCAGCGCCGGCCACAAGAAATGCACATTTGGAGAAAACACCGTAAATGTCCAATTGGGCCTCCACGGGCCATTTAGGGAGAGATCCAAAAATAAACAGATGAATAAATGCTGCACCCTAAACGGTTGTAGGACGGGTGAGTCAAGACAGGAGCTGATGTGGAAGCTACCGCTGGTAGTTTGAACACACTGCCTTGCTGCTCGGTCCTCTAGAGAAGTGTTGCACTTCCATGTATCATACATGGGTTTGACTCCCCCCCCCACACACACACACTCCTGTCTCTCCTTCTCTTTGACCCAGAAGCGGGGTGAGCCTGTGAGTCCTGCTCCGGGTTTCTTCCTGTTTAAATGGAGGCTTTCCCCTCTGGGTTTTTGAACTGAATAAAAACTTTTTTTTCTTTAACAGATTAATATTTATGATAAAGAAGAAATCCTTATTCCCAATCTTATTTCTCTTTTTTTCCACTAGATTAAAAAAAAAGCAATTGTAGCATCAATAATTCCGCATAGGTCTTTGCTTTTAAATTCTTTCTCTTTCAAGAAAAAAAAACACTGAACTAGTAGAATGTGTGTGTGTGTGTGTTTGTGGGTTGGGGGGTGGGGGGAGTGAGTGCATGTGTACATGAAAAACAAAATAGAAACTGAGTGTGACCCATGTTCAACACCAAAACCTTCACAGGCAAACAAGTTAAAAAGCACCGTTACACAGGACATTGAGGATAACGACGACCAAATTCAAGAATTGGAAACGTCCATTCTGTCCGTAGGACGTAGGTTAAATAGCAAAAGAAGACACAAAATGCTGCAGACTAGGCACTGAACATTTCAGACTGGGTGGGCTGGTTGTAGAATGTCAGGATGCTTATGTTGTTGCTGCCGAGCTGCATCCGATGGGTTGGAAAATGTGACAGGGGAGGGGTCAAGAGGTCAGTGTGCATCCCGGGCGTCAGCGATTCCTGGAGGTAGAGATGCAGGCTGTTATTTCTTTCCTTCGTAGCTGACATTTTCCTCTCAGAGAATTTCCCTTTTCTTTCTACTTTTCATAAATATTTACGTGTTTGTCTCAAACTTTGAGACAAATGTGGAGATTTCTGGAAAAAAAAAAAAAAAAAAAAAGGAAGCAGGTTATTGAACTCGCTTTGCACCAAAGTTCTCTTTTAAGAAAGACCTTCTGGGGAAGAAGAGTCAGTTTTTTAATGTGTTACTTTAATATTAACCGGTGCAAAGCTGACTCGCTGTCGAGCGCTGCTCAGCTCGGTTATTAGTGGGATCTGGAAAAACAAGGCAAGGGCAAAGACACAACTGCGCGTCAGGAAGCGCTCCCAGCTGATTGGCCTTCTGGTGCATTTATATGTCATTAATGAGCAATATGTCCAAATTCTACCCTGGGGATTGTCACGATCCCTCGCTCTGGGGAGACGAGCGCATCAGCGGGGGTTAGAGTCTCTTGGCAAGGCAAACAACACCACATCTGTGTTCTTAGAGACGCATATCTGGAACAAACAGGGCGCAATGAATCCCCGAAAAAAGGGAGACAAATTGAAATGCAATTTGGGGGATGAATTGGGGGGATAAGTGTGAAATTAGTTAAATACAAGCATGAGTCAAAGCTTTGTAACTAATGTCGCCCTTATGCTATCAGCTATATTCTGCCCAGATAGCGTTGCTATGGTTGCTTTTCAGCGTTTCCGCATTGTTGGTGTCATGGTGAGACGGCTGATTTGAGCGCTGACAGCAACGGCTGCTCCACTCACAGGGATTAAACCCAGGAAAATATCCTCCTCCTTGCTCCCTGCTGCCGTCAAACTAAAGTCCCTCTAATTTAGCCGGCTCTGCTGTACATCCTGTCTTTTTCATAAGATCAGACTGTAGATAATAACCGGAGAGCCTGCGGGGGGGGTGTTTTGCCACCCAGTGCCTACTCCCTCACTCCGACTCTGACGGGCTACCGTCGCTCTCTACAGTCGGCGTGCGCACCGTTGGGATTCTCCTGTCGGGGAGTCTGCATCAGTCAACTTGTCCCGTCACAGCTCGTCCTGTCAGATCAGTCAGGGACGCTACTGATTAAACATTCCCTTTCCCTCCGACCTGGAGTCAAATGAAGTGAATGTCTAAAAGCATCTTTAGGTGTAACTCGCACGTTGAACCGGAATCAGGCCGTTAGCAAGACGCCACGACTTCCGGCGGTTATCTCTTGGTCACAGCTGCAGCTGCGTTGCCCCCCCACCCCCATAGAAAACACCTTACCAACACCTTCGTAAGCATGAAGGCGCTAAGGCACAGCTCAATGAGTCTTCTTCGGAACTGCAATAAAATCCATAAAATGAATCAAACATCTTTAAGTTTGACTCATTATATTCAAATATACACTCGTGTAATTGCATTGCAGTGATGTCAGGTTTCATCTGTCATGGTTATAATTAACTCTGGTGTTTACTGCAGTTCTGTCTGATCAAGTGTCTCTAAGCTTATTGATTTATAATGTGTGGGGGGGGGTGTATTTTTTTTCTATTGCCTTGCACATGCAGATGAAGTTTCAATTAGTGCACAGTGTTTGGGAGAAGTTGTAAATTGCTGTTATTGTATTTGTCCCAAAGGCCTCACATAAACAAGTCCAGATACATTTTTTACAGCTGAATAACATCCGAGCGGATCTGCTTCCTCTGATGGGACAGTCAGATTCACCTTCAGTTTATTAAACTCTGCTCTGCCTCTGTTCTCGCGACACCACTGTGGTTAGGGTCCATCAGGAGAATGAACTTGATGATTAGCCTTCAAACAGGTGCTGCTACGTTATTTAATTCATCTCTTACGATCCCAACATTCAATTAGATTGTTTAAATCTACTGCACACAAAAAAAATCAGTGATATATCTGTCTGAAAACTGTAAAAACAGCACAATGTGAAGAACATCATCACTGTCTTCATCGTGTCTGATGTCTCAAGTGCTATGTGCACTTGAATATGAGCAAAACAAACATTAGAGAGCTGAATTTAACTCTGAAATGTGCTTCTTATCATTAAAGACCTCACTGAGTCGTCATTACGTTGATTAGCATCACCGTCTGCACCCTTGTAACTGTAATTCTGCTCATCATTCGGGGATTAATAATAATAAAAAAAAACGAGCAGGACTCCTAAAGGTGTTTGTGGGGAAATTATTCGCAATTATCTTTTCATTTTGCACAGAAGCCCAGAAGGATCAGATGACACTGCAGATGTTAGCTCAAAGCTAAGTCTGACACATCAAATGGCAAATGCACAGTACAACAAAACAAAAAAGCGTTTTTTTTTTGGCATTAAACAACTGTCGGTGAATGATAAAAAAATACGCAGCTGCGTGTAATCAAGCAAAACAAAATGCAAAATGCTGCAACATTACAGTGGAGCTGTGTGCAGAGTGTGAGTGTGCGTATGGGGGGGGCTTTGGCTGCAGGATATCTGTGGGGGGAGACAAGTGTCGATGTGGCCTGATTGTGTTAGAATTATGGCCACCAGCCAGGCCGTTGATGAATTGGAACGAACAAAACAATCAATTAATGCTAAAGCAACAGCGGCACTCAAGGGTCGAGGAGAGTTAACTGAACATCACACCTGAGTAAAAGTGACTTTGCTAAAAGTTTTAGGTGCCCTCAACAACCGGAGCAAACTTTTGATCAACGTTCATTTTAGTTAATCATCATCCCAAAATCTGCTTGAACCCAACTGGGTATATTTTTGCCACAACAGGTATTTATCTTGTAAGTTTCTCGCACATAGAAATGCCTGATAATGTATGTGGAGGCAAAAAAGCCAGAAATGATGGCTTGACCTGCTATGAAATCTAGAAAAAAAAAAAAAAAAAAGGCTGAATAAATCTAAAAATCTCACATCTGACTCATTGGCCTTTTTATTCTTGCTGTTTTACTGGCCTTGGGTAGCTTATAAGCGTAGTCACCTTCAATTCTGGTGCCTCTGTTACTCTGCATAGGTGCAAAGAAATAAAAAGCTGCTCCCTGCACAGAGTAGCAGGAGGGTGGTGGTGGTGGAAATGTCAGTATAAATAGCCTGCAGGACAAAGGCAGCTAAACAAACAAAAGCCATGGTGAGTATGATCTAATATTTATGGAAATGTGGGAGAAAAACAATAATACGTGGGCCTCAGAATCAATAGACTTCTAGATAGGGGGTGAGCAAGGGGGGGGGTCTCCCGGGTCACCATTTTATGGATTGTCCGCTGCAATAGTAACACGTGCACGCTAAAAGATCTTAAATTGAGAAAAGAGTAAATCATACCCTGCAGCAGCATAACTCACAATCACAGGTGCAGGAAAAAAGAAAGCTCCCTATAAGTAATAATCCCTCCATCACACACACACACACACACACACACACACACACACACACACACACACGTGCGCGCGCGCTCTGATTTTCGTAGTACAAATTCCCAAACAAGAAAATTTGAAAACAGGTCTCTCTGAAAAGTACACAAGTTCACGCCCACGCTCACTCAGTCTCACTTTCACACGGAAAATCATAAATAAATAAGCTTTTTATCTTTATCTCTGCCGCTGTCATGCAGACACGCAAAGGCACACAAACCACGCATGCACAACATTGTTGACGAGCCCCCCTCCCCACACCGTTCCTTTTCTGAAGGTAGGTTTCTAAGATAGTTTCGGAATTTTTCTGGGTGGCGGGGCGTCTCTTCTGGCATTGTTTCTGTGCATGATGTCAGAAACACATTAGACACTCCTCCCTAGGTTCTTTTTCGAAGCACACAAACCCAACGAAGGGTTTGGGAGGCCCGAGTGACGGCACAGGACGTTGTTTCGCTGAGGTGGCACACAACAGTGGCGTGATGGTGGTCACCACCAAGACAGTCCAAAATCCCAATATAGCATTCCCACCTCTGCCGACCGGAGCTGGAGCGTCGAAAAATCTGGCTCTATTGAACGCCCTCATCGAATGCCAACTATGCTAATTCCAGACCAACTCAAAAAGCCGAATATTAGTAGCACATTTGACTAAATATGGTGCTAATCTCACCACCAGCAGGATTAATGTTAATCTTTTGGCCCGTTTGTTGTTGAGGTTACAGCTCTAAACTGGGGCCATAATAAATGTTTTATCTTAATGTGATGGAAAAATGTTGATTTGCTAACAGAGAGAGAGAGAGAGAGATGCGCTGATAGTGTTAAGCTGTGATTGCAGCTCCATTGTCACTCCCCTTAGGCGCTGCCTTTTTTTTTTTTTGCTAAGCCCATAAGGTCCTCTAATTCACCCAGCATCTCGCCGCATGTGTCACAGCATGGTTAAAAGAAGCGCCTCGCTTAAACTCGCTCACCAAGGGGAAACGTTTCATTCACATTTGTGGGCCTATCTGAATACATTACTTTGATCAGTGACAGCTCCTCACCAGAGCGTGCTCCCACGCTCGCTTGTTAGGCTCCAGTCCAGCCGACGGACAGGTGAGAGAGGAAAGAAGGGCAAAGATTAACCGAAAGCGAGGAAGGCAACTAACTGAAATTTTTGTCGCATTGAGGAGATGCTGAGAAAATCAGGAACTGTCCCGGTGTCCTGCACTAAACAGCTCCTGCTGCGAGGTCAGAGCTGTTTTCTCGCAGGCAGGAGGCTGGATAGGAATACCTAATCCATAGCCATCAGGACACGGGAGGATTTACCGTCTTGCACTGCAGGACCCAGGCACCCAGAGGCAGAACAAACGCTCAGACCAAAGCAATGGAGTGTGAACACCCAGTTGCCATGATGCAAACAGAGAGGAGAGCCCACAGAGGACGAACGGTGCATTAATACTTGTCCATCAGGCTGCAAAGATTGTATAAACCGTGTTACATCTGGGCCACATGTGGACATTTGTCTTCGGGGTATTAAATATGAACCATTGTGTCACACCAGCAGTCCACCAACAAATGCTCCTGCAGTTTATCTATTTGTGTTTTTATGCTGCAATCAAACTCTTTCTGGAACCCCATCCCATTTAAATAAAACTGTCAAATGTGCAAGTACGTATGTTTTTAACAAACATGCCTGAGATATAAAGTTAAACAGCATCTTTCATCTCAGGTAGCAGCGCACTCAGATATGGGAAAAACAGAAATCTGATTGTGGGAAGAGAACCGATTGTGGGAGAACCGATTGTGGGAAGAATCCTGGTTAGGATCAGGGTCAGGGTTAAGGAGCTGGGGAATTTACTATGGTAACAATACATAAACTACCCCCACAAAGATAGGAATACATCTTCCTGTGTGTGTTTCATTTGCAAAGGTATCCTGCTGAACTGTACATGGATGTTATGCTTATCATTTATACACATTTACCATATGAAATAATTACAGAAATGTGGATGTGTTTTTTCCTGCTGCTGTCCCTGTGACCTCTGCAAATTGTAAAAATATAAGCCTGTACTAAATCAAAAACATAAAATGTGTTTGTCAGAGCTTTAAAAAGAAAACAGGCATGGGAGTCGAAACACTTATTTATACAGCAGGATTTGTGGATTATGCATGATCCAATCTGTAATCTGACAGCCCAACATTGGTGGCATTTTATTTTTGTTGAAGGAACAGACTTGAGAGGTTTAAGCAGAAGGACGCCTGAAACTTTATCAGCAGCTTGAGGGGAAAAGAGACCTCAGTGAAAGCTACGGCATCTCTGACAGTAAAAGCTAAAGAGAAAACAATGGAAACACTACAGCTCCCATGTCACGGAAGATGTAGGGCTTGTTACCGTTGTTCTTTAGGACCGGAATAGACACAATGGAAACTCTTGAACAGGCAGATTAGCAGCAGGGATAGGAATGGATAAGTGTGTGGTGCATTTAAGTGATGAAGAACTGCAGCTTTGTCAGGGTGCTCCTGCAGGTATCAGCAGTGATTATTGGAATCACAGGAGACAAAATCATCAGCATGCAGATATAAAATCATTACTATAGCAAACGGACCCACTCACCACGAAGGTGAACCAGAGTGTTAAGTATACGGGATGGTGCCAAGTTTCTGTCTTTGTTTTTATCCTCGGATTGGTTTCACCCCAAGGATGAACCCTGGATTTCCACGGGATTGGTAGCACGTCCGTGGATTTACACAGTAACCTCTCCGTGTCTTCTGCTCTAACCGGCTTGTGGAATGGCCCCCGAGCGCACAATGGGCAAAGCCTCCGACGCCAAGGTGCCGATGTATAAATCTGGTCATCTTGACCGCCATCATAGAAAAGGGTCACTGCTCTAGGGCAGACACAAGATGGCTGAGACATTCCGATAGGCAGCCGTGTGAGCAGACCACGTGAGCAGACCGTTTTTCTACCGGTTCTGCCGAAGTCTCCAAATAAAGTCATCAGAACTACCCATCAGCATCTGTTGTAAAACACAGATTAAGAACAACGCATGAATGACAGTGACGGAGATTCTAAGATGGATTGCTGACAGCACTCGCTGTCTATGATCAATCAACCCGCTTTTGACAACCTAAACTCCCCGCCACGCCCATGCATCTGCCCCCCCAAAGACCTCCAAAGCAAGCGAGGCTGGCCTTGGTGTTTATGCTGATCTAGCGCGGTGCCAGATAGAAATTGCTTTTCATATTGTCTGTGCCCAACCCGGCACGGTTCACTTATTCACCGCTGCACAGCCTGGCGGCAAATAGACTGTGAGCATCCAGACTGTCCATCATCGCGGGGGGTGGGGGCTTTGACAGTCCTGACAGGCATGCTGAATTGTTTCTTCAGACCTGGTGTTTATTTTTGCGGTCTTCTGCTTGCACATGTATAACGTCCGAAAGTGCTCCCTGTCAACACCACCCCCCCAAGCCATCAAGAGATCCATCAGTCATCCGATACAGTTATCCTTCACACATTTGTTCATGTGGAAAGTAGCCAGCAAAGCTGAAGCTTTGCAACGAAGTGAAGCTTTTAAAATAAAACGGTAAATTCTTGATGGAAAATTTCTTTAAAATATTCTTTGGGGGGGTAGGGGGTCCCTGAGGGCACAAAATAGAAAAGAACCTTGTAGCTATTGTTGTTTTCACCACAAAGTTTGTTTGAGAGTCCATCACAGCTATTTTTATGTCTGACACACTTTAATTTAGAGAGTTGCATTTCACACATGTGCGCCTCATTCACTCATTCCTTCCCTGAATTCTTCTTGTGGGAAAAATGTCCCTTGAAGAACAATAAAAATGTGTCTGTAAATGATGTTTTTGTCCACCTGTGACCTTTTTCTATCAGGAATGCATGAGGTGAGGGTGTTCATAAATATCTCAGCTTGCACATACAGACTCTCAGCAGCCAGACTGACGGTGATGTCAGGGTGATGTTGCTATTCAGGGTGTGATGGATCAGTCAGATTCTATTAATATGAAAACAGATATATAAGGCTTCATAATGTCCATAAAGAGAAGTTAATAATTAAAAATGACCACATTGTGTTGACATTATTGTAATAATGTAATTATAATATAGATTTTTGCTTTAATTATAGCTGCTGAAAGTGGGCTTATGTGTTTCTGGTAATTTTCTGCCATGTTATAACAACAACAACAATAACAATAATAATAATAATAATAATAAGGGGCAGCACAGTGGTGTGCTGGTTAGCACTGTCGCTTCACAGCAAGAAGGCCCTGCTTTTGATTCCCGGTTGGGATGGAGGTTGGAGACTGTGTGGAGTTTGCATGTTCTCCCCGTGCCTGTGTGGGTTCTCTCCGGTACTCCGGCTTCCTCCCACAGTCCAAAGACATGCATGATTGGGGATGAGGCTAATTGGAAACTCTAAATTGCCCGTAGGTGTGAGTGTGAGAGAGAATGTTTGTTTGTCTCTGTGTTAGCCCTGTGACTGACTGACCGGTGTCCAGTCCAGGGTGGACCCTGCCTCCGCCCATTGTGCTGGGATAGGCTCCAGTCCCCCCACGACCCCCAGTGGAGGGACAAGCGGGAGAAAGCGAGCAAGCGAGCGAATAATAATAAAAGTACATCTTTTACACTTTACATCAAACAGGTAAAACAGAAATGTATAAAATCAGTATATAGTAAAATTAACTTGCTAAAATAAACTGATTTGTTTACTAAACTTTACTGATGGGTTGCACTAATAAGAAAAGTGTGCAGGAATTTCAAATTAGAGTTGATCGCATTATTTTTCAAAACTGACTCAAGATCAAATATAATATTAGATGAAATTGGCTTAGCCAGAAAAGGACTCTTGTGACTACTCATTAAAATGAATGCATGAAATATTCAGAATGTTTATGCGTCACGAAAACCCAGGTCATTCGTCCCTGGGGAGCAGGAACTTGTTGCCGTGGCAACGCGGGTGGAGATGGTTAGATAGCAAGTGTTGGTTGTGCAAGTTTGTTTCCCTCCACAGGATTAAAGCTGATTTTAACAGAGGGATTCAGGCTGCTTCGGTGCCACTGTTATTTTTAACCCTCCATTCATTAAAGTTGTGTCACTCTCTCTGGTTTCTGGGTTCCATTTAGGAAGACGCAGAATTACGATGCACCTGCCCACCTGTAATCCACTAAAATACCGATGCTCTCTAACAGGATCTTGCGATGCCTTTCCTCTGCACACATCTTTGAATCTTGCCTCCCCAGTGATCACAATTCAGAGGTCTTCCTCCATCACAGCCTTTGTCCTGCTCCTCTGATACTTTGTGCTGCCCAGAACAACATTCTTTGATCTGTGCTAATTCTCCCCTGTCTTTTCCTGCTCAAACTCCCCCCAACCCCACCCACCTCCAGCCCCTAACTGCTGTAAATGCTCAACTGGAGGGAAACATCCTGCAATTTTCCAATATATTTTTAACAGGTCCTATGTTTTCCAACGATTTTCTGCACGGCTGCTCGTTTCCTGGGAACATTTATTTCAGGCTGATGGAGGGGATTAATCTAAATAAATTCAGATTCTGCTTTAATGAGGCGATTATTGTGAATCAGAGGTGGCAGCTTAAGGCGCTGTGATGCAGGTTTGGGAACCCTTTTCTGGTGAATTAACCCTCATTCACCCCCTCTGGACCCTGCAGCTTCACTCCAACACCAGCAACTTTCTAGACCACCAGAGAGGAATCTGTAATCAGGGTTGCTGGTTGAAATCCCAGGAGGGGTCATGGGCTAGGCACCAACGCCCATTGCTCTCACACTGCAAGTGGCCTTATATATAAGCATCTGCTAAATGACTGTGACTGTTGGAAATAGTTTGTCTTTGTTGTTTTTGTTCAGCAAATGCTGCTGTATCCATGACTTCTAGGGCAGCACCGTGTCTTTGATGCAACAAGGTCACCAAACGCACACGACTGACTCTGACTTTGGAAAAAGCTCGGCTGCAGCCATAGCGCTCCCATTTCAGAAAACTCTCCCTTTGCTCAGAAAATGGGGCAGGTGGTGATTCAAAAACACACATCTCTGGTTCCACACAGGTTTTCGAAATGTCCCGTTTTCGGGGGGCAAAAGCACCGTTTCCATGTCAACGGATATCTGAAACATGCCAGGAGTTTAGCGTCTTCGCCTGACCATGTTCTCCTGTAAACTGAGATGGTGCAGCGCCTCTGTGGGTTTTCTCCAGGCGCTCCCTGTTTCCGCCCACAGCCCCGAAACACGAACATCAACTGGATGAGCAGAAAGGGGTCAACCTAAAAAGGAAGGATACAGGGGTCGGATCATGCAGCAGAATGACGTGCTCTTGAAATGTGTAGTCTCTTGACTTCTCACTCTCTTTCCCTCGCTGGGACCCCCCCCCCCCCCCCACATGTTCTCCCGCATCTTTGCCCGTTTTGACATTGAGGAGGTTTTGTGGATGCCCGCCTTGTTTTTGGGTTCAGCTTGGTTATTTTTAAGCTGTTGAATCCAGCAGGCTGTCTCTACCTCCCTGCTGCATGTCTCACTGCTTCCTTGTTTATTCTCCTGCGACGAGCACCACACTCTCTTTTCATCTGAGTGGGACTGCGAGTCTGAAAACACAGAATGGTGGTGCTTGAGTGAACAACCCTCCACTCGCTTGTGTTGTTAGAATTTGATCACAGTTGCAGATTTTGAATAAGCTGCCGGGGACCTTTTTGCTAGCAACAGTTTGCAGCAGTTTGGGCTCTAGATAGGACATGTCACTTTTTAGATGAATGTCTTCATCACTTATTTACAGAGGTCTTTGAATTTCCGGAGCTTTTTAGCCTGCCTGTCATGCGACAATGTCACATGACTGCTGCGTTTGATGATGCCCTCAGCTGGTTTTCAAGGTCAGGAATGTGCTAAAATGAACATTTGGGGATTTAACCTGTATTGGTCCTTTTGGTGTTTTGGCTTTCACTGCCTTCAAATGTCAAATAAAAGCAGAATCCTTACATGAATCTTTCTTCATGGATTTCAGACAATTTTAAGAACCAGGTTGGAAAAGTTGTAATGTCTTCAAGTGTTCATCTCGACTGCCATTTCTGCACACATAAGAATCAATGGCGCTTCTTATGAAGATCTAAAGGGTCAGATTATCAGCATGCATCAAGGTGAAACTACTAAAATTGGGTTAAATCCAAAGGACTGGGACTAAACCAGTGGCCAGCCATATGAAAACCACCCATCACTGAATCAAATCAGAAAAAAAAAGGCTTTGATTTTCTGGGGAGCACGTAGATGGATGAGGCAATAGAGGAAGGTAATGTGGTCTGTGAGTCCAGATTTGGGTGCATCAGGCTACGAGGAGATGACGTACCCATCATGCCTTGTGCTTCCCATACAAGCCTGTGGGGATGCTGTGATCTGTGGTTGCTGCCATTGGCCACGTGGTTCGCCACCGCAGGGATGAGGTTCAGACCTGAACGGCCAGGTTATTCCATCCATTGAGACAGCATGGAGTGGTTCAGGGTACATGAGGTGGATTGGCCACCACAGGGACTGGAGCAGAGCACCTTCAGAGGGTGTGGAACAGGCTTTCATTAAGAAGGAATGCAGCTCTGGGCAGAAATCACTGGAGGTCACACTGTACAGGCGTATGCCTCGGTGAACGTGTGCCGCAATCAGAGCTGGTGGCAGTCCACTATTAGAGGGTGACCTTTTCCTGGTCAGGCATTGTATCTTGGTAGGCTCTGGGTATATTCAGTCAAGAGTGTGAAAATCCCTTTTTAACACTGCCAGTGTTCTTTCAGGTGAAAGTGCTGTAACTACAGGCGTGAGTCACATATGAAACGAGGAGGTAGAACTCCACCTTATGAAAAAGCTCTTCAGCTTTGATCATATTCAAAGTTCCTCCGTAATCCAGAACATATTCAAAATTTAATCATATGTTCCTTGTCCCAACATTTCTTAAAAATCTCATTAAAATTTGCCAATAACCTTTCGAGTTACTCAACAAACAGACAAACAAACGCTGGCTGTCACATAACTGAGCAGTCCCAGCTCATTATGGGTTTGTTATTCAGCTTTCAGTTAGCAGCTGCACCGACTGCAGGAGAACCCCTTATTTCACGGCTGGCTCTGTTCTTTCTGGGTCTTCATGCTGGTTTGAGATCCTACACCAGTTCAAACTACATGAAAACCACACATAGAATTGTTCAGATTTGAAAAAGTGTTGCTTCTGAGTCGAGGAAAGATGAAGCAGGGCTGTGTCTTATTTAACCATGAAGTGTTGGCTCCAGTTATTAGCTTCTTTTAGGGAAATTTCACATCATTATGGTACCATCAAAGTGCATTTAATTAGTTTAATTAGTTCATCTTCGGTTTAGTTTTGCAGATAAATCAGTTCATGTTCATCAGAAAATTCAATTATTGAGTGTTTTCGCCTGTGTTGTATCTTGTCTTTCCCTTTCCTTCTCTCCACTCTGTGGGCAACCATTAGTTACTTATCAGGCTCCTCATCACAGGTGGCGCACTATAATCAGGGAAGATGACAGTCGGCGTTGCAGGTTAAAAGAAGTTCACTGGGTGTCCTGAGTAGATTGAAGTGTTTTCCATTAAGTTTTGTTATGCTTTATTGCTTTACTGAATGACCATCTTGTGCAGCTGCAGCAACAAATCCGCCAGCTCCCTACTAAGAGATTTTTGAGCAGGATATTTACTGTAGATATTTATATCTGTTATGTTTGACTTTTTGACTTCTGAGATAGAAAATAATTCTCTGTCTGATACACTCTTCCCACGCCATTTTTCACCCCGAGGACACACAAACCCACAAACTTGCACCATCCACCTTCACTCATCTGATGCAGGGGCATACACCCGGATTAACGTCCTCCAATCGTGAATATTCAACGTCCAGAAGGGGATTGATCCACCTAGGCACGGGGATCGGCCACTTTATCTTCAGGGACGGTGTTCAGAAGCACCCCAACTCTTGCGACCACCTTTCACCGTAAAACAATACATTGCAGGATTGCTGCTGCGTGGTTTGCATGTAGCTAGTTATTGGGACTGCATGCAGCCTGTCTACGCTCAACAGCTCAAAGGATTAATTCCACCAGTGAAGCAAAGGAGCCTCCTGTCAGCCAGCCTCGGCTCTGTTGTGCTACATATGTAGAGTATATCCACGTACATCAAACGACCATCTGCTGCAGGAGAAGGCCAGACGGATCCAGGCAGTGCAGTCTGCTGCAGACGCTAATTTGATGAGATAGTCTGATAGACATCAAGTTGTCGAAGTGTGAGACATGCGAGGCGGAACCTGAAGAAGAAAAAAAAAGAAAAAAAAAAAAAAAGGAAACAAATTGCAACCACTTCTTCATCTTCACAGAGATGACAGTCGATGCAGATACAGTAGGTACAAGGTACAGTGTGTATAGTCGCAGCAGGAACAGAGCAAAATGGCTCGAAGGAATTACTTGATTTGATTTTTGACTTGACAATTACTTGAATTGACGGGGGAAAAAAAACAAAAAATCCCTCCTGTTCAGGGTTACTACAAAAAAAATGAAACAAATAGAAACAACACAAAATGGACATGTGCTCGTTTATGCACTATATCATCAATATACATGCTGCTGAGAATCAATCTGAGGCTCCGCAGTCGCAGCACAGCACCCAGGTGCTGCCATTTACCCGTAATGGTGTAAAAAAACAGTGGAGACCAAAGCATGTGGGTCAATGCCTGCTGCCCTGCTGATACATTGTTTGCTGTGTTACCAGGGTATTTGAACATTCAAGATTCTGATTCCCTGGATCAGAAGTTCTCCATCTGATACAGTTGCTTTTTCTCCCCTCATTCACTGGAACACATTACTGCAGCTCTCCTCCACGGGTTTGAAATAAATGCCTCAGCTGGATGTTCAATAACAGACCAAACCCTTCCTAAATGAGCTAAATGAATGGCTCTTGTCCTCCCTGATATCTTAAATGTCATCAATTGGCATGGGGAACAAAGTAAGAAAACAAGCCGTCAATACCAGCCTGCAGTAACAGTTCAGAGCTGGTACAAACATGCTTTAGTTTAGAAAGGTCTCAGGGGTTGGTCCTCCTGGGGCCCGACCCTTGGCACGGACTGCAGGACAGAAGCCCGTGGCACATTTTAAAAAGCGGGTGTGGGCAGGGGAGCTAATGGTGGCACTTATAGCCATTACACAGTTCTAGAGCGTTTGTATAAGCCTCCCACAAGAACCATTTTCTTCACTCACAAAATGCCTTTAATTGCAGTTCCAATCTGGGAGTCGGAGCGTGGGTGAGATTGCTCACACTCACTGCACTTCATGCAATGGTAATAAAATGTTATATGTTATAAAATAATACCAGGGTGCTTGTTCTTTTATTTTGGATCGCGTAGCAACCATGTGTTCTTAGTTTGGTACTTCACCTCCACTTGTTGACACCGTTAAAAGCTGTGTGGACATGAAAACACTCTGATCCCTCAACCCACCTCCCGTCTCTTTACCGAGTGTGCACAAAAGAAAAAAAAAGGGTTGAGGAGGAAAGGCCAAGCCGGCGGGGCACACATGTGGTGGTGGTGGTGGGGGGGGGGGGGGGGACGTGAGGAAGAGGAAGAGAGAGGTGAAATAAATGAAGAGAAGCAGACAGGGAGAGCTGGGTGACGAGGGAGAAATGATCAAAGCCCAGTCATGGTCTCTGACAAAGGCTTTGGGGTCGGGCTGGAAAAGCTGGAGATAAACTCCTCTCTCGCTCAGACTGGGCTACAAACACAGCAAAGTGTAATGTAGACAAACACGGACGACTTTCATTCTTCACATGGGGGTGTATGCGGCAGTTTAAACTTTGAAGCTCACCCACATATTTTCAAGCTGCTTTACCGTTCAGTGGAACGACTACGTTTCTTTTTTCGGTTTTCTGCGTGAACTCAAACGGTGAACAAAGGGAATTATTCCCACTGCTACAGTTGTTCTTCACACTTATTTCAAACTGTACAGATCCGCCATAATTTCCCCCCTCTTTATATCAAACTTCTCCATCTTTCCATCTGAGTCATCCATTTGAAGCACTTCACATCTGCTCTCACATCTGTGCTGCCTCCTGAAGTATGCTGATATTCCTTCAGCACTGGTATTAAATACATCAAGTAGAATATTTTATAAATTGAATGGACTTTTGATAGCTGCACTACCAGTCTCAATGAATCCCTTAATCTTGTGACAGTTACATTACCCTGAACTCAACAGGCCTATTACACCTACTACATTCTCTAACATATGCATAACATTTTTGTTGGGGTAAGAAATAACTTTTCAGAAATATTCACATAAATTCACTCTCAATTGTTCCCCTTAGATCAGCGTTTTTCTGCTATTTCTGAATTGGCTTGGAAGTCGTGTGGAATAAACTGCACCAGGGAGAAGTTTTACAGGCATTCTGTGGCTCCTGTGACAGCAGCTGCGTTTTGATAAATCAACTGAGGCGATGTCGGCTGAGTCAGCGGCGGCGCGGTGGCTGGTTCCCCAACACATTAAACCCTCTCACCCCCCCACCCACCAGTCGTGTTTTAACTTTGGAAATGCAAAATGTTTAGCGCTAATCACAGTTGCTCACAACTGATTGATGTTAGTTTGCTGTCCTGCCCCTGTTTCAGGAGCCTTGCCAGCCACGCCGCATTCTTAACGGTTCATTAACAGCGCCCATGAGGCTCATTTGGAGCCGCTAAGCACCGACGGACACTACCTAATTCCTGTTGATCCATATTAGCGTGTCCACCATGGAGATATGGCGAAACTCTCCGAGGATCCAATGTTGCTTGTGAAGCTGAACGTGGGCCCGCGTTTCTTTATGCTGTCCTTTTTTATTTTTCTACCCCCTCTTTTGAAGAAGGACACATATTTGCATGACTGACAATGAAAATCAAGGTCCTGCCTTTCACCCATCTGATGAAGGATTTCTGCTTTTCCACCCACAAACATCCTCCAAGACCTGTAGATTAGTTGATTAGTAGCTGGAAGTGGAAGATAAAAGTGGTGAGGCTTGCCATTATTCACACAGAGCTCAAGAAAAAAAAAAGAAAATAGTATTTACAGTTTTGTTATAGCTGCTAAAGTTGCCGGGTGTGATGTGTAAAATCTGGTGTTGAATCGCAACAGAATTTACACATTTACACATTTAGACTGTCCACTACATTAACAAAGGGGATTAGTTCACCTTTTCACACCTATTTAGGTAAATGTGGTGAACCATCTGCCACATACTGGGAGGGCTGTCATGAACTGGTGAACTGATGGTACCACAAAAATTTTACAGCTTCAGAGAACTGAACCTGAACAACTTTTATCGCCACCAAATTATCAAGGGAGTTCCAAGAGCATGTGGACAGAATTAAAACAACAGTAAATTCATTAAAGAGCTCTTGGCAACAAAGCGCTAACAGACTGGTGATGAATTTCCAACATATTTGACTTGTTACTTGTAAATTTGGCAGTATTTAATTGAAGCTATTCAAACGAAAAGCAAGGTCTTAATATTATCGGCTCAGGTCTTTACATGTCAGCACACTGAGTTATCGGTCACATTCACACAGATTAAAGTTCTGTGTTTTACTGAAAGCAAATATTAGATATTATTGTAATTTATAGTCAGGATTTTTTAAAGGTTTTATAGCAGAAATCAAGAAGGTTAGAGGAAGCCAGGGGAGCAGTTCAATGATTTATCTGTAAGATTCACAGGTCAGAAGGCAGACAAATGTCAAAAAGGCAGGACCACGCAAAAAAAACAAAACAAAGCAGCCAGAGGTGGAAGACAAAATTCATACACAGGATAATGATTAAAGGGCTGGATCAAAGGGACGCTGGGAGACAATTTGCAAAAGAAGGGGAGGAACAAGCAGATGCAGTGTAAATACACAAGCAGGGGCCAAGGATAATCACAGTCAAAGAGAAAACCAAAGGAATGCAAGCATGGTGACGTTTATAACCTGCTTAACCATCGTAGTTCTGCAGCTGGAAGTCAGGAGGGTGGGATTAATCTGACAAATTCAATGCAAGAGCACGTGTGTTTGTTGTTTGAAAGCATCAGTCAGTGTGTGCGGACGTGCACACATGCGGATGTATTTCCATTTTCTTTTCATGCTTGCTTGACTAAAGGTGAAGTGACACTTGTGCACTACCGTGAAATCAGAATCAGAATAAATAAATAATAATAAACAGATTTAATGCAAGCACTTGGTGAGACTGGGGGGGGACGCAAAAAAGAGAAATAATCCAATAACAGGCTTGTCAGCAGTCCAACAGTAAAGAATTCTGGGGATGAGCTCCTCTCTGCTTTCTTCATGTTGATACAGTCACCATGTTGGACAGTTTGACTGACATTTGTTGTGATTACGTGTTCAACAATGTGAATCCTACAAGACACCCACACAGAAGCCTGGAAGGTTTTATCTTCTTCAGCTACTCTCCGCACTAACATTCCGTTGCACTTTTTAGCAGCCCGTCATTGTCGGTGCGGCTCCTTCAGTAACCTCCTTTCACACATGCACTGCTACCAGACTTTAGGTGAGAAGCTGTCGGTCACAACAGCATGCCAACCGCATGTAAATACGACAACCTCCAGAGTGGAATGCAGGATGGGTAAAATTCCCACGATGGATCTTAATGAATCTGTGGTCACGTGTTATGCATTCGATTTTATGTGCTGGTTGAGGCGGTGCAGAGATCCTCTGGAGGTTTTGGACTCAGACTCTTTTGTGTTGTGTGTTGCAGCTGAGGTGATGGATTTAATCAGCCATGCTCAATCGAATCTGACAGTGACCTTAACCAGGTAACAGAGCTCTGGGCTGCAAGCCGGAGCAACAACAAGTGTGGAAAGGGCAAGAGAGACCAGGCCACAATGGCGACAAAACAGAGAGGAAGGAAGGGGGATTGAATAGTAATAATTGGCAAATAAAAGAAAACAGAGAAGTGAAAGCACGAGGCTGCAAAAAACATGAACAAAATAGGATTATGCATTATAAAACTATTTGGAAAATGACCAAAGAATAATGTAAGTGCAGGTTTCTGGGCATCCTGCGGTTTTCCTTAAGATGTTACATTCCCAGATTTATTTCAAATCTCTCCTGAATTTGTTATCTCTCTCTCACACACACACACACACACACAAACACACACACAGTGGCTTGATTGCAGTTGGGTCACACTGTGTCTCAGGTGTGATGACTCACACACTGGGACATAAGGTCGCTGACTCCTGTCATCATCGTTTCTTTTATGGAACTAAGGACAAAGCTGAAATCCACTGGTATTTTTTAACAGGTGGATTTATGTATATATGAATATAAATGTGATCTTCCACTCATCTACTGGGTTCAATTTTCAACATTAAACACGTGGAACCTGAAAACAAACCATCCAGCGAATGTCCCACCCCTCTCTTTGGAAAAGGCCACTGGGGCCGTGCCTCATCGGTTAACGCTGCCGTTCAGCCTGACCCCTGATCTGAAGCAGCCAGGGTGACCAGTACAGGTCAGACAAAGAGGACCTGGGGGGCAGAGACAAGGAGAAAGAGACAAATAGCAGCAAGCAGGTGAGGCTGCTTCACTCCTTCAAAATTGCTGCAGCCAACTACCAGTGCAGGTCTCTCTCTCTCTCTCTCTCTCTCTCTTAAAATAGATAAAGAATAGAATAACTTAATTAGGTTTAATTACAAATTAAATAACTAGCACGCATGCAAGAATGGACATCAAATGCAAACTATGATTAATTAATGTAAGCTGTAAATAAATGAACAATTGTGTCAGAGAGGAATATTATGATCCATGTGCAAAACTGCTAGAGGTAAACATAAGTAATGTGTGCAATTATGCACATTTCAGCTGCATAAACAATGTGACAATTGAAAGTGTTAACAGTGTATATAGTGGTTGTTGCAGACTCCTGTCAGCTGTTAAGAAGCCTGATGGCTGAGGGGAAGAAAGAGTTCCTGAATCACGTTGTCCTGCAGACTCCTGTAGTTCCTGCCTGAGGGGAGGAGAGTGGACATGTTGGGGGTTTGTGTGTGTAATCCTTGATAAGGGATCATTCTCCGGCTGGGCCAGACAACATTCCTGGACAAGCGCTCAGAGCATGAACCGCTGCTCTCCTCATCTCCCCCTCACACCTGGAGAATAAAGATTTCCTCTGTATTGACTTCAGCTAGGCATTCAACATCCCTCACAAGCGCACACACAAACTCTGACTATACCCCGTTCTCTGTAATTGGCTCCTGGGCTTTCTGGCCCCAGTCTGTTAGGATAGGGAACAGGATCAGCAGTATGGTGACATGGTGTAAGACCAACAACCTCAACCTCAACACAGACAAGACCAAGGAGACGATAGTGGAGATGAGGAGGGAGGGAAACCCTCATCGGCTTCTTCTTTTGAAGTGGAGAGGGTGAGCTGCTTTAGTGGGGGGGGGTCCATATCAGCAAGGATCTCACCCGGTCACTTCAGAACGTTCAGCTGTACTTCCTGAGGAGGCCGAGGAAGTTTTCCATGCCGCCAAAGATCCTCAGAAACTTATAGAGCCGTGTTGTTGAGTCCATCCTGAATGGCTGCATCACTGTGGAGGTTGATTTCATTGACCCTTTGGTGGAAGGCTGCAGCATCATTAACACCCACATGCAAAAACTCCATTGATTATTTTAACAAGGAGAAGACACAGCAGTCTCAAAATGCAAAATGGATAGTTGCAAAATAAGTGGACATTCTAGACTTGGCAAACATTTCTATCTTTGGTGGCATTGACAAGGTGAGAAAAACAAGACCATGCAATGATTTCTGTACTTCTTGAAACAGAGTTTCTTTTAAACAACAATAATAATACAAGGGAAAAGTTTTTCTCAGAGAGACTGACTCATTTTGCCTGAATAGGCATAGATTGTATTACCTTCGACATAGTTCAGCCAGAGAAAAGCAGTCTTCGTGCCAAAGGCAAGGTTAAAATCATGTGTTTGTCTTGCTTTGAATTGCAGGGAATTCTTGGACTGATTAAAGCTGGAAATAGCCTAAACTTGAATTTTACATCAGTCATCCGTGTTGAGCCATCCAGATTCTTAAAGGCATTAAAACCATCCTGCCTAGGCAGTTGAAACTATGCAAACAAAAATGATCATTATGCTACTTCAGGGGTGTCCAAACTGTTCCACAAAGGGCCGTGTGGCTGCAGGTTTTCGTTCCAACCCAGCAGCAGCACACCAGACTGGACTCACTTAATTTGGAAGTAGTAGAAATTCTGCAAATATTTCACCTTGGCAGAGAAAAAAAAATGCAGTCTGTATTTAAGGAATCAACAAGTATTGTGGCTGCTTTTGAACCCTTGTAGCCCAAGTTAGTCATGCTTAAGGACCCTTGAGCAGCACAACCAGTGAATCGAACACAGCTTTATTGTAGAACACAATAGTGGAGACGCAGCAACCGCAGTGGTCGGGAAGCCCTGAGCATGTTGGTGAGTCTTTGGTGTCAAAGGTGGGTTCATGGGGAGGCAAGCAGGGTTGGGAACAAGAAAGGAGGCAGAAAGAGAGTACCAAAAAGTCATGCAAGACACAGAGGACAATCTGGCAACAAGTGTTCGAGGAGCCGGGGTTTAAATGGGGGAGGAGATCATTGGGATGGAAAACAGGTGTGACTGATTGGGGGGAGTGGCAAAGGTAAAGAGGTGTGGAAAAACTGCTGACAGCTGTCAGTTGTGTCAAAGTTACGTAATCATTAAAGTAAAAAAAAAACAAAAACTGACAGGTCTTTTCACCTCACACTTCTGACTGGATATATCAAGCTGCTGCTGCAGTGGGTGTGTGTGGTTGTGTGTGTGTGTGTGTGTGTTTGTGTGTGCTTTGTGATAAATGGCAGCTCATCAGTTGGCTGAGGCTTGACGGCACCTGTGTGGATCATGCAGCTTCTGAAATAGGCTCATATGTATGTGTTGAATTGCTGAGCCCCTTAGCTACTCTGCAGCTGCTTGAATGTACTGCTCAAGGTTGCGTATTTCCCCAACCAGCCAAATTAAAGAGACACAATTGCAAATGTAAGCAATTTTTTCCTCATTAAAAGCTTCTATAACACACACATATACAGTGTGTGTCAGTCGAGATCATTCACCATCCTGCATGTTTTGATGGGACATCCACATTTCAGTTTGATGGAATATGAAGAACATGAAGACATAAATGTGATTAACATCCCGCAGTGATTGAACTGTTCCATATTAGCAGACTGGCTGGGCTGCCTACGCAGCACCGCTAACAACCGCTTCATAATATGTCCTGATTGGCGTGTGAAATTGAAGTTGTGAAGAATGGCTTTTTTGAATTTCTGACATGTCCCTCTTTGTTGTAGACAAGAAGAAAAACAAGCCAACAGTCCACAGAAGTGCTGTAACAACAGCCCCTAAAGTGCTGTAGTATCACTGGAGTTTGAACATTTCAGAATCACTAGATGTTCATGGTGGACCCCTAGAGGGTAAAACTCCATCTGTCTGTGAGACTCTTTTTTTTTTTTTTTAACCTTTTCTGTGAAGTTTGACTTGTGTCGGCCGTGACTGGTGTACTGAGAACTTGGGACAACCATGGATGATCGGACTAAAACGACTGCTAAGACCCTGAAACTTGCAGATGGGAGGGGGGCAACAAGAGAAGCTTTTAAAAGAAGTGTTATAAACTTCATCTTCCCCCTAGGGCCTGGTCATGCGTTCCATAACAGTCTTCTACATTCCTTAGGATCTGTTTTCACTATCCCCCAAGTTGCATCACACCAGAAACCTCACGCTGTTCTAATGTAGAGCCCAGAGGCATGAGGCAGCAGGGAGGCAGCCCCCATACTGCTTTCATGCTCTCAGAGTCCAGGAGGAGATATTGTAAAGTAATTAGATAGCGCATACTGGCGATGGTCCCTGTCGACTCTTATTATCTTGCCATCCATTGACAGCTTACTGCTTCCTTTGTTTTCTGCTTTACATGAGCAATTTGTAAGATGCTGAGTCCAACTCAGTGGGCCGTCAGACGCTGATGCCAGAGCGTGTGTGTGCGTGTGTGTGTGTGTCAGCCCTGGAATGAGCCCTTACACATATAGCATTAACCATACACTGTGTGGATTCCTCATCGCATCTTCGGCGGATCTCGGCGTGCAGGAAATATGGCCGCTTTATTGTTTTTTAATTAAATGTGTCTCTCTGCTCAATTTCACCTCATTACCTCTTCCAGAGAGGAGAGGCGTTTTTCTCCCAAACAACCAGGACCTATTCACTCTAGGGTGTCAATTTGCGGTGATTTAAAACTACTTTTGGATTAATGGAGAGAAAACAACATTAGAGAGATTTTATGAGGTGCTTAAGGGACAAGTGGTCTGTTATATCCAAACTGTCCGATCATTTAGCAGGGCGCTTGTCCTTCAAGTGCCTCAGCTAAGGTGCTTGGAGGTGAACAAACATGGAAAGTCCCTTTACAGTATGCTTGGAAGACCATTAAGAAGTTAAGAAGTGGAACTTCTGCCATTTGCAGAGGAAGGGGAAGAAGCGGGCAGGTTTCAGGTGAGAAGGACCAGGGAGGAGAATCAATAGGCCCCAGCATCGATTACCAGCGAAGCGAATGGTGTAGGACTGGTGGCAGGTACAGACATCACCTGAGTCAACAAAGACAAGATGAAGGCACCGAGTCAGCGGAAGAAGAACTCTGAAGGACAGTTTTAGCTGTAAGATGTAAAGGAGGGGAGAGTGAGTCATAACCAATACCCCCCCTACCAGTCACTTCATCGGCTCTGTGTATTCTGTTCTGTGCTGACTATGAAGGTGTTAACAGCGACAAAAATGTCTATCCATCTTTTGGCTTCAGTCATTACAGATGGGTGAGAGTGAGGTCATGCAGTCTCCCGACAGTTGAAGGCCACAGAAAACCTGGAGTAAGAAAGAGAAGCCTTGTAACATGACCACCTCCAGCTGGTTTCATAGAAAGGTCTGTTGCTGCTTTCTGCTCTCACCCTGCAGCCTAAGAGGATCCTCATGTTCATGAACACAGAAGCTTCACCCCAAGTCACTCTGCGCTCACCGGCGCCATGGGCCACACGTATATCCAGCAAGAGAAAAAAAAAAACAATAAAACAACACCATGACCTCCGGACCTGACAGCTCGGGCACAATACATCTCAGGGCTCTGCTGATCTGCTGGATGTGTATCAAACTTTTGTAGCTCCTGCTGCGCACCCTGGAGAAACTTTCCTCCCTGTTAATGGACAAAGAAATAAGTCTTCCTCAGATAGACATCGGTGGGCTATTTAGTTCAGTGTGAGATGATCAGCAAGGCATGACAACCCAAGGTTCCCATGGCAACAACATCATGGTACAGTGGTGGGCCACACTATCTTTACTTTTGTTTTTATTGCTGGAGACAAGGGCAGCATGTGAGAGTGTGAAATTGACTGGAACCGGTAAGGTTTTTTTGTCCCATTAGAATTTACTTTCTGCCATAAAAAGGAACCATTTAAGTGGCCTGTTTGCTGTGATCCAACAGTCTGATGATGACGCCTAATGGACACGGTGCCACTATTTTCAACCTCTCCACAGAACATCTCAGATTAAAATATGTGCTAACCTGCAGCGTGACAAGAATGAGAAAATACAGCGAGAGTTGGATTTTCATCTCTGTATTTGTTTGACATGTCGAGATTGGAGTTTTTAAAATATGTATGTCTTCAAGGCCAACTCAATGGAAAGCAGGTAAAAAAAGAACTTTAAAAACGAGGTGTTGAGTTAATGTTTTTTTGTGGAAACAGACCCAGAATTATCAAAATCCCCGGTAAGCAGTATAATTCTTGCAGTGGAAAAGACACTAATTTGTCCAGAGTGGCATTCCAACAACTACAACTTAGTTCCTGCGGCAGTGCCCAGAAAGGAACTTTTGCAGGAACTGTGAAGTTGATTCATCATTACGTTGACTCAGCACTTGAACATAATTATTTGAAGTTTGACCGGGTACAGCCATTCTCATATGTCCTGTTTCATGTTTGGAACCCCCCCACATATTTAATGAATCCACAACAGAAGAATGATTAATGGCACCTGGATGCATCTGGATACACCAGCTGCAGCTCCACGGCTCAGGGCCTGAGTGATATCACACCATAGGAAACCACAACAAAGCTCTCACCTCTGCAATAATTCTTTGCTAATGGGCACAAAAAAAAAAAAAAAAAGAAAGAAAGAAAGAAAAAAAAATTCTGACACATGGACCCTTATTTGTTAGAACAGAGGTATTCTTCCAGATGACATGCAACACATCTGGCTGCAGCTACAGATCACATTAATCATGCTCACGAATTCAGGAAGCCTGTCAGTTGGGATTAGGGCGGGAGGGGAGTTCACTTATTTAAGCATTTGCCTCACTGCTCAGGTCAGGTATATGTGGTCAGTTCAGTTGGAATAATGTGATCTGGCTCGATGGCAACCAACCTGTGGCCTGACATGTGTTATGTTTTTCTTTTAATGGTAACAGCAGGTCAGTTTTGCTTGCTTAAAATGCTTGGGGTTTGGCTGTTTGAGGCTTTATTTCTGAGTTCCAGCCTGTGGAGGACTGCAGCACAGTTCTTTAGACTTCACAGTTGTGTTTTTGTTATAAACCATACCCTTAAACACCAAATATTAGAAAACCAACCGATAAAAAAAAAAGCAATACCTCATAAACGTTTAAGTATTTGATAACATCCTGCACAGGAGACTTTTGATAACCTTATCCCTTATCATCAGGCTGTGCTCTCCTCTAATGCAGTTCAACATCAGCGTGATTGACTGCAGGCGATATAGAGAGTCGGCGCTTGCAACTGTATTCCGCTGATAGTGCGAGCAGGGCTTCAATAAGAAATGTTTACAGGAATTCTGAGATAAGAATTTCTAGCCAAACATGGCTGCTGCACAGCGCCACTACTAACATGCTGCGAAGAACATACAGAAGGAGAGAATGAAAGAGGGATTAGGAAGCAACTACCGCAATGAACACACCATCTGAGCAGGCACCGATTCTGCACCAGCTTGTACTGCAAATCTGCATATCATATAGGTGACATGAGCATATGCTTGAAGGATCGCACTGCACCCGCATGTGATTGGAGCAGGTCACCATCCTGAAACACAGCTGGAGGGACGCAATTTAAATGCATCAACGTGCAAGTGCTGAGAGCCATATCGTCAATTCAACATCCCTATGACACGCCATTGTTAAGACTGATGTGTCCTCTCACATATCAATGTGTGCTGTCCAAAAACAAAAAAAAAGAACACTTTTGCAATCAGTGACTCATGTTTTCAAACCTAACAACACACTGACACCCCTATGCTCAGGCTCCCTCCCTCTGCAAGGCTACAATGATTCAGCAGTGGGAGCTGACAGATCAGTGGAATAATGAACAGCAACATGCTGGGCAGATGCGGGTGTGAGCCTACATCTTTTTCTGCTCTGGAATGACGTGTGCTCTCGTGCAGAAATTCACGGAGCGAGCGCATCGAACATAAACAAACAGGTTCGAAGGCTTCTTCTGTGGAGGTGCTCATCCTCGCTTTGTTCTTCTGTCGCGCTTTTACTTATTAATCCGCATCTCTCTCGCCGAGGCTTTGATGCCGGCGATGGCACCGCTGTCCCGATTCTGTCACTGCAGAAGCTCTGAAGGTGTCATACAGTTGTTGTGAAGGGTACCACAAGGGCTGAGGGAAACCCCGGCTGGCAAGATGAGAAGAGAGAGAGGCAGAGAGGAGTCCACAAGGACGAGCCTTAGAAGGCCAATGATATGACACATCCTTGTATTTCGATCTTTGTGAGGACTTCCATAGACATAAATGTATTACCCAACCTTGTATCCTAACTCCCTAACCCCAAACCCAACCCTAACCTAAACCCAATTCTAACCTCAACCTTAAACCCATGTTGCGATACTGAAACAACTTCCAATGCCAGAGTGAGCTAGATTAGAGTAAAAGACATTTTCTTCCCTACAGGAAACTCATTATAAATCCCTGTGTAAATTACAGCCTGATTTCTATTGGAGGAATTTAAGATTGAAATGTGACAGAATACAAAAACTTAAGAAACGTAAGAAAGAGTGCAGCAGGACTCGAGCCAGCAGCAACATGGCTCAGGAGCAGGGATGCAGTGCAGTCTGCAAATGGATTAGACCGTGCTTGGGAGGCGGGTGGGGCACCTGTCATGACCCCATTGATGACACTGCAGCCTTAAGACACTGCGCATGGGGAACAACGGATGAAAATGTGCCGTGAATGATTAATGCAGATTATTTGCTTGGTTTTACTCACTGTTGTGAGACAAGTAGCCGCTGGCTGCCGTCACGCCGTTCCTCTTCCAAAACGAATTGAGAGGCTATATCCGAGATGGCGGCCATCCCGGTTATAAATGATTTTGGATTGCAGTCAAGGGTGAAAGCGCATCTATATGCGTCTGTGCGTGCAGGCGGACAAGGGGACAATGTCTATCCATCATTTAGAGCACAAGCCCTGCGTCATTTAGAAAGTATTGAAAGAAAAAAATGATGACACCGGAGAGCACAAATTAATTGGCTGGACTGTCCTCATGTAACCCTATTTTTCCAACAAAATCTGAATCCTATCTATCTATCTATCTATCTATCTATCTATCTATCTATCTATCTATCTATCTATCTATCTATCTATCTATCTATCTATCCTTCTTTCTATCTATCTTTCTTTCTAGAATTTATCATGCATAGTGGATGAGTTGTGTGTCCTCCAATCAGTGTAGAATCTGTTCTTAATCAGAGCGGGACCTTATCTACGTACATTTCTGCATAATGGAAGAGAAAATCAATCAGCTATTAGACAGGAGCTGTCTGAACTTGTTCACTTCAGATTCTCCATTCTGCACCACAGGCCCCAGTGCCACCAGCACGAGCCAACGTGACAAACTGTGCAGGGTTCAGGGAAAACACGAGACTGCGAGCGGCTGATTTTCTGCAGTTCATGCGATTCTTAATTCTCTGTGCATGTGTGGCCGTTGCTCCCTTCAGAGAGTCATCAAGGACGCGTAGGATTTATCCTCCCCACTGTGTCACAAATCATTGAGGATGGACTGGTATTAAAAGAAGAAAATTGCCTATTTCCTTGAGGTCGTCTCAGCTGTGTCGAGATGACAGCACAGAAAATTTCTTTCTGGGAACCTTTTTGCCTCTCATGCCCACTCTGTTGTACCTTGGGCTGCTGACGCCCGTCTGTATCTTGGAGTATCTGTTGCCTTCAATCCTGCCATCGTTGTCAAGGAGCCGGCGCCCGCTGTGAATCCTGCACCGGCTGCACGGAGCTTGATGGAACCAGGTGCCGTAAAAGCATCCTCCTGCTCAGATGCGCCAAACGGGCACCCAGTGAAGTAAAACACTAAGAAACATCTGCTGGAATTCACATGCCAGCTTTTAAATGGCTGCAGCTTCAAAAAGCGCCTCTGAAGTTGCCTTTTCGCGACCTTGTTAGTGACAGATGGCTCTTTATGAGCTCACCGCTCATGGTAAACACGTCGTTTAGTAGGCGTCAGAGCTAGAACATCCCGAGCCTGGTTGAGGGGAGTTTGAGTGTGCTGCCTCTGCTAGTGAAGGGGCTGAGGCCCTGGGATCACCTCGCAGACCATCCAGCATGCTTATAGTTCTGCAACACGCCATCTGATCAGGGCAACAGTTAAGAGTTAAGACTTAAGTTACAGTTAAGATGTTTGCACCCCTGAAATTCACAGGGCTAAAGTTAAACCACATCATTCCCACAGCAGTTTAGATGGAATCTTTCAAACCCTTCCCAGAACTAAGAACAATGTTCCTGTTTTTAAGCAAAGAATTTTAGATGCCGCAGCGAAAGGGGGAAAAAAAGCATGAGCGGGACTGAACTCTAACTTTTATTTGACCTCTGATTCAGAACATTTGAAAGAAAGACCTTGCAGACTCAAGAGACATTCCTCAGTGAGCTGTTCCACCGAAGTTTTCATGTCAAAGTAGCATTGCAATTCTGGACACATTTCTCCTGGAGTCACACAGATGGCCAAAAAGTCTGCGTTTTTCCACATCTCAAACAGGTTCTGCATTAGTGTTTGACTCGTGCCTGGAACTCATTTAAAAAAAAATTCCACTGCTGGAACCAAATCCATCTATTATATTTATATATAGTGACACTCCACAGCCATAAGGGATAGAGATCTGACAGTGAAGTTAAATCTGAGGATTGTACTAGAATGCATCATCATATACTCAGCTTGTGAGTATAACAGAGCATTTTAAAACTATTGTTATTTCATGCATTCGGATATAAAAGTAAGTTAAAAATGTAGAAACAAGGAAATTTATTGCTGCCACGTTTTTAATTCAACATAACATTATTGTAACATGTTGGTGTAACATGGAATCCCTTTGAGGGATCATGGGTTTGAAAAACTTATCAAATATCAAATAAGAATCTTAATCTTTTTTGGTTCCTATCTGAACAACACAGAACTCCAAAAAGAGTGAGGGGGGGATAGAAAAAGGTTGGTAAAGCCTTTCAAATAGTCTTTTTCTACAGTCCTGACCTGTCTACACCTCCACAACAAAGCACACAAAGAGACAAGCTGTCTCCCTGTTATGCTGTCTTCTCATCATCGTCATCATCACCATCATCATCATCATCATCATCATCATCATCATCATCATCATTATCATCATCCTCATCATCATCATCGTCATCATCCCTGAAATGCGGGCCATAACTCCATAACTCCTTAAAGATGCAAATACCTTGAAACAGTTAGTTATATGAAGTCAAATAGACTTTTTCTTTTCTTTTCTTTTTGAAGAAAATGGGGGCAACAATTCTTGAGTTATCAGCTGGGTATTTTGGATAAAATGGTCTATTTTTAATCATACTTCAAACAATTTCCTGTCTTTCTTGTAGAAGATCAAGTGTTTTCTTGCAAAACATGGAACTTTAGTTGGATGTAGGAGTCACAACTGCAGAATAGGAATAGAAACTATATCATTTGGAAAACCCTCCCACCGCAAAAACAGACATTTGATTATTTTAGCTTGATCCAGCGATCTTGAAAGTCGGCCTCCTTCTTTTGGCGAGGACTTGAGGGCAATAAATGAGGGTAAAACCACCGCGTCCATGCATTAATACACAGAAGCCAGCAAGAATGAATAATTCCAATCAAAGGAAGAACAAAAGAGGCGGAGAGGCTTTTTTTTTTAAAACCATGACTCAATTATTATTTGACTCTTTCCCTCCTTCACCCCAACAGAGCCTTTCTGCCTCTGACATCTGTACTATTTATGTCCCTGGAGTTTGGTGATAGTCTTTAATTTATTCAGCCTTTTGGAGTCATGAGCTGATGTTCCAGCAACAGCCCCAAAGCCACTAAATGAGAGGGGAGTGGTGGGTACGGAGAGGGGGAACAGAGGCAAGTCTAACAATGTTCATTTGCATAGACTAGCCAGAATATAATCATCCAAAGGCGGCAGAGCCTCCCTTCAATCAGAGAGTGCTGGTCCGGACTTCATGAGAAGCCCTGAGAGACGGGGACAGTTCACGGTTCAGTTCACGGTTTTTTACAAGGAGAGGGCAACTGTAGCCTGGGTTGCATTATAGTCACAATTAACTTGCTCCGGATCACCGTCGTTCAAGGTTTGGAAGGGCGGCGACGGTCCTGACCCTCGTTAACCTGGCCGCTGTACCTGCTCTTCCGCTCATATCAACAACCAGCTGGCCCCCCGTGCTGCACATTAATAACACCGGACGCACTCCAGTTTGTGAGGAGTGTATTATTGAGGTGTGGAGGGTAATGGGGACGTGATGGGGGGTTAACATCTTGTTTATTCTCAAATAGTTTCAAACAAAATAATAAAGAGATAACAGTAGATCGCTGGAGTCCTGCAGGCAGTGGCCCCTTCGGTGTGAATATTTTGTTTTGTTATTTAAAAGGGAACCAATGAAACGGGTAATTTGTTGTGTTGTTTGCCAAAGTTAAGGGAAAGGATTTACTTAACAACCAATAACAGCAGTTTGAGAAATAATTATGATTTTGTGTGTCTTGTAGGTAATTATGCCACCAGATTCCAAGGCTCTGAATTCATTTACCTTCCAGTATAATAGCCTGCTTCCAGCGTTAATTATCCTTGCTTTTACAGTTTAGGAGAAAAAGGGTTGGGGGAGGCGGCATTCACTACCTGCCTTTACAAAAAGGCTGGTCTGGGAACTGAGGTGACATGGTGCTGTAAAAAGGCATCTGAACAGCAGAAAAAGCCATTAGCTGCAGACACGGCTCTGAGTGAAGGGGGACAAATGAAGAACAAAAGGCAGGTGGCCAGGCGAGCTTTATATTCTGGGAATCCAGAGCAGGAGCCAGTGGGTGGCGGATCACACTGCAGGAGCTGCCAGTGAAGTGGGCAGTCCTTTCTGATGCCCGTCTGGGTGCAGTTTTCATCTGCCTATTTGGTACTTTCGCAAATTATGTTGTCACGCATATCTCCTCCTCCACAAAACTCAATTTTCTCCTGCTATCATGAAGGCAAGGGTCGCAGAAGCAACATCTGGGTCTTTAGATGGATCCACTTATGTACCTAAAAGCCCAAGAGTCATTCAGAGTAATGACTGAAGCATTTTATCTCCCCGTAAAGACAGCTGTCACATCATTTGTCTTCCCGTTTAGCCCCCGACGGGATGCAGAAAGAGAATTTGAAAAATAAGAAAATATGCTTTTCTTTGCAAATAAATTATTAAATACATAAATAAATATTAATTCTCTCTTCCCTGTGAACTGGAGGAGACCATCAGATTAGAGGTGGGACTAATGGGCAGAACGGATTCTTTATGCACAGCAGCCTCCTTCAGATCGGTACAGTAGAAGTGAAGAAGTGGTCCTTGACCCAGTTAATTAAAACAGTGGTGGAGAGACAGCACCATAATGTGTTTGAAGTAAAAAAGGACACTCATGCACATAGCTGGCCTATGTAATATAATGGATCACTGTTTTGTTTTTGTATCTGAGTAGAGAAATTTATGTACTGTTTCCTGACCATGTCTATCATGTGACTTTGGAGGCATCCATTATTGCTCAGCACACAAGTCCTTTATCTTATTAGATGGAATTATTTTACGCAACTCTCCTATAAGGGTCATGTCTGAATGGTTCTCTACTACTCTGTTGAGTACTTCTTGAAAGTTGTTGGGAATAAAAAAGTGAAGGGAGAGCAAAAAGAGGCTAGAGAAGGCAGGGAGGGGACAGACTGACGACTTGACTGGAACACTGGAACAGTGGATGGACAGACGGAGCCCGGCCTCCCGTCTCTCTTCTCCACTGATAAATAATAGCAGAGAGCAATGAGCGACGACAGCCGGGAGGGATGGAGCCTCGGAGAGCCGCTGCTCAGAGTGCAACACCGTTCATCAGTGTCACAGCAGCCCATGATCCTCATCCAAAAACCACAGTGTGTACATACACCCGATGACCACCGGTGGCAGCAGAGGTCAATTATTTCACTTTTCAAACTAAAGGTTAATCCAGCTCTAATTTTTGTTTTTGATCATTGCACAAACGGATTTTACTGATTTATTTATTTCAATACAGCCAAATGGAAAAAAAAAAGGTTGTTCCTGTCTCTGCCGCATAACAAATAAATATTTATTTTGCATCAATTTTTCGATGCAAATTGACCCTGGAAGAGGTCTCTCTTCAGTGCGTGTGACAGCTCAATCCTGTGTGACACACTCCTGTCTCATTGCTGCTCTCCCAGGGCAAACCGTTTGACAGCTTTGCAGCAGTCAGAGGTAAATGCAGCAACTCCACGCTGTCACAGCGGTGCAGCAGCAGCTACTCCTTCATCGGGAGAGTGAGGGTGGAAATGGAGAGGGAGCGAGATGAACACCGACGGTTCAGGGGTACAAATATAATGTAGCGTGTTGGGGAAGGTCAATGTAGGGATTTCCCAGCATGCTTTGCGACAGTGTGTCCATGGGTTTCCATTAGTGTTAAACTCATTTCTAACCATTATAAATGTTATGTTTTTACTTCGGCAACCTTCAATGTTACTTTTATATGGTTTTATTAAGCCCTAATTTATTAAACTATTTAGTGGCAATTGCTGTTTGCACCATGGGCGAGGTTGTGTTCATGTTTGGACATGTCCCTTCGGTCGTGAGGGTTAATTGTTGAAGAGCCGAATAAAGAGCTAGTGGAAATTTCTGTTTGGGTTCTTCTATCTGAACCCAAATTGCCAAAATAGTATGGATTCCATCAACATCTGTAATAAGTACAGCATGAATTACTGAGGTGATGGGGTGGGGTAAAAGCTCATTAATGCTGTCCGCTGATTGTCTCTCCCACGGCATCCAAATTTTGAAAGTACAGGCTTTTCAGAAGGTGAGAGTCTTTATTTACTTTAATTTACAGAGAAGCAGAAATCTGATGATGCAACCAGAATACTCACGAATACCACAGGGTCCAAGGTCTCCACAATGGTGAAATGTTCATTTTAGGGCATCTGGTCAAGCTCAAACATAGAAATCTGACTAATACCTGATCTTTCTGGAGTTCATGGATCACAATAGGGATTGCGTAAACAACTTATTATGATGTGCTTCATTAGACAATGGCAAGTGATCTGATTATCAGAAACACGTCTGGGTCTTCTCCCAAAACTCTGATGTCTTTGTGCATGTAGATATGATGTGATTTATTTCTGGAATAAAATAAAATCAAAACTGTAGACAGGTCCGGCTTCAGTGGACTGAAACCTAAGAACCTAGGATTTCAAATGATTTCTGAAGTGCATGTGAATGCAACACATCTGAAAATTTCAATCATTAAATCATCCCATTTATCAGGATTGGGAGGAATGGTGAGAGTTTATTATTATTCTTTTCTTTATAGTTTGTAAAAGAGGTACACGTTCGTATTGGAATTTAAACCTTTGTGGACTGAACTGGAAAGATTTCTAGTTCCAGCAACAGCTGCACACATTCACCATTTTTACCAGGTTGGAACAAGAACTCCTTTTATGATAAATAATTCATTTAGGTCCTACACATGACATTGAGTTTTCTGCAACTGACAGAATTTAATCCTCAGCTCTCAGACAGACTGCAACTTTCTAGATGTGAAATCTCCTTTGGCCAAATGTACAGAATTCTTTCTATTGCCAGAAACACAAAGACTCTTGTGGTTCATGGCTGCATGCAGTTCCACTGCAGAAACTCGGAACGCACATACACACACCCACGCACGCACACACGCACACACACACACACACACACACACACACACACACACACACACACACACACACACACACACACACACACACACACAAACTATAGGAATTGATTTATTTTCTCTGCTATTATTGCTACTATTTTTGCTGTATTTAATACAACTGAGAATGAAATCTAAATTCAGTATTTATTAAAGATGGCAAATTTCACAGTTTATTATAAATAATTATGTCAATCAAATCGTACAACATTCTATGTTTGAAGCAATGCTATTTACCTAAAATATTTTGCAGGAGCCTCAACAGCTCAGATGCTATTCTATGATATAAATGACTTCTGGGGGAGGGCATTTACTGTGTTTTCACTTTGATGAGGAAATTGTCATCCTCCTTTACCAGAAAGCAGGTGCTCTTTCTGTCTGAAAAATATGGAAATTGCACTATTTGTTACTTCCAGATGGGACTTTTTTGAGTCCCTTTTATCAGGCTGGCCTAATAAGTCTCTGAAGACGCCGCAGCATGTACGCTGACACCAACAGTGGATCTGTGCGTGTCATCGTACAGGCTGCAGCTTCTTGGATCTGCATGCTGTTACACTGCCATCTCTGTGGAGTTTAAAACCCTTCACTTCACATCACTTACAGTCCTGTTAATGACCAGGCTCCAGCTTAAAGGAAATTCTGTAGCCTATTACTGACTAGAGCTCTACAAAGCAGAAATCCTTGTGCCCCATGAACCCCTCATTTGGAACTTTCAGTCTCAGTCCAGAGAACAGACACACTCTTCACATTTAAAGAGGCTTTAAACTTTCTTTTTTGACAAAACTAATGATTAGAGTGGGTGTATTTTAGGTTGGATTCTACTGAAGTCAGGTGTTGCCATGATGAGTGTATCTTAGTGTTAATGTTTTAGTACAGAAAACTTTCACTGTTTTTTTTTTTTTGATATTTCTGGGAATCAGTTCTTATATCTTTATGGTAATTTGTTGGTGTTAGAGCTTTTTCATTAAAGCTCCGGAGGTTGAAGCTACCTGTTGCCGCAGTCTGCATGTCAAAGTGTCCTTGTTGAACAAACCCAGTCCCAAATTGCTTTTGTCGTTATGTAAAATCTGATTAGCCAATAGGACATTGCAGAGGACTCAGCTCTGCTGTTAGTGATGGTACCGCTCAGCTTTATTTTGCAGTTTGTGGCAAAGAATAAAAACAATATGTATAATTTGTTGAGTGGAGATTCTTTAAACTTTTCTCTTTTTTGATTTTCACCTTAACGTAAAACTGTTAATCAAAAACATTTGCAATTCACTTTCTCTTGAAATGTTGCCAGACAAAAATGATTGTAAAATTGGCCACAATAGCAATTGTGTTGAATTTCAGGCATCTCAGATTGCTTTTTCCATTTTTAAACAAGTTTTGTTTTTTTGTTTGCTCTGAGTGAGGGAGAGAATGTGACAGCAACTTTGCTTTTGTGAAGATCGTGATTAGAATTGTTGTTTTAGCAAGTCTTGTTTTGTCAAGTAAAGATGATAATCTCACTAAAAGAAGAGATAACATCAGCAAAAGAGGCAGACGCTTCTATCAGCCACTAATGGGGAGTCTGAGATGGTGACTGTCCCTTGTTTTAATGCTAAATTGACTTTTTGGGAGGTGAATGTTGTTCAGCAGGAGCGAGAGCACTTTAAAGGCACTGCTGCAAGGACACCACAGTGTCACAGCCACGATCTGATTCAAAGGTCCCAGTTTGAGAAAGCATCGATTTGGGAATCACTAATGGGGCTTTCTGGTGATAAGGGGCCTCTGGAGCTTCAGTCATAAGGAGACAGATTCAATGGCAAAATATAAAACCTTTTTTCCTCCCCTCGGGAGGCGGGGGTACTGAATTACCAGTAATATACAAAAGGTTTTGGTTTTAAGGTGCTTTTAGACTGGGGAGAAATAAAATACCAGCATAATCACTTTAACATTTTGAAATGCTAAAAAAAAAATAACCCCTGTGAGGCTCTGTGTTGTGTAAATGAGGCTCTCATGTCCAGGACTTCTCTCTTTATTCTGGCAGCAGCAAACAATAATACAAATACCCAGTTAGTAGTCCGCTTCAGGTCCTCTCCCACAAGTGTATAGTCCAAAAGGGGCGCATACAACTAGTTACATACCTGGCAGCAGCAAATAATAATACGAATACATAGGTAGTAGCCTGCTTCAGTTCCTAAACACACACAAGGCAGGAAGCCGTACATTAGCGGGACTCGTCATGGCGAGTAAGCTAGCGGTCGCAACTGTTTAAACTTCATATTTAAGTGCTGGTAGGTTCTATTGTATTTCTAACATGAATAAACAAACACATTAAACAATCAATTAGAATACATAAATGTATGAACAGAGAACCAAATGTAACTAATCTGAACTGATGTGATGGAAAATGAGACACCCACCTCTCCCACAAGACTATAGTGCAAAAGGGGAGAGGCGGAGGGATCACCATCACTTTTATAGGGGACCCCACAGAAGAAGAAATGCAGGACACTGGAAATTCTGTATAGACAATATTTTGTGTAATTAAACGCCCCATAACATATTATGACACAAAGGCCCTGTTACACGCACAAACAATTATAGTCCCAACCCAATTCTGCCCTGTCTGCTGCTGTTTTGATCAAAATTAAAACCAAACTGCTGGCCAACACCGAGTCAAAAGTGGAAAAACAGACTTTACCAGTTGACGGATCACAATGTTCATCTACATTTCACTCCTGCTATCAACAACACCAGGGGCAGATGTGTCCTTTCATGACATAAACAGCACATTTGCTTAACTGTGATTATTGAGGAGGACACCAAAACAGCCACCAAAGTGGACACGGTTGAAGGGGACACCAATCACAGATCAACTAAACCAAAAGAACCAAATGTCTTTCTCCACTTGTAACGAATGGATCCCTGGCTGATTATTCTCAGCTTTTCAACCTCTGTTTATGTAAATTACAAACAGGATCACCAGCTCACTCTCATGTTTGCAAGAGGGCACCAGCCGAAGAACGCCGCTACGGCCTCCTTTACTTTTGACGTTAAATTGACTGATGGGCATGGACGGTTTTGCCAACTATGTTTCGGGGTGACGTTGCGTTAAATCATTACAGAGATTTTTCGTCTTTCCTTGTATTTTACCTCAGCGTTGCAGATGTTGTGAGTAGCTTTCATCCAGCTCATTTGCCTGTTTGAATTCAAAGCACTGCCAGACGTCTGCCTTCAGCCCCGATGCTGGTTTGAACGTCTGCATCCAGCACTTTGTTTGCAGTCACTTTGGTTCATCGTCATGGCACACACACAATTCCATGCCATGCTTCTTTGGGGTTTTTTTTCCTCCCCTACACTAATCCCAGCCTCCATATAGGTTAGACTGTTGACAACTGGGAGGTGCTGCTGGATTCAGAAAATAACATATTTACTTTAAATATTGTAGCACATACAGAACATGCATTTCATATCTTTTCCTGTTATTTGTCCTTCTGATACATTTGTTGATCAGACTGACCTCACTAGACTTCTACCTGCGTTAGATCAGCATTACCTGACATGGAGAGTTGTGTCTCCATCTGGGTCTGTATTTTAGTACCTGCAGACTAGATGATAACTCAGCAAAGGATGAGAAATGTAAGAAGACCCACCGGTTTTGGAAACTTTTTTTTTTTTTTTAAGTCTCACACCTCAGAAAAGATGAAGCTTTTCTTTGAAATGAATCAAAGGAATGATGAGGGAGGAGTGAGATAAAGACCAGATATATATAGTCTGTGGCGTGTTAAAGACAGGCAGCATGCCTGGAATGCAAAAACCAAGAAAGGTTTCTGTTCTCATCTTCACTGAGGTTTTTAGTAAGTCTATTTCCATGCTGTTGCTCTGCAGAGTGGTACTTCTAAAAAGTCTCTGCAGACCAGTAGCACTCTAAGAAATTAAAGCTGTAAAGTTTTGGTGTCTCTCACTCGAGGACACCGGGAGTTCAGTTTGTACAGGAACAGCAGCTGCCATTTATAAACAATAAATTCCACACTTTGCTCAGACTTGTCAATATTGAGAACCATTAATCCTGACTTAATGCCATGTCGAGCCCTGTCAAGAACTTGTCTGGGTGTCTCTGAGGCTGCGATTTCAGTTTCAGTCCAATGCACAGAATTGCCTTTGTGAGTTTCTGCTCCCCCCCATTTGGGAACACTTAAGACACCCCCTTCTCCTAATTATATCGCTCTAATTAGCTTGTGGCTAGAATCCAGTAAATGTTTAATTGTCTATTGACATTATGCAATGAGGTGCAGCAAAACGCTCTATCTCAGTTATGGTATCGCCTCAGCAGCAAAAAACCCATGGTGCTGAAAGCGTCCTTCTTTGGGGCTTGAAGAACCATTGCAAACACAAGCACACAAAGGAGCGGGAATGCAGATATCCATATTCAGTATTCCAATCATGACTTTCCAGCGTCAGCAGAGATGAGAAGGACGCAAGACTGTCAGACTCGACTGGAAATATTGTCCTCCGTTTTCGTTTCTCTCTTTGTTGATTTATCAAATCTGTATTAAATGAGCTTTTCTCCAGCAAAATACTCATGTTTGAGTAACGGCAAACGAGGGGAGAAGAAAAAAATAAAAAGAGACAATATGGAGTTAATGAGCGATGTTGAACTGCTGCGAGACAAAGACACAATGAGGCATAACAATGATGAACAATAACATACGGGCACTTTGTCATTCCGCTGCAGAAGCCCAGAGATCCCACAAGCCCTCCCAGAATCATCAGGAAATAAGACTTCACTATTTACACAGATGTAACAATGTGTGCATTCTGATTTAGTGATATTAGGATTTTTTCTGTGATTTTGTGTGTGTGTGTGAGAGGGAGAGAGAGAGAGAGAGAGAGAGAGAGAGAGAGAGAAAGAGGAAGGGAAAGAGAACATAATTAGCTTTTCCCATGGCTTTGGATATCAGGAGACTCAGCCGTCTTTGCAGGTGGAGCGTTTAAAAAATCAACTGCAGCGCAGCAAATCTTCCTTTTTGAAGCCATTAACGACACATGAAGGAGTTTTTGTTCCTGTTCTGTTGGTGTGAATAAATGGGGGAACTGGTATTGCATGGGAACACCAGAGCTGTTTGATGTAGCACTAGAAGCTTTCGATGCGCTTGATAACGAGTTGCACGTTGGAGAGCTTCTCTCTCTTTCAAAGGATGGAAAAGTGATGGGGAATTTATTCAGGCTCTTTCAGGCAGCACATCCCGAATAGACGTTCTTCTAGTCACGTTATCAGACCAATAACCGAGAGCAGGAGGGTTTGGGCTGCTTTTGTCTCTTTAAATCTAAGCGATGACAATGAGGGGTGGGCAAAGACCAACAGCTTCAGGAGACGACAAAAGCCAATTTTAGCTTCTTCTTCTTCTTTTTAAATAGTAAATCTGCTACAGTTTGGCATGAATGTTTATGATATGTGCTGCATGTGCCTCCTGTCTTTGTGGGACAAATTTGTCAGATCTGAGAAAATAACACTTCATGATCCTGGTCCAGATTAATCTCTGCAACTCGTCCCACTATGTCCTTGGTAATTAGATTTCAGAGACCCTCACATAACTACTGAGGGAGCCGTTCAGTTAAAACAGGCTAAGGGGTGGCAGGTGTTGGGTGGTGTGCTAACATGGCAAATATGACATGTCTGCAAATACCCATTTAACTGTCTGCTGGCAGGTTTTGAACATACCGTATGCAGGAGTAGGAGATCAAACCAACAACCTCCATATCATTAGAATGACCTCTCTACCACATGGGCTATTATATTTATCTAAAAGAAAGAAAGAAAGAAAGAAAGAAAAACTAACAAATGGGACAGAAATTATTACAATGTTAAAGCTTTTTATAAGTCAACTATCTAACATTGATTCAATAGTGTAATAATGCAGTTTTCACAAACAAAGACAAACCAGTTAGCAATACACATCGATGTCGATGGTACTGCAAAATTTCAACCATCAACCTGACCACAGCTGTTTAACTTTATTGCTTTTGAAAGGTCACTGAAAAAAAAGCCCCACTTTATAACATTGCAAAGAAAAAATCAGATTTATTGTTACATTTGTGTTAGACTACAACACTTTTATTGTTTCATATTTTACACTTATATTATTACCTGGATATAAATTCACATGCAAACGGTATGTAAGATGAAGGTCTTTACTGATGTTTTTGAACTTTAAAGTGAATCTGAAAAGGGTTTTTCACCCATAATGAAGCAAGTCTATCAAGCAATGAAAGGTCTTTGAATAAACATTCATCCATTTGTATCCTTTTGGAAAGCCTATAAATTCAAGCTCATATGGTTTCATGAGTTTGAGCTTGGTGTTTTTGTGAGCCTGCTAGGTGGGAATTTGGACAGCATAAAATACGCATCGGGAGGTCTTTAATTTTTTAAGAGGTAGCATTTGCTGGAGCAATTGCTGGATAAGCTGATGGAGATCATCAAAGCTGATATCTGTCAGATATTCCTTTAGATGGCATCAACACAGCACCTCACTAGATCTTAGTCTAATATCCAATCAAATCATCAGAGCTACACAAACAAATATAGTTAGAGCTATTTTTATACGAAGAATATGAATACCGGTACTTTGAAAAATGTTGAAACAGCAGTAACCCATCTGCATCTGTAAGGGTTGGTTCAGTGGTCCACTTGGCTCACATTTGGTTGCATTCCCACTACAAAGTAGTACGATAGTTAGCCCCACCTCAACGAATCTGGTCTTCATACCAACGTAGCACAAAACATCATCTTCATCATAACATACACTCATTCAGTGGAATGGAGCGGTACAGGCCAATAGCTGTGATTCTGTGTTTTCCTCCAAACACTGTTGGTAAACCTGTTCATGCCTTTTTGATCCATCCAGCTGGCTCCATTCTTTTCATGGTCCCATGACCCATGCTATAACTTTTCTTGTGGCCATATTGGACAAACTTTGACTGCAATAACAGTGAAAATGGGCTCTCTTGTTTTCATTGTGGAAATGTGCACTGGAGGAGAGTGGGTACTGGCAGGAGAAAAGCACCATTATTGAACACTATTAAACCTCCTCCTGTGTGTGTGTGGTTTTGCTGACTTGTCATCACTTGGGGCCCAAGCAATACTACCAAAATACAAACGGACCAGCTCCATGGAAACCAGAGAGAAGCACGTCGCTGCAGGTGTTTACTGAGATGTTCAGTGAGCTGAGGGTCACAGCATGCAAGGCTGACTTGTTCCAAATGTGTGTCATTGGGCTTTGTGCTGCTGCATAACTGTGTGTATGTGTATATACCTGTGTGTGTTTGTGTGTGTGTGTGGGTGTTGGTTCACACTGAGGCCATGTGTGGTGTAAGAACCGAGTGCTCTGGATTTATCTCTAACATCTGTGTTTTATTGCGGGGTTATGAGTTACTGGTTGGAATTAAAGTTATGGCTGCTCTGTAGAAGAAAATCATTGTTTTCAGTCAATCATAAATGTAACCTTTAATTTATGGCCTGCCTTCTTCAATCAGCATCAACACGACATATACAGTAGCAAACATGAACTCTAAACTTTTCCCCAATACTACTCAGCTGTAGTTCACTGATTCACTATAAAGTTTAATAATGAAACAGTTGGGAGTGCTTTGTATCTGGTAATATGTCAGGAAGCTAAGAAACATTAAGGCACCACCATCTAATTGCAAAAAAAAAATTATATTATTATTATTATTAAATTATTAAAAATTATCTCATTGGATAGTAATTGAACATTGTATAGTATATGTGAAATGTAAAGGAACACCTTATGACTGGTCCTCACTACTTTAAAGGTTTTTGGGGAGGGGATTTAAAGTTTTTTTTGTGGTTAAATTATGGTAAAGGTTAGAAATTAAGTTGTGATGGTTAGGGATAGGATAAGAAGCTCGGTAATGCATTGTGAAAGTCCTCACAAATATAGAAGTACAAGGATGTGTGTGTTTGTGTGAGTGTATGTGTGTTTAGTAGCAGCGTATCTGCAGGTGGTAAATCCCAGTTCATCAGACTGGACAGATGTTGGCTGCCTCCAGGCAGGAAGTACTGGTCACTGTGTACCTCTCACAACGACCTCCTCTGACATCCTTAAGCACACAGTTGCTCCACATGGGGGATTTCTGGTGTAACTCAAAACTGAAATTTGCCCCGAAGCCCTGCTTTTCCACTTCGGCTTATGAGTGCGTGTGTATGTGCATTGATGCGTGTGTATGTATGCACTCGCGGCCACGTAAACATGCATAATCCTGCATTTACTAAAGCCCTCATTTCACATTGTGCACTGTAGGAATAATTTATAGTGATTAACAGTGAGAGGTGTCTGAAAGCGCCATTTTACACATTAAATCAAATCAATTTTTATTTAAATTACATTGTTCATACACATGGGTAGTTCACAAAGGTTATATGTTCACTGCAAGCACTTCATGCATTGGCCTGAACACACACCTTTTGGTGTAAAAAGGCAGAAAGTAGCAGCAGCAAGTACGGCAACATATATGTCAGAGGGGTTGCCATGGTGACGGAGCACACTGGCTCCCTTGCTATCTTTCGTTCACTTTTTGGTTTTCCTCTCCTCGTTATTTCGCCTCATTGCAGAGAAGAGCTGGCTGTCATCTCGGCGTCTAGAGTAGAGTCTAGTGAAATGCCACCACGGGACATCAGCCGTCCGCAAACCAGCATGACGACGCACATTGTTAATAAATGGCAACCCACAGCATCGCATTCCTGACAGAGGAAAACATCCACAGCTCTGGCAGTACGTCGTCTCAGATCTATGTGATTTCTTTTCTTTTTTTTCCCATGCAGGACAGCATAATTGGAGGCAAAGAGACCGGAAAGAGCCCGGAGAAGATAATCACACCCTGACAAAAGAAATTATCGAGTTTTGGAAGCAGAACGGGGCAGTTGCGTGCTTAGGACAAAAACGCCAACACTCCTCTCTGCCCCCCACACTAAGGTCATATGGCGATGCTTTAATTGCTTTGCTTTGGTCTTTGTGACTCGTGATGATGCAGAACCTCGTTTAGACCTCCAGAGACTTTGGAGAGGTCCCAGAGCACTAGCCTGAGACGACCTGAACCAAACCACTGCTTTTAAAGGGTTATCGACCTTTCCTAGACCCAGATGATGCTCACCGTTTATGCTCATCCTGTTGCCCGGGATGCTACGCAACTTCCCTAATTTTGATCCCTACGAGCACAGAAGGGCACCATTCCTCACTTACATAAATAGAATATTCCATTTGTCATGTAGCGCAAATGTGCCTCGAGGCTGTTGCCACGTTTCCACTAGCTGCTTTGATTTGTCTCTGCGAGGCGCAGCGCACAAGGCCAGCGAAACAGTCGATGGCTCGACGGTTACTGAACAGCTTATGGAAAAGCAAATCGAAAGCCCGGCTGGTGCAAAAGGGGCACATGTACACGACCGGCGTCTTTGCGTGCTTGTTTGCGATTTCAATGTAGCGCAAGGTGACAAGCGGAATCGATTAGTATTAATTATTTTAATGAGTATTAATTATTTTAAAAACATGTTTATTATAACAATGTATGTATACTTTTGCTACAGTTCAGTATTTGTTGGTTCTTTGTAAGAGGTATGAAGGGGGCCAAACTAAATAAGCTTTTGCTTCTCTCGGTTCCTTCTTGAACAAAATTTGTTGTCTTTTGCTTATTGTTATTGATGTATGGTGTATCTGTTCTTATTTTTGTTTAAGATAAATAAAGATCAAATCAAATCAAATCAAATCGATGGAGTTCAGCTGACCGGTCACAGCTCCGCGGGGTCTGCACTCCCTCTCTTCGTAGTTACAGATTTTGGGAGGTGCGGGAGGTTTACTGCGCAAACCCACAGACGCAGACGGGGGGAGTGCCAACGAGACTTAGGTCTGGGAGGTTGACAGAGCATAATGGCGCCATGGTAACCGTGCTCTGCCTGTAGCACGAGGCCTGTGATGACAGCAAGTCAGCTCTGGAAATGGTAACTAGTGGTTTTAATGGGAGTCTCACCCTGCGACTAAATGGGCTTTTTGTCTCGCTGTGCTCGACCACTGGGACACGCGCACACGCGCCTTCACAGCAGCGCGCTGACATTCTGGACAGGAAGACACAGACGTGGGCCTGAAAGAAAATTAAGCAAGAACATGTCATTTCAGCGTGAGCCATATTCCTCACGTTCCCCTCACAACCCCAAATTAACCCAACCCTTGCATAATCTGCTGCAGTCTTTTTTTTTTTTTTTTTTTTTTTTTTTAAAGAGGCTGCGCGGCACTGAGAGCCGCCTTTCTTCTTTTACAAACGAGGCTTTGGTGCACAGGAGACAGCGGGGAGGAGCAGGAAGGTACAGAGCCTTCCTGCTGAGGGTCTTCTGGAATCGGAGTGGAGGCACGTCCAAACATTTCCGTGTTGCTCGACTGTACCAGGACCGACAAGTAGTAGGCACTAGATTAAATGTCATCTGATTTTTAAAAGTGCCACCGAAGTCAGCATCCATGCCAACGACAGGATAAGAACTCAATGTGATTTTTGCGAGTTTGAGTTTCTGCTTGATGTTTCACAATAAGTTAAGTTTTTTTTGTTGGAAATGTGAAAAGGAAGAACTGATTTTATTTTGGGGATGATCCGGAAGAAATCCTGGATTCTGGATCACTTTGAAATTTTCGTTAACATTGTGGTAAATGGGGTCAAAAGGAATTGTTGCGCTTAGTGGAGGTCTGTGCTCTCCGAGTGCTTTCTAGTTGAAATTAGTAAGTTCTGGGGACAATCTTGTTATCAGGTGGAAAATAATAACAAGTGTCTAGAAGTAAAGGTTTAAAAAAAGACTCCAGTCATTCAATATCGCAGATGAGAGAGGAGCTGTGTGAGAGGCACATGTGAAAGGAACTGCAGTTCAATCAATAGAAGAACCACAAACACGCTTGCCCCAGCTTATTTGAAATGTTTTTCTCTCTTGCCGTCCACTTCCTCAACTTCAGCGCTGTAGAATTTTCTTACGAAGCTTTGGGTTGTGCAACAAAGTCAAACTGGAATGCCTTCTTGATTTTATATTCTTGATAACGTAACGGTTATGCAGCACTCATATAGCCTCACATGACTTCTTAGTTATTGGTTATAAGGCTGCCTCCTCTCAAGGTTATCTTAATTTCCATTTTTTCAGCTCCTTCCTTTCAGCCATGGCTGCTACAAGGCTATATGCTACGATGTATACTTTTTCACACACCTTTCTTGGCCTTGGGTATTTATATGGGCAATGTATAAGCAGTTATCGAGAAATGAGTACAAAAGTAAGAAAAAAACCACAAACTCTTCTGTTTCCACATTATGTTCCAACCTTGTCTGCTCACAGTAGTGAGACAACAATCGAGCATTGTGCGCTCATTATAATGTATGCCCAGACAAAGACAAAAAGCAAACATAAGTTGCATTGGACTACAAGTCAGCCAAGACCAAGTACAGATATTTAAGCTGGAAAGACAAGTTATTCAGCTACATAATAGCACACAGTACAACAGGCTGGACAGGTAAGCAAGCTCGCCAAGCCCTCAATCTCATTCCATATCACTGAATTCTTCATCTTTGGTGTCGTCACTTCTGAACAACTCCATTAAATAATACGTATTTTGACATATATAGGTCACAGGACCAGCAAAACTATGAAAAAATGCAAATTATTGTCCAGAACACACAATATATACAATATAAATAATCCTCCAGCCCGTCATCAGTGAACCTCTGACGCAGATGTGAAGATTCTACTTCCTGTGTGTTGACGTGTCCATGTATAGTGTTGCTCATTTGCGTGTGTGAACGGTGTGTGCGTCCTGTGATGTGACATGTCCAGGATGTACTCCCACCTGGGATAGACTCCAGGACCCTTCGGAGAAAGGTCGACCAGAAATGTTACGACCTGATGTAAGAACAGCTCTAAAGAGCTGCCAGCATCATTTATAGTAGCTTTAAAAAGAAGGAGCTCCTCGGTCAAACGCCAAAACCTCCGTCAAAGGTAGCTCTAATAAAGAAAAACTGTAGCAGCCCGCTTCTGTTTGGAGGTTATTAGAGAAACTCCAGGATCTATGGATCTATCCTGTCCTCTTCTTGTCAGCCTTTCCAGGATCAAAGGGTAACCTGCTGTGATGGGTCAGAGTCTGAGTGCTGGCCCAGCACGTTTCTACAAAGAACACACCAAAATAAAGGAGCTATTTGCTCATTTCAGTTTTCAGACACAGGAAACCATGGCAGGTCAGAAAATGAGACGGACAGCCGTGGAGCATTTGATATTAAAGTCCTTATATCGCCTGAAATCTATTAAGGTGACTATCACAGCACTTGGGTAGATTTCTTGGCTATTATCCCCCGCCACTATCTTTTTTTTTCTTTTTTTTCCCCAGCGAGGCAGTCACAAAACCCACCTGCTCGGAAAGAACATGAGGCAAGTTACTTACCCCTCCACTAAGGTTAAAACCCAGCCTATTAAAATTCCGCCTGTCCTTCCCCCAAACTGCTGGCCTTTGATTGGCAGATAAGCTGATAACCTCTCTGCCTCCCCAGCCCGCCGCCCGTCAATCAACGCGGATTCCGCGCGCCACAAGGAAGGCTGTTGCCAGAGGGAGCGACACGCACAGAAAGAATTAGACACACACACATATGGAGAGAGACGGGAGTGGACTCATTAGTTGTCCAGGAGGTGACGCATCGGTGGAGTCCAATCGAAGCCTGTTTCAGCATTTGGAATCATTAGACTAATGCCCAGAGTTAGACATGGAACTCCATACCCTGCTGTCCCCATTTATCTATTTGTGCATATTGACTGGTCTACTTTCTTGCTCGGAGATAATCACGTTTCCCCAGTGCTTCCCATCCGCACCCACCCCCCACCCCCCCGAACTGACAGAGTTGCTGGCTGCTGGAAAAAGGGCAGACGCGGCCGAGCCGTCAGTCCGTCCGAGTCCCACCATCGTTGACGGGAGCGCGCGTTCCACTGGCACCAGCATTTGGCAGGAGCGGTGATTAATAACAGGTATTAGTCAGTAATTTATCAAGGCGTGGTTTGGCAGAGCTGAAACAATTGCTTTTACTGTGATGGTAACAAATTATCAGATGCAATCGGTGCGGATTGTTTTTTATTTTTTTTCTGCCCCCAGCTCGTGTCTCTGGGTGTTTAACCTTTCCGAAACGTTTTACGGCGCTCAAAACAAATAGCAGCTGTAACATTTATTGGATTCGCACCTCAGCAAGTAGCTTGAACCTGACGAGACCATTGACTGAGACCTGCCCGCTCGCACCCAGACTTTAATGAGTGCGAATGGGGCCTCCCTCCAATTATAAGTGGGGTCTATTTGATCAGGTTTATGTAGATGGTCTATATTTAACTTTAATCCGTTGCCTTTCAGCCTGTACGTGTTCACTTCTCGACATTTGTTTGCTCCCTCTTTTTTTTCTGCTCACTGCTCCATTTACCCCGCCGTTACCCCCCAATCTCCATCCGAGCACCGTTCCGCAGAGCTCTGGATGTGCATGCACATTTTATGTCTGTGTTTCCACCGGCGGCGCTGCAACTTGTCCCAGAAGTGGCTCACGGCTCTGTGGAGAACACGAGCGCCGTTTGTGACAGAAGCCGCATCAGTCTGCATGAATCAGATTGCACTTCCCGACTTTAATCTTCTACTGGATTAACTTGTACTTAAAACCTTGGGCCGAGAGCACCGGCTGCTGAAGTATGAAGTGCAGCTGCTTGTTTCTGCTACTGACCGGCATCTTTAAAACACCGGAGCAGTTCAGGCAGAGGAGTCTGTCAAGGCTTGATTCATTTCTGTGGAACCGGCGCAATTAATCCCATTGCTCACAGAGACACACCGTGAAACTGAACTTTTGGGAACTTGGACATGAAATGCACCACCTCTGACTGAGCAGAAACTATCTGGCCCGACTCAGCAGTTTAGGGCAGGGGTGTCCAAACTGTTCCACAAAGGGCCGTGTGATTGCAGGTTCTTGTTCCACCAGTCAAACACACCCAGTTTGACCAATCAGCTGTTGAAGACTCAGGTGAGTTGATTAAGTGAGTCCAGTCTGGCGTGCTGCTGCTGGGTTGAACAAGAACCTGCAGCCACACGGCCCTTTGTGGAACAGTTTGGAGACCCCTGGATTAGGGGATGGAGGGAGGCAGCGTGCTCAAAGCGGAAGACGTGTTCGAATTACCTCCGGCCGTCTGATTTTATATGACCCATCACTGTGAAATAGGAGGTGGTTCCAGCCTCCAAGCAGCGAGGAGCCGCGTGGCTGGCCAGAATATCAGCAATTGAAAACATTCCTTAGCTGCTCCCAATACGGTCTATCCCGAACTCTTTCAACTTTCTTTAGAACTTATTCAATATAAAACGTTTTCCTTTTTTTTTTTTAAATAACCCTGCCCTTCGTAATCTATTCTGAAAATGTTATTCTTTTCCAGCGGCAGCAGGGCGCTGAATTTAGCAAAATTAATAGATTCGCATTGCTGTCACGATGCCTGCACACGCACACGCATGCACACGCGCGCACACACACACGCACGCACACGCACACACACACACACACACACACACACACACACACACACTCTTCCTTTCATCAAATTCTAATGGCAGGCTTGTGAAAAGCCCAGACAGGATTACAGAAACAAAAGGGTGGAGGTGCGCTGAGCTTCCTGGGCAACAAGAAATAATTGTCACCTCACGTCAGATGAAATTACGCAACACCTGCATTGGAATTACATTGATGCCTGGCCCAGGTGTCTCTGTACATAAAAATGTGCTGGTGGGAGGGGTGTAGGTGTTAATAAGTGCAAGCAGGAAGTGGCACATGAGAGGGGCAGATCACCCGTGGGCTGAGGGCTCTTCGGGGAGGGCCACTGCTGCTGCCTGCTGGGAAAGATGACAGGAATTGGGTCACTGGTACCGGGAGGAGAATTTCCACCCAGACGTGGCTGTAAGGGAGAGAGTCTCTGTAAGTAAGTGTAGAGGGAGGAGTGGTGGGTGGGGGGGTGATGATGAGGATCGCCGGGTAATGGCGGTGCGAAAAACAAGGCCACCGATTACAGGCCTCTTTTGTTTTCCTCTTTCATTCCTGGGAAAGCTGCTCTGGAACGTGGATGGATTTCTGCACGGGTGCATTCTAGGAAATGGAGCTTACTGGTTGTTCCCTGGACACTGGCAGATAAACAGCCTTCATGCGGGACAACATAGAGAAGGACCACTCAGTGCGGAGGGGGGAGATGGGGTGCGGAGGGGGGAGATGGGGGGGGGGTGCAGGGAAAAGCATGGGCGTGGTCTGATGCTTGGCAGGACTGAAAGGTCAGGGATTGACGATGGTGTAAATCCATCACTCCAACACCAGAAGGCTGGCGCACTTGGGCTGGTTGCCACCTGCCCATCTCTGGCCCTGTCCCCAGATCTCGTTTCCTTTTTTCTCCCCCCCTTCTCCTTTTTTTATGAGGACAGCGTGGAAGTAAATCTTGATCTTGATGAACTGGAAGGTGGCGAAACGTGATGGAGGAATGCCAAAACAAACCAAGGAAGAAAGAACACTCTGAGGTGATGCGTAGCTAGACGCAGTAGCAGTCCATTTGCTCCTTTCTCCCCTATCATTTTATGTGCCAAGGAAGTTAGTCAGCGGCTTCATCCTTTACTGTAGATAATTTTTAACAAATAAATACAACTAACGAGTGCCAAGAAAGCCTAAAACAAAGTTCAGAAGAGTGTTTGAGCTTGTTTGCAACTTTTGTGAAATATAATTCATTAGAACCCTTCCAGAGGAATCATGCTGCTAACTCAATCATGACATGAGATTTTATATAACAGCAACACTTACCTCAGTTAAAGAGGTGGTGGTGGTGAGGGGGGGGGGCACAACAGAAACTCAATTGAGTGGAAAAATACCAGCGCTTCGAAGATGGGACGGGATAATAGAGAGTAATCACACACTTGATGCACCTCCATTTATCACGAAGTGGCATGATATAATTCAGGAGCTTCATTTGGATTTATGAATCCCCAGCGTTATTGCATCGACACCGAGAGAGGCACAAAAAGGGTGAGTGGGGGGGGGGGGCAAACGGAAAGGTTAAAACCAAGATTACGAAAGATGGAAAAAAATATGGCAGGAGACAGACGTTTGCAAGTTCGCTCTGTCTCATTTCCTCCCCGTCTTTCTCAGTGGTTTCTTAATTCTCTCCCTGATGTTATTCTGTTCCTCTACATTTATCTCAGCATCTGTTTGTCTCCACGCGTGGATTTTTTGTTAGGATATGAAGACGTATTGCTGCGTCACTCCCCTTAGCTTAACCGTCCTCAGGTGATTGAGACTTTTGGTCACTTTTTTTTCTTATAAAAAGCAGCAAATGAGGCCCTAGCTGGCTTTGTGTCGCGATCCCACCGAGCAGCTGTGAGCTGCGCAGTCGATAAAGCTCATTAGCTTCTTACCTCTGAATATGAACCGACAGCCGTGAAATCAAAGCCCGCTGTCAGACCTGAGTCACTCGGAGTGTTCAAAATCCACAAATGAAGCAAGGAATCTGATGATACGTGCTGAGATTAGGCTGTAAAGTGTCTTCCCTACCTGCTCATTACCATTTCTGCACCTCCATCACGCCGCGGTGCCCCTGAAGCGCCACCGCTGACGCCGTCTGACACATGCACACAGGTTTTCTTATAATTATTCTATTGAATAATAAACTGTCACAGTTACATAAGTCCGGTGTGTCTGTCCCCCCTCCTTTTTTATCAGTAGGACAGTCTTGACGTGAGTGAGCCTGGTCCTGCTCAAGGTTTCTTCCTGTTAAAGGGTGTTTTCTTTCCATTTTTCCCTGTCACCTCTGCTTGTTTGGGGATCAACCTCTGTGTCTCCAGAGTGCTTGGAGAGGGTCTTCATTGTAGCAGACACCTTAAAAATGAAGCTGACATGAAGCTGAATTGCTGCTGGTCAGACCATCTCTGAGTGTTTTCATCGTCTGCCCTGCATTTTACCCACTAACGTCTCCTCTTTGGCTGCCCAGAGCAGCCGGACAGTTTTCTGCTTGGAGCCATTTTGAAATAGATCTCAAGTGTAATTCCAGCTGTTAAGGGCACAGCATAGACAGCTCTTCAGCGGCGTTTGTTCCGGAAGGCTGAATCAAAGCAAACTGTGATTACATACATATTCAAATATATGCATTTCCATTTATATAAATCTTTGGGTTGTTAACATAGTATTAAATCTGTATTATACTTTAAAAATTATGGCTGCCAGGATGGTAATCTCATTATCAAAGGCTGAATCCCTCTCGTTTTTGCAGACACAGAGAATATTTTTGTCCAAATGAATTCTAAAGGGTATCAACACCTTTCTTCAGTTTCTTACCTTATAGGGGAAAAGCAGAATTTTCTCACCTGCCTGAAGTCACAGGGGCAAAACACATCAGGAAAGACAATTAATCTGAACTCGTTTCATTCAGGCTGTGCCCTTTTTGAAAAAGTCTGAGAGGACTCACAGTTCTAATCCTCATTTAGAATTACAATACTGGCCCTCCCCCTACCCAAAAGTAACCCCTTTACAATTTATGATGAACATAAGGCATAAATATAAGCATAATATTCCACTAAAGAATGCAATTATACTTACAAGAACGCTGGAAACAAATGTTCTAGCATTCTCCCTGAAGACAGAAGACCAAAATAAACTCCTTAAACCTAAAGTTTAATATAATAATCTGTTGGTATAAACAGAGAATATTAGTTCAACTAACCTACAGGGATGGAAAATAAAGATCACACAGTTTATACTGTTTTTTTAATCATGCAGCATAACACTTTGTAGCTGCGTTTGCAACATTAATAATTTAGTTGATTCGATAACCAATGCATGCGTGCATGAACAAAACCAAACATGACCTCATGCTAAATGCTTTCAACTCCACACCCCTTTTGTTGTCAGAAAAGGAGAAAAGCACTTTAAAGCAAACAGGACCAAACTGGAAAAATCACTTTCATCTTTAATCTGCTAAATGTAAGACATTTAAAGGATATTAAAAGTGTGGGACACATGACTGGGTTTCAGTGTGTACTGGTTGTTGGGTCGAATTTTCACAAGTTGGATTCTTTAATTAAATTTAACTCATCTCATTAAATTATACTTGTTCAGCACATTTACTCATGACTCAAAGTGATTCAGCAGGAATGAACAGATTTGGGCTACACGTGGATGAATAAGTGTACCTTTTTCACCCTTTGGGGATTTTTTTTTTACAGTAAAATATAAAGAATATTTCAATAGATACTTAGGATTTAATTAAGATTTGAATTCATGGTTCTTTCCTGGAATTTGACTAGCATTAAGATATTCTAATTTATGGTTACTTCTGTGTTCTGTCAGAAAAGAAAAATGGCTCCTGGACTGTTCAAATGTTGACTCAGCAACACAACTCTTGTCCAGCAGGACTCTTTTCCATTTGCACCTTCGCTTGATTTGGCCCTCACCACCCAGTCCAGCTCCCTCAACATCCATCACCGTCCCTTCCATCAGGCGCTGTCCTCTGGCTTTAGTGTCTCAGATCACGCTGATCCAAGCCTCAGTGATTAGGCGCCGAGGGCAGGTCGGCACAGCGGTGGAGCAGCGGGAGGTGAAGAACCTCCGTGTCCCCCGCGATTGACCCATGACCAATCTGTCTGGATCCCCAGAAGCCTTGGCTCACCTCCCAGCTCACCTGGCGGAGCAGCACTCTTTCTTGTTCACTCTGCTCTCCATTAATCCCGCCGGCACCTTAATCTCACCCTCATCCCCCCCCCCCCACCCCCTCCCCTTCACACTTCCTCGGATCTTGCAACATGCTCATCCATCGAGTTATTTCCTGATATGCTGTGCTATCTCCACAAAGGCTTTGTGAAACATGAAGAGGAGCTAAATACACACAGCGGGACACAAATCTGTCACATTTGCACTTGAGACAACGTTGCATCCAGTCGCAGCTGAGCCACGTTCAGTCTTCTGTCTGTAAAACCAATATTCCACTTTGACTTTTTAGCACTGTGCTAATTCTGCCAAGCAGTTTAAATTAAAAAAAAAAAAAAAACAGAGGAAAAACTTGCTGATGCCATTGCGGTTTTATCTTGGAACGGTGCGTCCACCTCTCCCTGAGAATGTCAGACAGATTGCAAATGCTCTCCGCCTCCTCGACCATCAACATGCGCGTGAAAAATCACAGAGGGATGCTTGCAATATGCTCCGAAGCCCCCCCAGCTGCTGTTCAAAATGCCAACTGCCTCCCTGATAAAGACGAACAAATGCATTCGCGCAGGCCTAATGAGATGCAGCGCTGGTTTTGCATACTTGTCTGAAAGCCTCCCACCTTTCTGCATTCTCCGAGGCTGAATCAGCCCAGGACAGGAGCGCCGCTGTTTGCCTGCCGTGCAGGGATGGCGGCCTCTCAGGCACCGTCCGCGTTGTCCTTCTGCTCCCTCCCATGTCCTCGCCGCCCTCCGCTCCTTCTTCGCCCCTGGGTACGGCCGGAGGTAGCCGCCCTCGCCGCTGCGTGGCGCGGGGAGGCGGAATGTTACGGGGATGAGCCGTGGAACGGGAGGGAGCCCCGTCTGTGATGACGCTGGCAGCCATTGGGGGGTGGTGAGGTCAGGCACAAAGAGGAGGAGAGGAGAGGAGAGGAGGAAGGAGAGGAGAAGAGAGGAGAGGAGGAAGGAGAGTCAAGGAGAGGAAAGGAGAGGAGCAGGAAGGAGAGGAAAGGAGGATGGAGACAAGCAGTAGGAGGATGGATAGGAAAGGAGGAAGGAGAAGAGCAGGAGGAAGGAAAGGAGAGGAGGAGGAGGAAGGAGGGAAGAGAAGAGGAGCGATGAGGAGGAAGGAGAGGAAAGGAGTAGAGAGGAGAAAGGAGAGAAGAGGAGGAAGGAGAGGAGCAAGAGGAGGATGGAGAGGAAAGGAGGAAGGAGAAGAGCAGGGGGAAGGAAAGGAGAGGAGGAGGAAGGAAAGGAGCAAGATGAATTAGAGAAGGAATGAGAAGAGAGAAGGAAGGGGAGGAGAGGGAGTGGAAGGCTGATGGTGCCTCAAATCATGGCCTCTCTCATCATGTAGGAGTTATTTGTTCTCTTTCTCTTTCACACCTTTGATCAACGATTAAGGGGAGGGGGGCAGACTCTGAACAGAAGTGAACGGGTGCATTTATCTGAACTCCCCACACCTCATCCCTACATCATTATGCATGAGGATACAAGCTGTACGAGCACTGCCTTACCGTGTCTCTACTTACGCTGCACATTATTCTGTTGGGCTGCCACACTCAGTCTCCCCAGGGGGATTATTGAAGTTTTATCTGGCTCTACCTGTGTAGATACCCTCGCTCCCCAGAGTGCTGACACGCACCGTCCAAAAGGGAAAGACACGTTTTTTTTTAAAACAAAAGTCTATTAGCCACTAACTAGCCCAGCCCCTATAAAACAGATTTATCTACTCTAACATTGGTATTGATTTAATTTGTTCGGGTCTGCTGAGGTGGCCGTGGTTCAGGTGGCCGAGTCACCCCGGTGATGATGCGAGTGTCGAGTCGATCACTTTAGTGTCCCTGAGCGGGGCCGAAGACTGAATCGCTCCAGTCCATCACTGCAAAAGTGTCGCCGCTCCAGCCATGCGAGGACTCTGGCGCCGGGGTTTGGACGGCTGAACGCGGACTTGAACCGCGTGGGTGTGGCTCATGACACGGCCGAAAAACGGAACAGCTGAAGCTTTCCCGCTCCCCCTGTTCCCGCCGTTACGGATTAAACTCGGCTCCACCAAGGCGTCCACAGCGCACCTAAATGTTTCACTTGCTTCATTAACTTCTAATTAATCATCAAATGCCCAAAAATCTAAGGACCACAGCTGATTTAGATGCTCTGAACGCTGCCTCAAATCCAGCGTTTTATTCTGCCTCACTTCAGAGGCTCAGGTGACAATTGGAGTTGTTTTTAGAACATTGCCCGCGACAAGTGCTTCCCCGAGTTTGAATTTAAAGCACCGTTATTAAGGAGCTGGGAGAGAATCCCACCTCACCTGGTCTAGACAGCTGGGCTGCGACTTCAAAGTGGCAGCGAGAGCAAACGCGCTGAAGCCGGGGGGGCAAAAAATGAAAACTTAACATTATCAAAAAGCCTAAAAGCGAGGAATAGAGCATGCTGGGTGTGGACATGAATAATGGATAACAGGCAGGAATCATGCAGATGAGAACGAGTGGCGTGCTCCCAATGAGGGCGGCGTAAAAGCAGACAATATAAGATGGTGAGGTGTTTGCGTGTGCGAGGGGGTTCTTAAAGATGTGGCAGAACGTAAACATGCCATGCCGAGCAAACAGCAGCGCACCTCCTGATGCATCCGTGATGGTAATGAGACAGTGGGGTTGGAGGAGGGGGGGGTGTTCAAGGAGCAGCCAGCGAGTGGCAGACAGACGTTAAATCACCCCCACGAGCAACAAAATGAGCGCGTCACTATAGACTTTTCGGGCAGCCGCGGATCGCAGGAGGTCTCCCGGATGAACCCTGGAATGCTGACCACACAGACGCAGCCGCTCCGAGCCCTGACCTGGCCGACTCCAATTTCGTGTTTGCTTCCCAAAGGGTTCCTGGTTCCACAAAAAAAAAAAAAAAAAAAAAATTCAGGCCAGGCCAGAGGAGACCTTTAGGGCCGTTTGCTTCCAGCTGCTGTCGTGCACACATTGTGCCTTAAAAATATATCTTTTCCTGCAGAATTTAAGAGAAAGAGAAGAATGTGAGTGCAGAAATGTTGCCTGGCCCTGGGCTTTTTTTGGTCCTTTAAGTGCACACAAATAGAGTTGAGAATAAATAGCCTGAAGAGAAGTTTTTCTATGATGGATACCATCATGCAGCATTTGCCCAATAAATCTTTTGTCTTGAATACTCAACTATTTACATTTAATTCCCAGCGGGAAAAAAAATGATGACAGAAGGGAGAAATCTCACACTTATTTGTGAAATCCTGGTGATTAAAGACAGAACCTCTAAGACTGATGATGCTGCTTCCTTATGACAGGCTCTTGTTCTACAGGTTGCAGTTTGTTATGTTTGAAATTCCTATCAAAATCAATCCAGCTTTTACTATTATCATTAGGAATATAACACTTCCCATTTCCCAAAGATTAATAATGTGACAACAACGCTAATCCTTCTGAAGTTTTGTTGTTGTTCTTTTTGTGTTATAAAGATTTTATGAGCTGGGCTTATGTGCACTCTATTCTGCCTAATTGGGAGTAATGTGGCATCTGGAGATAAATTCCTTAATAGGATATTCCACCTTTTGATGGTGGGTTTTTTTCAGGGAGTGATTTTAGAGGTTTAAGAATATAAACATCGTTTTTTTTGTGTTTTTTTTACCCCAAATTGATTTGAGGCTCTTTAAATTCTCCAGCAGGCTTCTAGGGTGGACTGAAGCGCTTCACTCTTCCATGATGAAAGAGTAGCCAAGCCTCCCTCGGCCATCAAACAACAATCTCCACACACACACCCTGAAAAAACACATGAAATCATGCCATAACTGTGAAGAGATCTAAGGGGGCAGGACAGGAGGGAACCCTCAATATTTAACGCCGCTCATCCTCCATTCACTTTAAGACAGACTGAAGAGTAACCCTCTGAACACCCCCCCCCCCCCATCAGAGCTCACCTTACACCACACCCTGAGCCAAATCTGATCACCACTGATTGGCTAATAAACAGCCCAGTCCCTGAAAATGACTTTTAGTCACGTGCTTCTGTCTGCAGCTTTGCAACAGCTTCCCAGCGCCAGAGGGGCTGACATGTCTGCCTGCAGTCAGTGTTCGTGGTTTTGAAAGCTAATGAGAGCAGCGTGCTCCCCTCTGAGGGACAAGGGTGGCAGGGTCCTGGAGGGAAAACGCTTCAATATTCCTGTATACATATTTAAAGGTCCTCAGTATGTATATGCTGCAATTCTAGCAGAACATTTCAGTGGAGCAATTTTGTTTTGTGTCTTCTTTCAAATTAATGATGATGATATGTTGGAAAATATAGGTCTGCTCATTCGTTTTCAACTCATAAACATGTTTTTTCTTAATGCTTAAAGTGTCTGATGTGAGATAAGAAAATTGCATTGGATTCTAATGCAAATGCAAACAATGGGGTCATTTTATTCAACAGTCCAGCAGATGGCTCAATCAGGCAAACAAATTCGGTCGGACAGTTCTCATCAAAAACACAAGAACAGGACACGAGGGTCAATGCTAGATGTTTTCACAGAAGACTTACCAGTCCCACACTGTCTTCTGTGAAGAATCCAAGTACTAACTCTTAAGTTGTTTTTTTTGTTCGTACTGCAAATACTCAGAGGTCAGTGAAGATAAACTGCTTCTCACATTTAATTACACCTTGATGCTTTATTTGGTGCACAATATACCACACCCCCTTGTAACCGGGGGTAACCCCTTGTGAATGGATTTACATGACCTTAGGAATCAAAGAGCCAAGTGGTTCAGGTCTCCCAAGGGCCTCCCAAGGTGAGCTGGTCTTAGATGAGGAGCCAAACAAAGTGTTGTTGAAGGAAATTGTAAATTAAAGCTCATTTGAACCCTGACTAAGCAGACGTGGGGAGCCGTAAACTGGCACACAGTCGAGTCCCCCAATTGCCATCCAGATAGATGGATGGAGACGTGTAATGCCTCAGGAGATCGACGACAACCAACGGTAATATATTCACTTGGAGAAGTTGGCTTTGGAATGATTTGTTCTTTAAATACTGCTGCAACAGCTAGCTTTCCTCTCACGTTTTCCTCCAAAAAACACGAGCTGAAACATAAATGCTACTCTCAGAAGTTAGAACAATTTCCACAATTTTTGGAACCAACTGTCATTGACGTCAAAGTGAAATGCTGGTTTTCTGAAGCATGCAGCAATATTTAACTTTGAAAGATCAGGGGGTTGTATGCTTTGCCACGCAGACATGGCATCACTCCCGCATTAATTATTGCATTAGTCCTTTTCTCTTGCGACTAATCCTTCCACCAGGGCTGCTCGCTGTGATCTGCTGCGGAATAATCTGCGGAGGAAAATGGTGGTTGTGTTAAAAACACAAGACTAACAAGCAGCGCGTCGTAGTAGGGCTGAAGGTGGCTGGAACAGATGGCTGCGTCCTACATAAGTAAGCTGACTATCAATTCAATTAAGTTCAATTCAATTTAAACGTGGGAGAAGCAGCAGCAACATAACTGTGTTTGCGTTTCAGCTTATAAAGCTGCCTCCTTGTCTGCTAAGGCCACACTAAGTGGATGGGAACGGTTCTTCATCACATCACTGCCTATAAACCTAATACTAAAGGATTTCTATGGAGCTATAGGCAGTCATTAACTGCTGTACCATCAGGGGGAAGGAGGGGGGTGTAGAGAGAGTGGGGTGGGAGAGAGAGAGGGGAGACAGAATCAGAAAGGGTGGGAGAGAGAGAGAGACAGGGGGTGCAGAGAGAGAGGGAGAGAGAGGGAGGGGAGAGGGGAGAAGGAGGGGAGAGAGAGAGCAGGAGACAGAAAGAGAAAGCAAGAGAGAGGGGAGATGCAAAGAGAGAGAGGGGGAGAGAGGGAGGGGGAAGAGAGGGAGGGTGAGAGAAAAAGAGAGAGAGAGATCGGCATTTGCACTCACAGCGGCTCCACGCAGCCAGCAGCGACACTGTGATTTTTTGATTTTTATTCAGCATCGCATTTTTTTTTTTTTTTAAAGCATATCTCTCGTGCTGGCACGCGCCTGGGAATTGGATTTTCCTTCACGTGACTTATCGGTGCAGGCATTTTATCCGGCGTTTTGCGGATTTACAAAAGCTCCCCGGAGTGTGCCATGAGCCCCAGCAGCCCGGACAGAGACTGAGCGCATCAGCACCCTGGACAGCGGCAGCTAGCGTTTCAGCACCCGGGACAGCGACCAGACGACCGCCGGAGGTGAGCTTCGGGAGACAAACGGCGGTGTCCCAACTATTTCGTATTCTGTTGAACGTGCTTCGGTCACTTAACGGCATTTAAAACCATTTACTATGCATTTTAAACCTTTTTTTTTTTTTTTTTAAGCAGGGATTGAAATCAGTTCTGGTAAGTTTTCCAACCAAATGTTCAAATAAAGCAGTGGGATCAGCGGAGCTACTTTGTCCCTACGCCTGTTTTTTTGGGGGGGGTTGTTTTTTTTATTCCTCTCAACCAAATTAGAGCACTGTTCTCGTGGTTCTAATGTGTCAGAATGCGTTAAAGTCATCCCTGAACAGCGTCATCCTCTGCTGCCGCTGAGGAGGCGCTGCGTTTGGCTCCCAGCTTAATTGAAGGCAGCTGTTAGATATGAAGGGTCGGCGCGTGAATTGAGGACCATCACACACACACACACACACGCACAAACACATGCACACATTTGTACATCCTCATCACTGACTTCAATTCATATTTCATTCATTAAATAGACATTAGTGCTACATCATGTTCAAACACTGCAATGTCTGTTTGCTCTGCTAATGTTGCATAAAATTAACATTTGTTTAAAAAATGCAGACAGCGAGTCTTTGCAGACATGAAGGAAGAGGTGAGAAAAATGCATTACATGCAATCAATCATCTCCCTGTGCTTTAGCCACAATACCAGCATAGTAATGTCTAAACCCAAGTTTGGGAGACATTGATTCATGAAATATACATGGATAACATGTGGAATACCAAAACCCACATTTTTAATGTGGGTTTACTGAATATTATGGATCTGCAATAAACGAAAAACCCCAGGTGCCCAGTAAACCGTGAGAGAAAAGTCCTCAAGTTAGGACTCTGCAGGGGTTAAAACACAGGCAAGAGACAAGACAGACAATAAATACAGACATCATCAACAGTGAGCTTAAACCAGGGAAGCCCAAACTATTCCAGAAAGGGCTGTGTAGCGGCATTTTTTTTGTTCCAATCAATCGAGTAAATGAGTCAAGTCTGGTGTGCTGTTGCTGGCTTGGAAGAAAAACCTGCAGCCACACAGCCTTTTGTGGAGTAGTTTGGACACCTCTGGCTTAAACCATTTGCAGTGTATTTGAACCGACACATTAAATCAGCTTTGTCCATCAGATAAAGACATGCCTACCACAAGTTCATTAGGATTTCACTTAACATGGAATGACTCCAGGCTGTGTTGAGTGTCTGCTGTCGTTTTTAGACTGTGAGTAGAACAGTTTGGTGGGAGGAGGAAGTGTGAATGATACTGAAAATGCTACCGTGGGGCAGCACTCCAGGATTCTTTAAAGAAAGAAGCTGTTTTTAATGCTTCTGCCTATTAAAGGATGGACGCTGCTGTAAAGGGACTGCTGCTATATCTATGCGGATGATGAGAGGAATGCAAATGAACCATTCATGCTCGATTTATTATCCATTACACAGGTCAGCGTTAGGATTTGTGCCCTTCAGACCAAGATTTCCTGACTGAGCGCTTTATGTGGATCATATGACCATTCCATTTATTGCTCCTTTAAACTTTGGAGCCACGGCAGGAATGTGATTAAAGTTACCGCTGCTGTAGCGACACAGGGAGTCTGTGTTGGAGCCTGAAAAGCAGGCCATAAACACTGACTGCCCTCCAACTGAATCCTCAGGCAAGCACCCCCCCACCCCCAGCTGTGGTCAGACAACTGGATCTGCCTGTCCTTGCAATACTTAGCGCCACTCTGAAAAAGGCAGCGGTGGGCCGCGCTAAGCTGCAGGGTTCAGCACTGCACTCTCATTAGCTGAAATGCGGCACTTGCATCAGGCGCAACACTCAGCCGGGCTCATCTCATCGGTTCCCAGCCAGCGGTTTTCCACTTTAGACTCACTGTTGTGCAGAGGGCTTTAATCTCGCAGACATAATGGCGTCCACCTCAGTCAATACCTAAATGGCCGATTGAATCAATAGTGTAGGATAACGTGGCCTGGGCGGGGCAGGGTGGCAGAGGAGAAACACAGCCTGCAGCCCTCACATGTTTGACGCTTTGAAAATATGCTTCTTAATTATGGATCAAAAATACCAACCCTGTTACTGAGCCATGTATTATGGATTGCTGTGCGATCTATGCTAATGTAGGCGTCGCAGTTGGAGATGGCTTCCACTCCACTCAGTCCGATCACACACACACACACACACACACACACACACACACGCACATCATTAACACACTCGTAGTGTCTACACAGAACCTATGCAAAAGCCAAATGCTAAATAAACACAAGCGATGTAAAGAAGTCCTGTTGTTGGGTTTCTCCTGATGTACTGAGAAAGATCAGAATACCACTAAAGTGACTTAATCAGAGAAACAGTTTGTTGTGCATTCACAGAGAAGACGGGAAAGTCACTTGCTTTTTAAGTGATAATCAGGCTTTTATCTGAGCGGTGCCTTGAGAACTCTGAGAATAAATGGCTTATTTAAAGAAAGGCAGCTTCTTCTGCTCTTTTACTTGGTAGACAAATAAGACACTTGATCAATGATCAAGTTGTTCAAAAGGCAGCTTGTAACGCAAAAAAAAAAGTCATGGCCAAAAGGCATACTGGTTTGGCAAGAAGGAAACAAGGTAACGGTCCCAGCTAGAGTTGAGCAACGGCTGCAGCAAAATGCCCTGACTATGTGCAAAGTGGTTTCCGTCCATATCACAGCTTCCCATGCAAAAATAATGTTAATGCTATTAATGCTTGCACCACTGAAGGATGGTTGGCAGACAAAATAAAGCACGCGCAGACACGTGGACCTATCCTCAGACACATCACGTGGTATCCCACATCTCACGTTCCTCCTCCACACACTCACATCAACTGAGGGGCAGGATGCGGCCGTGTGGACACATAGCGGTAAAATATTGGAGCCGTTGCAGGCCTCCAGGCATGCAGTTATCAGGGATACGGGATTGATGGGAAATCAATCAGCTCAAGTGGAGTGGCCCAGCTTATGGCGAGGAGACGGGATGAGCAACTAGCATGCTCCCTCTAGTTGCAACCGCATCGGTGTGTAGTGAGATAATATACCCTGGCTTTTATTTGTCCATATACAAATTGATATTCCATCCTACATCCCAAATGACTTCAAAGAGCAGCGCAGGACACTTTTCACATAGAGAACCTGTCGTCTTTTTACAGCAGGGACAGGGAGTATGGATTTAATCTCCTCCTGTTACTGGAGCTCTTGCAGGAAACAGCTTACAACAAGCGTAACCGCAGTGACTCCGGCGTCTGGCCTGTCAGCATAATAAGCCTCCGCATGTGCCTGTAGTTGTAGCTGAGTGTTTGCTGGTGTGGCGCTGTGCATGCATATTTTAGTGTTTGTTCTTAACTGTTTTGTAAATGGTTACATGTTGCAGCGCCCTACATGCAACAAAACATTTGATTTCTAAAATCAATAATCCGCTTGCAAGTGGATCCAGTAAGGTCTACCTAGACTGTGAGTAAGAGAAATGTCATGAGCCATTTGGATTGAAAAATGTCTTGCATTTTCTACTCCCCTTGTGAAGAAATTAAGAGCGTAGTCCCCTAGTCCACTTCTCACAGGCAGATGCTTCCACACACTTAACCACTGTGTCTGGAGTGTCACTTTAAGACTAAGAGGAGTCCCAATTTACATTAGCTCCTACAAACACATTTAATGTAGTTCATGTGAGTTCAGAATTGGCCAGGCAGAGCCCGTTTGCCTGTAAAAAGCAGCCAGCCGAAGTCATTGCCCATCTGCAATGACAAACTCCTGTCACTGCAACATATATCCAATCAAGGCTCTCAAGCATGGCAGCGTTGTTAAGCTGCTCTGCTGCTCGCCACAAACTTGAGCCATCACTCGCTGTCACCGTATATGCTGTTTATAAAGACCGTCTATCAGGGATCATCTGGCTGAGACCCCGCCTCTATTATAGATTTCAATTCAACATTTACGAGAGATGGTATAGCAGCATGTTTCAAGGCTCTCTGGAATAAATTGCAAACACCAAATGAATTTTTCTAGTGTCATAACATATTTATGAAGTATTGCTCCTCCTGAGCTTTAGTAAAGTAGATGAACAGTTACACAGCATAAAGATGGTATTTTTTTGATCACTGTGTCATCAAATTCTCAGGGATGCCTAACTGTGTTCCGAAAGACAGCAGGAAGGGAAGGAGTCTCATTTTCACTGACAACTACAACATGTTTCATTTTCTTCATGTTCTGTTAACATGCAAGACTGCTGTTCAGGTCAGAGACCCATGGTGAGGAGGGGATTTGATCTTAGGAAGACCTTGTCTGCTTTTTTTTCCACGTAAATGTCAAGTTAAAGAAGAGGGGTGAGAAGAAGAAGGGATGAGCTTAATTGAAAATCAGCCAGCCAAGGCTAAACGTAAAGCGTACGTCTGCAGTGTTTCCTCATCATTTTACAGGCCTGGAGGGCTGCCTGGAAGGGAAAGAAGGGAAGGGAACCCTCTTAATCTTTATTATTTTTTATTTTATTGCTTAACATATCGGTGAATATACATTCATTTCAGTTCTGCTTCCTACCCTTCGAATTATCCCACCCACTGATAATTAAACCCCTAATATAATGGCTGCATGGTCCATACAACACAAAACTGGACTCTCTACCATATTTTATGGTCTTATCCTCCTTTTAGTTGCAACATAATATTTTTATAGGTAGTAGTCTTGTTAATATATCCTTCATTTAGTGTCCAATAACCAATAAACCCACAATAATAAAACAGAATAAACATTAAAACCTGCCAATGGATTTGACAGCCATCAATCTGAACCAGCCATCAATCTGAACCAGCCACCCAGCTAATATATCCACACAAAGCTATGGTGGTCAAAAGCATGAGTAAATGGAATTGTCCTCCACAGTATCTATCTCATATACATGTGCAAAGCCACTCCTATACCTGATTACAGTCAAGTAAGTGAATTCCCATCTGAAGGACAAAATTGACACCAGAAGTGCAGTAGTGTAATGTTCTGGCTTTCTTCTGCTGAGCTGTTTATCTCCCACTAATGGGCAGGAACACTCAGAGGGAAGGTTAAAGCAGCTCAATGCATACAGATGAATAATCCAGTGAACCATTGGTTCATCCTTGAAACGGGCTTGTTAGAGTGAGCACAAAAATATAGTTTTTTGTAAATTTCTTTCTCATGGCTGCTGGTGAGGTGCAGCGTAATTATAGTGTCATTGCAGTAGGGACCACAGAACCTGCTATTCTGGGCTCCATGTGCACAACTTCAAAACAAAGGCACTAATGATTTAATTACAATGCAACTATGCGCACACACACACACACACACACAGCATCACCTCAAGTTGAGACAAAAATTTTAAAAAAGTCTCACGCCTTCTTACATTGTTCCCCGTCTTCTCCTCATGTTTGCCCATCACTCCACATTTTTAGGCACGTACGATAGCCGAGCCAGTGGTTTAGCCCGCAGCACAGAGACATCTGACCTGACAGGACTGCCTGGTGTCGTACGATTCAGGCCAGCGAGCCCAGTAACTGCTGTGCGCATCAGCATTGATACAGATCGTAGCTGACGAGGGGAAAAGTCAGACTCCATCACCCAGGACCGGTGCGCTGATTAGTCCTCAGTGGCTGCTGCTGGTACACTGGTTATTGCAGGGAGTGAGCTGGATGGGGTGCAGTGGGGGAGAATGTGGGGGTGAGAGGGCTGCTCTATAGCTGTGATTGGGGCCATGCAAGGCAGAAACAGCTGTGTCACACCCCCTGGGCTCTGAACGGATATTTCTGGTTATACAGTGCTCCTGTTTTCTCCTTTAACCTTCTCTCTACATTTTTCGCTCACAGTGGTGCAGAAATGCCAGCATTGTTAGGCAAAACACAATAAGAATGATGCAAACGCATGCATAACAGTGAGGCATTCTTTCATGACCTGCGTAATTTGCAGTCCTTGTACTGTCTTATCACAGCACCTCTGTCTTTATTCTTGCCTGTACTTGTGAAATGGCACAAGCTCACACATTTCTGCACCCATCTGAGGCAACTGGAAAAAACAGTCACATTATTCTACACATCTGTGAAATGCTGGTGGGTCTCACTACTGTTTTTCTTTCATGCCTTGTCTCTCAAAGTCTAATTGGCATTCAGTGAGCTTCTCTACTCTGCAATTAGCTGAAAATAGTGGGGGGAAAAAACATTGATAACCAAAGATGAAACAATGCACGCCTTGTGCCATCTGAAGGCATTCAGTGGAAGTTAAATGCCGCGATAGTTCCAGAAATCCATCTGAGCAGGTGGGGGCCTGCGCTGCCAGGAGGAGCCATCCTGTCCTTGAAACACATCAAACATAAGCAGATGCATGCGCCTTTTAGTTCGGGCACTTATTAAAGACCCATCTCGGTCATTTATGTGGGTGTTGTTGCTGGAACCAGAGTGATAGCAGCCATAGATGCTTTATCCTCATCCACACAGGGTCTTGGCAGTGTGGGCCCAAGGCCACTGCCCATATATTCATATCAGAGCCAGAGAAAGGCACTGCAGCCACTAGTAAGGCTCGCTCTATTCCTCGGTTGGCTGCAGAGCGATGGCTCCAGAAATGCAGCAAAAAAAGGGAGGGATTGTCTTTTCCAAGTGCCTTTCTGTCTCCTGCGCGTGCACAATTCCCCAGATTTCTCGCATTTCAGGCAATGTCTCAATTGAAAATGGCTGCACTTGATGAAACCCCACTAGTCTGTGTCCCTGAAGCCTGATGCTTTTGAACATTATTCTCGGTCTCAGCAGATCAATATCGCTGCATTCCCTTACCGTCTGCTCACCATCATTAAAACTTTGTCATAATGAATTTTATTTCTCTTCAAAAAACTCAGTAGATCTGGCTGATGAAACCAGCAGCATCTGGTTCCTCCAGCAGGACTTTCATTTGTGTGTTTGTGTGTGTGTTTGTGTGTGTGTGTGTGTGTGTGTGTGTGTGTGTGTGTGTGTGTGTGTGTGTGTGTGATTGTTCTGAATGTTATCAGGCCAAATAATATCCCTTGTATCTCATATGGCTCTTAATCTCTCTCCAATAGCCGTAGTGTAATAATAAAACACTCTCAACAGCAAATCAGCAGCAGTCGCCCATAGTGATGCAAGTGGATGAAAATACATACTGCAGACTGGAAACTTGATGAGTGGCGTAGTTGCGTCACAACTTAGGAGAGATGTTTGGTTCCACGAAACACACTGTAGAGATACGGTTCATCTCAGAGCCAGTCGACAGAATTCAGAGATTCGTCAGCGTGGACTAGAACTAATCAAATTTGAAATAATCAAATGCTTCCCATCTCATTAACACTGAAATCTGTGAGCTTCGACTCCATGGCACCCTGGGTATACTCATATAAGGAGTAGATTTTTAAAAAGCGATTTAACTACTGGTTTTCCAAAGAATTTAATGTTTTGTTGGATTTATGGTAAAATCTTTTTAGATCATGATAAGACTCAATAAATGCAGTTGTGAATATTGTCAGTCATCCAGGTCAGAGAGATAGCCAGACATTCAACTGCTCTTCCTTTAGTTTTTCAAAGACATTTAATCTCTTATCCAAGAGACTTCTTCAGCTCTTAAACTCATGGCAGTCCAAGGGTTTTATTTAATGTGCTAGTTTACTGAATACTGAATGTTAGTGATCATTGGATCTAATTTATGTTATTAGTGTTATTTGTGTTATAAGTTGTTTGGTGTGAACAATTGTTAGACTGCATGAGGAGGGATCCAAGGACAGCATTGTAAGGGGCCAGCAGCAACTGCCTGAAGCCCCCTTTTCTGTACAGTGATTGTTTTTCCCAGTTTAATAAAGATGGCTTCTTTTACTGCTCATGCAAACCATCTTTCCTGTTTGGCCAAAACACAGCTGTCTACAAATAAGAGTCCATTTTCCTGTAAATGGATGGCTAAATCGTTAAGAAAGCATGTCACTTTGTTTAAGCCTGGGTGTTTGAGTCATCTCTGTTTGAATCTGTTGTCAGGTTTATAATGAACAGGGGTGTTGAAGATATCCTGAGTTTGTCTGATGTACCAGCTATGTATGGTATGATTCTGTTACATATATACCACCTAACCTGACAGCTAAGGAGAGGAAGGCAGTAACAATGCTCCAAGGGGGGTGAATTGTAATCTTTAACACCACTGATCACACCAACAGAATCAAGTCTTCTCAGTAATTCGGCCTCCTGTGATACACTGAACCAAGGCCACACTAAGACCTACAAAAGAAAGCTAAATGGATGTTCTCAACTGCAGAAGGACCAAGACAATAGCAGAAAACTTTACTATGGTCCCCACCCTGGTGAAGAAACTGCATGTGTCTATGGCCTCCCCTAGATCCATAAGGAAGGCATTATCCCCAGACAGATCGTCAGCATCATTAACTTCATTACTCACAACATCACCGCACACCTGGCCTCCATCCTCGCTCCGTTGGTCAGGAGACCAACTCCCAGCAAATCATAATATATCTTCTTTTGGACTCCCAATATCCTGTACGACACAAACCAGGTGTTATACAATCCAAGAACCACCCAGCAGAAATGGTACTTTCTAAGGTGGAGGAGAAGGAAAAGAACCACATTAGGAGATCTCGGAAAAGGTGTGGTTATCCTGGTTGGGCCTTTCTTAAATCCAGAACAAGGACAGAGCAGATGGAGATTAAACAGAAAATCAAGGTAACAATATCATCCCATACACAGCCAGTCCACCAGAGAAACATGTTTCAACAAACATCCCTGTTAACGCCCCTGAACATCATTAGCTTCAGCTAATAATTGACCATTATGTTGCACGAGTTTCTGGAGACGGAGGGGGGGTTATGGACCAGCTGGCTTTGATGGGGGATAATTAACACTAATAAATTGTGGAGTCACTTTGCATGTTTGACACAGGGTTTTTGATAAGGTCAAACTGTGTGCATCGTTGCACATTACTCCACAGTGTCGTGAATGTGTCCATGCTGGAGGCAGAGCTACTATCACCACACTGACATCAAATGGTGCATGCGCATGCACACGCACACACACACACTACCCTCTTCACTCTCAGACATTTTTGAATTTGTGTGGACCAGCCAAAAGGTCCTCACTATGATGATTATCCTACATTAGGGAATCCAAGTAAACACTTTTCACCTGTGTGCTCCTAAAATAATTCCCACTAGTTACAAATTAAAAATGATTGCAGTTACACAGCCTAATTAATCTCAGTGGAGGAAGCAGGAGTGCAGCTGTCAGATCATCTTAACATATCATTTACTGACAATGTGTCCCTGTATGTCAGGAGAAACAAGCATTAAGAATTAATGTCTATAACTTATAAAATAAGCAAAGAGATATATCTGATGAGCATTTGCTTTAATTATCCCACGTAAGAGAGACTGCACATCCCTAGCTCGGGCAGATCTGCTTTAAAATGTAACAAGGAAAAGTGATTGATTATTGCATATTTGAATTGATGACACCATTGATTAATGAAGGGACTTGTGGATTAAGTATATAGTAGCGGGTGGGGCAATGTAGTATAGCAGTTAAAAATTAGATTTTCGACCAAGCTACGTGATGCTAGCGTGGACTGCAGATGAAGATGAGACCTGTGGTGTTTTCAAAGAGTGTTTTTGATCACATCACAATGCCACGGGGCTGTAAATTAAACTGGCGGGGAGCCACAGTGCTTATAATTCATAGCAAACCTAAATTCTAAACATTATTTATAACTGCTCTATGCTACACACACAGAAAAAAGACAAGCAAAATCACACTTATCTTGTTGCTTTTATGTGTGAAGATTGATTGAAGAAAATTTAATTAAAAAAAAATCAATGAGCACTTAAATCTTGAGCTAATTCATCAATTAAACGCAATTCTACATTTGGCAGCTATTTTGATGATCAATTAATCATGTTTCCAATTTACAGGCAAGTTATTAAATTTTTGGATGGTGAACAGTGGCCATGTTAAACCAGTCAAAGTGTATGACCACAGGTTTGGACTGCAGATTTAACCCTTACCAAAGCTTCATTGCTGAATGTCTGCACCACAATAGCGACAGTGCAGTCAGTTGATAAATACAACTATGCAGGAGGGGGGGTGATGCAGCATGGGAAAGGCTCTTTCAATAGCTCATACAAAGTGACTTGCAAGAAAACAGAAACTGTCAAAGAAAATGATGCTGCTTATCATGCTGCATTTAAGTAATTACTCACAGCAGATTTGACATTGTATAGATTCAGTTTTCATCTCTCTTTTTTCAATTTTGCCATTATTTTAAAAACAAATTATTATATAAACATCAATGTTGTTTAATAATGAAAACACTGACACATTCTGTCTTTGCTTGACATTAATAGAAAAGACATATATGCACCTTGAAGCACATCAGTTAAACCTAAAATATTGCTTGATATAACAGCGATGTAGAAGACGTGCTAATCATTTTTGTTTTTTTAAAAGATCAGATTTTGGAGCCCTGCAAAATAAATTGCTTCCTGACTCATAAATTATAAATTAAAATAATTGCAAACAACGTCCATACGTCGCATCCTTCCATGGCTGCGCCGTTCCTCTAACCAGAGCAGACCACCATGATTCATGGCCCTGCTTCCCAGTATGTCCCCCCTGCCTTCCTGCAGCTCCATGGCTCTAGTCCCTACCTGATCAATGTGTCTTCTCAGTGACTTCATCTCACTCTAATTAAGATATTTCTCCACAGCATCTTGAAAGATCTAACAGAAAGGTCACGCTGATGATTCTCACAACAAGTCTCAGAGCATCCAAAGGCCCCTACATCAGAACAGCGGTGAAATTGCCGGGGGGGCCTAAATGTCAGTGACTGATGGCATTTGGGGTTTGGGGACATATGACGCCCTCGCCTGGCTCAACACCCTCCATCAGACTTGCTTACAGCCATAATCACCTCGTATTTTATCATAGCTTTCAAATTGGACAAATGGACGCTATAAAACACAAGGAAACAAATTAACCACCAGTGTCAAGATTCTAATGGTTCCAATTAGTCAACACTTGGAAAATAAGCAATTATTGAGAATGATAGTCTTCCGTTCCCTCTCTGGGAGTTCTGAATTTACAGCATTCAAAAGTCATGTTTCTACATTTGTTCTACACAGCAAACGTTGTTGGATAGAACAATGCATTATATGAGTGTTAGCACACACCAACCCTTGTTGTTCTATCTTTGTGAGGACATAGATGTGATACATTTACCGTAAAAGAATTGGAACCCTTGAATAGGCCTTTGAAGACGTGAAAACCAGAAGAAATGCTATAAGTTTCCCAGTCAAATGAGAATGTTGATCCTGACTATGCAGCATTGACAGGTACACTTACATACACACATGTACATCCTCACATTTCTGTCTTTGTGGGGACTTTCATAAACATAACACATTACCCAGGTCCTAGCCCTAACACTAATATAAACCCAATTCTCTCCTCAATTAAAACATGTCTTCACTCTTAAACAGTCTTTCGAAGTTGGAGGGCCTAATATGTAATGTGAGGGCACAGAAACACACATAGTGAAACAATTTATCACATGATGGCATGCTGAGAATGGAGAGGGCAGTTTTGTTCTTTTGTGCAGGTGGAATTTTTAATACTCACTAATGATGTTTGGAGATATGGACAACTATTGGAAGGCCATACGTCCAGACTGGATGATGATACCAGATTAAATATTGGACCTGTCTGCATTTTATTACCCACATGAAAATCCAACCAACAGCTGTCAACATAATTCCCTTTCCCAGTCCAAATGTCATCTTCTGAGAGGCAATAGGAATACTCACAGTCAAGAGCCGCTAACGGCATTAGAATCTACCTTCTGGGAAGTATACATCTAAGACAAAAGCTCTGTTTTAGAGATGTAATGCTGAAGAAGTGAAAGATGGCCATCTGATGAATATTCCACAGCTGAATACAGAGTGACAATGCTCCTGTGGGCTTTAACTTTATGCTATAGCAGCTGTCATATTTCAGTAAAATCCACAGTTGTGAGCCTCTTTAGGAAACTGGAGGAATACTCCTTGATTCATCCCAACCAATTCTGCTTGGGACTGTTCGTATGTTTGATGTCCTGACTACAGTGACATAGCCATTGGCCAAAGTTATTTAAAGACCTTCAAAGCAAAGGTTCATACATGTTTACTATACTCAAATGACCCTACTGACATTACAAATACCGTAATATAGAAGTGAGTCACTGCAGCAGTGCACATCCTGGTAATGCATCATAATTTACAATAATTACGAATGGATAAAAATATCAGGATACGAATATGAATGCATACAGAATTACACTTCCTGTTTGCAGAATTTGTGCCTGCATTGGGCAACACCATCTCTATAAAAATCACACAACACTAATGGGAGTTAGTAAAAGCCCAACAGTTTGAAATCAACATTATTTATGTATATAGTTACCATAAGAGCTGTCTAATAATAGAAAAAAGAAACAAATATAAATTGACATAATTTGGAGACTAATTGTGGTTTCCTTTGCCAAGCAGCGGGGATGATAAATGCTTGTTATTAATACTTCGATCTATTGTTTGCTGAGTGCTGATTATAGCACATGTAAATCAGCCAATGTTTCTTTTCATTGAGAAAGAAAAGCCTGCTATTTGAATTCCACTGTGGCAGCGTAATGCCACTTTTACACTGTTTAAATAAATAATCCTAAAATCAGGAGGGATCTTTGTTTTCCAAAATACCACATCTATCTAGAGGCACAACTCTAGGTACTTCTGTTGCATTCACAAATGGATAGTTTTAACAAGATCTGCTTGCAGATCAGAGCAGCTTAAAGGGTTGCAGACCGAGGGTTAAAGGATTTCTTTTGGCTAAAACAAAACAGCCCTGCTATAATGTGTTTAAGTTTCATACAAATTTACACAGGTTAACAAAAACAGTTTAACAACACCCCAGACAAATATCTCAGAGGTCTGTCAGGGACTGAACTGCTGAAAATGCAGCTGAAACTCTCATTAGCATCTGTGGGAATATATTATCATCCATTACTGGTCTTGAGGTGAACGCTTCTCTGTTGACCTGTGACCAGAAGATACCTCCATCAGTTCCACCATTCTTACTCCCTCTCTCTCTCCTGCACTGGTGCCTGGATCTCTGGGCACATGGGCGATGCCTGGTCTGCTTCAGCAAGCACAGCAACCCCCCCCCCCACCTGCACACACACGCACACACACACGGAAGGGACTAGAGGTTTGAAACATCCTCCATCCACCCAGATGGGAGATGAGTATGACACAAAGGAGGTGGATGGATGTTTGCATGTCAGAGCACCTCAGTAGTATGCAGCTGCAAAACCAAGGAACAGTCGAGCCACTCATTGTCTTTCCGCTCACGACTGTGGTTAATTATTCACCGAGGTTGTGCTGCATAGATGAACCGAGGTGTTCCGCTGATAAAGGCACTGGAGGAGGAAGATGAAATTATAAAATCCCAATGATGGAACTCTGGCGGAATGGTAATATCTTAAATTGATTTTGAAGAGGTGCCAGACAACACTGACATGGAGAGATACCGAGAACAAGTGGACCCCTCCTCCCTCTCCTTCAGCCTCTATCTCTCTGGAAGCATTCCAGCCCTCCTCACCTCTACCCTAATCTGCCTTTTTATCCCGCACCACCACACGTCTGTCCGCTTCTTTCAGTCTCTTTGGCTCCCCACCTCGCTCCGAGCACATTCTCCCGTCACGGCTCTCATTTCATGTTAGAATTAGAGCCGAGCAGGTCATAAATGTGTACGTCTCCACCAGCAGCGTCACTGAGCATAAACTCAGAAGGAAATAACAAATGTCACTGCATATATTCAGATTCTCCTCTAAATGTCATGTTTTAATGATGGAATCCATCTTGTTCTGTGCTCTAAATGCCACATTTATAGAATAATATATATGGATATATGTTGAGCATGTCCATATGTTTTATCAGTAAGATATGAAAGAATGTGTACAGTCTCTTTTTTCAGTCATTTCTGCTTCAGCTCGCAGAAATTACTTTCTAGTGCCCATGTTTGAGCATTTGAAATGACCTTGGGCACTAGTTCAATTAGTTTCCTTCTACAAATAAGATCATGTGCCTTAATACACAGGTAAATCAACTTCAACCCAGAACAACCATTTTTGTCTGAGATAATATGCTCTTTAAAGATTATATTCCCTGTGTGTGTGTGTGTGTGTGTGTGTGTGTGTGGGTGGGTGGGTGTGTGTGTGTGTGTGCGTGTGTGTTAAAAAACACATAAAATAAAAAAATCATAAAATAGGTGGAGCAGGTTAAAAACAGTGACATGTGAGAAATCCCCATGCAGCCACCAGAGTGGGCATGTTCACACTGATCTCCTCTCTGGAGAGCGCCTGTGAAGTCGCCACTGAAGGCACGACCTGACCTGCAGCTGCTCCTGCCGAGGACGGCACACAGAGAACATCAGAGAAAGTCAGGTTTACTTAAGTGAAGGAGTGGTGTGGATTTTCCCATCCACTCCAATTTCTCGTCCGCTTCAGTTTTATGCCACTTGTGTGCTTAGACACCCCCCCAAGACACACACACACACACACACACACACACACACACACACACCCCTTCGGCAGTCCTCTCACCTCCTCACCTACTTGCATTGGTCTCCTCTGTGACCTCTGTTCAACCAGGGGGGCCACCCTGTCCTTGATGCAGCAAGGGAAGGGGGGGAGGGGGGCACGGCGATTGATGGAGATAAGGCCGCTAATTAGAAGCCGTGATTGGGTGCTCCGAGGGGGGTCTGCTTCCTGGCAGGCAAAGGCAGAGGAGACGGAGACACATCCAGGACGCCCAAACCATCAGCAATTAGACACACATCTGCTATCGGTAATCAGCCCAGGAACAGTGACACGCCACATCGCCTGTCAATGTCATTCATTGTCGTCGCCCCCCCCCCCACCCGATGGTTGGTGGAGATACTGATGGGGCTATGAGCGAACAGACACAGCACAACAAAGGCCAATGTCGTTCGCCGTTAGGATGAATAATTAGCCAAAAAGGCTGCAGCGGCCTGATGATGGGAGCAGTGACATCACGTACTTTGAATTTACAGTGAGAGGTAGATCAGTCGGAGGGGCTTTTACAGTCCAGGGAAAGTGTCAGATCATCTCAGTGAGGAGTTTTATGAGCTTAATCTGCCTGTCTGACAGAGTTGCGGAGCCCTCTAGCATGCTCAAAATGGAATAATAGTGCATTTTGATACACGAGAGCATACATCACGGGGTTTTGTGCGGCTAGAGAGTCTTGTCGGGTAGAGTGAATTTATGAGCGGAGAGGCCTGCTGCCTAATTCTGAATATGAGGGAAAAGTCATTTGAATAATCTAAGCCGAGGGAGCGGAAGGCTAAGGGATATTTAACGTGATGAATTAACCAGAGTTTTGCACTTTTTACCATCTGAGGGGGGAGGGGGGTCTTAAATCAAAGGGGGTGGGACTGGGTGGAAGAAAAGTTTCGAGAGTGGAGGCCAGATATTTGAACCGAAAGATCTTGTCTAGGGAGGAGACGCAAGAGATTTCCCAACAGTAACACGTGCTAAAAAGGTCAATTAATCTTAGTCCATCTTTGCAAGTCTGTTTTCTCTCCAGGGAGACGGGTCTTCAGCTACAGCGCTCTCCCTTTTAATATCATGAGCCAGTCGGAGCCAGGAGATCGGTCACCTGAGCAACCAATATACTCTCTCTCCCTCTCCTGCCTTCCTCTCCTCCAACACATTACCTTGTTTTTCATAATGTCTCTCATGGAAATTGCTTCTCTTTCTTTCTCTCAGTCTACGTAAATATGCACACTACAATCATGTCATTGACGCCCTTCAGCAGAGCCTGTATGTTCTACATAATAGGGACCAAGAGAGGACTGTTTGCTTTGCTTGGGGTGAGAAGGGCACAGACGTATCCCCTCAGGAGAGGTCAAACCAGCTCTTTGATGGAAGAACAGCACCGACAGAGAAGCCGACAGGAGCAGAATGGTTGAGGAGGGAAAAAATAATCAGAGCTTATTCAAGGAGAGAAATGGGAGAACTGGAGCATTCCCCCCCTGTGGTTGCTCACCATTTATGACCAGAGACAGAAATAAGCCCGCTTTATCCTCCACGACTGTGTTTGTCGCCATCACCAGTGTCTGACACCCAGCGCTGGAACAGTGGCTCCCCTTTGCTCTGCAGGGTGAAGCAGGGTTGCTAGCAGGGTTGCTAGGAAGTACCATGACACCATATCAACCGGTGAAAAAGACATTAAAAAGAAGTTGTAAAACTTCTCCTGCAGCAAGTCCAGGAATTCATTTTTAAAGGTGCTACTTTTGCATGTTTTTTGTTGTTTTCATTTTCACGTTCATTGATCTTTCATTGTTGAGGGCAGTAGAGGACTACATCCTGAAATGGCAAGAGTTGCGGTGAGCAAGGCAGTCAGTGGCTGCTCAGTTGGTTTTACTGTGTCCAGTGTTTATGTTGCTTTTACACGCAGCCTCTGTGTAACAGCACATCAGCAGCACATCAGCAGCATAACGTAGAAGCAAGGAAACAGTACCGTCAAACTTTTTTTCACTTTGCAGGGGCAGATTCAAGATATTCCATCACAATGACTGCACTGCTCAAGCCCTTGGTGCTGACAATGCGTTCAATAGATGCTGCCTTTTTTCTATCATACTCAACCTTCTCTGTATTTTAGATGTATTCATGCTGATGATTGTCACCTTCTTATGTTGTTTGTGATCGGAAAAGAGCCTCGCCTCTGAGGCAGAATGAGAGCTGAGTATTAAAGAATGGCCTTTAGCAGCAGGGGATGATATGAAATGTTGGATACTTCTTGCTCTTCCACGTCCATGACTCCGCCCACTCGAGTGTGGGATGCGGCAGATGGGCGATTCTTTTTGCGCGCTCAGTATGGCTGTGTTGGTTCACGTGCTTGAGAGGGGGTGAGTGAGCGCTAAGGAGCGGGGAATAATTTATGACCGCTGGATCCTATAATTAGCGAAAACTAAATTGCTTGTCAATGTAGGAGGCAGTTAAATAGGCCTCTGCATCTGTCAGAGGACATGGAAAACCTCAGAAAAGAGATACATTTGCATATTTCAACAGCCTCCAACACTCAGAGCTGGAAAATCTAGATTTCTAAATTTGAAACGTACAGACTGGATGATAAAAGGTCAGCTTACCGATAATTTGCTTTAAAATTTCTCATTCCTTTTCTTCATGGGTTTTAAGCTGTTAATAAGGTCGCCACGCTCAGCCTAAAGACAGCCACTGTTTAAAATTGGAGCACGAGAAAAATAGGCAGCCCTGGTTTAATTTCACATCTTACTTGTCTTTAATTCTGTGTGTGTGGGGGGTGTGATCATGTTTGTGTGTTATACATCATCGTAGGGATTCCACAGATGGAGGCTGTTCTCATTTAAAACGGGCTGACAGCATTTAGCTGATTGATCGGTTTGACTTTTCAGTCCACAACAACACCCCCCCCACAGCTCAGCGTAAAATTTGGAGTAATGAAACGACGATATTTCACCTCGCAGTGCTTGTCAGTTCCAGACATGGCGCAATACAGCTGAACCGTTGTTAGCTGTGACACAAATTGAAACTTGGTGACAGCAGAGGATGATTTGAAGACAAATGTTTGATCGTCAGACTTGAGGCACTACAGTGGGCCTGTTTTACTTTGATATATTCCCCTTTGTTTTGAGGGGGGGGTGTTATTGTAACTTTGACATTTGCACATGATACAGTGACATGCAGCCATCAAAGCCGGTGTCATCTCTCCTCATCAGCATGTTTCCCAGATGACTCGTATATTTAGATCTTTTCATTATCTGCAGCCAACAGAGCCAGAACCAACAACAGCAGAGCTATTTTCAATCACCTCCACCCCCCCCCCACAAACACACACACACACATTATTTTGGTCATCCTCATTACAATTATTATCAGTCACAATAATAGCAGTTGCCTTAATGACCTGCTTTGATTGTGTATTATTGTTGCATTGTTTGAACATCAGGGGGTGATTCCCGAATGGCCCATCTAGGCCTCTGTCAATGCCATCCCCATGTTTTCCTTTGATCTCTTTGATTAATTAGGCCGTGTCCACTTTCAATATCGCACAAGGCGCTTTGATCTTTCTTAGAACATTACTCATTTCACTCGCGTTCAAGGTGCTCTGAGTGCCTCCGAAAGTCTCAACGGTGATAAAAGCAGATTACTCTCACCTACTTTCTCCCCCTCACAGAACATGAATTTATACAAGGGGGTCATTTATCGATCCCATAAAGCGAACCGGGCTAACGTGATCCGATTTAGATGTGACATTAATTTCTTTTAAAAGTACATAAAAGCCTGACTGATCATTCTGAATGAATTATGGATAATAGTTTATATTAATGGCACTAATGATGTAATTATTACAGATTCTGTCCACTAGTGTTACAGATTACAATTTAGCTAAAATTTTTGTGTTCACCCAATGTACAATTTTCTTCATTACACACTAGTTTTTGTACTGATCTCTGCCCACATTAGACACTTTTCAATCGATGATTAAAGTCAGGAAAGGCTACATCACTGGGGATACATGTCAGCGATAAATCCTTCCTTCAGGACTCCCAACATGATTTACAATGAATCTATAGCTGCTACTTAAAATGTTTGGTCGTCATGGCCACCATTTACTGTAGGACTCCGTCTTTGTAGCTATAAAACAAACATTTTGCGCTCGTAAAGTCAACACAACGGGATTTTTCGGGATTTTAATATGAATTCATATTTGACCCCTGACTATGACAATAACTCCTGGTCACTTGGGTGCCGGTGTGTTCAGCTCATTTGTCTTGTTCAGAATTAAAGTGTAAAATTACCAGAGCCTCCTCACAAAGGCTCCAGCAGTTACATATGGTTGGCTTTATAAGGGGGGAGATCAGCTGCCTCCTTCAGATGTCAAAGGTACAATTTTTTCTTTTGTCAGTTTTCCATTAAATACAAATTTAATGAGTTGCAGTTCTGAATATCGTGTCCTGTTTCATTATCCCGCCAAGCAGGTGTGTGAGCTGCTTTCCATGTTCTGCACGTTGTCAAATACCCATTTTCATTTCTCAGATCTATGGATTAGAAAGTGCATTAACAGAACCATACAGAGGTCTTAGTTGGCTGCCAAACAGCTTCACTTACGGTAAATGATCTTGTACTCAGGGTTATTAAAAACCTGGGCAGCATTCCTCACACCGTTGATAGGTTTTCTCCAGGATGAAATGACTTCGTGGGTACATTCTTTGCTGGTTTTTAAATTCCCCGATTTTTAAATCGGTTCCGTCTGGGAACAGCACCCATTTCAGCTTCCGGTTCTTCAAATCCTCCCTGTGCCTCCTCTCGTTTTTCTCCAAGCCCATGCTCTGGTGCCTCAGCCTCTCTCCTCACCTGCCCTCACTTTCCCACACTTTACCTTTATGAGGTACTGCGTAGAGGCAAGTGATCACACTCTTAACCAGCCATCGCACGTCTGTTTCAGATGAACTTACAGGAGTCTACCTCCGCTTTTATAGACCCAGCCTGCAGTCCTGATGCAATACAGAAGCACTAAAACCTGAAGAGGACCTGGGAGATTTTGACGTCTTACCAAAGTCATTTCACCCCCAAGCAGGATGCAAAACAAACAGATGGAAAAGCGTGACCAGAATAGGTTATGGATGCCAGCTCCCTTGGGTTGCCAGATTAGGACTGGCAGCAGTGAAGACGGGGGGGGTTGAATTATAATGCATGGCAAAAGACTAAGCTCACGAGAGGAGGAAGTGGGGAGGACGAGGTTATTGACACAAAGATTAAATGCATCTCTAGTAAAAATTCCAGATAAAAACCATTTGTGTTCCCAGGTGATCAACCACAGCATCACTGTGAAATGAGCAAATCACTTCAACTGAAATGAATGTTAGCACAGATGAGGTGATCTGGTACAGATGTGTAAAACATCTGTGTTTATGCACATTTAACAGTCACTCCATGCAAATGAGAGCTGCGTGAACCATTGAAATATTGCCATTCAAATATTAATAAGAGCACTGAGGAGGAATTCATAATGATTGCAGCTTAAATTTCAGGTCAGAAAAGTAAAACTGCAGTAATTCGGTAGCTACCGTAATTTATATGCAATAACTGATTACAATCTAGGAAGTCCAATAAAGGTGAAAGAAGAGGAGGGTTTCTCCTGGGACAGGTTTCATTTGATTAATAAGAGCTGACAGTTGAAGCAGAGGATAGAATTTGGCCATTAAAGCTGAATTTTGAGGACTAACATTCAGAAAACCACAGGCACTTTCACACTTCACCCTGGCTTAAATGATTACATGAAAATGGCAGGAAATAAAGTTGCCCTTATATTTTTGTCGCGACTCAGCACAGCGGGGGATTATACACTTGTGCAGTGGTCACAGTGGTCTCATGGCAAGAAATAAAATTCCATGTGTAATATATGCAGGGAGACTTTTAGTGACTTTACTCAACTGTTTACTGTATTCCTTGGTTGTAAGAAACAATAATGTGTAAAATATACAACCTTCAACTAGCTCAGTATGATAAATCCAGCAAGAAGCTGAAAACCAAGCTATTTGTTAAATTAAAATCGACTTCTGTCAACTGCAAATACCTTTCATGATCTATAAAAATGAAATATTGTATTTTAATCAATTAAGTGACTGTTGAAATTGATCATCAGCTCATCTTTGGTCTCAGAAAATAGATCAGGATTCAAAACAGTTGGACGGAGGAAATGGACAGCAGCGGCAACGTCGATAAGGCATCAACAGTCTTTTGTTGAATGCTGCCAGAGATTATGGCTAAATAAAACGTGGAACCCACTCAAAATCCAATGAAGACTCAAGTTCTCTGAATGATTTCAAATAAATCCTCTTAAATCCTGTGGTAAAGACTTGATGATGTCAGATAGGGGTGGCAAACCCCAGGGCCTCCTCCTTCAGAGAGCCAGATAAACGATTGCACTGGGTTACAGGAGCTTGTGGCACTTTGTACCAATAGGAAGTCACTGTATAGACTTTGAATTCCCGCCGTTCCCCCGCTGCACATTAAGATAAAACTATTTAAACAAAAGGTGCTTCTCTAACTCCTGTTTAAGCTACCTACAGAATTCAGAAGACTTCAGTGAGACATTGGCAGCTCGCTACTTGCTTTGATGCTGAGTCTTAGTGGCAGGGCACCTTTGATCTATTTGCCAGCTTTGCGAATAACGGATACAGTCTGACTGACGGCGCACACATTACAGCCATTTTTCCGGTCTGGCATGGGAGAAAAGGACACGTCTGCCACAATGAATGTTGCTGTAGAGGGCCAAATTGGATGGAAGCACTGTTGACTGCTGCTGCTTTCAACATCACCAGTCACCTTTTACCGTGTTTATTAGGGATCCCAACTTTTACGACCGCACTGTTTTGACTGCTCGTTATTTGTGTATTTACTCCTTTTCCGATGTATAAAAGCTTTTTATTAAGTTTTATTCTGATGATTTGAGCAAGGATCCCGATGCATGCATCCACGGCTCAGTGTCTAAGTTAGGCTGAGGGATAGTCTGAAGGTTGCCCAATGGAGTCTATTGTTTGGGTGAGGCTAATACCCATAGAAGACTATAAACCACCACTAAAGTCAGGACATGGAGGCAGCATACAGTACTTACCATCTGCTAGTGTGGACCACTTCGTTAACACCGCAAGGTATCCATGGTCCAACCAGACAGCGTTGCAGCGCTTGGTCAGTCTTCTCCAAGTCGGCACTCTGTGTCCCATATACCGCTTGACTCCAGAGTTTGTTCAGGAATAACCCTGCTCAATCTGGACCACTTCGCTAACACCGCAAGGCATCCGTGATCCAGTCAAAACACAGAGCAGTGGTTTATACTGTTACTATCCTCCTCAGTCATGGTGTCAGCCGACCATCTGGTGTGTGTGTGTGTGTGTGTGTGTGTGTGTGTGTGTGTGTGTGTGTGTGTGTGTGTGTGTGTGTGTGTGTAGGCTTGCATCTTGCCTGCATTCTGTTTAGATACCGACAAATATATAAATGCACACAAAATAACTGCATAATAATTGCAGCCCAGAGGTTGTTGGACTGGAAGCCTGATATAATAAGGTGATCTGGAGGGAGGTGCTGAAAGTGGGTGGTGAGTGGTGAGCTGCTGATGTTACACATGTGTTGCTGGAGTCTGATGAATAGTGTGTGTTTAGCTTCCCCTATGTATTGGTGCAAATGGTACGTGTAATAATAGACGATCCTGCTGTGTGCATGGGAATATGAGGCTTGTGGTCGAAATGAAGTCTGACTATATGGATTTCTTGTTTCTAAGCAGCCGGTCTTGTGGTGTTGGGGGCCTTGCTTTGTCCATGTGCTAAGGGTTGGGGGTTCTTTAGTGAAATAACCCATCCAAGTACCTTTGGATGACTTTGATGGAGGCCAAACATTGTGGGTTCTATATTATGTTCTATATTCAGTGTTTGTGTGTGTGATTGTGTGTGTGTGTGTGTGTGTGTGTGTGTGTGTGTGTGTGTGTGTGTGTGTTTATGTGTGTGTGTGAGCTCACATTCACTACATACTAAGTACCAAAAAACTGCATTCTACTACCAAACCTGGCCATGGTTGCAATATGGCGACATTTTTGCTGGGTCCTACAGCTTCAAGGGATTCTAGAGTTGGGGTCAGGGTTAGGGAGTTGGAAGGTTAGAGGTAAGGAGTTGCGTTATGTATTGAGGATTTTTGGGGTATTTGGGGAAATTACCCTGTAATTTAATCAACATTTGACAAAATGCAAAAGTGTTGATATCTGCATGTATTGCACACTGCAGTCAGCTGTAGTTTCACACGTGGGTGTGCGCGTGTGTGTCTGTTCAAGCTCCCAGCTATGCAGAGCTGTATTCCACAGGAATGTCAAAGCCATCTTCCAAAACTAGAGAGCCCACCCGAACACAAAGAGGCCAGCTTAGATAATGGAGATGGCAGGCAGCCAAGCCAGCATATGGCTCTGATTCTTCTGGTGCCTTAATGGAGACACCCAGACATAAAACATAGGACAAAACGGTCTGCTCCAGAGGCCCGAGCAATCCCCGAACAGGGGCACTTATGTAAACATGTAATCATCCCTGGGGCGCAAATGCGTGGATCACGGAATGTTTAATGCATAGCAATGTGGTTTTCCCCATAAAAGCCTAATTCTTATCCAAAGCCCATAGGTACCAGAGCTAACTCTCAGTGGTTGCAGGAGGAAAATGACTTCCCTCCTGCAAACCAGCCATGTATTTCAGCTTTTGAAGCCTGTGTCCGGAAGTTTCAGCATGGAGGGCGTCTTGACACCAGAAAAACATCAGTATGGAAAAGACGGGCAATTAAATCAGAGCACAGAAGGCCACTGCTGCTTCAAGAATCATCACACCGTCGCATTTTTGCTGCGGTTTCTCAGGTTCCAGAAGCTCTTTCACAACAATTGCCAGAAATAACAAGTGGATATCAGCCCCCAATGAAGGAATGTCTGGCTGTTTGAGAGGATAATGGCTCTGGCCACCAGCAGGATAATGGTGTCCTTCTGCAAAAAAAAAAAAAAAAAAAATGTTCCGTCAGTTCAGTTCATCATGTTGTCTATTTATAGCGTGCCATAATTAAAATGCTGCAGTGGAGGCCCAGCTAAAATATACGGTATTCAGGGAACACGAAGCCCCGCGCTTTCAAGAGGGAGAAACAGCAGCAGAGACAGAGTCGTCACATCGGAATAAATTCATTTCATTCTTTCTTTCATTGGCAGATTCTGAGGCTTATCTCCAGCCCGGAGTGATACATTATGAACACTGCACAGAATATGCAGAATAGATGATCACAGTCCTGACACCGCCTGTCTATAGATTCTGACAGAGGGATTATTAATCATCCATTAATCATCACCTTTGTGGCGTCTGATCACACCGGGAATGTCGTCATTTATCCTGGGGGGTTCGAACCCATGCAGCGCTGTCATTTTTATCTTGCTGGCTGTAATTCATTCATTAGGAGAAGAATCTCGGTCTTTTTCCCTTAATTAATTATGTTTCAACACTGATAAGATGTATCCAAGCAGACTTCCTTATAGCACGTTGATGATCAGCTTTCTGCTAACCAGTCCACTAATCACCATGTTATGAAGTTAATCTCTCTTCTAAGCAGTGTGAGATAGAATGGATTGAAGCATTCAGATTCATGCTTGGATTACAGATGAGACTCATTATGTTGCCACTGTACACTTTCTTTTGTTAAACCAGGCCATTGATTTGTAGGATTTTATTTTGTTCCTTCTCATTGCCATTGCTTTTTTTTTTCTTTGAGTCATTGTTTTTCCCCTCCATCCTTTATGGAAGGGCAGGCTGTTCTTGTTATTTTATTTTGATGAGAAATAGCCTCTTCATGATGTTTGGATTGCTCTCAAAAGCCCCGCTGCCGCCACTCGGGTCCTTTCACACAGTGCAGTGGCAAAACAAGCTCATGTTTATTTATCATATGCTTAAATCTCTCACATTGAGAGCTTGCTTAGTTGACAACGAACGAGGATCTTTGATTCGAAAAACTAAATATTTTGGTAGGACAATTTGAGAAATGCTTCTAGAATGGCTTCCAAAACTTAATCCAATTAATTCTTCTGAAAGGTCGACTGATGTTTGACTGTACAGAATATTGGTGGTGTTTTTTTTACTTTCTTTTGTGTGGTTCTTTCTTTCTCACATTAACAAGTTGTTTAACTCTTGCAGATTATTTACACAAGGCCACCTATCTGACAAAGCCAGTACTTCTTTAAACCCATCTCTAATGCTTTTAAAATTAATAACTTGCATTACTTAACTTAACTTTTTCTTTTAGTTTTCAGAATTTTGCCCACCCTCCTTTTGACTTTTTGCTTTATGTGCACTGCGCTCTCCAACCAGAGAAGCCCGACTCTGCTCGCATAACGTGTTTGGCTTCCTTTTAAGCCAATATTCAGACCTGTTGTGTTATTTATTCATGAGAGCAGAGAAGGTGGGTTTCCTGCAGGCCCTTAGAGTGGCCCGCTTTCCCAGCAAAACAGAAACGGCTTCAAAAAAAAAAAAAAAAAAATCAACTGGAAACAGAAGCTGAGCTGAAGCTAGAGTAAATGTGAGCGATGTTAACATCACCCCTGCACCCATTTTGAAGTACGGAGGACATAGATTTCACAGTATAGAATGAGGTTTTGTTTTCGGTGAATCGACAAAAAGACGAGAAAATAACATGGCTGCTACTTCTGAAAAATGAAGCGTGGCGCTTATATTCTGCAGCAATGCAGCAGTGCGCAGTAAAGCGGCTGTGAAATGAGCCGGGGTTTTTGTTGTTGTTGTTGTTGTTTTTCTCACCCCCTCCTTGTTTAAACAACGCAGGGATAAAACCACAGGAGGGGCTGAGCAGTCGGCTCATGCATGAGCTTCGCTTGATGATTTCATGAAATAAATCCTCAGCTCCCAAACTAAACTGATGCTGGTTTAGCCTGCAGGTTGCTGAGTGTAATCACACAGCCTCCGCGTGTGTGGAGCCATACATCTAACCAGAGAGGTAATGTCCTCCTGAAGCACTCTCGTAACGTGCACGCTGTGTTCTCTCCCGACAACAGTGACACGGGTTATATTTAAGCCCGGCTGACACATTCCTTGTCTCCTCGTACCCAGTACGGAGGGCTGTTGGCCCTGGAAACTGTTATGTGGCCCAGTTGTGCTGACATGTTTCTTTCTCCTTCCTCTCCGCCCTCCCCTCTTCCTTCTTCCTCATTTGTCTCTCCAGGCTGAGGTCCGGCGGGCGCGTGGCAGAGGGACTGGGGGAAGGATGGATCTTCAGCCCAGCGTGAGGATCCCCCCCCAGGGAAGCCAGCGTCGGACGCAAGGCCTCATGGGCCGCTGACCCGCTGTCTTCCATGATTTATGGCGACCCGTGCTCCACTGCAGGCTCCTCTCCTCTCCTCCGCGTCGTCTGCCTCCGGGATTCAGCGGGATTGAGAAAGGCGCCGCGCACGCAGCCGCCGCCGCCGCCGCCGCCGTCTGCCAGAGCATCCAGGGGAGGACGCCCCGCCGCGCTGCCGCTTCCACCGCTGTCCGCAGCTTTCCGCAGGGCCCGGTCTGAATAAACACCCTCGTAAACGCCGCTGCGTTCCGCTGGACGACGTCGACTCTGTGAGCATCAGTCACGGCGCGTTCGCCGTCGAGCTGACGCCAGCGCCAGCGGTGATGGATCATCGGAAGCGCGTCGAGTAGCGAGCTGACGGTCGCTTTCCCCGCTGGCCTGAGAGCATCGGTGCGCACGGCGCCGCAGAGCGCGTTCACCCCCAGGTTTTTTAACCTCCAGCTGCGGGGGTGAGCGGGGGGGGGGGGGGGGGGGTGGGGTCGGGGCGTTTCACCTCCCGGACTAGTACAGATCAGCTCTGGATCAGCGAGGGCGAGTCCGCAGGTGCCCCCAAACATGGTGTTGCCGCCCCCAGACAAACGCCACGTGTGCCTGACCACCATCGTCATCATGACCAGCATGGCCTTCATGGACGCCTACCTGGTGGAGCAGAACCAGGGCCCCAGGAAGATCGGCGTGTGCATCATCGTGCTGGTCGGAGACGTCTGTTTCCTCATAGTGCTGCGCTACGTGGCGGTGTGGGTCGGCGCCGAGGTGCGCACCGCACGAAGAGGCTACGCCATGATCCTCTGGTTTTTGTACATCTTTGTCCTGGAGATCAAGCTCTACTTTGTTTTCCAGAATTGCAAGGCGGACCGCAAGAGTTTGGAGACGGTGGCTAGGAAAGCTTTGACGTTGTTGTTATCGGTGTGCGTGCCGGGCTTGTATCTGGTCCTGGTTGCTCTGGACAGCATGGAGTACGTGAGAACTTTCCGGAAGAAGGAGGACATGAGGAGCCGCCTGTTCTGGGTGGCTCTGGATCTGCTGGACCTGCTGGACATCCAGGCCAACCTCTGGGAGCCCCAGCGGACAGGCCTGCCCATCTGGGCCGAGGGCCTGATGTTCTTCTACTGCTACATCCTGCTGCTCATCCTGCCCTGCGTGTCGCTCAGCGAGATCACCATGCAGGGCGAGCACATGACGCCCCAGAAGATGATGCTCTACCCGGTCCTCAGCCTGGTCACCATCAACGTGGTCACCGTCCTCATACGAGGGGTCAACATGGTGCTGTTCCAGGACAGCCGCGTCTCCACCATCTTTGTCGGCAAGAACGTGGTGGCCATAGCGACGAAGGCGTCCACCTTCCTTGAGTACCGCAAGCAGGTGAAGGAGTTCCCGCACCCGCAGAACGCCATGGCGCTGGAGCTGCAGCAGAACTCCGTGGGCCACGCGCAGCCGCTGCCCAACGCCACCACCCTGACGCACGAACCCTCGCCGGCTCAGGACGCCATCGACACATGACCGCCCGCGGCGGAGCGGAACGGAGCGCTGCGGCTTTTCCTTGGAGCATCGAGACGAGACACCCCCCTGCCCCCCCGGCTCTTGTCGGGACCGCCGAAACGTTTTCAGCATCACCTGCCTGTCGGAAAAAACTGCACTTGACCTCGAGGGCACGCGCCCCGCGGACCGTGGTCAAGGTTTTTAAATGTGCCGTTGTGTTTTTAATTGTTTCCAAAAGATCCAACTTTATTAAGAGACAATCTGCAAACATCATGTCTTGAGAAGTGGACAGACCGACACCCCCCACCTCAAAAAAAAAGCCTCCCCGATGACTCACTTGTGTTTTTCTTTAAAGGTCACCTTTAGCCTAGAGTGGCGCTTCCTTTGTATTCCAGCGACAAAGGACAAACAACACAGCGTTAAAGCACTGATGGAGCGGACCAGCAGGAGGCTACACGGGTCGGTGTGTGTGTGTGTGTGGGGGGGGGGGCTCTGGGATGAATTCTTTCCATCTGTATTTGGTTTTCCTGAGAAGAATCTGCCATTGCAGCCAGCATCAGATCTCAGAACTGCACCGCCTACTGTGCGTGCGTGTCCTTGTACTTGCTACATACTGACTACCAAAAGGTGAGGACATTTTTGGGAAGTGAGGACATTCTGGCTGGTCCTCACATCTTCAAAGGACTGTACGAGGGTCCAGACCTGGTTTTGAGGCTGAGGTTAGAAGTTAGTGTTAGAGTCAGGGTCATGCTCAGGGTGACGAGCTGGGTAATGCATTATGTCTATGAAAGTCCTCACAAAGATAGAAGTACAAGGATGGGTGCGTGCGTGTGTGTACAAACATGCGTGTGTGCGTGTGTGTGTGTGTGTCTGTGTGTGTAGGTGCGTGCATCTGTGCATGTATGTGTCTGTGTGTATGTGTGCTTGTGTCTGGGTGTGCGTGCACACATGTGTGCATGTGTGCGTGTGTCTGTGTATGTGTGTGTGTGTGTGTGTGTGCGTGTGTGTGTGTTTTGCAGGGGGATTTTTTAGTGGATTTTCGACAGTTTTTCCGATGCAAGCTGATGCTTGCAGTGACTTGTAATGAGGCAGTATATGTAGAGATATGGAAGTGAAAAAAAACAACCTTATTTTGGGGGGTCATGATTTTATGTACTGCACATTCCTCTAAAATTAGTTCAAGCCTTGAAGTCAGAGAATGCAGATATCTGACACCAGAGAACACAGAATTTACAAAAGATTTAGAAAAGAAAAGAATAATTACAATATCAAACACAACTATTTTATTATGATTACTATGATTGTTGTTATTGACATTATTTCATTGTTGGAGGCCAGTGTTTTAATAAAATTGGAATTAAAACCAAACTGATAACAGCACTCATTCTGGGTTCTGCTTTGGGGGAATATTTAGCTTCATGATGTCACCCATGTTATGTTATTTGTTATGTTATGTTCAAGCATAAACTTTTATTTATTTCTGCTCTTTTCATCAGTTTTTCTAGCTGTTTTCTTGATTATGCTGTTGCACAGAGCCCCATTTTGGATGCAGCTTCCAGAGCTTTATTGAGCGTCGCCTGGGGGAGCGGGCAGCTGGTCACGAGGACAGCCACTGACAGGTTAACGGAGGTCAACTGCTGACTCGGTGCTCAGGGATGACCCTGAGCACACCGCGGTCCATTAACAATAACTGTTGAATCCAGTGGCCACAGCGACGCCACATTTCCCCCTTCACCGAGCTAAACTCGACTGGAAACCCACCGAACACCGTAACGTCTACATCAAAGACGCGATTCATTTCAGTTGCCCTCATTTGCAGAGTTTCGGGAAAGTAACGTTTGTTAAGAGCGCTCCTAAACTTCCTTAGATCAGCAAATGCAGGCATTGCAATAGGCTTAATTCTATTTTTATTTGTATGCGGCTTCAAATTTTCCTTATTTGGCGAATTTGAGTCTGGAGTCTTGTAGAGAGGGATTTCTTTTGCAAAATATGCAAAGCACATGCAGAGAGGCAGACTGAACCTCTCTGCCGTGAACGCCACATGCATGAAAGTGTCCTCATGTCTGAGAACCCCTTTGATTTTATTTTTTTGCAAGCGGCCAATCCGTCATTGGGTCTGGAGGTTCTCGGTATCTGCTGACCCTCTTCGTCCTGATCGGCCTCTCTCTCTCTCCATCTTATGTCTGTCTGGTGTTAAGCTTATCTATGGAAAGAAAGTCATTTGTCACTGAGGTTCTCGCCTCACTCAGAACTGGAATGATTCTGTTACAAACACCATCGATGTGTCGTTGAACAAAGTGTGCCATTGAATCTAACTGGTGAGGGGGGCACGGTTTCCCATTCATGCGTTCTGATTCCACAGAATAAATGAAGCTATTTCCTGCCAACTATCTACCAGAGGTCAAAGAGCCCACTCCGCCCCCCCCGTAAATAATTCCTCAGGAACCGTTCACCTTGTCACAACGGTGTTTCTATACTTAGAGCCTCATCTCTGGCGAGGGCATCTAGATTAGAGTCTGGAAGGTAAACAGATAAGGATAAAGACATCTAATTACACACTCCAGCGCCATAACACGATTTGACAAATATCAACACAATCAGAACAGATGAGGAGATTTTATTAATTGTTATTAGAAACCAGGTCCATTTAATGCTGCTGCTGTCAGCACGAGTTTTAAGCGAGGGAGGAAATCTTCCCAGATCTCCCCAAGTGAGAGATCCGGCCATAAATCTCATATCCCCTCTAACCAGGTCTGCAATTTTGCCCTCTCCGCGTGTAATAACTTGTGCTTTTCCTCCGCGAGCCTGCCGTTCCTTGTGCATTTGTTGCTTCCAGAAGCCAAATTAGTTTCTGTGAAATCAAATGAGAAACAATATGATTGATACGCCGCTGCCGCTGCCATTAGCTGGGCTCGGCCGTCTATGGATTCTGCTGAGCTGGACTTTGCTCACTCCTCTTCTCCGGTTTCAATCTGTGCACCCCTTCAGCTGTACCACCCGTCAGACACAGCAATCTATATGGAAATCGCTCATTCGCCTGCGTCCCTTCTATAAAACTACAGCACATTTATTGTCCACTTGAGGCCTGGTCGAACTAACGAGGGTCAGCAAAAGGTGCTCCGCGTGACCCTTTGACCTTGAAAAACTTCGGAACCTGCTCCAGGAACATAGTTTTCTCAGTCAAATTTTGATTAACAGTGTTCGGACTTTGTGCTGCACGAATAACATTCAGGTTCAGGTTTGTTGCAGCGGCAGGAAACGGAAATACTAACTGACGGCCAAACCCTAAAACAATAATCCCAGAAGGGGTCATGACAGGTGGAGGCAGCAGGAGGATGAACAGCTCCAGACAGCCACCAAGGGGGGGGGGGGGGCAGAGGCTAATCCCAGTCTAGTACTGGAGAAGAAAAAGAAAATCACTGCAGATCACAATCTAACATGTAGAAATTCCCTACGCAAATGCAATTGGAATTTAAAACTGTCTGATTGGGATGCAGAGCAGCTGTGCCTCATTTCCAGCATCGTTCCCAGCTGGCCAGTTCCTCTGCCATGACACCAAAAGGGACCAAAACAGAACCAACAACAAGGGCAGGCAACAGCCGTGACCAATAAAGCACACTTATCTTCTTTACATTAATGTTAACTTCTGCAAAACCATAATGGAGCTGCCAGAAAGGTTCTCCCCAGAAATGCCAATTCCCATTATCCACTAACAATGTCAGCGAAGAGGCGGAGTCCATCAAACAGCCAAATGGATGAAGAACGCCGGCGCGGGGGTTCAAGGAGGAGTCGGACACAAGACGTTGGAATGAAGCTCAATGTTGTGTTTTTCCGCCTCACCTTACTGGGGAGGTTAGAGCGAGTGACTCCGTCACACTTTAAATAATACAATTTTAAGAAAGAACCTACACCTACTGTCGACACGGACCCAGAAACCAACATGCGGATGCTGAAATTAGCACTTTACCTGTTAATGCCCAATCGATAATACCCATAATTCAGGAAGCATCCCATTTTAATTATGAACACCATGCTGGAAGCCAGGTTGAGTGTTTTAATTTAAAATTACATTGGATCCAAGGAGCGGATCTATATTTCAGGCTACGATAAATGCAAACCCGGGAATCTTTCCAACGCTAATGTGTTCCTGCGATGATGGATGTGCGCAGAATCGCTCAACAGAAGACGTTCGGTGATCTACGGCACTCTGCACATCCTCGACCATGATTAAAGGGCTGGATGGATGGAGTGCCATTAGCTGATGTTCCCAGATGGTTTGTCAGGGATCATCATCGCAGATATCCGCCGTACCGAGAGCATTGATTTACCTCTTCAAAATGGCCGCGGCCCCGCTGCGTCCTCTTCCTTCCTGTAAAGTGTTGTGTGTTAAAGTATCAGCACACTCACACTGCTGACCCACGCTGAATGAGTGGTCGCGCTCGCTGGAGAGACAGACGACAGTTTATATTGGTTATAAAATAGAGCCACAGTTCATAATCATCTCCAGTGATCTCTTCTTAAACTCCTGCGGCACCAACAAAGTTATATGGGATTTTTTTTTTTTGCCCAGAAGTGGAAGATTATATTTCATCAATTTTGATACAGTAGCAATGAGTTCCAGGCTTGATTTTTAAATATTTACTTCAGAGTAAATGTGGCGGTAATTTAAGCCCGCTGCTGTTTTATTTTTCCCAGAGATATTAGGCAATTACCAGTTTGGCCAGTCTGGATGCAGATTCCGGTACCCAGAGGGAAAAAAAAAAAAAAAGAATTTCTGTCGAGAGTGTGAACCACGATTTTCCTGCCAATACCTCTGATTGAAGATTCTATTCTTTTTCATTTTGCAAACGCCTTGATACAGACAATCAATATTCACAATCCAGCTGAGATTATGCTGCTGCAGGCTGCAAAGATGCATGGGTGACCCAGCCCCCCCCCCACACACACACACACACACAACTGCTCAGACTGCAGCAGGAGCACTGCTGCCTCGCCATCCATCACTGCGGCAGCCGTGGCGAAGAGTTGGCTCACAGCGAGGCGGTGAGGAAAGAAAATATTCCCAAAACTGGAAGCGTGGGGGTGTCGGGGCGTGCAGATCAACAACTTTTCAAAGCAGGATTACAGTGTCGGCCTGTGTGGGCCTCATCTGTGGCCAAACAAACACTTCAAGGGGGCTTAAGCCGCCATCCATGTGGGACGTGAGCTGGCTGCCCAAACGGCCTTGTTAGGGGCTACAAAGGACAGTCAGACACGTGCAGGATCACGGTCGAGGGGCGTTCTTGTTAGAGACCCAGCAGCCAGGAATGTGGCTCATTAGGGAGAAGCAACAGTAGTGCGGCCATGCCAGGCTCACCAGATGGGCGCCTGTTTTTAGCTGCCGATGAAGGGCATTATTAATTATGTGCAGCGTGTGTTTTTAGCTTTTCACAATGAAGTCATTGTTTGGAGCCAAGGTTTATATACCATTCTTCCTCAGCCCTTAATCGCCTTTGGTCTGTTGTGTGACTCCCTGTACAACACTGCCCCCTGCTGCCTGGAGATGGTACTTAGTGGTGCGTTCAGGGCGACCAGGCGATATCAATGCACGAATTTTTTCAATTATTTCCCCCCACTCAGTGGGCTCTTTGCTCGTCACCGTGATTATGACATGGTCTCCTCTCTGAGTGGAGTACTCGACAGCTTGATTGAGGCAGAACACAGGTTTCCGTCATTATCGTCCATTGTTAAATCAGGCGGAAAGCGCTGAAGCATCATCTCAATCCAGGAGAGGGACTGGTTAATTTGGCTGCTGAGATTATCATATGGTTGTAACTTTTAAGGCATATTATAGCAAGATATATAAAAGATCACATTAATTGGCAACATGGAGGGGTCAACAAAGAGTACAATCAAGCACCATGTGCTGTTTTTTTCCAAAAAGAAAACTGGAATTTTAACAGAAGAGGAACATCAAACCATGAACCCCCCACCCCCAAAACAAATGAAAGTTCTTCAAGTTCCGTAAAATAAGGGATGCGGGAGCTATTGTGTAACTTTCTGGAGTATTTGAAATAGAGATGTCCTATTTTCTGCTTCTTCTGCCATATGTATTCAGTCCATGTAAAGTTTGAACTTCTGCTTCTGGAGACAGCGCTCTCTTCAAACGTCCACAAAAAAGTGAAAACTTTCACCTCACACTGAGCAGAAGTTTCCCATCTTTTCCTTCATGGTAGGAGATTTTGTCTCACTTCAATAAACACCACTTAAAGATTACATTTTGTGTTTGTGTTTTCTTTGCCCAATCATAAAGTTGCTGGATGATCTGAAACGTTTAAGGATGGCAAACATGCGCAGGAATAAGAAATCAGGAAGGAGGCAGACAAGTTTCCAAGACTTTGAATAAGAATCTTGTTTAAGAGCAGAAAATTTGTATTCCTCTTGGGAAGAGGGCCAATTCTGTCCCGCCATCTAAAACTGGTCCAGTTGCAGGAATGACAAGCAGTGAAACATTTTTAAGTAAACCTCCTCCTGAATTCTGTCCTGCAGCAGGTTTGAAAAGCAAAACACCACACATATACATGTACAAATGGCTTCATTTAATTTATATATTTAACAACCAAAGAATTTATGAGAAATGTACAGGAATTCTTTTTCCATTTTATTTTTTCTTTTCTTCACATTATTGCTTTACAGTAAAATGCATTGGTTGGATATGTCCAGTATAGCAAGACAATACATTCATGTAAGTTATACAGATGTCTTCAATAATGTTTTGTTGTAACTAACTTTACATTAAATATATTTTATATAATTTATTATCTTGACAAACAACTCCCACGTCACATCGAGCTCACAGTGCATCAGGTCGCATTCAGTCAAGAGATACACACCAGCTTCTGTTTCAACCATGTGTGCTCCAAAGGTGTGCGCTTCATATCTCCATGTAGCTGAGAATACGACAGGTATGGCATCTCAATTCTGGTTTTTTTCCCCTCCCCTTCTTCTCAAAAAAAAAAAAAGAAAGAAAGAAAAAAATGTGATGACTAAGAGAAAGACAACCGGCGACAGCGAGGATGAGGCGGAGTGGCTGGAGCGTCTTCACCGCTCCTGACTGGGACATTACCACAAAGCGGCAAAGGGGGAAACGAACCAACGCTGCCCATTCTGAATCAACTCAGCCGGGCCACATCTAACTCGCAAGGGACTGGAGAGAGGAGCTGCAGGAGGACATCAGGGAAGCCCCCTCCCTCCGTGTGGTCACCCCCACCCACCCAGCCCTTCGAACCCTGATAGATAAGCAGCTTTAGGGATGGGGCAGAGACAGGGTCCGGATCTTTCACAAAGGTCCTTGTGATCCAGGTCCCCGAGGGCCCTGACGGAAAATCCTGCTGTCCACCCCTGCAAGCCCCTCTGCTCCTTTTTTCAGCAAGGATTGTTGGGAGGTTAATGCCCTTGTGTGGGAGTGAAGAAAGGGGAGGAGAGCAGGGTTTGAAAATCCACAAGTGTCCATCGCTTCAGGTTTGGATCCCCGCCGGCCACACACACACACACACACACACACACACACACACACACACACACACACACACACACACACACACACACACACACACACACACACACACACACACACACACACACACACACACACACACACACACACACACACACACACACACACACACCTGTGAGCTCACATTAATACATACAGACCAACATCACATCTCCACAGGATCCCTAGGGTTTGGGTTTTTTTTTTTTTTTTACATTTTGTGGTAATCTTGCAGGTGGGGGGGGCATCCGTGAAAAGAACTCCAGGTTTGTATTTACAAGACGTGCTGTCAACGGCGCAGCAGAGGGATATTCATCACCAAAACACTCCCCATCGCTCTGAACCAAGTCTGACGCCTCACTCGTGCACTCTTTTTTTGCACGTGGTCACATGTTAAGATAGTAGTGTGACTCATAGCTGCCGATTTCTTCCTCTTTTTGTTTGTAGCTCAGGCCGTTACGGAGCAGCAGGCCTTTCTCTGTGCTTTGGAGGAACCCACCCCCCACACAAACACACACACAAACACACGCACACACACAAATGTCCCAGCATGCACTGCAGACACGGGCAAGTGCGCTCATGGGGTTCACCGAATCTGCTCCGATGTGAGAAGAGGGTACGTCCGCGTCGAACACACAGAGAGAGAGAGAGAGAAGGAAGCACTAGTTGATTCAGAATGAGAAAGCAGCTGTTAAAGTGCAATATCTACATGTAGAAAAAGAAAAAAAAAAAAAAGACGACGCCATTATCAACACCTGGAGTTGTCCTTCTGAGGTTCCCTGATAACTGCTTCATCCTACGTACAAGGCGCAGCACTGCCCCCAATTGGTGAGAAGGTGTTATAGCAGACAGTGTCTGGTTTCTTTGCATTCATAAGTTTTAAAGAAGTGTCCGTTCTGCGGTAGCAAAAACTAAACAAACCCCAAGAAAAAAAAAAAAGGAAAAAAAAACCTCTGGAGTCACTATTGTGCAAAGACTGACGCACGACTGAATGAATGGAGAACTTCAACCTGCAGCTGCACACACGCACGCCTCCGAGAGGTGGTTCTTGCAGAACAAAGCAAGAAAAAATATTTTGCACGTAAAACTGGATTCCTAGGAGGAAAATAAAATTTAAAAAAAAAAAAGGTTCCTAAGTTTGTAACAGCCCCTCCATGTCTTTTACCAGTTGAAACAGGTTTCCGTTGTGCTGAATATGCATGAGGCCTTCGCAGTCGACCGTGACACTTCTGACTGAGTGTCCGGACAAAAGTGTCTCTGGTAAGAAAAGGGTTTTCGGAGGGTCGAGGGCTCGCAGAGCGGTAACAGTAAAGGATCCCTGATGCCAAACGCAATACCAGGGGAGTGAGGGCGGAAGTGGGGGGGGCCTGCCGAGGACAGAGCCCTCCTCTGAGGTTGAGGACTTGGGCTGCCGTTTCTCTTCTGGAATGATTTGTGTGTTCCGGGTTTTGGTTTGTGGAGAAAAACACTTTGGAACTTTGTGGAAATCTACAATGTGAAACCAGTGCAAACACACACCAACAATCACCTGGGGCACGTATGATTCTCGAGGTCCCCGACATCTAAAGGCATGCTAAGAAAGGGAACAGGTGCACAGAGGAAATAAAGACTCTACTAGAACAGGTAACGCCTGGAATAACGGGCGTTCAGGACTGGCACCGTGTGACAACGGGACAAATTGGGAACACAGAGAGGAGGCCTCACTTACATGTGTTACTGCCTCTTGAGGAAATGAGATTCAGAGACTAAAAGGATTACGGGGTGGGGGGAGAGTGAGGGGTGGGAGGGAGGAAAAAGTGTCTGCAGATAGGTCCAGTATTACTGAAGGAGCAGAAGGTGTTGGGAGGGTTGCCGTGGCAACGGGGAGGCTCGGGCCTCAGCCCGCCGTGCTCTCCGACTCTATGCACATGGGCAGGTTGACGAAGGTGAAGACGTTGTACTCGATCATGACGGAGAAGCAGAGGAAGACGGCGTACAAGACCAGGACGTAGACGCCTAGCTTGAAGTCCAGCCTCCATTTGTTCAGGTGGATGCCCAGAACCTGCATGTACACAAGCGTTAGAGCTCAGGCAGCAAACCCACCCACACCAGTCAGCCTCTGTAGTTGATTCACTGTGGGTATGCATCGCGTATCGCTTAACAAGGTGTGTAAATCTAGAGGTTAACATCAAAGCTTCCAAAATCTTTGTGGTACATTAATTGTGTAAGAATGTGCGCAGATCAACGCGCGTTTTCAGAGAGATTCTTTGGTTATTTTTGGAAACCCGATGTTTGAAAATGATTCAAACGCTCCTGAAATCAGAGGAGCTGGGTTCAATTGAAGAAGTTTATTTGTTTCCCAAATAAGAGCATTCCTCCCTCTGCTCCAGATGCCTCCTCTCGACGGAAAAGAGCAAAATTTTACTTTCTGATGAGGCCGTTGCGTAAGCGTGTTTAGTCCCGCTTACATAACGGGGCGTTCGTCGCAGCGGGAGCAGCCAAATGGGAATGTTAGGTAAACCGCAGCCCTGAAACCTTGTACTTGATCGCATCGCCAAGGTAAGAGGTGCTCACCGTGAGGGCCACGGAGCCCAGCAGGAGCACCACAGAGTACAGCAGACCCTGGCTGTTGATCATCACCTGCAAGGCCAGAAGCAGACCCAGGGTCAGTGAGGCGTTCGCGCTCGCATTGCCAAGCAGGCAAGGCATGCTCCCTTACCACTGATCCGTAGTTGACGCACATGGTCTGTAGGGCCCAGGGGACCCCCAGGCCCACCAGGATATCGAACACATTGCTGCCAATGGTGTTGGACACCGCCATGTCTCCCAGACCTGCCACAGAACGAGGAAGGGCACAGGGTCATTCCTGGGGTTACAGAGCTGTGCTAAAAGACACGTTTCCTGTGCGCTGGCTCGACTGAGAAGGGTCCCGCACCGCTTCGGGGGATGGGCGTACCTTGTCGAGCCACGATCAGACTCGCTATGCAGTCGGGAACGCTGGTGCCTGCCGCCAGGAAAGTGATGCCCATGATGACATCGGGGATACCGAGAGTGTAGCCGATTATAGTCACCTGAAAGAGAGAATGGCATTAACATGGAATCCACCAATCCAAGGTCGATTTTGCCTCTTACTGAAATGGTGATTTTTGCAAATAAATAAATAAATAAATAAAAACATGACATAGGCATCACTTTCCAGGCTTGGAGAATTCCGGATTAAGAACCTGAACAACCTGTCATGCCTGTAGTCCCAACCCCGATGTCTAGCTAGCCCCCCCAGAGTTTAACGCGTGCGGCCCAAGTTCAAATCTTCTGATCTTCAAATGCATTGGTAAGCTGCTCAAATGACTTATTTTACATAACTACATATTTGTGGAAGCTTCGAGGTGAACAGGGTGGATTTCAGAACACAGCCAATCCTCTGAAGGTACACCTTGCTCTCCCGCTTGTGTGCACCAGTCCTTCTGGTTCTTGTTTCGTTTCAAAATTTTACCTTTGACCTTTGGATTTGTTTACCATCTTGTCCCCATCCCCGGTTTGGCATTTCAAAATATCACCCCAGCTTCGTGTTAGTGTCTGTGCCTGGGTCTTAAGGCTCCTTTCCATCGTTCGGCTCTGCACGGCACGGTCATGGTGGTTTTCCATCACGCCAAAGTACATCATGGGGAGGTCACGATCAAGTTATTTATGATGCAACTACTCAATTCCACTGTGAACTTTTGCATCGGGTATCAAATCAAAATACATGAACAAAATCCATCACGGAGTGATCTTATCAGTAATTTATTCTGCACTTGGTGTCAGAATTTATTATTTGGATTATGGATGAGTCTAGTCTGATGAATCTCTAAACTAAACTACGGTAAATGTTTCCATACATTTCCAGGCCCCGCCCTGGTAAATGTACTCACCATCCACACCATGAAGTAGGAGAAGATGGCGATCCACAGAGTGGAGAGGATGAAGGATAGCATGAAGCATTTCTCCCAGCGAGCTTTGGCACAGTTCGGGATGGTGAAATAGAGCAAGAGGAGCAGAGGCCACGAGAGCAGCCATTTGATTTTGTTACCAACATGCCCTGCAGCAGAAAGAAGAACCACAGTCATGGCACTATTGTAAACACTGTATTTACAGTATTCACTGTGTGCGTGTGTGGGGGGTGGACTGTAATTACTGGAAGGATACCATATTTAACCTTCATCCACTGTAATCTGGATGATGCAAACACATACTTGGGATGTGGAACGGCGAGATGGTGTCGCTCTGCTCCGAGTTCGTGGCTTTGTCCTCTGGCACGTTTCCATTCTCAATTTCAACCTTCCCGTCAATCACTTGCGTCTCCACGCCATTGGCAGCTTGGAACAACTTCTGGCGCTTTCAAGAAAAAGAGACTAAGTCAAAGAGCAGAGGAGCAGCCCGGTGACAGTCCTGCTCGGAAAAGCGGCTCGATTCCAAACGGAAACCGTCGTCGGTGGCGTTTGATCTCCCGTTTCTCCGAACGCGCCAGAAGCCATACCTCTGTGATGATGAGCCGGCTGGCCATCCGCAGGCGCGTTTTGGGGCCAAAGTGGCTGGTGACCATGACGCGGAGGCCGGCTTCTGGAAACCTGAACTTGGAAGGGCTTGCGTTCATGATCTCATCCACCATCACCACAGATCCGCGGCTGTAGGCCTTAGTGGGCTTCACTGAGGAGGTCAGGGGGTCACCAACGACAACACACACACACACACACAAATTTAGTCACATCAGGGTAATCGGATAATGAAACATTCACCTCAAGCACAACACGAGCTGCATACGTATAAAACTAGCCGAGGTCAGTACGCTGTTATTTACGTCACATGACTTGAGTGTGCCCTGAGCTGGTGTCCTTGGATCAATATTTACAGGTGGACAAATATCGATTTCCAAAGCTGAGCGGCTACACACTCAAAGCTCTCAAAGCCTATTATTGGAATTCTATTAGCTTCTCATTTAGTCTGTGCTATTATTTAAATAACAATGTGGAGAGAATATAAAAATACTCTTGTTAGTTTAACTTAGCCATAAGTTGACTTATAATACATGCAGAAATGCACATATATTAACAATGTAAACAGAGTCGACGTGACTCGTTACCACTTCAGGAGGGAGGGGCTCTACACCCCCGAGAGCAAAAGTAGTAGTTTGCAAGCAAAAAGGATCGGAACACGGCGGCACAAACACTGTTGACAGCAAGCAAAAGAGGGTTTAGTAAGGCTAAACAGACAGGCGTGTTACAGCACTAGCGCAGCCAGAGAAGGAGTCTTAGAGAGGTTAAAAAGAACAACTGTGGCGATGAGGAATTAACCTCGGCGGAGTGTGGCGTTAGAACGGTGATTGGGGAAGGGAACGGTTATGTCCTCTGACATTTAACTGCAGTACTGAAGCAAGAGAACACATTAATGGTTCCGTCTGCATCCTAAATGAGCCCTTTAATGTATGCACTTACTGTAGAAGCATTACCAGGTTTTATTCTCCAAAGAAAGGCAGTTAGGAGAGAGAAAAATTATATGCATATTTTGGGTTCATTTTTAACTCGGGGGCAGTTTCAAGTGTCAAAGGACAATCTTGTTCTTTTGAGAAAAGACGATGCAGAACCCTTTAAAGTCTTTTTTTGCTGCCTGGCTGAGAGCTGATGAGATTGATGTCACTCATGTCTGCAAGTTTCACCACAAACCTGAAGTCAGCAAGCGTTTAGCTCCACTAAATTAAGGAAAAAAACAAACAAACATGGGAGCAAGTCTTTAAAGGCAAGTACAGCATCTACTTTAGAAAACGACAGACGAGACACCCAAATATATTTGGAATGTAGCACTACAACCAGTGATCTAGCAACACTGTGGCATCTTAAGTTCACATTCAAGTCAAACGGAGGTGTTTTTCCCTGTTTATTCATTAAAAGTGTCTTTATCACCCTCTAGTGGCTGGCTGCGGTGTTGATCAAAAAAAGGGAGCCATCTGCAACTCAACACGCCAGCCAATCAAATCTGCTTCTGGAGGCAGACGTGGGTTTCTGATCGTCAAAGAGGGCATCAGCTCATCAAGCTGTCAGTGAGGAAGCAAAACTGCTCCAGAAAAACATCCAATTAGCTGTAAATGTAGTGTAAAGGTGGAGCTTGCTCGTTTAGGCCGGCGGAGGAGAGCAAAGGTAGAGAAACGGGGGATCGACCACAGTTCTCCAGAGTTTTTAAACATGTGATTAAATCTGTCAGAACAGTCTTGGGAACCCAGCCTGTCTGATTAGCCTTACCTGCTGCGAGCAAAGGCCATGACGGGTTGTCATCCCAAATATAGTCATAATAAGTATTACCGTCCTCCAGCTCGCTGCTGCCCGCAGCATTACCATTGGCCACGTTCTTTGATTTCCCCATAAAAACCTTCTGCATGCTGGAGTTGAATCTAAAGAAGTAAAATAATGGTCATTTCCAAATTACAAACACAGGATTCGGACATTATGGACATGGGTGATATTTAAATGACAAAGACTCCAGGAAATATTAACTTTCCAGAGGTAATAGGTCCCGGTGAACTTTGACCTCTGGAATCAGTTCATCCTCGAGTCCAAACAGACGCGCGTATCCAAACCAAAATGACAAAATCCCCTCATAGTGTTTCCAAGACACACCAACAAGCGACGGATAAACATAAGCTGCAGCATCTTTGACCTTTTCATCTCTAAAGTCTAATCACTTCATCACTGATTCAGAGTGGGGACGTCTGCAAACTGAGCAGAGGTTCCTGTACGGCTCACCTTTGACCTCACCCTTCAAATGCAGAAACAAACGCGTATCGCGGTGTAAAAGCCTTCGAAATCATCCGAGAACATGCCTGTTGATGCAACCCCCACCCCCCTTGTAAGTGTGCCATTTCTTGATCCGGACGCAGAATCGCAAACTTTGGATGAGCAACAAGACAGAAAGCGTAACAGCCTCAGAACATCCTCCGGTGAGGACTTCAGCCTTCCAAATGAGAGAGGAGCAGAGTGATCCAGTTAAGGCTTTGCTCTTCGCCACTGCAGACGGGAGGGAAAAAAAAAAAAAAAAAAGATTAAACGCTCACAGCAGCCAGAGAGCAGACGGCTGCGTGCCGTAGCAGATTACCAGCCAGGCGGGCTTGGCTTGGCTTTATAAAGACACAAATGTGGCGTGAGGAATGGGTGTTTTTGATCCCCTAAGAGAATAATCTGAGACTCCAAAACAAACTTAAATTGTGCTCTTTGGATGGAACAAAGATGCTGATGAGATTGATGGATTTGTTACAGATCCGGACCCGTTTGGTGGATGTTCAGGCGGAGAGGGGTCTTCGCCATACGCGTCAATGAAGATGTCTTAATCTTAATCCTATGCTGCCTTTTCAGCCAACAGCTGGGTTGGCGATTGCGACGGAACCCTCCCCAACGCGTGCGCAGCCGGTCCGTCGTCCTCACAGACTAATGAGTACAGCTGAAGGCCATTGTCCTGGCAACAGATGGGAATGGGTTTCTACGCCTGATGCCAATCGTGACGGAATGTTCCGACGTTATTATGAGGCAAGGTTTTGGCGGCTCTTGTTTTTTTTAAGTTGGGGCATTAAACCAACAGTGATTTTCTGTCGTGCGCTGAAGTCCCTGTTTGCATCATCATCATCAGTCTATACGATCCATTCCCCTCTCCCATGATGCACCACTTATTAACCTACAAGAAAAAAAATGACTTGTAACAGCACATTATGGCTTTTCAAGGAATTCAAGGTCAGTGATGCAACGCCTTGAAAGCCACAGACAAAAATAAAGGCGTCATTTCCAAACAACATTACCCGTCTCATCGATTCCAAAAGTTTGAATAGACTCACTTCATGACAAGGATGTATCCGGCGTACATGACAACTAGAACCAGACTCTCCCACCTGACGAAAGAAGCAAAAAAATGTATGTCCTCCTTCCAAAGACTGATTTGGCAAACTTCTGCCGGCGAACGATCCGACTCACCAAACAATCTTCTCGTCGTAGATGAACTGCAACAAAAGAGCGGAGACGTGTCGGTTAGAGACGGTCCGCGCTCAGCCCAGGAGGAAAAGGTCAGGCCGGGGCTGCAATTCAATCCAACTTACTGCAATTAAAGCCACGACGGACATGATGTAATAGAAGGAATCCCTGAAAACAGCCCACCAGGTCAACAGCACCACCTGAGATGGCGGGAAAAAAAAGTGAGGGAACTTTGGTTGTGCCGATTCTGTCTCCGCTGAAGCATCGCTGCAGTGGTACTCCGATCTTCTGAGAGCGTGTGAGTGGCTCACGTAAACAATGAGATTACATCCAACAGAACATTTTCCAATTATCTCCCTCTCTCACACAAACATCAGCACACGCAGGCACACACACACCTGTCCAGCAAAGATTCCACACACGCCGATGATGCAAAGGATGTTGAAGACAGCCGAGCCGACAATGGTCCCCACCCCCACATCACCGTGGGTGATGAAGACACCTGCACGCAGAAGGCGGCGAGTCAGGATTGGAGAGCACTGTGTGTGTGTGTGTGTGCGTGCGCGTCCATGCGTGTGTGTACCGATGATTGATGCGAAGAGCTCTGGTGCGGAGCTGCCGGCTGCCATGAAGGTGGCTCCTGCGACGTCCTCGCTCAGATCCAATTTCTGCACAGATGAGGCAAAGTTTAGTGTTGAAGATTGCGTCAGACCGCGGCTAAAGGGCTACGTCTACCTCGCAGATCTTCTCCAGCGACGGCACAAAGTATTCATCGCACGTTATGGCGAGGGCCAGGAACATGTAGAGCGCCTGGAGGTGGAAGAGAGAAGGAGGGGGGGGGCACAAAAGTTGAAAAGAATGAGTGAATCAGAGTACTGATCAAGAAAGGGAGCAGACAATTAAAAGTGAACCTGATTTACATTTCAATTGCTCCAGTAAGAAGAGGGCGCTCCATCAGCCCTGTTATTCCCTCTCCTGTCCAGAGGGGGCAGTATAGGACTGCACTAGCGCTTGACCCCTTTAGCGCTTGCTCACTCCACATGTGCACGTTTCATGCATCAAGGTCTGAATCACAACGAGTCACTTTAATATACTGTACGCAATATAATAATGTCCTGTATCCTGTCTCAAATCTACATCACGTTTTATTTTATTTGTTAAATAGTGATCATGTAAAAACATATATGAATGTGGTTGCCCATGGCAGCAGACTCCTTTACGTAACTGATTAGGTCATGTTTCACCGTTACTTGAATTGTTGACTAAATTTCTCAACCACATTTGTAACAACTCACATAGGCTGTGTGTAATCGTACTGGCACACAGCTTCAGGCAGTTGTGTTGTAAGGTGGCTAATCTGCTGCACGCGCTTCATCTTTAAGGCGCGGATGTTATGGACCGTCAGGTGACGGTGATCTCGATCTGAATGCAGTGTGGCTGCAGGAGCAGCGTTAGGAGCAAGAACAAAGATCTCTTACCGCCACAATGTGGAGCAGAACTGCCCCGTTCTTTCTTTCTTGGCTGCTGAAAAGGTCATCGGGAAACTCGTGGATCGCTGAGGAGAGGAGGAAATGCCAAAGTCAGGGCACATCAAACATGTAAAAGCCAGGTCAGTCACGCCAGTGCTTGTATCAGAAGTCCACCGGTGTGACTGTGCCTGTTACCATCGGCCAAAAGAAAAGGTGAGATGTTTAAAAAGGACTGATGCGGGCTCGGGCTCGCGATTGGACAGAGTCAATCACCAACTGTCACCTGGATCGCTGCAGCAAAAGGCTCGTGCTATATTAGGAACCTGAACTCATACAGAATTAAAGCGCAGGGGCAGAAAAAGAGGCTCCCATGCTGAGGGCTCATCTTCTATCATAGAGAGCTCCAGCTGGAACACAGTGGGACCCACGCTGCCACCACACGACTCAGGCCCTGTGGGTGCACCAGCGCTCTGCAGAGCGCCGATCCGCTCCATGGCCCAGAGTCTTTTTACTGGAGCAGCCGGCAAAATGAATACTACTGCGTTTCTTGAGGTTCACAGTAAAACCAGACCCCTCCTCACAAAGCCCACTGACTGACTGGGTGAAAGGTCACATCTCCCTCTGAACATGTCCACCTAACCACAGAATCTTTAAAAAAAAAAGGTTCTGGAAGGACAACAAAGGGCTTCTGGGACTTTTCTGCAACAACATAAACAGGGAAATTACACAAATCTGTTACACAAGAGCCAAAAACAAAATCACACATAACAGTTAAGACCAAGTCGCAAAGATAATCACTCAGACAAACTTCACACAGCATAAAATCGAAGGTTCAAGTCATGCTATAACAACATTACATAGTTATAAGCTTGAATTAAAATCAGCCGGAACAATACGAATGATAACAAAGCGTCAGAATGTTTTTCAAAGCAATCCTTGTCACTTGACCCAAAATGTTGGGGAAACAAATGTTTACAGTTTTCTCATGAATTAAGGCTTCTTCCTTTATTTGGCTCCATATAAACACAAAAAATGAATTATTAAAGTTCCCTTAATCCTCTTCCATATGTAAGAGACCAATATTGGCTCCACTAGGCAAAACTATGCCAATTAGAAAAATTAACCAGTAAACAGAGTAGGCATTATTGGTTGGAGAACTTTAAAAATACAGTATATAGGCGTTCATACTCCACATTTTGAGCCAGCAGCTGTTTCCCACAGAACACACAGCAGGATCGGAGTCACATATGGAGTCATGATGTGGAAGAGCGCTCACCTGAGACTCCACTACATCTGTCTGAGCCGCGCCGCTGCTTATTTTTTATTTATTTATTTAATTATTTTTAAATCAGATTTGGTCCAGGGCGCACATGGTTGAATCCTGACGTTGTCCTGACCTACTCGATGTGGGTCTGCGTCCCAGCATTTCACACCTATGCGGACATGGTGCATTAAACATGCGCGTGTGCCCTTCCTGGCGTCAAATTGGACGATTACCATGCCCCACGTTCGCTGCCGTTGTTGCACGTGTTGTCCGTGGCATCTCCAGAGAATCAGGAGTTTGTCCGCAGCTGTCATGCTCACACATGAAAACAATTGTTGTGTTCGGGGGCCACTGGGTCACGTGACTCTCTCTGTGACCCTGATTTGTGGGACAAGCAGATCTGTTGATGTCTCAGTGGTCCAGCCTTAATTCTTGCCTATCCAGATGAACACCATCAAGAAAGAATGCAAAATGTGAAATATCAGGCATCTTATGTTGGGATAATATGATTTGAGATCATTTCTCCCAGGGATTTTATATTGAAATTGGAAACGGATCATTTCCACCATAAAAGAGTGATGAAAAAAAGTGAAAAAAGATTGAGTTATCTATATACTAGTACTGGATATTTTTGTCCTACAAGTTAGACGACTCAGTTAAAGCTGGCAGAACAGAAATGGATTTGGCCCTTTAGGACCGTGTTTTTTTTAACGCCCCTTGTTGTAGTAAATCATCTAAAAGTTGGTTTATTATTAAAAATTCCATTCAAAAAGTATGGCTTTGATTCATTACACTCTTGTCATTGTTTTGCCTTACTATGTATTTTGATGATTATGGCTAAGAACTACGGAAAACCCCAAATTCACAAATTCAGTGTCTGCTGACCAGCTTTATGGAGATTTCAAGAGTTTCTCTTTTCTAATTACAATATGATAATCTAATTTGCTGTACTGCACTAGTATATGTGCTAGTGCACATGCTGAATATCATGATTTGTGAAGGAAAACACAGTCCAAGTCAATGCTGCCCACTCCTCAGGTCCTCCTGTGGCCGACAGAAGAGCGCTCATATAGACGCTGATAATAAAAAAAAAAAACATTTGCAAAAAAACATTTGCAATGCATATGTCGACCTTAAAGGACTGAGAATGTGCGGCATCGAGGTGACACTAGTGCGAGAATCCTGAAGGATGCAGGCAGCAATAGCTCATTTCATCGCTTGACAGCTTTAATGTGGCGCATAAAATGTGTCAGGAAAGCGAGCCATGAGAAAGGTGCCATCTATTAGCTGGACCCAGAGAGGCAAATCAAAAACCAATACCGACACAAAAGTCAAAACCTTCGATTATTCATGGGAAATGGCACCGAAGCCATAAATTATTCCAGTTGCTTAAAGTTGCCTTTTCATCTCTAGCTCCCAAACCTTCTGCTTCGCCACAATCAATAATTAAACGCCTTCGCCATCCACAGGCTTGAGTTCCCTGCTGTATACAATCAGACTGTTAAAAATAGGTGATGGCAGAAGGTGTTTCAGATGACGGGAGTCACCTCCCTGCAGCTGTAAACATCCACACCGCAGGCAGGCCGTCTGCAGGGCGGGTCTGTCGCCACGCCGTAGAGGTCAGCCTGGACGCCTGCATGCTCCCACAGCTGTTTTCTCACACAAGGACGGGACAGGAAGTACACACAGGAGCCCATTTGAAGTGATGCATCTCAAATGAGACCCAGGAATAGAATCATGCATATGCAGCTGCAGCGGAATTGCTCTCGCTTTAAAAATGGAATGCCATTTTTATGGAAATTGGACTGTTGAAAACCTGACGACACATCGTTAGGGTCCAAATGCGGGCACAAAAAGGAAAAAAAAAAAGGTTACTTATAACCCAATGTGCTTGGATAGAAAATATTCAAAGGGTGTACATCGACTGAGATGTCAAAGGGAAACATCTGTACCCTAATCAGCAGTCGCATCAGACACCAACCAGAGTTGGAGTTCAGAAACGCGTCCAGAATGCACCTCGCACCGCGTGCAGCGATCAGTGAAATGACATTCGGCCACATTCCAACACTCTGCAAATAAATTTTGCGCATCTGTCCTGGCGTCTTGTTCCGCTCTAAACTTTAATGGCTCCTCCTTGGCCCATTTCTCAAGCCTCCTGGAATGGTATTGATCCGGTTGTCACTGCCAAAAAGCTGCGAGAGAACCAACCAATCAACAGGCTGGGGCAAGGGTGGGCGGGTGGGGGCCGGTGACCTTCAAGAACCCCAACACCCTAACCGATATACAGGAAGAACTCAGATCCGGGATCAGCTCAGGACATCCAATAATTGTAAATAACTAGTTAGAAAATAAAGCTAATGGCTCAGCCACCGCAAATGATTCAATTACATAGAGGCTGTATGGGATTAAGATTAAATTTACTGATATGACAAAAATAATAAAATGTCATCGGAAATCTGCTGCTGTTGAGGCGAACTAGCACAACTTCATACACTCGTTACAATACTTGTGAAAGGTTCACTTGGTTGGTTCAAAGAAACAGGCCATTTTTGTTCTGTTGAACAGAGACTTTGCGCCCGCACGAATTTGAGCGAAAACGTCTCTGTTCCCGTTTTTATTGCTTTTTGTTACCTCCTTTGGACAGGTGCGACAGACAGGAGGCAATAAACGGCTCCTCTTCCAGACGCCAAGCTACAAATCTATAAATAAACCCTGGATTCTCTGGACAAACAGGATTTATCTACAAGAAACTGCTGCCAACATTTGTTCATGCCCCAACCCCCACCCAACCCTCAATCGCAATGAAATGAGATCACATGCGCCTCACAAGGAGGAGTTTGAAATGAGAAAAGGGTAGTGATTTCGCTACCTTTAACTACCTCATGTCTCTGCACCACAGATCTTCAGTATTCATCTACAAATACAATTCAGAGACACGTGGAAGCCAGATCACTTCAGACCTGCCATGACCAGAGTTAGATAATCACTTTTGACTCCATAGCCCAGTCACATGATCTCAAACCCAATAAAGTGACTTCTTTTAGTCACTTGAGGTACAGAAAACCAAGGAACTGTTTTAATTAAGTCTCAATTGATTTTAAACAGGAAAAAACTCTTTAGGGAAGCCACATCCTCCTCGTCCTCCTCTGCTGTGAATTTTGGTCACTTAAAATAAATTTAAAGAAAAGTTTATCCGAGATGGTCAGAAGGGCCAAATGGGTCGAATACGATATGTCGCAGCTACATAAATGGAATGCAACACACAAGATATTTGGAATACACAGGGGACGTAGCCAAAGCAGGCCTGTATTCTTTACATTCGTGCAATTACGGTGGCCATAATCTGGTAATATTTCAGATATTATAGTCAGGTTACATAATACAGCTCTGTGCTGAGTGCCGTCTGCTCCAGAGATGGACAAAGCTTGTTGAGATGAAAGCTGTCAATAACTATTAACAATTTAAATTACAACTGTGTTATTTTATTCAGCGATTCATTTAATTCAAACACTTTACACTTAATTCCATAATAATTAGTGGCTACCATTCCGCAAGTATTGACATGGGAAGATTTGAGGTTGGGGGAAGCTTTCCCTGGATAATTTGGTTGGAACATTGCAAGAAAATTAATTTTTGATTTTTGATTTGACATATTCTCACTGTGTCATTATATTAGCGTGGCCTAACCCGACACATGGTTAATGGGAAGAATGGGAAGATGCTCCAGAGTGGGATCGAGAGACTATTTTTCCTGTGAGACATTAAGGGAGAGAATTTGCCCGTTCCAGACAGGGGTGTGACTTTTCTGACAGCATCTTGAATAGCCTGATATTAAAGAAAAAATGTTTAAAAAAAGCTCTTGTTCCAAGAACAAATCCTGTTATACAGTACCTTCACATGCTCTATCATCATATGATTATGGGTAACTTTAACACACACACACACACACACACACACACACACACACCCCTACTTTGTGCATGAATTCCCCTCAGCCTATTTCTTGCATGTGAGAGAGCTGACCAACTGGATCACTCCTGGTTCCATAACCTACGCAGAGACCCCTCCTGTCAAACCCACGTGTTCACCAGTACATCAGAGAAACTATGTGAACCGCACCCTCCAGGGGTGGGACGGATCTACAGGGAACCTGCTGGAGTGCCTGCTCTGGCTTTAAATTCAAAGCTCCCTTGGCTCAAAGCTTAAAGGCAGCAAATTCAAATCTTCCCCAAACAAACAAAGACACGGAGGGGTCAGGAGTGTTTGAAGTGCATCATGCCGAGCACTCCCTGCACAGATGCTTCTCCCTGCAGCCCCCGTTGGCGTGCAAACACGAAGCAAAGTCAGGTCAGTTTCCATTACGTGCAGCTGTGTAATCTCCAACTTGTGTAATTCCCTTTAAATAAAAAAAAAAAAAAAACTGGTGTTTTCCTGTGGTTGACAAAAAGCCACTGCAGTGTGGACAAACGTGGAAAAAATGGCTGCTATCACACTGGTAGCAAACTAACAGATTACAGCCATCAACCCACTGCAGACACTAGAACCCCTGGCGGTGATGCTCACTTGTGCTCCACATGCCATGGCCTAATGCCCAGCCATCTTTTATGGCTATAAAATATTAGATATATACTATTAGCAGTGCTGTTATTGGGGGGGGGGGTATAATTCCTCCTACACTTCCTCAGCTACACCTCAAATATCCAGCAACAGTTACACTTGTGTGTCACCAATCAAAAGTAGCCAGAGTATTAGTGAAGCGCTTCAGTAAAAACAGCGTGTGTGGGGATTTAAAGAGATGCCACAGAATCTTCGTGCCTCGGATCCTAATGCAGGCTTTTACCGCAGCTGTAGGACCTTTCAGATATAAAAGCATGCCATTTAGGCCCCATGGCTACATTTAACATAACTGTGGGTTATTCGGAAGGTCGTACGGGCAACATTTCACTCGGTTCACCTAAAAAGTATGCAGCCGATCAAAATCAGTAAGCGATCGATGATGAACAACAAAGCAACATTCTCCCCTTGCGAGCATCGAAAAGTTCCATGGTGACTAAATTGGGTTGATTGAGTGTAATCAAATCAGCCCACCAACTGTCTAAAGCTGTATTTACCATTCCAATAATAATTCAACCAATGAAACTGGAGCACATCTGTGGTTTGTCAGTTCCACCAAGAGAAGCCGCATTTAAAAACACTGGCCTAACTTCACATTTGAATCCACACTGACAGACTTTGATTTAATTTGAGTGGAAATATAAACACGCCCTTAATGTTTCTGTTCTGGCTCTTGGCAGCTAAACAATTCATCACGCAGCCTACTGCCATCAGATAAATTGGTGGCATTTGCGTACGGGTTAAAAAAAAAAAAAAGAGAACAAGGATGTCTTGGGTCGGCTGGTTTGTGATTAACGCTAGAGTCATGCTGCTTTTCAATTGGTTGGTTAGTAAACATGGGTCACAGCAACTTCCTGGGCAGGGTGAGGTGGGTAAAGAGGGGTCCAGAAGTGTGTTGAGGAGATGTTTTTCTGTTGCTGTGCAGAAATTCCAAAGCCAGGTTTTGACTGAGTTCCTAAAAAGACGGCGATGGCATTCGTAGCAGGCATCAACATGTGGTCCGAGGGCAGAAGAGTTCAGTTGGGACATCAATTTCCATCACTTCAACAGCAGATTAATAGCAAGCACCACCCTTATCATCATCGCTCCGTTTCAGTCGTCAAAACTTTCAGTCATTGCCAATTGCTTCTGACTTTTGACCTTGGCCAGAAAATTTGAATATTAGGTTTGAAACCCTGCCCTCCAGCAGAACAAGAACCACCGGCCTAATGGAAGCCCGAAATCCACCGTTTTCTTAAAGTTTGCTCCTTAAAAACCAAAGTCAAAGGTCAAGAATATGGAGTCGAGGAGGCGTGTATGGGCACAGACCCCTTCCAGGATGAGTCACAGCTACGTGAAGTGTGTAAGTCAGCTCTAAACACATCTAAAATGTTATAGCACAGCCCACCAGCCAGTATCAAAGTCACATTAATCCACCAATAGATTGTTAAAGCACACAGAAAAAAAAATCTGACTGCAAACAGACTGTTTCAGATATGCATTAGTGAAGCTACAGCACCAATATTAGATTACACGCATCATCATTAACATGTGCCACATGATCGCTCTGAACATGGACGCTTTATATGAACACTGAGGGTCACTATTAACGTTCGTAACATTTGTGACAGATCACTCCATTCTTCTCCGCAGCAGAAAATCTTCAAGAACCCAAAATGACGTTGAAATTCGAAACTTTGCATTATCACCTCCAGGTGAATTTCACACCACATCCACTCAATCTCATCCTAAACTGTCAAATTCAACAGAGCAGCAGTTTTCTCTCCAGTTTCCGAGGCACAGAATGGAAACCTGTTGGAAAACACACAAAAGGAAAAAAAAAAAAAAAAGGGCAAGATATTTATTTAAGCACTTTGTTCGCGGAGGAGTGTTAAAAGAGATTATAAAAGGGGCGATCAAGAGACCAAGAGCCAAAAATCATATGACCGGATCACGCTGGCAACACAGATCTGGGGTGGAACAAGGAGAAGTAAATGTGAGGAATGTCTCCAGTGTCTGAGGAGCTCCAAGTGGTTGAATGGTAATCCAGGAGGATTAGAGGGGAAACCCGAGTCATGTGAACTTCACTGTTGCTTCTTACTCACCATGACCCCACTGTGAAAACCACATGGACGCAGTCCGAATTAGACAAAGGGGGGAGGGGTTGAATGGGGGGGGGTAGTTTGTTACGCTCATTTTTGAATAACATTGCAGGTTAGAGCAGCAGTCATTTGCTAATCCCTTTAGGGATTCTGCCTGCTGTGGCGAGTAATGAAGTAATAGCCAGTAAGTCGTTACTGGGTCACTTCTGACGCTACAACGCACAAACAGAAAGGTGGACATTTTCAAATTACCTTCCTAAATTCTGCATGCCCTGGTGTCCCCCCCCATGTGAGCTATCAATCACAGCTCCTTTCAGCAGAGCGTTTAGAAACGTCCAATTGATTTCTCTTGGTATTTATTTGCAATATGGAGCTAAAGGGTCCTCTGAACGGCAGACTCGCGTTAGTTAACTGCTCTGCACGTCAATCGCTTCGTTAGGCTTAATATCTGGCTTTGCTGTTCAACTTCAAACATTTTTTCACCCAGTTTGGGATTACCTGACCGACAACATCGAAAGATTAGTCTCCCTTGGGTTTTTTTGGTTGTTACAATTGCTTCATCAAATTCACATTTGTCATCCACTCAGCGTTGAAGGGCTGGCATTTCCTGATGGGGACTGATAAGCACTCCGAGGGCGGGAAGACGGACGAAACGTTCATAATTTGGAGAAATCCTGATTATTCGCCGGTCTTCCGTACTCTTGGGCCCCGTCCTTTCAGTGTCAGCCGCTAATTGGAGGCGGTTTCTCTTATCCCAGCCTACCTGGCTCAGAGCAGTTCTTCTCCAGTGTTTCATTATCAGGATTTGTGGCCATTAGCCGTCTCCCCCACTGTTGAACGGCTGGATGTCCTTCCACGGTCATCCCGTGACCTGCAACAGAAAGGAAAGAGATATTTGTTCATTAGTCACATATTAAAAAGCTGTATAGAGATTACAGGCCGTTTCCCTACAGTTTCACATGAATGGTTTAAAATCCACATTCGCTACATTCATAGAAGTGCCTCTCATGACCCAAAACAGCATGAAAAGAGCCATTAAAACAACTAAGGTTGGTCTTTAATCCCTTGAAAGTTTTCATCACGCAGCAGCAACACAGCTGTTGCCGTTATTATTTTTTAAAGGATAGAAAAGAGGGAGGAGGAGCATTTTGTTGGTGCCTTAATGAGGGCATAAATACCCCCCAAATCTATTATATAAAACTTCTGAGTGAGGAACCACGCAGCAGTTTCTGAAAAAAAAAAATGTTCAGGGGCAGTGATTTAGCACAAGACAATTAAAAACCACTCAGTCCACTCCTGACTTTAGTTATACGTTTGAATGAGTGGAAACCCCTCATGCTTAAAAATGAGCTGCTTGGGCCTCGGAAGAGGAGACAAAACTGTTTAAATAAAACAAATGAGGAACACGAGCAAGCAAAAACAAAGCAAACTGATTTAGAGCAGCGCAATAAAGAACGCCGCAGTGGTGCGTGGGAACTTCGTTGCAGGTGACTTGTGTTCGTGCTTCATATAAAACTTGCGGTGACTCAGGTCCTGCTGAGTCAGAACGCAGCGAAACCTGTCCATCGGCTCCCAGCCATTTGGACGGGTTAAGCTCACTTTGTCCGGCAGGGAAGGGACATTTGAAGCAACCTAATCAATGAAAATGGACGCTTTCAAAGAAAATGCCTCATGGAAGCCATTGCGAAACGACTCTGCCTCCTCCACCTTTCAGAACAACGGTCTCCTGTCTCAGCGCTCCACTTTGTCCTCAAGGGATGTCAGAGGACTCGGAAGTGAGCATATTTACAAGCAATGGACTGAAATGACTGCTGGTTTCAAAAACTGCGTCTTTTAGGCCATTTCCTCCCAAGGCATCAGGAATGACTCCTTATATCTTTTGGAAGCTGTAGACAGCAGCTGTCCAAGCTGAACCAGCAGTGGGTAGTTACTTCCTTTACTTCCTTCTGTTGCTTCCCTTTTACCATTTCCTGTGCGCTTCACTTGCTTTGATCATGTTTCAACCTGTAACCAGGAAGGCGTTTTGATTCCACAATTCAAAACAGTATATATAAAAAATAAACTGTGCACATGTAACACTTCACAGGTCCATCAACCAAACCAGCAGTGACCCCCACACACTATTTAAATCCCTCTATAGGAGCTGCAGCTATACTTTTTTTTTTGGCTGAGATCTTTGAATTCAGCCTTTTTCCATTTATGCAAAAGGCCCGTTTCTCTCAAGTATTGCTTACAAATGTGTCTAAATTCATGTTAGCGAGCGCCTTTTTTTTTTCCCCTCCCAAATCGGGTGGCCTGCGATGGGGTCATGGATGAACGCACAGAGACCCGTTCATTCACGACCAGCGCCTCACCCTTCCTTCGCCTCCTTTGGGATGCTCGGGATCGGTGTAAAACAGCAGTTTGAAGAGGAGTGCACCAGCATCTCACATGACCATCGGCACGAAGGTTGCACTGGGAGGCAAATGTTGGTTACAGCGTATATTGACTGGTTTCCTGCCCCCCCCCCAGTACACTAAAACTGCACATTTTAGACCTTGGAGGAGGTTGGACCATCTCGGAGATGGAGGGGGAAAAAATGGGAGCCGAAGCAACGGTGTTGCGAGCCTGTGGAAGCTGCAGTAGCCGAGCTTCTCAGCCTCCTCGTCTGAGAAGGAAGGAGGACATTCAGCCATCAAACCGCCGCGGTCATCCTTCACTTCCTGGAACGTCTCCGCCCGGCCATCACGGCGCTTCCCCGCTCCTCAAACACCTGTTCAGACCCTTGCACGTCCGATCAGCATGCACGACAGCGCGTTGCTCCCCGTCCCCATTTGCAGAGATGTAGCTGGAGGGGACAGTACATCAACCACCACCCCCCCAACCCCAACCCGACCAGTCAGCGCATCAACAATCAGCACACACTACCATCCATCAGTCGGGCTGACAACGCTGGGCTCGGCTGTTGCCTCGGCACGCATCTTTCTGACACCAACGCTAGTCACTTAGACTGTGTGTGTGGGTGCGCGCATGGGTGCGTGTGCATGTGGGGGAAGGAGGGGGGGGGGGGGGGGTCTGTGTCATGCACACACGTGTCACACACACTTCACCTTGAACTCCTACAACCCCATCTCAAACCGCCACTGCTGGTCAAAAGAGGGCTGCAAATTCCCAACAAACAGCTTCTGTCAGCCACCCCCCAACGTGACCGCCACTGTGGGAGTCAGGTGAACTTTATTTCAGGCGGGTGGGGGGAGTGCCCACTACTGTTCTGTGCAGGTTTTGAACAAGACATCAGTGTCTAGAAGTATGGCTTGTATCAGTTGATACAGCTCCGATAGAAATACACAAGCCTTATAAATACAAATACACTTGTGTGCTGGAGAGCAGGTGCTGCCTTCCTGTGCAGCAGTAAAGATAATCCGCCCCCTCCCCATATAAAGAAGCGTGTTGAGGTAACCTCTAAACTTCTGCCGTGTCAGGTATCAGCAAACGTTAAGGCCGCTCGCTCGATTACATAACTGCGTGAAGCTGTGTAGGAAGGCCCTTTTTTTTTGCGGGTCCTGAGGTAAGAGCTGACCTGTGTGCATGGGAGGATGCGTTCTGGGACAGCGATTGGAGTGCGTGCCGAGCGCGCGCAACGTGGGAATCACGCATGATCGGCCATCAGAGCGGGTCCGAGGGGCGCGCGTCCCGCACGTCAACGCAACGACTGGGCACCGCTGCCCCATTTATCACCCGCGAATTCGGTTCAAAACGACCGCGGTGGGCCTCCACAAAGTCACAATCTCCCCGATGAGTGACGAAGGTGAATCCGGCGTGTGCGTCAAGTTCACGATACCAGCGTTAATCCCGACCCACCGCTGTGGCCTGAGCGACCCAAACAAGGGAGGGGACCATAAAAAAACATTAAAAAAAAAAGGCAGATATAGGCGGAGAGAGAGAGAGAGAGCGTTCAGCCACAGCGTGTCCCATCTCACCCGTTGCGTGTGTGCCGTGATTAGGAGGCTGCCTCGGAAATTCAAAACGTGCCGACAGCGCGCACACTGCGGCACACACGGACACAGACGCAAGACTGTGCTCCCCACATTGTGATATGACACGAACGCGTGACAAATACGGAAGAAAGGCGACGCATTCTCGGCTCCCGACGCGTCACAATAAACAGAGTGAATGCACGAACGCACGCGTTTTGGTTCGCGTTTAAAAAAAAATTAAAGAAAAAAAAAAAAAGGCCATCAAACCGGGGTAATCCCGTGCGTGTGCCGTTGGCACAAGGTGGTCGGTCTCTGTCATAAACCGGGTGCGCGTTCGCAAGGCGCAAATCCACTGATGTTCGGCGGTCGCGCCGCAGACGGAACGCCGAGCACCATCACTCACCTGTCTTGGTGAGCAGCGCCGACATGCTCCACGCCACGAAGAGGACGCTGCAAACGAAGCACACCTGAACGAAAAGCATCTCCCTCCTCTTGCGAACTTTAAATAGCTTCGCCATGGTCGTCTTCTTGGACGCGTTCACGGTGTCGTCCCGCTCCATGGGCTCCCACCACCAACACTTTTATATATGTATATGACGCGTCCTTGAGAGCCGTAAAAACTGCCGCCCCACTTGCCTCTTCACGCCGAGCACAGTCGGGATGCGTTTTTCATTTCCAGCCGTCCAGTGAGCACAAACGGACAGTTTTTGTTTTTTGCTTCTTTATTTTTTTTTTTTTCCCCCAGCAATGACACGGCGGTCAAATTCCGACACGGGTCTCCAAATCAGTTGAGGGATGCAAGCTGAATCCTCAGAGGTTGAGTATCATGTGGGCTGCCATTGCAACGCGCATCTTATCCCGTGCAGGAGAAAACATGTCAGCCGTGATATCCTCCATCCGCGTTCGCTTTGCCATGAAATGCGTCAGCGGCCACTCATTCGCATTCCAATCCGAGCACCTGCGCCTGTTAAGTGAAACCGAGCCGCTCATCAAGGTTAATTGTTGAATTCCGGCGCCAGTTGCGCCTCCCCCCCCCACTACCACGCTCTAAACCCCCCACTACCACGCTCTAAACCTCCCCCCCCGCCTCCCACCCCTTCACACGACTTCCCTCCTGGAGCAGAAAAGCCCTGCTGATGGTGGAGGACCGTCAGCTGCTCGCGTCCCCTCCAATGAGACCGGGACACTGTGACATTCCCGAGGACTGCCTGTGGAAAAGCCACGGAGGGCAGACATGTACTTTCCTCTGACACCGTCTGCCTTCTAACCTCCACGGCTCATCGATCTCCCTGGACCCCGGAGTCCCGGGGTCTGCACTCTCACCATTTATCGGCGCGTCGCCGTAAAATCAAATGTGCCCCGTTTTGTTTTTTTTTGTTTTTTCGGTTTTTGTGTTTCGTTTTTTCGATAAAAATGGTATATTTCTAGAAAACAATAAATCTATTTACATCACTTAAATATGGGAGGTCCCATATACTTTTTTCGTTGTTGATCCCTATGGGACCCCAAGAAAGAAAAAAAAAAACTTATATATGCAAATATGTGCGTGTGTGTGTGTCATACACTAGATGGTAACAGATCGGCTGTATCAATGCCTCAGTCATGCTCCTTAATTTCATCTGGTGCTGAAATGTGTTTTTCATAAGAATAACATTTCCAACTTTCACTCTCTTAAACACAAGCAAACAAAAGCCTGAAGCTCCACACACAGATACACTCCACACAAGGCTTCATTCACAGGATCCCAACGCGTTTTTACCAACTTCTCTTTTGCCCCACGGGACAAGTCGTCAAATAAAGACCAGATGGCACCCAGAAGTCACATAATTGTTTAGAATTGAGGTTGTGGATCACTGTGTGATGCCATCCAAGTTCATGAAAGAGATCTATTAATGCTGCAACGTGTCTGCAGATATCAGATTATTCGTTTGGTCGTGTAAGGTGACAAATGGGATTAACACACCAAGATTCTCTTCCACCTCTGATGTCTTCACACATGCCTGTTAATCTGATTTACTTCACTCTTTTGAAGAAAAAAAAAAAACAACTCCTGGCATGAAGAGGTGAGGAATTTTGCAGGTCTGTTAGCTCCCAAATTATCACGACTAATATTAAGACCACAGGCGTCGGCATGGTATTCGAGACAAGGATGGATGTTTTGAAAATAGCAGGAAGATTGAATTCCATGCCACTGCATTCATACGCACTCCAAAAGAAAAAAAATGCACCGAAACCTGTCAGCCAGGGTCGCATTTCTCAGACACATGACCGCATCAGGCTTTATTAATCCAATTATCTGATTACTGTCAGATTATTAGGGTCAAAATACAGATGGACGCCCATTCCTTTTTGATGTCTTAACTCTAAATGTATCAACTGGAGACACACTTGCAACCCCGCTCTGGCCAACAGCATTGGTGGACTGCACCCTCATGCAGCCTGGGAACAGACATCGTATCGGTATTAAGGTGAAACATAGAGCCCGGCCTAGTTTGTTTCTGGGGGCAGAAGCCAAGCAACAGTCAGGTAAAATGTCTGTTTTGCCCCGGGTGTCCCGAGGCTCCCCTTGATTGGGACAGAGCAGTGATGAGCAAATGGATATTCCCGCATCTCTTTAATCCATCTTTCTGCTCTCAATGTATATGGGGGGGTGTTGAATGGAAGCCATTTGTTTGATTAAACTTTGCAGCGGTGATGGCTGGCCGACTCTCTTCCCTGCTGTATTTATAGACTGTACCTCTGGCAGGCACACAGCGGAGCGGAACGCTGTGAAACAGCATCTTACTAATCATCGATAACATCCTCCTTTTCGTAGGTGCCTCCCCCCCCCCCCCCCTTCCTTCGCCAGCGTGAGCCGGCCCTTCGTGTTCTCTCAATATGATTTTCGGGGGTCAGGACTGATGTCTGACTGACTGAACCCAATTAGAATCACTCACTGACTTTTCAGAGAAAGCAGCGGGGAGACAGATGAATCTCTTTTGATCTATTATGTAGGAGTTCCAGGTAGGCAGAGAGAACCTCCTTTAGTATGAAGTATTTGGGTAGTACAATTCCAAACACGATGTGAAGGTAGCTGTTGCGTTGTGGAATGAAAACCTGTGGCAGCCACATCAACTCTGATCTTTTCTCATCGATTCCGATCTTTTCTCTTCCATTCTGATCTTTCCGCCGCGCGCAAAAAACCCAAGCTTCCGCCAAACGACCCCCTGACGACCGCTGGCATCGCCCGTGCGTGCTCCGCGGGCCGGGATCAGCTGCCACCACTGGTGTTGGCAGTTGACGAGCATTTGCGCTCCGTTCGTTTTCCCCTCAACACCGACGCGACCGCGACTCGGAGTTAATGTTGACTCGCGGGATTACGAGGGGCTCTGCGTGCACTTGTACCTCCCCGCAAACGTAGATCCGCTGACGACTGAGAGCTTTCCTGTCCGTGCCTTTGTGCACAGCTGCCTCCTGGTCGGAGCGTCACGTGCAGCAGAGCACAAAGCTCCACGCAGGCCTTTTTATAAATCTGGGAGGGGAAAGTGAATCGGCTCATTTACCAAATGTCATACTAGTCCCTCAGCGGTTTTCGCGCTAGCCTCTTTGTGGGCTCGGGGAACTTGTGACACTGCCACGCGGAGGCTGCTCACACCGCCTTCGGGCCCGGTCGGGGTCACCCTAACTGTCGAGATAACAGATGCGCTACCTGCGCGGTGTGGTTGGAGAGGCTGGAGGCGGCGGCGCTCTGGTTTTTCCCCTACTCAGAAAAAGCCCCAACCCAAAACAAGCAGGAGGAACAGGCCCCTGCGCTTCGATGATGCTCTTCCACAAACGAAGGTTACGCAACAGAGAGGCTGCCCACGTTGGCACCGAGCAAGGCGAGCCTCCGAAAGCTCGCCGTCCCCGAGGGGCGGCCTCATCGTTGTACCCAGGGTTGTTATCCAAACGGCCAAAAGCCTCGCAAGTTGCTGCTCGGCGCTTTCCCACTGGCGGCAGGTCTTTTTCTTTATCCGGCGGCCCGGGTCTTCGGGCGTAATCGCGCTCAAACACGCACGCACGGACATGTATGACCCGAGTCCCTGCCAGCGGATTAGTCCCTTCCAAGCCCCCGGTCCATACAGCAGGCGGGCGGGCGGGGAGCAACGCCAGCGCCTGCTTACAAAAGATTTAGCCTCTGCTTTACTCCAGGGTTCAGTCAAACGTAGAAACGCACGCGTGCATGTGGCAGTCCTCTGGACCCCCCCCCGGGACACCTGCCGATAATCACCGAGAATCGTGTTCCTTAGCTGCGGAAGGACGACGGCCTTGTGGGAGGTTTTTAATGTCACGGGGGGCAGCCAGTGGGATGAAAAGAGTTCACGCCAGAGGTGCGAGTGTCACACCACCCGGTGCGGGCCAGGATATGTCACATCTAAGTGTGGAACCATTTCTTCTTTTGTTCTTCTACTGTGAATGTGTGTTAGAGCGTGCGCTCATGTGTGACAAGAAATCCTCTCGTCTAATGTTTCTCCCTGAAACAGCGTCACAACCTTGATAATTTAGGATTGTCCACCTTTTTCTCACCTCTGTTCATCACTAAGGTGCTATTCCAGGCTGCATTCCATCATTAATCTGCCAGTAGAATCCCCTTCTGAGAACTTTAGACCTATTTTTACCCCCCCTCCATCCCTTAGTTATGAATCTGTCACCCCTGTTGTTTATGTTGCAATAACAGCTGGTTAATGATACTGACCGTCGGGAAGCTGCTTTTTTTAAATTAGGATTTTTTTAAATATTTGTTCAGCTTGCTTGCTCTGGGAAACAAGGTTTCCTGCAGCCTGTCTGAGCTCTGCTCTTGCCACGAGCATCCACGCATTTTTCAAACAGGAATCCTATTTTAAAGCAGCAGAACATCTTTAACCTCAAAATGTCTTCACCTGATTGCTCTGTTGAGCTCGGAGCAGACTGGAGCTGTGGCCACTAAATGTACTCTGGCTGGAGTGGTTTGTTTGTTCTGAAATAAAAGATACAATAACTAGTTTGTGAGCTTTTACACTCCCAAAATGCAATGTCAAAATGATGGTGACCTTTGACCCCCCCCCTCACAATGTATCCTAGCACTCTATCCTACTTACTCTAATCCTGTTTTTTTCCCTTCGCTGCCGATCAAAGGTAAAAATGGAGCGTTGTGTAATTGTGTAGCCTCAGGGGTCTGAAGGGGGGCTTCTGCATTATTACGTTACACAAATCAACATCTAATTTGAAACCTTTATTCATTAAAATAATCCCCTGCTCATTTCCCATGACGGAAACTAGACAGGTGGGTGGACAGAAGCAGGAGCATTATGACCATTTTGGACCCTTTTTAAGACATAACAGCTGTTTATTTGCGATGATCATTCGCTGGTCCATAGCTCCGCCCCCCTTGGTGAGGGGGGGGGGCACACATGAGCGCACACTCTAACTCTCCCAAGTGTTAACAGCGCAACGTGCTGTGTTTGACAACGGGAGGCAAATGAAAGACAGTACGTCCATGTGATCTGCAGTGTGCTGGGATATCCCACGGCCGTGGGGGTGGTGGTGGTGGTGGTGGTGGTTGGGGGGGGGGTCGTCCTGCTGACGCCGGGGTTTGTGACAAGGTGACACCGAGCTTGCCCTGCGTTGGCATCGCTGCTAATATTTGACTAAAACGATCTGCTGGAGGAAGGAACATCCCCGGCCCTGGGAACCTCACCGAGGCCTCCTATGCCAATGCAGCCGCACCGTCGCAACGTCTCCGGAAGAATGCTGATTTTCGCTCCTTCGCGTAAACTCCCATTGCAAGCTGCATGAGCGAACTAAAATATTAATCCTGAGTTGCGAGCGGGCTGCGGGTTTTACCTGCGCGCTTGCTCAGGTGCGAGGAGTAAACGGAGAGTAAGAGGAGAAGCAGGGAGCGTAATCTGTGTCTTCTGGAGGCAGTTTGTGTACTGGACGCTCTCCTGTGTCCTCACATCCCGGGGGGGGCGGGCTGCTGACATCAGGCGTCCATAACCTCACAGATAGCCACCATCCAAACCAAACACCTCCATCCAGACAGGGGATTTGCATTAAAATCGGGTACCATTGTGAGGTTAGGCCTTCATTCCTGCTCATTTGTGTAGTTTTTGCTTTTTGTCTCAAAACAGTTACATAACCTTTACCATTGTGCAGAGTTAGCGTGCAGTGTCATATTCTTTATATAACAAATGACAGCTTAGGTCTGGCTGAGTCGCACCTTTTTCCCGAAAAGAATAGAGTAGCACAGATGATGTATGTTTACAGCCCAGGATGGGATTAATTCCGTTCCTTCAAGCACATTTTAGTTGCACATATATTTTGTCAAGTACCGCACTTCATCAGTGCGATCCAGATAATCCAAAATCTGGGATGGTTCTGATTAACCTCCATCAAACACACGTGAAAAAGAGAGCGAGACTCCGCCAGTCAGGTTGCTCTGCCGCCTGCCTGAAAAGAAAAAAAAAAAAAATCTCTGAGCGAGCCTTGTCCTAACTTAATTTATCCTGCTCTTTCTGCAGAGAAAGGGAAGCTCAGACAGGCAAACAGCCCTGTTCAGGCTGAGCGCAGAGGTTAGGACTGCAGCAGTCCATTCATTCAGACAAAGATAGCATTACAACGGCAGAGCCTAGGAAGCCTGGATTAACACACACACACACACACACACACAGCGGTGCTCGCTGTCGGGTGAGGACGGGATCTACGCTTTATTCACATGGATGGGGTGCTGCAGTGAAGATTTTCTCATCATCATGCACACCTCCACGCTGGAAACAAAACAAAAGCGCTGCCTGGTGGGAGGAAGAGTGGGAGTAGTTAATGTCATAAAGTTATTATTTAGAAGCTGGCACAGAGTCTGAGTGTGTGTGAGTGTGTGTTTTATGGAAAATTTACCAAAAATCCTTTTAAGCACCCTGGAAAACATGTTTCCCTTTCTTTCCCTTTCAGTCCACCTAAGGTTTCTAGCCCGTGGGTGGAGACCGGGGGAACTGGACAAAGGCCACCCGGGCTCAGAGCGGCCCTTAAAGAGCCCGAATGGCGCCCTAAACACATGTAAAGCACGTGCGCAACTTGGCCTCTGCGTGTGAAACACTGGCTGAGGTTTAAACACAAAACACTAACCTCAACCTGATTCTATTTAATGTGAAGGAGGGTATAGCCAGTATAGGTGAGTTAAACACCTTTTCCCAACAATTTATCATTACAAATCAAAAATATTTATCTAATTACCAATCAGCAATGGTTTACTTCCCACCCTTTCTTTTAATTCCATTTTAGTTGAAATACAAACACTTCCATGATGTATATTATGTGTAATGAGTTACATTTCTAGAATTTATATCAAAATCAATAATACAGTTAATTATTATTTCATTGTAATTTTACTGCAACATCTTGATAAATCTACTACTAAGTTGCACTTGTAGGAAGACAACAATCTTGCTTTGGCCAGAGAAGAAAGATGCTTTTGAAAGAGGGGTAAAAGGAATCAATAACCTTCCAGTTATTGCACAACTACAGGTTCAAGTGCTCCGCCTGCTCCAGCGAATGGTGCAGATGCGACCGACCACTCTGCAATCATGGCAGTGCGCCGGGGTTTGTTTTGCTCTCGGGGAAGAGGAAGAATGTGCCATTTGTGCCGAGGCCGAACAATGCGGCCTCACATGACCTGTCCCGAATACCTCGTCACATACGCATGATCCCCAAGTCATCCGGGCGGCTCTGCCAGACCCGGGATCCGCCTCGGAGGCGTCCAAAGAGGGGCGCATTGTTCCACCGGGAAAGCGGGAACGACAGACGGAAGCCGCGCCGTTGTGGACGGCCGGGCCGAGAGCGTCGTAGCGCCCACGAGGATCTATATCTATCTATCTATTGCCAATGCGGCGATTCGAAGCTTCAAGGCGTCACGGTCAGAGCCGTTAGGCAGACGCAAGGTGAAGCGGATCAAAAGAGCAGAGCAAAAGAAGAAACAGCGGGAAGGGCGGTTTGGAGTGGGAATGAGCTTCATTCAGTGGGGAGTAACTGACAAATTTACTGTCAATCTGGTACAACAAAAGCAAAATAAAGGCTCTAGAAGCCATGTTGTGACACCCACAGTTACTGAGCGATAAGAGCAAATTTCATTTTTGGAGTATCAGGGGATTTCGTGCCTTATGTTTGAATATTGTGAGGTTTCATAGAAATCCATCCCCTTTTCGCATTATTACATTGATGCCATTGGCATTAAGTGGTCTGCTTAGTGCGTCAACTGGGAATTCAAAAGGGATTAAGCTCATTCATCCTCCAATCCACGCAGATGAATGACTACACATGACCAAGAGCCCCCCCCCGGCATTACAACCAATTCCTGTCAGCCACCGGCGTAAGGGGGGGCAGCCCCGATGCTGAGGTTTCAGGGTCACTTGTTGATCTGCGGCCTCTTTAGGGCCTCCGAGGGGGGGCATCCTCCAGGGCCCAGGGTTGAATCTGGCCTCTGTTCTGCGCTTAGCCGCTCGTTACATTAAAACAGGGGCTTCTGTGACAGAGTCAGCATTATGAAAGCTAAGAGGATTAGCTGATGGACATTTCTGGCGTTGCCTGTCAATTATCAAAATGAAAAGCAGCGACTGGGCAGGGCCGGCATGATCTGTGGCACACGGAGAGAGCTCCACTCCGCATCTCCCAAGTTAGCTGGGGGAGGGAAAAAAAAAAAAAAAAAACTATATAAAGAGATAAATAAAAGCATCAGCGCAGCTCTGACCACCAAAGTTGTCTTTGACAGATTAAAAAAGGGCATTTGAATTTTAATGTTTCTAAAGTGCAAAACTGTATGTTACGCAACTGTGTAAAACAGATCTGCGCGTCCGCCAAGCCATCCGTACTCAAGTCATCTGCACCATCACCCCCCATCACCCCCCCCACCACCGCGATGGCTCCACACGCAATCCCAATCCCCACCTTGATGGCGCATGTGACGTTGGAGGGGGGGGGGGCGTGTCTGCAGATGGGAGCGCACTGAAGAACCGCACCCGGGGATCCACGCACACACACACACACACGCACGCACGCACACACACACACACACACACACACAAACACACACACACACACACCAAGAGAGCGATCAACCGAGATCCCACCGCCTTCTTTCGCATCCCTGTTTCCCACCCGGCAGTGCGGACATTCACACATGCATCCCAAACGGTTCGTCCCGTTTATTTTTTAGCCTGACACAAAGACGCAGGCAGCGTAGAAGGGGTGTGTGTGTGTGTGTGGGGGGGGGGGGCAGCTGCGGGAGACAGACGCTCCCAACACGGGAGGGACGGCGAGTCCAGCGCGGGATGCGGAGCCGTGGCGGTATTCCGAGGGATAATGTCACCCCACGGCCGATTTACAGATCTCCTCCTGCACGGGCGGATCTGATAGGGCCATTTCAGGGGCCGCCTGGTTCCAGCTGAAAAATGTCTCCATCTGGTGTTATTTCAGCACCGAGCGGAGCTGGGATGGAATTTCTAGGAATTTCTCTTCGTCCCATAGGAAGGGATGTAAAATGGCTCTACCTGCATGTTATATACGATACGATTGGACAAGGTATGAATAACCCCTGTGATATTTTCCAAGTGTTCCAGTGTATTTGGCGCTCACCCTCCTTTAGCTTTCACTCTCTGCTCAGGGCTGGAGCTCCTACCAAAATGCTGTGATGTGATTGGCTGATATGTAATTATCCGGCCTGACAAAATTAACATGTTAATTCATTTAAGTGGTTAATCAGACCAGACATTTCAAGGGGATGGATTCAAGTGCGGAGAGCGCCAATTGGCGAGAACCAACTGGATTGGGCTGGACCGCTCTAAACCGGATAGAGTTGGGGAACACCGAGGCCTCGGCGGGTCGAGGTCTGTCGTAGTTCTACGTTCTGACGTAGCTGTCCAGCGGATCAGTCCACGTGATAATGAACGGGAGTTCATTGTTATTCATCTAAATGAAACCACCGCCGCTCTGTGACTGATCCGATTCAAAGTTTTCAGCAACAGCCCTGAAAACTATGAATTATAAAGAGGTGACCCGGTGTCTCTCCAAAGTGGGGATGAGTTGATGTGATGTATGTGTCGATATGGAGACTAACGGTCAACCGCATCTGAAAAAAGGCTGCTTTAATGACAGAACCGCAGAAAAAAAAAAACCAAAAACATCCTCCAGTCCAAAACTGACTACAGCAGGATGAAATGCAGGGATACAAACGTCTGTCCAGACAGATCGGCTGATCCATCCGTCAGGTTGGCTCCATCTTCTTATTTCAGATGTAACCAAAAATAGGTATAAAAAGGAGCATGTCCAGGTGTGCTGCAGCCGTCTGATCCAGCTCCTCTGGGGGAGGTCGGTCCAAGTATTGTCTGTGTGTTCCTGCCGCAGCAGCTATACCACAGCGTACTGCTGATAAAGCAGCTCCCGGATCTTGTAGTAGTCTTCACACAGGCAGCCCTCCAGGCCGATTCGCCCGGCCTCCGTCTGGACAAGGGAGCACAAACATGCAAAAAAAGGGGATCACGGGGGGCTCTCGCGTAACAATCTGTAGTTCTAAACCAAAAAAAAAAATAAAAAGATACAAATAATAACAGCTCCCTGTTCTTTCCCAAGGAGTAGTTAGAGGTTGGGGATTTACATTAATGAAGCGCCGCACTGCAGTATCACAGTTTAATAACTCAGGCACACTTTTTAATACCCTCACTTGTGTTTGATATCATTTTCTGGGTTGCTTCTATTTCAGGCTCTTGTCAATTATGCATTCTGTGGCTCGGTTTTTAAGCCGAGCCCTTGGTTACTTTTTGGGGGTTTTTTGTTGTGGGGTGCTTTCAAGTGCCTTGTAATTTTGTAAACAGTCTTGTATTATCACCCATGGCTGAGAACTGAACTCCTCCCATACGGAACATTCAGGAAAAACGCTTTAAAGCCACCGTAGGTCATGTCTCACCCAGGTATTTTAATACACAAAATCTACTAAAATTATAACCATGAATTGAAAAGTCATGAAAATTAAGGTCAGGATAGAAATGCCTATAAATACTAGTTCTACTAGCACACTGGCCTTGCGGGTTAGTCACACCACTTCCTAAGTGTAAATCAAAGCGGCTTGGGTATGAATTGCAGTTTTGAGTGTAAGCATTTTCATAAAAAGCTTAAGGCCAGCTCCATATGTCTTCTGTGCCGCTTCACTTCCCAGTTCAGGGCTAATGGCGACGTTTGTTGCAGGGCGCTGATGGGTAGCGCTCTCTCCGGGCCCGGCAGGAAGGACACTCACCCTGCGGACGGCCACCATGTTGTTGCACACCAGCACGCCTCCCACGAACTCGGCCTGGATGCCCTCTCTCAGCAGGACCTGCTTGAAGTCTGACAGGCGAGGCTCGTTGATGAACACTGACTGATGACCTGGAAGCTGTGGGGGGGGGGTGGGGGGTTATGATAGGTTTTAATCAGCAGTATTAAATGTAGATTTCATTAAAATGGAATTTTGAGTTCAACTTTTTCTTTTTTTGCCGAAAAGTTTTCAGAGCCTGCTCAAAAATTGAACAGGATTCCCTGCAGATTGGCGGCGCTGACCTCAGGAGTAGGCAGCGGCTCCAGCGTGGGAATGACGTCGCTCTCCTCGGACACCTCCTTCTCCTCCTCCCCAAACAGGTTTTTCATGGCTCGGTGCGCCGCCACCGCCACGGCACTGGGTTCCGCGCCCAGATCCGGGGTGATGTCCATTGCCAGTTCGCCGTCCTCCACCTCTTCCTTCCCGCCAGCCTCCAGCATCACGCCCGTGTCCACCTTCACCACCCGCATGTCCAGCACGCCGTCGATCCACGCCAGCTCGGTGTCTTTGGCCTTGCAGAACTGCAGAGAGCTGACCAGGGAGTCTTTCAACCGCACCTTTGCAGCAAGCAGACGCGATTTATGGATCACACTTCACAGGAGGGGGGACATAAACGAGGAGGCCGTTACTGAGGCCGACCTGGTAGATGTGCGTTTCACTCGTGGCGTCTATGGTCTCCTGCAGTTTGGGTGTGTAGACCTTGATGTCCTTGCTGAAGGCCTTACACGACTCCGCCAGGTCAAGGCTGGCTTGTGGCGGCCCGTGAACGATGACAAGCTGTCTGGGCTTCATCTGATTGATGATCTTTTTGATGGAGTCCCCATCAGAGCGGCCTTCATAATCTATGTACATTATTCTTGCTCTGTAGGAGGAGGGGGGGGCAAACATTTTGCAGCTGTTAAAAGTTTAACCTGTGCACAGGGAGGATTTCTTAAGTTTCTTTAGCATTTAGGAAGTTTTATGACTCTTGAGCAAAACAGTTACTGTTCATTTGTACCCTCAGAGCAGCACATTGACCAACTCTTGTGTTTCTGATTCAGATTTCACTCACCGGATCTCCAGACTTTCCACACTGGAGATGCATTTGGTGGGAAGAACGGAGAGATCCTGGTCCATGGGCTCATCCCCGTTGGTCAAACCTGAGTCCAGCTTGCTTTTGTCCTCGTCTGTGGCTTGCAATTCTGGAACCAAGAAATCTTCTAGCCTGTGAAAGACCAGCGATTAGTTCTCAGTCAGAAATAAAAGTCGGTATATTTTCTCAGTATTTCACCACTCTGCTATGCGCACATATCAGTGTTGAAGTACCTGATGATTTCCCCGTATTCATCCCACTTTATCCTCTCTTCGTGTGTTGGGAACATTGGATAAGACTTTTTTGCTTGCTTGAAAAAGCTGCCTTTTCGGCTTCCCTCAGATTTCATCATGAGGTCATGGTGTTTAGATTTTACAATGGTCGGCTGGTCCAAATCATCATCTATGTCACTCTCATCACTGGAGTCCACATCTACCCTGCAATAGATAAATGACAGGTTTCAACAAGTGGCTTGACAAGCTATTTAACCTTTAAGTGGTCGAGCTTACTCTTTTGCCTGTTCAAGCTTTTTGGCTGCTTCTTTTTTTATCCTGTCCTTTTCCAGGTATTCCTCCAGCTCCCTGCCTTCCAGCCTCACCCTTTTCCTCACCTGTCATGGAGTGAAGAGTGAAAGATGGATGAGCAGGGATAAAAACCAAAGGGAAAGCTAAGGTACCTGGCAGACTCACCTCCAGATCAAGATGCTTTTCTCCAGGGTTGTTGATGAGGTATCGGGCCAGCGTTCCAGGAGAGGTGCGGTACGTGAGGATGATGGAGTTCTTGGCGTCTTTGCTCCACTGAATGAACAGTTCTCTGGAGAATCCAGACTCAAGGTCTGGCTGGCTGCACAGGACCACCTTCGGGCTGGGCACCCGGGCCAGGTCTGCCAGGCTGTGGCACAGGGTCAGGTGTCGAAACTGGAATGGGTTGTTTCTTTTGTCCTCAAAACACCTCATGAGCTTATCACTCATCCACTCCACCTACAGAATGGGGATTGAATACAACTGCTCAAAAGTAATCTCATACATACATACTTCCAGAAACTCGAAACGAAGTGACTAAATCTTTACAAGTGGGAAAGACCCAGATAAATACCTGTGATTTAGAGAACTCCACTACATTGTAGCTGACATTATTAAGAAGTGCTAATGGATAAACTCCAAGTCCAGCATCTTTGGTCCTCCAAATCTGGTCCAGGAGCTGCGCCAGCTCCAACACACGCCCAGCCGTATCCACAGCGATAAGAACGTTGCCGTCACCACGAAGGGTCTCCATCACATTGGCTGTGAGAGAAAGAGAGTATCACCGACTGCTCCATTAAATTCTATGTAAAACAGCTGAACAGAAATATACAAATGGTAGTCCAGAAGCAAAAATATAAAGATCAGATTAAGGAAACAATGACTAAAACAGAAGGATGATTTAAAGATTTACAACCTTTGTTAGAATGATTCAGTATAATACAGTTAAGTCTCACAACAACAACTTACTAAGGAGCATCTCATCTCGTTGCTTGCGACGTGGTTGCACATATGTTGCGTTGAAGGAGTCTGTGATAAGTAAAGAAGGACGGCTAATGCTCTCCAACGTGCAACCATTAAGGTGACTAAAAAGAACAACAAAAGTCAAGAATTAAAACTTCGCCAAAGTCAGGCAATCGAAATCAGATCAAAATGAAAGAAAACTTCCTCACATCTCTCTCTTGTGGTTAAAGTCCACAGCATAAACAATCTCCTCCTCGCCATCCTTCACGATTTTCCAAATAGTTCCTCCAATCATGTGACCAGCAGGAAGAGGAGTAATGGAGAGACCGTGCCCTTTTCCTGTTGCATGAAAGATCATTACAGGTTTTCATAATGCTGACCAAGAACTGTAAAGATTTGCATATCAACTCACCTTTTAGATTAACAATTTGAGAATATTTCAACTGTTGGATCTTATCAAAGGCAGAGTCCACGTCATCAAGGGTGAACAAGGTGAAATCTTCACTATTGTTTCGAGACTATGTGAAAAATAGATAAAAGGTTATATCACGCTCGAGATCTGTATTCAAATACATTTCTCGCAGTCAGTCTTACTCATACCTGGTAGAGATCATACATAAACATTTGACCCATCTTGTAGACTGGAATTGTAGCATAGATGGTACAATTTAGACCCAGCTTTCCTACAGCATAAGGCAGGGCACCCAAGTGTATGGGGTCAGGATGGGAGAGCAGCACAGCATCAACCTGATGGACATACCTGCAGAACGAAATCGTAAGATGCCCGCTTTTGTTTTAAAATTCCGCCATGCACTTTGAACACCGATCCAATAATTACCGTTTCATTGCATCAATGATGTCCATGGAGAAGTTTTCATCCCAGCCACAGTCCAAGAGGAACCGGAATTCGTCCACCTGCAGCAGGTAACAGAGTGCCGACTCCTCCTGAACTCCTGACACGGCTGTCAGCTTGATAATAGACGTCATTTTTCTTCACCTACAAAGCTAAAAGCACAATATATTAACATTATCATCAGTTGTTCATAATACAGGATCCAATCACTGTGTCAGCTTTAATTCAACGCATAGAAGTTCAAATCTTCACCCACAGGTACTCCCTACAACTCTATGTCATTAATGGATATACTGTCCAATATTCCATTTTCTTTGATGCGTAATTTATTGACATTTTAAATGACCCATTGCACGATAGTGTCTTGGCGGTTTTTCATGTGTTCATCTCATTGTTCTTTTAAAAGTTTGTATACATTTTTCGCATAGCCCCTCTAATTTAGACGTATATTTTCCACAACGTAAAGTAAACTCTCTTTTACATTTAACCTACATTTTACCATCAAATCTGAGTGTTTATTTAGCATGCTAACGACGGTGCACGTTAGCTCGTGGTCTCAAGGGCTGACAAAAGAAAGCAACACCTACCATTAAATGCGAGATAACATATACATGTGGAGTTTCTTCCCCCCCCACTGGGATTATAAATCAACAGAGGAGTATACTATAACTGTTTCGATCAAGACATTTTGCCACAAATGTCAAAAACACATTTAGGTTGTCAGTGCCTGATCTGTACCCGGAACCAGAGCCGCACTGTGTCGCCTATGCGCATGCGTATATTCCGCACGCACGCGCAGATGTTTTCACAAGGTGAATTAAATCTATAAGCCTTGTTTTCTAATTGTGGAAAGATTGTGTTCATTAAGAGCGCTTAAAACTAAAACTGTATTTTAAAAAAACGATATAAAAGTCTCCATTATGAACCGGAATTGATCAGGTATTGACATATATCCAGCAAGCGCTTTAGCGGCCTCGAGTGTGAAAGGTTAAAGGATCGTACCAACCGTCAGGGGGTCAAGTTAAGTTTAGTTGTTTTAACGTGCTATAGTTTAACAAAATGCTTTGCGTTAACAATTGCTTTTAAAAAGATAGATCAAAAAATATCCTGACATGGGTTAGTGTTTGCAACATCGGTATAATGTTTTTTACGCTATGCACATCTCCACCCACAGTTGGTAGAATCCAATGCCCTCTGTCTGGTGAATGAAGATTTTACGGCCGCGGTAACTGTCAACGGAGGGTAAAGCCCTTTTAATCGTCATTATCATCAACCTTTTGTGTCGTCTTATTGTTTAAAATTTGGTTTAACCACTTAAATGCACCACACGTTGGTATCCCATACTAAAGCCGGACGTGACACCGATTGTGGACGCTACCTCGTTAGCCTACAGCTAACGGAATGTTAGTCGTGCTGCTCCAGTACAGCTATTCTAAGTGCTGCTCCAGTACTTAGAATACAGTTTTTTGTGTGTTACAGGGTATATTTCAGCATTTTAATCAGTTTGCGGGGCTAGTGCTACTAAATTGACATTAATTTAGAGCTCTTGCTCTCATAAACCCCTGCTCTACAGTATCATCAGTAAAGTATACTATAATTCTTCGAATACTGTAGTAATACTTTGTGATGGTATTTTGGCCAGACTGACTCTATTTCTATAAATGTGCACTATATAGAGATCCAACAATGTCATACTTTAACAATATATACTTTTAGTAGTGCTTTTAAAAAAGACTACAGTGATACTGACAATGTAGCTGATGTAGTTTAAAATATACAACCACAGGAATATCTCACTCCAATATATTTACTGTTTTTATTTCTGCAGGAACCATGGTTAACTTTGTGTCGTTTGCTCGTGAGCACTGGATGAACATCTTGGTGCCCATGGGCTTCGTCATCGGATGGTATCTGGACAAACAGCAGGACCAGAAGCTGACGGCCTTCAGGAACAAGAGCGCGTTGTACAGCAGGTGGGAGAAACACAACGCTTTGAAGCTAAACTACCTCCTGTAACAGTTATATTCCATATCTAGTGATATGACATGATTTCCTCAGCTTGTACTTGATGTCAACTTATGTGACTTTGATGGACTTAGCCTTAAAACTGTGGTTGTTTTTAGGGAGCTGAAGCCTGGCGAGGAGGTGACTTGGAAATAGGAGACCTCTTCGTGTCTGTCCTGTCAACTGTGGTGTGAATGAGTTATGGGCTGACCCGCAACGCGGCATATTTAAGAGGACTTCTATATGTTTCTTTGTGGGATCAACTGTTAATCTTTAATATTTTGAGTTGTATCAACCGCTAATAAACATGCCCTTTCAACACACTTGTGATACAATCTGAGATTGGCTGCGTGACACAACATTTACTCAAACAGCCAACACATTAAAGGTTGTTGAGACGGTTTAATCCAGTAGAAATTTGAGTGGAGGAAGCGTTTGTGAAAAGCTGCATATACTGTAGAGTCAGTTTGAGCTACAAAGGCTCCGACGTGTGGATAATCCCCTTTTCAAACAGCAGCTCAGTCAAAGCAATCTGCGGAGAAAAGTGCATCTTTAACAATGAGATATCTATTACACGAATGCATTCTGAAACAACAAAATCAAAAACCCACCCGGTCCTCTGCAGAATCACACGGGAGCCTTCCTACTGTGACGAACTTGGGATACGAATGTATCAAGAACTCGACAGCGTCTGTGAGCTGGAAGAAAAAGTCATTCAGAGGTGGGAACAGAAGGGCCCGCCGTCACAGCTGTTTCCACAGATCCCCCTCATCTACCTCTGCTTTTACTTCAAAACTCTTGAGTTCCTCTTGGTGGTAAACCCTGGAGTTATCTGTTGTGTAGTAAAGATGGACCGCCTCCCCATCGCTGCAGAGCCTGAGGGGAGAAACCTCATGAGCCGCATTCCTGACATAAATACCTGGATTTTTGTTAATCAACAGATGAAGGACATTTGTAGTTTTGAGTGTGAACAGGTGGTAAAAACGTTATTACCTGGCACACCCAGCACGCAGAAGTCTGACGCGGGTCTGTGTATTGACGTCTAAACATTCGTCCACCACTCGGTCCCCCTCCCATCTGGTGCGTGACCCTTTTACACTGCTGGCCCGTTCAGCTGCAGAAGAAGGTTGGGAGGGGGGGGGGAAATCCACACTTAAGAGACCATTTCTCCCAGTTCAAGTCAGTTGTCCAGTCAATTCGCTGTGTCTCTCTCACACACACACCAGGAGTGAGCATGGGAGGAAGACAGTCGTGGAGGAAGTCTCTGGCTTTCTGATCCACGGCGGCATCCACCGGGCAGTAAGATGTGAGCTTCTTCATCAAAGTCTCGACTTGTGAAAAGAATTTTGTCCTCCTTGTGTCATCCTACGAGATACGCACGCATATTTTGATTTAAAAAAAAAAGAAAAAAAGACAAACAGCCAACAATGCTGTTGAAGGGAAGCGAATGAATGACCTCATCAGAGTTCTGTACGCCCATGTAGGTCAGGTAGTCGAGAGGTAAACCCCGTCTGAACTCCACGTCTTCCTCCATTGCTATTTCCAAAGCTGCTGGAACCATCTGTTTACATTTTCAGAGGTATGTGGCGGTCAATAGTTTTGTTACAAAAATAAAATACAAGGTGCACAGAAGCCCGGGCCCTCGCGGCGGTACCCGCTGTAGCAGATCGCCCCAGCTGTTCTTCTGGAAGGAGGAGATGGTGACGTGCAGCGAGTGAGCGTCGGGGAGGCAGTCGCCCTGGTGGATGAACCCTCGGGGGAAATAAAGGAGATCTCCGGCCTCGAGGACCACTTCCAGGATCGGTTTCCCGATTTCGGCCTCGTCGAAGTTGGCTGTAACGGAGCGTTCGAAAAAGAGTAGCGGCCGTCAGCGCCGCGCGTCGCCTTCCGGGAAAGCCCGCGAGCTGTCTGACACGTGTCGTTACTCACGGCTTGAAAGCACGGGCAAGACCTCTTCTTCCACTCTAAAAGTATCAGACAGACAGTTTGACAGGGGTTCTTAAAGACCATGACGACGCTCAAGGGAGGCCCCCCACTGCGTCCCACCTGGGGTTGTACACCCTCCAGTGTTTCTTCCCCTCCAGCTGGACCACAAACGCCTCGATATCATCGTAATGTGGAGCGAAGCCTTGAGTCCCCGGTGGCGTCAGATATCTGAAAATTCGTTTTTTTTTTTTTTTTTGTTTTTTTTTCTTAATGCACTTTCAGTCATCCGTATCCGAAGGCTTTCTGGGAAATTCAGGTCACCGGGGACTCACACGTTTGCTCCCGCCATGCTGCCAAAGTGCTCCTGGAGGATGGACAGGACATTCCAGACCGGGGCAGAGAACGCCTGGGGGTTGAGCAAGCGCAGGGAGCAGCCACTCTGGCGACGACACGAGGCGATGAGGACCGGCCGACGCGCGGTCGCGCGGACGGCGCGCCCCTGCGGGTAAGGTCGGCATCACGGCGGCCTTACCTTGTAAAAGCCCCACACGGTGTAGGGCAGAGCTCTCCCCGCTGGATTGTGAGTCTCCCGCCTGCCGTTGGTGTAACTGGTGACGTCCAGGTTGACCCCGTACTGAACATCCTCCTTACAATAACGAATAATGCGCAGGTTGTTAGCTCTCTCTTTATGTTTTAAGATAAATGGCCCAAGAACAGAACGATCATTGCACAACCCATCCATTCCTTTCTCTGAACCATTGCTTTATATGCTAATACGACACAGGTGGAAGAGTTTATATGTTAATAAAAGGTGGATTACCTCTCTCAATATCCGGTCAAACTCAGCTGTGGAGAACAATCCTTTGTAATAATCCTGATTCTTTCGCTGCACAAGAATGGGCTTCTTTTCCCACGTTTCCCTGGTGAAGCCAGGCAAAAGGCTCGCCAGTCAAAACCAGCAGGATGCGTCATCAGAAATGTTCAGTGTGTGTGTGTGTGTGTGGGGGGGGTCTGTACGAACCTGAAGAAAGCCTTGGCAGGGACCGGGCCGATGAGCCATTGGAACAGCTTGCCCGCTCTCTCCCTGCTGTTGTCGACCTTGGCGAGGTCGGCCAGCAACGCTCCCAGCTCCTCGGAGTCTCCATCCTCGTGTGGGTCCACCTGCACACCAACCGCCCGTGAGCCGCAGCCAAGCACGACCAAGACAGGCGCACTCACCATGGTTCCATTCACGCTGACGTCGTGTCTGGCAGCTTTGCGTGCCTTCTGCTGAGCTTTTCTCTTCTCAGGCTTCAGCTGAGATCTCAGATTGGTGCCCTTTTTGGCACCAGTCTCCTTTTTCTTTTTCTTCTTTTTCTCAGACACCTACAACAACGACACGAGACATCATCAGGTGACACAGCCGGGGCCTGTGAGACCACAATGTATAAATGAAAGCCCTGATGGAAGGCCTTGTTGTTGATCAGGACCTCTGACAGTCAACCAGGCGGTTTGTCTCCCGCTTAATCAGCCTCATCAGAGAGACGCGAGGCCGGGCTGTGATCACCATTGAGTGTTATTCTTAAGTACCTCTCCGACGCTCTTCTTTGAGGCGGGGAGCAGGTCTGCTGAGACCGTTTGGTACAGAGCAAAAGCGGACATGTGTTTTCGCTCCATCTTCCTCCCCCCCCTGCTTGCGTCATCAGGGTGAGACCGCCGAGCCTCTTCTTTCACTGCTCAACAACCGCGAGCGGGCTCGCTACCGCCCCCGCGTGGCCGGGGGACCCGCACCTGAAACGAGGGTTTCACTAGAAAGTGCATGACACAAAAGTTCAAATATATGGTTGGATAAACAAAGAAAAGATCGATAGATAGATAGATAAATAAATAAAATTCACCTGCATCGTTATTCGCTCCACAGCAAGAAGGCCTCGGGTTTGACTCCTGGTTAGGTCGGAGGCTGGGGTCTATCTGTGTGGAGTCTCCATGTTCTCCTGCGTGGGTTCTCTCCAGGTACTCCAGCTTCCTCCCACAGTCCAAAGACATGCATAACTGGGGATTATAGGTTGATTGATCACTCTAAATTGCCTGGAGGGAGTGTGAATGGTGGTCTATGTGTCAGCCAGGGTGTACCCCTCCCCTCTCCCGGAGGGTACCTCTGCAGGACTAAGAGGTAGAAGATGATGGATGGATGGATGGAATGTTATTATTATTGAAAACTGATTGAGCAACAAGTAAAAAAGTGTTTGTGTGTGTGTCTTTATTTGTTGGGGGAGGCGTTTGAGGTGTTTCTGGCATTTTATATGCTGTAGTAGCATTTAAAGTAATTGAAATAAACAAAAGAAAAAGGAGAGTATGGAAAAGTAAGGAGGCGTGCACAGGCAGGCTGGAACAGGTGGAGAAAAATGTCAGGTGTGATGTGTGATGATGAGTTTCAGCTAAAATGAAAGGAAAGGCGTATAAGCCTGTGGTGAGAGCAGCGATGTTGGTTGGTCTAGAGACAGTGAGGAAAAGACAGGAGGCAGAGCTGGAGGCAGCAGAGATGAAGATGCTGAGGTTCTCTTTGGGAGTGAACAAGGTGGATGGGATCAGGAAAGAGCGTGAATGGCAGCACATGGTAGAGGGTTTGGAGATAAAGTCAGAGGCCAGACTGAGATGGTTCAGACAGGTCCAGAGGAGAGATGGTGAAAATGTTGGTAGAAGGATGCTGAGTTTGGAACCGCCTGGCATGAGGCCCAGAGGAAGACCAAAGAGGGGGTTTAGAGATGAAAGGGGACACGAAGGTAGTTGGCGTGAGAGAAGAGGACGCAGAAGAGAGGGTTAGATGAAAAGCCGAAAGAAGAAGTGGGCAATGCTTCAATGCATTTATTAATCCGGATATGCCTTAAAACAAAGTCAAAATTAACTACAGTAGATATTTTATTTAACACCGTTTAATTGACTGCGTTGAACAAACGACGTGCAGTCCCCGTCATGGCCGCTAGGCAGAGCCCTCGCCCAACACTTAAAGCGGAGCGGCGGCCTGAACGACACCATTTCCCAGAGTGCTTTGCGGCCCGCTGGTCGCCGCTGTTTGTGCGGCCGTCCGCCTCAACAATGCAGCTTTTAATGGTTCTCTGAGCGCCGCCAGCCGAAAACGCTGCACCGCCGTCGGCTTTCCCCGAGCCCCTGGCCGCCCCGGCGAGACGCTGCCGTGTCCTTTTAAAACGCGTCACGCACGTCTGCCCAAAACGAACCCGTTCCGGACGATTGTAGTCGGGTAAGTAGCTCCCGCAGCTAACCTTAGTTTGTTATTACCATCACTGGTTAGCAGGCTGGCTAATTGGCCAGATGAGCGCATATGGGACCCTGTCTCCCCCCGAAAACCCTTCCCTGCGAAGCGCCGGGGTCGTTTCCCCCCGCCGGGCCCTTGTGTGTGCCGTAAGTGTCTGGTTTCTGGTCGTGATAAGGGAGGTTTTCTGGGTCTGGGGCGAGTGTCAGCGCTGGTGTCGGCGGAGGAACACGTCTGCTGGAGCCTGTGATTTGCGGTGATGCGGTCTCACAACTCTGCAGGTTTGACTGACAGATTTGGGGTTAAACACGTTATGATTAAAAAAAAACAACAACAAAACACCAAGAACATAATGATTCCATTAGGAGAATTCCAGCAGCCTGCCTTCGTGCAAGAGTTAAATTAGAATTTCTATAACCTATAGATAAACATGTAGGACTCAGCAGTTATGACCATTAGATCTACGCTAGGTATGTGCAATGAGTGTCTTGAATACAAGAGGGGTTTCACATGATTGCAAATGTTGTGTGCAGGTGGACATTATAGGCTGACAAATGTGTGGAAAATCTGGGGTTTATTTGAGGCAATTTCTTCATATTTTCTGTTCCTGCCACGTCGATGAAGGTTCAGCAGGTGTGGGATGGTTTGTTCAGGTTTAATTTGACTTTCAGCTCACAGACTGGGTAAAAGACCTTCTTTTTGGTCCATTCTGGCCCCTCGTGGTTAAATTTTAATTACAGCAGACGGGTCACTCTTTATAAAACCACCTGTTGAGCACCAGGCTTAGAGACCAGCAGGCGAACTGTGGGCATCATCAGCATGAAGATTTGTGAATATTTTCTTCCAGGAAAACGTACAAGTTTCAATTGTCTTCTGAGGGGATTCTGCAAACGGAGACCTTGGTTTAATGCTCACAATTGCCGAAATACTGTTGTCTTCATTTAGAGTAGGAGAAACATGGATTAGATAAACTGATTCTTGCATTGGCTTGCCTCACAGGTGGAAGCTCCCTGGGTGGTTACAGCTGGATTTTTTGTCACCCTGTCATGTCAGGGGGGTTTATGACAAAGTAATGTCTGTTCTATATAAAACATATGTGAAAATGTCTGTTACAATGGCTGGTATTTGGCATTTCACTACTGCATGGCAACCCAGCTACAAACAACTCCAGATTTCTAAAAAGTTGGTGTTGGCTAACACAATCGTGCTATTATCAGGTCACAAATCAATTACTGTAGTGTTTTTCATCATCATAGCATTCCTATTCTAGGACATCAGCTTAAAAAGATCTGAAGAATTGAAACCTTAACCAAGGGCACTGTGTATGAGCTTGTTGAATAACAGCAGTCTTTTTACTGGGACCAAAGAGACACAGCTGAATGGTATGAATTAGGGAATTACCAGTTCAAATATCAGCAGACCAGGATCAGCAACAATCACTTTAATCACTTTCGGTCGGTCTGGATTTAATAAGTTATTATCATACCATCCCCATTACATATATCATTTAGTTACATTTCACTAAAGTATAGAAACTCAGTCTGCATGATTTCCTTCCTCTAATCAAAGTGGGAAACCAGCTGTATTAGTCACCACTACCACGTTTGGTTGTTGTACAAGGGTTGGAGAGATCATTTTCCTGGCAACTTTTCCTGAAATAGCAGCAGCATTTTTCTGTCTGCAGCTGATCCTATTTTGTATCTCTGACGGTCATTTGAAATGAGTACTTTGAAGAATGATACACAGTGTTTCCTTTCTTTAAACAAACCCCGCTGATGGCTATGTTAGTGGTACAGTCACGGTCCCAACGAAGGAGTTTATTCTTTTGCGACTAAACTTGTTGCTCGACAAGGTGAGCGGGATCAATATCCACCCAGCTCCATTAGTTGTTGCTCGAAGTCAGAGGTGAGTACATCCTCCATTTCTAAGCTTGAATAGGTTTTAACAACCAGCCCACGCCGACGGGCGGGTGCAATCTCTCACATCGTGGTACGTTCTTACATGTCGCAGGCTAATCACCCGGGCTTTTTTCCCGCCACCCATCAGCGTCTGGAAGAGGATGCTCGCTTGGTTCCAGGCACTTTTGTCAGGTTGAGTCATATGTGTCTGGTTCCACAGGAGGACAGTGGAGATGCCGCTGTCAGGGCAACAGGGGAGAGAGCATCTACTCTTGTGCAGAGACAGTCTTCCACAAATTGAGCAGCCGTAGTCCAGTAATATTTATTGCTGGAACACAACTACATTGGTAGCCAAGACATTCAGCTGGTTGGTTCAGTTAAGTTTGGAACAAATACGATGCGGGGGCAGGTCCTCTGCAGCTAGAATAGCTTTTCTGTGTTTCTGCTGTGTTTTTATGAATTAAACATCAGGGTTTTGGATCTTTTTTTTCCTGTCTCTCCAACTAAGGAAGATGGCTAAAGATGCCCCTGTGCACCTTAGGAAGGCATGATCTCACCCACATTGGTTCAGCTTTTTTTTTTTTTATTTACTTTCATCCTAAACGAAACAGTTGTCTTGCACATTAAAAAGTTGCCACCTTTGAATAAATTGTGCTCGCTGGCTTCTTATCTTTCCGTATCACTCTCACTTTGACGTCCGCTATGGCTATTTCCAGTTGGAAACCCAAGCCGGCACTTTCATCAGTGAAACGGCTTTGTGCCCACAAAGGAGTGACCTGGCACCGATTGCTGGTTGAAGCCTGGAAATGGACTTGGCAGAGGCCTCGCAATTAGATTCAGCCAGCATAGCTAATATTTAGTCATACTCCCATTTGTGCTGGGAGGGCACAGCTGTTCCCGTTTTTTTTTTTTCCCCCTTTTTGAAGGAGGAAGCTTAAGACCTGAGAAGATGATCGAGACTGTGCTCTATGAGTTGCGCTTCAGTACACGTCGAGGGTACCGGCCCGTTAACGCCGAAACAGGTTTGGCTGGTGGCAGCCAGCCAACAGGAGAGTGTGGGAAACTTCACTTTTTTGCCTATTAAAGAACCCCAGGGGAGCAGGATTAAATATAGAACCATGCCTTGCTGCCAGATGCTCACACTTCACATTAACAAACCATCGTGGCAACAATACAGCAGTTGATCGATCCTTTAAACATTTCCTTTTTTTTTTTACATGCGGTACACTCACAGCTGTTCACGCTTGCTCTCTAATTCCCAGTAGAAAGTAATTTTTCTCCCATTGTCTTGAGTCGGGGTTTCGGGGTTAGGTCAGCTGGTGTTGTCTGCTTCTTTCCGTATGGGCACGCTTCCACACATGACATCACCCTGTTATGATCAGAAGCTATTGTTTGTTAGAGTCCGCTATGACCGTCTTTGAAGAACATTCCGATCCATTCCTTCCAGGAGGGGGACAGGCCCGTTGGAAACCTTTTATTCCAGTTGGACCTTTTCATCTCACGAGGAGAACCTGGTTAAATGAGAAGCATGTGAGGGGCTGTAATTAGATTTTTTTTGGTAATGAATGGGTCAGATACCAGTGGCAGGCATTCTGACATGGAAATTCCCTGCAAAGGAGGGGTTTGGTGGTCCAACAGAAGAGCATAAACATGCCTCATCATATGATCATCATACATAGTTCATGTGCTTTGGTTTTCCAAAAATGTAATTTAAATGTTTTTCTGTTGTTCAGAAGGTGCACACTCAGAATCTAACACCACTACCACATCTCCAAAACAACCAAGAGTTTAGAATTAGAAGTTCACGGAGTATCAACATGTGTAATCAGTTCTCTTTACGTCCAAAAATTTGTTAAAACCTTTTTTTTTTCCTTGTGTACCAAAACAGCGTCATCACTGCAAGAAGCATAATCTGTCTTTCAAGTGAACTATCCTTGATTGAGCGAAAATCTGCTTTAACCTGGTAATATCTATTTAAAACAAATATTTGCCCTCTGCCCGACCCCCTGAAGTCACACAGTCATTGTCAGTGAATCATTTCTGGATTAATCACAAGCCAGGGCGCCTAATTTGTGCATCACGCCACAATTGTTTTGGCTCTGTGGCTCAAAAATGAGCTCTCATACCTGCAAGCAGGACTCCTTACTTCAGAGTCCGTGCAAGATTTATTTTTAACCTTTGATTAAATTAGTGGGGGGAAAATGGACAAATACTTTGGCATCAAGATCAATTAGTTGTGCCTGATGTCTGCTTGTTGGACTGTTCTCTTGAAAGAAGTTTAACTCTTTAAAAACTCCCGTAATTAAACTCCAAACTTTAGAATAGCTCAGATCTTACTTTTAAATAGCTTTATTTGGTCATTATCATGGATATTTGATGTTATCTCTCTCCAGCATAACGAATCAAAGCAAACCTACTGTGTTTCCTGGCAAATAAGAATTTTAAATGCCAGCGTGTCTCAGCAGAAGCTTTTAGAAGTTGGAGCTCATTAGGGCAATGTTAGAGCAGTTTTGTGCGGAGATATGGGGGGATTCCTGTGATTGTGTGTCTCTGCTCTAACTCTAATTGGCTGTCACAAATTCTGTTCACACAGTGAGTCTCCCCCTTTGAAAGACCTCTCATCAATTCTGTTTAAATTCATATCGCAGAGCTTCATCAATTAAAACGTGTACAGATTGGCCCAAGGATGCAGTGCTTAAATAATGATGAAAATGTTTGCAGATGATGCTTTCGTCTTCTTTTCAATGAGAGAGAGAGCACTTCTGAAAGTAGAAAATCAGTATGCGTTGGTGTTTATTTTTGTAGCAAGCAATTGCAAATACATCAATATTCCGAAATGCAGAGTCACGGATGATCGCAGACCATAAGAGTTCTGTAACTTCGATTTGACAAGGTGTGCGAGACGGCCATTAGACAACTTTGATCAACCGAAAAAAAAAAAAAAAAAAAGCTGCATTCATTTTATTACCTTTTGTGAGCATCACTTGACAGCCCGCCCTACAGCCACCTCTGCCATTTCCCAGTGAAAAGGGTCCCGGAGATGGCTCAGTCAGCCGTCTGCGGATGAGCTGTGATCCATGGCTGGAACAGCTGCTCCCCTCACGCACCATATGACTGTTCTACCCCTGCAGCTGCCTCCATCATTTCCTCTCTCCCATTCCCCTCCACGGGGGATTCTCTACATGAAGCAAAAATTCATGATGGGGAGGCAGCAGAGTCATCTTGACCCCCATAACACACGGGATGCATTTGCCTTCTAAATATTCAATTTCTGGACATTTTGTATGTCTCCTTCAGGTACAATTGCATGTGCTTGAATGATTTACTGTAGCAATTAAAAGTCCTTTTGCGAATGTGTGTTCAAATAATTCTCGGCACACCAACAGGTAAATAAGATTATCAGATAAAATTTTAATCTGACACCTTAAGGAAGATGGTCATTTGGGTATCTGTAGAAAGACAACATTTGGGGAGAAAATGTTAGGAGTTAGTTACTTTGAAAGAAATGTGGTCAACTGTCATGTTAATATTTTAGCTCTTGCTGTAAATAACTTTGCTGCCTGGAGGACTTATTAAATATACAAGCTGTGTGATCTTACCATCAGCACTCAGATCCATCTGTTATCTGACTTCATCTATCAAGAGTTCTGTCAGATGTCTGGGAAGGAAAGAGAAGTTGAATTTACAGGACGATATGAGCACAAGAGATGCGACGTTGCGGATACAAAGAAGCTTCTCATTTCTGTGATGTGCCTTCTCCTCCTGTTCCCTAGTCTTACATCTTATTCCAGCAGATCCTGCCTTGAGTTGGAGACGGAACCGCTTAGTAGAAATCACAGCACAGTGTCGCCACAAACATAGGCAATTTTCACTTTGATTTGGGATGACCTGAGACCTGGATTCATGTTAAAGCCTGCTCCAAAAGCATTGTGTCTTTTTGTACTCTTCAGTCGAATTAAGAGCTGCTGCTGCCAGATTAGTGCACTGCTTGTTGTCTGAACACCCAATAATTTGCTGACTAAGTCACTGATTAGGAAATTCTCTGTCTGGGTCATCGGTGTGATTCCGCATTCCTCTGAGAAGCTTCACGCCACTTGATTTAAAAATGTTTGCCAGAACGAGTAGCGGAACAATTGCTCTGTAATATACAGAGATTAGTCTTAATCTGTGAGGAAGTAATTGGACATGGAAAATCCTTCAAAACCACTATGTGCTGATGTTAGAAGTCCAAATACGATTGGGCTGGAAAGAGGCCATTTACCAGTGCAAAGATCGCACCTTCATTCCTGCAGAAAAAAATGTAAACAAATAATCTCAAACTTCATATGAAGCTCGCTAAGTGAACCAGTCAGGGTGCACAGTAATTGCAGAGGGAAGTAATCCCACCACAGGCTGCTGTCAGGCCACATTTTCAGTCGTTTTATTTTTTTGTAAGGTCTGGCCTGGATGAAATCCCACACTGTTTGTTCCAGGAACTTTCAACCCATGCAGTCACTTTCAGCTTTTCTTCTGTGGTATGTAACAGCCTCAAATGTTGCATTCAGATGATTTTCTTGCCACTTTGGGTCTGTAGTATGGTATGTTCAAATACAGAAAAAAACAAAACTTTTCCTCACCATGGAGTTGGTGGAAGGCAGCGTGTCTCCGCCCCAGTCCACAGAAATGCCACCTACCCACTCTGCAATTAAAGCTTTCAGTTGTGCAGTTGACAGCTTCCATATGAAATTAGTGTCTCCTGTGCATTTCTGCCACAGTACATCTGTCAAAAGAGCAATGCTGTTTTTCCCCTGTAAAGGCCAAGGAAGTGCAGTCTAAGTGGACTATAGCCCACTTTCATCTTGTACGGTGGTTATAGTATGAAGACATGACTCACTGACTGTACAAAAACACACATTTGATGCAAAAGTTGCGAGATCAAATGTTTCCAGTATTTGTAAACCACCTTGCAGCCCTTCGGCATGTAATAATAGCATTTTCATTGATTTTAATTTACTTTAATTACTTTAATTCATTTTAATTAAATGAAATTGTTACATTAATAACTGAACTCATTTGGTCCAGGTCAGCTGTAGAAGAACGAACGCCTGAGCCGTGGCCACTGACATTGCTCTCCATTGCTGCGTGTTACCACAGTTCCCTCAGAAGCAGTCAATGGCGGAGCTTTAAACCCGAATGTGTTTTGCCTCCAGATTAGGCTTAGCGAAAGCTGCTGCCAACATCTGTCTGCTGCTGCCCTTGAGACTCTGGCAGTCCTGCAGCCATTTAACAGACCGTTTGTGCGCTGCACCCCGGGCACATCACTAACAGAAGCAGGCAAAGGTCAAAGGTTGACATCCTAGAGATCCCTCCTACCCAGCTCTGCTCCTGCCATTGAGATCTTCAGAGTCGGTGCTCACAGGAATGTACATTTTGGTTGTTGCGTCTGAAGTAGTGATGTGACATCTGATATCCAGTCTGTCAGAGTCGATTGTTGTCAGGCTTCTCACACTGCTGTGTCTTACCTCTTTTACTGCTGTATCAACGACGCTGCTGCAGTCAGAGCAGCTCAGGCATTGAAATCCTGTGTCAGCTGATAGCCTGGACATGTCCTGATTCTTCCTCCCAGACAGGCAGACACTTGCTAGCTGTTATTTCAAGAGGTTTTTTTTTCTAGGGAATTCTAATGGCCTAAAAACCATTGATGCCTGATGGAGTCAGAAGAGAGGAGCTGCGTGGGGTGAAAGTCGTTTTCCTTGTAGAGGTCCGTTTGGATTGAGTGCAGACAGTAGCAGCGGCAACCTGAAAGATTTGGACTCATCACTAGGTTTGAGAAGTTGATGGAAGGTGTTTTTTAGTCATGCATTTGATGTGCAGCCATGTCTTCATCATCGTTGCATCCTGTTGGGAGAATGTTAAAGGGAGTTGCACAGTCCCAGGTTTAGCGGATTTTTACTAGGAATGCACTGAAAACCAAAGCACTGAAAGACATAATGACAATTATTAGTTCCATTGCATTTATGATCAGATAATTACGTAATCAAATACATGCGTTCGTGTCAGAGTATGGCATTTCAAATTGAAGATCTCTAATCAATTCTCAGCACAAACTGCAGAGCAGAAGAGGAATGCAGCCGACGGTTCCAGGCAAATCACGATGCAGTGAAAGTGGTTTTAAGGGATGAAAGCCTCTGGCATTTTCCTCATCTGAATGACTGAAGATAATTTCCCCATCAATTTCAGAAATGTGTCATTATGGATGCTCAGTAATTTGAGACGTCAGTGTTGTCTCACATATTATGTTTTGGTTTTTTTTCTTTTAGTGATTACTATGCTTTGTCTTTAGGAAAGGAGTTTTACCTCCAGGTCTGTAAAAGTTTGGACAGTTGGGAGTTGCATCAGATACATCATGATACTTCAAGTCTTAAATATTACTTATTCAACCGCAATGCATTTCTATTTTTCCTTTCTTTATTCTCTCCTAGGTTGCTAATCTTGGAAGGAAAATATTCCAGAAGCCTGATGGCCAGGTGAATTCCTTAAAAAGGCTCCGAAGATGCATCCCAGATAGAAGTGACCTTGACCCCCCGGCAGCTACGCCCTTGTTGCGCTACGCAATGAGGGCAAATGTGCTCCAGAGGCAGGGTGGATTTCCCCCGTTGTAGACATAACGGTTAATTGAAAATCGGAATAGAAATGGCATTAGTTATTTTATGTTCCAGCACATCAAAGTGCTTCCTAGATAACAGGTGAGGCTGAACCTGGGGTTGAAAGGACTCTTCAGAAGATGAAACCTATAAATGACCTTTAGAGAAAAGTGGAACATCAGCTTGACATTAATGATTTAGTGTCCACCCTGATACCTTGCTGACAAGGTCCTACCATGGCTGCTGCTCATCCTCTCACCTACAGTTCCTCTGGGGCTCAAGGAGCTGACTGAGATCGCCAACAATGCAGCGTAGTGGTGGCGGGTTGGGTGCCAGCGGCCAGCCATGGGTTCTGCGGCGCGTGCGTCTGACGTGGCTCAGTTTCATGCTCTTCTTCATCCTGGTCTTTTTCCCGCTCATCGCTCACTACTACCTCACCACCATAGACGAGGCCGGCGGACCCGAGAAGCGCATCTTCGGGCCGCGGCCCGGCGGCGAACTGTGCGAGGCCAAGCACGTGCAGGATCTGTGCCGCATCCGCGAGTCGGTGAGCGAGGAGCTGCTGCAGCTGGAGGCCAAGCGGCAGGAGCTCAACGGCGAGATCACGCGTCTCAACCTTCGAATCGAAGCCTGCAAGCGCAGCATCGACAGCGCCAAACAGGATCTGCTGCAGTTGAAGAATGTCATCAGCCAGACGGAGCACTCCTACAAAGAACTGATGGCCCAGAACCAACCTAAACTTTCCCTACCAGTCAGGCTGCTGCCAGACAAGGAGGACCCTGGATTACCACCCCCAAAGTCAGCACGCTCGTGTCGGCTACGGTCCTGCTTCGACTATGCTCGATGTCCCCTTACGTCGGGGTTTCCTGTTTATGTATATGACACAGGCTCATACACGTGGGGAAACTATATTGACCCATTGGTGAAGCAGGCTTTTGCCACAGCAGTAAAGAGCAACATTTATGTAACCGACAACCCAAGCATTGCCTGCCTGTATTTGGTGCTGGTAGGAGAACTGCAGGAGCCCCCCACTTCCTCGGCTATGCCGTCTCCGTCAGAGCTGGAGAAGCAGCTGAAAGCTCTGCCTTACTGGAGATCCGATGGGCACAATCACGTGCTCGTACACCTCACCAGAAAGTCGATGACGCAGAACTTCCTTTATAATGTGACCACGGGGCGGGCGGCAGTCGCTCAGTCCACTTTCCTAGAGCAGCAATACCGCGACGGCTTCGACCTGGTCGTGTCACCCCTGGTCCACGCTCTCTCGGAACCAAACTTCTTGGAAATACCTCCTCAAGTTCCCGTGAAAAGGAAATACCTCTTCACCTTCCAAGGGGAGCGAGTGGAGTCCCTGAAGACCAGCTTACAAGAAGCGCCTCCTCAGTCTTTTGAAGAGGAAATCGAAGGAAACCCACCAGCGGACTATGATGATCGGATTATCGGGACCTTAAAGGCGGTGCAGGACAGCCAGTTGGATCAGGTGCTGGTCGAGTTCACCTGTAAGAACCCGCAGCCAAGTTTGCCAACCGAGTGGGCTCTTTGCGGAGAGCGGGAGGACAGGATGGAGGTGCTCAAGGTTTCCACTTTTGCCCTGGTGATTGCTCCAGGTGACGGGCAGCTGGTGGCCTCGGCGGGCTGCGGGATGAGGCTCTTTGAAGCCATGGAAGTAGGGACCATCCCAGTTGTGTTAGGGGATCACTCCAGTCTGCCCTATCACCAGTTCATCCGATGGAGCGAAGCGGCCATCATCGTGCCCAAGCCTCGCGTCACAGAGCTCCACTTCCTGTTGCGCAGCCTGTCCGACAACGACATGCTGGCCATGAGACGGCAAGGCCGCTTCCTGTGGGAGACGTACTTCTCCACCTCTGAGAATGTTCTGAACACGCTGTTGGCCAGTATCAGAACGAGCATCCAGGTCCCTGCTGCAGCCATCAAAGAGGAGCCCGCTCAAGAGATCCCTCACAAAGCCGGGAAGCTCGCGGGGACGGACGCCAATTTGGCCGACAACGGGGACCTGGATCTGGGTCCTGTGGAGACGGAGCCCCCCTACGCCTCCCCTCGCTTTCTACGTAACTTCACATACACCGCTGCGGACACGTACAGAGCGTGGAACCGCGCGCCGGGTCCTTTTCACCTCTTCCCCCACACTCCCCTCGACCCCATGTTGCCCTCGGAGGCCAAATTCATGGGCTCGGGCACTGGCTTCAGGCCCATCGGAGGCGGAACCGGGGGCTCGGGGAAAGAGTTTCAGGCAGCCTTAGGAGGCAACGTGCCCCGGGAGCAGTTCACCGTGGTCATGCTGACGTATGAGCGCGAGGAGGTGCTGATGAACTCTCTGGAGAGGCTGAACGGGCTGCCGTATCTCAACAAGGTGGTGGTGGTGTGGAATTCTCCCAAGCCGCCCTCTGATGACCTGCTGTGGCCCGACATCGGCCTGCCCATCGTGGTGAGTGCTCGTAAAAGAGAATCCTCCGACCTGCACATACGCCTCCACTCTGTGGGAAAATATGCGTTTTTATCTCCTGCATGCAGTAACGATGAACCTTTGGTAAATGTCAGCGTGGCCGCATGGTTTTCGGTTGCAGGGTTGGCCGCGGCGATGCATCTGAAACGATGAGCAGAATCTCGCCTTGTCCCCGCAGGTGGTCCGCACGGAGAAAAACAGCCTGAACAACCGCTTTCTCCCCTGGGATGCCGTGGAAACCGAGGCCATCCTGTCGATCGACGACGACGCCCACCTCCGCCACGACGAGATCATGTTCGGCTTCAGGTCAGCAGCGACTCCAGAGTCTCTCGCTCTACATCGGGCTAACAGAAAGCATTGTTGTTGATCGCACTTTCTATGGCGTCTCAGAGTGTGGCGCGAGGCCAGAGATCGTATCGTGGGGTTCCCGGGAAGATATCACGCGTGGGACCTCAACCATCAGTCCTGGCTCTATAACTCCAACTACTCATGTGAGCTCTCCATGGTTCTGACTGGAGCAGCTTTCTTCCATAAGGTCAGTCCTGGAGCCCTCAGAGCTCCTTATCCACAACTCTACCCATTATCCATATTCATAATGGTGCTTTCTTTCCCAGTACTACGCCTACTTGTACTCGTACGTGATGCCACAGCCCATCAGGGACATGGTGGATGAGTACATAAACTGCGAGGACATCGCTATGAACTTCCTGGTGTCTCACATCACTCGCAAGCCGCCCATCAAGGTCAGTGACGGCGCTTATGCTGTATCTGCAGCTCTGCTTTTCCACTCAGGTTTTTAATCATCCATCACACAAATAGTTATAGTCATCTGGAGATGGTGCAGGATGATGATGATGTGAGGTAGGAATCTATTTATTTAATTGAAATTGGTGTTTTAAACACGCTGGGAGCATAGCGGGGAGGTCGTTACTCTCTGCAGCTCTGCGTAAGAGGAATGTGCGTTCATGTCATGACTCACACCACTCGCATGTTAAATATAATAAATGCAGCACGGTGTCTCTGTGTCTGTTAGGTAACGTCACGCTGGACTTTCCGCTGTCCCGGCTGCCCTCAGGCGCTCTCGCACGATGACTCACACTTCCACGAACGCCACAAGTGCATCAACTTCTTCGTGAAAGTGTACGGGTACATGCCGTTACTGTACACGCAGTTCCGCGTGGACTCCGTGTTGTTCAAGACGCGCTTACCCCACGACAAGACCAAGTGCTTCAAGTTCATCTAGACCCGAGCCGCGCAACGCTGCACAGCAGGCAGCGGGTTGAGGGGAAGAGTGATTTAAAGAGCACAGTGCATCGTCGGAAGCACAGAAAGAGGAGCCAAGCATCAGGGTTTGGTCCTTCTTTTTTTTAAAAAAAAAAACATAACAAAACAAATGATGGCTTATGGTTGATACACGACTACACTGAAGCTGAAAGGAACCACTGCCAGCAAAATAAGCCTTTTCAGTGGATGCCGTTCCTTATTTTTACCTTCAATCACTGTCATGAACTCATACAAAGGTTATTTGCACCTCATCATGGCCTGCTGACGAAAGAAGCCGTTGGTAAACCACTTCCATTTTCCCTATCTAACCCCCTCCATCATGGATCTGACATGTGGCAACAGTCTGGTCAGAATCAGCTTCAGCAGCGGCACTGGTCTGCCACCGCTCCTTTATTTTCTTATTTTATAGATACAAACTGTACTTCCTGTACATGAGAAGCACTGATGGAAGTATGTATTTGAACATTCTTTTTTTTGTTTTTTTTTTTTTTTAAAGACTTTCAAATATGTGTATCATTGTCCAATGACATGCTACGGCACTACAGGCTGACCCAATCATCTGCCATACTGTTGTCATGAAGAAGGAATTGTCATCAATGCTCACCATAATGCCTCAAGATGTCATATAAACCAGCTTCCGTTGTCATTTTGCTACACTTACAGGATCTGAGCTGTTTTTTTTTTTTTAAATGCTGTACATTTACATGTTTGTAAAAAAAAATTGTTGCTTCAACTCTTCATGTTTTAAATGTTTAAACAGTTATAGTGGGTTGCTATGTAACAACAACCGGAACTCACAGCTGCCAAAACCAGCAATGGTGAAATAATGTATTAATTCTTTAAAAAAAAAAAAAGAAAAGGAAAAAAAAACAAAACAAGATTTTCAGTGAAATTAGATCCACCGTTAGAATTATGTGAGTTGTAGCTTTAAAAGTAAGGAAACGGAGAAGGCCACTTTGTGTCAGGAGGATTGTTGAGTATCAGTTCATCAGATTATTGGATATGGAAGTTTAACTTAGCTCAGCCTGGCTTAGGACAGGGACGGGGAACGGCTCCGTTCAGCACAAAGGGAACCCGTTCCGCCTGCCTTCATTGACGCTCTCCAACAAACCAGATGTTTGTTTATTCCGTGGAGGGAAAAAAAAAGTGGAAAAGAAGCCTTTTCTGTTTTCGTGCTAAGCTAAGCAGGCGAGAGCTGTGAGATCCTCTCATCTAGAGCATAAATTTGCACCTTTACACGATGTTAAACCTGTTTAAGTACAGCCTGAACGTATTAGACATGTCCTGCCTTGTTCACATCAGCCTCCTGTAGAAAACCTCCCCAGCTCAGACAGAAATGTCACTTTAAGTGAAGACCATATTGGTGTCACTTCTATTTGTCTTTTGGGTTTTTTTTTTTTTTGTTTGTTTGTTGTTTTTTTAAAAACCATTGCTTGTTGAATGTTTTCTTCGCCAAATAGGTACAAGTTCTGCTGCTTCCCAGTGTCATTTCCAGTATGAGCGGTTGTTGAAGAGATGCAGTTTGGAGCACTCACGCCCACTCTGCCTGTTACCGTTGGACGTCAGTCCTCCGGAGCCCGTCGTGGGTTACAAATTCAAACTATTTTAACCTTGTCAGATTCAATTCCTGTTAACTGAACAGAATAACCTTGAATTCTTTTTATTCTCTTTTTTTTTTTTTTCTTCCAAAGAAGGTTCCAGCTGTGAGGACGCTTTTATGAAACAACCCCTTGACTTCCTGGCTCTGTATATTTATTGAATATATTATGAAACAGATTTTTTTTTTTAAAAAAAAAAAGAAAAACTGCCGACACTTTGAATAAAAAAAAAAAAAACCTTGTAATTAATTAATTGTTTCAATTTGGCCCCGGTTGAGTTTGCCACGGCCAGGGGGAACTAGCTTGTGCCGCAGAGTGTTCAATTGACATCGAAGGGGGGAAACGGGCTGAGCCTTTGAAAGTTTGACCTCTTGAGAATGTCGTGAACGGAGGTCCCGCAGAGCTCGGCGGGCCTGCAGGGACACGCCTTAGAATCCAAACACTGACCTGCCCCAGGTGTTCCCATACTGACATCGGATTGGACGGGATAGCCGGACATACTGTAGCCTTTTAAACAAAGAAACAAACACGCCTGGTGTTTCCTCCAGTTTACACGGTTTAAATTTGACCTGAGACGAGTGGCACAGCTGGGTTTTCCGTGGCCCGGGGCAACATTTCCCTGGAAGGCTGTAGTTGTACAGAGTTGTCGTGCTGTCCTCCCTGTCTTTGGGCAACGCTGCTCAGACTGCCAGCGGAGTGAAGACAAATCAATGCAGACCCGAAAATGACAATAAATCTCATTGGTATAGCGCGACCTGACTGTTGGGCTCTTTATTTTTCAGCATTTCCTGAACTGGACCTTTCATGCCGTGGGAAAACCTTTTACGGTAGTCTGTCTTGGCTACAGTTACGCACCAAGAAAGGTCCAAGGATGATAGACTTTAATATTGACGCCCAGGTAATAAAGGATTTTTCTTTTCACCTTCTAATTGGCGTAAGGAAAGTTCCAGTCCGCGAGGGCCGCAACCCAGCCGGGTTTTCTGTCATACCGGGCAGAGTACGCTTTCACTGTGGAAAGGGAAGGTGTTTTGTGCCCGGTAGGACAGGAAACCCGGCTGGGTTGCGGCCCTCGTGGACTGGGTCTGGACCTCCCACTTTCACATTTCTGCAGCTCGTCTGCGGTGTTGGCCACTTCACCCTTTAGGCGTCGCTCTTGCACACAAATTGCGGCCAAAGTTGAATCGCGACCATCCAGATGTGGGTTGTGGACGTGTTCTGTGTTGCATCTCTGGGAACGCTGGCGTTTATTTGTTGCCCCGTTGCTGAAGATCAAACATGGGATCCGACTCTAATGAAGACACGAGTCTTTGCGTTTTTATTGAATCTCCATTTACTTAGAATGAGGAACATATTTAGGAACCAGTGTTCCCAGTAACCGTAGCGGCGCTGGCTGTGGTAAAACGCTGGGTTTTTTTAAATGATTTTATTGCATATCCCTTCTCAGCTGGAAGCACCGTGTTTCTGCATAAATGAACTTGACAAAGCTGCTCGTCCAGGTCACATGCACAGTCGTGTAAACGAGCAGCTGAACAACTGTTGGTTTGATACGATAAAAATCATTAACACTGGAAGAGGAAAAACGAATGAATTGGATCTTGCGCGACGTCATGCAGGTTGAGTCGGTTATTAATCATATTCGTCCCATTGAAGGTAACGGATTTTATTTTTACATATTTTTTTTAAACAGTACAAGTTGTATATATGAAATAAAACTAATATTAAAAACAATTTTTTTTTCTTTTATTTTTAAGGATTCATTCATCTTTATTTAATGCCAGAATTTGTATAATTTCCTTCAATTTTTAAATTCCCTCAAATCTGATGGGAGATCTTAAGAATATTGCAATCTGGACTGGACTGATCATTTTCGGGGTCTCATAATTATCTTTTTTTACCTTCTCAATTTTGTTTTCTGCAACTTCTAAGAAGAAAGGCTTTTTTTTTGGTTTAAAATGAGGGCATTCTTGGATGTTTTCAACCCCTACTTATTCAAACGCCCTTCAGTCGGAGCTTTGACATTGATAAAAACGTCCCATTTTCAGAAGGCAAACACACTCTGGTAGTCATAAACCGGTGTTGGAGGATGCAGTTTTGCGGGGGGGGGGGTTGGAAGCATAACTGCAGCAGGTCGTCAGCCCTTAGTAACAGTCTCTGTGGTCTGCTGGTGGCAGCTGGAGCCAAGAAGAGGCTGCTGCTCCAGGATCAGGCTGGTTTTTGGTCCCAGAAAACGCGTGGAAGAGTCCTGTAAACGGTTTGTGACATGCAGCTCAACGCGGATTGGTCCGCTCCTGCGGCAGTAGTAGACGACGGTCGCTCCTTCCTGCAGGCTGCGGGTCCACCCGGGGTCAAAGGTTGAATCGTACAGCGTTGCAGACGCTGTCCTCGTACCTGCACCCGCAACCACCCGGGCGCCTTATGTGACGGTGAGCGTGTGCCAGTGGCAGACCTGCTGGCCTTCGGCCTCCTTCATCTCTGTCCAGTGGGCCTGCTGCTCCTCACTGGAGCTGTTGAGGCCCAGAGAGACCCAGCCCAGCCTCTCCCGGGGCTTCATGCTGCTGCGGGAGCAGAACACCGTCAGGACCAGCGACACCTCGGAGAGCTGGAAGAGCGCCACCTGGAACACGAACGTCTCCTTGTAGGTGGGGTTGGGCTGACCGCGGCACACCGCTGTCTTGCACTTGGACATTTCTTTGCCCTTGGAGTCCAGCATGGTGAGCTTCACGTAGGTGTCTGCAAAGGATGGAGAGGGTCAGAGCGCCCCCGAGCGGCGACGCGGGGAACAGCAGCATCAACTAGTCCACTTTTCCCCAACTAATTCTGAGGTTAATTCAAGTATGAAAATGAGGAATTATCTTTAGAACTTGAGCCTTTTGCTCTTAGAATGCGTATACCACTTGAAAATGATCGTGAGCTAATAACCGACTTACCTCTTATGATATAAAGCTGCCCGCCTACAAAGTGTTTAACGCAACAGAAAAGGCCATCTGTGGCGCAGAGAACAGCACAGCACGCGAGGAGGAAGAGGGAGAGGAGACAGTTAGAAAGGAGAGCTGCATTATCAACGGATGGCTGCTGACAGCAGAGTGCGCGCGCTGAAGCTGGGCGTCAGCGGTCCGCCCAGCTTCCCTCACAGAGGTGACCCTGCAGGGTTCTGCCGAAGGTCGTCGCGCGCGGAGACAACGACCGGGGTACGTACTGACGGGCTTATCCGACACCGACGTCTTGAAGTAGCTTCCCTTGATGACCTCGGCCGACAGCTGCCCGGTGGCGGAGTTGTAGATGAGGCCCAGGAGGATTTCCGGTAACGTCGAGTCCTCCGAGGAGCGGTAGGAGAGGGCCCCGCCGCTGCGCGACACGCTCACCAGAGAGCCGCAACCCTGGCGAGGGGGGGGGGGAGGGGGGAGAGAGAGAGAGAGAGACAGAGAGAGAGAGACAGAGAGAGAGAGACAGAGAGAGAGAGAGACAGAGAGAGAGAGAGACAGAGAGAGAGAGACAGAGAGAGAGAGAGAGACAGAGAGAGACAGAGAGAGAGAGAGGGGGCGACCGGAGCCGAGGGTGAGAGATCGCCGTCTGTCGTCGAGGGAAAGGTCGACGGTCGAACGCTCACCGCCAGCTCGGAGCCTGGCTCCAGGGTCACGGGCAGCGCGATCTTGCCCTGCAGGTTGAGCTTGGTCAGGTAGAACACCTTCTCGCCCAGGACCTTCTCCTTCTTCATCCTCCTGATGCTGTACAGACGAAATCGGACGGCGTAGTCGCCCAGCGCCTCCTGCTCCACCCTGGAGAACTTGAACGTCTCAGTGAAGACGGGACAGGGGCCCTTCTGCACGCCGGTCTTGGCCCGTTGCTTCTTGGTGGGCAGCAGGACCAGGTGCACCTGCCAGGCGATGTTGCCCGTCTGTTTGAGAGCGGGGATGTCCGTCGCCGCGGTGACCGTCACGGCCAAGTACTGCTCGCTGGAGTCGTACTCGAAGGCCACGTCCAGGGTGCCGTACTTGCCCAGCGGCTCCGGCTCGTAGGCTGTGGGAAGCTGAAGGCCGGAACCGTCCTGAGAGACACACACACACACGCACACACACACACACATGCACAAAAAAAGAAAAAAAAATCAGGAGCTGAGCGGAAGGGGCGCCAGCGCGCGGCGTTCCGAGGATCCGACCTCTGGCCCCACCACGGCCGTGCTGTCGCTGGGGATGTCCTCCTCGCAGCCTTTGTTGAGGTAGCTCTCGCCGTCCTGGTCCGCGCTGGCGTCGCTGGAGCAGCGGGGACTGTCGCTGCCGCGCGGGGACGACCCCCGCCGGGCGCCCGCCCCCGAGCGGGAGCGAGCGCACAGGGCGGCGCTGTCGTCCTGATAGGGGGGAGGCTGCGCCTCACGGAAGGAGGGTCCTTTCTTAACGGCCTGGGTGCTGTTGGCTGAAGGTCCTGGAGAATCATCAAACACACCATGTTCCTGTGCTACATGCTGAGCGCCTAACTGTGCATTCTACTATCAAAGTGAGGACATTCTGGCTAAGGACAACTAAAGACTGTTTGAGGGTCAGGTCTGGGTTTAGAACTGTGTGAGGTTAGAACTAGGTTTAGGTTAGGGTTAGAGTCAGGGGGTTAGGATGGTTAAGGGCTTAGTTAGGATGATTAAGGGGTTAGTTAGAATGGTTAAGGGGTTAGTTAGAATGGTTAGAGGGTTAGTTAGGATGGTTAAGGGGTTAGTTAAGATGGTTAGAGGGTTAGTTAGGATGGTTAAGGAGTTAGTTAGGATGGTTAGAGAGTTAGTTAGGATGGTTAAGGGGTTAGTTAGGATGTTAGAGGGTTAGTTAGGATGGTTAAGGAGTTAGTTAGGATGGTTAGAGGGTTAGTTAGGATGGTTAAGGGGTTAGTTAGGACGGTTAAAGGGTTAGTTAGGATGGTTAGAGGGTTAGTTAGGATGGTTAAGGGCTTAGTTAGGATGATTAAGGGGTTAGTTAGAATGGTTAAGGGGTTAGTTAGAATGGTTAGAGGGTTAGTTAGGATGGTTAAGGGGTTAGTTAAGGTGGTTAGAGGGTTAGTTAGGATGGTTAAGGAGTTAGTTAGGATGGTTAGAGAGTTAGTTAGGATGGTTAAGGGGTTAGTTAGGATGTTAGAGGGTTAGTTAGGATGGTTAAGGAGTTAGTTAGGATGGTTAGAGGGTTAGTTAGGATGGTTAAGGGGTTAGTTAGGACGGTTAAATGGTTAGTTAGGATGGTTAGAGGGTTAGTTAGGATGGTTAAGGGGTTAGTTAGGATGGTTAGAGGGTTAGTTAGGATGCTAAGGGGTTAGTTAGAATGGTTAGAGGGTTAGTTAGGATGGTTAAGGGGTTAGTTAGGATGGCTAAGGGGTTAGGTAGGATGGTTAGAGGGTTAGTTAGGATGGTTAAGGGGTTAGTTAGGATGTTTAAAGGGATATGATGGTTAGGGGGTTAATTAATTAGGATGATTAGGATTGGTTGGGGGTTAGTTAGAATGGTTGACAGTTAGTTAGGATGTTTACAGTCGGGATAGAGACCTGGGAAATGCATTAAGTCTATGAAAGTTCTCACAAAGATAACAATACAACGATCCTAAATAAGAGAAAAAATGTGTGTGTGTGTGTGTGTGTGTGTGTGTATGTGTGTATGTGTGTGTGTCTCACCACGCTCGCTGGGCACCTCGCTGCTGTAGCAGCCCCGCTCACTGGACCCTTTGCTGCTCCAGGCTGATGCCGTGTCGTGCTGGGCCTCGGCCTCAGAACCTTTGTCCTCTTCGCTGTCTGACACGGCTCCCTCTGAACAGAGAACACGGAGACTCCAGTTCACACGTACACACACACACCCACGCACACACACACCTTAGAATGGTTCAGCTGCAGGCAAGAAGAACAGCTGCAGATGCTTGGCAGCAGCAGACAGGAAGATGAAGATCTGAGGAGACCCAGATGGAGAAACTGAAGCATCACACTCTCTAACCTCTGATGTCCTTCTTCTTCTTCTTCTTCTTCTTCTTGCTTTTCTTTCCTTTCTCCTTCTTTTTCTCCACATGGGATGACTCCTCTGTCTTCTTTGAACCCTTCTTCCCCTCTTTCTCCTTCTTCTTTTCTGACTTTTTCTTTTTCACTTTTGAAATCTCCATCTCATCGTTTCCTCCTCCGGGCTGCTTCTCCTTCCCTTCCTCCTCCTCCTCCTCCTCCTCTTCTTCCTTTCTAACCCTCTCTTTGGATAAGCAGCTGTCACTCTCAACCTCAGGTGGCTGGGGAGGTTCTCCACAGTCTCCCTGGTGCCCTCCATCAGTCACCTCTGCCTCCTGGCCGTCTTCCCCTGCTGGACCTTCTGCCCGTCCCTCTTTTGCTTCTTTCTCCAGCTGCTTCTGCCTCCTCTCTTTCCTCCGTCGCTCCCTTTTTTCCCGGAGCTCCATCTCTTCCCTCTTCCTCCTCTCCTCCTCGGCCAACTCGGCTTCGGTCTTCTTAACCCGCCAACATCCGTCCCTCCACTCCCACTCCAGCTGACTGGGTGCGTACGCCGCCTCGGCGCCGTCCCCGGCCGCGTGCCGCGGGCTTTTGCTGCTGCTCCTGTCTTCCTGCGCCGCGGCGGCGTAGCTGGACTCCTGGGCCCCGGCGGGCTCCCCATCCTCCTCCTCCTGCACCTTGTTGATGATGGTGGTGACCTGCTCGGTCAGCTGGTCGCTGACGGCGTAGGTGACGTCGCTGACGGCGTTGGCGAGGTCGTCCACCCGGCTGGAGACCGAGTCCAGGATGGAGGAAATGTTGACTGAGGGGAGGTTGTGCTGGAAGCTCTTGAAGAAGGCCATGCCTCGGTGGTGAGGGGGGTGGGGGGGGGGGGGGGTGTGGTGGTTGTCGTGGCGATGGATGGATCAGCTCAGAGGCATCGACGCAGGCGCGTGGGCGTTAGGGGGTGTCACACACACATCACAGCGTGATCTGAGACATGCATACACACTCAACACTATGGAGACAATGCAGATTACAGTAAAGATGTTTTGTGGGGACAGATATCTCACTCCTCCTGCCTTTATCACAGATGACAACGAAGCTGATTGTCACAACTTCCTTTAAAGTAATTGTGGACCTTTCTACAAGTCATCGTGTGTGTGTGTGTGTGTGTGTGTGTGTGTGTGTGTGTGTGTGTGTGTGTGTGTGTGTGTGTGTGTGTGTGTGTGGAGCCACGCTGGTGTGCGAGCACCTCGCTGGTTGTTCTTAAAGCTGCTGAGATGTGACAGATCGCCGGGGCTCTCCACTGACAGCTTGTTACTGAGGTAAAGAAAAAACAGAGCCATCAGCGCCATGAAGGCCGCAATGGAGGACAGGACGCCCAGAAGCTCGGGAGAGACTGAGGACAAGAAGCGGGAGAGGGAAGACAAAAAGAGGGAAAGAGACAGGAAAGAACGTCAAACCAAACTGTCCCTGGACTAAAAACGCAACCAAATATAACTTCCTCTGATGATGGAAAACCTTGTTGGAGAGTCGGGGGAGTGAGCGCCCGTCTGCTTTAAACCCCTGCTGTATTTTTCCAGCTCAAAGGCACCACAGTCGACAGCAGCGTATTTAGGCCAACCGTATGTCTAAGCGTGCAGCCCTGAGATGATGATGTACTATTTTTACAGGAGCCTTAAAGGGGCCATATCTTACTGGCGCACAAGTTAAGGAGCCAAAGCGCCCTCAGCAGAGGCCCTGGGTGTTTAGACTTTTACTTGTCCCCTTATGAGAAGACAACAAACGAATGTTCTGTGTATTTCTGTATATATGGCAACAGCGATCAGTCCCTGTTGCCATAGTCAGCAGCGATGTTCTCGACCAACAGTCCTCCACCTCCACCATCAAAACAGCATCACGCAGCAACAACCAGTTTCCTGTTTTGACCCGGCTCGGTGGGCCAAACCAATCAGCAGTCAGCATGAATTAAAGCATTTACTGGTCAGGAGCATTTATTTACATGAACATTTGACCAGAATCAAAAATCCAGTGAATGAAAATCTAATTGCTTTATCAGAAATGTGGCTGCTTTTGTTAGAATTAGTCTGCAACACACATTTTATTATTCCTAGTGGGCACCTCCACCTGTTGGTCCCATGATTGATTTAGGGAAAAGAGAACAGTCCAGAAATACGCGACTCTTGGAGCCAACGTGTCTAATGAAGCACACACAGGCCAAATGCTGTGGCATGTGCTTGTTGGCGGGTGTTTGTTCTAAAAATCAGCCGTTGAGCGACTGGTCGGACTGGTTAGAGGGAGAAACCAGCGTTTTCCTCAGGCAAACAGGGGCCGAAGCTTCTCGGAAGTCAACAGGCAGTCACGCCCGGAGACAACGGCAACACGCCGAAATGGACGAACTCCGCGGGGGAGGACGGGGAAGATGAGGAGGAGGAAGAGGAGCTTACCTTCTCAGAGCGAGTAACCTCTTCAGAGTCAGCTATTTCACACCTTTTACATTAAATGATCTGCAGTAATCCCACGTGGGATAAATCCCTCACTCTGGGCTCCCGCAGGCCCACGCATCAGCTGCTGACAGCGGGACCGGGCCTGAGCGACCTCCGCAGAAGCCTCGGGTGCGAACAGGGAGCTTTACGGGCCCCCGAGTCTCGGGGTGGGATGACACTTCACGCACGGGGCTGCGTGGTAAATGTCAACACTGGCTGAATAATTCAAACAACCTGAGGTAACTCGATCCCTGGTGGACAGGCACCGGAGAGAGGAGACAGCTCACTCCAGCATTATTCTAACTCCTCATAATTTACAGCAAAGTCTGATATTCCAAACAATGATATGCTTTTCTAACAGCAAAGATTATTGTTATAAGACTAAGATTATTAGGTTTTTACTCTTCACAGCCTCTTTTTATGATTTTTAATTCCAATTTCCCTTCATTTCTCCTGTCTTGTACTTTTTATCCTGAGAAAATAAGAATTCCGGTTCCTACTCTGAGACATAATTCAGATATTTACATGTGTGACTTTATTAAAGTCACAACTTTTCCCACCTTTAAGACGTTGGGACGTGTGGAAATCCCACCCGGCTGCAGCCTGCAGGGCATGCTTGTTTAAAAGGTAGGTAGGTGATCAGGAAATGTTGCTTACATATGCTCTGATACGAAACAAAACCTCCGCGCTGAATAAACCATGAACACTCGGCTGCTTCCTTTGGCTGAAGTGGACCCAAACTTAATACAGCATGCATAATTCACACAGACATGCTGCAGGTTCTGCAGCCTGCACAGAAACGCTCCCCATGCGTCCGGATACGGTGAATATTCACTGAGTTAATGGAAGTTTTACATCTGTGCAGCGGAGCGCGTTTGTGCACGTTTGGTTCAGGCTGCAGACACACACACACACACACACACACAGGCACACATTGGCCCAGGTAGAGGGCCATTCATGGGTCGGGCTTACCTCGCCTGGCACAGATGAGCTCATGAACACCACAGTTCCTCCCCCCACCTGGGAGAGACAGAGAAGCATGACTGCATGTGTCAGACCTCGGCAGACGGCCGGTTAAAGCTCAAGCGGGTTGTCATAAAAAAAACATTTTAATACATGACTGCACGTTTGGTTGATACCTCTCAGAGTTTTCACAAATTTCCCCAGAGCAAATTAAAGCCAAGTGGGTTAACTGGGGTTAATTTAACTGAAATTCTGAAGTGATGTTTGTGTAATAACCCACAAAAAGAACAAGCCCCACATCCTCTCTTGAATCGAAGGCAGGGGGGTCTAAAATATTGTAAAATGCTAATATTTATTTGATGATCAATGCTTCGATCAGTGCTGGAACCTGAAATGTGGATTAAAGCGTGACTAAAAAAATGTTATGTTTATCTTGGTAATGCATTGTATTGTTGTACAATAACAATATAATTTCACACATAAGATGAAATAGAACACTTAAATTAGATTTATACTGAAAACCAGGCTTTAAAAAAATAAAAAGATTCTTGCAGCATGGTTCCTTGGTCTTGAAAAAAACGTAAGTCGATGTAACTTTTACATTTTTAAGGCAATGAAACAGCGTGCAAGCTCCAGCGATAGTCTCTGTACTGGTTCTACACTGGTTTGATGTCTGGGGTTATTAGGGGCCCCAGACATCGTCTTTGCTCCCTCTTAAGAGACGAAAGTACCCCTTCCACCACAAACCTTAACTCAACGCTGGTTTGTGTTCTTGTTGCATAACTGTATTTGAACCTGTACATGCTGGTGGCAGACCAGTGAATACTTTTGTCTGATTCTCATCCGTTTGTGAGGATTCTTCATCCTTATCTTTCAAACTTCTCCTCGCCCTCCCTCCCTCCCTCTCTCTCTTTCCGCTGACCCCGATGAAATAATAATGAGCTCCTGATGTTGACATCTGTCCTGGGACCTGCAGACGTCGTGACAGGAAGCACCTTGATGCTCTGATGGGACAAGGACAGGACAGGACAGGACAGCACCCCCCCCCCCCCACCCTCCCTTGATCGACGTGCTCAGGTTAAACCTCCGTCCTCCATCGCCGCTGTGCACGCTGATCGCGCATCTGCATCCACGGCAACAATGGAGGCGCTTTCAAGTCTGCTCTCGATGGCTGATGCTGGTCACCTGGTTACGGGATGATGCTCACCAGAGCGGAAGCCCGGATTATGTAACTAGACCTTTCTTACGTGCACACACCAGCCGCGTTAGGACACTTAGACGTCGCCTCACCCCCCCCTCAGCAACCCCTCCAAAAAAAAAAAAAAGAGCACACGAAGGAATCCCAACATTCCCGCATCGGTGCGGGTGTCAGCCCCGTCCCTGGCTGTCCCGGCACCGGAGCACTGCGGTACTCACGCACCGGTGATGCAAGGCGGGCTCGGACGCACGATGAGCGCAAAAACAACAACAGCAAACAAACAAGGCGGCGTTTTTTGCGGTGTCTGTCGGCGGTAAAGTTTCACGCATGTCCCGCAAGGAAGAAAAAAAAAAACCCAAAAAAACCCCCTCGAAGAACTCACCGTCAATCGCCATGATGCTCCGTCCCGGACTCTACCAAGTGTGGGGGAGGAGGAGGGGGTGACGGGGGAGAGAGGGGGAGGTCATCCATCAGCCAACGAGTGCGTGTGCGCGTGTTTTGATCATGAACCCTGCACTGGTGCTCCGACTTCCCGAACCCCATCACACAAATTATAAATATTGTGAAATAACGCGCTGCGACATGGCAAGTTTATTTTATTGGAATGCGTCACCGTTCGGTGTGGAAACTTTATTTTCTTGGTCTTCTGCGCTCTACGTGTGATACTTTATCTTAAAAACTAATAAGATCGCGGAGGCTCACTCATTTTTCTTCATTACACCTAATCAAAAGAATATGTATATATATATTTTTGCAATCTCTGTGGGGATTAATAAATGATTCTTGCATCGACGAATAAATCAGTTTTTAAAATAAATTTAAAAAAAGAAACACCCGCTGAGAAAGCTGGCGTCAGGGTCAAGTTCAACGACGTCCAGGCCTCTGACGTCACGGCGGGAGACCACGCCCACCAGAGTCTACCAGCGACACGCTTCCGGGAAAACTTCATCCTTCGTCTGTTTGGGTCAAAATTTGGAAGTTCTGCGAAGGTTTGAGAGCGTCGAAAACATTTGGAAACATGAGCGAGATGAAAACGAACGACGCGAAGTCCGAGGACAGCGGCGACGAGCAGGACTGGGAGGCGGCCAAGGCTTTTTTCGAGAACCTGAAAACCCAAAGACCGAGACCTGTGCGTAACTTGCTGGGGGAAAAAAACAACAAAACTTCACGTCAAAGTTGTTGTGTCGCTCTCGGTCTTCTTTAGTTGTACTTCCGCACTCCTTCCACCCATCCAGCCCGGTGCCGTGTCGTTACGCCTCGCGTGTCTTTTATGCTTTAATCCGAAGTTAACGTCGCTTTGATGTCTCCCAGCCCAAGCCCCGCTACGCCGTCACCATCGCCGTCTCGTCGCGCACCCTCTTCAACATGGTGCGTGAGAGGAAGATCTATGAGGAAGAGGGAGTGGAGAAGTACGTGTACTATCAGCTGGCGCACGAAGAAGAACCTCTGAAGCCAGGAGCCGCTTTCCCCTTTGTGAAGGTAGGGCCCCCAGAGGTGGGGCGCGGCCCCTGCGCGGGTCGGGCCTCGCACCCAGACCGAACACACCGTGCAGAGGCAGCTACAGCGGGACTAGGGCTTAGAACCTCTTCCGTCGTGCAGACGACACATAACTCATATACCAGTGAAAACAAAGTGTTTGACATTGGGGTCTGTCTTTCGTCTGCCGTCACATCCACGTTCCAAATCCGTCCAATGAAGCCGTCCGTTTCGACTTCAACGCTCTAATCCAGGCACGCTGGCAGTTCTGCGCAGGTATGCTGTCACGCGAGGTATGAAATCAGTCACAAAAGAAAACAGTCCAGGAGGTGTAAATGGTGACACTTCCTGTTGGGTCGGGCGCACAGGTCTCACGACGGTGGTGGTTTTGCAGAGCCGGTGCTGAGGAGGGGCTCACCCCCCCCCCCAGGCGCTCACCCCCCCGGCTGCGTTCCACACATAATGATTTTCTTGCTTCCAGCGAAAGAGGTTGGGCAGGCCTTCCGGGTCGTCCTGTTCTTGAAATTCAGAAGCAGGTTTTGGCCTGCCTCCGTTCCCTTGCGCAATCCCTCCGCCGCGCTGAACCCTCTGGACTGCGCGCGTCCTCCGCAGGTCTCGCCCTTCGCGGGACCTGCTGCCTGACGCAGCGCCCCGTCCTTCTGGTCTCTCCCGTCTAAAAAGGCGCTGATGAACGTGAACTCTCGGCTGAGGGAGCTCTACCCAGACAGCGAGGAGCTGTTCGACATCGTCCTGATGACCAACAATCACGCTCAAGTGGGAGTGCGCCTCATTAACAGCATTAATCACTACGGTACTACACCCCCCCCCCCCCACATGGGTTTGCACTGTGATGCAACAGCTCGGTTTCATGGTTTGTTTGCTTTACAGATTTGAGCATAGAGAGGTTCTGCATGACTGGAGGGAAGAGTCCTATTGGCTACCTGAAGGCCTACATGACAAACCTCTACCTCTCCAAAGACGCAGAAAAAGTGACGGAGGCCATAGATGAAGGTAAGACCCCCCCCCCCCCCCCACCTCCCCACGTTCCTCTGGGTAGGGGAAAATGTATCCAATATAAGTCAAAGATGGCCCAGAGGGTCAGGTGATCACACGTCGGGGAAACCGAACCCTGGCGCTGAGCAAGCCTTCCCGTGCGTCAGGCATCGCCGCGGCGACCATGTTCATGCCCGACACGGAGATCGAGCTGAGCGAGACGCAGCTGCGCGTGGCCTTTGACGGCGACGCCGTCCTCTTCTCGGACGAGTCGGAGGTCATCGTGAAGCAGCACGGCCTGGACACGTTCTTCGAGCACGAGAAGGAGTTCGAGAACAAGCCCCTGGCTCAGGTAAGCGTTCCCGACCCCCCCCTCGGCTCCGTCGCCTACCCGTCGGTAGGTCGGCGTGCTCCGGCTCCTGGCTAACGCTCCGGCTCTCTCAGGGCCCTTTAAAGTGTTTCCTGGAGGCCCTGGGGAAGCTCCAGAGGAAATTCTATGCCAGAAACGAGCGCATCGACTGCCCCATCCGCACCTTCCTCGTCACGTCCCGCAGCGCCGCCAGTTCCGGCGCCCGCGTCCTGAAGACTCTGCGTAGCTGGGGCCTGGAGATCGACGAGGCCCTTTTCCTGGCCGGGGCTCCGAAGGGCCCGCTGCTGCAGAAGATCAAGCCTCACATCTTCTTTGACGACCAGATGTTCCACATCGAGGGGGCCAAGGAACTGGGGACCATATCTGCTCACGTGCCCTATGGCATCGGACAGAAGTACCACAGGGGGAAACTAATAGAGCAGCCACCGAAAACAGAGTCAAAGTAGCAGAAAGGCTGAAAAACACTACACATAACTACCCAGAATAGGAAAAAAAACCAAGATAACATGATATTTTAGAGGTAATAAATGAGTACCGGTAATACAGTCATATATAGAAACATCCTTTAACATAACTCTTTGATACATTTAATATATCTGTTACCTGTATGCTGGTTATTTAAGCCCCATTTACATTGGAGCTTATCTCATTTTCTTTACACTTTTCTCTACACATTCCCATTAAGTACATTTTTCTTGCTGCGTTTTAAACGCCCCAGGTGATCCCTGCTGTATCAGCTGTTGGCTTGCTTTTTTTATTTTTTATAACGGTTTCAAGATTATCAGCCAGGAACAGCGTTACACCTTTATTTTTGGATGTGTGTCGCATATTGGGGTTATATTGGACATTGGTGTGCGTGGTTTTAAAGGGACACTTTTTTAATGACTGTATTTTTGCCGCTGATGTGCACAAACAATACAATCCGCACTGGGGGGGGGGGTGTTATTACTAATGACACTGACGCTGAGACTGTATCAAACCTGCGTTTACCTTTATTTACACTTATCCGGACCTCGTTACACTTTATTTGCACTGTATCTGCAGCGCAGTGCTGCACCTTGCAAGGGTATGTGGCGGTGTTTGTTCTGCAAAAAATACTGTGCGCGTCTGCGGCTTGTATTTTCCATGGCAACGCAGTCACGTGGTAACATGAATAAAACGCTCTTCAGTCGTCGGTCTCTGCTCTTCCAGCCTCTCGTCAGCAGGTGGCGCTGTTCGCCCGGCTTTATTTTGTCTTACTTTTTTGGGGTTTGCGAACTCGGTGACGCATCGGTCCAACCTGAGGAGGAGCCGCGTCATCTTAAAATGCTGCGAACCCTGAAAGACGCTCCAGTCGCGTCCGCGTCCGCGGAGTAGTGCAGACCCGGGGAGGACCCCCGTGGAGGAGGTCCGGGGCCGGACCCTCGTCCTGCACCACTGGTCCTACCAGCGGACCCCGAACCAGCAGCTCCAGTCCTCCATGGATAATTCACGCCATCGATCGGCTGTCCTCATCATCCAGAGTCACAACAGGAGTCTCCAACTAACACAGTGAGGGGAAGGCGGTGGAAATGATAAACTCTGGACTACTTTGACATCCCGATGCACGGTAATCGGAAGCACCAAACTGACTTGAACTTATTAAAAAAAAAAAACACCGAGCTCAGCGATTCACTTGGCGGCCAGCAACAGGCGTCCCCCTGCGGCACGACGCGGGTTTTTCTCTTCGCTTGGGCCTTCGCCACATTCCTCACAGTCCTCCTCTTTCGCTCTTTCCGCAGGTTCCGTCGTCACGTCGCTCCCTGCGGACGCGCATCCCCGAGAGTCGGGACCCGCCGGCTGTTGCCATGGATACGTGGCACCTACACCACCACAACCGTGCAGGTTTATAGGAAGCCGTCATTAATATAACCGAAGGATCAGAGGCGGAGGTAGCATGAGATGGAAAAAAAAACAACAAAAAAAACCCGTCGGCGCGCACTTTCTATAATTGGCCGCCGGTGCGTGCGTGCGCGCGCGCTCTCTCGTACGTGCGCACAGGAAGCTGACATGGATACCTGCCAAAAATAACCGCGGAAAAGCAAGGAGTTAACCCCCCCCCTCCACCACCACCACCACTAAATTCATCTTCTTGACAAGCAATTTGCCCTAAATATGTTTTCTTGTTTGGTGACCAGAAAGTTGAAGGTAGATGTTTCCAGAAGTCATTTATTAGCGCCCAGCTCACCTTTCCGGGGGGGGTCCTTGTGTGGAGAGTGGACATCTTGGGAGCGTTTATTAAGTGTAATGAGATAATTGATACCCACTTAATTAGCTGGTGGGTGGATGCACAGAACCCCTCCTCAGCGTTACCGTTGACTGGAAATGGAAAAAAAAGAAGAAAAAAGAAAGAGAAGAATAAATCCCCTGAGCCTGCTCTGCTCAGTGTTCCTGTAACCAGGGGACGTTTATTTCGCTTGTTGAGAGGGGAGGTTGCGCGGGGGGAAACCTGTCAGAAGAAGCTCGTTCTGCGGCGCGGCGCCGACACCTTCCGTCGAGGTTCTCTCCACCAGCCGGCCGCCGTTTCGCCCGCGGGGCCCAGCTTGCGGAGCAGACGCGGGGATGTGACGGGGCTCTGCTGGCGAGGAGGAGGCTGCGGTTTGTGCCACGATAATTACATGTATCAAGGTCGGCTGGTACCCCCCCCCCCCACCACCACCTCCTCGGTGGGAGAAGGGAACAAAAACATGCCTCTGTAGCTCACACTTTGGAGTGTGATGAGAGAAAACCAGTGAAAACCTGTTTCCATTTGCTTGTAACCCCCCCCATTGATTGCCTTTATTTCTGCACCAATGGCTGCTCTGCCCTGCCTTTTCCTCGACCCCGGTGTGGATACAAGAGCAGAGGAGCACGGCGGTTCTCTTCCACCTGGTCCGAGCTGATCAGCAGTCGCCGTCTGTCTTTTCCGGGGGGGGGGCTACCGCGGCCCCCCCGCAGACGCTTGGCCCAGCCAGAAGAAGCCAGGGAGACAGTACCAATTATTTCCAGCCCTGAGCTTGTGGCACGAATCTATTTCAACACCATTACCTCTGGCCAGCCCCGAGCTGACAGCCTCCCTTTAGGGTGATAGCTCTAAATTGGCTCCCACCCTTTTGCTCCTCTGGAGATTGAAAAAAGATTATTAAACACATATATCATCGCCGGAGCCCCGGCGTGGCTGGAAAACAGTGAGGAATGGGAGCCCGTTGGAGAAGGGTCTGAGGAAAGGAGAAAGAAGTGGACGGACCAAGGAGACTTGGGTAGGGGGGTTGGAGATTTGGTGCTTTTCCCTGGTGCCAGACTGGGCGGTCCCCGAGGGCCCCCGCTAGCCTGGCAGGGAGCTGTTTGCGGGGCCCGAGCCCACGCAGAACCCCTACATAATGTATGTGGCGCTAATGACGCCCCTGGAGACAGGGGCGGTCTGGCTCCTGCACTACGCGGTGAGCGGAGCAGCCTGCCGTCTCCGACCGACGCCGGTGGAAAGCTGGAAAAAAAATATGAATCTGGGACGAGCCGAAGGGTTTCCTCCCCCGCAACCTGACGCGCGTGGACTTCAAATTACACCGCAACCTATCAGAATGTCGGGCGCACGCGGCCCGACAATCTGCGGCCCTCGCTTTTTGGTTTCTACCGCGTGAACGGTGAGGGTGTGGGGGGTGTGTGTGTGGGGGTGTGTGTGTGTGTGTGTGTGTGTGTGAACGTTCCACTGTTCCCGCTTCAAAAGAGTCGCGTCGTGCGTCCAAATGTGTTGCTGCTGCTCACTTCCACATCCCCCTGTTCCACTCCTGCCTGGCACAGGCAGTACAGTTATGTAACCATCTGACTATTGATGAGGAGAGTTCACAGTTCAGCGGAGTGTGTCTCCGCCGCGCAGATTCCCCGACGGACCACGTGAAGAAACGGCCGGCGTGATGTTATTCGCGGGTAAGGGTACGGCAGCACAAGTGTAGCGCCGGAGTTCGGCTCCTGTGGCGTGCCACGTTCCGCCGGATCGATGCTCTCCTGCAGCCACTGACCCGGAAACAGCAGAAAGATCTTTCCCTGCTCAGCCGTGGACGTACCACGTCGATAGGCGGTCTAATTAAGAGCGGCTTTCCGGGAGATAGCCCCCCCCCCCCCCCCCCCCGCCGGCTCTGCTAACATCGGCTGCCCGGAACGCTCCTGTTAACCCGGAGCTGACATCTCAGTAGAGCTCCACAAAGGAAACCGATCACATTGTCATTCCAAAAAAAAAGGCAAAAAAAAAACAAACCAACTTTCACTGGCCTAATTGTGCAAGTTTGAACGAAACCCAACGACAAACGCTCAATCTGTCTTTTTCGGCGCCAGATGCCGGTAATCAAATATGCGCTTTTGCTGACCGACGGCCCATTTTCGGGGGTTTTAAGTAAAAGACATGCATGTCTGACTGGGGGCTTTTCCTGGCAACCAAATGGAGCCATTTGTTCTGCCTGGAGTGAAAGGCATTGGCTCTGTTCTAGGTCGATGTTGCGCAATAACGACCCCGGATTGGGCTGGAACTCTTTAAAATGAGAGCTGTTAAATAGACCATGAGTCATCCGCCGCTTTTAGTGGTGGTGGTGGGGGGGGGGGCAGCACATCCAAGGATGGCTGGAAGGAGCCCCTCGGAGGGAGCTCCCGGCGCCGTGCCGAGTGGTGATCAGGTGTGGCTGGAGGAGCTGGTGGACCCTCCGTATTGCCAGTCCTCCTCCAGCCGAGCGTCCAGCCCCGGTGGGCCCGGGTACAGCGCGGGGGGCAGCGGGAGCAGCAGCGGGAGCACGAGCGGGAGCAGCTGGAGCTCCGGAGCCACGTCCGTCCTGCGCAGCTCCATCAAGGAGCAGAGCCGGGAAGCCTTCCGGTCTCGCCTCGGAGCGGCCAGGTGCCGGAAGAGCGCCGGGCACCCGTCGGTCTGGCCTCGCGACGGTGCCGACCCGCGGGGGGAGCAGGGAGGGGGCGCCGGTAAAAGCCCGGCGCACACATGGCCAGAGAGGGCTGGGCCGAGCGATGGGAGGTCCTCCGCACACGCGCGCAGCAGCAGCAGCAGCAGCGGCGGCGGCGTTAAACGGCAGCGGCTGGGGGACAAGGTCGAAGCCAAGCTCAGGTTCTCCAAGTTCCTGGACGAGGTGACGTCCAATGTGTTCGACGCCAACAGCTTGCAGGCATTCGGGAAGGCGGTACCTCGGCCAGGACGGGAGGCGGAGCGGGGCCCCGGGCCGCTCTGCCCCATGGCCCTGTGGCAGGGATCCTTGCCCGAGCTGAAGGTGACCAAAGACGAGCGCGGCCTCCTCCAGCCGAAGACCTACCTGGAGACGGACATCGACACCGTGAGGGCAGACGGCGAGACGCGGGGGGACGGGAGGCACATCATCCCGCCTCCCCCGCAGTTCTGCCAGGGCTTCGAAATGACGGGCCCCTCCCCGGAGGCTCACTGCCACTTCCCCAGATTCCCCTACAAGTCTGTGTCTCTGCCCCGCGGCATCAACATGGTGAGTGATGAAAGCCCTCCCAGTCTTTAATCTAAAGCAGGCCTGGGAACATATGCTCCGACCGGAGCAGACGCCGCCTCGCTGGGGTCGATCTCGGAGGGGATCGTGCCGGCTTTTTCCGCCCCAATTCGACGAGAGCCTCACGGTTCTAATTCGAGAGGCTTCTAAGGAGGGACGCGCGTTATAATGCAATTCCTGGGACACAGAAACGCCACCGTGTGATGGAGTCGCGTTTCTGCGTTTCTGTGTCGTCTTTTTTTAAAAAAAAAAAAAAAGGGCCCGAGAGCGGAGAGGGCCCTGACTTTCATCACGATTCCCTTTGATTTGACGCGCCCCGCAAACAGCGGACGGCTGCGTTTGTCCCCTGGATGGACGCTTCGGCGCGTTTTACAAATCAAAAGAGGATCCGCGAGTGCCGTTTCATTAGAGTTTAAAAAGTGTGTTGGAAACGTGGGGGCAGAAGGGTGATGCAAGTTCAGTAACACGCTGATCAAAATCAGAATGCTCGTTAGTAGGGTGTGATTTGATTGAAAAAAAAAAAAAAAGGAACTTTATTCTTCTTAAGGAGTCGTAAGCGGTGCTTTCTCCAGGGTTGTTTTTATCAACAGCGTGATGGAGGGGGGGGGGGCACAACACGGTAATTGCAATTGTTGTCTCAGATTTCAGAGAATCTGTCTTGGCGATCCTCTTCCTTCCAGAGATTATAAGTATAAAAAGTATGAAACGGACTATTTGCACTCAGGTGTGCTGTTCACTGGTGCAGTGGTCTGCAAGGTGACCAAAATACACTCGACAGAGCTTTGAAAGCATCGGCGCTGTCATTTAATAAAAGAGGAGATGATCGCATTCCCTTAGTTTATTGTCTGATTAAAATTCAGCCTTTGCTGTCACCCTGGCAACTGCTTGCAAAGAGGTGGGTGGTGAGGGGGCCGAGAGGCAAGCATGTGAGAGCTCCGTGTGCGTGTGCGTGCGTATGTGTGTGTGTGTGTGTGTGTGTGTGTGTGCCAAAGTTTTCATCTCCAAAGACGCCAGTCCTCACAAGCACAAAACATTCTGCTGTGCTCTCTCTGAAGCGCCTTGGTGGCGGGAGCATTAGCCCACCTGAAATCTCTTTCTCCCTCTTTGCACCGACCCCCCCACCCCCCCGGTTCTTGGTCGACTGACATTGCGACATGATCTCACTGTCAGCCTCCATCACTGCAGTTCCCAGATGCAAAGGTGGAGGAAGTTCAGTGCCAGTGTGGAGGGGGGGGGCTTTGGTGAGAAAAACTGATGACCACCCTATTTCAAATGGAAGTCAAGATGGATGGTGTCATTGCTCCTGAGGGTGTCCTGTCTGAATGTGAGCCAGAAGATGGTGGAAAGAAGATCATTGATTCCCAATAGTCTGTGTGTGTGTGTGTGTGTGTGGGGGGGGCGCAGCATGGAAGTATTACATGTTCCCTGGAACAGCTCGGGACCCGAGATGTTGGCTTCAACAGTTTGAACCACCTGTTCCCAGCTCCCTTTCTCTCCTCTCTCCCTATCCATCTCTTGCTCTCTCGCTCTCTCTCACCCTCTCTCGCTCTCTCTCCTCCAATCGGCACCTCTGCGAGGATATCAAGCCGCCACCAGCATCCCCCATGGAGGCGGTTTGCCATCTATCTGCAGTCCTATCTGCAGTCGGAAGAGTGCGATGAGGGTTTGTTCAGGGATGGAGGGAGTTGTGAGAGAGAGAGAGAGAGATGAGGGAGAGAGATGAGGGAGAGACAAAGAGAGATGAGGGTTGAGGAACATAAACAACAACTGAGAGACAAAGTGTGCCTGCTGAACGTGTGCAGCGTGCTGAAGCTGCATCAATCTCTTTCTGTTTCTGGTGAGTGTGTGTGTGTGTGTGTGTGTGTGTGTGTGTGTGTGAAGAGAGAGAGAGAGAGAGAGAGAGAGTTTTGATGGATAATGTGCTGTCATTTCCTTTCAGGTGCCCGATGAGGAAATAAACCACATAGACACCATCAGGTGAGCTCCCACCCTGCTCTCTCTCTCTCTCTCTCTCTCTCTCTCTCTCTCTCTCCCCTCTTTCTCCCTCCACCCTCTCTGTCTTTCTCTCCCTCTCTCCCTCTCTCTTTTTAGCAAGCATCCTTCAGTGCGCTGTCGTCACACCCCCACATTCCTCCTGTCTTCTTGCTTTAAGCTCCTTCCTCCCACTTTCGCTGCTGCTGCTGTCATTGGCGGAGCGGCGTGCTGCCGTTTGGAAGCTGCAGGGGCAGCGGCGGCGGTGGGACGGAGCGCTGGAGCTGGGGTAAGCCGGATCCTGTGGAGGAAGAGAGAGAGAGAGAGAGAGAGAGAGAGAGAGAGAGAGAGAGAGACAGACAGAGAGAGAGGAGAGAGAGAGAGAGAGTCCCTGCAGAGTATCTGGATCTTTCCTTTCTTTTTCTTTTTTCTTCCCATCTCTCTGGATCTCTCTGGAATGGAGCTGTGCGTGAGCGCAAGGTACCGTTGCAGCGTTTGCCGGTTTGGATCCCAGAGCAGAGAGAGTGTGCGTGAATGAGTTTGCATATGCGATGCGGCTGCACCCGGAGTGTTGGTGCAGCGTTTATTTGGACTGGGCTGCTGTTATTCTGTGTGGGACGCATGGTTCCACAGTCAGAGCTTCTTTGTGACTGATGAATTGACTGTATTTAAATATCACCGACTGGCTTCTTAAAAATGTCTCCCATCTCCATAATCGGTGCGTATTTGCTCTTGAAGGATGTCCAACAATCACCTGTCGGAATGCGCCCACGGTGTTGATCCATTATTACGCGACTTAGCACTACTGTACCAGCACTAGGCATCTTTTGCAGCTTTCTACGCTGCAAGCGCGAAGGTCTGGGGGCAGATCAGCATCGCCTACCTGCATCAAGACGTTTCAGTGAGCTTCTTTTCAAACGCGCTCAACTTGCATCAGTGACAGTAGCAAAGAAGCACAAGGAAATCACTCCCTCCCTCTCTAATCCATCCTAACTCATTCTCTCATAGAGGCTGTGCCTAATGAGCTTTTATGAGTCTGCCACAGATGGAAGCACATCCAGCATCCCCTTTTGTGTTTGATTATTATTACGATTTCAGGCATATTAACAGGCGAGGAGGCAATTAATCTGGCTGGGGTGCTCCTCCAATATCCTCCTCGTCAGAGCTTTAATTCAATTAAAGCCACTGGGGGGGGGGCTGCGTATTCCCCCATTTGGTAGGCAGGAACTTGGGGAGAGGAAGCTGAATTCACAAGCCTCAGCCCCTTCACATTCATATCCTCAGCCTTCCAGGCTCAGTGATGAAATGTCTTGAAACCCCCCCCAAAAAAAAAAAAATCATACACACACACACACACATGCACGCACGCACGCACCACCACCACCATCGAGAACAGGACCAACTGAGCAGAGAACAGATTCCTCTTGGCTTGATTAAAAAGCAAATGTCAAACATGTTCTGCAGGGAAATCATTTTATTGGCAACACAAATTGAACCTGAGAGATGCTCCCCGTAGGGATGATTGGCAGCTCCAAAATTGCAATTTTTGTCTCGCTGACGGAAAGACATGCGGCGAGCAGAGTCAGATGTTTTGAAGGCTGGTGGTCGTTTCCATCGAACAGGCATATTAAACCTGCCCAGGAACCACTGTCATCAACCATCATGATGAGCCTCAACTGTCGTAGATGTTGACAGAATGTCCTCAGTTTAGTAGCTGGAGCTTGTCATCATATTATACGCGCTCCAGCGGCAGTTGAGTTTTCTTATTGCACATCCATGAAACATCTCGCAGATTCCAGAAGGCAGTGAACCCAGGCTTCCCAGTTCCTGCACTTCAGTGGCCTCAGTCTGAGTTGTGCTCAGTGTTGCTGCTCAAAACACAGCAATAGAATTCTCAAGAACAAAACCCACACACACATACACACACACACACACACCAAAGCTGCCCGTTGAAGCTCCGATGTGTTGAAGTGGTGACAGAGCCGAGTAGCCCTCCGCAGGCCTGAGAGTGACGTGGGGACAGAGGCCAGTCTGAAGAGGCTGGGGCCACATGAGCAGCACTCTGCCATGCAAGCTCTCTCTCTATTTCTATTTACAAATGCAGAGAACAGTAGAGAGCAGCGATACACTTTTTTTGTGGATGTAAATATGTGACCACACATGAATGGTTGAGCAGAAAAGCTGCTTTTCATGTTTACCAAACTCGTGTCCTTTTATTAAAAGCTCCATCTCTGACTTGAAGCTTTTTGGCTGCCTCTCAACAGTTATAGAAGGAGCCATGAGTACATTCACTATATTTATATATGCACTTATGTGCACGCACACCGAATGATCTCAGAGGAGTAATGGCCCGTCCATTTAGGCTGCACAGTAAACAATGCACTTGTTTGGAGGTGGGCGGCAGCGTAGGTGTGGGTTTGTGCAGATGCGTCCACGTGCACGTGACTGTAACTGTGTTTGTGAGTCTGTTCTATTTTTAATGAGCCGAAGCCTTCTGAAAAAGCTCATGCTCCTCTGTCTTCAGCTCTTGTTACTGCCATTGGTGAGAGCGATCTGGACCGCAATTGCACGATCCAAAGCAGATGAGCGCTAAAATAATTGACACGAGAGCGGATTAGTTCCGATGGTTTGCATTCCAAAAGGATGTCTCTTATATTTTTTGGCATTATTTTCCTTCCATACAACTCTAAACCTATTGATTTCCCCCTGCAGTATATTTCAGAAAGACTCCTTATGGTCAGTGAAGCTAACTGTCCCGTCATTTTATGATATTGAAACAAGCTCATTTAGACTCTTAAATATGGAATTTTTCTCAGCACTGATTGAAAATCATTAAAACAGAGTAGATCTGGAGGTTTGCCCCCTCCATCTGAAGTCTTCACACGAGCTATTAAACATTTTCTGGTGGACCAGTTCTGCAGCAGAAATGCAGCCATATACGCTGTGTTTGTTTTTGGATCTCACTTTGCTTCCACCTCTTCTGAACCCCCCCCCCCCGACTGCTTCAGCTTGTGGATGGCGGTGACAGCCTGCAGGTTAACTACGGCGGCGCCTCCTGCCTGTGCTTGCCTGGATGAGTCAGCCACTCCGGTTCCTGCTCTGTAAGCTGAGGTCTGGGCCTCTGATAAGGACTCCTCCTATGAAGCGGAGGAGGAATGAAACAGGAACGGCCGAAACAAAAGGTCCTCGGTTGCAGCACGGTGATGGCTGCCCCATGTGCCCCCCCCACACACACACACACATCACCCCATCTTTCAGACTTAGTTTCATACCAGAGAGACCACAGTACACAGATGCACCAAGAGACACTCTCATACATAAATGCAAGGTCCCCCGAATATTTAAACGCACGTATCCCTGGGTGCAGCTGAGCCGCCAGCACCTACGCACACCTCACACATTTAGTCACACACAAACACACACACACACACACACACATACACACACACTGGCACTATGACTCAGAGGGGAGCAGCTGGAACGAAGGCTGGGGCATTGAGCTCGTCACCATCTGGATTAGTACGCGTCTTCCTGCCTCTTCAGCCATCAGCATAAATCAGCTCCCAGCAGCAGCTCATCAGACAGAAGGCAGGGTTTGGTGTTTGAACACCATGATTGGTGTGCCCGCTGTAACCCCCCCCCCCTCCATCGCTCTTCTCTCTAGGATGGGGGCCACAATGGGAGAATTTCTGACCCCTGGCCAGAGATGAGGGGTGGACGACTTTTGCGCCTTGTTGAGGTTTAAAGACAAAAACGGCTCCTCGAAGATCAGCACACACATACACACACACACTGCCCGTCCCCCTGCAATGCCCCGGTCCAGCAGAACATCAGACAAGGCTTTGATCAAGCTTCTGAAGGGCCATCACATCTAATAACTGCCGTCATTTATCTGTGGGTTGAAGGCAACACCTGTGCTGGAGAGGTTGTGTGGGAGGGGGGGGGGTACGAGAGCTTAACAGCCATGTTTGTTTTCACTGACAAATCTGATGTCTGCTTGTTGCCGAGGCCTTTCATCAAACAGTGAGACTGCGAGTAAAGCCCCCCGAAGGAGCTAGACCTGTTTTCCTGACTCTTTAAAAGATGCTGAGACATTTTTTGTATGACGACTGTCAAAAGACAGGGGGGTTCCCAAGATCATGCTTATCATTAATCTTCTGAATAAATAAAACACAGAGCACATCTGGCTCGACAGTCACTTATCTGCTGATTTCACGCGTCCTGTTCCCACAGTTCAGTGTAAAAAATTAGACTTTTATTACTTCAGTTTATGGTCCAATTAATCCCCCCGCCCCCCATCTGTTTATCTGACGCATGTTCTATCATTGCTGGCTGTTGACAAAGCTGGGAAACTTTTAGGTGGATTTCTTGAAGCTGGGAGCTTTGGTCCCATCTGTCCGTCTGGTTTCTCTGGCTCTTGGCTCACGGGTCTGAGTCCAGCGGTGCGGGGTTCAGGCCCTCTGCTCTGAAGTGGAATGAGTCACATTTGCCATCTCCTGTTTATCATTGTTAAATTGTTCTGTTGTGTGTGGAATACCTCTGTGGCTTATTGAGGAACATGTTGACCATAAGACAGCAAGCGGCCTCCGATCTGAGTTTTCAACCTCTAAAGACCTGCGAGCGTTTAATTTGACTGCAGCCGCAAGGAGGCGGGTCTTAATTCTTTACCGCAGCCAACCACTAGGCGGCTGACTCGAGTCACCTTTACCACTCATCTCTTTTTTTTTTTTTTTTTGCGATCATTAACAGCCGCTGACTTCTATGTCTTTTTGTTTGACAGGGTCAATAAAGGCAGAATGCTCAGTCGTTCCACAATCCAGGCTTAACCGTTCTCCTTTCGGGAGGTAACGTGTGCGCCAGCCCCTGGTGTTCAACTCTTGTAAACACATGAGAGGGAAGGAACATAGACAAACCATGAAAAAGATATACATTGGCAAAACCGCCTTAAAAGTCCCCCGAAATGGTGGCAAGCACCCCAAAAAGAGGTAAGGGTGAAACTGAAGCCACGCTCCTCCATCCGTCCGTCCGTTGTTTTTATCTGTGTGTGCGCTCATCCGCCCCTGCCGTGTCTCCTCTCGCCGCCTCATCGTGCCTCGTCATCTCATCTCAGCGCGGCTAAAAGCACTTATTATTTGTGACTCAGCTGCCGTTTGGTGGAGGTCACTAATGGGGGGATTGGGAATCCCTGGAGCTGCTTTGCGTACCCTCATCGTGTGTGAGACAGAAGCACACCTGCATTCCACGAGAACGCTGGCCATCTGACACCTTCGTGACCCACGTTGCCAACAGGTGGTCCACTTCTCAACTTTGTCAAAGCCCTACAGGTGGAATTCACAAAAATGGGTTTCTTTGTCAGTGAGCTTTGGGTAAAATATAGTGTAAAAAATGTACCTAAATTCCGCTGATAACCCACCGCGAAAGGATCCTTCAGCTCTTCCTTCTGGATTTCTTCATTTGCAGAACAGCACACCTCGTTGTCGGCCCACTTCTTCTCTGCTTTTGGCCCACGTTCAACATGATCAAACCACGAAATGAAGCTCGTTCCTCAGCACACAGCCCTGCCCCTTTACAATTCCGGTGTTCCAATTCCATTGAAAATGTGCTGAGGCAAATTATTAAGTAGGGTATTTATGTATGCTTTACAGTATGCAACTCCCATTTGGCCACATGCTTTTTAAATTTTTTTATTGTTTCTTTTTTTTGAACAACAAAATATATTCCATTAAAAGCACAGATTTGATCAGTTTAGCCTTATTATTATTATTATTATTATTATTATTATTATTATTATTATTATTATTATTATTATTACTAGATCATACTCCACACTGCTGGTGAAAGTCATTTCTGGACATGTTTCATCTCGGTCTCTCTGTGAGATTTTTGCCTACAACGGCACCTTCCCGACAAAGGTGCTTGCTCCCGTTCTCCCATCTGAAGAAATTCAGCTGCAGCAGCAGCTCTGCGTGCACTGCCTGTAGGAGACACAAAAGATGCCACAATGGCAGCAGTTCATTCGATCAGCGGCTAATTTATATTATTTGTGTCTTTGCATGGTGGAATAAATGGAACATGATGGAGGAGGGACAAAGGTTTAAGTGAGTCTTCATATGGATGGAGGGATCCTCCTCCATATTAACAAGCCGAGGGCCCCTTTTCACATCTACGATGCGTAGAGGAAGAGAGACAAAAAGCAACATAACCACATCTTAGAGTCATTACCCTCCTTCTTCTATCTATCTGCCAGTGGAGGCTCCATTAGGCCCAGTACACACTGGTCGTTTACCAGAGCAGCACACATTTCCTCCTTTGATTCTTGCTCCTTCGTGAGGCTGAAACTGAGTTAATGCACTCACTTTGAACACAGTCATCACGGTCCTTTAGAGCTCAATTACACACTGGGGGGTATCGATGACCCTTCACGCCCTTCCAAATGATACATTACACTTTATTGGTAGAGATTTCATCAAACGCACCATCTCCTGCTTGACGGCGGACTAGTCTCGGATTATCGAGTTTCCGTGCGAATGATGGGCCCCTGTTCTAAGATCCCACTCGTGGATGGAGCTCTCTAACTCTGCCTGGATTCTCGGGGAATCTGTGCATTTGGGTGGAACGATTTCTTCATCCATCGCACTTCCTCACACATCTGTCCTGCTGTTATCATCCTCTAGTGATGCTCTCATCATTGTTGCATGGCGCATCAAAGGTATCTCATTGTGCATGCACAGCTTTGGCCCTACACTTTGAACACCTTCATCTGTGTGTGTGTGTGTGTGTGTGTGTGTGTGTGTGTGTGTGTGTGTGTGTGTGTGTGTGTGTGTGTGTGTGTGTGTGTGTGTGTGTGTGTGTGTGTGTGTGTGTGTGTGTAGCTCACTGCTGGAGCAGAAGGAGGACTTAAGGAAAAGGCTGTCCTACACCACACACAAGCTGGAGCTGCTGCAGAGCGAGTTCGACTCCACACGTCAGTACCTGGAGACTGAGCTGCGGCGGGCGCAGGAGGAGCTGGACAAGTTCACCGACAAACTGCGCAGGTGGGGGGGGGGCAAGACTCCATCCTCACGGGCCGTCCGTCATTCATTTACCCTCCGAATTATACATGAAGATTTGTATCAGTCATCAAATGAAGCAAGCTGAAGGATGCACTTCATGTCTGACTCATATCCCGCTGAGCTCCAGCATCTCCTCGCTGTCCCACTGACCTCACCGTTTCTACCTGAATACTGCTATACAGCAACTGAGTGTGTCCTGTGTTGTTTAGAATACAAAGCAGCTATTCGGCACTGCAGAGGATCAACCAAGATCTGGAGGAAAAGATCCACAGAGATGTAAGTGTGTGCAGTCATCGATCAGCGAACACTATATAAAGACTTCCCAGACTGGCTCCAAGCTTTCTTGTTAGAAAAATATGCATTGAAAAGTGCATACATGTATAAGAACATTTGCATTAAATGTGTTTTCAGAGAGGACACAAAAGGCAGTGTGCACCAGGGGTTGCAGACACGAGAAGGGAAATTACAGTTTGAATATGTGATGTGTCTGGTACCACTGATGGTAATTACGGCTTGTCGCCATTAGTTGTCCTCCCCCAGTGGCAGAAGGATAGCAGGGCCATTGTTCCTCGCTCCCGCGCGCCTTGATCCATCTGATTGTGTCCTGCCTGAAAACACTCCAGCGCAAATGTGCTCTGGAGCATCCGGATGAAAGTGGCTCTGTCAGAGCTGGGGGACAGAACAGTCGCGGTCAGAATGACGGGGAACTCAAAGGACGGTGGGGCGAGAAAAAGCGTGCTTAAAAACAAGCGCCCGCGCCCGCGCACACACACACATGCAGACACACACACATGCACGGGTTTTGCGGCTGGTCATCAGCTGTTATTGATCTGTGTCTGCGGTGCTGAGTAAGACTGCAATTGTAAAGCTTGTTTACTCCTGAGGTGCCTGTCTGAGGCCTTAAAGGCCTGTCTGACCCCTGTGGCCCTCCACAGCCACAGTGAGAATGTAATTACAAGCTGTACAGTTACAGATACAGCCACATAAAATGCACTCAGGCGAACACAGCACTGGCGTTCCATTAATATTTAATAATTACGTCACGCAATAATGTCTTCCTCGCGAACTACAAGGAGAAAAAAGTCTATATTCAACCGCAGCATTTGTTACCTCCCCATTAACATGGTGACATGCTGCATTTAGTGTCTTTAGAATGTCCTCTGTTTATATTTAGAACCAGAGACTAATACACAACTTTCACAGAGGCTTTATCCACACACACACACATACACACACACACACACACACACACATACACTGCGGTTTCAATAGATATCTCCCCATCATCGCATCCTTTATTATTAAAATGCTTTGATTTTGAATTGAAGCAGATGATTCGGCGCCGCTTTTCTCCCATCCACAAACACACCAGCTAGTTCATCTTAATGGATATGGAGCACATGGGCTGCAGAGGCATTTCAGATGCATCTGAACGCGTTCTCGAGTTTTACGTCCGCTCTCCCGCCGTCAGTCCCAACACCACGAGGACGAGAAGCGCGCACTGAGCCGAGAGATCGTCGTCCTCAACAACCACCTGATGGAGGCCAAACTCACCATCGAGAAGCTGCAGGAGGACAACGTAAGACGCCTATGTGTCCAATCAAGGGGGGGGCACGCAGCTTATCCATACGTGTGATGTTGTGCGTCTGCAGGAGCTCTACAGGAAGGACTGTAACCTGGCCGCTCAGCTCCTCCACTGCGACAAGTCCCTCTACAGAGCTCAGCTCTCCGAGGTGAGCTCCAAAATGTCTGCAAATCAGGCCAGGGCCTTATTTATGTGACACGGGCGCGCCCTCGCGCTCTGTGTGGAGGGCGCGCCGTGTCATTCTAAAAAGCTGGGATCAGAATTATGATAATGTTCTTTCAAGATTTGCTCAGATCTCTCAACCTGTAGTCAGCGTTCTGCCTCGTTGGTGCCCAGAGAAACAAACGCCGCGCGCGTGTTGTAGTTCCCAACAGTTTATGGCGTAAAAGGGAAATAAGGAGGTTTGAAGAGATAATTGTTCTTTTGTGGCACGTTTTGACAGCCGAATCTGTCTTTGCCTTCACGAAGGTCACAGCCAACCACAGCTTCTTGATTTACTCCAGAGTCAGAGATAGATTTAATCAAATCTGTATGATTTGCTGAAGCAACTGGAAGAGCTCCGGATTCTGCCTCCTGCTGTGGCGGGGTCACCGCAGCCTTTTGCGAGGCCAGAGTCTGTGGCGGTGTGGACGCGACACGCGTCAGTGATTACACTCTGCTGCCGGAGAGGGGTAACGTCGTATCAACGCAGCGCTTCCTGATGCACCACCGGCCTGGGTCCCGTGCGTGCGTGCGCCCCGTGCACGTGACCCAGGGAGTGTGTCAAATCTGGCCCACGAGGTTGAAGTGTGTCCCTCCGTGTATGGCTGAGTGGAAATATCAATGGAAAGCCTGGTTGGTCCCCTGAGGCTCATAAACACACACACACACACACACACACACACACACACACACACACACACACACACCACACGCGTACTGTGCAACCTAAAGCGCACCCTTAATGCACAGTTTCGGTGGGAGAGTGGAAAACTGTTCTTTCGACAAGTTGCCGAGCATAATGGAGGTCAAAGGTCAGGTTGCACTGCTGTTGCCCTGAGTGGGAGTGAGTTGATGAATGGTGCCGCTTCTTCGCTGTGCTCAGGGTCACAATTGTGTCTTTTGGAGTTGCATCGGCGCCAGTCAGATTTTTTCCGTGGCTAGCAGCGGGTGGGTTCGGGAGACAAGGGGGGGGGTCAAAAGGTGCACAAACTGCTGTCGATACGTGTTTGGATTTGATCTGGTTTGGATCAGGACAGCCTGGGGAACGCTGGCACCAGACCCGGAGCTTCCCAAGTCCTCCCAAGTCCTCCCGGTGCTTTGCAGCAAGAGAACAAGCCCCCCTTCGTCCCTGGGTTGTCGTGTATCGAACTGAAACGAAAGAAACTGAACTGCTTCTGGTATCTGGTCTTTCCACTCTCCACCCCTCTGTAGCTCCCAGCTGATTTCCGGGAGCGCCTGACCGTGCACATGGAGGAGTCCCCCCTCTGCCACTCGTACCCCGACGCCGTCCCGGCCGCGCTCATCGCCAAGGTCCTGGAGAAGTCGGATGAGGGCTGCAGCAGCAGCCAGGCGTCCCGCTCCCCCAGCCCCCAGCGCCAGGAGCACGCTTTCATCCTGGAGCGCTTGGGACCCGGGGAGCGCCTGGGGCTCCGCGCGGCCTATAAATCCGACCTGTACAGCAGCGACACGGCCCTGTACTGCCCCGACGACCGGAGGCGCGAGAGGAGGCCCAGCGTGGACCTCCACGGTCAAAGGCAGCTGCAGTACGCGCCCCAGAACTCCACGGACAGCAACCCAGACGAAGGCTCCGTCGGCCCGAGGCCCGGATTCTCCCAGGAATGCTTCGCCAAGTTCCCCTCCGCGCTGGGCGCCGGCTCCAGCTCCTACTCCAGCTTCAGCGGGGCGGGCTCCGAGGACAAAGGCAACGACCCGCCCAGCAGCGCCGCCTCTTCGCCCCGCCACCACTCGCTCTACATGGACTGGAGGGACGCGGGGGACTACGAGGGGAAGAGCGAGTCCTCCTGGGAGAGGGACAGCGCCAGGGGCTTCCCCGCCTCCCACCCGTTCCAGCCGACGGAGCTGAGCCACCACCAGAACGGCAGCTCGCCCGTCTACAGCCGCACCATGTCCTCCTGCTTCAGCGAGCCCTACGAGCCCCTCCCCCCCTCCTCCTCGCCCAGCGTCGCCTACGGCGACAGCCGCCGCGGGAGCACGCTGGCCCCGGACGAGGAGGAGCTGACGGGGCGATGGAGGCAGCTCAGCGCCGACGACCTGAGCGGCCAGAGCTACCACAGCCCGGGCCGGGCGTCGCCGTACAGCTTCTCGGAGCAGCACTTCTCCGTGCGGCCGGCCAAGATCAGGCTCGGGCCGCTCTACAGCAGCTTCCAGGAGGGGGCCGACTATTACCACCACGGGGAGGGGGGGTTGGAGCAGCTGTGGAGCCCCAGCTCTGAGTGCAGCCCGGGGCTGCAGCAGGCCCACAGCCTGTACCGGGCCGAGGGCAGCCAGGGCTCCGAGCACAGCCTCTACCACTCAGGGAGCTCCAAAGAGAGGGAGGGCAACGCGGCGTCCCGCGGGCAGGCCGCCGACTACGCGGAGCCCAGCCCCAACAGCTCCAGCGAGTCGCTGAACCGGATGACCCCGGAGATGGCCGCCGAGCTGCAGCACTACCAGGCGGAGATGCGCGGCGGGCTGCCCCCCGCGCAGGTCTGCCCCTCGCCCCCGCCCGTCCTGCCCCCGCCGCCTCCGCCCTTCAACCAAAAAATCAGCTCCCTGGGTCTGTCCAGGAAGGACAGTCTGACCAAGGCCCAGCTGTACGGAACACTCCTGAACTGACGGACGTTTCCTTTCGTTTTGGTTTTTTGGTTTTTTTTTAAAGAAAGACCCTGCAGATATCTCTTCTGTCAACAAGGATGGGAGGTGTTTGGAATAAAAGCCAGTATTGTGAGCATTTCCATTGGATTACTTTATATACTGTAAATGTCCGTACGTGGGTGGTAGCAGTGTAACAAACATAAATGGTGTGAAATGAGCTGGGTGTGTGTGAGAGGGCAAAACAATTATATTCTAATATTGTACATATATACATATATATATATATATATATATATATATATATCTATGCTTATAACTATATTTGAGTGATATATTTTGTATGTAAGCAAATACTACGTCTCAGAAGCTCTGATACGAAGCTTAATCAACCAGGACGTTGTGTGTAAACTAAGTGATGACTGATTCCCATTCTCACTGCAAATCGGTTCATTTTTGGGGCTGAATTGGAAGGACAGCATCAAGTGACAGTTTGTTTCGGCTTCCGTCGGGTGATTTTTTTTTTTTTATATATTATCACTGGCTGTGTTCTGTTGTTCCGCCTCCATTGTTTTTAGACCTGTCCAGAATCCGTTTATGTCCCGCCCCGGCCCCCCCCGGCCCGTTCCAGTTCTACCTCAGATCCAGACGTCCGTACCCCGTTAAGCACTTGCAATCCCGTTTCTTTGACAACAATGCATGTTCGATATATTTCGGTTGTTTTCTTCACCTAATAAAGCACAGTTTAAGCACATGAGCTTCCAACCGTTTGTCCCAAAGGGAGAGGCTGGGGGAGGGTGGTGGGGAAAAAAAAGCTCGGGCGAGCAAAAGCGAGCCGACATGGGTTCGTCCGCCGGCCAGGGTTCATCCACAGCCGAGCGGAACAGTCTCCCCTCAACGAGCCGCCGCTCTGAAGCTGCTCTTTCGATCTGTGTTTCATCCAATAACGAGACTTCGCGCCGAGCTTTTTTTAAGCACTCGTTTGTGTAAAACCTCACTCCAGCGCCCTCGTCGGACTGCTGAGTGCTCTCCACTTCCTTAGCGCTAAACTCCAAAGCCGCCTGCATTGATACGCCGCTCGTAGCTACAGATTTGATACACGATTCTCGTACGCGCATCAGCCCCCCCCCCCATAAGAGCCTACAGGAGTGTTTGAGTAGAGATAAGAGCAGGGCTTCTCAGGATGATTTAGTGTAAACACTCACAAACACCCACGCCCAAACTTCATTGATTCATCACTTTATTTCGTGCACGATGAACACTTCTCAAACAATTTTCATTTTGCCCCCCCCCCCTCTGTGGATTTCCTGGAAACCCTTACGAACCGCAGTGGCACAACGAGTCGTCCGCTTTATAATCCCATCTAAAGGAAAAAAAAAAAGTGTGTGTCCTTCAGTTCTTTTTTTTTTTTCCCCCCTCTCTCTACCGGAGTCCTCCCGTCGCCATCCGCCAAAGCGGACTCAGTCGCCGAGTCCGACCATCTTCCTGCTGACGCCCCACAGCCTCCGGGCTGCCTGCTCATCGGTAGCTTTGGGCATCAGCTCCTCCTCCTCGCAGTTGGCGAAGCACTTCCCCGACACGCCCTCGACCTCGGGGGAGCAGGCCAGATAGAGAGGAGTCTGCGCCCCTTCCGACGGACTCTTGAAAAAGACCAGCGAGGCGAGGTGGAAGAGCGGTTTGGCCAGGAGAGGGATGTGGACGTGCCTGCCCAACCTGGTCCTCACTATGCCAGGGGTGAGAGCGTTGACGGTGACCCCCGTGCCCTCCAGCTGGCGAGCCAGCTCCAGCGTGAACAGGAGGTTGGCCAGCTTGCTCTGGCTGTAGCAGAAAGCCTTGTCGTAGCTCTTTTCGCTGTTCAGGTCGTCGAAGTTGATGTGGCCGTACTTGTAAAGCTTGGAGGAGACCACCACAACGCGCGAGGGGGCGGACGCCTTCAAGAGGTCCAGCAGCAGGTGAGTGAGGAGGAAGTGACCCAGGTGATTCACACCCAGCTGCATCTCAAAGCCGTCCTCGGTCCTCGCGTAGGGACACTGGTAGACGCCAGCGTTGTTGATAAGCACGTCGATCTTTTGTTCCTCCTGAAGAGCGGGAGAAAAGCAAATCCCGTCATTCATTAAAAAAGTTAAATCACTTTCTATCACGCATTTTAAATGCTAATCTGCGTTCCATTCAAGGCTTCAGAGAGGTCCTGACCTGGACAGGAATCAACCGCACACCACACAGTTCAAATACTTTACGGCTTACCTTGAGAAACCTATGAAGCATCTTTTCTTCTTTAAAATCAGATTAACATCCAATAACTGAAATTAATTCAAACGGCAAAACATTGATGGCAGAGAGCAGCGGAGACACCTAGTGGCCATCGACGGTAAACACAGGCTGATTTCATCCACAGGAACTTCTGAACGTTGTTTTTCTTTTAATTCTTCAATTTCAAGTTCCTGTGTAAAATATGATTACATTATCAGACCTCTACGGACGATGTTTGGCCTTTGTGAAAGGCAGGCACGCTAAAATGGCCCATTTAACACTGCATATTAGTGGGAAACAACCAGAAGAGCAACATAAAGAATAAAGAAGATAAAGAATAAAGAAGATAAAGAATAAAGAACACAAAGAATAAAGAACACAAACAATAAAGAACATAAAGAATAAAGAACACAAAGAATAAAGAACACAAACAATAAAGAACATAAAGAATAAAGAACACAAACAATAAAGAAGATAAAGAATAAAGAACACAAAGAATAAAGAACACAAACAATAAAGAACATAAAGAATAAAGAACACAAAGAATAAAGAACACAAACAATAAAGAACATAAAGAATAAAGAACACAAACAATAAAGAAGATAAAGAATAAAGAACATAAAGAATAAAGAACATAAAGAACCGCAGATCCATTCAAACGAGGGCCTGGCCTTCCAGGACCGTCTGGACCCACCTCGATGATCTCCTCGCAGAACTTTCGGACGGATCTGAGAGAGGCCAGGTCCAGCTGCTTGATGACCAGCTCCCCTGGCTCGGGCCCGGCTCCTCTCTGGATGTCCCGGGCCGCCTCCTCGGCGCTCCGCCGGTCCCGACAGGCCATGACGACCCGGGCCTGGAGCCTCAGCAGCTCCCCGGCCAGGGCCTTCCCGATGCCGCTGTTGGCCCCGGTGACGATCACCGTCTTTCCCCGCATCGCGCCGCCGGGGTAGCGGAGGAGTTTGACGGCCGTGGGCGCCGGGAAGAGCCGCCGCAGGAGGAGCAGGACCCCGCCGCCGACCACCGCGGCCACCAGCAGCGCGGAGGACATGACGACCGGCCCTGACGTCACCGGCGTGACGTCACCGGAGCGTGTCCGTCTACGTTTGTGGTTGTGCGCCCACGTGACAAAGCTGACCCGGAAATAAACACCAGGCACAATTAATCACATACATTTTTAACAAAGTTTTTATGTTTAACTGTTTGATTTGATTATTATAAAAATCCGGATGAGGTGTGGAAAATCAATGTAAGATACTGTTTGTAATAAATTGTGGAAGTCAAACCGAAAACTACTTTATAGTAGTATAGACGACAGTTTTTAAATGTTGTTGTTGGTAGTTTCATGATTATAACTGTTTTAAACGCTGTTCTTGACTTTATATTTACGATATATGGAGACGAATGCTTAACGAAAACTACTATGCCTAGAAATAGATATTCTATAATGCCTAGAAACTGCAATATGAGTCAGATTCTGTTGTTTGAATATACGTGTGTACGGGTATAAATGCGATTATCCGAAAGCAACGAAATTTAAGGATAATTGGCGCATATGTTTTGAACCTTTTGTAAATAGTGACAGTAAGATATATTGACAGGTCTCGAACCAAACAAAACGGAATCCTTCGAGCCGGATTTGAACCAGCGACCTAAGGATGTCTACAGACCCGCTACAGTCCTCCGCTCTACCAACTGAGCTATCGAAGGAATTGGCCGTACTGTACTACTGTAAAAAAAAAAATGGTGCATCGACAATGGTGGCCTAGGACATGGTTATATTTGGCCACTGGAGGGAGCTGCAACATCCTCGTTAGTATAGTGGACAGTATCTCCGCCTGTCACGCGGAAGACCGGGGTTCGATTCCCCGACGGGGAGGTTAAGTGTTTTGTTTTTTTTTTTAATCATTTTTTATATTTTTCATTAATGAAGGACTGGAAGGTTTTTCATGCTACAAACAATATTACAAAAGGGCTAACAATAAAACGCCCCAGAAAAAATTACTTGTTTGGTTGTTGAGAGGAACTCCACTTGCTTCCCTCACTTTTTTTGTATGAAATAAAAATAATTACACCTTTAAAGTTCATGACCGACAAACAACTTGATATATCGTATCATCTCGATATTCCGTAAAATCACATTTTTTTGCAACAGGTGCAACGAGCGAGACAACCGGAAGGTGTCCCGGCAAATAATCGACGGATGGAAACATAGCAACCGTGTAGAGGCCATAGCAACAGATCACAATATTCTTTACAAAATCCCATTTCTAGCAATATGGAAGACAGGAAACAACGCAAGCGTCCCAAACGCATTTTCATCAACGACATCCATATGTACTCATCCAAATGCATCGCTGAGGTTAGTCCAAAGACTCGCTGATTCCAAAGTGACGGTGTTTTCCAGTGATCGACAGCCTTTTCTTCACAGTTTTTATCCAGCTGTGCTGTCGGAGGAGGATCCGATGACGACGGCTCAGAAATAGAAGAGGTGGAAACTTCATCTGAACCAGCTTTTGAAATTTTGGGGACGTCGAGCGTTTCCACCGTGCAGGGACAATCGCATGGGAGTTTTCCATTAAAACTGTACTGCGTAAGTGGTGCAGGAACAAAGATCCATAATTTCTTCAAGGCTTACATATACAAAAAGTTTATCATTTTCCAGAGAGATCAAATGAAGCAATTGCCTGAGTATCAGAATTCTTATAGGACCACACCTCATAAAATGTTTCAATTACGTTGATATGTTTATTTCAATTCTGTCCTTTTTTTTAGTCTCCTACTCAAGATGAGCTGCTCCAGCTTCTGCTGCAGTGTGATGTTGTTGTGTACAACATCTCAGAGTGTCTGACCAAAGAGCAGGTTGAAGAAGCAACTTGGGCAATCTCGGGTAAGAAATAGGATCAGTATTTGAGTAAGTGTAAAAAAAAAAAAAAAAAGGCGCATCAGTGTAAAGTAAATTATTCCTCCTCCCCCTGCAGCCCTCCAGGAAGAGATGGAGAGCTCAAAATCTCGAAAAATGTTCATCTTAGTCTCAACAGTGATGACCTGGGCCATGACCAAGCTGCGGGATACGGTGCGTCTGCTGGAAATATTCGACTTGTTCCTTGAAGAAAGCGCTGCCTATCATAATGTTTGTGTTCAGGAGGATCCAGATGCTTTTCTGACAGAGCAGGAGTTCAGGAGAAGGAGGCCGCTGCCCAAGTTCAGAAACCACCACACACTGGAAAACCTTGTACTTAATATGCGGAAAGTTGTAAGTACAATGCTCCACGTTTAAAGAATAGTAACGTTTTATTTTCACAACTGTTGTGTCAGAATTTAATTTGATTTTTTTTTTTTTATTGCAGAAAAAATCCAGGATTTCCAGTTATGTTGTAGCTGCTGGTTTGCAGTATGGAAAAGAAGAAAACCTTTTTCACTACTTCTTCAAGGTTGATGTGATATGGAAATCAAATTCTCTGCCTGCTGACTGTTTCGGTCCTGTATAATCCTGACTTTTTTGATTTGACAGATGTCTTGGTTAATGCAGCTGCCAGAAGTTCCCCTATTTGGACAAGGCACAAACTACGTCCCCATGATTCATGTCAATGACCTTGCAGGGTGATTATTAATTCATGACTAGAGCTGTGAATGTAAATGCTACAGATAGACACTTTACTGTCCACATGCTTTTGCTCTAGCAGCAGTGACACGCATGCCTCTCTGCTTTCCAGGATGTATTTTGTCTTATCTCCCGCTGTTCTCTAACTTTTCCTTTTTGCAGAGTTCTTCAAAACATCATTGAGCTCAAACCCAGATCGAAGTACATACTTGCAGTCGATGACGCCACGAACACTTTAGAGGAGGTTGTAAAGGTACATTAAGACATTTTCAGTGCATCAAATGCAGAAAAAACAAAGACAAAAAAACAAATTTTTCCTGATCATACAGATAATAAGTGAGACACTTGGGTCAGGAAAACTGTGCAAAGCACCAGAGCACGAGGCCACAACTGTGGCAGGTTTTCAGGTAAGTTCTCTACTTAGAGATTAGTGATATTCCATCTTAACATGTTCTATCTACATACATCTTTATAACCTAAATCACGTTACCACTTGAATGTCAGACTTGGTTGATGCTTGGATGAATGCAAAAAACAATTATAAAAACAACTTTTCAGTAAATATTGAATAGTAACGATACCATTGTCATTTCAGCCGGAAGAATGGGCATGTCTGAGTGTCAACCTACGCCTGGAAGCCCTGACCATAAAAGACTTCCTCGGCCTTCAGTGGACATCTAAAGATGGCCTGGTCAACAACATAGAAAGCATCGTGGAGGAATACAAAGAAGCCAGGCAGCTACTGGTGAGACTTCAAATAATGTTACAAATACAAATAATTTTTACAAATAATTTGCCCGCTCAGGTAGCAGGTGTTTTTTTTTAATGTCTTCTGCTGCTATTTTTTCTGCTTTTAGACACCCATGTGAATAGATTAACCAGTAACAATTTCCTCTTCTTTCCCTGTATTTCCGTAGCCGGTCAGAATCTTTCTGTCGGGGCCTCCGGCAGTGGGGAAAACTACAGTTGCAGAGAAGCTGTGTCGTCATTATAAGATTCATCACATCAAAATCAATGAACTAACTGAGGACAAAGTCACAAATTTGGTCAGTGAAAACACTGGACACACTCAGGCAGAGTTCGCTCGATTAGTATTGAAGAAAGGACAAACACTGCCCCCTTGTGGAGGTGTATTGTAAACTCTTCAAGGTCTGTTGGAAAATAAATGTAATTGAAATGTTCATCTGTTTTTTTTTTTTTTAGAAAGCGATTGTTGATGCATCTGAACGTTTCAGCGAAAAGGAAGTGGCTGATGCACAAGCCCAGCTGGACAGCTTCAACATACACATAGAAACAAACTGGGGTAAATTGTTCTCAGAATCCGATGGAGACGCCAGCAACAAATTGACTTTATTTTGAAGAGTCTGGGATCGCTCTTGACACTCGCTGCAATAATAACCTGCATTCCTGCCCCTTTAGGTCAGCTGTCTGAAGATCATCTTTTGGAAATTTTGCAAGAAAAGCTCAATTCAAACGGTTGTAGGAACCAAGGATTTGTTCTTGATGGGTTCCCAAACACTTATGAGCAAACAAAGTCTATTTTCTCCGGTAAGACAACTCACTTTATCATCCTTGTGCTTGTTTACACTGATAACAGTAATACAGCTGTCACATGTCTCATTTAGATGAAGATGCGTTAGACCAGGATCGAATCTTCGAACAGCCTGTGTGCAACAAGGCGATCACCCCAGGTCGTACTTCTACTTGTTGCACATTTTTATCACATCTTTAGCTTAACAGGAAGTAAAGTTATTGCTCACTTATTAGCTGAAAACCCTCAAATGAAGTCTCTGCTTATGTTGGATACATTAAAGTTGTTCTCTTTGTGTTGCTTTTAGAGCACATTTTTGTCTTAGATGGAACAGATGATTTTCTGATAAAGAGAGTTCAAGGACTTCCAGAGAGTGAAGCAGAGAAGATGCTCTACACCCAGGACGAGTTTGTCTCTCGTCTAAAGGGATACAGGCAGCTCAGTGATTCCAATGACTCCATGCTGGACTACTTTGATGAGCTGGAGATTCATCCACAACACATCGGTACTGTCTTGACCCAGAGTCTCTGTTCCCTGAATAAGAGGGAGAAGCTCCGCTTCTCCTACGTTGCCTCGATTTCCTTTCTATGACAGAAAATCTAGCTGCTTCTGACCCAGGGATGCGAGCGGGGCTAAGGAAATGACCCGCAGCCGTCACTTTTTCACCCGCAGAGGTCAGCGCGGGTGATCCCGAGTACAGAAATGTCATGCAGAAGATCACAGAGATCGTGGGGAAGCCTAAGAACTACGGCCTGAGCCCAGCGGAGCAGGAAGAGGAGGACAGAAGGAAGAAAGAAGAGAGGAGACAGAGGCTGGTCGTGGAGGCTGCTGAGAGGAAACGGAGGAATGAAGTCGCCCTGGCTGAGATGACGGCCCAGTATGAACAGTGGGTGAGTTGGGGGGGGGGGGGGCTTGTTACAGTACATATGTTAAATATTGTGACATTATTACTCAGCAGGAGAATTGGGCTGAAGTGAAGAGGCAGGAGGAAGAGCTGATGGACGCTCGTGCTTTTCCTCTGAGGAACTACCTGATGAAGCATGTGATACCCTCGCTCTCTGAGGCCATGCTGGACTGCTCCAAGGTCAAACCAGAGGATCCCGTGGACTTTCTGGTGCCTCCACACTTCAGAGCGCACGAGTGACCTCACCGAACCAACACTGAACTAACGCACGCCGTCTCGCGCTTCTGTTGCAGGCCGAACATCTTCTTCGGAGCATCCAACAATAACTGTCGGAGGAAAAGAACACACTTGTGGGTCCTGGAGCGAAGGAATCAATTAAAACAATCAATAAACCTTCTGGTTTATATCAGTGATTGACCTTACTGTGTCATCGTCCACGTGGCTGTATGTATCTGCAGACATTTTTAGTCATGGCCAATATGACGCACTGAGCACACACGCACACACACGCACACACACCTCTGACATAGCTCACGCTGCAGGATAATAGAGCGCTGACATGGAAACTTTTAAAGCACTCCACATATTTATAGCGCTCCCTTTATCAGCGAAACCGCCGATCGCCCTCGCTATCCGAAGCACGGTGATGCTGAAAGGAGCAGCCTCACTCCTGGAAACCTCCGGCCAACATGGAAGTGGGCTGGAACGGCGCAGACACACCCGCTTGAGGACTCCTTTTTTACCCAGTATCAGCTGATTAATGCGTGATTATGTCGAAAGCCTGATTTCACAACAAACAATATAACAACGTCGAGCCCGACTGGCCTGGACGTCGTGACGGACGCTCGGCTTGCAGACAGCCGTTTACAGTCGCCGCAGTGACACATCGCCGGAGCGGTGGCGTGGAACGGGGCCTGTAACTCTGATTACAGTCGGGCCTCGCTCTGAAAAGGGGACTGGAACTGAGTCAGGAAAGCTCTTTTTTTTCTTTTCTTTTTTTTTTTTTAACCTCTTGTTTGTGGAGGAAAGCAGAGCCACAAGATCAGAGCGATGGGAGAGCAGCAAGGAACGGGGGGAAAAAAAAAGAAAAACAGAAAATGTGTAACACAGGATAAACACACACACACACACAGGACAGGGGGATATCTGAGGCCACACAGGAGCGCTTGTGTGTCATGACAAACGCTGCACTTCTTACTATTTGCTTTATCGACGTCAGACGCAAATAAACTGAATCCATCCAGAAATGTTCCTGAACAGCTGATGATGAAACGCGTGTGAGTACAGCAGCACAGCAGCAGTCAGGAGAGGAGGAATAATGCACTTTGTGGCAGGAGGGGGTTTGGGAGGTGTATTAAAGTAGTAGAAGATGGATGGATGGATGGAGGGGAGGTGTATTAGTTTTCAGACAGAGTGCCCCCCCCCCACAAGACACCCATCGGGCCCTCATAAATCAGTGTCAAAACAGGACTGTTACAAAGCAATTGTTGTCAACAGCTGAAGTGAATGCATGTGGTGGAGGTGGTGTGTGTGTGTGTGTGTGTGTGTGTGTGCGCGCAAGGCGGGGTGTTGGTGCAAGGGGGGGGGCAGCTGTGAGGACAGTGCTTCCTACGTTCCCTTTTAAGGACAAATGTCCTCCAAACCCACGACCCCCCCCTGCAGCTGCAGCTCAATCTACTTTATCCTGATAAAGAAGTGGCGACAATGACGCGCCAAAAAAAGGGCTCTGCCTCCCCTTGGCGCTCCTCTCCTCCGCCTGGAAGGGAGCTGTTGACAAAACACAGCGGCGGGCTGCTCGACGGGCTCGTGTGACGTCTGGGGGGGCCGAGGTCTCCGTCTACGAGGTCCCCTGCGCCGGGGAAAACAACGGCGAGGCGGGCCATTAATCTCGTTTGCGTCGTGCTCTGTATTTGTAATAAAGGTGTGTTTTATGTGTCGCCGCGTTTATGTGAGGGCTCCTTCAAACACCAACAGATGCTGCAAAGCGTCACAGGCAGGATTCACTGTCGCCTCGCTGACTGTTAAAAACACACTTAAAAAAAAAGGGGGGATTTCCGCTCCTGAGCCTCACTTCTGCTTCACCCCTCAGCAAAGAAAAGGGTATATTTGGCTCCTTTACCTGGATGTTTGCATAATACAGCGGTGACTGCATCAAAACACAGCAAGTCCTGCTGTCAGAGCGGCTCCCATCGGTTATGTAAAAGCTAGAAATAGACCTAGATAGTAGGTTAGACGCGTCTCGACTCTGAAGTTCATTAGCAGCGCATGGCCACAAATGGAGTATTTCGGAGTGTGCGTGGTATGGGGGTTATTTACATTCTTAACGCAGTCACAGCGGCCTGATAGGGCTCCGCTGGAGACGTGGGGGCAGTGCGAGGTGACGAATAAGGAGCCCGAGCCCGAGCCTCCAGTCTGCGGCACCTGCCACGCACCATTTCCCTAAAAGGAGAAGCTGGAGCCAATCAGAGCTCATCCCTGCCCCGCGCAGGACAACCCAGGGATCCGTCGCCTGTTGGAGGTCGGCGCTCTGGCCTCGGTTAACCCCCCCCATTGAAATTACAATTTGGCCTCTCAGCTGTCTGGCATGTTTCTGGCCTCCCTTCCTCCTCACACATGCCACGCTGCTGGCACGCCATCACAGACAGGTCCCCTCAGACTGCTCCTTAACCACATCGCGCAGGCGACATCTTAGGTTACAGTCGCCCCCTCCAGTCACCCACTTCCCAGGAGCCCTGTTAGGGCTTAGTCATATTTACACATGCTCTAAGACTCCAAGTAGAAGTAGATAAAGATGCTTCTAATAAGAGACAGAAATGTAAACTGATTCAATGGATATTTGTGTTGACGGGTCAAATAAATATCAGCAGTGCTTAAAGGATTTAAAGGGATTGTTTAATTAGCAAAATTCTAAATAATAAGACAGCCCAACATGTACACCAAATGGGAGGTTATGATTCAATGTTTTAAACCTCATTTATGGGACTTGATCCCTCCTGTTTAGTTCACTGCCATGCAGGGATACGTTGTCATGAGCCTGGTTTTCTAAGCTATGTCTGGCAACTGACTTTCATCTCCAAGGCAACGCCTCCAGGTTGGTGGCCCTGACACAGGATCCACTTTATTGAACCATTTTGCCAGGCAGCACTTAATTTGGGCTTGTGCGAACCCCTGAGCCCGCCCACCGGCCCCCGGCTCCGGGACGCTCAGGATGTATTTAAGAACCGCTCTGCACTGACACAATCTGTCCCAGTGGAAACTCCAGTCTTGCGGTAACAACTCGGTAAGTCTTTACTCTTTACTACAATTTGGGGATTTTGGGACTTCACTGGGGATCGGCCGATGATGGTGTGGCAGCAATATGGGCATACATCATGTCGATTGAATATTTGAAACTTTAACTCTGATACTTTTGTGATTCATTCATTGTGTGGTTTTTGGGGAGGAGTGGAACTGCACCATACAGAAAGAGTACATGCGTTTAAAAGCATAGAGAGAGATGATGCAGGGATGGAATACCTCTGGAGTGACAGTAGAAGCAAAAAAAAAAGCATCTTTTTCTGATTATCACTGAAAAATAAAAGGGAAGAGAGTACGTTTGAAGATGAAAAAAGATCTCAAAAGTGACCAAAGTCCTGAATCTGCATCTGTTTAGGTGAATGGTGGGATATCCGCAGGATAGCCTGGAATTTAATACGATACGTTTAGTTTGATCTTTGCATCGACAGCACTGAACTAACTTAGTCACTGCTCTTTAAATAATATATGATTACAACATTATTGCCTGTCTGTCAGCACAAGATTATCAGATTGAAAACATTTGATCGTCCAACACAAAAGTTGCTTGTGACACTGAACAATGAAGCCGGTCACCTCGTAGTTTTGTTTTAAGTTTCATAGTAATTAGCCCATCTCTGGTGATTGAGCGACTTTCAGGAGAAGCTCAGATTGCTGCAGCCTTCATGAGCTGGCAGATGTTGCCCCGGCGACGCGGCCTCTGGATATGCGGAGCGCGACCAGGGATTGTGGAAGGATGCGGGCACATGGTCCGCGTCCAAACAGAGGGGTCCACTGTCAAGCAGCAGCTGGGGGCGAGGTGCCGAGGCGTCTGTTGACGCTTGTCGGAAACACGCACGCACGCACACACCCACACCGCCTCAGCTGTCAGCCGGCTTAACGGCGAGCCGCAGGGGAGGGGCCGCGGGGGTGGTGGAAGGAGGCAAGAGTACCCAGGCCGAAAATAGACCCTGTGTGTGTGTGTGTGTGTGTGTGGGGTAAAGCAGCTGTGAGAGTGAGAAAGGATTAGAGCACTCAGAGGTGTCCCCAGCCTCCCTAAGATAAGGTCGCTTTGTCTCCCACAAGGTCAGATGATGTTTCAAATATCCCTGCATTCAATGATCCCGTTTTTTTTCCCCGCGCCTGTCCTCTGTCCACTCCAGAAGGCCAACCCAAAGAAACACCAAAGATGTGCGACGACGACGAGACCACCGCCCTCGTGTGCGACAACGGCTCTGGCCTGGTCAAGGCTGGGTTCGCCGGTGATGACGCTCCCCGCGCTGTCTTCCCCTCCATCGTGGGACGCCCCCGCCATCAGGTAAAATGACCCACGTCACGCCCCCCCCCGCCACGGCGAAGGTGTTAACCGAGGCGGCGTGTCTCCGTCAGGGCGTCATGGTGGGCATGGGTCAGAAAGACAGCTACGTAGGAGACGAGGCCCAGAGCAAGAGGGGTATCCTGACCCTGAAGTACCCCATCGAGCACGGCATCATCACTAACTGGGACGACATGGAGAAAGTGAGGGCTCCGAGATTTTTTTCCTCTTCTGATTCCAATTCCCCGATCACTCTTCCCTGAACGTGCTGTGTGCTGCCCCGTTTGACAGATCTGGCACCACACCTTTTACAACGAGCTCCGTGTGGCCCCAGAGGAGCACCCCACCCTGCTGACCGAAGCCCCCCTCAACCCCAAAGCCAACAGGGAGAAGATGACCCAGATCATGTTCGAGACCTTCAACGTCCCTGCCATGTACGTGGCCATCCAGGCCGTGCTGTCCCTCTACGCCTCCGGTCGTACCACCGGTGAGTGCTCGGGCGGGCTTTCGGACCGGCGCCGTCGCGCCCTTCGCCTGTCCTGACCAACCCTTCCCTGGACAGGTATCGTGCTGGACTCTGGGGACGGCGTGACCCACAACGTGCCCATCTATGAGGGTTACGCTCTGCCCCACGCCATCATGCGTCTGGATCTGGCCGGTCGCGACCTGACCGACTACCTGATGAAGATCCTGACTGAGCGCGGCTACTCCTTCGTCACAACCGGTACGGCTTCCAGTAATATACTGGTGTTTCCATCAGAACGCACCTTTAAAGCGTCCCAGTCCTGAGTCAAAATAGGAAAACAAGGCAAATTTCTTCATTTATTTTCAAAAGCCAGGAAAGTTAGCGCACAGTAATGATCTTAACATCTAATAGGGTCTTGTGACTTCTTCTGAGCTCATCCGCTCGGCCTAAACTGGGATGTTTGCTTCCATCAGCTGAGCGTGAGATCGTGCGCGACATCAAGGAGAAGCTGTGCTACGTCGCTCTGGACTTTGAGAACGAGATGGCCACCGCCGCCTCCTCCTCCTCCCTGGAGAAGAGCTACGAGCTGCCCGACGGTCAGGTCATCACCATCGGCAACGAGCGTTTCCGTTGTCCCGAGACCCTCTTCCAGCCTTCTTTCATCGGTGAGTCTTGCTAACATTTCGCAGCACCGGTTGAGTGGGTGGGGCTTTGTAACACGCGTCTCACCTGCTCAGGTATGGAGTCTGCTGGAATCCATGAGACCGCCTACAACAGCATCATGAAGTGCGACATTGATATCCGTAAGGACCTGTACGCTAACAACGTGCTGTCTGGTGGCACCACCATGTACCCCGGTATTGCTGACCGTATGCAGAAGGAGATCACAGCCCTGGCCCCCAGCACCATGAAGATCAAGGTCAGCCCAGCACTTAAATGGAAGCCGCTACGCTCAGCACCTTGTCAAACTGTTCCGTAACCAACGCTCCCCTCTGCCCGCAGATCATCGCTCCCCCTGAGAGGAAATACTCCGTCTGGATCGGAGGTTCCATCCTGGCCTCCCTGTCCACCTTCCAGCAGATGTGGATCAGCAAGCAGGAGTACGATGAGGCCGGCCCCTCCATCGTCCACAGGAAGTGCTTCTAAATCTCCAACCGCCACCACCAACCTCCACAGATACCACTTTTCCACCCGTATCTGTATTTCTACTGTGCCTTTTGCTGTATATACATGTACTGTTGTAATAAAAATGATAGATGCTTTTGACAGAAATGTTCTGGTGCTGTGATCTTGCCATGCGAGAAGCTGACCGGTTCCCAAACTACATGTTTAACTCATATCGAAGATGTTCACAAAACCTCTACATCAACTCCTCTCTCTCTTTCTCTCTCTCAAAAAAATCTTCACCTCACAAAAAAAAAAGTGTGATACGTTTACTTATAAATGAACACAAAGCTCATATTTACCACCCTGCGTGTGCAGCCTGAACACAACACTTGCACTTCCTTTTCACCTGAGCCACAGGTGATGTGGATTAAGATAATAACGCTGCCCTCAGGGGTTCAGTCGGTGAGTGACTTGTTACTGTTGTGCACGGATTTGCTCTTCACGAAGGCTTGTTTATGACCATGAAAGTTACGGACAGTAGTGTGATCTGCTTTCACCTCCAAGTCCTTCACGGGATAACTGTGAAGAGCATTGAGGGGAGGAAGGGCAGGCTTTTCGTCAGTGGAGCAAAGATCTTCGGGGTTCCTCTGGAGAATTTACCCAGAAGATACATTCCCGAGTTCGGGCTGGTGCCGTGGTGAGTCAGAGCGGCGGGCGCAGAAGGGTTTCATTGCTCCAGCAGTGTGCAACAGCAGCTCAGACATGAACCTGGTTTATGCTGTGCCTCAGCTTTCTGGTGGATGCTTGCTCCTTTCTTCTGGAGCGTGCTGGGACTGTAGGCCTGTTCAGAAAGCCAGGCTCCCTTCCTCGCATCAAGACCCTCAGGGTAAGACCTGGAATTCCTGGAGTTTCTGATTGTAGTGGTGGCCGTCGTCATGATTTTGAGGTGAAGGGTTGGTTACGTGCTGCTTTTATGTCTTCCAGTTTTGATAAGCAGGCATGCGCGTCATGACACAACTAGAAACAGGGATTTGTAAAACAGCTTGGCCCATCCTGTGTCTGTTCCAGACTAGGCTGAATAATGGTGAGGCGTGTCTGTCCACAGCCCTCCCCTACGACGTGGCCACTCTCATCAAACAGTTCTGCCGGGAGCTTCCAGAACCTCTGTTTCCCTCTGAGCTCCACGCAGCTCTGCTCAAAGCCCAGGAGCTCCCCAGCGCTAAAGACAAGACTTCAGCCCTCCAGTTGCTGTCCTGTCTGCTGCCTGCCAGGAACTCTTCCTGCCTGCATTATCTGTTCAGCTTCCTCTCCAGTGTTTCTCAGAGGTTTGGCACAGAGAACGCAGCTTGAACACAGCTCTGTCGTGTGCAAAATGAGAAAGAAATGATCAACGTTGTCCCTCAGGTGCCCCGAGAACCTGATGACCAGCTCCAACCTCGCTACAGTCTTTGCCCCGTGTCTGTTACCTCCTCCCAACAAGGCAGAGATGTCTGAAAGTCGGCTTGAGCTACGAGTTCTAGTCCTGCATGCCTTCATTGAAAATCCACACCTGTTTGGTAACATTGTTTTCCCCCATCTGTCATATTATTGCCTCAAATTAGACCTACTAGATCTTTTTTTTGTGTTTGTCAGGTGTCATCCCTAAAGGTGTCTTGGATAGTATGGAATTCCTGGTTAATTTCACGCTTTCCAATAATGCAAAAAAAGGACACAGAAGAAGACACAGTTTTAAAGGTAAGCAATGGACCCATGTGTTTTGGTAGCTAAAAGCTCATCTACCAGCTCCTGAATGTTATTTTCCTCAAGTGCTGCGGTCTGTGAAGACGGTGCCTTGGGTTCAAGGAAGGTCAAGGACAAGGAATACGGTGTCTGGTCCCACGCATGTGTCTGGCTCGGAAGACAGAAAACCGCTCAGAAGAAGCTTGGGTATGGAGACTTTGCCCAATGTTCTAATGTTTAGGAGCTACGTTCCATGCACAGGTAAAAAAATAAACTAGAAGCGGCATCTGGACTGGCTTGGACAGGCTCATCATTTGATATAAATTCTAGACCAAGATTTCAGTCCTGTAAAGAGTTTGAACGATCCCAAAGTGACTGACAAGGAGGCATGCAAGACCCCAAACGAGAGAAGAAGGTAAATTATGAAAGAATCAAATTTGGTCTATTATTGCTGACGCATGTTGTAGTAATTCCGTCAACATGATATTCTTGAGCAAGAAGAAACTCGTATCCTAAAATATACATATATAAAAAGGTATATGAGGGGCATGTCTATATCACCCTTTCTCCACTGGAGGGGCTATTGTAACTTTGTTTTTACTATCTTGTAGAGATCTACGCTTCGGTAACTCAAGATGCAGCCAAGAGGAAGCTGGTTGTCCTGTACTCACCGGTGTTGGAAGACTTCAGCTCACACCATGGAGAAGACGCACCTCCTTATGAAATATGAACCCTAAAGACTTTACTCTGCTAGTACCTGATGGTGTACTTCAGATTATCTTTAATGATGAACTTCATTTTACAGTTTTAATTGTGATAAGTTATGGTTACAGTTGTATAGTTTTTATATTTTTGTGGATTTTTGTATTGGACAACTAATTTTGTGTTGCACAACTTTATTCTGTTTGTTTATTTGGTTACATTTTAAAGTGATGTAACAGTCTATAACTTTAAATGTCTTGTTTATATGAATTAAGGAATAAAGTAGATGATTACTTTTATATACTTTCTTGAGTGAACAGACATTTTTCACTGGCCAATTCTGGTTTGCCTTCAATAAATTCGTATTTAGAGGATTAACGATGGAATAAAACATCCAATCAGAAGACAGGATGGTCGGTATCCTAGCAACTCGTATCCTGCCACATTACGTAACAGCCAGGGAAGATGAAACAGGAAATTATTTTTCATCCTTTGATGTAAAAGTGGAAAAACGCTCAACATTGACTTGGCGTCACACACTCACCCCTTCACGACAATGACGGCAAAAAAAGCATGCGTTAAACCACATTTTTCCATGACTAAAGTGCAGCGGGGCTTGAAGTCGCCAGATTTTGAAGTGCCTCCTCGGTGTTGGTGACGAAACTTTACTTTGAAAAGCGGAAGTCGTTGTTTAAATCCGCCTCTTGACGGACCTCTGCAGGCAGGTGCATCATCAGCGCCGACACGGTAGGAACAGCGACATTGTTATTCTTATTATTATTATTACGGTCTCTCTTTGGCACAAATTAAAACGACCAATCCCTTTCAAACGGAATTTGATTTACCTATTTAATTTGATTTCGTTTGACTTCACGAGGTTTTTTCTTTTGATCGTGCTGGTTATTCATAACGTTGGCCTCTCCTCTGTTTACAAAGTGTAGTCTATTTACATAAAATAAAATCAAACAACACGACGACACACCTATTATTGATTCCATCTGAACAGCTCATCTCAGTGTCGGGTGATTAGCCTCAGTTATTTTTTTGTAAGTAGCTGGGTTTGCTGACGTGCGCCCCCCCCCCCAGATGACAGAGTTTCGCTCCGCCGTGCGCTTCGGGTTTCTCGGCCTGCTGCTCCTCTGGCTGCAGATCGGCAGGGCTCCTGCACGCAGCCCCCGCACGGTGGACCAGGTGTCCGAGGACGACGTGCAGCGGCTCCTGCACGGAGTCATGGAGCAGCTGGGCATCGCACGACCCAGGGTGGAGTATCCGGCCCACCAGGCCACCAACATCGTCGGCCCCCAGAGAATACAGGGTAGGTCCGGCGCATTTAGAGGGGGTTAAAAAAAAAAGATATTAATACCTATGTGATGCCCGGTGCTCTAAAAAAAATGAATTTTTCATCTCAGTGTTTCTATATCTATATATCCTATATTTATGTAACCTATATTTATTTAATCATGGACGGTATAGGCTAAAAACAATAACATAAGATGATAAGGTCATTGGTATCTTTTTCCACAAGGTGGTGCTCATGAGGGCCTGCAGCTCCTCGGTCCATTCGGAAACATCCCCAATTTTGTGGCTGAGCTGACTGGAGATAATGTTCCCAAAGATCTGAGTGATGACCACGGGTACCCAGACCCTCCGAATCCATGTCCTGTCGGGAAGACAGGTGCATAGTTTTGGTCAAAGCAGACTGACGGATGCTTGGTTATCACTGACAACATCTGCACCTTGCTTTTTCGCAGCAGCGGACGGCTGTCTGGAAAATACTCCCGACACAGCCGAGTTCAGCAGGCAGTTCCAGAATAACCAGAATCTCTTCGACCCGGTGCACGACTACCCAGCCCTGGCTAAGTGGGTGAGTGTGAGGAAGACTAGAAGTGCTATTACTTTCAATCAGCTTTTTGAGTTGGAGGTCTCTTTTCAGACTAAAGAATGAAATGTCTCCAAAGAGTTCTGCTTTCTGCTGATTTCCTCTCTGTGTGTGATCAGTTCTGGTCCCACACTCTGCTTTCTCTGGCAGCAGCAGAAACACAAAATGAAGAGAGGACATTGGTCAAAAACAGCTTGATTGTTTTGGCCTCGGGAATTTTTTTTTTTTTTTTTTTTTTAATTATTTCCTCACTTGAACGAAAGGAACTCACTGTACAGCAGCGGTTTAAGGGCTGGCAAATGTTTTTCCTCTGCAGGACAAGGAGCGTTTGTTCCAAAAACTGAAGGAAAGACCGAGGAGAAGGAGACAACGGGTACTTACCTCTTTACTCTTCATCCATTTTGATGGCCAGAAACCTCATTTAAGAACAAATCTGTCCACATTATTGATGCATGTAAAGCGATGCTTCCCCTGTCTCCCTGCAGAGTGTCAACCCCTACCTGCAGGGACAGAGACTGGACAATGTCGTTGCCAAGAAATCAGTCCCTCACTTCTTTGAGGAAGAGGAGGAAGAGGCACCAACCAGCCCTGCTGCCAGTAAACCAACAGACTGATCTGAATGTACATCACAGATAAAGTTTTTAACACAACACACTCTTTTTTTTTTTTTTTTTTAAATTTTGGTTCAATAATTAAATCATATAATTATATGGTGGGTATATAATACACTCTCTTTTTTAAAATATTAACTCAGTTTTCAGAATACCACTAATATGAATTCATTATGTGCCGAAGTTTAAATACATTTGAGATCTTGCCTTAGATTTTGAAAAAAATCATGGTAGAATAACTCTACATGGATAAATGTAATTTGGTCAAAATATTTGTGGGCAGCGTACATCTACAACTTTCTATTTAAGTATGTGCTATAAACTGATTATGGAGAATGTTGCATATAGAGATATATAGATGTATTCACTTCTGACTTTACAAAATCACTTTTACAAAATCATTACGAAATATTTAAACTTCTGGAGGTCCCCGTTTGTGCTTGTCTTTATTTAACCTACTGATCATCTGTATTGTGTAGAACCTTTGTCATGTGAGTTATTACTGTAAAAAGTGCTACCACATGGCATATGTAGCGGGAGCAACAGGATTTTCTACAGGCAGCCGTGAATTTAGTTTGCTCTGTGTGGTCAAATAAACAATTTATTCGCATTGAGAAACGTTTGGAGCCTTTTTTTTTCTACCTCCGTGATAAAGTTGAGTTTTGGGTCTTGTTCTGTCGGGGGGCGTGTTCTGGAGGAGCAGCGTAGAAAAGCCCACATTCTGCCATTGAAAAAAAACAGAATAGCAGAGGAACACACGCTGTCTGCATCAGATTCTCCTGAGGAGCACTAACAGGTAAGCAATTACGATTACGCACGGCTGCTCGTAATGCGTGCGTAAAAGACGCATACATTCTAACTTTGATGTTTTACTCCTCAGCAGTGACAACAATGGAAATGCCATCAGTGTTCACCTTTGCAACAGTTCTGACTCTCCTGTCTACCCCGTTGGGGAGTGCTAACGGGGAGACCTTTCACGGTGCTTTTCCGCACCCGAATAAGTACAACCCAAATGAATCGGACAGATGCCAACAACCAGCCATCAGCGGATTTATTTCCCGGGGTACGGGGCCCGGACCCTCCACCGACGAGGTGCTGGAGTCCAGTCAGGAGGCGCTGCACGTCACGGAGCGTCGTTACCTGCGCCTGGACTGGTGTAAAACGCAGCCCTTGAAGCAGACCATCCATGAGGAGGGCTGCCTGAGCCGCGTCATCATCAACCGCTTCTGCTACGGGCAGTGCAACTCCTTCTACATCCCGAGGCACACCTACCAAGACGGAGGAGTCTTCCAGTCCTGCTCCGCATGCAAACCTAAAACGTTCAGCAGCGTCACCTACACCCTCTTCTGCCCGGGTCAGACGCCGAGTACCAAGAAGAAACGCGTGCAGCGCGTAAAGCAGTGCCGCTGCACCACTATAGAGATGGATTAAACTCACATTGCGCTACCCACAACTTTGGCATCAGTATCATTGTGCGCTCGGACTCTTTGGATCGTAAAAAGGAGCAGTTATGATTTTCAGCTTTAATGTGCCCGGGTGCGTGTAGAAATGACTGTAAACGCTAGGCTTCTGTGATATCCCTCAAATCAAAGATCACATTTTGATTACTTTCGAATACATCCATAATAATAGGAATAAGAATAACTGTGTCACTAACGAAATTATTCTGGGCCCCAGTACTGCAAGTACAATTTTTAATTGTTTCATTTTACTGCCAATTAGTTGCAGGTCAGACACATTTTCAAAGTTTATTTAAGAGAAAATTGTTACATTATTAATCCAAAAGGTTTAAAGAATGTGAGGGTAGTATTGTTTCCACTGTGTGGGATGTAAAACAGAAGGCTTTAAACAAAAAAATAAAATTGAATAAAATAACCTGCACTTATAAATGTCACTTACCTGAAATACAATGTATCATACAGTATGTGTATATGAATGTGAAGTTGCTTGTAAATAAATGTAAAAGAAGAATGAAGTCAAAATGTTCGGATCATGATTTTATTTGTGCAAGATATTGAAAAGTTCAGACTCTAAACACAAGGATCTATACATGCTGAAGCTTTCTCTACAGTCAATATTGCACATAAGATTTAAAAGACAACTGATTTCTGTAGATTTAAATTAAACAAATAAATACAAAGTGCTAAAATCTCTGCTTTGTCCCTGCCTTGAATGGTTGTTTAGGATGGTAAAGACAGGTTTGCTTCTTTCTGCCGTAGTCGTTCTTTCTGTTGGGCGAAGTTTTAGAAAATATGCTGAGATTTTACACATTTCTAGTTTCATTTTGCAATATTTCAGCTCCATTCTATCAAAGGTCTTACCAGGCTGTTGGGGTTGATCTTTCTGGTCTCCACCTTCTTTTCTCCAGTGATTCTCTTCACTGACAGTTGAGCCTCTTTCAGTCTGCAAAAAAAAAAAAAAAAAACCCCCAAAACATTTGCCTCATTTCTCTGATCATGTAGAGAGGTCTAAAGGATCATATCAAGGACACAGTAGCCCAGAGGTCTCCATCCTTCAGACGCAGCTGAAGACTTGGAACAAGCAGAACTAGTCATCAGATCGATTTGAGCAATCGGGGGGAAATTTTTTGACAAAAGTCGTGGCCAAACCCCCACTGGTCAGACAGAAATTTCCAGAAGGTCACCACCACTGCAGCACGCCACCAATCTGGGTTTTGTGGCAGAGCATCCAAACAGAGGCCTCTTTTTAGTAAAAGATACATTAAACTCCCCCTAATTGCACCCAAAGGATCTCTCCAAACCCAAAGCTTTTAGCATCATATAGGGAAAGATGGGAGGATGTTATTTTGCCAGAGATGCTTCAACTTAGGAGTCTGAAAGCTTGTGTGAGTTCATCGTCTCGACATTCCTAATATTCCAAGCTGATTTGTGAATATAAAGGTCCGGAGTTGCAGAGGCAGTGTCAGATACCTCTCTTTGGAGATGGTCTTGTTCTCCCTCTTCCACCGGGCCTTGAAGTCGGCACAAAACTCAAACCAAAGCATGAAGAAGTGGCTGCTAGTCACCTCCTTCTCTCCAGTCTTGGGCTTTAGGCCAAAGTACTGAACCAGGTCCTGGAAGCTGAAGAGCATAAAAGTTAAACACAGTTTCCTTTTTTTTTGTAATTCATGAATAATTATTCTGAATTCAAATCTTGCGAATCAGCTAGTGCTAGTAGCAGATCTTAAATGATGCCCCAACCTTTTCTGCACAGTGGTCAGCTGATAGCAAACCTCTGCGTGCTCTTTATGAGCTGTAAAATAAAAACAACACATGAAATTAAATTAACATAAGGACAAAAAATAGAGCATTAAGTGTATGATTGTAGAGAATAACCTCACTACTGATTCAAATCAGGTCAAATTAAGTCTGGATTATTATATGTGTTTGATGCCGCGGGGCCTGTGTGTCTCAGTCTCTGCCAAATCTGTCCGATCCTTATCTGGGTGTCTAGCCTTTACTCAGAATCCACCCGACCTTCCAAACACACAGATAGTGGAAGGTCCACATGGATACAGAGTAAGGCTGTGATATTTGGGCCGGCGGTAAAATGGAGCCAACAAAGAGAATGACAGGCATGACACGATGAACAAACAAACGACAACAAAGAGAAATGATCCGGTTCGGCTCTCACCACTGAGAACAAACGCCTCCATCTTGTCTTTAAATGGCTGGAGGTGTTCTTCAGGAGAGTCTGAGCAAACCCTCTGAACAACTTTCTCACATCCTGCAATGGAGATCAAAGAAATATCAGAAATATCCTATCACCCTGCTGCCCCATAAAGAGGTTGTATAAAACCATCTTTACATATTGCGGCTGAAATGCAATTAAATGAACAGCATGGACACATTTTCTCTCATTTTATCTCATTTTAAAGTTAGATCTGAAAGTTGACACAGTTCATTTTTGTTTTATTTATTGTTTGGGAGCCTCAAAGGCTTGAAATAACACACATGTGGTGCAATGGTGACATCACTGTGGTTCTGGTCAAAGTGTAGAAAAAGCACTATGACAACAGGCCCCCTAAAGCTGACCATGGGGCAGCGCCCCCGCCATCTTCAGACCAGCCTCTTGCTCCTTTGGCCTTCACAGTTTCGGCTTTGGCCCAATACCTAACGCCCGACGGATGAAAAGGGACCAGAGTTTGGACTCAAACTAGCTCCACCTGTGTCCCAGTTGGGGGGTTATCGGCGCCGCTTCCTCTTCAGATATCCCTTGCTGAGATCCACCCTGAGATGGCGACTGAACACCCCCCCCACTCTCTGCCAGGCTCCACGCTGGATCAGAGGAGCCAGTCTGCAGAGCCAGTCATAATAGAGGCTGCCGAGGGAGCCGAGTCACACCCCCCCAACCCCCCACCCAGCCCCGACGCTCGATCAACATCTCCCAGATAAGATTACAAAAGAATACTGTTTTCATTTTGAATCTGTGTAAACTGCGGAGGCGGGTGTCTCCCTCGGCATTGTGCGCCGAGCCTTCCCTTCTTTCTTCTGTTTGGCAAAAGTTTGCTTATTTCAGCCCGAAGGTCCCATGGACCCTCGCGTAAACAGAGAGCGTGGCGGCTTCAGATGTGGCACGGGAATCGCCTGAACGCAGTGGAAGCAGTGCTTCAGCTTCATTGTGTGGGTGAAATGATTTCACAAACATATTTTAACATTTCCTTGGCGATTCGTCATCTCCTAAATCACAACATTAGCTATGACTCAAGACAACGTTGCTAAAATTCACTGTACAAGGTCCAGCTGTGTTCAATATCATAGGAGCCCGAGTGAATCAAGGTTTCTTCCTGTTAAGACTTATTTTTCCCCGAGGCACTTTATAAATTAAAGTGATTTGAATTGAACTTGAATCCTTCTTGATCTAATTTGATTACACTAAATAACACTGCCACTCACCCATCCATCCACCGATCCATCTATCCATCCATCCACCTACCCTTCTTCTCTCCCTCCTTCCAGTATTTTATTGATTAATAGTCCATGAGTATCATTCTTCAGTAAGCTACAGGGATAATTGAAGAGACCCCTCGTTTCCCTTAAATATGTTGGGAAACATTTCATACCAACCAAAGAGAAAACAAGGAGGATGAGGGTGGTTCAAACGGGCAGAACAAAAGGAACCTGTGATGAGAGGTGGAGATTGCACGGTGGTTTGGGTAGACAGGGCGATAAGATAACCTCTGCTGAGAGGTAAAGGAAAATGTATCTGCGGCCAACATCTGGGGGCCACACCGGAGCCCAGTAGATGGAGTCGGGCAGTTTATGGATCCACGGGTCTCTGCACAGATGCGCCGCAGACGCACGGCAGATACTAGAGGTCTGGAGATTACGTAAGTGGGAAGCTATGGTCTCAGCGCGCTGGCGACAGGGGCACAAAGGCACAACGATGAGAGATCTGATGGAGCAGGAGGATTAGAAGCTGGGTCTGAAAGGCGCCAGGCCTGTATCAGCTCCTAGACTCCTGTCGGTCTCTGAATACATGCACATACAGTGCACACTGACATGTAAGCAAAAACAATGCACTCACTCACACATAAGACTCAGTATTGTCCTCACATTGTTCACTTTAAATGGCTGAAACGCTCAATGGCGTCACACATGCACGCTTACAGAGCAAACAGAACAGGATAGAAGGATAAGAAACAAGAGGAAATCTTTTGTTCTGGGGTTTCTACCCAACTCCAGTTTATCAAAGAAGCAGGCCTTTAGCCTAAAGTATAAACAGTTTCTCAATGGTTGGGGCCAGTAATGGGAAACCAGGGTGGTGAATAACAGAAGGGGGGGGGGGGCGCTGGTTTGGGCTGAGGTTTGGTCTGTGGGAACTTCTAAAAATTTGGAGCGGTAGAGTTACAGTCTGCTTTTTAAAACAAAAAAATGACCACATGGAGGCCATTATAGACAGCCAGTCAGCGCGGATGTTGACACTTGCTGCTGATCTACTGTGAGGGAAGCTAATGTGCAAACATCTAAGATCATGAGCTGAGGGTAAGAGAATATTTTCATTTTTTTTACCTCTCTAAAAGCATGTTGGCCCCTCTGGAGTTTTTTTTTCAAATAGCTCATTTCACACTGTGAAAGTAGAAAGGTTAGCTGTGGGGTTCCACAAGGATCACTTCTTGGACCGCTCATTGCCACCAATAGCACAGTGAATCCTTTCTACCCAGTAAAGATGAAATCCTCTCTACTTTTATTTAGACTTTCTTTATGCCATTGTTAGTGCCGAGTTCGAAGTCAGAGCTGAGACACAACGTACTTGTCAGATCTCGCCTGAATTGCTGCAGGTTTCGGCTGAGGTCGTCGAACCTGACCTGCGCAGCCAGGAAGACGTCTTGAGGTTCGGGAAGTGGGAACACGCTCCTGTCCGTGCCAGCATTCTAGTTGAACACAGCCAAATGCACAGACACAGACACATGCACACGCACATGTACACACATCATCTTTAAACTGGTGACACAGAAATGTATTTTTAGTTTTGCAGACTAGCTCTGTTAAATCCTGGATGGAAAGGTAATGGGAGCCATGTCCAGATGTGTCCATCATGTTTGACTTATTACTGAATAAGGGAAAAATTGTAAAACAGGCAGGCTGATACCTCATCTACATTGTGCAGATAGTATGAGACCATGTAGTCCACCAGGCTGATACGATTGTCCTAAAAATTCGGGATGAAGAGAAATCAAATAAGAAAAATTCAGTCATTAACAATCATTCAGATTTTTTTTCTTTATGTTCTAAAAGACAACATGTATGCATCTTATTTCATCCAAAGATGTGGGAAGTTCTGAGGGAGGTATAAGTTTTTCCATTTCAGCTTCTGAACAACACGGTCGTGATAATGAATGTCTTACTTTACTCTTCACATCCTTCAGTTTGGGTAGAATCTCCAGGCCAAAGCCGTCAGCCTGACCTCTGACCCTGCTGCCTCCATTCATGTGGTTGCCCAGAGCCAGAACCAGTCCTACCACCCTCCTCACCCCGCAGCTGTCCAAAAGAACCTTTAAGCAGGGGTCACGTAGAATCAAATTTAATTACATACAAGCATGCTGCACCAAACCAAGCTGAAGCGTTCGTACCTGACAAACGGCGGAGACCACATCGAGTTTGCGCTGGATGGACGTGACTCCGTCGACGAAGGCTGACCGGAAGATGATGCAGTGAGCTCTGTCTGCAAAGTCTGGTATCTGTGACAGCTCATAAAGGAATCTGGAGTGCCGCCACAGCAACGGGGAAAGCAGAAATCGTGATTACACTGCGCATCTCTCCATGGCAGACATTAAAAACACTGACTGAGCTACTGACTGTTCAGGTTTGTCCAGCAGCTTGACCTCCTCTTCCTCTGATGTCTCATAATGTTTCTTGATTCTCTCCAGTTCCTCTGGTTGCACTCTCTGACGGTGAAACATAAAACCGTGGCTCACGTTGTTCCTCTGGCTGAGTGGCAGTGAGGCGTATGGCAATACCTACATTTTCATAAAGTGCTTCGATGGTCTCCAGGTCCACCACAGAGTGGTCCACTGTCAGTATGGCTGCAAGTGGAAAAGCCAGAGACGGATGAGCTTGCAGCCTTCCTCATGTTTGGATGAGCTCTAGAGGGTAGTAATTTCCTCTCATTTCCTCTCTCAGAAATATTGAACATAATTTCCTTTTCTGTATCGTTTGAAGTTTTTGCAAGTGAATTACTGAAAATATTTTAATGAGCTACTCTTAAATTAATGTTATATTCAATAGTTTTTCTGTCATATGCATTTTCCTTACACAGTCTTCATCTAATCCACTAAAAGTGGCCATCATGATAGAAACACATGCTGTTTCCGAGCAACAGCACAGACAGATGAGCGAGTGAAATCTGCTAAAGCTCACCTTGTTGAATGTCTTTCATCTCCAGGTGGAGGCTCGATATGAGGATACCCACAGCCTGAGAACGCTTTCCATCCAGCAACTTAATGATCTGAAAAACACACACACACACCACACACACACACACACAAACACACAAACAGAAAGGGTTGCCATAACCACTTTGCCATTATGAATTATTTGTGACTCATTAACTGACATTCTTGTAAGAAAATGGAAAACTAAACAGAGATTGCAAAGCCACATCACGTTGCATTAGGACTGTTTTTTTACCTCCACCAAGGAGGTTATGTTTTTGCAGGCGTCTGTCTGTCTGTCTGTCTGTCTGTCTGTAGCAACATAGCTCAAAAAGTTATGGACTGATTTTGATGAAATTTTCAGGATTTGTTGGAAATGTGAAAGGGAAGAACTGATTTCATTTTGGGGGTGATCCTGAAGAAATCCTGGATTCTGGATCACTTTGAAATATGAACTTGGCGGAGGTCTGCGCTCTCCGAGTGCTTCTTGTTTTTATATATAGACATGAAGGATTTGGGTCTATTTAAACGCTGCCTCCACCTCCTGGTGGGCAATAATATGTGTTTCAACACATAAGATCTTCATCAGCCTGTTCAGTAGTACAATACAATTAATAAAATACAGAAAAGACTTCGAGCACATATTATTCATGTTTATATAACAAGTGCCAGTTAACACATTAACGCCTCTGTTGCTCTAAAATTCTTAAATTAATACTAATTATCTGCTATCTAGGAACTGAGTGTTCTCGGCGCCCTCTAGCGGTCAGAACACAAACTTAAACGCTTATTGAATGTACCAGTTGTAGTAAACTTGGTGAATTACCTTCCTGGTTTTGGCTTTTTTCTCATACGCCTCCGACAGCGGCTTCTTCTTTGGCTGAGTGACGGTTTTGGCGAACAGCTCCTCAAACTCGTTTGCATTAAGTATTTTTGGTTCTTCTAAATTGTTCCACAGAGTGTCATTACTGAAAAGGAAAATAAATATCTTTGTTTCATGTACATGGAGGAAACGTTCAATGATTCCTGGTGATGGTGGAATGACTTTACTGAGTTCACTAATGGAGGATTGGATTTTGGATCTGGACCTACTTATTGTCCTGGATCTGGATTCTGTTCCAGTAAAGCGGCCTCATGGGTCTGGAAGGCTCCACTGCTGGTTTTCTTGGTGGTTTCTCAACTGTGAAACAATTACCGTGAGGAGGTGGTGGTGGTGGTGGTGGGAGAGCGACACCAGGTGGTGGAGGTGGAGGGGGTGGTGGTGGGGGTGGTGGTGGAGGGCCGTTGAAAGGCTGCGCGTGGCTTTCAGGGGTCGACACACTGGGCGGAGGAAGAAGAGATGGTGGATGCAGATTGATTGTCTGCGTGGAGGAGGGGTGAGACGGAGCCGACTGCTCCGACTGCGCTGATTGGAGGTCACGTGACGAGGAAGGGGAGAGAGTTGCATCCCTCTGACTGGCCTGGGTGGAGGTCAGATCCAGGTTTTTGGGGATCATCCAGTGCTGCTTCCCTGTGTCGTCTTCGTCTACGTGAGGCCTCACGAACATCTCTCTGTCTGTTTGGATGCAGACCGTGCGGAAGGTTTTGTTCAAGGCGTCCTCCGTTGATACGGCAACGTCTTTGACCTCCCCATGATAACAGCCCCCAACCCAGCAGTGTTTGGCCTTCAGCTCGGCCACGGACAACCTCAGACAGGCGACATTGTCCTCATTCTTCTTCAGCAGTGTGGAGAGTTTCTGATCATAGTCCTCCTAAAAATAGGGGGAAAACCTTTTATAGGTGAAATTAAAGATGGTGCCTGTCAAGCTTTTTCTTACATGAACACAACATGTAACAAAACCCCTGTACAGTCATTTTACACTTTTAGAATAACACGTTGCAGTTTCTCTTCTAACCTCTAAAGACGAGTGGGTTCTGTACCTTTTAATTGCAGTCAGACACCATCGGACACACGTTTATACTGACCTTTAACCTCTGCAGTTCATCGTTACACTCTCTCTTCAGCTGCAGCAGAGCCGCCTGGTGCTCTGGGAGGAAAACAGGGAAGACCCATCATTAGATTTGCCTGCGTATGTGCAAGTTCAGGTGGGGGTATAACCTTTACCGCCCAGTGTTCTCTGCGACTGAATACAACATTTAGATAATGGATGCCCATTATCAAAAAGAAGATAAAATCTTAAAAGAAGATGGCAGCAGACATGTCAGTCTCTGAGCTGGGGCCTCGTTTATCAATCCGTGCGTAAAAAATAAAAATACTCACTTTTTTTTCTTATCGATCTTTTTGCTTGTATATAATAAAACAGATAGGATCAGAATATCTTTAGTGCTGTATTTGTGGTAAACAGGTGCCAGGTGATTCTTCTCTGAGACTATCTTGCTAGGGATTGTTGCATGACCACTCTGTCATTACAGTTGCTTTGGAGCATGTTAAGCGTACCTGCTTCTGTGTATTTCAGCCCAACCTTTTCCTCTTTAAGTGGCGGCCAGACAGCCTGTAGGCGACCGGGCGTTCTTTCCTCTCCTTCTGCTGTGCCGCATGTTTCTGCCTGGAGTAAAAAAAAAAACAGGGCAGATTTCAACACAAACTGATGGAATTTGTTGAATATAAACTGGAGAAATACTCAAAAAAAAACAAAGAAAATAAGAGAATTCAGGCAGAACTACGGGGGAAAAAAAAGTGGAAATGCAATGTTGAGGAAAATATTAACTTTCTGTTTTAACCTATGTAAATAATAAGATAAATCAGGACCTATATATTTACTAAAGCCAACCCAAAATCTAAACAAGTATTAATCTTTTTTTGTCAGTCTTATACTGTTTTAATTCTTTAAAAAAAAGCTGACATCTATTATTTGTAAATGGAGAAGAAGAACATCGAAATTCCCATCTAGAATGCAAACACTTCTTTAAGTGAAAGTATTTAGTGTTCCATAACAGGTCATTCATACTTCATGTTCTGATGGTTCTTTCTGTTCGGAGCCCTTAACCGAGGTTCTCTCAAAAAGGGCCCGCAGTGCATCCCTCTCAGCTTTGATCCTCTTCCTCACTGCTTCCAGGTCTACTTTGTCTCCAGGGTCCTTTTTCAGAGGTTTTGGGGTGAAAAAGGCCTTGAAGGCATCGAATGCAGCCTCTGCACTGGACACAGGTTTTGCTGGTTCAGACGGGGCCTCATGTGCATCCTCCTCATTCTGCACTTCTCTCCCGTCTTCTTCGATCTCCTCCTCCTCATTCTCGTCACCCCTTTTGTCCCGGCTCAAGAAATTCGAGATCTGGTCCAGGATTCTCCCTTTAGCATCCCCCCCTTTGTCGGGGAGGGTCTCCCGGTCTGATCTTTGAGACGAGGGTCTGAGCGGGGCCACGCTGTCATGCTCAGGTCCTGACACCCCCTTCCTGAGGACCCTCAGCCCACTGAAGAGTGCTGGGAGCTGGATGGTCTTGTCTGTAGACGAACCTGGAGAATAAGTGGCTCTGGAGATAGTGGACCCAGCTGGAGGGCTTCTGGACATGTCTGAGGGTGTGATGTAAATATTCAAGGACGTGTCTTTAGGGCTGGACGTATGGTCAGGAAACACTTTCATTTCCTTATTTCTGCCCTCTTCCTCTGCACCACTCCTCTCCTCATTAGCATTTTCCCCACAGAGGTGTTCAGCACTTTGCTCCAGTGTTGGTTTCCCAGTAGAGCCATGTTGCTCCCCAGCCTCCGCTCCAGTTGGAGCCAGTGTGATCAGACTTTCAGCACCGGACCGTGAAGATTTTGAAGCTTCCTCTGCGTCTGAACGCTCTGATTCTTCTCCCAGTCTCTGTTTGTCTACTTCTCCGTCATCGGCCGTCTCGAGCACTGCGGCGCAAACACAACCTGAGGCGCTACAGTCAGAATCAGCTTCACAGGCGACCTGCTGCGGCTCGCCATCATCCGCAGCACTTCCCCGTCGATTCTGCACATCCGGCTCTCGCTCCCTTCCAAAACTCTCTGAGCTCTTTTCCACGTTTCCATTCCAGCGGTTCAGGATATTCCTCTCCTCATCTGTCATGTTGATGTCAGTTTTTGCTTCCTCTGAATCACAGATGATGTCCTCTCCACCAGGAGGCAGTAGAACATATGACAGGCACTTCAGAGCTTTCTCACAGCCCCACACATCATTTTTGTAACTTATCTCAGTGTCTCCTCGTGTGCCGTACCCCTCCTCCTCCTCGGAGAGCACCCTGAAAAGCTTGAGGATGACCTTTTGCTCCTCCATGTGTCGAGCTTTGCAGTTGCAGTTCTGAACAAGTGAACAGGCCGGAGGCGCCGAGAAGTGTTTCTTCATTTAGCCATTTAAAGACTTATTATTAATCAGGAATTAAAAAAAAAAAAGCAGTCACGGGTGTTTAGCTTTTCATGCAACTCCCATGATCTGAAATCTTATCCATGAATTTCCAACCTGCAGATTGTTGCGATGGAAATCTTTAGCTCCTTCAGGTCTCACCAGACGCGTCTCCAAGCCTTAAAAGGGAGAGCTGCAAAGTCATGCAGTTGCCATAAAGTGAGGCTGTGACGGCAGCGGTGAGTCAAAGCCACGTCCAGGTCCCTGCTTTCGCTCCAGCCTCCTGCTCCCTTTCCTCCTCTCACTGCAGTGGTTTGCTGGGCTGCATCTTGGACGACGTCCTGCAGACGGTCGGAGCGTAATCGCGAGCAGATGGCGACATCGGCTTCTGGCCGGGACAACGCCCTGGCAGATCCGTGAGCCACGAATCTGGAGGAGGCCGCCTGGGAGCAGATGGAGGGATGCCACACCCAGAGCAGAAGGAGGGTAAACAGGAGTGCCAGGGATCACTGGTTAAACATTTGTCTTGGAAATCCACAGCAACACTGAGGGCTCCCTTCAATGCAGGTTCTGAACTCCCAGATAATCCAGGGGCCTGACCCCACCTACACACCACCCATAATCAGCTCACATGAAATCGAACAACACAAACAAGTTTTCATAGATTACTTTCAAAGATAAATAAATAAAACAGCTTTGTGTTAACTAAACTGTTCACATATGGGAACAAATGGGATCCAGGGTTCCTGTTTTTCCAGAAGTGAAAATCTACTACAAATCCATCTATGTAAGAGTAGGAATACATTAAATATAAGGAACTAAAGAAAATATAAATGAATCAAAGGAGAAACACATAGAAGTCACTGTAAAACAAAGGAAAGTAAAGCAAGCAAAGCAACACATTCAAACTTGGTGATCTGAGATGCTAAAATGCTAATAAAGCTTTTGAATTTCTGGGGAGAACCACAGTGACCTCAGTGTTTATGTAATGGGTATAAAGGCAGATTATCTTATGAAAACACAGCACGCCACTCAACAATAACCTCTGAGCAGCGTTTGGCAACAGAACCTCAGTATAGTCAACTGGCAACCACCGTTTATGTGTCTCAAGTTATTAACGCAGACAAAGGTTTGCAGACGTTGTTCATATTGACACTGGCTGAGTTTACAAAGATTGTGGACCAGATCGCCTGACAGTCTTTACTTTCCCCTCCCCGGACCTTTTCTGTGACCAGTATAAAAAACATTTACTTATATTTTGGTTTTGCCACTGACCCTGGGCTGCTACAATGATGGGGGTCAATATATCACATGATATCTATTAATTAGTGAATGAACTTTCAATCTTGAAAACTTCACGCCCTCTTGTACTCAGCCACAGAGGCAGAGCTTAAAGATTAAGATTTAAGACCTGCTACAATACCACTGCATTCTGGCACAGATGCCATTGCTTATGCAAGCCAACTATACACTAATGCTATAAATTCTGTCTGTTATGTAACCACAAGGAACCCTTTGTCACACTCATACAGTGGGCAACAGTCTCCAAAAGACTGTAGCATGGTGTAGGTTAATGTTCATGATCCTGGCTATGCTCAAGGGTCTGTGAAAGCTGCCCCCTCTTTAGATCAGCCAGTTCAACCAAACCCCGAAAGTCAAACAGGAAAGCCGCTCACCTGAGCGTCAAACGGGACAGGGGTGGACGCCGGCGTGTCAAAGAGGTCGTCCTCAGGGGCCGTGATGCGCAAGAAGTCGATGTGTTTGGGTCTGGAGGGGTGAGAAAGCGAGCTGCAGAAGGAGAGCAACTCTTCCTCCTCCTGCTGCCAGATCTTCTCGTGCTCCTGCAGAGCCTCATCTGGGGGAGACAGTCCAGTTTGAATCACAGAGGAACGCGTCTACAGGGACAGCCGTCTCAGATCTGCGGCTCTGCAGCCAGAACTCACAGAACTGAAGGCAGCTGGGGCCCACTTCTTCAAATAAAAATGAGAAAACAAAACATCTAAAATGTTCCAAATGAACTGAGGAGTCCCAATGTCTGAAAATACTTCATACATTTGTCAGATAGAAATCAACTTCACTTTTAAAATATATATGATGAAAATCTAATATTTGGTGGATATTTAAGCCTATAAATTAATCAAGCTATAAACACCATAAGAAACATCATTACCCAAAGTGTTGAAATTACTTTGAAACTGCCAACTGGAATCAACATAAAAACATTTAAATCAATGCCACAGTACTATTTCTACCTTTCTATAGTACTTTCATAATTGATGCAGTTTTCTGTATTTGCATCAATAAATAACATAAGAAATAATATATTATTTATCAGTTTGATTTTAACTCCAGATTCTATTAGCATATTAATGAATTGTGCAGAAAAATGTGTGTGCAAAGGAATTTTAGGATGTGTTTCAGGTCTGGATAAATACTATTTTAATCCATGATCAAAGAGCAATATTAGCCTTTCTTCAGTTACCATGGTTACAATAATCACAGTGTCCAAGATAGACCTTATTTTTTAAAAAAAAATCTATTTCTGTGTAGTAGAATATTCCAATGTAGAAAATCCTGGAGAAACTCCTGCGCCCAGGTTTTTTTTTCATTTGTTGCCAAACTTCCTGCTCTAAATGTGTGTTTTGTAAGAAGTACCGGACTCCCCAGTGACTCTTGTATGTTTCTGCATGTTTGGTGCCAGACTAGAGAGAGACGTGGAGAGACATGTTATTGCTCCTCCATTTTCAGCACACCAGATTTGGAGAACAACAGTCTAGAGACCTTGCATGCTTTTGTTTTCTTCCTCTCCCTCTAATCAGCACCTTCCTTCAGAACTTTAATCCTATTTGGACTGCCAGATGTCCCGCTGCAGTCTGGCTCAGCCTTTCACCGCTAAGAGGAGGCTCACATGCATCTAGAAGTCTCCTAATGTGCATTCTTGGTACTAACTGATGGATCTGTGCAAACATATAGTTATGTTTTTGTGTCAGAAACTCCTGTAATTACATTCATGCTCAGTGCACATCCTGTTGATTGAAGGAGGAGCTGAGAGAGGACTGCGAGCGTGACAGCAGGATATTGTTTTTAGCTGGTGGGTGGTGGAGTGAAAGCTTCTGCGCCCCAGCAATCAGACACACACACATTGATATGCTGCACATGCTCACGCAGCAGCGTCGGTACAGGTGAGGCACCTGAGGGATGTGTAGCAGTCTGTAAGTAACCACCAGTTTTCTGCAGCACATCTGGGTGAGTGTGTGAGTGTTCTTTTGACCACGAGATAACACTGAGCACATGATGCCTGCACCCTCTCTTCTGCTCCTTTGTGCGTGTGTGTATGTGGTGTGTGTGTGTGTGTGCGTGAGCGTGGTTGTGTGTGTGAGTGAGAGAGAGGGACCAAGATTTGTTTCATGAATAAAAAGTTGGTACTTTGTGATGTAACTCAAAAACTGACTTTCCAAAACTTTCAAGGACTTCTTGACTGTGTTGTCTTAAAGGTAAATTGTGTTTTTGACAAACTTGTGACAAACCAAAACATTTCAAACATGTATTACAGCTAATCAGATGATGTATTCAAGGTCAACAGGTCAGCGTCATTACCTGACAACAGCAGATCATTGATCTCGCTGGTCTGATCCTGCTCACTGTCCTCCAGGTCCTCCTGGGAAATCCTCTTTTGACCATATTCCAGAACTGAGGGGGCGTGTCTGTGCTGTCTGGTGTGCTGAGATGATGAACTGTCTCCGTCTGAGTTGGTAGAAGGTCTGTGGCCTCCAGGGGTGGATTTTTCAGGGGGCTCAGTCAGGCCCAGAGAGCACGGACGGGATGTGAGGAGAGGAGACAGGAGGGGCGAGATGCTTTCACTGAATGATTCTCCGCCCGAGCTGAGGTCAGGAGAATGAGTCAGAGGCCTTTTAGGGGATGTACTGTGGTTTGTCTTCTGAGTAATCTCCTTGGTCTGGGTGGAGGGTTCTCTCTGTGCTTTTGCAGCCTCCATCTTCAGGACCTGATGTAGACTCTGGCTCAGAGCTTCACCCAGAACCTGAAACTCCTCAATGAGGCGGCGCTCGTCGGCGCTGCCCCGCCGGTCCTGGGGAAACGCCTTCCTGGACTTCAGGGCATCCCGCTTACAATCTCCAACCAAGACAAAGCGACCCTCCTCCCTGCTGCCGCCACCTTCACCCATCCAGTCTGAACCGAGTCCCGCCTGACGTATGAAGCCTTCCAGCTCCTCCATCTGACCCACCAGCCTCTGCGCTGCTGCCTTGTCTCCCATCTCCTCATCCGCCCGCAGCAAGCCGGGTCTCTCCTCTCCCACTGTTTTTGCCTGATCTCCATCACCTCCCGGATGGATTTCCTTGGCTTTTGGGGCGCATCTGTCAGCTTTCTTGGGGCTCCTCACGGTCTCCAGGTTACCAGGTGGGCATTTCTCGTTGTCATATTCAGTCATGTCAGTGTCTGAGTCAGGAGGAGGCCTGAGGATGACGGAGGAGAGATCCTTTTTATAAGGGAAATCAGTCCTTGCTTTCCATGAAGGCTGCAGCTCTGGTGGACCTCTGACGGTTCTCTTTTTCCTGGATACAGATGTACAGATAACTCGTGAGGCCTGCGCCCCAAAGGGGGAGGAGGTCTTTATGGGCACCGGGGGAAACCTGGCTGTCATCCTGTCGGTGGTCGAAACCGTCGCCTCGCCTCTCCTCCTCTTCTGCGGGGCCTGATTGAAACCAAAACCACGACAGCGGGGCTTCACCTTGACCCCCTGCCGGTTTCCCATAGCGACAGCAGCCTGACGGCGGAAGCGTGGCCGCAGCAGCTCCGTCAGCCGGCGGATCTCGCGAAAGTCATCCAGCACCTGGAGAATCTCTGGAAAGTCCGCGAGGCGGAATGGCGGCTTCTCAGATCCTTCCGCAACCTCCTCCTCCTCCTCGGGAGCTTCTCGAGAGGCTCTAATGGAGGAGTTTGTGCCCCTGCAGCGAGCGAGGGATGGGCTGACAAAGCTCCCCCGCTAAGCGGGCCGTAGAGGCCTAAGGCGTCGTGGCTGCTCTCCATCATCAGCCTGACAACATGAATGCATACATTCGTTGGTGGAAGAAGACCGCTGACTCATATCATCTCAATCCTGACGGAGGAGCAGAGAGATGCAGCCTTCTTACTTCGTTTAAACCAGCATTTTCACCGAATGAACAGGAAGGAAGACCAAAGCACACAGAATTCATCTGCCCCAGTAACATTTGCTGGTGGGGGGGGGTGGGGGTCTGATGGCAGCTACTCAAAGATGTAGATGAGCACAGAGCTCATTTCAGATAATATTAACAGATACTTCTACACAGGTGACTCACTTGCACTCACCTGTGGTGTCTCCTCACCCGGCAGGTTTGTCCTCTGTCTGAGGCACCCACGGAGGACGGCGGCCCACCCGCCACACTGACACACACACCCTTCATCCAATCGGCACTGAGGGCTGTCAGGTAGCTGAGGAGGGGGGGGGCACAAACAAACAGACGGTGGATTTACAGTTAATTAATGTAATCCTCTTGTGTGTACCCGCATAGCGACACCATGGGAACGGCTGAAACATCTCCAGTCAGAGCAAAGAAATGACCCCATTACAAGAGACACACTGACTGTGTCAAAGCATGTGTGTGTGTATGTGTGTGTGTGTATGTGTGTGTGTGTATGTGTGTGTGTGTATGTGTGTGTGTGTTTGCCACAATTATCGACTATCCCTGACACAGATGTCTGTCCCACTGCCAGTGTGACACAGTGTGTGTGTGATCTGTTAATGAGATCTTCTTAACAACAACCAGCCCTGCCAATCAAAAACACAGTAAATGCTCACATAACGCTCATTTTCACCTTTAATTAAAAAGCCTTCCAGGAAAAATATTCACTTTCCAAATAACGTTAAATACATTTGCATTGTGGGCGATTGTGTGCAGAATTGACGGGAGTGCGGGTGGATTCCTTGAGATATTGTCTCGAGTATTTGCTGGCAGCAGCTCATACGAGCGAGTTTTGCCTCCTCCAGAGTTCATGTTCTGTGAGGCTGAAGCTCAGACTCACCCCCCCCTCCCCACCCCCAGGAGGCTTTTCAGTGCAGCACCATGCTGAGAGGAGCTCTGGTCAGTGCATGCAACAGGCTAATCTGCCCAGCTGTCCGTGATGGATTATTGACCTTTGCAGGGAAATCACAGTAACAGCACTTTAGCAGAAAGCTGACAGGTCGCATTTGTAACACGTCAAACTGCTCGTCTCCCATCGGTGAGCATGTTGCAAAACTGCTCAGCAATAAATTAATTTCCATAGATAAGGAAGCATAAACTTTACACACCATTTACCATAGCATTCAAGCCATCTGTTAAACAAAGACTCACTTATATGTGGAAGATGGCCTGTTTATGCTGTCAGGCCCCTAAATAGGCACTGACGCCCCCCCTCCACACACACACACACACACACACACACACACACACACACACACACACACACAAACACACAGAGATGGTAATGAGGTGCGTGCGGGAAGTGCAGGTTGTGAATAACTAAGAGGGTAAACTGATTTAAAACATGAATATTCAGTGTCATATTTAATATATACCGACTCTAAAATGGTCATTAAGAAAGAAAAATACACTGTGAGCTGCATATGTCAGCAAGATGCCAACAGCAGAAGTACACAGAGCAGACCCTAGATGGCGGTGATGACTCAGGAGGAAGGGGTTTGTGTTTCCTGCGTTTCTTCTGCTGAAGGAAATAACCAAACCAAAAGATCAGCAGTCCATTATTTATGTATTAAAACGCACATATTCACAACACACAAATATGACCAAAATAACACTTCAGGTGAACTCATGTTACATGCATGAATATGTTTAAAGGTCTAAATGTCTATTATGTAGAGAATTGGACCCAGTGTTATATTTTTTCTTCCAATTATGAGCAATTGCAACAATAAATTAAACTAAATATAAATTAAAGCTAAACTCGTGTATTTCAATCAAAATTGTTTTCTAGGCAATTCTAAGAGGGAAAATAAAAGGCCAGATGACTATCTACGTTTAGATTTAAATAAATTATGAGGTGTAAGTTTGAATCAAGGCCATTTTGAAAAAGCCAAACTGCAGCGTAAATTCTAAATCCTTTGATGAAAGTTGAGCACGGTGTTTTGACTTTCCTCACACAGACATCATCATCATGGTCTTCATCACCTGCTACGGATCTCCTGCGTCCTGCCCTAGGCGTCTGGGAGGAGGGGGCGAGGGGGTGGTGGAAGAGGAGAGGAACAGGAGTGTGTGTGTGTGTGTGTGTGTGTGTATGTGTGTGTGCGTGTGGTGGTGGGGGGGCGACGCCGGGATGCCCTATATGGCTGTGGATGAGTTCTGTGCTAAGATCAGCTTGAGAGTGTCAGCGTCGCCTTTCTGCGCGCAGTCAGCGGTGGCTTCCAGAGTCTGAGCAGGCTCCTCCACGGCCATGGCTGAAGGCGGAGAAGGGGAAGATGAGATCCAGTTCCTGAGGACTGTAAGTAAAGGCGCTCCCGTCAGGCTGCCGTGCGCCTCCGCCGGTCTCAATTAACGCTCGTTCGAGGCGGCGGGGGGGCGCGTTCGTTTACCAGAACCGCAGATTCGGAGTTGGACGGTCAAGTTTGCGGGGGAAGGCTTTACGCATGGCGGTGCTCCACTTGTCGCGGGGGTGGCGGCGCGCCGTCGCACCTGTCGCCAGGACTCTGGTGTGCGGAATCTCAATGAGGCTGCAGGTGCGAGGCAAAAGAAAATGGCTTTTCCACACTAGCACCCCCACCCCTTCCCCGTTTCGCTCCACCTTTCTGCTCTTTTCCTTCTGCAGAAGCACCGCACGCAGCATCATTTCCTCCAGACTTCTCAATCACGACCCTCTGTGAGATAAGAGAGTTTCACCAAGTTGCTCCCGCACGCACACACGCCCCCCCCTGCAATGACTATTTTTGTTGTTTGACGCAGATCCGCGCTCTCTCTGTGCGGTTATGCACAGCATTTATCCTTGTAAACGATATGACAGCTTGTGTGATGTGTGGTGGGAATATCAGTACCGGGGTGGGGGGGTGGACTTGTATTCTTCCCATTTCTGACCCTGGTGCTGGTTAAAGAGCAAGAAAACATAGCAGCAACATGTTCAGCAGACGTGTGCTCCTAAACCTGCCCCCCCCAGTGGGTGCTGATTGTTGATGGTTTGGTTTGATTCCTCAAGCCCTTGTGATTAATGATGTTTCCACATCCTGGGGTTCTCTGAGCCCCCCCATTGTGGATTTATTAAACATGTCTCCTATGTGCATCTTGGTAGTGCTGCAGGACAGTTTCTTCTACTGCAGACTGGGGGGGGGGGGTTGCAGACACTACTGCAGTAATCACCATAGAATCATTTAGTTTTGCTCACTGAGAAACAGTTGGGTCAAAAAAAGATGAGAGAGGCAGGCCATTGTGCATTGTGGGGCGTGTTTGTGAGTTGTTTTAAGGTGATATTGTTCTTATTTTAGTCTGATCCAGTCTTTCCTACAGTTATCGTGATGGTTGATTTTGATTGTGTCAGCTTCTTCAGCAGGCCGGACGTTCATCACGCCCGGTCTCGATAAGGTTCTTCTGTGACCAGTCTGTAGAAACTTTCGAGCCGGAAGGCTACCTGGAACCTTCTTGCTGCAAGGCTCCTCTACTCGCCGCTGTTTAATGAAGCGGACGTGGAGTAACTGTGCCTGAAGCAATGAAGAGTGCAGCTAAAATGGTATCGTCACCCGCAGCTCGGCTGACAAAAACCATCCTGCTCCCGCAGCCTCTCGTTTATAGTAATTAACGGCAAGGCGCGAGAACACGCCTCTTGACCAGCGCTGCTTTAGACCAGTCAGTTGTGTCCTGGTTCTGTAAAACCTGCTGACAAGCAAGACTGGCCAATGGCTACCGGGTGTAAAGTTATCCTTGTAAAAGTAGCTGAACCATTTTAATTGGCGTCCATCTACCTTCAGTCAAAATTTGGCATCGATGACCATTTGTCTTCCGTGATGTGTGCCCCTCTTCCCGCCCACCCGCTGTTTGAGGTATTGCACAAGTAATCCCCTGAAAGCCTGGGTTTGTTGTCGGTCGTAGGCCTGCACTTAACAGCTCCGACTATTTGTGTTCCCAGTGATATGCTGATCCACACCTCTCAGATTCTACTGTCACAACAACATCCTGCTTATTTGGTGACATCGGCAAGCCTAGAGGCGAGGGGCTTCCCCTGAGGTGCGCCCATCCTTGTTGTCAAAGCTGGCAGGAAGACCTAAAATAAGGGTGCTAATTGGGAGCTGCTGCTTCAGTTTGCTGGCGATTATGGGATAATCTTTGGGTCAAAAGTGCAGCATGATATTCTGCTCGACACGGCGGACCTGGAAGCCTGAGTCGCTCTCGTGTTGGACACGGTCTGAGTCTGCTGCTGGTGTATAATTCTGGGGAAGCTGGCACTGTTGAAGACATTTCTGTCAAAGACTGAGCGAGAGGAGAAAGACCGAGTCCATGTCAACCCATGTCTCCATCCCCAGGAAGAAAAACTAATCATTTAAACACGTGGCTGCCATCTGTACGATTTAAATCACACCGGTGAAGTTGTGGTTTGAGGTCAATCTCAAGAGAATTTTGTACTCCAACTGCGGAGCATCCTGGAGAGCGTTTGCTTTAATGTATACATGGGAATCAGCAAATCACTATCAGGCAGAAACCCACAGAGCTACAAGAGAATTTGGTGAGACTTGCAGAAGAGCAGTTGCTGCTCTGTCAACAGTCGGGAAAGATTATTATTATTGGTCATCGACAGATGAAAATATAACACATGAAAAGGAAATGAGTTGACTTTGAGAATTTGTTGTAATCAAATCAGAACACGCATCAGCAGCAGACATGGATCTGGGGGTCTCTGTCTCTGAATATCTGGGGGGGTAGATGAGCAGCCCGGTCATCTGTGGGCTGGGCTTTTGTCATTAACTTTTATTTCGGCTTTATATAGACGCACCTTTCATCACAGTTGATGTTCGGGTGAGCTCCTTAAGGAAGAGCACAGGCGATCACATCTAACTTTCTCTTGTTGTGATTGCTGACCTGTCCTCAGTTGCGGTGTGCTGCATGGTTCTATTCTTGGCCCTGTGATTTATTTCTTGTACTTCGGGGTCAGCTGTCATCTCCCCACCCAGAAATAATAAAACATGGGGACATAACACCAAAAGGATTGGCGTGGAGATCGACCCTTTGCTGCGGGGGCTCCAGAACTCTGGAATGTGCTGGATGGATTGGTCGAATGATTATAGCAACATTAGCTTGTAGTTCCGTCACAAATAATGAACCCATTCAGGTTCCACAATCATATCTGGTTTGACACCCCCCCCCCCAAACACACACACACACACACACATGCATTCCATTTTTGAGCCAGGTCATCCAGACTTACAATTCATGGTGATATCCACTGGATTTATTTGGAGTTCATCAACGTCTTAAAATGTTCTGCATACCAAGATGGGGTTTAAATTTAGCCTTTTTAATGTGGATGCCTGCGCAGCAGCAAACTTGAGCAGCAACGGTGGTCAAGCCTGGGTGACCCTGGACCAGTGACACCTTAACACCATCTTTATGGGGATTAGGGTAGCATTTAGAAACGAGATGCCTGGTACCACTCATTCATGCACAATAAAAAAACAAAACAAACCAACTTGTAAAAATTAATAGGAGAAAATAATGTGTAGTAGCTAATGTTGGTTAAAGTTTCTATATTTGATGATGAAGTCTCATGCCAATTTACATTTGCCAGCCCCAGGTTTCTGCTCCACCTCAGAATTGGGGGGGGGGGGTTTAATCCATAAACAGCTGCTTAAAATATGTCTGAAACCAAATGCAGTGATTGGCTCTCAGAATAAGAGAAGCTGTGATATTAAACATCAAAGCTTTAGAATTTAAAAGAAAAAGTTGAATCTGGGTGAAGAAAGTAATAAAATAGTACTTTTCTAAAAGTTTTATCTTATTATAATTGCGTTGGGTTGCATTAAGGATTTTGAGACTAGCGTTAGTTTAAGCTTATTCTTGCTGATGAGATTATGCTTTCCCATAAAATCATTTGTAAATAAGGCTGATGCCAAAACTTTCACCTTGTGCCAACTGTGCACTCCAGAAATGCATCTTGTGTTTTACCCCTGCGTTCTATTTTGCGCTATGACCTCTGACACCACCCCGCTGCAGCAGAGCAGATAATGTTGGTCCGAGTCGCGTCTGGGGCCGAAGCCCTGAGAGAGGACTCGGCAGAGGCAGGAATGACAAATGATAACGGTATTTAAATTATAACAAAGCCCCCCCCCCAAATGAGTTCATGCATTAGCGCTAATGTGGGCATTTAACATCTGATGCTGGTGGCCCTCGAGTTCAGCTGCAGAGCCGTTTCTCATGGCGTTAACAGTAGCACAGAGTTTGTCCTCGTGCTCCGGCTTTATATTGATATAACATCCACTTCTGACCTTGGCGTTGTACCATGTGCTTCGTTTGTAATTTACAATTAAATGAATCTCATTGAATTAGAAAACAAATTGAACTCAGCAATGCATTAATTATTTGTCCAGGTGCATCGAGTAGAGTTTCCAAATTTAGAAATTTAACAGGATGATGCCGTATGTTTATTGTCGCTTCTGTAATTGCCTTTATTAATCCACTGGAATGACCTTCATTCATTGAAGAGAAAGATATCAAATATCCTGGTGGTTGATTTCCTGAATCAATCAGTTTAGCAGCTCCAGGGGCTTTCGTTTAGAATCAAAATGATTGTCTGCAGCCTTTATTGATCTGCCACTGGCGCCCTGTCATGTCTTCAGACCGCATTTGAAATCAAGTCGGCACCTAAATGTAGTTGATTTATGCAAAACCACATTTAAAAAACCCAAAACCCCAAGAATAATGTGGTTAAATTTTAAATTTGCATTTCACTTGGACAGATGACGGGTAACTTGTCAGATTAGTTTATAATTTGATCTAATTCTATTTATTAAATGTGTGTGCCTGCATATTCATCATTTTTAAACCCACCAGGTCCTTAGAATGTTTCATTTTTTTCTGCGTTAATCACCGCGGACATGAAATGATGTGCCGATAACAACCTGGAAGTGATTTCCAGTCTTTTTTATGAGGAGAGTTTAGCAGATCTGCAGCTGATGGGCTGTCAAACATTGAGACACACCCTGACTTATTTCTCCGCTGTGAATAAAGCTGTCACAGCTGAGATGTCATCTGTCAGAAGAATATAGAGGCAAGACAAAACCAGGAGAAGCCTCCATTTGCAGGAAGAAAAGAGAGGTTTTCAGTTTGCTGGAGGTCACTTCCTCCACCTCCCTTCAGGCTGCATTTTACTTCCAGCGAGTACATGCGCTCCGCTCTGTGTCCACACCGCCCTTACATGACAAGATGATGGACTTTTTAGAGCAGTTGCAGCTTCCTACCCCAGCTGGAGGCTACAGGAGCCACTTGCTGAGGCGGGTGGCTCGTCCTTGCATGGTTATGGGCCTGTGTTATTGAAGCAGCTGCAGAGGAATATGCAAACTAGGGGAAGGGAATTCAATTTGTTTGAGGGAGACTGAATAAATCTGGGAGTCGGCGATCCGTGACAGTGGAGCAAAACCCACTTCGCTGCAGAATTGTGTGTGTTTTTTAATGATGGTCCGGAGCATTATTCATTCTGACCCCTGTCTCGCACACATACACACACACGTTTGTACTTCTATCTTTAAATCCTTAACCAAGACCCTTAACCTAAACTCTAAAAACAGGCCATAGCCTCAAATGACCAACCAAAAACTCCTCACTTTACAAAGCAATGTTTATTTTGGTCCAGGTAAGAATATACTTTGTGAGGACTTTCAATGACCTTAGCCATTCATCTCAGCTAGACCCTTAAACTAACCATTACAACTAAATGCCTAAATTTAACCTTGCCTTTACACTTTACACCTTACACTAAATAACGCAAGTCTACCCTTAGGCTTCAAACTGACATTTGTACTTGTGAGGACTGACCAAAATGTCCCTACTTTGTAGTTTTTACTTGGACCTTAAGAATTATGTTATCTGGAAATCCACATGTACTCACCTTTGAGACTAACACTAGACGTTACCTTTTAGTCCGGCCATCATACTTTCATATCGGTTCTTGACAGCGGATGGAGACCTATCAAGCCTCTAAACTTTGTACCTCTAAACTTTTTACCTCCTGAAACAAGCAAGTTTCGTTTTCTTTCACCAAATCTTTTTTTCTCCTATCCGAGGGTTTGTGATGCAGGTTTATAAAGAACTTCCCTGTCGTAATATGTCTGTGTAAGTTCCCATCCATCCGGGTCAGGGTTATCCAAAGCTCGGACCCACCCGAGTCCAGTCGTTGGCCGACGCCAAGCTTTGGATCCCCTGTGGTAGCGCGCACACATCAGCTCCTTTAAATGGATCTAATTACCCGTTTGCTTTGATCCCAATTCTGAAAATGTCTGTCAGTGAGGACAGAAAACACTGGCTTTGGAGAAAATCGGCTGCCAGGGCGGCCAAGCCCAGTTAACGTTATTGTTCTGCCGTTGGATAAGAGCGCACCCGCCCGTCCCGCTCTTCTCGTCCACCGACGTCGTATCGATCGCTGCGGACACTCGGAACTCGTGTATTGTTAAAGTGTGGCTCCATCCTCACCAACACACCCACTTTTTGTTTTATTTTAATGACATCTAGTCTTTGAATTCTGACACTGTGGCCGCTGATATTGTGACTAGTTGGATCATTTTTAAACGAGCTGCTTGACGGATGAGTTGTTTCAGATCTTTCTCGCCAGAAAACCAACGTTTGATTGTAATGTTGCTGGCGGGTGGCGGGTGGCGGGCGGCATGGTTGGTCCCAGTCTGGCTTACCGGGTGTTGTTCTCGCACATCTACGCGGTGTCCGCTTTGGTCTCCATGTTGTTAGCTAAGCTTTGACGGGGAACGCGTAGCTCAGCCTGCACTTAGCACCCTGCATGACATTTATGAGAAACACGACGCCCGAGTGGTTAGAGCAATTTAGAGGGGGGACCCCCCGGGGAGAGTGTGAACAAGGAAATGAACGTGATGGAAGCTTATCGTCCTATTTATCCCAACTTTCCTTTCCTTTTTTTTTTTTTTTGCCTCCTCTGGGAATGTGCAAAGCAGGCCCGTCGAAATAGCCCTGCGGAGGGCTCGAGCAGATTCACCTTTTCTCAAGTTCACATTGGTGGCGGCGCGAGGTGAGTTTAGGGGGGGGCACTTATTTGGCACCCCAGGGCATCTGTGGCTCTCGGGTTTCAGCCGGTGGATGCTTGGGTCCACATACAAACACCCGCATGCATACACACACATGCGCCCTCACCTGTCGCTGTCTGTTACAGGACCCGGCTGCTCGCTAAACGGGGGTGGAGATGAAGAACTAGTAAAGGGAGCCCACACTTGGGTGCATTGTCATCTCGATTGTGGGGGGGTGGGGGTGTCGGCTAAAAGGGAGTCTGTTTTTTTTTGTTTTTTTGTTTTGTTTCTCGTTAAAGGTTGTGCAGGATCCAAAGCGGTGTACCGCGAGGGTTAGTAAGGACGGGGGCTGGGTTGGGAGAGGACAGGGTCAAGTTCCCGCTCTTGGAACCTGTTGGAAGTGGCCGACCCAAGCCCCCCGCATCCCTCTCCCCTATACATAGTACTTAGTGCTTTTTAGCCGCGTAGCAGATGGCTGCCTTCTTGCTGCAAGGATTGGTTCATTTCAGATTCACTAGATTCTCTGGACTGAGATCAAGTTAAGTTTAAGGAATGAAAGCTGTGACCATTTTACTCATTTTATGAGGACTGTTTTATGATGACATGCGAAATATGGCCATAAAAATAATGTACAACTTGCGTTACAATTTGTTACAGTTACTCAAAAATAACTAGAACTTTGTTGACGGAGCAGTCTTGAGTTATTCAGGAGCTTCCTGTGATACCCCTTTTTGCCCCTAGGGGCAGACTGAATCCACAGCTGTGCACAAATCATCATACGGTAAGAAGGTTCCACCATCCATTCCTGGTCTGGAATTTTGTATGTGGCATTCAGATGCTCCACTGGTCTCTCCAGTTTCCTACCACAGACCAAAGAGAGGAACATTAGGTTGATTGGAGATGCAGAATTGCACCTGGGTGTGTGTGTGTGTGTGTGTGTGTGTGTGTGTGCGTGTGCGTGTGCGTGTGCGTGTGTGTGTCTGTGATGGATGCGACTGTCCACCCCATGACCCTCATTAGAAGTAAATGGTTGAAATAAAATGGATGGACATCAGAGGAAATATATCATTTGGACTGTTGATCAGAATTTATGACATCAGAAATCAATCGGAGAGTCCGCTGTAGTTTGAGCTTAGACATATTGTCAAATTCACTCAACGATAGTCTTAACCCTAGACGAAGGAAACACAGTTGCATACATTGTCTTTTCATGTTGGCACAGGAGAGGATAAACGCATCTTTCATTAATCAAAAAGCAGAGCTAATGTAGGAGGGGTATCGATTACTGGTTCGTCTGACTGCGAACACTCCAGATTGGCCCAACATTTGCCCGCTGTAGCTGTTGACGGAGCAGTAAATCTGAGTGCAGCCGCGCTCAAACTGCACGAGTTTGTCGCTGACGCTGTCCACCTGACTGTGGCAGAGATCATTTTAAAAAGCTTATTCTTGTCTGAATTTGGCACCAGAGCTCACTTCCTCGTGTGCTACACGAACACGTGCACTCGGGCCAGACATTTGATCATTCAGTGTGTCAGCCAGACTAAACGGGGCTTTTAAAATGCACTTAATCAAGCTTGTCAACTTGATTGGACTGAAACACTCAGATAAAGCAGGAGGAAATGAAATTACTCTAACGACTATTATTATTTAGCTATGGGCAAAAATAAATTCCCCAGCAGTGTCACTCACAGACACGTCTACTTCCCTCCTCTCTTCATCTCTCCAGTGACACACTAACATCTGGATGATGTGTGGAACATGTGACCCCTCAATTTGGTCACTTGTGTATTTATAAAATGCTTCTTATGATATATATTTTATTCTGGGTTTTTTAATTCAATTATTTGCAATAAAATATACAGATTGATAATTTTTTTCCTGACTTGATTTTATTAAATATCCGGCTTTAAAATGAGCAGATTAGAACTTGTTGGTTATGAATTAGGGGAATAATATCAATGATGGTTTATTAATCTGATTGCTGGAACAGCTCATGCTCCTAAGATGCCAATGTCAAAGTTACAAGGTCTTAAAATGCTCAAATTATGTTTAATTTTAAACCTTTCTGTCTTGTTTTAATCTCATCATCAGTACAGAAAGTACAATTGGCCATCTGATTTTCTCATTATTCCAAATGATGACAAAGGCCATCTGCTCTTTCTGGTGGGTTAATGGGGTGATCACAACAGCTCAAAGGTTTTCTTCCCGCAGCTGATCCTGGTTTTAGGGTTCATCGTGTCTAAGAAATCTGCTCTGTGTTTCCCCTCGTGAGTCTGTGGGTGCTCCAGACTGGATCTCAAAGTATTGAATTAATGCTGCTGTGAAGGAGGTGGGAGCCAGAACCATGGCAACCATCAGCTCAGACTAGTGTGGGACGTGAGCTGGCAGGAAACACACACACACACACACACATATATACTCAAACAAATCAATATCTGTGTGTTCTTGCCAAACAGAGCCCGGCCCTCTCGACCCTGACAGATACAGATGTTCATTTATCGGTTGGCCTGATTGAATTGAGGTTTTCCCATCTCCCACAAACGCACCACAGCCAGAGCAAAACTGCTAAAGATGTGATACCACTGAGTTATTCCCTGGTCTGCGTAACCTAAAGCTGTAACTGGCCGTAACTCCCCTCTTTGCTCCTCTTCCAGGATGATGAGGTGGTGCTCCAGTGTGTGGCCACCATCCACAAGGAGCACCGGAAGTTCTGCCTGGCTGCTGAGGGACTCGGCAACCGTCTGTGCTACCTGGAGCCCACGTCTGAAGCAAAGGTGAGGAATGCCGTCTGCTCTGTGTCAGCTTGACTGTTTTGAAATTACAAGGAAATGGAAAGAATGAAACAAGCAGCAGAAGCAGAAGCAAAACCTTCTCCATGCCACGACTGTCCAGTCTGGGGGTCAGATGTGGATCATGATCCGATGGATCTCTGCGCACGGGTTTCTCGCTCCTTCCTTTAAAACCAGCAGCCTCGCCGTGACAGCGCGCTGCGTCCTGCAACACGCCGCTGCTGCTGCCGCCGCGCCACGTCTCATTAATCTCTACAACAAGCTGCACCACAGAGATCCCAAAGATCCCACCAGTCAGCTTTCGGATGAGATTGTTGCTTTATTTTAGACATGCGTGACCCGACCATGTGCCCGGTCAGGATGCTTTTATGACGGCTCCATATCAGTCAATCAGCAAGTATTTATACCACAACGTTCATGTAAAATTACAGTTCATAAAAGGTGCAGCTATAAAGAGCAGGCATCCAAGTCCTGGAAGGGAGGATAAAGCAGGTCTGATAAAGTAATTAATTTCATATTTATAATAAACAGAACCAACGCACTTGATAAGATAACTGGTTGGTTGGTATGAATGTTACAGGGGAATAACTGATCATCTCCTTCCGCTTGTAAATCACAGGTCAGAGATTAGAGCTTCGAGCCAAACCTGACACAGAGGGAGACGGATGACTGTTGGCCAGAGGAGCTGATTTGTTTAAGACTGGGCTGTAGAGGCTGTAAATGCGTATAAGGCAATCCCAAAGTGCTGCAAGGCCTCTTAAAGGTCGGTCTCATCAGTAGACGTCTCCGCGCTAGCGTTCTGTCACATAACGATCAGCTCTCTTCCCCGGGTCTGGTTTTGGTAAGTGTCTCCGTTCATCCGCCCACTGAGGAGCTCGCGGCAGCCTCGCTGGCGACGAGCCGGAGCTCCCTGGATGGGAAACGGCCCCGGTCATCAAAAGGGACGTCTGTGCTCAACATGACTGCTGGCTAATCTCAAGTGTTGACACTCTGGTTCTTAAGACTTCTGCCGAGGCCTGGCAGCCTGCTGCTAGGAACAAGAAATTAGACAAAACACAAGGAACACCCAGCCAGAGAGGAGAGATTCAATCAGTTTTAGTGCATATTTAATTACAATGTTCTAGTTATTTAGTTTAACTTTCTTGTCCACGAAGGAAATTTGATTTCAGCAAACGAGTACAAATGTTGCCTTTAAGGACATATACAAATATAGTCACATCACAAGTACAACATATAATAAGGATAAAAGTAATAAATAAATACTGCATGCCACAAGTTACTGGCCTTTAAAACCATTTTCGGTGTCCTGATATCAGTTTTTATTTGAATTCACAATACGCAGTGTGGCAAACCTCAAGAGGACATTGCTCTAATCCCATTTAGGCAGATATCTAATGTACACAGAATGTGTGTTTTCCCTCTGAACAAACAACCTGATGGAACTCAGCATGGACGATCTTGACCATGTGAAATCGTGTTCATCTACTGCTCAGAGCTGATAGCATATGTTGTAACTCAGTATTTCATCAAATATACAGAGTAATCTTTTCCTGGTTTATTTTCCCACGTTTTACAGATTATATATTATAACCCCCCCCCCAAAACTTGTCCTAGAGAGAAGACAATCATTGTAAGGATCAGCATGGCCAGTGAGAGTCTCTTCACTGGAAGAAGGCTGATAATTGGAAAATGGGCTGTGAATAATTCATGAGGGGCCAAAGATCTGCAGCAACTTGTGCAGAAAGGCCATCTGATGCTGCAGGTACAGGTGTTTAATTCCAGCCGATGTTCAGTGGAGCTCTCGCCAATGGGAAGCTCTCGTGTCAGTGAAAATGTGTAGCATAAATATCTGCACCAGCGCTGTAAGGAGAACTCTGAGGCCACTTCCATCCTCATTATCACCCAGCGGTCTTCACTACACTGCCTGCCTTACACTCAGGGATCAATAGTCAGCCGGGTCAAGACGTATCTCAACACTTTGAAAGAGACCTTTTTTTATATGGCTATGCATTTCATTTGAAGATGAAGTATATTCATGTTCTTAGGGTTCGTTTTTATTAGCTGGAAGCCGTAATCATCAAAATTCACCACAAAGTTAACACTTCAAAGGTATCAGTCAGTGTGTAGGGAATCTATATAATACATAAAATATTGAGATGCGCCTTTACTGCTGCTGTACCAGGAGAGCAGTGGGGGATCGTTTTTACAGTCCTGGGATCAGATTTCCTCTTCATAAGGTGACGTAGCACCAACCACCTGTTTATGAGGTAGTAAATTCACAAGAATGACCCGGTTGTGTACATAAGTGCAGATGGACCTGGTCGTTACAGGCCGACTATGAAACAAGCTGCCGGTGGAGTCAGGCTGAGCTGTGTTATCTTGACTCTTTGTGTCTCGTCCCTGTAAGTCACGAGGAAGAATTCACTGCTGTGGCACGAATCTTAATTAGATCACTACAAATCTGGGGTATTGTATTACCGAGTATGGACGCCTGCAGCCATTACAACCATTGCTGTGCGTCCTTTCCAGCTTCTTTCCCTCTACCCATCACACCGGTAGACTGACGTCCACAGGTCTGGTGGTGCTAAAGCCCCCCCCCCACCCTCATTTATGCAATGACACAGTCCATTTTGGCGCCGGCCCATGTTCTGACCTCCCTCCTTCCGTCTCACAGCATGTTCCTCCAGACCTGTGCATTTGCAACTTTGTGCTGGAGCAGTCCCTGTCCGTCCGGGCCCTGCAGGAGATGCTCGCCAACACTGGGCAGAACACCGAAGGGGTGAGTGCTCCCCCCCCCCCAACACCAACACACCCATCTGCACTACATCAGCAGCACAACATGATGTACTGCAGACTGCTGCTTTACTATTCATGCTACACGTGAAATTTATAATAATGCACATAGATTTAACTCTGTAATATCTTCATATTCCCAATGTTTTTCTCTGTTAACCTACCTGAGACACATGAAAATGCACCGACTCTTCTCAGAGCAAGCCTTTCTCCTCATACCTGCATGAGGCTACTAGGTTTAGGAAGAATCCCACTGTCGAGGTGAAACAATTGATAGTTGTTAAAAACAAAACAAAACACATCAAGATCAGATGTGCAGAACAAGGTAATGGCGTCATGTCAAACCGGTAAAAAGCCTCGTCTTGATTCACGGACGGGCTGAGGTCCCCACTCCCCCCCCCCCCACCCAGCTCCGCTGCAGCTCGCTAAGCGTGTTTATTAGCACAGGGGAGGATCCCGCCACCTGAAGCCCAACTGGTCCGGCGGGCCGACATGCAGCTTGACGCTCGCATCCACTCCTGCTTCTGCGCTCTAACAGTCATTTCATGTGCCGTGCAGTCTCGTCACTAAGCAGCACACTCATCCAGGAAATCATGAAATGAATCCTATTTTTTTTTTTTTCCTCCTAACTGGAGGAAATCTGATGTAGTGAGAGGGCGTGATTGCCAAAAAGCTGTTGGCATTTAATTTGGTCAACGTGACTTATGTTCTGAACCTAATTGTTAGTCAGTGTTTATGAAGTCTCTGGTGTCGAGGAACAGCGCCGGCATTAATGATGTGCAGTTACACCTGCAGCTCGAGCACCACTCGCGTTGGTTTAATGCAGTAATACAATAAATTCCTGCAGCGATACTGGGGCAAGAAAGGGCACCGATCGTACTGCTTGAAAGTGTTGAAGGGTCCCTCTCCCGAGGATTCGGGCCTGCTCTGTTAGCAAGCAGCAGAACCGAGATGTGTAGAGTCTCTGGCTGACACATGTGGTGAGACAACCTGGTCCTGGCTAGAAGAAATCACGATTAAATCACCTTTACTGCTCCTTTTCACTGCAACTCCAAAATTTCTCCACACTGCAGCTGTCAGATTTGTGTCTTTGAATGCCATACACACTGTGATAATAATGATGCATTGTTTTTATTTGTATTTGTTTGTCACTAGAGCGCTGATCATGAAAAATGGGTAGGTCCATCAGTTCATTCATCCATCATGTTGTCAGTGTGCATGACAGACTAACTCCTCCATCAACACTTGCCGTGTGACCATTTCTCTATTGTTCTAGAGCTGCATCTGTGTACAGCATCTGATTTGGGAGTCCTGCATTTTGGGAGATGTTAATTTAATGTACTGTCAAAGGAGATGTTTGATTGAGGTTTGTGCGTCACTTCTGGAGAGACAGAGCATCATTTAGCTTCAGTAGGCCGAACGTTAAATCACAGCGGTCCAGAAATCATTACGCTGTCACCTTGTGCACACTGGCCTAGCCTCTGAAGGCTATCGAAGCGCTTTAAAGCGATTCTTGAACCTTTGGTCGTTCGTCTTACTCGGCCCTAATGTCAAAAGCTTCCTGCCTTAGATTTATTGGTAGAAAGAAATTGATGTCATGACCATCCAGCACCTACAAGGATAAGAATAAATGAGCAAAGATTGCACGTATACCATGGTTACATGTGTTATTAAAGTGGATTTCACTGATACTGTGCCTGAGTTTAATTAAATCTCATCGCCATCAACAGCTTACATAACTGAGTTCAGCCTCGGGCTTTGCGCCGCTGTTTACTCTTATGAGTGAAGACGTTTAGAGGCGCCTCCTGTTGCTTGTGAGAGGGTTTTGTGGGTGACATTTGACAGCGTCTCTGGAACACAGAATGTCAGAATTGAAGACTAATTTCCAAGTTCCAAAATGACCTTTTTCCAGCATTATAAATGAAGCCTTTTCAGTTTCTCTGTACATCAAAAATAACACTGGAATTTAAAATGGTTTTTATTTTCCAATACTGACACATGAGGATGACACCTGAAAAGCAACATTAATAAGGTCTGATCTTAATGTTTGAGACCATTGTTACATGAGCAGGTGCTCTAGAAACATGGGCGGAGCCAATGCCGTACCACCAGGGGACCAGCAGCCTCTTTTAACTCTCATTCCATTATTGGAAGAGGTGCCACTATTCAATCATTTACCATTATACGGTATATGATTAAATAGGCAAGGCATACGATACGATGCTAATGTTAAACATGCTTATTAAGCTTGTTTAGCCTAATCTGTCTGACCCCTAATGGTTTATTTTCTACATATCAAAGGCTTCTGATGACTAAATGTATGGCCAGTTACAAACATGATACATGCAAATGAAAGCTGATCTAAATCTAAATGATGTATCTTATATTAACTTTGTCAGTATGCTATTAGTAGAATATGTGCTGCCACGTGTTGGGACAGGATTCAGGGCAGATTGATGCCTCGGACTTGCCAAGGAATTAATTTGATAATGAAAGAAACATTATTTAATGGTTAAAAAAAAATTGTATATAAACACTGAGATTAAATGTGTTTTTCTTGTACTGGAACCTTCTGCTGCCAGTAGAAAGTAATCGTAGACACAGCACTTACAACTGGGGCGGGGCTGCCCAACCAAAGGTCACAGTACTGACAGTGATGTGTCAGCAGGACAGCAGGCCTGAAATACAGGCTGGCACCCCCCCCACACACACACACACACACACACACACACTCTCTCTCCTTCCCAGCTGTTCCTGGATACTCTTCCCAGTTTTTTTTTCTTTCTTTTTTTTTTTTTTTTTCATTTGATCAAACGCCGTTTCCTTTTTCGTCTGTCGTACACAAGCCAGCGAGGTAGCCCACAGCGGCGCGTTCACTGCAGGACTCTACCAGCAAAAGCACTACAAAGAAAAATAGACGGAGAAGGTTTAAATGAACACCCCCCCCCACCTTCATACACAAACACAGGCATAGTTAGAACATGTAAACAAGACCAGAGCTCGCATCGAAACCACAACCTTGTTTTGTTGACAATGTTGTCACCAGTTGCAATAAATCTAGAACGGTTCCATCAAGAGGGGCTAGGTCATCTGTAATGCCTCCAGGAGGAGCCCCTGCCGGGGGGGGGTCGCGGCTCCCATCTGGCTCCAGCTGTGATGTCCCCTGAAAGGTGAGGGAGGACCTGGTGGGCCGCTCTGCTGAGGTTACGGTCCCCGCATCTCAGACCCGGATGAGCGGATGAAGATGAGACACAGCAGCGTTGGAGCCTGGAGATTGAGCACGAGGATACAAGCACATCCCGTTGACGACCTAGTGGAGTTCTAATGCCGTCGTTTTCCATTAGATTCGTTTTTTAAGATGTTTTGGAAGGTTTTGGGGTTTTTTTTGTGCCTTCTAAATAAAAAGGGGGCTTATTTTCAGTCAATGTGTGAAAGTTTTAGAGGTCCCGTCTTATGGAACCCTTTTCTTTTTTTGTCCTTTGCCACTAGAGGTTGGTTAAACGGGTGAGTAGTATGTCTTTTTTTTCTTCACTTCAATGGTGATGTGATGGTAGCATCCGCTCCGCCTTCATCAACTGTCGAGAATGGGCAAGTTGTCTGATGGCCATGGTTGTTTGTGGGATTGTTTTCTATGTGTGTAGTTGTGAATCTTCAACACCCCCCCCCCCCAGTCTCTGTTTTTGTCCACTTCCTGCTTGCAACTCTGACCTTAAGACACTCCATTGATTCAAACTCATGCGGTTCGCCCACATGGGGTAGAAAGAAAACATAGGTTACTAACTTAACTTCTTCTCATCCAACATGCTAACTCTGATGGAGTGGTCGGTGGTCCGATAAGAAAACCCTGATCATTCTTCCTCTTGTGCACTTCCTGTCAGGCCGGTCAGGGGGGCGGACACAGGACCCTTCTCTATGGTCACGCCATCCTCCTTCGCCACTCCTTCAGTAACATGGTGGGTACCCGCACGCCCTGATGAACACATAACGGGGGATGGGACTGCATGACGGGTCTCGCCGTTCTCTCCAGTACCTGACCTGTTTGAAGACGTCGCGGTCCCTGACAGACAAGCTGTCGTTCGACGTCGGACTACAAGAGCATTCAACAGGTGGGGCTGTAGCTGGGGTCCGCGGGAGCTCTTCGTCACCTCATAAGCCCCTCCATTCTTACCAAGGACTACTTCTCCGTTGCGTCCGTGCAGGAGAGGCCTGCTGGTGGACCATCCACCCAGCGTCCAAGCAGAGGTCGGAAGGAGAGAAGGTGCGCATCGGAGACGACCTGATTCTCGTCAGCGTGTCCACAGAACGATACCTGGTAGGTTGAGGCTAGCCGCCTTCTCTCCTGACTCCGCCACTTTAATGATTTAGTGCACAAAAAGGCACTTTTAAAGTTCACGAACGGGTTCTGGAACTTCAGAGTGACGAGGCGATTCCAGAGGAAACTTTATTTATTTATTTTTTTTCAGAATAATCTGAAATGAAAATCTTACCGCTTGTAAATCCCTCATCTGTACCTTTTTCTTTTTCCCCCAAAAGAAAAAAAAAATGTTGCATCCATATGACTTGATGAGCTTAAAGTTAATGCTGTTTCCCTCTTGCATAGCTTTAAACCTGACCTCAATTAACTCAGCAGGTAAAGCGAGGAGGGGGGATTCTGAGAGAGAGCAGAGAGATGGGAAGGCAGGGAGATGAGGACACGCCGTGCATAATGGAGTGATGCAGAGCTGCACCTCAGGACTGCTTTTCCTCTTTGGAAATGTGTAATTAATACAAAACTGGCCGCACGCCATAGTTTCATCTCATCTAATGGAAAATCTTCACCTTCATCACAAAAACCCCCCTTAAATATTCAACAGTTTCTTTGAAGGATAGAATAAATGATCATGTAATGAGGATCCATCGTGATATTTAGCTCAAAATAAGTGACATTTGGATGAATTCTGGCTGAAATTAGGGTTAAATTCTGATTATATCGCATGATTATCACACACGTGCGATGTGTGTTTCAGCACCTCTCCATCTCCAATGGCGACACCCAGGTCGACGCCTCTTTCATGCAGACCTTGTGGAACATTCAGCCCACATGCTCATCAGGCAACATGGCTGTAGGTGAGTCGAAATCAAGCGCCGCACGCGGAAACGATAAGACACGCGGGTTAAGACTGACCCCCCCCCCCCTTGTTCAACGCGCCAGGGTACCTGATCGGCGGACACGTGATGCGCCTGTGCCACGGCCATGACGAGAGCTTGACCATCCCAGGAGCGGAGAGCAGCGAGGAGATGCAGAGGTGAGACATCGGATTACACTCCTCCGACACAGCTGGGTGTGTGGGAGCTTTGTGTCTAACTTAATGCTGCCCGCGGGGGAAAGATTTTGGCGACAATTAATGAGAAATAACCTGTTGAATAACGCGTCAAAAGAAGTCCTGTGCTTCCCCGCGCTTGAATGAACATCAAGTTGTTTTCATCACTATTCAATATGACGTTTAGAGCTGGATGACATTAGCATCTTTCTGTCAACGTCTGTCAACCACCTGCGCGAGCCTCCTCACGTCTCTTTGCACATCCAGGATCGTCAACTACGAGGCGGGTAAAGGGGCATCAAGGGCCCGCTCCCTCTGGAGGCTGGAACCTTTGAGAATCAGGTGAGTTCAGATCCAGACAAGCCCCTGACCTAGTTTCCCCCTCCGAACTGCGCAACCTTTAGATTAAAAATAGCTCATGTAAGAGTGTGACAGCAAATCTACGCTGAATTAAACATGAACTTTACTGCTCCTTTCAAATGTTGCGACCAATTAGTTCTAAAAGTTTATTTCCTTTAGCCTTCCTCATAAACCTGCACAGTATTCCACCAAAATCATGTCTCCAGGGGACTGACTGTGTTATTGAATTGTGAACCTGCTCAAAAGCTTGCTTTTCTCTGAATTTATGTAGTTTTCTACATGCAAAATTAAGTTCCACTTTCAAAATAGGTACTGATAATCCCCACCTTTCCAAATTTAAATAGTTGTTGCAAATTAAATATGGAAATAACAACAACTTTTATTTCAAATGTTAATAGTTCAATAGTTTCTAATTTCAATGGTTGAGCTGGTGAGTTGAAAAGAAGTAGAGAAAATATGCATTTTTAGCCGTTAATGAAGCTAAACAGCGGAAACATCTGTTCCTGTCCACCTGTGACTGGAACCAAAAGGTCAACATCTGCCACATCCTCCACAGCTGGAGCAGCAGCCACATTCGCTGGGGTCAGGCCTTCCGCCTGCGGCACCTCTCCACCGGTCACTACCTGGCTCTGAGCAAGGACCGGGTACTGGTCCTGCAGGACCGGGAGAAGTCCGACACCACGGCCACCGCCTTCTGCTTAAGGCCCTCCAAGGTCGGTCCTCCTGTCTCAGACATATACGGCATAATCAAGAGTCAGAGGGGTGCAAGGTCGCAGACAGGAAGCAGAGCTGGAGGTGAAAATGTTGAGATTCTCTTTGGGGGGGGTGACTGAGGAAGGATAGTGACTACATCAGCTGAAGGATGCCAAGGTTGGAACTTCCAGGCAGGAGGCAGACAAGTGAGGAAATTTATGGATGCAGTAAAAGAGGACATGGAGTTGGAGTGAGTCGGCGCGAGAGAAGAGGATACAGCGGGAGGACGGGGTCAAATGGAGAGTTGGTTCGCTGTGGCGACCTCTGAGGGCAACACAAAGAAAGTAGAAGATCTCTAACTTTACCTTCGGCTTTACCCCTGCTCGGCGGACACACGAAACTGAAACGAATCCCTCGCTGAGCTTTTGTGTGCATGTACTATATCTAAAAAATCCTGACTGGGTGTGGGGGTTGTTGCTGAGGCTCTCATCTTTTAAATTGTATTGCCCCGTGTTGACATAAATGGAGCAGTGATGAAAGTCACCTTCAAAGGATGCAACCGCGTGCAGATAAACTTATCTATACTAGTTCTATGAAATCCCCCCGAGTGCACCTTGACGGATTTAATTTTCCAACCTCTCCTGCACTGGAAATTTCCCTCTCTAATCTGTCAATGCACAGCCCACAATCTCCCGGCAGTCATTGGAGAATTGTGCTTCTCTTGTAAAATGAATATACAAACAAACTGATGTAGCTGCGCTAACGAGGCCAAGAGCATGAATGAATGCAATCGCATTATCAGGGAACCGTTCCATTTCTCCATTTGTGGTATTTCAGCACCTGCTTGTCCTGCTGCGAGCTCCCTTCCTTCTTCTTAATGTGATTATGCATCTCTCAAAATGTCAACACAACAGGAAAAAAGCGACCTGGGTCCAAAGAGGGACATCGATGGCATGGGAGTGCCAGAGATCAAATATGGAGACACGGTCTGCTTCATCATGCACGTGGCAACAGGACTCTGGCTGTCCTACCTGGCGCCCGACGCCAAATCATCACGTTTAGGGCCTCTGAAGAGAAGGGTGAGCTTCCAATGGTGGGCTGTGGCCCAGAGTGGACAATTAGGCAACAAGCAAAGGCTGACTAATTCAAAAGCTGCATTTGTTGACTTTCCAATAATTGTCAGAATCAGGTCTCTAAGTGTTTTATTGTTCACGATAATTAAGAAGTTATGAGCATGGAGTAATGAGGATAATCATGTAGAGATAATATCATTTACAATCTTGGGGATCATTTTTCATAATGATTATAAATATATTATAAGCTTGTTGCATTCATACCATGATTGAATGTGTTCAAGTGGTAATAATGGGGCTGCTGTTCGAGGTTTGTTCGAGGCATCTGACATCCACTTTATCTGAATGTGTTTACAGTAAGGAGCTGGATGTTTGTCATAGTTCACCACCGACACCTCAGAGTTTGTGTTCATCACCCTGTCACCGGGGTTATATGGCTGTTTAAACACATTGCTCACCTGCTGGCCTGAAATCATTGTCTGCACATACACACACACACACGCGCGCGCGCACGTACGCATTCATGCATACACACATGCAGTCACCGTTTTAGTGTGATAATGGGCCATCACCAGAGAGATGGTAGGTTTGGATGAGGACGCTTGGATGGAGCTCATGTCGGGGTGGGTATCCAGAGATATCAAACGGCGGTTAGTTCAGGACACCAGGCAGTCCCCACAAGCCCTGGAGAGATGCCAAAGAGTCGGGTATTTAGTTTGATAAAAGCGTATCGGGTTTTGGCAAGGACACAGTCCATTTGCACTTACACACGGACTGGATTTTTAGCCCTCATGGATCGATACCTGCAGTTATATCTTTCATTAGCTGCTAGAGCTGTTAATAATGGACAGCATATTTCCTGTCATCTATCATTTATGTGTCTTGTTTCTTTTAATCTGGCCATTAAGATTACAGGATAGTTGATTACATCAAGTTCTTCCAAGAAATTAAAACAACAGTGTGTATAGTAAAGAGTAACTGGATTAATTCATTCCCAAATAAATGATATTTCAAGTGTCATTTAGCAGACTTTACATCAGGTCTTTTGTTAATTAGACACTTTATCATCTATGTGATGTATTTCTTCAGGCCTGCCTTCACTCTGAGGGTCACATGGATGATGGCCTTATCCTGCAACGCTGCCAGCACGAGGAGTCCCGCGCTGCTCGGATCATACGCAACACCACCTTCCTCTTCACCAACTTCATCAAGTAAGAACGAGGCGAGCCCTCGCACCACCCTCGCTGCGGCGGCCACAGTGTCACGAGTGCGCTCTCCCCCTCAGAGCTCTGGATGGCATCGCGGAGGGGGGCTCCACCGAGGTCGCCAGCTTCGTCGAGGACGTGCTGCAGACGCTGAACGACCTGATTGAATACTTCAAGCAGCCCGACTCGGAGCTGGAGCACGAGGAGAAGCAGTGTCTCCTGCGCTCACTCATCAAACGCCAAGACCTCTTCAAGGAGGAGGTGAGGGCCGACGATTCATGACGGCAAAGTAGTCTAGTGTCTAGTGTCATGGCTGCATGTAAATAAAGAAAGGACGGGAAAGGAGATGCAGCACAAAACTATGATTAGAATTGTTTTTGGCCACATTTGTCTTTTTATGCCTGTTTTTTATGTTATCTTTTAATGTTTCGTTAAAAATGTTTAAAGAGGAGGCTCTACGTTCAACCTTCTGCAACTAAACTATTTCCTGTAGTTTATTACTGTTGATTTTAGATGAGTATAAGTGTTCGTTTTCACAACACAAATCTAAAACTGGAAAGCGCTCGGAGAGCACAGACCTCCTCCAAGCGCAACAATTCCTTTTGGCCCCATTTACCACAATGTTAACGAAAAATTCTAAGTGATCCAGAATCCAGGACTTCTTCCGGATCACCCCCCAAATGAAATCAGTTCTTCCTCTTCACATTTCCAACAAATCCTGAAAATTTCATCAAACTCGATCAATAACTTTTTGAGCTATGTTGCTGACAGACAAACAGACATACACCGGCAAAAACATAACCTCCTTGGCGGAGGTAATTAGTGTATGAATGTGGAGCAAATATGGATAAATTGATCCACTCTTGATATCTGTGTTTTTTGTTTTTAGTTTTATTCTATTGTTGATGCAGGTTTCAGGTCATTTAGAGCTGTATTTTTGCCTCCTCAGGGCATGCTGAGCCTGCTGTCCAAGTGCATCGACCGGATGAACCTGTACAACAGCGCTGCCCACTTTTCAGAGAAGGCCGGTGAGGAGGCCGGTGCGGCATGGAAGGACATCCTGAACCTCCTCTACGAACTGTTGGGTAAGTGGTGAATCATGACGTCTCCACGTCCGCAGCTCCTGCTGACCCCTGCACATTCATCTCCCCCACATCTGGAGTCATTCCTGACCTCCACCTTTCATTTTCCTCCACGGCTCCCACCGTAATTGCCCCTGCGCCTGCATGGTTGCAGAGAGAAACATTTGCCGGTGGAGCACAATATCTGAATTCCTCTTTCATGACTTGTTTTCGCTTTCCATTAACAAAATGTCAGGTGCTGATTTTATCCTGCTTCGGTACTGAGTCATGAATGTTGATGAAGAAGAGCTCTTATTTTCTGATATGAGCTGTATTCATAGCCAGATTCATCATTCTTTGTCTAGAAGGTTCTCATCATACACACATAAAAAATAAATAAATAAATAAATAAATAAAAGCTTGTAGTCGACCTCGAGCAGACTGGCTCCACAGCGGGGTCGCCCCCTCCATCATGTCTGATGAGCTAAACTGTATGAATTGTTCATCGACTTTACTTTGCCCTTTTATGAGTATGTAAGAGTCAAACTGTGTCACCAACGTTATTAACTCGCCATTCCTGAATCCTGATGGTGAAAGATGAGTCAGTGGAGAAAGGAGGCACTTTGCAGGCTGACCTCTGCGCTCTCGATTCCACGTTTGCTTTTGCTTTCAACGGGAAATCTTCTGCTGCTTGTGCTTCTGCTCAGCTGCTCTGATACGTGGGAACAGAACCAACTGCACTCAGTTTTCCCACAAGTTGGACTGGCTGGTCAGCAAACTCGAGAGACTGGAGTCCTCATCAGGTACCAAACCAGTTTTAACTAGGAGTGCTCATATCTGATCAACACGGACCCTGATGGTGACATTTGTGTGGAATCGTCTCTCAGGGATTCTGGAGGTCCTTCACTGCATCTTGGTAGAGAGTCCAGAGGCTCTCAACATCATTCAGAGAGCCCACATTGAATCCATCATCTCTCTGCTCTACAAGCACGGACGCAACCACAAGGTGAACTCAGAGAAGTCCAGTAGCCTAAACCACATGTTCACAACTCGCATGAAATCAATCACCAGATTCTCAGGGTTAATCTAATATTGAAGCTTCTCCTCATTGTTGCATTTGGCTTTTACTGTTTTATGAGCACTGAATCAAATATGTAATATCATGAGAATCCAGTGTGTTTTTGTACTGAGTGCACTAATAACAGCCCCCCCCCCACACTTTGCTTAGATTCTAGATGTTCTGTGTTCCCTCTGTGTTTGTAATGGGGTGGCAGTGAGAGCCAATCAGAATCTGATCTGTGACACGTTGCTTCCTGAGAGGGACCTGCTGCTGCAGACTCGACTTGTCAATGATGTCCAGAGGTAAAGAAAAAAAACTGAAACAAACGGCATGGAGTAACCGATAGATGACGACTAATGAAAACAATCCTGAAAAGTTTGGTTAAAACTGTATTTGAATATTAAAACTCCTATTTCTTCCATCGGCAGCATGAGGCCAAACATCTTCCTGGGTATCGCCGAAGGCTCCGCCCAGTATAAGAAGTGGTATTTTGAGCTGGTCATTGATCAGGTGGACCACTTTGTAACTGGAGGAGCGACCCACCTGAGAGTAGGCTGGGCCAACACCAGAGGCTACGCGCCGTACCCTGGTGGTGGAGAGGGTTGGGGTGGCAACGGTGTTGGGGACGACCTCTACTCCTACAGCTTTGATGGACTTCATCTGTGGTCAGGTAGGATCATTCAAAAAAGAGAGGTTTTACACAGAAGTACAGCACTGCTTTTGGCCTTTAAGGCTACTCTCAGCTCTCATCCTGAAACATTTATTTCACCCCTCCCTCCTTTTAAGTCCCCTAAAAGAGTCATCACACCTCCTCTCATCCGGTTCACGTCGTCCCTCTTAAAGCGCTCATCACTCCTCTCTCCACTTCCCTGTCCCCGCGCTGCGTCCTTGCCTGTCAGACCGACCTAGATTCTCAATGACTCTGCAGCCGTAACAGCCATCTACCCCACCTCGCCCTCTCTGCCCCCCCGCACTCTCTAGGTCGAATCCTAAGGGCCGTGGCCTCGGTTAATCAGCACCTGCTGAACTCGGACGACGTGGTCAGCTGCTGTCTGGATCTGGGCGCCCCCAGCATGTCCTTCAGGATCAACGGGCAGCCGGTTCAGGGCATGTTTGAGGACTTTAACACGGACGGCTTCTTCTTCCCTGTTGTCAGCTTCTCTGCAGGTGTTAAGTAAGACTCCATTTGCTATGGTGGCATTTAATGAAGAATTTTGGTACTAAATCGAAGATTTAAGGGATGTTTGACCACTAATACCAAAGAGAAAGAACATTATTACATAATATGACACAGCGTTATTTAACTACTCATCTCAGGGTCCGATTCTTGTTGGGAGGACGACACGGAGATTTTAAGTTCCTGCCACCTGCTGGTTATTCTCCCTGTTATGAGGCTTTGTTGCCCAAAGAAAAGATGCACATAGAGGCAGTGAAAGACTACAAGAGGGATCACGAGGGGGTCCGTGACCTGCTGGGAACCACGCAGTTCCTCTCCCAGTCCTCCTTTATCCCAACTCCGGTGGACACCAGTCAGGTGAGGAGGGCGTTCCATCACACAGATATTACCTCGAAGATGGGCTATACAGACCTGGAGTCTTAACCTTAACCACGTTTCCAGGGATTAGGCACTGATGTGGGTGAGGAACAGCAAGAGTGCGTTCTCTTTTTGTCATCTGCTCTGATCCCTGCAGGTCGTCCTCCCTCCCCACCTGGACAACGTGCGGGACAAACTCGCGGAAAACATCCACGAACTGTGGGGCATGAACAAGATTGAACTGGGCTGGATGTACGGCAAGGTAAAGCCGGTCTTCCCGATCTGGGCACGCTAGCGCGCACAGCTGCAGTAAACCGGGTAGAAACGATAAAGCGCTCCACGCAGAGGGAGACCCGCGACGGTGAGGCAGCAACACCGTAATGTGTTTGTCTCGAGAGGCGACGGTCCTTCCGTTAGCAGACATGCAAATGAGTTTGTCTCAAACAGTCACTCAGCGTTTAATTGAAATATCAACAAGGCCGGGGATTTTCTTCCCTCCTCAGATTAAAAATAATACCGCACGCCGGTTACAGCAAAGCTGGCTTATTTGAAAAATGACCTGTCCTTTTTATGTGGTGTGAAATAAGCCACAACAGAAGAACAAACAAGAATAATACTTTAAACGCTTTTCTTTTTAGATTTTAGAGCCCGTTTTTTGTTTCATTTTCTGTATAACACTGGTCATGCTGCCTTGCTGCAGTGATGGTGGTTATTCAACATGAGACCTGATCTAAGCTGATGTCAGTAGTGTGTGTGCGACAGGGGCTTTGAACACGCATCCAGCACAGCAGAGGGGTGTTTTTCAAAAGAGATCAGAGGCTCCGTTTTCATGCAGGTCGACGTCGTTGGCCCAGAGGAAACGAGTAGGTGTCACAATCAAAGCGCAGGTTCTTTCCCATCGCAGCCCAGCTACGCCGTCTAGCTGGGAAAAGCACTTAGAAGATCACTCTGATACTTTGCTTCACTTTGCTTTAGTGCATTTTGAATTGCAGATCACAGCAATTCTATATCCAAAACATTTAATGTATGAAAGAAAAAAATGAGAAAAGAGTGCAGCCATCCAATAACAATGTGATGCATCACTTTTTCCCCCTTTCTGAAATAAAACAGAATATATGAGCCCTGCATTGTTGATCCGTGATATTGAAACAATTTGTTTAGCAGCCAATCTGCTTTATTTATATTTCTGACGTGGGAACACAGACCCAGGCATGGCAAAGATTTAGTTCAATCGATTCCCTCTGAGTCCCTCACCAGATCAGCTAACAGTGTGTTTTTCTCTTTGAAATAGATTTAATTCCAGATTCAGACCAGGAGGAGGTTAAATTAAGATCTCATAGAATATTCAGGACGAGGCTTAAGTCCAAGCATCGCCGAAGTGAATCGGCAGCAAACCCAAAGCAGACAGAAGTGTTTGGCAGAAGGACTGATAATAGCGTTGGCCTGAGAGAGGCTCATACCCCAGCAGAGGACTATCAGAGGCCAACAGTGTGTGTTGGAGAGCGAGCTCCAAACCTCTCTGTTGTCTCAGGCTTATCGTTCTCAGCAAAAACCGGCCACAGAGGCTTGACTCGAGTCCAAAGCCTCCAGCCAATGTTTTTGAGCGGTGCTCTGTCATATTTCCCTTTGGGCTCTGAGCTGGTAGATTAATTTTCGCTCGTGCGGACGCATTAAAAACGACCGTTTCTCCCCTCAGATCCGCGATGACAACAAGAGGCAGCACCCGTGCCTGGTGGATTTCACCAAGCTGCCTGAAACTGAGAGGAACTACAACCTGCAGATGTCCAGTGAAACTCTGAAGTAAGGAGGAGGAAATAATCCAGCCCTTTAGTCATATGCTGAGGTCTGGGGCTCTCCGGGCAGATTAGGGCTGAGATGAAAATGCTTGTGAGGACCTGTGTTTTTTGCCTGATTTCCAGTATTGATTTTCTGGAATATCTTGAATCTGGAGCCTATTTGAGCGAAATACTGAGTCATCAAACATAAAAGAGATGGTAATGGGAAACAATCTTCTTCTAGTGCGCTGTGCTTTATGAAGGCGCACAGCTGTTGCACATCCACGCAGCTGCAGCCAGACTGCTGCTCACTGTCCCACTATTGATTTATGCCTAATGAGCTGAGTTTAAAAGTTTAGCAGCCTTTCAAAGGACTCTGCTGACTCACCCTCCAAAGATTAGTGGGTCCCCAGCCGTCACGCCGGTTTGTCCTCGGTTTGACACCCCTCTCTCTTCGCTAGGACCTTGCTCGCTCTCGGTTGCCACGTCGCTCAGGTCAACATTCACGCTGAAGACGATCTGAAGAAAATCAAACTTCCCAAAGAGTAAGTCTGCTTCGTTTCATGAAGACGGGTCAACGGGAAGCCGATTAAACCACTCGGCCTAACGTGATCTAATGTGCCGCTCCTCTGGCCGCAATAAAAGCGCAACTTCGCGCGACTTTTCAGCCACGAGGGTTAACTGAAGTGGGTTTGTGGTCCCGCAGCTACGTGATGTCTAACGGGTACAAGCCTGCACCACTGGACCTCTCTGACGTGAAACTGACTGCAGGTCAGGAGGTTCTAGTTGATAAACTGGCCGAGAACGCGCACAACGTGTGGGCCAAAGACAGAATCAAACAAGGGTGGACCTACGGCATCCAGCAGGTGAGGGCCGCCCGTCTTTGGAATTCAAATGTTTACATCTCCAGACAATTTACCCTTCCCTTTCCCCGCTCGCGGCAGGATTTGAAGAGTCGACGTAATCCTCGCCTGGTGCCGTATGCCTTATTAGACGAGCGCACCAAAAAGTCTAATAGAGACAGTTTGAGAGAGGCCATCAGGACTCTGGTTGGCTACGGATATGACATTGACCCCCCAGATCAGGAGGGTGAGGCGCTCCTCTGCCGTGGATTCATCTATGTCCGCCTGTTTGCGGACCGGACTGGTCTCTGTTTTTGACAAACTGGCTTTCTCTCTGTCGCCAGGCGCTCATGTGGTGCTCGACGAGACCATCGAGACCACCCGCCTGTTCCGCGTGGAGCAGACACACGCGGTGACGACGGGGAAATGGTACTTTGAGTTCGAGGCCATCACGGGCGGCGACATGAGGGTGGGCTGGGCCCGACCGGCCTGCAGGCCCGACGTGGAACTGGGGGCGGACGACCAGGTCTTTGTCTTCGACGGATACAGGGTGAGCGAGCTTCGCCGTGGGGGGGTGGGGAGGGGGGACTCCAGGGCTCGTCGGGTTCCTCCAACAGCGGTCGCGCCTTCTCTCCCTCAGGGCCGGCGCATGCACGCGGGCAGCCGCTACTTCGGGCACCCTTGGAGAAAGGGCGACGTGGTCGGTTGCATGATCAACATGGAGGACAAGTCCATGATTTTCACCCTGAACGGAGAGCTCCTCATCACCAACAAGGGCTCAGAGCTTTGCTTCACCGACTTTGAGACAGAAGACGGTGGGGACTTACCTGACTCCGCCCGACTTTAATCTTCATCGCTTGAATGCTTTTTTTTTTTTTTTTTTTTTTTTTATCCGCCCCTCTAATCCCGCTGGTGAATTTCCTTCAGGTTTCATCCCCGTGTGCAGCCTGGGCATGTCCCAAACCGGACGCATGAACCTCGGCAAGGACGCCAGCACCTTCAAGTACTACACCATGTGCGGTCTCCAGGAAGGCTTCGAGCCCTTCGCCGTCAACATGAAACGAGAGATCACCATGTGGTTCAGCAAGCGCCTCCCCACCTTCGTCAACATACAGCAGGACCACGCGCACATCGAGGTGAGACGCCTGACGCCGGACGCCGGCGTTCGCGGTCTGGCGCCTGACGTCTCCTCGTCGGCGCCCGTCAGGTGACGCGGATCGACGGAACGGTGGACAGCCCGCCCTGCCTCAAGGTCACCCACAGGACCTTCGGTACGCAGAACAGCAACAGCGACATGGTGTACTGTCGGCTGAGCATGCCCGTGGAGTTCTACTCGGCGGACATGCTTCTGGACGAGTCGCATAGGTTCAGGTGAGGGAGGGGGGGCTTTGTTGTGGCTTCCTCCAGTTCAAAGGAGCCGTCCTCCCACGCTGCTCCTGTCTCCGCAGTTATGCCCCCAAAGACAACGGAAGTGCTGACTACGGGAGCATCACCACGGTAACTCAGCAGAGATTTCGAGACGAGGAGAAGCGCCAGAAAATGTTGCCGCGCTTTCCCTTTTGTGAGCCGCCGCGTGCCCTTCTTTGCTCGCAGTATTACCACGCGGTGAGAGTGTTCGCCGGACAGGACCCCGCGTCCGTGTGGGTGGGCTGGGTCACGCCCGACTACCATTACTACAGCAAAAACTTTAACCTCGCCAAGACGAGGACCGTCACCGTTACCCTGGGAGACGAGCGAGGCCGCGTCCACGAGAGGCAAGCTGCTGTGTCTTTGTGTCTGCCTCTACACTACATTTCTTTTTATTACAAAGCAACACTTTCTGTTACAAATCCAACGCATGGGCGTATTTGTTCGTATGCCCAAAGAACCACTCAGAATATAGATTTGCCGTCATTTTCATTTAAATAAATAAAAATAAGATGCACTTTTGCAGCTTCAGATGTTTTTAAGAAGGCAGTGGAGCATTTAAAGGTTCTCGTAAAATCTACGCAATAAAATGAGACAGAATAAAACAGTACAGCACATAAAAATAGACATTGCAATCTATAAATATACAGAAAGGGTTGTAAAACAGGGCAACCAGCTGTGCCGCAAAGAACATCAGGTGATATATTATGGGATTAAAAACTGTTAGACTTGACTTTTGTTCATTTAGATGTGCGAAACTCCTCTGCGGTTCCATCCATCCGACATTGCATCGCTTTAATTCAGGTTGTCTGGGGCAGTGCTTCACTCTGAGGCGCTCGGTGTATTTGTCAGGGAGGGGGCTATCTCATGGTGATTGAATGTGCGGTAGAGTCTAGACACACAGCCAGGAGGGGCAGAGATGCTCCCAGTGGGAGGAACTGGCTGGGATTCAACAGCAGCCTGCGGGCTATAACCACACAGAAAGTGCCCCAAAAAGCCATCTCTCCCATTTTCCTCTCTTTTAAGGGATTTATTAATGTATGTAAAACACGATCCAAATCAACGTCTGCACGAGTAGAGGAGAGAATGTGTCCTTCTGAGCCCTGACCTGAAAGCGCTCCTATCTTTTCCCGCAGTGTCCAGAGGAGCAACTGCTACATGGTGTGTGCGGGGGACGCCGTCAGCCCGTCCTCCTCCGGCCGCTCCAATTCTGACCTGGAGATCGGCTGCCTGATCGACCTGGCCACCGGTCTGCTCTCCTTCACGGCCAACGGCAAGGACCTGCCCACGGTATACCAGGTAAACCAAAAAAACGGTTATTTTTTTTTCCTGTCTGTTATTTTCTACCCTGGGTTCTGTAGCGACCTGGAATTTATGAAGGGTGCATGTTTTCTTACCCGGAAAACAAACCTGGATATTCCGGAGATGAAGGAGCATTAATCTGTTGTTTATTTGCATCCTCTTGTATTCTGTGGATGATCAATAGCTTTGTGTTTTTTTCCCCAGGTGGAGCCAAACACTAAGCTCTTCCCAGCTGTGTTTGTCCGACCAACCTCAGCAGACCTTTTTCAGTTTGAGTTTGTCAAGATGAAGGTTTGTTGTTTTATCGTATTTGTCCTTTTAAGAGTTGATTAATATGAATCCAACTGGCCCTGAAATAGTCTTAGTCACAGCAAAAATAAGCTATTTAAATTGCTTGCCTTCTTTTCCAAGTATGCACACTGCTGGGTTCTTATTGTTTCAAAATATGGATCCTCTTGGCCTCTGGGGACAGAGGTCAAGAGGTCAATCATTGCTGTTCGATCCCTGGCTTCAACTGTGTGTCAAAGTGTCCTTGAGCGAAATAATTTATCCCAAATTTGTTCTGACAGCTCCTCCGCCTGGCGTGTGATCATAGTGTGAATAGCTGAGTAATGAAATATTGTCGGGGACATCGGGGAGGAGCTGTCGCGTCTGTCCAAACCCTTCCGTCAGTCATCGGTAACCATGGCGACCCAATGTGTCCTTACAAGTCAACTCGCTCTCCTCTCAGGACGTGATGCCGCTCTCGTCTGCCATCTTCAAGAGCGAGCACAGGAACCCGGTCCCGCAGTGCCCGCCGCGCCTGGACATACAGACCATCGTGGCCGTGCTGTGGAGCCGCATGCCCAACACCTTCCTGAACGTGGAGACGGCGCGCGTCAGCGAAAGGCATGGCTGGGTGGTCCAGTGTCTGGAGCCGCTGCAGATGTTGGCTGTGCACATACCTGAGGAGAACAGGTCTAGAGGCTCTTAACTCAAATTTAAAATCCTTTTTAGCACAACAATGGCAACAATTGTCCAAGTTTGCGTATCAAACCTCACCATCTCTTAGAGACCCCCCCCCCCCCCCCCCAGCTCACTCTCTTTCTCTGTTGCAGGTGCCTGGACATCCTGGAGTTGTCCGAACTGGAAGACCTGAGGAAGTTCCACTACCACACCCTGATGCTCTACTGTGCCCTGTGTGCGCTGGGAAACACCCGCGTCGCACACGCCCTCTGCAGCCATTTGGACCAGTCTCAGCTCCTCTACACCATCGACAACCAGTACCTGTCTGGGATGCTGAGAGAGGGCTTCTACAATGTGCTCATCAGGTGGACATCTATTCATGAAGATTTATTTAATCATGTAGTCTTTGTTGGGATTTTGCGTGGGGCAATAAAACAACGCCTTCATAATTAGGAATTAAGATATGTTAGTCTGATAGCTGATTACATCAACATTGGTGCAATTACTGGCTAAAATCTCAAGCTCGGGTGGAGCTTTGATCGAACTTCTCCGTCTCGCCTCCAGCATCCATCTTGAGACAGCAAAGGAGGCTCGCCTGATGATGAACAACGAGTTCATCATCCCTGTGACGGACGAGACCCGCTCCATCAAGCTCTTCCCCGATGAGTCCAAGCGCCACTCCCTGCCTGGCGTGGACCTCAGCACCTCCCTAAAGCCCCGGGTGAACTTCTCCCCCGTTGGGGTGATCAACCGAAGCCGGCACCAGTACCTCCACAGCCCGCACATCCCGCTGGGGATCCTGAAGGAGAAAGCCATCAGCATGCTCACCGAGGCCGTGCAGGGCGGCGGCACGCACATCCGAGATCCGGTGGGCGGGAGCATGCAGTACCAGTTCGTCCCCATCCTCAAGCTGATCGGAACCCTCTTGATCATGGGGGTCCTCACCAGCGAGGAGGTGAGAATCATCCTCCTCGTGATCGACCCCAATGTGTTCGGAGAGGTCAAGGAGGGCGAGGAGGCGCGGGGGGAGGAGGCCGGCTCGGCTGGAGAGAAGGAGGAGGTGAGCAAGAACGAGGAGAAGGCCGTGGAGGCGGGAGAAGAGGAGACGAAGGAGAGCAAGCCGTCGGCGGCTAAAGGTCTCCTGGAGAAGCTGCTCCCGGAGCCTGTCAAGCGGCAGGTGAGGAACAGAAACTTTCCGCCACTTTTTATTACAGTCACGTTGCTTATGTTGGGTATGCTGCCATCTTCTGACAGATTCAAATAGTTGCTCTGCTCTGCCTATTTAATATTAATGACTAATTAGCATTTTATACATGGAAATACTGAATGGATATATTTTGACGTGCAGACTTTTAAACAGTGACGGCATGTTACACAGAAGGCTGAGGTTTCTGCAGACAACACACCGCTGCCTGTTTTTTTTTTTTTTTGTTTGTTTTTTTTTTAATTCCAGATGTGCGAGCTTCTGCAGTACTTCTGCGACTGTGAGCTGAAGCACCGCATCGAGTCCATCGTCTCCTTCTCCGACAGCTTCGTCTCCAAGCTCCAGTTCAACCAGAAGTTCCGCTACAACGAGCTGATGGTGGCGCTCAACATGTCGGCCGCCGTCACCGCCAAGAAGACCAAAGAGTTTCGCTCCCCCCCGCAGGAGCAGGTACGGGAGCGAAAAAAAAAAAAAAAAAAAAAAAAAAAACGAGAGGAATGGTTGAGCCTGATCTTTAATAACGGTTAAGGTTGCTTGATTTATGACAACGGAGCAGAACAGGAGAATGAACACACGGGCCTCGGGGTGAGAAAAACGATCAATGCCGCGTGTCCCTGCTGCTTTCTGTTGTTGTTCTGCAGCCCCTAACAGCCTTTCCAGATGGTAAAGGTTATGTTTGTACTCGTGTGAGATGAAAACAAAAGTGAATTATTATTATTATTATTATTATTATTATTATTATTATTATTATTATTATTATTATTATTATTATTAATGTTGGGACAGTTGAAGTTCAGAAGCGATTAGCTCTTCAAAAGTTGTCGCTGCCCTTAGCACAACAACAGATGTTTTAGTTTTGTTTTTTTCCCCAGCCATAGTAATAGTTTGGGAACTTCAGAAGTTCCAAAATTGGGTTTAAATTCAAATGATTTCAGTGCTGGCGGACTTCTTCTGGTGCTGCAGTAGCTCAACTTCTCTACGGCAACATCTACATGGATGTTTGTCATTTAAAATGTGTCCAGACATTCCTGCCCTTAGCAATGACAGATGGCTCCAACAGTTCCAATTATGATCTTTTGGAGTTTCCTCATCAAAGTGGGCCTTGTTTTCTATTTCTCCGTGCCTCTCATGTTTTGGTAGCATAATTCCTTTCCTGTGGTGCTCCCTTCATCTCATCATTTACTTTTGATTTGTTTGCTGGACTCTACTGAGCAGTTGGAATTATGTTTCTAAACCCTCCGATTGCCCTCACTATAAAAGCAATTTCACGGGTCTGTAATAAAATAGTCAGCGTGCTGAAGGTCCCGGGGCCAGATCTGTGGAAGTGATGAGTACGATTTCAGTAACTGATGTCTATTTCTTCATTATTCTGTGTAAAACCACAACAGAGCTTTGTATGACCTCAAAAGACTTTATTCTCTTTATTTTGCCCTTTCGTTTTTCTTGCGCTGAGCTCTAAGTTCTTTTGCAGTTGAGTAGGACGTTTCAGTCCGGAAAACTTGAAAACTCTCGACTCTCTCTTTTGAAGACATTTAATTGGTCTCATGTCACAAATCCTGCCTGTTGAGGGTGGCTCTGTGGTAAAATAAGTGCAGTGGCCGACAGCAGGTGTTGGCAACATCCTCCAGCGCCGCTCAATGTTCCTCCCATGGTTTATTAAAAAGCCACGCCAGAAATAGACGCCCGAATAGCCTGAGCTGAATTTGAGGATATAGCTTGCTTGTAACATGAAACAAACGTGGCCCAAATAACTGATATTGCTGTTCAAGCTGATTTGAAATTATATGAAGAGATTAATTATCTCTGCAGCGACGTGTCTGATACTGTCTCAGAAGGCCAGATGAGTCTTATTATTATTATTATTATTAATAATAATAATAATAATAATAATAATAATAATAACGTAATATAATATAATATCTTCTTAATATAATATCTTCTTCAGGCTTGTTGTTTCTTCCATCCTCATCTCTGTACCCTGCTAAACACATTCATTTTACTTTATGCAGATCAACATCCTGTTGAATTTCAGCGCAGGAGAGGACTGTCCCTGTCCGGAGGAGATCCAGGAAGAGCTCAATTCCTTCCACGAGGAACTGCGCCTGCACTGTGGTAACATCCAGTGGCTCCTTCATTGATATGTCTGACCACGTTCCTATGGGTAGAATGCACCCTTTAAATCTTTTGCACTTCAGGGAGCGTCCCGCTGACTTGGTTACATTGAAGTGCTTCAACTGTTGCTCGCATTAACGTGCTGGCCTCTGCAGGAATCCCCATTGAGGAGGAAGAGGAAGATCAGGACACTTCGATTAAAGGCCGCCTCCTTGCTTTGCTCTACAAAATCAAAGGCCCGCCCCAGAAGGCAGAAAAGGAGCCAGAGATGGAACAAGCTGCCCCCAGTAAGCAACAAAGAACCCCACAGTTTAATAACGGCAGCCATTGACTAAACCCATGTAAAATATTTTGACAAAAATCCCTTTTGCACATTTGGGTCCTCCCCATTTCTACCCGGGGGGCTTTGCCTCCTGTCTCATGGTACAGCGTTAATTGTGACGCCCACGTTTGACCGTAGCGGTGGATTTCCCCTCACAACTACCTGTGCTGTGAATGCCGTTCAGCTAATCCGTGACATCACCACAGATTATGTGCTCTGTATCATAAATGATGCATTCACTGCTCCAGGCTGGGGTCAGCCCTTTCAGAATTCTGATCTGCTGTGTTTGGCTGAAAGCATAGTTATGTTTGAAACACCAGAGGCCTAATGGGCAGCCTCTGCATGATGCCGTCATAAATTTTAATAAGTCGCTCCAAACTGAGCCGGCTGTAATAAAAGGCTTTTGTGATTGGACCAATGAAGTAATTCAGTGTGATTATCACACATTACTGAGCACAAGTGATTAATCATCTGGTCCATCATGTTACTAAATCCATCGTTATTGCCTAATTAATATATTTCAAGTTCAGGCACATCTCCAGCTGACACCGTCTGCCCCGTAGGTGCTGCGGCTGTATTTCAGTGGTGATCTGCTGGAGCACGCTGACATTTTTCTAAATGACACCAGCCAGGATACGCGCGCTCATTAGTCGATCGGCTTGCAGACGGCGTCGCCCCTTTGCCGCGAGGCGCCAGTTTGAGGCGGCGTGGACATTGACCTCCAGGGCATCTGTTCCAACACATCTCTCCCTCTCCCTCGCCTTATCTCTCATTAGGATTCTGTCGGGCACCGACCCGATGTTTGCTCTGGATGTCGGGCTGTTTGACTTAATCACGCAAAGTTCAGCCAACCAGAATAATGACGTTATCAGGATAGACGCTGCGTCTCGGCTCTGTTACTATAGGTTTTCATAAAGCTTACTCTCCGAACCCGTTCAAATGAGTCAAGTGACTGGTGTTTCAGTGCGATGGAGACGGGTGAAGGACTTCTGTTGTTTGTTTTTTGTATCAGGGCACTGCAGGATGACGAGGTAATTAATATAAAGGGCTGTGGCATGGGTACAGATAAACAGAACAGTACAGATAATGAGATTGCTAACACATTTAAAAAATCTAATAAACTCTGACATTGCTTGCAGGTCCTTTTTCTTGCAGCTCCCCCGGGCCACCCAGTTGAAATCTAGAATTAATTTGCTGGTTTAATGAATTTTGAGGACCGTTGTCTGTTGTTACAGTAAAAGTCTTATTCCCTGGGACTAGCAGCAGCGCTGACCTCGGCTATTCTTCTTGCACAGATAAAAATAAACAGATTTTCGGTTTGTTCCTACAAATGCCAATGCGGTCAGAGGGTGTTGGTACATTTGCCATGTAATATTCGCGCGTCACACCCAAGTTCCAGCATGTACTAACACAATACTTACTGCATCTGCAGCCAACCTGAAGGAGCTGATCTCCCAGACTATAACCAGCTGGGCTCAGGAGTCTCACATCCAGGACCCAGAGCTGGTCAGGGTGATGTTCAGCCTGCTGAGGAGACAGTATGACGGAATCGGGGAGCTGCTCCGGGCCATGAAGAAAACCTACACCATCAGCGCCGCCTCCGTGCAGGACGCCATCAACCTGTTGGCGTCTCTGGGGCAGATAAGGTCGCTGCTGTCCGTGAGGATGGGCAAAGAGGAGGAGAAACTCATGATCGATGGGCTGGGGTGAGATGAGCTTTATTTTCTTTAGAAGAAGTGGAATGTGCGCTTCACAAATGCCTTTCTTTGCTTCCCAGTGATATCATGAACAACAAGGTGTTCTACCAACATCCCAACCTGATGAGAGTCCTGGGCATGCACGAGACCGTCATGGAGGTCATGGTCAACGTGCTGGGAGGAGACAAATCACAGGTAAGATGTCTTCAGACCACAGGATGACTACCCAGACCCTGTTTTCCTGTGGGAATGCTGGTCTTTTTGTACAAATATCTAGTGAACATAGATGAAAAGAAAGGACCCCTTTCAGCTGTTTCTGTTTCCAATTTCCTCCTGAAAATGGATCCAGTGAACATCTAACCCATGTAAACCTCCAGGAACATAAATGTAGATGTAAAGGTCTTTAAAAGAACTTAAAGGATGGGTCAGTGTTATTTTCACCTCTGATTTCCCTGCACATGGGGGAGCTTCATGACCATGAGGATGCCCAGACTGTGTAATTTATAACCAGAAGTACTGGATCAGAAAAGTTTTACACATTTTAATCGTACTATTGACAACATAACATTATTGATCTAGAATGTATGGCAGTGTTAATTATTAATAATGATAAAAGTTCAAAGACTTGTATACTTATGCACCTGATTTGATTAGGTGGTTTAAAAGTAAATGTCAGCATGTTTGCAATTCTAAACAGTTTTTGTAGCTGAAGCCCGTAAAACGATACCACGCGGCCTCAGGTTGTGTCCAGAACTTGAGAAAACCAAGTTAATCCCATGAAGATGAAGTAAGAAAAACAACCTAGTACCCTTAAAACCCACAAGAGGTAATGGAGAGGGCAAAGGGGTAAACCAGACCTGAGGGCGAGGGGGGGGGTCTCTCAAGCCTGTCCTTTTCAGGCGGTGCTGACAGAAGCTGGAGGGGAAGTGTGTGATTTAATGCCGCTGTCTGCGCCAAGCACAGACTGAGATTCAGACATAAAGACCTCAGGGACACATTCAGGGACTCCGATCTGACTTGGTCTGATCACACAGTCACACTCATAAATTCCGCTCCATTTTATCGTCACTTGATACGGCCCCGACTTTACTGTGGCCATATAAAGTGGGAGGAATGCAGTTTGTAGGTGCTTGTTGGGTTTGTAATACTAACACAGATTATCCCAAACATTGTATATTATATAGTCTATAATGAGTGAACCTCTTTTTAAAGTAACATGTTGTCTTACTTTACCCATGAAAGTGAAGCTGTGCGATTGGATCCTGTGTTTTATGAACACATTTGTCTTTCCGTGCATGCCCACAGGAGATTGCCTTCCCAAAGATGGTGGCCAGCTGCTGCCGCTTCTTGTGCTACTTCTGTCGCATCAGCCGTCAGAACCAGAAGGCCATGTTCGATCACCTGAGTTACCTGCTGGAGAACAGCAGCGTCGGCCTCGGTAGGCACCGATGACCGAGGCTCTCCTATAATTGTGTCCGTGTCGGTTGTGAGACCAGGAGAGGTGCTGATGGAGAGGGAAGCGCGGCAGAGAGAGAGAGAGAGAGAGAGGGAGAGAGAGAGAAGGGCGTTATTTAGGCGTGCAGGACAGAAGTGATGAGTCACTGAGCCCTGGCTGCCATGCGGAGGGTCGCATGGTGCAGGGGGTGGCGGGGTGTAGAGGAGGGCCAACGCGGTATCTAATTCCTCGGCTCACATACTTTACATCATGAATCGCAGAGGATTTAATATCTGCTCAAAGCCTCTTATTAAACTGTTTAATTACTTTAATTAATTCTAAATAAACAGATGGATTATTGTGTTAAAGCTGATTATCACAGGCAGAACTTTTCAAAATCCAGACTCCTCATTAAGAAGGAGAAAAATGAATTAACAAGAATGTAGGAAGGTCCTTTGTTTGACACATATCATGCCGCCTCCCCACTAATATAAGTCAGAATCTGCAGATTATTATTTATTTGGATCGACTTCCTGAACCAAAAAGTGTTGCCTGATCTACAGTAGGGGAATTACGGGAAGAAGTTTCTCTTCTGTTGCTTTTAAGAGATCAGACAGTTTCAGCCTGATCCAGACTGCCCCCTGTTGTTGAGCACAGAACAAAGCTGAGAGTGCGTGTCTGTGTGTCGGTGTGTGTGTGTTTGTACCTGTGTGTCTGTGCCTGTGTGTCTGTGCCTGTGTGTCTGTGCCTGTGTGTAGCCTCTGAAGCCATGCGAGGCTCGACTCCCCTCGACGTTGCAGCATCGTCAGTCATGGATAATAACGGCCTGGCCCTGGCTCTGGAGGAACCTGACCTGGAGAAGGTTCGTCTTCAACAAATGTCAATTCCAGTGGTTAATCTGCTGGAACATGAGGCTGCTGAGGAGGTCTGTGACCTCCCTTCATGACATGACATCTGTGCGTAGGTGGTCACATACCTGGCAGGCTGTGGTCTTCAGAGCTGTGCCATGCTGGTTTCTAAGGGTTACCCAGACCTGGGCTGGAACCCCATAGAGGGAGAGCGTTACCTGTCCTTCCTGAGGTTCGCCGTCTTCTGCAATGGTAGGTCTGGTTTCTACAACAGAGGGCCGTTAAGAACATCCCTCGGCTGACTTGGTGTTTCCTTATTCAAGGAGAGAGCGTGGAGGAAAACGCCAACGTGGTGGTGAAGCTCCTGATCAGACGTCCAGAGTGCTTCGGTCCCGCCCTCAGGGGAGAGGGAGGTCAGGGTTTGCTGGTGGCCATGAAGGAAGCCATCAAGATCTCAGAGGATCCCAAATTGGACCTACCCAAAATCCCAGAGGGAGCCAGTGCTGGGTATGCCCCCCCCCCCCAGCCCTGATTTCCACATTTCCCAACTCTCAGATGTAAATTTCCGCGCCGTGTCTTGCAGCCCTGGCGAGGAAGGAGGAGAAATCATTCACATGGGCAACGCCATCATGTCTTTCTACTCGGCTCTGATCGACCTGCTGGGACGCTGCGCTCCAGAGATGCATGTGAGCTTCTGCGTGCTGCCAACTTCTTCGTGTGCGTTCTTATTACCGCGGGCAGACTCGAGACTGAGCTGAACGTTATCTCCTCCAGCTCATCAATGCAGGTAAAGGTGAAGCGCTCCGAATTCGGGCCATCTTGCGCTCTCTGGTTCCTACGGTCGACCTCGTGGGCATCATCAGCATCCCGCCAAAAATGCCCGTGGTTAATAAAGGTACATCAGGATGAAGAAAGTGATTCTTTGATCCCTGCTGTGGTTTGGTGTTCAGTCTTTGACCTTTTTCCCCCATCTCATCTTGTCTGCTTGTCTGCATTTCCTTTATCCGTTCTCCAGATGGCTCTGTGACGGAGCCCGACATGTCGGCCTGTTTCTGCCCGGACCACAAGGCTCCCATGGTGCTCTTCCTGGAGCGAGTGTATGGCATCATCAGCCAGAATTTCCTGATGCACATGCTGGAGGTCGGTTTCCTGCCTGACCTGCGGGCGTCTGCATCTCTGGACACGGTAGGCCCAAAACAAATCCCACCATTTATCCTGAGCAGCCTGCAACGCCTTTAACCCAACTATGCCTGCATGCTTGGTTAAAACCACACAAAGGGTTTTAAAACAAAAGGTCAGTGTACTGGAGTGGAACTGTATTGTAATGCCAATAGTCCAGTCCTTGAGGGGTTTAAAATGGATCTATGGTTGAGTTTCAGCTGGGGTTAGGGGGCCTCAGTTTCCTTCGTTCTGGGTCCCTCAGGAGGCGCTGAGCACCACCGAGACCGCGCTGGCTCTGAACAGGTACATCGGTTCGGCCGTGCTGCCCCTGCTGACCCGCTGCGCCGCCCTCTTTGCCGGCACTGAGCACTACACGCAGCTGATCGACTCCACCCTGCAGACCATCTACCGGCTGTGCAAAGGACGCTCGCTCACCAAAGCCCAGAGGGACGCCATCGAGGAGTGCCTGCTGGCTATCTGCAAGTAGGACTCGGCCCCAGGCGCAGGCGCGGTTCTCTTGTGGTGTATCACGGCCTTGAGAAAACCGCCGCTCTCGTTCCACAGACACCTGCGTCCCACCATGATGCAACAGCTGCTCAGGCGGCTGGTGTTCGACGTTCCCGTGCTGAGTGAATACTGCAAGATTCCACTCAGGGTGAGACAATTAAAAGGCAGTTAGAGGCAGGTTCACTTGTTGCCTTTGCTTTCCTGTTATTAACATCACCTCCAACATCTGCTGGTATGAGGCTTCACATGACACTTGGGACACGGACGAGTGCCTCACAGATGTGGACCGATCACGTTATCTGTCTGTCTCCAGCTCCTGACCAACCACTACGAGCAGAACTGGAAGTACTACTGTCTTCCCTCTGGCATGTGCAGCTTTGGCACAGCCTCAGATGAAGAGCTGATCCTCACCAAGAAGCTCTTCTGGGGAATCTTTGACTCCCTGTCTCACAAGGTAATGCAGGCTTGTTTGTTTTCTTGGGTTTTTTTGTCGTTTGGTTTTGGGTTTTTTTTTCCAACTGCTGGAAGCATGGAGCAGAGGTGGAGAGGAGAGAGGTCAGCGGAGCTCCCGTGAGCCGAGGGGCTGCGGCGAAACCCCAACCGATGAATCATTTATCAGCTCGTGACAGGCCGTCTCTTTGCGACACTTTCCTCCCCTCTCGTCACCTTCCATTATCCTTTTGTCTGACTATGCTTGACTGGGTCCACCTCATACAAGCTGCAGATAAAACCTTTTGTGACCCCCCCCCACCTCCTGTGTGTGCCTGTGTTTGCAGAAGTATGACGCTGAACTTTTCAAAATGGCCAACGCGTGCCTGTGCGCCATCGCCGGAGCCCTCCCCCCTGACTTTGTGGACGCCAGTCTGGGAGCGACGCTGGAGAAACAGGCATCGCTGGATGCACAGGGCAACTTTGACCCCAAACCCATCAACACGGCCAAGTGAGTAGCCTGGGGTCTACAACTCTGACTTCAACAGAACTTTAAATACCGTCTTGTTTTCCCAGTATCTCCCTTCCTGAAAAGCTGGAGTATATCACCAACAAATATGCAGAGCACTCCCATGACAAATGGTCCTCCGAGAAGGTGGGTCCGCTTTTGTTGTTTGAGTCGTTATTCCATTTTACTGAGGGCCACAGTCATTTAAGATCTAAAAGAGTAGACGGCTAATCTACCATGAATGCAGCGTGCAGTGTGGCCAACGGTAGAATGTAATAACAGGTGTCAGGAGGCTGGAAACACGGAGACAGTCTGGATGAACACACCAAGTCCCATCCTCTGCTGAAGCCCTACAAAGCTCTGACTGAGAAGGTACCGGACAACAATTTTCTTGTTTAGAAGTTGGAATAAATGGAATAAATGAAACAGGAGGTGCGTGCGTGTGTGTGTGCGCGTGTGTTTGCACGCGTGCGTGTGTGTAGGAGAGGGAAACATACCGCTGGCCAGTGAGGGAGTCGCTGAAGAGCATGTTGGCTATGGGCTGGAACATTGAGAGGAGCAAAGAGGGAGAAACCATGTTCCAACAGAGAGAGGGCGACAAACACAAAAAGACTTCTGACCCACAGGTAAAATCATCCCAGTGCATCTTTCTGCTAAAACTTTGTTTGAAGAAATATCTACCCATGATATTATATTTGACATTTTTAATTGACTTTTAACGTGTTGGGCTTTTTTCTCCCTTTATAGATTAATGGATTCAGTCCTGCTCCGATGGACTTGCACAACATCACTTTATCTAGAGAGCTGCAGGTTTGTTAGAAACAGAAAAAGAAATCGGTGCAGAATTATTCGTTTAAAATAATCAAAACTGGCCTGTATGTGGTGTCAATGTGGCTGCAGAGCATGGTGGAAATGGTTGCAGAAAACTACCACAACATCTGGGCCAAGAAGAAGAAGACGGAGCTCAATAGCAAAGGTGCAGCTGAGATCTCTGCTCTCGTCCTCGGTTGTGCCGGCTGCAGTGATTGTGAACTGTGTTGTGAATTCCAATGCTGCTCCCAGGAGGAGGGACCCACCCGCTGCTGGTTCCCTATGACACCCTGACAGCTAAAGAGAAGTACAGAGACAGAGAGAAGGCCCAGGAGCTCTTCAAGTTTCTGCAGATCAACGGCTACGTCGTCACCAGGTTAACACGAGCAACTTTTTATTACTCTACAGTTCAGACACAAATTTTAATTTCCATGCTTACTGGCTATTGGAATTACTTATGATTAAAATAATATTAGAAAATAGTGCCAAAACATAACTTTCGTGTTTCTTTAGTTACATGAACACAGTTCTTAGACCCAGTTATGTGATGAGTCTGTGATGTGTGTATTTTTTAACCTGATAGAGGTCTGAAGGACATGGAGCAGGACTCATCATCCATGGAGAAACGGTTTTGTTACAAGTTCCTTAAAAGGCTGCTGCTCTATGTCGACTCTGCCCAGGAGTTCATCGCGCACCTTGGTGAGTGTAAGATTGTAAAGCCGGGGTGGGGGGGGTGCGGAGAGGGTGTGCGAGGACTTTACACCACATTAATCCGTGCCCTTTCCCGACCCGTCGCTAATCCAGAGGCCATGGCTACGAGCGGGAAGACAGACAAATCACCCCATGACCAGGAAATCAAATTCTTTGCCAAGGTTGGGAGGTTCAGCAGCGGGTATTTCCACGCGAGTCATGAAATAGCACTGTGATCCACGTTGAGCTCTGCCCTCCAGGTCCTGCTCCCGCTCACAGACCAGACATTTAAGAACCACTGTCTGTACTTCCTGTCCACGCCCAGCAAGAACCTGAGCAGCTGTGGTTGTGCTTCGAACAAGGAGAAGGAGATGGTCACCAGGTACCGTGCAGATGTCTCCTCCTGACATTCCTGCTTGAAAAGACCTTTCATTCCCTCGCATGCCTTTGTTCTCTCTGGACCGTTCCTCTTCATTTCTCTCCCTGCTGTCACTTTGCAGCCTGTTTTGTAAGCTGGCAGCTCTTGTCAGGCACAGGATTTCTCTCTTTGGTAAGCTTCCCACCGCCTTTCGCTGCTCCGCCTGTTCTGCTCTTTCCAAACAGACGCTCCTCTTGCAGGAAGTGATTCCACCATCATGGTGAGCTGCCTGGACATCCTCACACACTCTCTGGACACCAGGTGAGCCCTGCGTCCGCCTCCAGCGTCACAGCCGAGAACGTGGCGCGCACGCGTCTGCCCTCCGCGCTCCTGCTTCTCTGCTCATCAGGACCGTCATGAAGTCCGGATCGGAGCTGGTCAAAGCCGGGTTCCGGACTTTCTTCGAGAACGCCGCGGAAGACCTGGAGAAGCTGGTGGAGATGCTGAAACTGGGGAAATTCATGCAGTCTCGCGCTCAGATGAAGAGCGTCAGTCAGAGCATCAACTACGTGACGGCGGCGCTGCTGCCCATCCTCACCGCCCTGTTCGATCACATCAAGACACATGGGTTTGGGATCGACCTGCTCTGTGAGTGCCATGAGTGATCAGCCTACGTGTATATATTCCTGCAATGAACTTTCTGTTTCACTTTTTAGTCTTTTGACTTTAACATTTGCTGCATCTAAAAGATCTGTATGATTGTGACTCACGTAATGATGAACCAAAGCACGTGACGGCTCCTTTTATTGGTTTCAGTGGATGATGTGCAGCTCTCCTGCTACAGAATCTTGACCTGTTTCTACAGTCTGGGAACAGGAAAGAATATCTTTGTGGAGAGGTAAAGCGTCCCACATGGGCTTTTGTTTCCACTCATGGTCAGATTTTTAGCTTTCATCTATAAACTAGCTTTCTTTTATTCCTGCATTAACATTAGCCACCATCTGTTTATATGATCACAAACACCAGATCTTGATCTGATATCTGGAGTTATCAGATTATTTAGGTATTGTGGTACGTTTCAAATACGTTTTCAAATTCCTCAAGCTCGAAACTAAAAATTTCAAGATGGTTTGATCTAAGCTTTGGAATAAAATGACCATGAAAATTCAAAATCCACGTTGGTCTGAAGGCATCTTCCAGCGCTAGGGGAGAGTCTGGCGACGTTGGTGGGGGCCATGCCCGTGGCGTTCCTCGAGCCCGACTTAAATGCCTACAACCCACTGTCGGTCTTCAACACCAAGACCCCCCGAGAGCGAGCCAGTCAGTGCCCGACAAGCAGCCCTTTCAGTTACCGCCCCCCCTCCCCAAATATGATTGAACAGATATTTTCCCTGTTTGTCAAATGTGATTTTCAGTTCTGAGCATGCCCGACACGGTGGAGGAGATGTGTCCAGAGATACCTCGCTTGGACAAACTCCTCAAAGACGTCAACGATGTCTCCGAGTCCGGCGCGCGTTACAGTGACATGCCACAGGTTAGAACTGTTAAACATGTGTATGCAGAGGCGTCGTGGGTAGGATCTGATGGGCCGTCTGTACGGGACCATACCAGGAGAAGATTCTCTTTAATGAATGTTTGATCGTTGCGACTGTGGTAAAACAATCCTCCGAAACAATGCTGTCGTCTCCACCAGGTCATTGAGGTGATCCTCCCCATGCTGTGTAACTACCTGTCCTACTGGTGGGAAAAAGGTCCAGAGAACTCGCCTCTAGATGCACAGTGTTGCACCATGGTGACATCCGAGCACCTCAGCATCATCTTGGGCAACATCCTCAGGATCCTCAATAGCAACCTGGGAATCGACGACGCACCGTGGATGAAGAGGATTGCAGGTACAGTAAGACGGAGGATGAAGGGGCACGATCGTGCGTGCCCCAGCCGGGATCACAGGGGGTAGATCGATGACAAAGCGAGAGGGAAACACTTCAAAGATATCTGTCTTCCTGAAGTTAAACTCTCCCACTGCTGACAGAACTTGATCATAATCTGTCTCCGCCCTCAGTCTACTCTCAGCCGATCATCTGCAAGGCTGGAGCTGACCTGTTGAGGAGCCACTTCCTGCCCACCCTGCTGAAGCTGAAGAAGAAGACGGAGAAGGTGAGAGAGTCAAACCTGCTGCACATGGGGCTGATGTAGAACCTGTAGTTTAGATCTGCTGATAGCAGCCGTTTACGCCGAGGGCATCTTTTTTCGGTTGTTTGAGCGTGAATCGTTGATGTGCGTGTGAACGAAGGTGGTTGCTGAGGAGGAGCTGCTGAAGGCCGACAGTAAAGTGGACAACCAGGAAGCCGAGCTGCTCATCCTGGATGAGTTTGCTGTGCTCTGCAGGGACCTGTACTCCTTCTACCCCATGCTCATCCGCTACGTGGACAACAACAGGTACAACCGAGCGAACCAATATGAAGTCTCCAGTATTTCCTCTATTCTCCTGAGCTTTGCGACACAAATCTGACCTTGCCCTGTTTCCAGGTCCAGATGGCTTAAGGAGCCAGACGCGGACTCCACCGAGCTCTTCAGGATGGCGGCGGAAATCTTCATCCTGTGGTGCAAATCCCATGTTAGTCTCTCTTCAGCTCAGTGTTCCTCATGGTCCTGCTGGGGAAGGGTTCCGTGGTTTGATTTCTTAATCCTGTGGCTGCAGAATTTCAAGCGTGAGGAGCAAAACTTTGTGGTGCAGAATGAGATCAACAATTTGGGCTTCCTGACTGGAGAGGCCAAAACAAAGATGTCCAAGGTAAATGAGCCCAGCATAGTTCTCCTTTCTGCTGCCTTTACCCACCATACAAGCAGTAAATCAAAAAGCGTTACCTCTCCTAAATAGAATGAGGTTCCTCTAAAATTTTAAGACAAATAAATGCAGTATGATAAACTTGAGGACCTTCCATTAGTAACAGAAGGATAAGCACTAACCATCAGTCATTAATCCAGCTCCTCCCTAGAAACATCCTGCTTCCTGCAGGATGCCACTTTTGATTTCTCGCCTGCTTTCTTCCTCTGTCAGCAGTTTTGCAACACTTTGTGTCGACAGTCAAGAGAAAAATGCTGAATGAAGCCAATATGTAATGTCCAATATGCTAATAACAGACAATATTGGAGAGTCCATATTAGACACAGCGAAGCCTGGTTTTTGTAGTTGGCTAGACTTGTAATTATTGGCTCTGAATCGATCGCTCGTTCAAATAAAAGTGCTCACCTCTTCTGGAGGACGCTGTCATGCTGACTGATGTTGAAGGACACTGCTTCAGCATCTAAGAGGGGGTAGATTGGTACTTAAAGCTTAAAGTCACAGGCTTTTTTTTTTTTTTTTTTTTTTTTCTACAGTCAGGTGGGGACCAGGAGAGGAAACACAAGCGTCGCCGAGGCGAGTACTACTCCATCCCCACCTCTCTGATCATAGCTGCCCTGAAGAAGATGCTGCCCATCGGCCTCAACATGTGCACTCCAGGAGATCAGGAGCTCATTTCTTTAGCCAAGAAACGCTACAATCTTGTAAGCTTAACAGGGGAAAAAAAGCACCAATCAGTCAGTACACAGGAAACCCATGGGGACTTGTACATTTAAAGCCTGTTAACAGTCCAATTGTCCCATCACAGAAAGACACAGATGATGAGGTGAAGGAGCACTTGCGTCAGAACCTTCACCTCCAGGACAAAGTAAGCCTTTTTTTGTTAAAATAAATGTATACCATATATTATGTTACTTAAAAAAAACCCCACATCTTTATTGTGCTGCAGTCGGATGACCCAGCGGTCCAGTGGCAGCTGAATCTTTACAGGCACGTTGTGGTGAAATGTGAGGAACCCGAAAACCCGGAGCACACAGTGAACCGAGTACAGAGCATCTCGGCTGCGCTCTTCCACTTGGACCTGGTAAGAGACGAACCAGGGGGGAGGAAAAAGATTGAGCTTTTAATAGAAAGAAGACCAAATACTGAACTCCGCCACCTGGGAAATGCCTCTTTTCCTGTATCAAACTGACTCTTTTGAAGAGATCCCGGGAGATCCTGACGACTTTTCCACCCGCCTCCCCCCCGCAGGTGGAACAGCCTTTGCGGAATAAGAAGTGTGTGTGGCAGAAATTGCTATCCAAACAACGGAAACGTGCGGTGGTGGCCTGTTTCCGCATGGCTCCGCTCTACAATCTCCCCAGGTCAGTCTTTCCTACACCCGTCGCACCTCAGCCACACCGAGTGCGAATGTCAATAATTGGGTATTGACATGGACATTTTAAAAGTAAATACTTTGCTTTGTTCAGATCTAACATACTTAACCAAATAGACACGAACAGTGTCCTTTTTTTTTTTTTTTTTTTGTCTTTCTTGATTCTGTGCCCATGAAAAGTCTTCTTCATCCTCCTAATGATTCTCTTCTCTGTGTTGTTTTCCTGCAAAACACTGCCTCATCATCCCTCAGATACAAAAATAATAATTACTTCCTGAATGGCTATCGGGAGGTTTGGCTGGAAAGGGCGTTCAAAGCCTCCAGCTTTGACCGCCTGTTCTCACTTCTGACGGTAAAGTGAAACTCGGGGGGCAATGCTTCATCTGTTCTACCCCCTCCCCCCTCACACTCTCCTCCTCCATCCACCAGGCTGTGGACCGATCTCTGCCTAGCAACCGATTGTTTCGACACTGTTGATTCTGATTGGTCAGCTCGAATTGGCTGAAACAAACTTATTTGCAAAGTGGAAACGCGGGACGAACATTTAAGGCGTAGCCTGAAAGAAGGAAAGAAGAAAGAAAAGAAGAAGAATAACTTTCACTTTCATTAACTGCATGAGCGATTCTTTGATTACCGAACAAGACAAAGGCTTTCTGCTCTTTTGCTTTCTGTTATAGGTTCTTCTTTCAAAGAGGCGTGCAGTTTTACATCACATCTGTGGTGGATTTTAAGCAGCAGGGTTGGAAACCATACTGATTTGCTCAGATTTCTTCCCTGTTTGGCTAACTTTGCTCCGAATTAAGCCATTCAAAGAACTGCCCACACCAAGTTGTGCCTCGGTTATTTCAGGAAATGCCCAAAACTTTACTAATAATATCAAACTGTTCTGCATTTTTCTGTCTGATCTGAACACAACTTTGACTAGAGAAAGTGTAAACTTGCCTAACAACTAAATTTAGCCAGTCCAGAACTGATGAACAGATTGTCGGTAGCATCTTGTACCTGCCCCATAAACAATAAAGCATCATCATTCTGAGGCCAAATTGGCTCAAAAAAGGCCTCACTGATTATTAGAAATTGTTTTGGGTGGTCTTGGCACACTGCTGAGACCAGATTTGAAATGTTATCAATCAATTCTTGATCAGCACTAACACCAGTACCACCGGTTACTCCTCTAATCAAGAAAAAAAATGGCAATATTTAAAATCCCACAACACATAATCATTTGGGGCTCGTGTTTAAATGGCTCGACTCGTGAAGAACCTTTCGTAGCTTTTGAAACTGGTCTCATCTCCATCCCAGTGGTATTCTCTCCTGATCTGTGCATGTTTTCATGACATCCACCGGTCTGATGGAAAACTGCACCCCTTTTCCTAAAGTGTGTATACCTCTCTAATGACTTTATTTTTTTCTAACCTGATAGAAGTAACTCCAGCTATTTTACAAAAGTGACCAGTCAGAAGAGCCAGTGGGTCCCACATTGACCAATCACCACCCTGCCTGAAATGCACTTCCTGTAACCCCCCTCTCCTGCTCCTACATCTCTCTCTCTCTCCTGTCTCCTCCGAATACTCACCAGAACCCACCCTAATGCCACTCTACCTCCCTCCCCACTCCCCCTCCATTCCTCCCCACCTCCCCTCACCCCGCCCCCCCCCACCCCACCCCCTCCCTAGGCATCGCGCTATCAACTTCTTCATCCCGGCCTATCAGAGACTTTGGATAGAGGCAGAGGAGTACTCCTTTGAGGAGAAGCTAGTTCAGGATCTGGCAGTAAGTACTGGGCTCGCCTTGCCCTTGCCCCTTGTGCCCTGCGTTGGCACGCCTCTGCCAGTCCTGTCTGCCGAATGCTTCTTTAGCCCCCCGCCTGTCGAGCCTTGTGAGTGCACCCGGGCGGGGACCTCGCCCAAAGCACCCAGGGGCCCCCGCTGTAGGCGCGCGCGAAAACCTTCAGACAAAGATCCGTCAGGGGTCAGAGGCTGCATGACCAACTCAGGAGACACAGGGCCAGCTCCGGCGCTCGCAGCTCTAAAAAAGCAGGCTTTGGCTTTCTGACGGCAGTGGTAAGGAGGGCCTCTCTGTAGGAGTCATTAAGATGTCTGGCTGTCAGGTCTGGATCCAACCCATCAGTTGTCCTTTTCCGCTGTACTCTGTAAGTCTGTAGTGTGAGTGTGAAGGTGGCGTAGCACATTGTGACGTCAGTGGCATGCTCGAGTGGTCAATGTGGTTCATGTTGGATATCTGTACGCAGGTGTGCAGCCAACTCATCTGGCGTAATCCTAGCGAAACCGCAGATTAGCCGCTGTGGCGTGAATGTGTTGGGGTCGAGCGGGATGCTTGTTTTTTTTTTTTGTTTTTTGTTTTGTTTTTTTTTTTTTTTTTTTTTTTTTTTTAGCCTAGCCCGTCAGATCAGTTTGGACTCTGCCAGACGTGGTAGCCGCTCTGTCAGGCTCGGATACTGTCGAGATCATCCCTCATGTTTCATTTCAACATCAGGCTTCCCGCTGTAACATGCATGTCCGTGTCAAATCCACGTGTCGCTCATCAGTTAACGTTTCCCCATCGCGTCTGTGCTCTGGATCACCGGGACCTGACAAAAAAAAAAAAAAAAAAGAAAACATCTGCATGCCGCTGTCAGTCAGGTGTCACCACACGTCCCATCGTGGCACATTTGTGAGTGAATGAGCGTAAATGAAAGAAGCTGTGGGATGTCGTGAGAGGGGTGAGTAGTGACCGGACGAGATCTGGGCGGAGCTAACTCTCGCTGCCTGTGGCCTCCTGCAGAAAACCCCCATGAAAATCGTGGAGGAGGAGGAAGAGGAGGAGGCTGAGATCCAGCCAGACCCTCTCCATCAACTCATTCTTCACTTCAGCCACAACGCTCTGACAGAAAGAAGGTGAGAACATGTCACACGGGGCTTCATTTCCAGAGTTTTGCCCAAATTCCAACATTTGGTTGGAATCTGAAAACAACAACAATGCCTTCGTCCTCCATTTCTTTATCTGAATGTGCTTTCACTTGGCCTCTGTCTTTTCCAGTCATTTGGAAGAAGACCCCTTGTATATTGCGTATGCAGACATGATGGCAAAGGTGGAGTTAGTCCCATGAATTCATGTTTCTCTACGGCTTTGCGAGAACTTTTGTTTTGAAAGTTGACCTCTGTGCCTCCAGAGCTGTGCAGAGGATGACGAGGAGGAGGAGGAAGAAGAAGGAAAAGAAAAGACGTTCGAGGTAGGGCAGCGGCGGCAGCCCCGCGGATGGCAATATTTTCAATATTAGCTCAAGCTCAATAGTTGAGCTTGTACGTGACGGGGTGTTCGCTGCTCAGGAAAAAGAGATGGAAAAGCAGAAGATCCTGTACCAGCAGGCACGGCTGCACGCCCGCGGCGCGGCTGAGATGGTGCTGCAGATGATCAGTGCCAGCAAAGGTACCCATCACCTGACCTGACATTTTTTTTTTTTTTTTTTAACATCGCGCTAAGGAAGCAGTTCTTTCTTTTCTACTAGTGACATCGTTAAAACTGCTGCAAGCACAATTTTTTGTAAACGTATGTTGCCGTTTATGCGCTAACCTAGTGTTTTTCTCTGTGTTCCGTCTTTACTACTCTCACCAGGTCGGCTGGGCCCCATGGTGACGTGTACCCTTAAACTCGGAATCTCGATCTTAAATGGAGGCAATGTGCAAGTTCAGCAGGTCTGAGCGTCGCGGCTGTTGTTGTTTGTTTCCAACACTACACGCGTTGATCCACATGCTTGTTTTCTTCTCTCATGTCCCAGAAAATGCTTGATTATCTGAAAGAGAAAAGGGATGCAGGCTTTTTCAAGAGTCTGTCGGGACTGATGCAGTCTTGCAGGTACAGAATGGCACAGCTGCGGCGATGGCGTGCCCTTTTGATTTTTTTAGTCTGATGTTTGAGTTTCTTCCCGCAGTGTCCTGGATTTGAATGCATTTGAGCGGCAGAATAAAGCAGAGGGACTTGGAATGGTGACAGAGGAAGGTTCAAGTGAGTAAACCGACGTCCCCCAGGGGCCCCAGGTTAATCCTAGTTAAAGTAGAAAACTAGACCTTTTAATGGGATTTTTTTTTTCCCATAATAATGGCAACAACGGGCAGTCCCTGTAATGCTTGTTTCACACCAAATGTGTCCATCTATTCATCATTTTTGTGTTTTAACTATTTGTGTCTCTGTTAACTCAAAGCCTATTCGGTGCTCATTCTGTGAGCTGTAGCAGTGACGTGGCCCAGGCCTGACTCAAACCTCTCAAGCTACTCTTAACTGCATGACATCACTCATATGGGATAATCGTCATATCTCTTGTATGTTAACTCAGATGTCCTCTCTTTTTGCTTATGTCCTCGTGTATTGGTTGTCTCCTTCCTGTCATTAAACAAAAAAACACCGACGGCAGTCCACACTCAGCGGGGTAAATAGAAAACTTAGATCGTCCTGATTTGGCTATGCTTCCATCCCGAATGTCTTCCTCCATATCTGTGGTCACACTCCCCCCAGACGTCTGTCAGGACACTCCGCATGCTGACTGTATCTTCAGAAGCCATTGCTTGTCCATTTGTGTGTAATCTCTTTCACATTTCCTTCATTATAGCGCCTACTAATGCCAGCTCTAGCTGATCCAATCTCTCATTCTGAGCCTGCCAGTGCCACCTCCCAGTGGTTGGATGGAATGTTTGCGGACCCTTCCACAGCTTAAGAACAGCTTTGTCTTGCTTTTGGGTTTGAGGCATACTTCACAAAGCTGGTTTCTGTCCGACAGATGACTTAACTTTCACATGATTACGTTCACGCTGTAAATGTATTTCTGGTGGTTCCATTAGCCTGTTGGATTCGAAAGCGAACTTTGTAACCCTGTTGGTACGCTGCTTTTCGTTCCCTGATTTTGACACCAGTCATCAGGCCAAGTCTGGGCCTGCATGTGAAAGTTACCCAGCTTCCTCCGGCTTATGAAAGTGTCCCGTGGTATACTGTCTTGTAACTTTTTGAAGCGCTTTGGATTCAGTTTTAAACCTGAAATCTAAAGGTCCTGAGTTGGAAAAAAAACCAAAAAAAAGAACAACTATATTTTGAACTTGATACACGTCCTGCTTGCTCCATATTGTATGAAATGCTCCTGAGAAGAATTTACTGTGCCCAACATTGTGTGGGGTCAATGGTGCATTCACCAGACTTTTCAAATCTTTTCCCAAGGTTCCAAGGTGCTACAGAACGATGAGTTTACTAAAGATCTGTTCCGGTTTTTGCAACTTCTTTGTGAGGGTCACAATGGAGGTGAGGTCCTGCTTTGCTTATTTCACTGATATCTGGGCTACTGTTTATTTGTTTTTGTTTTTTTTTTCCATAAGGAAGCTGAGTGTCTGACACTCTTATGTGTCACTGGCTGACTAGAAAGACCACTTTGTGATCTGAAATACAAAAGTCAGCTAACAGTATAGATCCAATTCCTTGTGGAATTCCTTGGCATTTCTGACTTAATCAATCTGACCCTTTACTGTCAGATTTCCAGAACTTCCTGAGAACCCAAACCGGAAACACGACCACGGTGAACATCATCATCAGCACGGTGGACTACCTGCTCCGTCTCCAGGTATGCCAAGCACGAATGCGTCGCAGGAAATCGCACACGTTCTCACAATCTGTCCCAACCGTTTTTTAGGAGTCCATCAGCGACTTTTACTGGTACTACTCCGGTAAGGACGTCATCGACGACACGGGGAAACTGAACTTCTCCCAGGCATTATCTGTCGCCAAGCAGATCTTCAACTCCCTGACTGAGTACATTCAGGTGACGCACCACTCAGGCCACAGCAGCATTGGTTTTCATCCAATCAGAGCGCTCATGGGGATGGGTTTTTTTTGTTTGTTTGTTTTTTTTGGTTCAGGGCCCGTGTATTGGGAACCAGCAGAGTCTGGCTCACAGCAGGCTGTGGGACGCAGTCGTGGGCTTCCTGCATGTTTTTGCCAACATGCAGATGAAGCTGTCTCAGGTACACGCCCTTTCAACCTGACGGCGTCCGCGCAAAGCGAGCAACTTCTGAAACCAAATCGCTCCGCCGCTTATGTCATATGATGAACCATAAGTGCAAGGTCGTTGTTGATGAAGGGCCTCTCGCTGTAGGATGCCAGCCAGATCGAGCTGCTGAAGGAGCTGATGGATTTACAGAAGGACATGGTGGTCATGTTGCTGTCTCTGCTTGAAGGTAGGAGCTGAAGGTTGCCGACCGCGTGGGTGTGGGTCTGCAGCGTGTGCCCTCTCCCCTCGTAGGTAACGTGGTGAACGGGACAATTGGAAAGCAAATGGTGGACACCCTGGTGGAGTCGTCCAACAACGTGGAGATGATCCTCAAGTTCTTCGACATGTTCCTCAAGCTGAAGGATTTGACCACCTCGGACAACTTCAGGGAGTACGACCCAGAGTACAAAGGCATCATTTCAAAGAAGGAGTTCCAGAAGTCGATGGAGAGCCAGAAGCAGTACAGCCAGTCAGAGATTGAGTTCCTGCTCTCCTGCGCCGAGGCCGACGAGAACGACATGTTCAACTACAAGGAGTTCGTGGAGCGCTTCCACGAGCCGGCCAAAGATATTGGCTTCAACGTGGCAGTGCTGCTGACGAACCTGTCTGAGCACATGCCGCACGACTCCAGGCTGGCCACCTTCCTGGACCTGGCCGAGAGTGTCCTCAGCTACTTCGAGCCTTACCTGGGCCGCATCGAGATCATGGGCAGCGCCAAGCGCATCGAGAGGGTGTATTTCGAGATCAGCGAGTCGAGCCGCGAGCAGTGGGAGAAGCCGCAGGTCAAAGAGTCCAAGCGGCAGTTCATCTTCGACGTGGTCAACGAAGGCGGCGAGAGCGAGAAGATGGAGATGTTCGTCAACTTCTGCGAGGACACCATTTTTGAAATGCAGCTGGCCTCGAAGATCTCTGAGCCCGACGCCGGGGAGCAGCCCGAGGAGGAGGAAGACGACGGGTACAGCATCCTGGGAGAGCTGACCGCAGATGAAGAGGACGCTCTGGAGGCCGCCTCGGCCTTCACCACGGCGTGTCGATCGGTGAAGAAGAGGATGGGCAAAGTGCGGCAGTTGTTCTCCATTAAAAATGTCCGCAAGCAGTTCAAGAAGGTCAAGAAGCTGAGCGTCAAGGAGATCATCACTGGCTTCTTCTCCTTCTTCTGGATGCTCTTCACCGGGTTCTTCAAGGGCGTCTACAGCATCGTGTTTGGCTTCTTCCACATCATCTGGTCCTCCATGTTCGGCGGCGGTTTGGTGGAGGGAGCCAAGAACATGAAGGTGACGGACATTCTCGGAAACATGCCCGACCCGACCCAGTTCGGCATCCACGGAGATGTGATCGAAGGAGAGAAGGTGGAGGCCCTGGAGTCTTCGGGAAGCATAGACATCGCCATGACACCAGCAGGCGACATGGTAGAGGTGGACATGATGTTGGAGCTGCTGACGTCACCCAAGAAGGAAGGGGGTAAACACACGGAGCCGGGCCTGGGCGATGTCTCCGAGCTGAGCTCCGAGACCTCCGCTGCAGATCCAAAGAAGGTTTGCGATCAAGAAATGAGACATCATGTGTCTGATGTGTTATTTTAAACTTTAACAAAATGGTCTGTTTCTTCAATATCAATTTAATCCTTCTGTGGACAGAAAGCAACGAAGACGGAAGAAACTCCCGAGAGCGAGCCGGAGAAAGCAGAGTGAGTAAAAGCAAGTCGGCGAGTCGAACATCATCACGCAAAATGAGACAAATCTTGTGTAATTACAGCACAGAGAACCAGGAGAAGGAGGACAAGCCAAAGGAGGACGAGGCAAAGGAGCCGGTGATGGAGGAGAAGCCCAAGGTCAGGGCGAGCCACCAGAAAGACGAGTCTCCTGCCTTCACGTCCAGCATCTTTGCTCTCCTGGATGTCTATCTGACCAAGATGCTGGTGAGTCCAGAGATCACTTTATGCACCGTACAAGGGTTTGATTAGGAACTTCACAAGCCAGGATTTGGTGCAGTCCTGTATAAAAACAGCTTTGTCCTTAAAAGCACCAGAAGGCTCTCTCATGAGCAGTTCACCTTCAGTCCAAAAGGGGGCAGTATTGCATCGGATTTTCTTTACAAATTATTATCAAAGGCCGAAAAAAAAAACCTATAAATGTATGGGCTCCACAACGAGACTGGACTGTTGCTTAACAACAGCTCTTCAAAAGCAGCTGGGCTAATTAACATCTGTTACCACGGTGATTCACTCTGATAATGTTACTGTTGCAACGCTGGAAACAAATCACGATGTGCACAAGAGGCCTCGGGCGTCACCGTGTTGATTGATTTTTCTTCACCATTCTGAAATTGTTGGGATGCAGATACCCAGCGAGGCAGAGTGCCGTAACAGCGTTTCCTTTTCAGAACTACCTGGCCCGAAACTTCTACAACTTGCGTTTCCTGGCTCTGTTCGTGTGTTTCGCCATCAATTTCATTCTTCTGTTCTACAAGGTAACTCCATTTTCTCAAGTCAGACAGATGTCAGACTCTTAATAAATGGGCGTTTAGGGTGTTGGACATCTGTAGAGCAAATGTGGAAGAAAGGGGCCGACGCATTTTTGCTGTTTGTCCGTAGGTTGCCGGCGAAGATACGGATGACGAAAACCGCTGGGGCGGCGACGCCGAGGATGACGAGGACACGTTCTTTGACATGGACGAGTTCGTCCTGCAGGAGAGCAGCGGTTACATGTTGCCCACGCTGCGCTTCCTGGCTGTGTTCCACACCATCATATCGCTGCTGTGCCTGGTCGGCTACTACTGCCTGAAGGTCAGCGCGTCGCCCGGCTCACGCGCGGCGACGGCGGCGGCTTTCATGTGAAAACTCTGCCTCCAGGTGCCCGTGGTGGTCTTTAAGAGGGAGAAGGAGATCGCCAGACAGATCGAATTCGATGGTCTTTATATCACCGAACAGCCGTCTGACGATGACATCAAGGGTCAGTGGGACCGGCTCGTCATCAACACCCCGTAAGTTGGAGCCCACGCCGGCAGTCGGGTTCTCCATATATAATGAATACCACATTTTTGAACCAAATTACCAACCAATCAAGTTTATTGATTGCTTCAGTGGGTAGTAAAAAGATGTTTGGTGAACTATCCCTTATCCTATATTTTAATGTTTTAACAATTGAAATTAAAGAGGAACTCATTTACAAAAAGGGAAGATCGAGGAAGCAGTGGTTCAGTCTCTCTCCTCTCCACAGATCCTTCCCCAACAACTACTGGGACAAGTTCATCAAGCGTAAGGTCAGTCTGAGTATCGACACCCCCCCGTGTTGATGCTTTGATCTCAACCGTCCTCTGATCTTCAGGTGATCAACAAGTACGGCGATCTGTACGGAGCGGAGCGCATCGCCGAGCTCTTGGGCCTGGACAAGAGCGCTCTGGATTTCGATCCTACCGTGGAGACGGTGGAGAAGGAGGCTTCACTTGTCTCCTGGTGATCACTCAGACATTAACCCTTCAATAGCTCGTTAATAACTCGCTAGTTGCTAGGTTGCTGGTTCAAATCCGGCTCGAAGGAGTTGCTCTTTTGACAATGTCCCCATTGACGAATCAAAGGATGGGGTTAGAGCAGTAGATTTCTCACAACCAGTGCAAATAGATGAAAAGTATTGTTATTGTTAATAATCCAGCATTTCTTCCTATTTAGTCCTTTTAAAGGTGACCTGGGTTTCCATATATTTAGGATACCCTTACGAATATAGGAAATTATCAATATTGATGACTAATACAGAGAATCATGTTCATGTTTGCTGCTCTCATTCTTTCTGTCATGAAGGCTGAGCTCCATTGATACCAAGTACCACACCTGGAAACTGGGTGTAGTTTTGACTGACAATGTAAGTTTACATGAACTTTTCACACTTCTGTGGGGAAACCAGTTTGTTTTGTAGTTTGTTTTTCATCAGTGGTGTTTTCCGTGTTCCTGAAAAACCTAAATGTGATTTTGTTAGTTGGAGTAGCTGATTTTTTTTGTTTGTTTTTGTTTTTGTTTTCTTGAACAGAACTTCCTGTATCTGATCTGGTACACCACCATGTCCATTTTTGGACACTTTAACAACTTCTTCTTCGCGGCTCACCTGCTGGACATCGCCATGGGCTTCAAGACCCTCCGGACCATCCTGTCCTCAGTCACTCACAACGGCAAACAGGTGAGTGTCCATCAGCAGAGGGAGCCAGAGTGTAGGAAGAAACAGCCAGCAGCAACAGCCAGGAACGTGGTTTTATTATGCAGATTTGTATGATTTCATATTTTGCTCAGTCTATCACAGTAAGAATAATGTAAATAGCTTCTTCTTCATCCGAGAGTCCTGTTAATCCTTCCCATCAGTCCTTCTTTAACCCGGCTCTCGCGGGTTTATGAAAACATTTGATAATTGAGCGCCCATGGCTGCAGACGGAACAATGGGGAATAAAAAAAATAATAACTTGCAGTACCAAAAAAGAACACTGACACTTTGATATATTTGGTATTAACAGATGCAAATAGAGCAAATTGTCTTTTACATTTGAAGCAGGAGAATTCAAAGGCTGTCTTTCTTTCTTGGACTAAATATCCTTTCTCCCATCTGTCTTGGACAGCGGACTTGTCTTGAGCGGGTTCTTTTCTTCTTCTCTTTTTTTGGCAGCAGTAATGAGAAGAAAAAATTGATTTTTTTTTTTTCTTTTTCATTGAAGGACAGCTTATAAAAAGAGCAAATATTTTGTTTACCGCTGATTTATCAGTGTGGTATTTCAAGAAAAGAACCTTTCTGGTATACAATTTCAGCAAAAACCTTGATGTGTAAGTAACAAACCCATCGGAATGGAATTTTGAAATGTAAATCAGCCAGCGTCATGTTTAATATAATGCTGTTCTCTTTCCTAATCCGTTTTTATCGTGTCTAAAAAAATGAAAAAAAGTAACAGGTTGGTCCAGTTGTGTTTCCAGGGCATCAGCAGGAGTGAGGGAGGTGAAATCTCTTAAATGATGCCGTCTCTGCCTCCAGCTGGTGCTGACCGTGGGCCTCCTGGCCGTGGTCGTCTATCTCTACACCGTGGTGGCGTTCAACTTCTTCAGGAAGTTCTACAATAAGAGCGAGGACGAGGACGAGCCCGACATGAAGTGCGATGACATGATGACCGTATGTCGAGCGCCGCGATTGTTTCAGAAAAAAACAGAAGGCCAAATATCAGCTGAGTTGGAATATCTTCTTTTATAAAGAAAATGCAGCCTTCTTTTTCAGAGAACTGAAAGTAATTCTTGGGGCTTTAGTTGACAAAGGCGTCTGGAAGAGAAAAGACTTTCTGGCCTTCAAATATAATACAAATGAATCTTATTAGACACGTTTCAGAGTAGGGCAATGGGAGTGAGACTTTGTGTCAGACGATGGATAAATTAGGTTTTTTGCCTCTTTGGATCCCATTTGGCTGCTTCTGATACAAACAACTCTCACTTAAAAGAAGTGAGAATAACTTCAGGTCCGAGTGATTTGTGCTGTTTGTTTCTTGGCAGTGCTATATGTTCCACATGTACGTGGGTGTAAGAGCTGGAGGTGGTATTGGAGATGAGTTGGAGGACCCAGCAGGAGACCCCTACGAGCTGTACCGCATCCTGTTCGACATCACTTTCTTCTTCTTCGTCATTGTCATCCTGCTGGCCATCATCCAGGGTAAGTGGCCTTTGGCTGAGCGGGCAGACCGCCTTTGAGAGCCCGCTTCCTTTGGCACGCAAGCAAAAGGACGGGTGTTTTGATGTGCTTCAGGTTTGATTATCGACGCGTTCGGCGAGCTGAGGGACCAGCAGGAGCAGGTCAAGGAGGACATGGAGGTGAGGGGGGGCGGCAAAAAAAACATCCCATGTGATCAAAAATATGGCAGGAAGGTTTCTAAATGTAACGTTTCTGATCCACTCAGACTAAATGCTTCATCTGCGGCATCGGGAACGACTACTTCGACCGGACGCCTCACGGGTTTGAAACCCACACCCTGCAGGAGCACAACCTGGCCAACTACCTGTGAGTGCAGCAGCGATGGCGTGCTGTTGGAGGTGCGCTCCTGTGTCTGATCACACACCCCCCCCCCCTCTCGCAGGTTCTTCCTGATGTACCTGATCAACAAAGACGAGACGGAACACACGGGTCAGGTATGTCAGGTCGCTCTCACGCATCTGAACAGGACACAGCTGATCAGAGAACAATCAGCCGGCTTCCACTTGTGCACTATTGCAACCCACTTGTGTTGCATAAGAGCAGCAGGAGGAAGAAGCAGCAACGCGTGGGCTCGCTTTGACTTTTTATGCTATGTTAACTTAGTGCCGTGTACCTGAGCGCCTAAATGTGGCGTTTGATGTTCTCGCTCTGTTCTCGGGGCGCACGTTTAGAAAAGACGGAACGGAAGGCAGAAAGAAGCAAGCTGGGCAACTTCCAGGCGAAACTCGGACAATAGTTTGAACACTGGAAGTTTGACATAAAATCTGCATTTTTTTTCCCCCTTTTCATTTCTTTGTAATGAATTCCTCCTGCACAGATTTACAATTGAAGTTAGCTTTGTGATATTTCAGAGGGGTGAATAACGTTAACTACTCTCAGATTTTCTCCAAGTATGATCAGATTCTGCTGCTTCATAATTTAGCTCCATTCATTATTTCAGTAGAGCACGTCCACCTCTGCGTTTAACAGCTGGAGAGTTCTAGAGGTTAAAGGTCACCCAAGCTCAGCCCACAGTTTACTAGTTTAAGAGTGATCTGAGCCTCCGGAAGTTTCCCTTCTGCCTTTGTGATGGGAGTAAAGCTGATCTGGGAGAATCGGGTGACGTTTTCCATGTTTCGTCTGCAGGAGTCGTACGTGTGGAAGATGTACCAGGAGAGGTGCTGGGACTTCTTCCCCACCGGGGACTGTTTCCGCAAGCAATATGAGGACCAGCTGGGTTAAAGCTGGGTTCAAGCTGGGTTCAAAGCAGGCCCTGCTCACGTCACGCCCCACTTCACCCCACCACCGAAAACACACACACTCATTTTAAATTGACAAACTCATGACAGCGGAATGGCCGGTGACTGGACTTTTCTCCTCAGCACATCTTCAGGCTTCAGTTGCCTCTTTCATGCAAATCCTTCTCTGACTCTGACTCATTGCCTCTTTCACTTGCCTAACACCCCCCCCCCCGTTGCACAGGGTTGTGCAGACATTTGGCAGGTGTGAGGGCTTAAAGCATGAAGACCGGTGTATGCATATGCACAATTACATTTTCGCAAAGGCATCGGTGTCACTTCCAGGAATAGGCCGAGGTGTCGCCTGCTGCCGCTATTGATATCCATGAGTGAGACCTAATCGGCCTTTCAAATCCATCCCCAAAAAATAAAAATAAATAAAAAAAGTCTCACTTCATCATGTTCCGACGTGCCTTATGAAAAACTATGCAATAAATCCAAAAAAAACAGGAAAAAAAAAAAAAAGATTAGATTTGTGGCTTTTCATCACAGTACGTGAAGAGAACATTTGTTGTATAAAATCTAGATGATCCTGGTGTAAATGTTGCTTAGATTTGTTTAACGCTGCCTGCGTGCACTTTTCCCAGCAGAATTCTCACAGCGACGCTACTGAAAAGACAACCCAGCTGGGTGTTGCCGCTTCTCCAAAACAAAAGCGGCTGCCTGCTTCTGTATGGCCATTTGTATGTATGTAGTAGCTTTGGTAAACTGCATTTCTCTTCATGATGAGGAAGGAAATGAATAAAGTGACTGATGCAATAAATTGAGGACTTTGTCCTGTGTGTGACGTCGGGCTTTCATAATCTTGTGGGGACCTTGTTTTCTGCAACGTGAATGTTGCCGCGGGATGTCTTTGATTGATGTCAAACACGCGCTGCACTGATATTTGAGGAGGGATTCTGCACTCCCGAGATGTTTGACCTTCATACAGTTTCTGCGACACATCGACGTGGTCAGGAGATCATGCTGTCGAGCCAGTCCTCCAGGTCCTCCTCCGTCACCTCCTTCCTGGCAGACGTAGAATTGGGAGGTGTGATGTTATCATTTTCTTTCACCACCTTCTTCTCTGTCACCTCCTTAACATCTTCACAGTCTGGAGACAAAAAGGAACACATTGTGACTCTTCTAGGCACACAGATGTTCCAGATCTTGACTTTAGCTGATCAAATATGTTGAAAATCAAAGTTTATACCTTAACTTTCTCCAGTGAGTCGAGACTTTAGAAAACTTTGGGTAAAATTGATACAATGATTGAATTTATCAGAAATTTCGCACATTTTACAAAGAAATTTAAAATCTATTTGGATGCAAATGTAAATCTGTCAGAACTTGTCAGGCAACTGGGTTGAACTTTAATCATTATGTTAGAGCTTAGCCTCTCTCCCACTGTAACCAGTGTGGTTAACATTTTCATTAATGTTAAAGCTCATCACTCTACTCATTCATGTTAAAAAAAAATCGAATTACTGCAGATGACCTTTATGCAGAATTTCAAAGCTTTGAATAGCTGCTCGTATCACCTATTAGAGACAATAGCACTTGTTGCCATGGTTAACTCAAACTTTTTTTCCTCTAAAGATGGTCAGGGATTTAAAATATTAAATTATAATTATGTGACTACTTCCATTGAAACACTTAGTCGCTTTTCTGGTAGATTTAGAGCAATGGGTCATGGTTAAAAGAAGTTTTAAAAAAGAAAGTATCATGACGTTATACCTCCAATTGTAATGTTCCGACATTAAGCTATTAGCTTTAGCTGTATATTAACCCAGACACCATGCTCGTTCTACTCACCTTTCTCTGGAACTGCGTTCTCTCCATCCTCACCAGTGTCTGACTGGTTTTCTGCAACTGGTTTCTTTAAAGTGAGCAGCTGGTCCAGCTCTTCTTCATCACCATCATCATCAACAGGTGGAGACGCCACGGTGACGGAGGAAACCGGCGCGTGGCGCGGGTTCGTCGCCACGGGAACCTTAGTGCCGAGCTTCCTGAAACCCGCCAGAGGTGGAGCGAAGTCCGACTTGGCCGTTTCCTGTTTGGGTGAGAAGCTGGCGGCGGGCAGGTGTGATGGGGCGGAGACCTGAAACAAGGTTCATCGGGTGAGGAGGGGGCATGAGTCAAAAGCGTATTGTAACAGAGCAGGACGGGTGTTTACCTGGTGTTTACGGGGGCTTACCTGACCCAGGTCGGCGTCCAGGTTGAGTCTCTGATGGACGGGAAGCTCTTGGAGGATCTGAGAGAGAGCTGCAAGATCCACGACCACAGCACGTGGCTGAGGAAAAACCAAAACAGCAAGACCGAAGTTCAAACGGGTTGAACAATATTCAGCAGGAAAGGCTTAGTTTTGCCCAATAGGTTAAAATGGTGGGTCATTATTGGATAATTAACACTTCTGCTAATGTTCTTGTTGCTCCTGGTAACATGGAATTCACATTTACCTTGAAAACTCATCTGTACTGTAACGATAATCAATCAAGACTGTCACTGGTTCCCTCTGCATATTTGCTGGAGGGATCCAGTACAGAAATCCATCAAAGCCAGGATGGAGCAGACAGGTTAGACTGGGAGAGTATAGATATAGATTTACCTGATTGGCTGCGAAAGAATCCATGTCCCACTCCTTCTCTTCTGAGAAGCGGAATTGAGTGAGTGAATCCCCTGAAGAGAGAAGCAGTGTGTGAGACAGGAGCAGCGAGGAAGAGGTTCACTTCAATCTGACTGGAACTGCCACAGTGTCCGGGCGAACCGAGGCCGCTCCTGCAGCCAACTTGCCTCGAGAGAGAAGGAAAAGAAAAAGAAAAAAAAAAAAAAAAAGGCAACAGGAAGTTCTTTTATTAGCAGAAAGCTCGAGCCAGGTGGGCTTGAGGCGCCACTTTGCTTCCTTAGCAACAACGGTTTGAGGACTCTCGTCGCTTAAAAACTCAGCGAGGTTGTTTTTGTTGCACGTTAAGAGCAGGACCGTGACCCGAAATGCACTGGAAAACTCCACATCGAGCAGACGAGTGGGGCGCACAGGTGAAATTGTGTCCGACCTGCGCCGAACGGGAACAAAACCACTCAGCGGTGCGGCGTCAGGTGTGAAGCACCACCATCAACGTCCTTATGAATGTGCTGTTGGCAGGAGGGTGTGATGTGAGGACGAGCAACAAGATGGTTGCGAATATTAAACAGACACAGAGACACACACACACCTCCTGCCAAGTGTACCTGTCACAACGTGGACTGAAGACAGGCTCCTTCCTGGTAAACTAACAGGCCTAATACTTGGTTGGTGGTTGAGACCAGGCTGAAACTGGAGGATTTGTGCTGGTCATACTGGTGTCAGGACAGGTAGAGACAGGCAGGAGAGCGAACACGCAGGTTCTTCGCAGTAGCGCACACAGCCGGCAGCCGAGGCAGAGGTGACGTGAATACAAACTCGGGCTAAATTAGCGTCAGCTGTCTTTTGCATTGACGGGGCAATTAAACGCAGTTTGCTTGGCGGAGAAGCGCTGGGACAGTTGTTTTTGTCTCTCAGGGGGCCATTCTAATTCTGACATTTAGTCAGTTTTGTCGGCTCATTAGAATGAAAGCGTATAGTTTGTGGTGGGTTTACAGTCAGGAATCTATTAAGTGTGTTTGGGTTTACTTGTCCCTTCAGCGGGATTATTATTGGAACAATGACAAGACAATAATGACTGTAACGACTTACTCCCCCTTATAGGACCAATACAGTCTTACCGATTTCCCTCAAGTATTCTTCATGTTTTCTGTCTAAGGGTTCACTTGCAGACCAACGGCCCAACACTTCCACCTCTTCACACGATGCCAAAACGGAATAAATGTAATTAAAGTCAGTTTTTGGGACAGATGCTAAAGCCTCATTTTCATTCATCCCAAATTGTATTCCCCGTGTTTCGCCACAGCAGTCAGCCTTTAATTTAAGGCGCGTTGGATCTGCGGAGTGACCCGGGTAGCAGACCGCGGTCAGTGTCACACGCAGATGGATTGTCGGTGGGAGCCCTGACAGCCGGTCGCAGCTCCGCGTTTGTCTCCCCGCCGCGTTTATTATATTCCAGTTACTCCGCCCTTCAGGCGGGACGCCACAAGTGCCATCTGCAGTTGGCTCTGATTGCCTGGCTGGACAGCGAGTGATGGAGGTCAAGGAGAGGAACCGGCGGGACAGGGGTGGGGGGGGTCTTGTCTCCAGGCTGAGTCCCCCCTCTGTCAGAACGGATGAGAAGATGATTTATGAATACAGGCATTATCAGGGTTACAATGATTACGACCACGGAAGATGAGAAAGGGAAGGAGGCCGTCAGCTTTAAGTGACAGTGGGGGATGGGCCGGGGCCGAGCTCCGTCTGGAGAAAACCAAAACCTGGACACGGCTGAACCCCGAGCTTGATTTATGAGCCTGCTCTCATTTTCAGTCAGAGGTTAAGAAAACCAAAAGTACGTTGCTTCCAAACCAGAAGGTCTTCTTTGAAACAAAACAGCACAAAAAAATTTAAATGATTCACTGTTAAAATCCCAAAATAATAACTAGCACAGGAAATAGCTGCCTATTCACACTAAACGCATTATTGTTCACAAAAACATTAGTTATTTCTTAAAATCCCCCCTGGTAAGAAGAAAGCAGCTGCTTGGCTTACGCCAAGCATGTAGCAGCGCATTTTAAATGCATTTCTTTTAAATCAATGTCCGCACATGCCAAAGCTCCCACGCAACCGCGTTTGTCTTTGTTATTGAATTTATTGGGGAAAAACACTCCATCACTGCCTCAGCACCAACCCACAGTGGAAAGCAGAGTAAATCAAGGTGTAGGCTACCAATTACCTCAATATGAGGCGGCACACTTTGTTCTGGATTCTAATGGAAACACAGATGACCCATTCAAAGGCTCAATTTCTCCCAGGCTCATTAGTCGGTAATTCACCAATCATCAATCAGTCATTTAAGCTCTGCACCTTTAGTGACAAATGATTTCCATGTAAGATGTCTTTGTCCGTTCCCCTCCCCTCATATGGCCCTCAACCAGCGTTCTTCCTATTAAAAGGGAGTTTTTCCAACATCGTGCTGCTGTTTTTGTTTGAGGAATTGGTAGAAAAAAGGGTTTCCTGCTCACAAACCAAAAAAACAGTGTGAAAAATGTGGCCCTACTAATAAATGATAGAATAATAGATGATTTTTTCTAACTACATTTGCAATTATATTAACTGTACATTTACACAGATTGGTACACTAATTTATTCAATGGTTTTAAACCCATTCAAGTGAGTAGAGGACTGAACAAAAATGAACAGTGATAGATCATCAGTGGAAGGTTCCTCCACTCAGGCTCTATCCAGATCTGTGGCTTCACCACTGTTCCTGCCAAACGACACACAGAACAGAACATCTCTGAAGCATCAATTACGGCTTCATCGTCCTCGCAGACTCTCCTCTTCCTCTTCCTCAGTCCGTCTCCACCACAAAGTGCTGGCACCAACGAACTGCATCCCTCCCACACCTTGTGGGCCATCCGGTGCCGGATCTGCGTCCGCGGAAATACCATCCTCAGGTACTTTACAGGCTCTCACACAACCATGGCAACAGCTCCCGGCAAGGATCAAAGAGGCTCTCGCCGAACGGAGTAGGGGAATGAAGAAAAATGAGCGTTCTAAACACACCTCTGAGACCTAAATCCCCTCCGCTCGCGTTTGACAAAGCTTTAAGTGCACAGTTGGATCTGCAGCCTCGTATGTGTCGCTGATGTCCCTGAAAAATGGACAGTTTCCGACATGTGGCTGAATCACACCGAGCTCAGTTAAATAAACACTAGAACAAGGGCTCGATCATGGACCGTCACCGATTACGACTACAGTCGGAGAGTCTAGTCATAAACCCATCAGCGTTTGTTACAACTCTTTTAAAGAGTCACGGCTTCTTCTGCTTTATGTCACCATGGCGGCAGCTTTGTTGTGGTTGTTGTCATATAATCCCTGATACCCGAGTGGAATACCCATAAATCCTTACACAGATGCACTACGTGACTGGACACAGTGAGCAATCTTTGGGATTTCATTTCGACAACCTCCAGAGCACAACCTTCAGTTTGGGTCTTGAGCTGCAAACAAAGTTCCTGACTAATATAAACACTTTTTCAGACATCAGTTTAGTTGAAAAGTCAACAAGTGTTGAGTCATTCCACGGTGAGCAAACCCTGCCCCACTCATGCCACGGGCGCAGAAACGGTTGCATAACCGCGCGCCGTCGCGGTTCCATACGTCTCTTGACATCCCGCTGCCTCGACCTCGCCTTAACAAACGGCGCTTTTTGCACATGCGTCCCAGAGCTATCTATAGCTGGCAGATGTAGAGCCCTGCTCTCATCTTTTACATTTGGGATGAGTCGCGGCCTCTCTGTTCTGCACTCCCAGCCACTCCACTCCCACCCCGCCGTTGTTCATCCTCACCCCTCCTGATGAAGATGCTGCAAGGTGGAGGATCGGGAAGTACACAAAAGCTAAAAGCGTTATCCTGCTCTATTTGTTCATCCGATATCATCTTGATGGATTCAATTTGCTGCTCTTGAATTTATTAAAGCTTTTCCAACTACCTTCATTATCAAAACTGCTGCAACAATCAGCCTTTCGGAAGAAATTATAGATAGATTTAAAATGAAATTATAGATATAGATATTTCACCTGAACCATTTGCCTGCTGTTTACGTTATAGCTCAACAGTAGAGTCACACTGAATAACACCGTATTTACATGAACACTCCCAAACGTACACTCATATTTTACATCTCAAAGACCCGGACAACTGGAAACAAAATGGAAATGACAACCCTGACTTTGTCCGGACATGTCATTGGTGTCGTTTCTCTCTCACACACACACACACACACACACACACACACACACACAAACACGCAGGCGAGCACACCCATGTTGACCGAGCTGCGCCTTGCGCACACAGTCGGCTCTGGGGAGGCTGCGGCGTGGGTCTGCTTAGCGCCATTTCCCACGCGTGAACAGAAACATGAGGGACGTTTACAGAGCGCAGAGGACTGCTGCTCAGTCTCTGCTGACACCTACGGTGAAATGTTGACATTCTACCCAGCTGGAGGAGGGATACCTACATTCCCCAGCATTTCGCTCCTCTCTTGTGTGACAAGAGTAATAGCCGGTTATTAGGAACGTCCTCTCTCTTTTAGTCTGGTTGCGCGAGTCTGAAAAGTCGTATACAAGGTAGTCCGTTTAATATTTATTTGAAAACTACTCTTGACAGGAGAGAGAAAATCAACCATTAGGAGGATAAAAGATGGAGCTTAATGAAAGCCTGTTTAGAAGAATTTGTAGTTACGATCTATAGCGCCCGTCGCCTTTAAGAGTACCTCTCCAGCACCTTGTCACGCCTTTTTAACCAAACCAATTAGCCTAACACGACTCGGCGCTGAAACCCACTACGCACCCATAAATCACTGTCCGCACTAATTGCAATTAAAATCCTGAGCAAACCAGGCGAGACAACAAAGGCAGCTGAAGCTATTTACTTGAAACTTTTAATGGCGATTGTGTGAGGCTGTGTGTTTATGTCAGCGTCATATCAGAAGAGCTAAGCCCACTGGAGGCCTCCTCCTCATTAGGCACAAGTTTGCTCTTGTATGAAGCTGTAGCTCGGACTCGTTTAACGCGGACTCTAATCAATAGGATTTCAACAGACGTATGGCATTAAATGAATGCTCGGTACAAGACTCAACAAAAAAGTGCTTAAGAACCAAGAGAACAGTTAATGAATTGAAATGATTATGGAATGATTATTTCCTCGCTGGGCAGCTCCACAAGCGCTTTAAGATCAACTATGCTGGGAGAATATTCACAATAACAATGCCAATGTGTACCAAGTTTCCTTTATTGATGATTGACTGTTTATCAAAGAGAAGAAGAAGAGAGACCACTAACATAATAATAGGGGGGGGGTCATCCTAACAATAACAAAAAGGTTGTGAATTCTCTGATGTGTCGTGACCCTTCAGGGACACAGAAGAGCTGCTTTGGTTAATTAGCCAACCAGTCATGGTGACGGAATATTGAGAAAGAGGAAGCCCGTACTGAGAAGAAGAACTGATGGGAAATTGATGGAAAACTCTAATTCTCCCCTGACTACCAAACGCCAAAAGCCTTGAAGTTCACCAAAGATGAGAACAACGCACCCACTGCCAGCTAAATATAAACCTGCGGATCATCTTGAATAAGCAGCGAGCTGCTGGAACCTGCAAATGTTTCAGAGCTTTGAAGACTTCAGGAGATGGAAAGTGACAGACACCAGATCGCTATAAATCCAAGCGAAGACATCCAAGAGCCGCCACCGCCGTTGATTTACCGGCTCTAAAACGCACCGAGTTCTTGGGGTTTATTTTTTTGGCGTACAGTCATCGCCGAGTCTGAATGACTTTGCAAAGACGCGGTTTCAAACAGGCATAAAACACACAGGCTGCCACCTGCAGATACACTAATGCAAGATAAATAAAGGTTGTCAGGTGGTTCATTCAGAAAGCCAGGGTCAGTTAGTGAGGAGTTTCAGAGAGCAAAATCATTCTCGAGCCTTTTTGTCTGCGTGGACAGCAGTTGTCATAATGTGTCATACTGAGATTGGTTAACATGCTGTCTGACAGTTGTAGGACATTATCCCATACAGATCTCAGAGCTGGATTATTAGAACCTAACACACACACACACACACACACACACACACACACACACACACACACACACACACACACACACACACACACACACACACACACACACACACACACACACACACACACACACACACACACACACACACACACACACACACACACACACACACACACACACACACACACACACACGTTCAGTTTAACAAGACAGTCTTGTCCAGACTTGTGGATAGACTGGTTCAGAAAAAGTGAATTTCACCAGGTGTTACAGGAACACAAAAGGACATTTCGCAAACCGGTGCTCGCCAGGACCTTGATCCTCATTTAACCAACATTAAATTAGAGTCTGGGGCACAACGGGGGGGTTGGTGTGGAACCAGACAAAACTGATATTGTTACAATCTACCGATTGAGTTTCATCCTGTTGATGTTTATCAATTAAAGAATAAACATATCCATTAAAATACTGCATGAAAACTGTCATTGCCTAAAATATGTCACTTAAAGCAAACACAGGAGTGTTTCATAATTTAAACCAAGCACTCCTGATTGATAATCTTTGCTTTGAGTCATGAGGGACTAAGATGTAATTACAGCATTTAGGAGACAGAGAGAGGCAACAAATCGCATGAAAGCACAAACAAATATTGTGCAGCCATCACAGGGTGAAGAGGACTTGGTCAATGAATTCAAAAAGGCTAAGTAAGGTCTTATCATCAGAAGGTGTTTCAAGTTCGGAGCAGAAAATTCGTTTACAGAGCCGCAAAACCCCCACAGCTTAATAGACTTATTTAACCACCGCTTTCTATTTAAAGGACCATTTTCTCTAGAATTTCTTGATCAGAGGTCTAATGACTCTTGCTACCCCAGAGTTCACGTTCATATTCAAAAGCTCTTTGAAAGAGGCTTTACATTCCTAATGGAGTCATTTTGAATGTGATCCCCCTATTATAAAGTCCTGAGGAATACATTATCTACATATTATTTGAGCCATAATACCAGTGTGAAAGAGTCAAAAGTAACTGCTCACTGCATGAGCAGAAAGATGGGAGCGCTCCTAAATGCAACCGTAGCTCCTTTTCCAGGTAAATGCTTTTGGAAGTATCGAACGGAAATCATTTTTACATGCAGGGCTGTTGTAGTTATTTACTGTGACGGGCTATCATCAAGGTGTGGGAGGAGTGAAGCGCATAAAGCAATTACCTTTAATAGAGGCACCATTAACTGCCTGATCTGTGTTTTCTGTCTGAATCCGTCTGATAATTGGTCTGGAGAAAAAAATCATCTGAATTTGCGGCGGCTCTGAAGAGAAAATATGATCATTTTTGTAGTCATCAAAAAAAAGACGTTTAATGGGTGCGAACATGTCTCCCTTGCTGATAAGGCAGAAAAACAGTGACGAATAAAGCAGCTGGGCTGAAATATTTCTCATTAAGTTTTACTGGTTGACCATCAATCTCTTTAACTTAAAGTAAACTCCATTTATTCAATAACAGTAGTAGATAAACATAGCGCTGTCGTCAATGGGGTCAGCCGTGGAGGCGGATGTGCCCAATCTACAGAAATCGAGCCATTCACCCTAGATCTGCTTGCCTCATTACATAAACTCCCCAAGGAATACATTAAACATGCCTCCTACCCTTTGCATTTTACTCTCTGGATAATCAATAGGTACCTCACGGCACATTGGACCAAAGGAACAATAGTGACACATTCACATGAAAGGACTGCGGAGCGCTGGGTCGGCGCATTCGATTAAACCGCAGCCAGTCGGGATGAAATGGCTGCGATCCTTTCAGGAGGATCAGCGAGGGTTCTGAGGGGTTTACCAAGATGGCGGCACTTCAATTGGACCTTATCTAGTCTTATGAAGCCGGAAGGTGACGCACAGCCGTCACGATACCGCAACTCTTTAATGTAACGCACGCAGCATCCATTTTTAAAGCTGGCGAGCGTTTGAAAAATGAAGAGCCTTTTTAAATCTTCATGAGGCTTCACTCCTTGGAAGATTCTCTTTGCGTTTCACCAAAATCCGTTCCACTTCGTCTTCATTTGAGGTAGAACAGGCACACAAAGACACGACATGGCCTTGGCCGTCCGTACAATGTCCAATTCTTCTCACACCTGTTCAAGTAACCTACATAAAATCAGCCTTTTCTGCAGCCGGAATTTCTAGCACTCTAGTTGCCATTTCCCACGTGTATTTACTCCATAAGAGAGTTAAATCAGTGTCCACGGGTGAAAACTGTAACTTCTTTCTACTGTCCTTACTATGAGAGGCAAACCTCAGCGTTACAACTAACTGCTGCTGTCACAACTCAAGCAAAGTTAATCAAATATAAAATCAGACTGCTGCAAACCTGCTTCATACATCGCATACGTGCTGGCGGGTTGATTCTGACAGATGTTACCCAACAACGTGTTAGTCTCATTGTGTCAAAAGCAGTCATGGAGCTAGTCCACACAGGACATGATGCTGCCTGCAGATATGGGGTGGGTGTGTGTGTGTGTGGGGGGGTTCTTCTGAACTATTGGGTGCAATTATTATATCAATAATGATCAATAATGGATCAATTCATTACCATTGATTGATGACTAGACTTTGATCATAACATAAGATGCACGTGTGTATGCGTGAAGTCAGGAGTCACAAGAATACCTGTGAACAGACCCTCTTAAGGCACCTCTGATGTGTGATGTGCATGGCATTATTATGTCAGTGTGTCTGCTGTTGCATTAGGTCAATCAATCATTGATATCCTCTGCTGATCAGATTTAAATCCAGCTAATTAATACTTTCCGCCTACACCGACTGCTCACACCTACTTACCCAAACATTTGTTGAAATAACATTTCCCATCTGATGAAGTCATGAAATTGCTGTGGGCACACAGGAAAACCGGCGGCGTCCGCCCCTGAGCTGATGCTGACGCCCACATCAACTCCTCCCCCGACTCCTCCCCCTCCGACTCCTCTGCCTCATCCTGCTCCCTCCACCTCCTCACCTTCTCCCTTTCTCCTCCTTCAATCCGTAGTGGTCTGACACAGGAGAAAAAGCTTCCGTCCATATGGGAAACTCTTCCCACGGCAGCACGCACGCGCATCGGCGCGCTGCCGCCGCTGGCGGAGCGGGAAAGTAGCACAAACCTGGTCGTGGACCGAACCCCGATCGGAGCCGTGGCCCCCCCCCCCCCCCGAGGATGTGGCGCTAGCCTGGCTGCTGGACCTGCTCAAACTTTCCAGGAGGACTCAGATACACGTTTTCCCGCTTTCATCAGCTCCAAAGATGGATCGAGGCGCCTCAGCCCAATTAACAAAAAAAAAAAAAAAGAGAGAAAATGAGATTTTCTCTGCATCATCAGTGTTGAGGAGCTGCGTCCAGTAATTCATCGATCTGTGGGGGGGGGGGGGGGGGGGAGAGACCCTCTCAAAAGGACACCGTCACTGGTGCACTGACGCTGACCAGCTGTTGCATTCGCCATCAGAGAGGAGGATCAAACCGCTGAGAGCGTCACAGCGATGCTGAATAAACTTGTTTGGATCAAAGCTCGTCGTACTTAGCAACTGGTGAGGATGAGACGCGGCGCGAGGAGCTACCTGTATTTGACAAGTGTGTTTTTCAGCTCATTGGAGAGAGGAGCGCAGAGAGGGAACAAAGTCAGCGGCGGTGAGTGAGGGGAGGGGAAGGGCACGGCCAGCGAGGGCAGGAGCGGAGCGCCGGGAGGGGAAGACGGAGCGGAGGAAGACGCAAAAGAGGAGAAACTGACAGCGCTCCGGACAAAGGAAGGAGCGGAGGGGAAAAAAAAGACAGCATATCAAAGAGCTTTTTTTCTTTGGTGCCGGAGGATGGTGTTTTGTGAGAGGGTGAGTGTGTGTTCCCTTTGATGTGCATTAAATTAAGCAGTTCACAGGAGCAGCTGTCAAACACTTAGAGCTCTGTAAAGCCACAGCACATCTACTCTCATGTTTTATTACGAAATCGCCCGCGCTGCTGTACTGTTCAGAGCGCTCAACCTGACTTTCAAGTTTTGAGCTTAAGAGAGGCTGAAGTGAAGCAGAAACCTGGTGTGCTGTTGCTGTAGAGGAGCGAGGTAATCTCATTTATAATGGACTTAAAATAATTCTAATACTGAACATTCTAAAACAAGCTCATATTAATGTGGAGGTTCAAGAAAAAACAATGTTAAAAAAATAATTAAAATAGCTCAATTCAAATTTCAGGAGAAAAATCACTAAATTCAACAAGTTCTCACCTGTTGAATGTGATTAATCTACAAATGTAAATTTTCTGGTACAATCACTACAATATATTTGTGTTTCATTTAGTCATTTTATGTATTTAGTCATTTTACCTTTTTAGTCAAAGGATCCCAAAAATGGCACATTCTGTTACACACCTCTCAATAGAAAATACTAAAATGATTTATCCACTGTACAATTATCGTATATTGTATAGTCATTTGACCAAATGTAGAAATGTGAAGCAAAAGTAAATTAATTAAATAGTAGGAATAATTACAGCACTAACAGTAATCATCAGAATTCTACTTAACAGTTATTAGCTATTTTCTTTTTTAGATGATGACTGTTACCATTTTGTGGATTCTTCTGTAAGAACCTGCGGAGAACCGGGCCGATGTAGCTGTAAAAAGGCACATTTATGGTTCCACATCTAAAGGTTTAGCCAGGGAGACTCGCCCTCGGAACCGCTCCAGTGTCCCTGCTTCAGCTGCAGAGCTATGCTGACACTCACACCATCCTCCAGTGCCTAAACCATAACCAATCAGAGTCAAGTGCCGATAATGCTTTGTTTCCTTTCCAAAAGGCGGACCGGACCTCATTCCTCCGCTTTGACACCAATCTCCTCCAGTCTAGGATAGCTAATCAAGTACCAATAACAACACAGGAACACGTAAATGATTTGGCCTGATTGGGACTATTCATCTCAGTCATGAATCCGTCTTTGTGTTTGTCAAGTTAGCTGAAGCACTGAAGCTCTAATGTGATTTCCTTTTGTCTCATTATGATTGACCCTTGATAGGTGCCCATTAGTGCCTTTGGTGAGCTACGGCTGCAGGGGAGGGGGAGGATTGATCTCTGTGTTAATGTGTACAGATAGATGAACGCGGGGACGTAAATAAGGCATTTCACCCAAATTACCGGAGCACGCTCAGCACCATGCATGCTTGTTATCCATAATAAGAGCAGAGTCAACACAATAGCCGGAGTTTAGAGAAAGAAAAAAAAAAAGAAAGCAGATGGCATTTCTTTTCCTCAAGGCCACAGAGCACCTCGATGTGTTTCCTTGGATCAATATAAGCCCCGACCATCAAGCGAAATTCTCAAAGTGCTAAGAATGTCGCACTAAAGTGAAAGAAATATCCGATGTATGAAAAGCTGTCCCATCCTGTCCTTGGACAAAAATAAGAGCCTTGGCATTGTTAAAAGATTTTCTATGGGCCTGACTTAGCCAGCAGTCGCAATCATTTGCAAAAGGCGTGAATACTGAAAGCATACGGGGCGTCTGCTGAAGCTATGGGGCTGCATAATTATCACCGGGGAGTTCAGACAAGCAACAAAAATCAACACGCTCCTTACTTCACAGTTGTCTATTGTTCATAATGTCTCTCCAGCAGCCTTTGTTTCTCCCTAATCACCAAGGCTACAGAAGAGCTTTTAGATTTCTGTTTGTGCTCCTCAAATCAAAATTCAGCTGCTACAGGTGCAGACACCCTCGGTAAGAAGGTAGAAGCCGCTGCTTTAATCCCCCGCTGCGGCAGAAAATGAGTCTGTAGAAAACAGTCCAACCCCCAGTTATACAAATGGACGCCATGTGAACAACGGTGATGGGCTCTGCGTCACACCACGTTTTCTGTCAAATGAACAGAGCGAACAGAGGAGGCCTGTTCTCAATCTATCGGCACTGCTCCGGGGAACCGCTGGTTATGATTCAAATCAAAGTGATAGTTTCGTTAATAAGACTGAATGTTACAAATATCGATGGGGGATCTTTGCCCCATTCCATCTGTTATATATATATAAAACACACACACACACACACACACACACACCTAATGCGATGGTAGATAAATCAGCATCTCCATCCATCTGCTACGCCTGGCGTCGTTTTCAACGGCTGCCAATCAAACAGGAACTGCACGATAGTTTTTCACGTTGGCTGACTGGCACATGTTAAAGGTCTTCATGTGTCAATAAGAGTCGCATGAGTGTTACTTCCACCATCTCCTGCATGAAATAATTAGTTACTCATCTGTTACATCAACTTGAACAACACCAAATAAGACTATGTTTAAGTCATTTCAGCAGAAGTTGAAGAGCTATAAAGTCTTACAAAATGGTGTTAAAAGTAACAGGAAGTGGTCTGAAAAACAGCCGTCTACGTTCTAGAGTTTTCTTCAGTTTTATACGTCCTCCACAGGTGGAACACACAGTGTATTTGCAGATGTTAAAGATAGTTAAAGAGTCAAATCAGAACTCCAAAAGCATCCCTGCAGACCTCTTTTTGGCCTCTACGAGTTCTTCTGATGAATTTCAGATGAAGCTCATCAGGAACTAAAACTGGGCTCTCTCTGCCCAGAACCAATTCGAGGTAAATTCAGGATTAGACTGTAATATTGACAGCCTTTTCTACAGTCAGTTTGGTCAAGATATGAGCTATTGATCAGCACAAACACAGCTAACCTTTAGCCACAGTACACTCCATCACCAGTGCGACTTCATGGAATTGGATTAGGGTGACTTTAAATGCTTCAACAAACTATTACTTTCATTACTAACTAAAAACAAACACAGACACATTGCTACATTCCTGTATTCCTGAACACAATTTGGATTGCCAACTGATCAAGCAATGGCAGTTTCAGCTCTTGAAATCCACCTTAAAGTTATGGATTCTGATTTCAGCAAAACTTCAGTGCCTTCTGCCCCTTGATGTCAGAACCAAAACAATCCTCACCCACTCAAATATATATTTATCCATTCTTGTTTAAGGTTAGTAAGGTTGTTCCTGCAGTTCTGCACCCAGCTCCAACAAGAGCGAGCAGCAACGGTTACTGCAGGTAGCATCGTTGTTAGATAATGACTTTGCAGCTAAGGCGGGGCACAATTAGCTATTTTGATACAGTATATTCTTTTTTTTTTTTTTTTGGTAAACCTCTATTCTCAATTTCCACATGCAAACAGCTGCTGCAGGCCACTTCTCTCCTGCAACACGTGCGCATACTTCTGACCTGTACCTTCTGCCCAATCAAACAAAACAAACAACACACCAACACCTCAGCAGCCTGGATACGGCGGCGTTGGTGTGATAATCCGCACAATGAGAAGCGCCGCGTGAGAACCCAAGCTGACAAGAAAAGCGGAGATTTCTGTGGCTAGTCCCTGATTTCACAACCGCCTTAATTGGCCAGAAAAACGACTCTTGAAAGCATCACCTCCCACATACAATTAAGTATCCTCTAGAGAGCAGCAGGCTCTTGCTGTATGGCATGACTAATCTGACAATGTGGGCAAAACACAGAGAGATTCAAACAACTCACAGGAGAACCTTTGGCATTCACACTACGAGAGCAGGGACGTGCCACTGCAACATACTCCAACTTTAATACTGTAAAGAAAAAAATAAATCCGGCTTAAAAAAAGAAGTCATGTGATTAAGCTCTCGTCTGGAGAGTTTTTTTTTTCCTCAAAAATGCCTCCTATGAGCAGTTTGCTCCAGGCATTTTTGGCTTAAAGTCCATCTAAACCTACTAAAAAAGGGGAATTCATTTTGGGTATTTAAATTTAAGAATTTAAATTTAATGATGTGCTAATGTGACAGATTAACAGCACAGAAATCATTTAAATGCATATTAACGTTTTTTTGAGGGTCAATCATGTTTACCAGAGTATTGCTGACAGGCTGACCTGGTGCACTCCTGACATAGACTGTATAAAGATTTCTATTATCTTTGTAAAACTGCTTGGCACTGAATGCAAACTAAACAAGTTTGAAAATATTCTTGTATATGAATAATTCTAATTTTTGTTTACTCTGCACATCTCAGTACCTCCAGCAATAATGAAACAATAACCAAGTACCTCAATATTAATCCCACTTGTTCTAATCACTCCAGTCAACATGATAAGCAGCAGGAGCTGCAGCCGTCGCTGTGATATGTTGCTGATGGTGATAAATCAACAAAAATCCTGAGCACTCAACACTCTCCCTGAGTTATAACCCAATTATTAAACAGGCAAGATACAGTGTGTGCACTTCCTAACCTGGTGTGACTCAACCTACTCATGTCTACATCTTATCTGTCCAAAGAGAATAGGCAGCAATATATTTAAAGGTCAATAATACATTCCAGAACTTCAATTCATTTGGTTATTTTTGCAAAAGGTTTTACTAAAATAAAACATATGGCACCGGAACAGAAACAGTCCCTACAACCATTACTGTTGTTTTGAAATGCTGGGAACCAGCTTATCAAACCACACTAATTGAGCTGTTGTGGCTGCCCAGCATTCAGGCTGTTAATATACAGATGGTACAACGATCTGCACTAATAAGGCTACGCTGAGCATTTTCTTTTGGGAAAAGAAACATCAAATGAGTCAAGGAAAAGAGCGCCGAGTCCCCGCAGATGATCAGTGATCACTGAGGCTGAAATTGGCAAAGACAAATCATTTTATTTAGCGTGGCTATCTGACATTCAAAGCACTGAAGGACACAGCAGAGATTCCAGTTTCAGTCTAATTAGGGCAAAGTCACAAAATCAATAAAGTACAACTGAACTCAGTGGAGGATTTGACAGATTACACATTGTGGCATTCTCTCTTTACTTTTTACCATTGTAGATAAAAGGAGCCACATTGGTGTGAACACATTTTTGTGGTTTGCTGTCTCTGTAGAGAAACATAATCCATCACGATACTTAAGGGACGTGGTCCCGTTTCCCACATGGTATATAAGTGTGGGACAAAGAAAGGCAGCTTTTGGTGGTCAGAGCTCACCTGCTGACTCCAGCAGCACGTGGTAGTCGGTGCCCCGCTGAGTGGGCATGTCGTCATCAGGCTCCTGCTTCTCCGACTCCTCATAACGGCCCCAGTTTGACTCCAGTTTCCTCCTGGAGAACTCTCCCAGCCCACAGTCTTCTTCCTGATGGTTTTCTTCCTCATCTTGTTCCTAGAAGACAAAAGAGTGAAACATTATGGAATATCTGTCCACCGAAGATATGATGGGACACCGGATGAAAATAAATTCCATACTAATTTATTGCGATATTCATCTTGGAAAACCATAAACACTTAAACTGCACTCAAAATAGCAGCCAAGGCAGTGGAGACATGGGTTACTAAAGGTTACTGTCGCTCTCATAGATCAACTTCCATTTTGTCCCCACAAATGTTGTCATGGAAATGACGTTTCAGATGTGCCAAAGGGATGTGGCAGACTGCTCAGCTGAAACACAAACATAGAGCACAATCATTAGACCCCAAAAGAGATCGTCATAATTGCAATCAAGGCGTCCCCATGTGCAGAGGAAGAATTATATGATTGCAATCAATGAGGTCCTATTGTTCCCCTTCTGATTCAGTGGTTACCAGGGTGGGAGAACCTACTCACAGAGCATCCAAGGTGAAATTCAGCTCAAATATAATTTCACAGAAATTTTTTTTTTGAGGTTAATACTGAAGTGGATCTCCTTTATAATAACCCAGCATACTTAGATTACGCGTAAATATGTGATATGGTGCTGATTAGAACCGACTTAAGACTTCTTATACACTTTTAAAAAGTTACAAACTCTCAAAAGTTTTGGAGAAAGGGCCAGTGAGGCAGGTTTCTGTGAATCTCTCTCACCCGCTGATGAAACGTGTTCGTGTTCTCCCCGCGTCCGCGGCCCCGATGGTGGTCTCTTGTGGCCCGGCCGCGGTGCTGGCCCCCTCTCCTCCTGCCCTGGGGTCCGCCGGCGCTGCCGGGTCTCCGGTCACCTTTGTTCCAGCTCCCTCCTCGGACCCCGTTCGCCCGACCCTCCATGGCTGCCATCGGCGGAGGCCGGAGCTCTTAGCGTGCCGCACCGCGTCTCCGCGTGCCACATTGAAATAGGCCGTGCGAGAAAATGGTATTTGATGGTTCCGGGTTAGATAAATAGATAAATAAAAAACAGCAATTATGAAGTTGATTACCAATAATGTGAAGTTAGAGTTAAAAAATGTTTAAACTATCTTTCTGCAATATAGGTCACGTATTAGTGAACGTCCAATTAAATAACTAAAGAATAAAGAGTTTCAGTTTTGATGCGTGTATTGATGCATTTAGACCAAGTGGGATTTTACTCCATTAAAGTTTATGAATGTAAAACAGATTTACACAAACAACCATGATGTGTTGTGACCTTGAAGTTAGGAGAAGGGAAGAAATAACCATTATAGACACCAATCCTATAATAAATGGGCAGTATACTAATTATATTAATGTACATTCTTCTTTTTTCCCAGGAAGACCAATGGAGTTAAACTTGTCAACTGTGACACAGAGCAGCATCATGGGAGGGCATTCTCCTAACAGTACTTTTGCCAATACCACACACATCCACGCAGCCCCACACAGCCTTTGGGAGACAATAACCATTGCTACAGTGTCGGCCATCGTCAGCTTGATAACTGTTGTTGGCAACGTGCTGGTGTTGTTATCCTTTAAAGTTAACAGCCAGCTGAAGACTGTAAACAACTACTACTTACTGAGTTTGGCCTTTGCTGACCTAATTATAGGAGTGCTGTCCATGAACTTATACACCACGTATATCCTGATGGGATACTGGTCCTTGGGGAACCTTGCATGTGACCTTTGGCTCGCAGTGGATTATGTAGCCAGCAATGCCTCTGTTATGAACCTGCTCGTCATCAGCTTTGACAGGTACTTTTCCATTACACGGCCGCTGACTTACAGGGCTAAAAGGACCCCAAAGAGGGCTGCCATCATGATTGGCCTTGCATGGTTGGTGTCTTTTGTCCTTTGGGCACCGCCTATTTTGTGCTGGCAGTACTTTGTAGGGGAGCGGACGGTGCTTCCTGACCAGTGCCAGATTCAGTTTCTAAAAGAGCCTGTGATCACATTTGGGACAGCCATTGCCGCCTTCTACATCCCCGTGTCTGTAATGACCATACTTTACTGCAGGATATACAAGGAGACACAAAAACGGACCAAGGACCTAGCAGAACTGCAAGGACTTGCAACAGAAAATGTTCTTGAAGGGACGAAGCCGCAGAAAACTCTCATTCACTCTTGCTTTCATTTCACAAGGGAGAGGCGAGACCAGAATCAGGCCTCCTGGTCTTCATCAAACCATAGCAATACCACTAAAACCACCACCAGATCCAGTGATTCGTGGGTGAAAGGAGATCAGATCACTTCTTTCAACAGCTACACCTCATCTGAGGAAGAAGACCATCAAGTTTCAATAGCAACCCCACAGGGATCTTTCAGAGAGCAAGGGAGCGGGCAGAGTAATAAGAATGGGCAGATGGCAGATTATACAGAAGATCAGTTCATCAGCACTCCTCCGAAGAAGAACAGTAAAAAGGGCATCTCTTATAAGTTCACGCCTGGTTCGAAGGATAACAACAGTAACCCCACCATACCAAAACCCTCCCCACCTAGAGCAGAGCTGCCCACCAAAAGCATCTCTCCTTCCTCCTCCACCACTTCCAAACCCATGGACCCTGCCCTGAAGAACCAGATAACCAAGCGGAAGCGGAACGTGCTGGTGAAGGAGAAGAAGGCAGCCCAGACCCTCAGCGCCATCCTGCTGGCTTTCATCCTCACCTGGACGCCGTACAATATCATGGTGCTCATCTCCACCTTCTGCTTGGATTGCATCCCCACGTCCCTGTGGCACCTGGGCTACTGGCTGTGCTACGTCAACAGCACCATCAACCCCATGTGCTACGCCCTCTGCAACAAGACCTTTCAGAAGACCTTCCGTATGCTTCTGCTCTGTCAGTGGCAGAGGAGGCGGAGAGGTGAGCATAAGGTTTCTTGGTGTGGACAGACCCCTAATGTCAACAATAAAATATGCTCAAGATGAGTATTAAATCAGATTTACTGCTGTCTTCCACAGGTGGATTCTCCTGATACAGCCCTGCTGTCAGTGGTCATCCTTATCGTGGAGTGTTGCATGCAATATTCTGTTTAAAAAAATGTTGGTGGAAAATGAACTTGATTTGCATTACTACAGGGAATCACACAAGGGGCACAAATGAGCTAACTTGTATTTTGAAGGGTAACTCCACTGACTTTATGCAGCAGTCTGAGTGCATATGGAAAAAAACACAGATATCTATCTATATCTATAGATTTATATATATATATTATATAAAGATATATAATCTTTCAATAAATCCCTCCATCCATCTCTTCTGAATTTCATACCCTTAACTTCTGTGTGTCTGTTTTCTGACGTGGAATCTCTCTGTCACATTCAACCATTCATGGCTCCATGTGAACTGATGCTGCACAGTTACTGTTAATATATATATATATATACACACGCATATATATTTACATATATATGTGCACATGTATAAAACTAGTCCCAGTGTTCCAAGACATGAATCAAAACCCAGAAACCTGCCCTCATATCATACTCATAACTTCTATTACTCACTTGCATTGTACATAGAGGAAATGTGGAGTTACACATTTATAGATCATTCATTTAGGTGATTTTACACCTCAGCAATGGTGCATGTAAATTGGTTACTGAGTATTAGTGTTTATTAAATATTCTCTCTTATTATAGCTCTAGTAAACATTGGGCCTTCTGTGAAAGGGCTAATATGTGCAGTAGCTGTTAAACTTTTCACCCTCCTCAATGGCTTCCCCTCTAATTGCTTTAAAATTGATTGTGGTACTTAAGTCTTTGTGACTCAGTAGGTCTTAATAAGGCTTATCTACACATTTTATCCCATTCAGCTTTGGAAAACTGCTCAAACCCTGACAGCTTTTCATCTGGGATCAGCGTGTTTTTCAAGTCTGGCCACAAGTTTTCAGTCACGATGTGAAAGTCTGAACTATCGCTCGGTGACTCACCTCGTTGCTTTTCAACTATTTTTGTTCTCTGCTTCAGCTCACTGTCCCAGTGGAGAAAGAAATGAACGTCGGCAGTGGTGTGTTTGTGGCGTCATCCAGTCACAGTCTTACCTGATGGTTGAATCTCACGTTGCTTTTATCAACAGGCCAATGAACCTTCTTCCAGATGACCTTGGAGTCTTCTTCCTGTCTTAGGATGGACCCTAGTGGACACTTTGCTCTGGTGAAGTTCAAGTACCCAGTTTCTTCAATCTCATCTCCATTAGAGTAGTCACAGGTATCTTAGAAGTCTCCTGAGGAGTTTACTTCTGGCATGTGTTTCTGACAGTCCCTGAAAATTACTTTAATTGAAATAAAGTATTTTTTTTTCCTGTATCCATTGTTTTTTTTTCTACTTGTCACCAAGCTTTTCTTTGAATTTGTTGTTAGGCTTCGTTCTTAAATGACTGGCATTTTGTCAAAGCAACTGATTGGGATTCCATTTAAGCTGAGAAAAACATTGGAGGGGAATGCTTTAATAAACACTCTCCAGGTTGCTGCCACATTAAAAAACAAAAAAACAAACAAAAAAAAAAGGATTCAACTTGGAGGGACACTTCAGTAACCTGTGAAGTATCAGAGACACTTGTAAATGATTGCACCGCGTGTCTTTGGGTGTCGGGCGATATCTCTTTAAACGCTGTGCCTTTTGTCCAGCTGTAAACGATTCCGTGCTCTTTGTCCGTCTGTGTAGGTCCGTGAGCATCTGTGTCTACTATACAATGTAATTACAAGTGTTTTCAGCAAGGACGGCATCCTTTTACTTTGCATTTCAGAGGTTTAAAAAAAAAAAAAAAACGATGCAGAAGAGCAGTTGGTTCATTGAGTCGAGTGTTAAGAAGTTACCTGTTGTTGATGACAATATTACTGTTTTTTCTGCAGGAGAAAAGGTGCAAATAAATACATTTTCTCATGGTGGAGTGGCATTTATTTATGTCTATGCTCCATTTCAGTAAATCAGACCCTCATGTTTTGACATGTCTGAAAAGTATTGTGAAGCTGCCAGCATCATACAGTTTCATCAAATAACTGGGACACACAATAAACAGAGAAAAAAAACAGCAATTGATTAAGTTTTAGTTTCATGCAGGCACAGGTCTGCAACCTTTTGCTTAAAGGACTGATGATCTCAGGAGTATTTTGAGTTTCTCAATCAATCTTATTGATAAATTAAATTAAAGTTCTTCCTACCTTATCTCATCCAAGGTTACAAGAGAACACACACACACACACAGACACACACATGATGGAGCCAAAACCTCCGGGGACCCAAAAAGTCGACCGTGACCAGAGTATTTCATCAAACGCTAAATCCTGTAGACAACATTAAGTTACTTTTTATGAATAGATGACATTCATCAAACAGCATATTTAGACTTTAGACTGTCTGCTTTATTAACAATAAAATCCGGTTACACTCTGCATTTGAAAGCAACCAATTTTTAGCCTTTGAGCTGACATTGAATGCCATTTTAATGTATAGGCACATACAGTACAGTATGTTAATCCTGGTATACACTACACCCCAAAAGGCTATATATTAACTTAGACAAATCTGAAATAAAAACAGTTCTTTTATAGACAATTACTATTTATTAATGTAGCCTTTTAAATAAGAATTTATGAGAAAAATTCAATTTCTTCATTCACAGTCGCATCACTGAACCTGGAAACAAAATCTCTGTATATATGTTTTCTTTCAGGTAGAAGTAGCAGCAGTTGAAAAAAAAATAAAATAAAAAATGGAGGGCTAGCACAGAAACGATTTTAGGACTGGGAAATACACGATGAAGAGAGCAAATGAAAGGAACAGGCTGCCTTTAGAGGGACAATTCACCTGTAAATTCACTCCGCGGTTCGCTTGTCGCGTGACCACGGCCATCAGAGTGAGGCTGAAACTGCCGAGCCAACGACGCGGGTTCGACTCTCTCGGTAGCTGTTGTGTCACGGCCTTCTGGTCGTGGCACGGCCGATTTTGTCCCCACTAATTGGTGAGAAAGCGAGTGAATTTTCACTTATGGGGTGAACTTTTCCTTGAGGAAAATTTGCTCAGTGCAGTATGAAAAAAAAAAAAAATCTCATTTAACATTTGCATATTAGAAATCACGCAGTGCTCAAAACATTAATAAAGAAAAGTTTACTGTACAACAGACCTCATGTTGGGGGAGGAAAAAAAAAAAAAAAAAAAAAAAGACAGTTAAAATCTTGCTTCCATGACAAAGCTTGTTTAGCCAGGCTTCTCGCCGTTACCTCCTCTTCACAGCGGGCCTCGTGCCCTTGCTGCCGCTGCCTGCCTTGCTGGAGCCCTTTGAGCCGGAGAAAAACTTGGTCACGAGCTCGGACATGTCCGGAAGCTCGGGGTTGGGGCTCAGCATGTTCATGGACTGTTCGATCTCCTGCGGAGACATAAGAGAAATGGAACATAAGCACGCGAACCAGTGAGGGACCTGGGTAGACAGGAAAACACAGCAAAGTAGAGGCATCTCAGTAATGACGCTGCACAGGCCCGTCACAAGGATGGAATATTAGCGCAGAAAATCCGACAAGGCTTTGTTTCAGTCAAAATCACGCCACTGATTCAATGGTCCTCGGTGCCGATTAATCGAAAATAACATCCCTCTCGAGAATAACAAATTTCCGATGATCAAAAACACTGAACACTGACAGTGTGTATGGCAGACACCCCCCCCCACAGAGAGATCACACTGACACAAGCGGGGAGGAAGCAGGGTGACGGGCGAAAGTGCTGAACATTTGGCTTGTTTTCACAAACAAGCAGCAAAAGCTGGTTCTTGCGCCGACTGTGTGAGAATCTGCTATGACACCTACGCACAATGACTGTAATTAAAGAATTCAAGAAAAAAAGAATAGACTGCTGTCTCAGCAGAAACCTTGAAATACCAATTGCGATTTGCCATGTTGTTCAACGGATGATTTATATACCATGATGACGCTGATAACATATATGAAAAACAGTATATTAATCGTTTTCTTTTGAAAGGAATTCCAAAGAATACATTTTTGTTGAAGTGATAATAAGGTATCGGTGCAATAACTTTGACAAAAGACTTCATAGTAAGAAAAGTTTCTTACCTTTCTCATTTCTGGATCGTTGGTGTTGACTACTTTGGGCAACAGCACAATAATCAGCAGAGGAAGGACCATCATCATGACCTGAAGAGAAAAGATGATCTTTCTGAGAAGCTTTTCTTGCCCAAATAAACACGCGATCTGTTGAATACACCAACGACCTCCAGAGAGTATTGTGCACGTTCAAAAGAATGTTACCGCAGCTCGCATATTTACCATTGGGTTCATGAGGAAGTCTGTCCAGCCCCAGGTCTCTCTCTTCAGAAAGTAAGTGTGAGGACCATTGGATCTTATCTGAAGAGGATAAGGTTGGCGGACTACTTCTGAGGTTTTGATGTGGTTCACGAGGCGGGCCCTGGGAAATGACATACAAGGATTGGGGTCCCTCTCTCGGAAAAAAAGGCTACAAATAGTCAGCAATCATTCCACACGATACGCAGGATTACAGAAAGTTTATTTTCCTTTTCTAAAGTTGAAAAGTTCAGGTTCACTAAAAACATACGCGTAGATGCTGTACGTTGTGGCCACCTGTAGAGACACAGAGACCCTGGCAGGTCGTACCTCATTTTGCCTTTAGACGTGATGTCAACACGCACTGGTTCAAATCTAAAGCTGGGACTGACAACCTCCACCACGTAGGATCCTGAAGGGATGTCATTGACAGCAAAACTCCCGTCCGTTCTGGAACATAAGAGTACAACAGGAACTTCATTTGGGATTCCAGGAATATTCTAGGAAGAAGAGCATCAAACCCTTCAGATTGAAAGAAGGAAACTTCGATTTAACCTTGTGTTATGGTAGTGTATGGGACAGATTTACGGATGTTTTTCAGATGTGTCTGTTTTGTAGTTCCACCATAACATCCGCACAAAAATGTAGTTACTATGAAACTATATAAATAACCACAGTAACAAGGTTTGATTTAGTTTCCTATCTTCGTATAGGCTTGGGGACAAAAACAGAATCCATCGGGCGAGTACTAAAATCCACAATTTGATGAATACCAAGCAGCTGTGGAGATTTTAAAGCCCGTTAACGAGATAAAACCGGGTTTGTCCCGCTGCCACCTGCACAAACACCAGCAGCCTCCGGAGCTAACGGCTAAGCTAACACGGGCGCGCAGACCCAGACGCGACCGCCCTTCCTACTTTAAAAAGCCGACGTATTCTTCGCCGTCCACCGTGACCCTGGCCGTGGAGACCCAGTCGTGCGTCTTAACCCCGGGGACGATGGCCCTGCCCTCGATCTTGAAGCGGTCGCCGCTGGGCGCCGCCGCAGCGCCGCCAGGCCCCGCGTCCACGTCCGCGAAGCACGACGAGGCGGCGATGGCGGCCTGCACCAGCAAACAGAGCAGGGGCACCCTGTCTTTGGAGAACATGGTCACTTCGACTTTTAGTCGAGTTAAAGCCAAATCGAAGGCGACAGACGTCTCTGGAGCTGCGGGGGGGACGTTTGGAGACCAGAGAGACGACCGGACCGTCAGCTGTCCCGGCGGAAATGACGTGAGGTTAAAAAAAATAGAAAAAAACTTTATTGAACCAAACGATAGTAACATTTGATCGCGTTTATTTTTATTATGATTTCACTAAAAAGAAAAGCTAAATCTTTCTTTAAGTGTTTTATGGGCAACTATTTTTGGACCAATACATTTCAAATTCACCCTTATGCTCATCTCTACTCAGTATATCTTCCTCCATAAACTTGTACAAAAACGGAATTGATTTTTATCAAATTTATTTAAAAGATTAAAAAGAATCAACTTTTGTCACACTGTCATACATCACATGAAGAGGCAAAATAAAAAAAAAATAGGTCTAATAATTTAAGACTTGCTGATACAAATTTATGAATCCAATAAACCCAGGCCCTGAACATCCAAAACAGTGGAGCATTCAATGGAGTCACAAGTGCATTCCCATGCAATGAGCGTCGCAGTGAGAGACGAAGAGGTTGGCACTTCACAGAGTGACATTACACCCAAGTCTCATGGAGGTCCACTAAATTTGCCCCTTCACAAAAAGGTCCACTTCAATGTGAAGCAGTCGCTGTGCTGTGTCGTTTTTCCTGCAGGCGGGTACTTTTGGTCGTCTCTAAAGAGTCTGCAGCTCAAACCAAGAGGAGATATCTGAATTGCCAAGTTCAGTCCCAGTATGAGGTTTGAGTTGAAATGGCAGAATGAACCCGTCTGTTCCTCTGGCAACATTCAAGTTCAAACACAGCCATGAAGTAGTGGTCACATCCTCAGAGCACAAAACGGGAGACTGTCAGGGCAGCTGCAACACAGACGCTTCGATTGCCTGGAACACGGAGCAGAGCGCAGTTTAGGTGTCAGTTATGTCATGCACATCGAAATCGTGTTTAGGTTAGGCTGCGTGATCATGTGACAAATGGTTCTGTTTGATTAGTTAATAAAAAGGATGGGAGTGGTCTGCAGCCTACACCCAGAATCAACAGTGTCGACAACAGCAGCGCATGATGGCTCTTAAACCTTCTTTTGATACTCTGACAGGCAGATACTGACTAAGCGCAGTGCAATTATTTAGTTTGGTGGGTTACTTAACAAGACAAATACGTTAAAATCTTATTTTATGTAGCCACGTTACGCCATCTTTAACTATTTAACTGTAATTACACTGTATTGACATCTTTTTATAGACATAGCAATGACCGCAGACCTTTGCCTGTTCTCCTGTGGGTCCTGGGACCGAGCATATGTGGGTTCCTTCCTTCCATAACTCCTTCAGCCGTTGTTTCATGGCTTCAATATTCCTGAAACACACAAAGATTAATCCCAGTGAGTATACTGGCCACCACCGGCTGGTTTCACGCCTCCAGCCGCGACCGTGTTGAGTCATTGCTGAATGTTTATTATTTGTTGTCATGACAAATATCAGCTGTAGTGACACAGGCTTGGTATCATCTGACGACTTTAACACCTTCAGTGATACTAGAATTAAAGGAAAATTCAGCTCAAATTAATTCACATTCTTACAGCATTTCCACAGAGTTAAAGTGGGTGCAGGTCTATTGAGCGCCTCGAGACAAATAATCGAATAAAATGCAAAGTGTTTTGTTCTTGTCTACTCAAACGCGTTGCTCACCTGTCTTCTGAACGACTGTCCTGCAGTCTTCTCTCCTTCTTTGAAAGTTCTGGCCACCATTTCCTGATGACGGACTGAACCCAATGTAAACCCACCTTTATGTGTCTGCAAACCCAAATGGAAACCGTCATCCAAATGTTCTGATCTGCCTACAATCATCATCAGGTCACAAGGTTCTCAGCTTATTTGCTGACAGGATTCATCCGAATTACCTCCAATTACTGGCTAGTCATGAGAGAATCATACAATATTTGGGTCAAATGCAGCACGCTCAGCTGTTTGAACTCGAAACAAAACGTTGTGCTGGCCACCGTAAGCCGTCAAAACGATCAATTGAAATAATCAGGTCCGATGAGAGAGCTGCCTCTGGTGAGCGGGCCCCACTTACTCTTCGTATTTGCTGGTTATGATGACTTTGACTTGGGGCATGAGGTCAACGCAGCAGCCAAGCGACAAACATGGTGCTTCGTTTTGAAGGCTGAAACAGAAAACGACAAAATGAATTATGATGGTTATGATCAATACTGTGAGGAGGCGGAGCCCCAAACCACTAGAAAGTTATATTGCAAACAAGCAGCGCAGAACTCACTCATTTGTTAAAACAGGTAAGCAGTCGAGCAGGACCCCCGAGTCCTGAATTCTGGGACAGGAAAACAGACAATGACGACATGACGACAGTCAGCCAGTCTTAACCCGTCTTAAATTTGCATTGCTGGGTGTACGGTGGTTTGGTGATAACGGCCAGTGACACAAAGTAACGTGAGGTGAACTCATCAGTAGTCACTTCAGATATTTGTCTTTTACCTGATCAGGTAGGCCACCAATTCACTGGCGTTTCTTCGCCATAGCGTTTGTGCTACTTTTAAACGAAGATTCCTTCCGAAAAGGATGTGAGTCATCGCTTCATGGTCCTTCGATAACTGAACAGATGAGAGCATAATTCAAAATGAGGTAGTGCAGAGGTCAGGAATCCCAGCCTGAACATTTGAAATTAACTTAATGTATCATAACAAATTGTTCTGCTCTGACCTCAGTGAAATCGCTGTACTTGGAACTGGCCCCTGCCATTTTGGAGGCCTCTCCAGAGTTCACAGGGAGCCCGCAGTTCCTTCGTATGTCATCAGAGCACGTCAGCTCATTCTCTTTGTTGGCCATGCCGCAGTCATGGGCACAGCCTACATTGGATGCCTTGCGGAGCAGCTTTGAGCCCACCTTCACCACTGGACAACCCTTCCTCTTGACTGATGAAGCTCGCTTCGCTCTGCCTGGGCTGTGGACACTGTAATGGACTTGAAACCTACCGAGGAGGAAATTGACACAGGCCAGGAGGGGAAACTGCTTTAGATTCAAAAGGCACAGAATGCAAAACCAAAACTATCCTGAAAAACAGTCTCTCGGGAAACTGTGACATTTGTGATGGCGGCAATTCATGCAAGTAATCCATTTGAAATCTGTGAAGTGGATTTCTGGAAAGTGTGTCCAGGAACAGGCCAGAGCCTTCACTGTTTGTGACCGTGACGCAGATGTGGCACGACTGATCCCCCAAAAACAGTACTAAACACCATGAAAAGATGCTTCGGTGATGGTCTACTTGAAAATGGAGACAAATGCACCACAGGTAATTAGGGTGTGTAAGACAAATGATAGCCGACAACACAACTGACAAACATAAAACATGTCTGCAGAGGAGCAAATCACTCTAACAAAGGCCACATCAGATGTCTGGTAAGTGATCAAATGCCTATCAAATTTAGATGAATCTCTTGTGTGGGCTCAGGCCGTTGTATCCACAACAATTACATAGTCCACAAAACCCCAGAAGGGACTGTATAATGGTTATGGGAGGATGCGTTCATGTTCCAGTCTGTCAGAGATGATCTGTGACACACTCAGTGATCGGACCGGTGAATCCCCCAGATGTCGATCATGCACTCACCTCTCCTTATCTAAATCTTCCTTACTTATAATATCCACCTAAAACAAAAGGATAAGGGATGAGGCCACCGCTGATGCTACAACACCACCAGGACTCACCAGGGTGGAAGAAAACTGGGCTGCTATATTTGCACAACAAACCGTGGCATTTGCTCAGACGGTTCCCATACCTGCTTCATGGTTCACACGGCAGAAAGACACAGGGAGGTTCGAAGAAAGCCATTGGATTCTTTCTGCTTAAACACCTCCCGATGGCAGACATGACAAACAGCTCATCCTGATGTTACAAGAAACACTGTTGGGAGAAACACACACATTTAGTGGACCCACCCCGGCTGCAGGAGACGAGACTGGGTCACTATCTGGGACGACGCAGGGGTTTATCTGGCACGGCATGTTGACTCAAAGACTCAAAACGACAACAGCAGCAGCAGCAGCCGCCGGTTTGAAAAGTGTTGCTTCCAAACAGAGCGATCACAGCTGCAGAGGCGTCGGCTAGTCCCGTGTCTGCGCCAGCGTTAGCCGACCCGGCTGCAACAAGTCCGCCTCCCTCCGTAAAGTTGGGGACAACGACAGTGCCCCCCCCCCCCCCCGCAAACAAACACGATATGGGAGGTGAGGGTATGGGGGGGCGAACCCACGTTTCGTTGCCCCCCCTCTCCCCGGCTTCACCTTAGCTGAAGTTCGAGCTCAAGGGTGTGTTGAATTAACACGGGCCGCTAGCGCGCTAGCTAGCTAGCATTCCTCCGCGGGGGGAAACATATGGTTCCTACGGCCCCCCCCCGACAGGTTAAACACACGCCGGCCGCGAAAACAGCAAAGACTCCAGCCAAACCATTCTGTCGGCTGACGGGAGAGCTCCGCCGGAGGGGGGTGGTGGTGCAACTCCAGGGACACGGGGAAGAGCAGCTCTGTGTGGGGGGGGTGGTGGTGCGGCACCTCGGCGGTTCAAATGAATACGCCGCCGGTGTGTGTGAGGGATTCTGGGATTGAAGTGACGGCGAACGCCCGGTGGACGGGGGCGGCGCCCCCCGGCGGCGCCTCCGGGAACTACAGGCGGCGGTTGTTGCGTTCAAGTTGCATTTAAATAACTAGAAAGCGCTCGGAGAGCACAGACCTCCTCCAAGCGCAACAATTCCTTTTGGCCCCGTTTACCACAATGTTAACGAAAATTTAAAAGTGATCCAGAATCCAGGACTTCTTCCGGATCACCCCCCCAAATTAAATCAGTTCTTCCTTTTCACATTTCCAACAAATCCTGAAAATTTCATCAAAATCGATCAATAACTTTTTGAGTTATGTTGCTAACAGACAAACAGACATACACCGGCAAAAACATAACCTCCTTGGCGGAGGTAATAAAGATATCACATGTTTTCTAAGTTTGTATTTGTAGTCTGTTATTTGCTTCTGAATAATCAAAGCATAGGAATATTATAAGCAGAGGGGCAGAAGAGAATAGATATTTTTTATGTTGTTGAAGACAGCTCTACATAGTCTACATGTGAACACTATAAATATATATGTCTAACATGAACTTAAACACTCTTCAATACACAATAAACATAGCCACATAATAAACAAACAAACAAACAAATAAATAAATAATAAATAAATAGATAGATAGATAAATAAATAAATAAATAGCGAATATTCTGAACTTTGCAACAACGGAGCGCTGTAATAACGAGGAAGCCACAAGAGGGCAAAGATAGAACACACACTCGTTCCCTGGGAGCCAGTCTGATGATGGATCTGTTCAGATACACTAAAGTCATTTGCGAAGCTTGTGAAGCGCTGCCAAAGGATCATTTCAGCCTTTTTTTTTTTTTTTTTTTTTTGGAAATGTTACCGATAATCTCTCTTCTATCTGACATCGAAGAACGGATAGTGATAGTTTCTCCCATGGAGATAAGAAATGAAAAAAAGAAATGCAGCAACTCTCCTCTGCACCTATTTGAGATGTTAAGGATAAAAACAATGTAAAAGGTTGCAATTTTAAACCCGTTTGTTTTTGTGATGAATCTTCTAGCAGCTGAGATATCTAAGGGCAGACGATAAGTCCCACATTACAGGAAAAATCTACCCTGTAATGTGGCGGAGGCTCTTCAAAGCCAGCTGCCTGTTCTTTAGAAACAGCATTTATCATTTAAAATCAGTACATTTTGACAAAAGGCCATCTTTTCAGGCCAAACGTGCCATCTTTTCAACACCAATGTCAGTGTTCATCAACTCCTCTTAGAAAGAGCCAGCCAACTTCAGGGGAGCTTCTGCCAGTTTAATGTGGATCCATCGACAGAAGCATCTGCATTCGCCCCAAATAAGGACAGAATATGACCATAGAACTTCAGCTCTCACAGATCCGTGTAGTTTACGCCGCGGCCTGACCCCCAGACCACAGCTCCACAGTGGAGCGCTGAGAAAGACACGCGTAATGGAAAAAAAAAACACCCACATTTCAGCACATGCCGGTTTACCCGTTTTCTCCCTGCTGTCTCCAGTCAGCATTCGACATCACTCGATGGGCAGCAAACTGGAATTGAGCCAGCACCCTAAAGACATCAGCAACACCAGCACTGACCTCTGACCCCACACCATCAAAGGGTGTTGATGCCTTGTAAATAAGTCTCTGCAATTCCAGGAATGACTAAATCTATATCCGTATTTTTTCTCTATTCAGCGTTCCTGTGGACCTTGATTCACCTCAACCTCTGGTTCGTGCCTTGCAAACTCTTCTCTGCTGCGCCCTCCCTCCTTTTCCTATTTGCAAACCGTTTTCGTTTGTTTCGCCTCTTGCTGCGGTCGCCCAGGCCGCCCAACCGACCGTCTGGGCATCCCCTGATGAAAGGAAGGACGTTTCTCCCGTCTCGTCCGTTGGTTGATTTTTGGCGCCTTTCGCCTCGGAACATCTCGCCCCGCCGCCGTCACACCTGACTCACCGCAGCGAGACGGCCCTGCCACCGCGTCCTGGGCCCCCCCCCTCCCGCAGCGCCTGTTCCCAACACCGGCCCTGTCGGCGTTCACGCCGCGAATCGATGAAAGCAGAAAGCCGCTAACGAACCGAGCTGCTGCTGAAACCGGTCGCTGCTTTCTGGTGGTGTTTATTCGTTAGAGGAAAGAGGGACATTTGACATTTCACACACAAGCGCACCGTGCACGAAAACCAGCGGAACAGTCATCGAAATGACTCCATGTGTCTTGAGCAGTGCTTATTTATAATGTACAACATCTACAACAGCTTCCTTTTTGATGGAAGGTGACTAAGTTTTACAGATGGAGTGTAAAAAAAAAAAAAAAAAGAACAAAGATCAAGTCCTTGTTTCAGCGTTTTCTTTCATCTGGCGTGATTCCAACGGGGAGTAGCCGAGTCACAGGGGGCTGTTTTAAGCGGGACCCCCAGGACGCCACGGCCCGCAGAGTTCCTTCACACCTGCGACCTCCGCGCCGCCCGTGAGCGCCGCCGAAGCGCCGGTGGGAAAGCGTCTTTTCCTCCAACGCCTCGATCTTCTCCGCCCACACGCGCTCTCTCTTGAGCAAAACTTCCCTGTGCTCCTGACGCAGGGCGAAACGCTTCCGGACCGTCTCCGTCACGTGGTCGACGAACTGGCTGTAATCGGTCAGCTTGGATTCCAATATGTTGTAAACGGCCTCGTCCAGGTACGGGACCTCTGGTTCACCTGTGACGGGAGGGGAGGCCTTAAGGCCACTGCTTTGCCAGCGCTTTATTGCGTTGATCTGGTTACGAAGCAGCTTGTTCTCTTTCCGTATTTTCTTTGTGGAATTCAATTGCTCCCAAAGTTGCCTTTTTAGATCTTCGTTGGACTTTTCCTGGGCCTGACAGTTAGCAGCAATCTGCCGGTAATCAGCTTTTGTCTTCTTCAGCTTCCGCTTATAACGCGAACGTTCGGTTTTCAGGTCGCCCTTGGTCATTTTTAAAGTGGTTTTTCCATGAAGGAGAACAAGCACGTCCCTCAGGGTCTTCAAGGTCTCCTTATAATAGGCTCTCTCAAAAGGGCGACAGGTAAGCAGTGCCAATTTGAGTGCTCTCATTTCGGCATGCACATCCGTTTCCCATTTTTCGATGAAGGCCATTGCGTCTGGTCCGAGGTGTTCTTGGTTTTGCTGCATCGTTGTGCTGGAAAGCAAAATTCAAGACAGTTGGCTCCTCTCAGTCAGTCTACAGAAGCACACGCTGCCTCCTTTACTTAAGGAGCTCCGGCTTTGGTCCACAGTCTAACCTTTGACATTCTAACCACCTTTGATGCAGATGGTGACACTTTGATCTCTTTTTTTAATCTCACATTTAGAAGAACATAAGCACCTTCTTTTATGTCCACATCTAAGTGAGGATTTTTTTTTGCATGATTACAAAAGGAAAAGGATTAAAAAAAATGTAAAGTTGAAAATGAATTGGGAAACGTGTCGTTTTAACCCCATTTTGGGTCTGAAATAATCAGAGCAGTGTAGTCTGACAATACTCTAGGGCACCAAGCCCCTTAGTTTTCAATTGTTTATTCTCTAATTATTTTTTCCACACTCCAACATCCCATTCTGTTTGTATGAAATAAACAATTGTGAAAATCAAAAACTTAATTCCGTTTTATTTTTGTAGTGTTTGGCATCTTTACTATGAATTCATTCACCTTTCCCATTCTCAATCTTCATATAAAAGAGCAGATTTTTTAAAAACCAGCCCGTTAAACATCTCTATGTGTGCATATTGTGTCTCCATATTTACTGTTTAACAGTCCCTCTGGTATCCAGGAACGGACAACTGACCTAAGCAATCTGAGGATGTCGTATATCTAGAACCCTCGGTTCTATTTTAAATAAATCTAATGTGTTTTTCATATAAATAAAGCGCAAGGACATTTTTATATAAAAAAAAAACAAGTTTACTCATTTAATAATCGCAGGTTCTAGTCCGAATTCCTCGGTGGGGAAACTCTGACACCTACCGGCTGTTTGTGGTACTGCTCTTTAAATCCGGGGATCAGGAGCATCGCTTCACTCCAAACCCATCGTATCTGGCGGAAGAGCCACTTTGAAATGTCTTAACGTTTCCAAGAGGGAAGCGTATCATCAGGGGCCATGCGCTGGTGTGTGCTGGGCATTAACACGCTGCTGTGCCATAAATAAGGGTCTGGGATTGTGGGCAGCATGAAGCGCGTCTTACCTGGTGGTTATCAATTGTTCACACAGGTCCACTGCATCCTGCTACCAAACCACCCCCCCCCAAAAAAAAACTTTTTATATGTTTATTTTTTTTTTTCAACAAAGTGTATTTCCATGACGGCATCACAACACTATAATAAAGAAAAACAGTCATGTTATTTAAAAGCAGTCAGGCTGGCCCCAAAATACATTTAAAAAAAACAAAACAACCAAAACAGGACTTTATGGTTTTAATGAATGGACCGAGTGCGGCTTGAGGTCGGTCAGCACCAGCCTCTCCGGGTCTGCAGCCCGCTCCCCTCCTCTCCATCAGCCTCCGTCGGTGTGACGACGCGCCGTCATTCACAAGAACCGGAGTTTTCTCGGCGCTGCCACGGAAGGAGGAGCTCGTCTTGCGACGCCAAACAACCCGCAGACATAATCAGATGTTGCCTTCCTTTTTGGGTTTTTTTTTTTCTTCCTCCACCCCCCTCCATCCTCACTTGGCCGGTGGCGGATTTCAAAGCAGCTTTGATCCAGACTGACTGCGCGCTGCTTCGACTGCGCACAATTCTGCAGCATTGCCGATTATCTCAGCCGAATTGTCTCCCTTACTTGCGTTTACCTCGAGGGAGGCGAAGCGTCGAAGACCTCTGCGCGTCTCTTCGTCTCCCATATCCCGTCTTTGCAGGTGGTATTCGGGGGGGGGGGCAGTTTTCTGGATCCCTTCTGCAAAAGCGCGCATTGGCGGTCAGACATGTCTCTTCAATGCTGGCTGCTGACGACCCGCCAGCCCTCCTAAAAAAAAAAAAAAATATATATATATATATATATATATATATATATATACGCCCCCCCCCAAAACCTGACAATGGCCAGCCGGGAAGCGACGGTCGGCTACGTGGCGGTGAATTTCACCGCGGCCCATCTCTGGCTGGAGCCCCTGAACGCGTCGAGGCGGCCGGGCCGGTGGGACGTGAGCCCGGCGGAGGGGGTCGAGCAGCGGCTCCTGGGCGGAGAGCGAGCCTACCGGGACTTCAGCACCACCATCCAGGTCTTCATCCTCCTAACTTCGCTGCTCTGTAAGTCGCACAGGAAACAGCGGGATTGTGGTCGCCTGTTTGTTTTTCGAGGTTCGGCTTTCCAGAGATCTAAACAGAGACCGGGTTGGATTTCCTTCCTGTTTACGATCCATTCATATGTGTGTTTACTTTATATCGGTGCGCTGGAGAAACTTTGACAATAAGGAAGACTGTCACAATGTCGATTTAATGTACTTTTTATTTTTACTGATCAATTCTTATTTCCTAAATTTAACGCACAAAACCGTGTGAGGTCCTAATTTTGTGTCCTCAGTCGAATCCTGTATTTGTTCCAGATTTCTAGTAGTTACATAAGAGACCCTCTATTCCATTATAAATTCAATACCTATTCACATCCACTTTAGCGCTGCATATGTAAAGGAGCCCTGTGCCGTCACAATTTCATTTGTTGGCACACTGGTTCTGAACATGCCCTCCGAACATGTCCAGAAAGTGTGGCCTGGCTCAGGAGTCACAGAGGTCACTCAGTTCAGCAGGCGATTACCCCCCCCCCACACACACACACACACACACATCCAACCTCAATTCATTCACAAAAAGGACAAGTTCATCCAGTTTAAAGTGACTGTGGTGGAAACCCAGAGTAGCCGGAGGAGCTTTGCTCGAAGGTGTCTGAACAGGGCCCTGATTAAACCCAGGACCCTCACACCACAGTGGAGGTGTCCACACTCCCACTGATGCTGTAGCCACACCACTTCACTCGTATTGTGAGAAGACTAGACAGTGTGACAGAGTCTCTCTCAATTTTAAGTGCATAAACATGTAAAGTGTGACAGTCACAGGGCTCTGCTGGAGACAGATTGGCTCCTCCATGAAATATTATTTTTCTGCATATTAGCCTCCAAATATCTGTTTTTATGTTGAATCCAGACAGAAACATGCCATTTGAATATAATTGAATATATTTTGGTCTTAATTCAGTTTGCCATACCACTCTTTACTTTCTCTGTGTGGTTTTACACATGTTAAACATGCGTTGTAAGTATTTAACATTATTGTTCACGATGTATTTGGTAATAGATTATATATGATCAGTGTTTCATCAACACTGTGAAGTCTTATCATCAGAACAGAGAGGTAAAGTTCCCCACACTCTCCTGTTGCTGTCAGGCGTCTAAAGTATTTGTCTCCCTGCTGCAAGAAACCGTAACAACCTCCCTTTTGTGGAGTGGTATCCTTCAGAGCGGAAAAAACAAGCACTTGGTGTGGAAGCGAGCGGAGCCCGGCCAGGCTGAGACGAGTAGAAACGGTACTCTGCAGAGGAGAGAAGCACCATCGGGCGCTCTTTCATTTGGTTTTTGCGTCCTGAATTGGCGGTCCAATTTCGCGCCTTGTGCATGGTATCTCAAGCTGCACTTTAGCAGCTGATCTCCGCTCTGGCAGGACACGGATGTTGATGTAAAACCCACTTCATTCGCACATGCTACTGTACGTGGATAAAAGCTTAGATAAGAAAGCAGTGATGAGATCTGGAACCCAATGGTTCCTCTGTACTTTGACATTAAATAAATTACAGGGAATACTTGTGCTCTCTTTCGTTCTTCTTTCTTGAAGAAGAAAGAGCATGAAGAGCATCCAGGCACTAATGGAGTACTCATGCTCAAGATTTCACACGTGGAACCTTCTGCTGCGTTTGGAGCACTTTATTAATTACGTGTTTTCTCACACGTGAGCCAGACAGTCACATGGTTTCCGAGATTTGGACAGTCATTTGTAAAGTGGAAAAAGCCATCCCAGTTTGGTCATGTTGAATGTTTGCTCTGGCCCCTCACATCGGCTGCTGCCTGTACGGTTGCCAGGGTGTTTGTGGAGTGTTTCGCCGACAAAGGGACAAAATGATTTTACAAACACGACATTATCTGTGCCCTACAAACTCAGTATTCTTATTTATGGCCACGTCCCCTTTATTGTTTTGAGTATTGTTACTTATGTTCGGACTAATCAACACTTCCTACACTTATTATACCAATTACTTGCTTCATCTGTAGGTAATGTTGGAATAATGAGCACATTCATTTACATTTTCACACCGACTGTTTAATTAAAAAGAAGGAATGTGCCATTGCACCATCACACCTAAGACGCACACACTGCTAAGGCTAACCTTTGTTTGTGTACTAATATTATCATCAGTTATTCACACATCAGGGAGAAAATGCAGTATGTTAGTTATATTTATTTAGTCACTAAATACCTTATCGTTGGCAAGATGTAGACTTCTACAGATTCTTTATCCAGCTACTCCCATAGAAGCTGTTCTGAGGCTCTTAGAGGTCGTGTACCCTTATTTAAAACCAAATCTTAGTATTACCTTCAGCCCAAGAATATAAAAATATGTTTATCAGAGTGATGTGCCACCATTTTGGACCGATAGACACCAGGTAATATTTCTATCAGATTGCAAAAGCTGCAGTAAGAGTGTAGAATATCACATGTTCATGTGTTAATGATGTAAATGAGCTCTTGTGGTGAAGTCCACCTCTGCCCCCCCCACAGGCAACGCCACGATGCTGTGGTGCGCCTGCTCCACCAGCGTCTTCAAGTCCGTCACCAGCCGCTTCGTCAAGAACCTGGCGTGCTCGGGGATCTGCGCCGGCCTGGCGTGCGTTCCCTTCGACATCGCCCTGGGGGTCAGTCCCCGCTGCTGCTGGTGGCTCCATGCTCTGGTGGTGTGTAAGGCCGTCAAGTTCCTCCAGAAGGTCTACTGCTCCGTCACCGTGCTCAGTTTCAGCGCCATCGCTCTGGACAGGTCGGCACGCAAACGCATCCATGATTCATGATGTTTGTGCTTCTGGTGCTAATTATGCCATCACTCATCATTTATTGATGAACTATGAGCCTGTCAAATAATTCCATTTTTATGGCTGATGTTTGAATCATTTAAATGGAGTGAATGAGAATAATAATGTTTATTTTAACTGATTATTTTCATCCGGCATCACTGGAATTAAGCGTCATTTCATAAAACCAAACTTGTGTACAATGTGAACAACAAAGATTATAATCCATACGAATGAATAGGAAGAGAATAATCACAAAGCAATTCATTATTTATTCTCTAGCAGAGCATTCAAGTCTCACACACACACGCGCGCGTACACACATACACACACACACACTTAATGACAGGCTCAATTGTAATTAGATATTAGGATGACACACTCTTAAATAATCAAGTATGGATGCACATAGCCAGCCCTCAACTGTGTATGTAAATGAATGTACGTCTTGATTTAAATAGACTATATAATATAAATGTGCACAGTGTTTCCAGACAGTCGTCACATTGTGTCACAAACATATTTCCTCAAGTATTTGTGGAATTTCGGTGGACTAAATCAGCGCGTTGCGTGATGGTTTTGCCGCCTGTGTCTTGGTCGTAGGTATTACTCCGTGCTGTACCCTCTGGAGAGGAAGATCACGGATTCAAAGTCCCGAGGCCTGATCATCTACATGTGGGTCTACGCCGCTGTGGTGAGCTTGCCCGTGCTCGGCGTGACCAACGTGACGGACGTGTACGTCAGCTCGTCCTGCTCGGACGACCCCGCCCGCTCCCTGGGCCACGTGCTGTACGTCCTCGTCTACAACGCGGCGGCGATCGTCCTGCCTCTGGCCGCCGTCTTCCTGCTCATGCTGCTGATCCGCAGAGCGCTCAGCAGCAGCCAGAAGAAGAAGGCCATCATCGCGGCCCTGCGGACCCCCCAGAACACCGTCTCCATCCCATACGTGTCGCAGCGCGAGGCCGAGCTCCACGCCACGCTGCTGGCCGTGGTGCTGGCGTTCTCCTTCTGCAGCGCCCCCTACGGCGCCCTGCTGGTTTATCGCAGCGTGTTAGCGGACGCCGAGGAGCTGCCCGTCTCCCTGTATCTCACCGCGCTCTGGCTCCCCAAAGCGTCCTTGCTCACCACCCCGCTCTTGTTTCTAACGGTGAACCGCGCGGCTCGCCACAGCTGTCTGGACCTGCTGGCCAGGACACACAGACGCTTGAGCCGCCGCAACGCCGTCACCGCCGCGGGCCTGGCCACGCTGGAGGCCCACGGCCGGATCGGGGAACCGGTGGGACTCGAAGCGGCCGGTCGGTCGGGGAGTCAGCTTCTGGAGATGTTCAACATCGGCCAGCAGCAGATCTTCAGGCCGTCGGAGGAGGAGGAGGAGGAGGGAGAGGAGGAGGAGGAGGAGGAGGACGCGGAGATCCCCGCCCAGGGATCGGCGCCCTGTTCGGACCCTCAGGAGAACTGCAACGGCAGGTCCAGGCCGAGCAGCTTCAAGGGGGTGGTGGTGACCAAAAGAGACCCCCAGCTCTTGGTCATCACCAAAGAAGGACCTGCGTCAACGCCCGCCCCGCAGGCGTCCCCCGTCCACACGTGCGCTTACGCCTCTTCGTCCCAGGTGGCGCCGGCCACGCCCACCGAGGCCGAGGACTGCACGCAGTTCGGCTTCGGGCCGTTCGAGCTGCCGCCTCAGTGGTTGCCGGAAACCAGGAACAGCAAGAAGAGGCTGCTGCCTCCGCTGGGCAACACGCCCGAGGAGCTGATCCAGACCAAGCTGCCCCGGGCGCGGCCCGAACGCAGGATCAGCAGGAACAACAAGGTCAGCAGCGTCCCCTCCATGGATCTGTGAAGGGCCCCCCCGGAAAGAAACGATGGACACCAGAACTGTGGCTCAGGCTGGATGGACAGAATTCTGTGATTAAAGATTCCCACGTGTTTCCGGGGTGAGGGATGCGGATGATTTCTGGCTCTGGCTTTTTAATAAAAAAAAAAAAAAAAAAAGGTGAGATGCTTCTCACGTAAAAATATATATATTTCGATGTTAAATGTTTTTTTTTTTTTTTTCTAACATTTAGTGCTAGTAGTTTGTATTTTGGGATTCAAATATGCATTTTAAAGATGTAAAGTCAGTTTGAAAACTGCCAACTTTGAGAGTCGAGAGCACAGCGAATCCAATCCGAAGAGATCCCTTTCACCGGTGTCGCCCAGTTTTATAACAGCGAACAAATAAATCTGATTTTAAACCACTGGTATCTAAGAATTCTCGCATCCGACTGACAGATTTCCTTTGTGATGCAAAATTTATGAGCAGCAGCCTCAACCTGACGCGCCGGGCCGAGGTAAACACAGCACGACAGCACTTCAAATATTTATCAAGCCATATCTCCCTCCAGGGCCCCCCACACACACACACACACAGAAACAGCATCTTTTATCAGGCAGTGCCGCGGCTGACGGGGAGATGATATCCTCGCCGCCTCTCCTCTCTGCGGCGGCAGCGACGCATCTCCTTTGCGACGGAGTGGCAGCAGCATCCCGCCAATTAGCATGCTGCTGAGTGGCTGCGGATGGAGCGGCGGGATGGCCCGCCTCTCCTGTGCGCCTGTTGGAGATTAAAGGATCAACCTCGGCTCACGATTCACCGCTGGACTTGTTCAAGGCTCAGCGAGGCAAGAAGAGTTGGAGAAAGAGCTACAGTGAAACCCAACGCGGAAGATTGACTTATTTCCTTTGACCGTGTCTTTCCGAAACACGTTTTGGTGCCGTGAACCAAAACTGAATTTCAAGCAGACGCCAGTATGGAGTTACATCGACACTGTGTCCAATATTGATGGTATAATCAGGATTTCTGATTTCCAAAGAGGTTCTAATGGAGGCTGGGGCCCTTCTGTGTGGAGTTTGCATGTTCTCCCCGTACCTGCATGGGTGCTCCGGCTTCCTCCCGCAGTCCATAGACATGCGGATAATTGGGGATTCTAAATTGCTCATATGTGTGAGTGGGAATGGTTGTTTGTCTGTGTGTGTGTGTGTGTGTGTCAGAGCCCTGCGACTGGCGTCCAGTCCAGGGTGGACCCCGCCTTCTCCCAATGTCATCTGGGATAGGCTCCAGTCCTCCCATGACCCTCTGTGGAGGAATTAGAGGTAGAAGATGGAAGGAACTTTCAATAAACCGAAGAGTACACAAGTTCGCCCTGATTGGGGATGGTGAAATGGTGAAAGCAACAATAAGAATTTCATGATATTACTTTTGGACTGTGACATTATTAAAATGGAGACCGCAGAGATGGATCTGACATTCACCTCTGACACTCACATCTGCTAGCGTGCACATTAGTGAAATCTCTTGATTTATCATCTTCTAAGTCCTTCATATAAAAGCAGAAGAAATGAAAAAAAAAAAAAACACACTGAGCTCGAGTCTGCATGAAAAGGCTTAATCTTCTTTGCAATCCCAGTAAGAAGGAGCACATGAGCATTTTGCGCAACAGAAACTGGAACACAAAGTCTGTTTGTTTGCAGCTCGACGTTTTTAGGACTCTGAGCTGGAACAGCGGTCAGCGGAGCCCTCGGTGGTGTCGCTGGAATTTTCTCTGTTCTGCAGTATTAAACCAATCAGTGCAGCGGTTCCGTCAATGACGAACCGCAGATAAAGTATGGAAACACGTTTGTCCCTCAGCTGTCAGTCATGACATTTCCAAAGTGTGATAAGACTAATAGGAAGCCTGAAGCAGACTCTGTCCCCGGGCTGATGCCTGGCACCTCCATCATGCTCACGCGCCAGTGTGCCCCCTCATCCCACCCACTCCGTGCGCTGACTAATCCACACAAACGTCTCCAGGCACTAGAGGTGCTTGACAATGTGAGATCCAGTGAAGTGGAGGCCCTTGGGCCTGACAGGTCCAACCACGATGACGGGGGTTCATGTCAGGGGCTGATAGAGGACACAGAGATGCAGCTGACCGAGCTGCAATTCACCTATGCTTCATTTTAACGCTAACATACTTAGCAGACATTTACATTTATCAGCGTTGGGTCATTGGCGTGGGAACTATTTTGTTTCTAAAGAAAGACTTGAAGGCTGTCGTCAGACATACATAGCAGAGCAAATACTGGCTCCACTCTCGCTTTCAAAGAAAATATGCGTTATAAAAGACTTTTATCAGACTTTTTCTTTTTTTGAGTTGTCATCATTTGACTTGCATGGGTTTACGACAGCATGGTTGCCGGGCAACAGTAGCCCAGATGCTGCAGAGTGGCCACATGTTTTCGGGCCTCACTTCAAACTGGTGTTAAACAAAAGCTGCCTCCTCTCCTGAGGGGTCATTTTGACACTCAAGCACATTTTCTACAAGGTTTGCTCTTACTTTTACTTATCTGCACTGTCACTCTGCTGCTGTACGCCGTACATTTCCCTAAGGTGAGACCGACAAAGGATTTCTTCTTCTTCTTATATCTTCTTCTATTTAATTTTGTGCACACGAGTGAGAAGTCCTCAAAGGGACATTTTCCTCGATGCTAGAATAATAATAATAAGATGCAGAGGTTTTTCCATCTGCAGTACTCCATCACTCCCTCTTTTACCATAGATGTTCATACATTTATTTGCTCTGTTCACGAGTGCAAAAAAGCAGGACAGCGATGAGCGGCAATTGCCTGTGCCAGTGAACAGCCACAGCAATATTCCCCATGACAACCAACCCCAACCCCCCCTCCCCCCATCTCCAAATACTCAGAGCTGATATTGGATGGAAACCGGCCACACATCCATTATGTTTTCATGTTGTAAACAGTTGTAATTTCAGCCCTTCTGATCTGAAATTGACATTGGAGTGCCTCAGCGCCTGGTCAGCTGCGAGGAGACGTCTGCTCACAAGAAGCTCCAGCGTTGTAGAACGAGGCTCACCGTGGTCTCGCCCTCTTCGGAGAGGAGCTTCGGAGTTGCAATCAACGCCAAATGAACTCAAGGTCATCTTAGGAGGGTTGTCCTCTATCAGGCATCCACAATGGTCCAGCCAAGAGTCAACCACACCATTAAAGCAAATGGAGCACCAGAGGGCTGAGGGTCCATCGTGGGGGAGCAGGTTCCAGGAAGAGCTGTTGCCCGTGCTCGACAGCTGGAAAGTCGTCCATCTGGTGGTTCTTTAGGGTGACAGAAGACTGACCTGATGGACACCCCACCAGGTGGCTTCTTTGTGTAGCTCAGGACCCTTAGAAACACTGTTCATCCATGTGACCCAAACTCTTCAATCTTCAGCACACGTGGCTCATTTAACAAAATATGTCCACCTAAAGCAGGAGCTGGATTTGGACTTAATTTTGAAGGCTGTAGTGTCACCACTCAGACCCTCGAGTTCAAAAAAAGGCTGAAGGTTTTACACACACATCTACTTTTTCCTCCCAATTGTGTAATTGTGCCCCGATTGTGCAATTGTGCCCTCAGATAAAATTAATGTTGCTCATTTGTGTGTTTTCCTCAATGATATAGAAAAAGTATAGAGTAATTATCTGGTCATTACTCCAGATGATGCAGGCGGTTTCTTCACCAGGAGGGGGCAGGGATGCTCCGTGGTTTTCATCTCCCCTGACAGCAGCACTCAGTGCTCTGGAATGTCTGTCAATCAATCCACCCACCCATCCATCCATCCATCCATCCATCCATCTATCCATCCACCACATCCAACCTAGGTTTGAGTCCCAGTCAGGCTGAAGCCGAACAGCCTTTCATGTTGTTCATGCCTTTCATGTTGGTCGGTGGGTCTGAGGAGGTGGGATGTGTGCAGCAGAAGCAGAGGAACAGACAAGACAAATGGGACAACAGCTTCTTGAGGTTGATGTTGGTTTAATAATGTATCTAATAGTTGACAACATCTGGACAGAAATGTCTGAGCCTAACAAGAACTGCAAAAAAAAAGGGGGGGATCAGAGATAAAAAGAGAAACAGAAAAAATTACCTAGATGAAAGAGTCTTGGTTTTTAAATGGCTGACTTCTTTGGGTCTCTGGGTGTTTGATTCATGTCACCATAGAGATACTTCAGCAGCGAAATAATTGGGGACAAAGACATAGAGGAATGAGGAAACAGTTGAAAGGAGACAAACGGCCTCAGTCATTATTCTGATCTATTACAAGACTGCGGTCTTCCAACGTGGAGACACAGACGGGCCTTTGCTTCTGGGTCACAGCGTAGCTGCGTGCTGATTAACACTGGTCAATTAAAACAGATCCATTAAAATTATGGTAGAGATGGTAACGGAGACAAGACAAAGGCTTGGGTTGATCTCACAACTTTAAAGGCCATTGTAATTGTCAGCAGTTTGCCTATGATTCTCAGTGATTTTTTTTTTTTTATGTTGGTGGTTGTTGATTTTTGGTGGGCATCGCCACTGAGATCTTTTGACTTTTCTTTTTTAAATCCACTCTATTCTACTAACCATTGTGCGGCAATGCTGCATCTCAATGGGCTGTTTGTAATGCAAATTGGAAAACCTCTTTTGCACCAAAGACAGGGACTTTAGCATCCCATTGGTGTAAAGCAGGGGTCGCCAACCCGGTGCCCGTGGGCACCGCGTCGCCCGCAGTGACCATATCAGTCGCCCGCAGGCCAGTTCTAAAAATAGACCTAATCACGAACAATCACTGTCTAAAATTTGATTAAATTGCCATTATTTTTGAATTGCATTTACAGTGATGTAAATTAAAAACAAAAAGTATAAAAAATATATAAAAACCTACAAATCATAAAGTAGCAGAGTTCGCTAATATGAGAACTCTGACGTAGTACGGGTCAAAGGTCAGTCTAGTGCGCGTGACAAACTCAGCCTTGGTCTAAGATGAGGAGGCAAAAGCAGTTTTTACCTACATAAACATGGTGGAAAAAAGGAAGAAAACGTATTATTTTCACAGTGAATCGGAGGAAAAATTATTTTTTACTAATGTGAAAGAAAACAGTGTATATTTCATTTGCGGTGCGACCGTGGCGACGGCAAACAACGTGGAGACACTTCAGCACTTGTCACTTGTCAAGGTTTATTTTAAAATGGATTGATTTTTGTTAAATCCTACATAATTGAGCATTTGTACAAACATGGTGCAGAGCACATGATTTGATAAAAACTGATAGCGTCTTGAAAAATTGGACGTGACTTCCTGCAAAATGCTCATTTGAAAATGAAACAATAGGAAAGGTAAATAAGAAATAAAATATTGCATGTTGAAGTTTCTGTTTCCTACCTTGTTGAATCATTCTGAATAATTATTGATGAATTATTAATCATTAACAATCAGTGTCTTCACGTAGAATGTCATTAATATAAAATTAAAGGTGAACTGTGCAACATTCTTCTTTCAGAAGTGTGTTATCAAAGTTGTAGCCCTTTGCGGTACTCAGTGCCCTTGAAGTAGCTCTCAGGTTCAAAAAGGTTGGCGACTCCTGGTGTAAAGCATAAAATATAATTAATTAAAAAGTTGTCTGTGTGGGAACAAATCTGCTTCTTTTGTCTGTATCTTCACACAAAAGATGTTTGCGTGTTTATCTACGTATTTACAGATAATCGGTCAATGAGTGTGGTTTCCAGGACTGGGCTGTCATTAATGAAGAAAAGGGGACTCCTTCGAGCCGGATTCGAACCAGCGACCTAAGGATGACAGCCGAACCACTACAGTCCTCCGCTCTACCAACTGAGCTATCGAAGGTCCTACAAGCTCGAAAAAGCCGTCGAAATGGAAAAAGTTAGAGGGAAAATGTTGAAACAACACTTTTGTAGGTGTAGACAAAATTTAGGATGTGTCTACTTGAGCTTATCCGAATTTGAAAAGGTGGACTACTTTTTTCATCTGCGAGACGCGGCTGCCGTGTTTTCAATAAATGCGAGTCTTGCGCCCTCTTCTGGACAAAATACGGAAAGACCCGAAAACGCGTGTTGAATTCTGAGCTGAATCTGGAAGGTTCGGAATGATTTGGAATATTTTTGTGAGATGCAAAATGATGAAATAACTGTGGAGACAGCTGAATTTGGGACCTGGGTCCCAGTCTTGTCTCCAGGACATTCCAGGCACCAAAATTTTTATTTTCTAATGTCATGTTAAGCCATCCAAAAAAAAAAAAAAAGTGCTTGCATGCGTGTGTGTGTTAAATGCTGTGTAAAAAAAATATCATTATCACTATTAAATTCCAGTAGTTATTGCTGACTAATTATGGGTGTTCTGACATAATGTCACCCATTTTAATGTGTCAAAAGGAGCAAGAGGAGCTATTTCAACACCAGCCAGCTCAGAAGGGAGTCAGACTTAAACATTTACTGACCCTTGTCTCAGAGAGCATCCTTTTGTATGGATGTTCAGAGGGTGTATTATGACTTTATGACCGACTCTTCCTCATGCTTTTGTTTTTCCCATCCTGCCTGCCAGGCTTTCTCGCTTGTTCCTTTGGCCTCTTGAAATTTAAAAGGAGATTTTCTGGTTTACCAGCATTCCCCCCTTGTTATTTCCATCGAGTCACCTCTCCCGGCCACATATTTTACTGTGCCTCCCATAAAAAAAAACAAAAAAAAACAAAGTGAACAATGACTCTTGGATTCTCATTTGCTGAGGTTAAGTGTCAATGCTAGCACCCAGCTGGAAAAGTAACAACCTCTGTCAGATATTATTATGAAAAATAGTTTCTAATTTGTTATTGGAATGACTCACTGTATGATTCAGACAGCATATTAACTCAGAATGCAAGAAATGAATGGATCTCCTCAAGTGTGACAGACAATTGAATGCACATTTTAAAGGGTCAGTCAATAATTACACTTTTGTTATTTATATTATATCAAAAAACACAATGTCCAAACTGATTGAGATTATCTTGACAAGAAATAAACTGTGATTTCTTCCCTGATCTTGTACTATATGATGCAGGATAATTCAGGTTTGGACCAGCGTGCTGATTGACTGATCTCTCCTTAATGTTTGGCTTCAATATTCAGCAGATCTAAACACTGACACACGGGAAAACTCCTTGGATACGGAATGCAGCCGATCGACCATCGAGCGAAACACGGAAATGTGGTCAGCTGAACTTTGCTGCTGCTCCTTGCAGAGGCTCCAAGTGTTCAGTCCAAGCCCTCATCTCAGCACCAGGAGGGGTACTTGAATTGATGGAGTCTGCTTCTGCATCTGTCAATGCCTCCCATGGCTTTTAAAACCAATGAACATCAGAGCTGAAGATCTGAAGCGGGTCCTCCGGGAGGGCAAGAAGGGAAACGGGAGGCCGCAGCGAAAAACAAACTTATATTGACCAATAATGCAACATTATGCGTAACCATTTTAAATGAACTCCTGTCTGGAGCTTTGTTGTACTTGGTCACATTACACGGGGTTTCTTTATTTTGCATGCCAATTAAAGTCGACCAGGCTGCGGTTGGCGTTGCATTCACGTTAAGTTAAGATTATCCAAACCGCAAAGAAGGTCAGATTCCTACAGACATTTTTCCTGTTTAGTCCTGACCAAGTTAAGTTTTGGAATAAATGAGCCAGTAATGTTGCAGCCAGCGGGTTTAACATGTTGGGATTTAGTCAATAGGGCCTTGTGTGGAGCTTTTAGGAAAAATCCTTGACAGTTGCATCGCTGTGTGAGGACGGATCGTGTGCAAACGTCTGTTGGACGAAGGATGATCAGCTCCGACGTGTTTCCGTCGGTTGTTTATGTTTGTTCCTTTGGCGCCTCGCCGCTCACGTGAGGGGAACATGTCCTTTTTATGCCAATTGACCTCAGAGACGAGCACGAGGAGACTTTCGGCGTCTGTGTTTCATTCGCTTGGAGCTGGCTGACTCCTGCCCGGGCGCGGAGGTGGCGGGGGCCGGTGGAAACAAAACCAGGGCTTCCCGTGTGAAAGCGGGTCCCTCGTGTGGGTGTAGCCCCCCCTGCTAATCAGGGAACTTGTTATGGCTGGAAAAATCTGAGCGCAGGCTGGCCGGGGGAGATCCAGCCACTCCGGTGTCCCCTGGACCTCTGTGTCCTTCCACCCTAACTGTCCTCCTCCTGTACCCGGACCACCAGCAGACAGGTCCCCCAAGGGTCCTGCTCAAGGTTTTTTCCTGTTAAAGGGAGTTTTTTTTTTTTCCCTCCCCTGCCCCTTCTGCTTATTTGCTGTCAGGGGTTTCTGTTTACCCCCCCGCAGACGATGGTGACGGTCAGGAAGCTGAACCGAATCACACGTACCAATGGCCGCATTCCCCCTCCGGGGGTCCGGAGGTGGGGTGTGACCGGTCACGGCGGTCCTCTCTAGGCCTCCAACACAGACGTGGGGCAGATGTATCAATGCCGCTGGAGCTGCTCGGCATCCTGGGAAACACCGAGCGCCCAGGAAAGGAAGCTGCTCATTGGTCGGTGAGCACGTGGGGTTGTGTTGTGTTGTGTTGTGTTGTGTTGTGTTGTGTTGTGTTGTGTTGGTGTTGTGTTGTGTTGTGTTGTGTTGTGTTGTGTTGTGTTGTGTTGTGTTGTGTTGGGTTGTGTTGTGTTGTGTTGTGTTGTGTTGGGTTGTGTTGTGTTGTGTTGTGTTGTGTTGTGTTGTGTTGTGTTGTGTTGGGTTGTGTTGTGTTGTGTTGTGTTGTGTTGTGTTGTGTTGGTGGCGATAATGATGGAGTTTATCGCAGCACTCGTGCGGCTGCAGTCTGTAAAAGTGAGTCACCATCTGAACTCTGAAACACAATTTTTTTCAAACCTTTTTTTTTTTTTTTTTCCAGCATGGGGATTTTCCTCCAACCATCTGAACATTTCTTGTTTCTCCCCCGTCAGATGTTTCTTTTCCAGTCGCTTTGACAAACGCAAATGTGAATTGTTTTTTTTTGTTTGTTTTTTTTGTGCGTCACGGGCATTCTTTCGTGAAGTGGCGGAGGCTGTTGGATTTCACCTTGGAAGTGTGCGCTGCTGTTTTTCTTTTTTTTTCTTCTTCTTCTTTTTTTTTTTTTCCACGGCACGTGCAGGACGTCCAGGAAATGTCTGGTTTCGGATACGGCCCCGGCGCGCCGCGGCCTCGCGCCTCCTGCCCTCCGCGGGAGCCCGCTGGAGGGCACGGCTGTTTGGAAACCTTCTCGGCGGGCGCACGCTGCGATGCTTAACGCTCTCCTGGAGCCAAAGCACGTTCGCGGGAAGGAAGTGGCGCGCGTAAGGGCGAGCTGTCAGCACTCCCCTTTGAAAACACACTCGGGGGGAATCTGTTGCTGTTTGCGCCCGGAGGTCACATCAAGGTCAAAATGTACCTCAACAAAACGATCATTATCACGACAAATGACACAATTAATGTGTCGCGGTTGTGGTGCTGTACTGCAGCAGATCAGTGCTGACAGGCAACAGTGGGGAAACAAAAAACACCCTTTTAACAGGGATAAACCTTGAGCAGAACCAGGCTGAAATGCTGACGGCCGACCGGATAAAGGAGGAGGGAGAGGAGAGGACACACACACCTCCATCACAACTGCAAACACATCAGAATTACATAAGTGTTGTGGTCTGTTGTCCCGTCGATACAAACCTCATGACGTGTGAAGAAAGAACTAACTGGTTCCTGCTGTCCCATACTGGTGGTCTAGTTAAGAAGACGGGGGGGGGGGCCTCAGCACGTCTGATGAGGAGGTCCTGCCTCTGATCCAGGACCAGCAGACGGAGACAGCCTCTGTCTGATGCTGGGTGACCTCAGCTGTCGGTCCGGGAGCATCATCAACAAGAGGCCTTTCATGTCTTATTAGGCGTCCTGCGGAGTGAGGCCAGGCCAGCCTTCATCAGCTGTTTATTAGCTACGCCCACGCTCCGGACCCAGACGGGCGGGCTGTCGTCCTCCTCAGACTTAATCTGCGCGATGAGAGTCTTTAAATGTCTTTAACAACCTCCAATGGATGTGAAGAAATCACTTTTCGCAGGAGGCGTTGTTGAATTTTCCAGACAGGACATCAAATGCCCTTCGGCTCCCGCCCGCCTCTCGCCGCGCACGCTTTTCTCGACTGCAGGTTTAACACGTGCACGGCACCTGGACGAGTCAGGTTCGCCCTCCCAGCTGCCTCTCGATTACAGCCAGAACAAAACAGGCGACAAAAATCAATCAATCAATCAATCAATCAATCAATCTTTATTTATATAGCGTCTTATACAAACAAAATAGTTTCAAGGCACTTTACAGAATCCCAGGGCCTAACCCCAGACAAGCAACAGTGGCAAGGAAAAACTCCCCTTTAACAGGAAGAAACCTTGAGCAGGACCAGGCTCATGTAGGGGGACCCTCCTGCTGATGGACAGATGGGTAGAGAGAGAGGAGAGGAGAAGGAGAGGAGAAGAAGAAGAAGGAGACGAGAGGAGGGGAGAGGGAGAGGAGAGGAGAGGCACAGAACACAGAAACACACACAAAAATACAAAAGTACACGATACAACAGGTCAGCGGGCCAGATGTCATCATGCAAAATACATTTGGGATGGTGCTGACTGCTCAGCCTCTATTTTTATCACCCAAACCAGCCACAAAAACGAGTAAAGGATACACACACGGAGGAAACGGCATCAGGGACGGTGGCGATGATGTCGCTCTTCTGCTGCTCTGATGGCTGCTGCCAAAACGTGACCACAAATAAGATATTAAAGGAGACGCAGCAGCCACGTGGACCAAACACACACCAGGCGGCCTGCTCCCGCCACGGCCTTCTAATTACACACTCCGCGTCGCCGCCATCCCAATCGAGCCGGGGATTCCCGTTTGCTTCGGCGTAACTGGTGTAAATGATTTCCTCCGCCGGCATCGTGCGGTACTGAAGGTTTACTGGGCGTACGGGGAGGCCTGGCGGCGTCCAACGAACGCCTGTGACCGCGGCTGACCATAATGACGGGGGCCGGGGCGTAAACGCTCGTGGGAAAGGCAGCAAACAAGAAGCAAACTCACAAACACAAACACACACACACACACACACACACACACACACACACACACACACACACAGACGCCTCTTCAAGGATGGATAATTATCCGTCGCCTTGGATACACACGTCCCGGCGTGACATCGCCAACTTAAAGTCAAGCACTCCGCTCACATGTTCCGCAGCCGAGGTGAAGCGAAGCCTGATGCGTGATGGAACAAACCTGCGGCGCACGCGTGACGGCTCAACGCCGCATCTGGTGCAGATTTGGGGTCGAGTCCGCTTTACTGCAGTATTGTTCTCAGCCACGGAGGCCAGGATACACCTGCTGCCGTCTAATATAAGAGCTTACATGTCACATGAAATTATACACCCGAAGAAACACGTTGAACTGGGGGATACATCAACGTGATGAAGAGCGATGATGACTGATTGGTTTTCATTTTTAGAACACACTTATGCTGCAGTCCAGAAGTTGGAGATGCACTTGCTTTCCTTTAACAGTATTCAATGATTATTTATTACATTCAAATTGAATTCCAACTTGTAATTGTGTTCATTTATTCTTGTTATTCTTATTGTTGTTGTGGATTAACTGTATGGCTCTTGTTGACCTCTGTCCTTGAGTTATCAGCCCTAGTGTGTAATTAAATGTATTTAATGACTATAACTAATTCTAAGTATGATTAATTTTACTCTATTATGTCAATCATTTGTAGTATACACTTGTCACAGACCATACATTTTTTAATTGAAGTTGATTATTGGAAGAACAATACATGAGAGGAACAATATTGTTATATGAGTGATTATTAACACTAATTTCAGGACAAAGGGCGGTGTTGTTACTATAGCAACAACACCCTCTCAGGGATTATTTTTTTTCCTCAGCAGGACTCAAACCCACAAACTCTCGAAAAGCACAAACTCCACTTCTCGGGATATGCGGGGGTCATTTTTCCCTTCCTCAGGTCCGTCCTCCTCCCCGAACAGACCCGGAGCGCGCTGGGAAAGGTGAGCAGGTGGGCCTGGAACACTGAACCCCATTCAGAGGAGGAGGCCAGAGGGCAAAGAGGAGCAAGATTTACACCGTGTCTTCATCTTCACTGTACACAGAGATTTATGGCCGTGCTCGCTCAGCTTTTAACGTGACAGTCACATGTTTACCAAGCAGCCTGGTATTTTTAGAGGGAACCTGGGTGAGCACCACACAGTTCCCTCAAATAAACAGCAATTTGTCACAGGGAGTCAAATTCTGAGGTTTTTTTTAAATTTAATTTTTAATGTGAAAGGTTTCAAATCTCCTGTGTGGATACAAAACAAGACCAACACTGTCAAAAGTGACTTACAAGAACCTCTTTCTACTGTAAAAACAGGAGTTAAAAACATATTTTTACTGCTGTGAGGAGGTTGAAAATCTCCACTATAAACACACTTTGTCGGGCTGAAATAACGGCCGTTTCTCTTCGTGGGCTCAACTCCTAAACCTGTCTGAGCTCTCACAGAGTTGACACTTGACACTGACACTGGGTTTAGCTGAAAGATCTGTGAAAATAAACTGTTATTTAAAATAATTCACTCTGCACACTTTTGGAGTTGGTTTATATTTTTTGAATTTTTGTGATTCCAGAGCAAGAGTAGCACTCCCTACAAGCAGCTAAATATGTCAACAAAACCATTTTCTTTCTTTCTTTTGGCAAATGCAGACCCAACTGACCTCTATTTTGAATGTATTCGTGTAGCAGTCTTTCCTAGGCAATTGAACACTTCATATATTACATTTCTTTTGGATTTTATATATTTTTACAGGGGTATAAATTTAATTCCAATGTTGGAGGGCAAAGCCAGAGCAAATTTTACCTGAAGTGAGGGGAACAGCTGTCATTTTTGCTGACAAGAGAGCAAAGACAAACAAATATTAAAGAAAATAAAATAGCTAGTGGTTTGTTCCGAGTCAGGTCCGGCTGTTCCATCTGAGATCTGTGGCTTATTAAAAGCTCTCTTTGTAGTTGGGTATCAGTAAGCTGCGGTGATGGATCACTGGTTCCGATTCCAGTTGGAAACAAACATGTTGAGGCGAGGATCACCCAGTTTAGATATGGTAATCTCCTGTGTATTTTGGAGCTGTAATGATAAACAGGCCTGACCTTTTCCAGGGTATATAAATTAGGAACAGCTATTCGGTGATTTGAACAGAAACATGCGCCGTGCCTTTTAATTCTCTAACGTTTTAGGAGGAAAAAAAAAACTCAAACTATCCAAAAATGCTTTACTGGTGCCATAAAAACAGGGAAAATTGTAAACCTTGGGGCAAGGAGTGTATAGGAAAGTATGCAGTAAAAAAAAAAAAAAAAAAAAGGAAAAAAAAAAGGTTTTAAGAGGCGCGAGGTGGATTGAACGAGGACTAAACTGATTCAGGGAGGACACGGTGCCAGACACGAGGACTCTGGGAGTCCATGTGCTACGTGCACATCAGGAGCAGGATTTGAATGGCCTGGAAGTTTTTCTTTGGGAAAACATAGTGTTTATGCTAAAATGTATTTAAAAAAAGTTTTTTGTTTTTTTTTTAAATAAAAAAAGAGTTTTAATCGTTGACACCAGAGAACATCTGCATCATTTGACATGAGTAAAAATGAAATACTATTTTTGACTGTATGATTTCCTTTTACTGGCACATGTATAAATATATAGCACTTTATATATTTACACAAGTAGGGAATGCTAAACACATGTCAGAGAGCTTATTCTGCATCATATTTAACATGCATTCGCCAAAAGGACCCACATGTTGTCCCTTTTAGGAAAATGCAATAAAGCTTCACCTCTATTTCTTTGCAGCTGGTGGCACTGCTCCTGCACTGCGCAGCCCTCCTCCAGTTCTGATGTCACTGAAGGCCACACTTCCATTACAGGGAATGGAAGCGATGTTTGAGCAAAAATTGAAAGAAAAGAAGATTCCTCCCTCTGTGTTCATGACATACTGGTACATATATTTTGTGCTCCTTTGTCCGGGACTTTTTTTTCCTGGATGTTTTACGCTTGTTTAGATAAAGTGTTGTTTAGACCGTTTCGTCATTACGAGGATTACGACAAGAAAGGATTTCGTTGGCCCTGCTCTTTCACAGACTCTTCTACGAGTTGCGGTTAGCCGTCTGTTAAGGTGCATCCATTCTGATTTAACGTGCTGTGTCGCAGGCCTCTCTGGGCTTCAGTCGATCCCCAGCACGGCCACAACAGACGGCAGCGAGGCCCCGTCATGGCGTTGTCTGGAGTTACAGTTGAGATGGCGGCCTCTGCGGTCGGCGTTTTCGCTTCTGTTTAGCTTCTCGGATGAGCTGACAGAGTCGGCCTGACATGAGAACTTGTCTGGGGTTTGTTGGGCTTTCCCAAAGCTCCCCTGGTGTAAATAGGCTGAGTGAGTTTGAGGTCAGTTTAAACAACAGTGAAGGCTTCTCTGCTGCTGACCACAGCCGCTGCTCAGCTGCTTCCTATTGTGCTTTCTGCAGGAAATGCAAACTGCACTTATACAGTTGGTTTTGCTCATGTTTTGTTATTTTTTACGACCACAATTTAATGGTTTTGCATTCTTGTCTATGCAAAACTATATTTTAACAAAAATTGCATATGATATTTAAGACTCAAAATTTTGTGATTTCAATGGCACTGGTCTGTCATCACTATGGGACTAAGGTCCTACCTCTATATAATAATAAAAACAGGCAAAATAAACAGATACCTACTGTTTTATTGATGCACAGAAACAGATGTATGCAACACATGGTTGACATTGGCTATGATAAGTAACTGTAAACAAACTACGACACTTATGGGGAGCCAGGCAGTCGGGGTAGTTGGTATGTGCGGAGACAGTTCACCTTCCAGGTCACCGAATCCAAGAGAGGAAAGCTGGGAAGATGTTAAGTAGATACACGGAAGAGAAAACTGCGGCTGTCAGGGCACCCCTCCCTGCCATCGCAGATATTTTTATGACACTCTGAAAGCTATAATCACCGTCTCCCAGCTATGTCTCTGAAAATGTAGAATGGATGTGTTGATCTGGAGCTCATGAGGAAATGATGCCCGCGGCAGTATAACATAAAACAGCCCTCTGCTGGCCAGAGCTAGACCTCGACTATTTTTGGGTCAGGAAACTCTGCACTCGATTTAGGTTTCCCCAAATGAGTTTCTCTTTAATTAAAGGACCTTAGCCATATTATTTTTAAATGGTGAATTACAGTATACTAAAGAAATAAAATGGCAAAATGGGATCTAAAACAAGCAAGGGTTTTGCTGAGCTGTCGTAAAATGGGCTATTCTGTGCAGCGGCTTGGGTTAGGGTTCGGCTTTTTTCTAAGGTAACGTGCTGACAGGGATTTTTGTTTTCTGTTTTGTCAAGTGGCAAAAGAACCCAATTCTGTTTCCAGATGTGAGTGAAAACTTTGAAAGCTCAAACATCTGCATCCAACCCTGTCATTTCAAAACGAGAAGCACAAGCTCTCTCTAATAGTTACATTATTAAATTAGCTCGCAATTAAAAAAAAAACATGCAAAAAAAAATTCAAGCTTTATGCAAAACTCATGTATATGTATATTATGTATAAACACACACACACACATATATATATAATTAGTATATTCATTTACATAGAGAAGTATGTTTCAGTGGTAAACTGTGAATTGGGGGCTAGTTTACCCTGGAACCTTGTTTTGATGTTTTGACTATTTTGAAATTCTTGTCTGGACTACATTGTGTGATATGAACGCACCCCCTCTCCTACTTCTTCAGCGAAACACAGCCCATAGAGGTCCAATACAAGAGGCGGTCGGCCCCGCCCTGAGAAGCCCTAAACTCGGTGACATGGCTGTCAAACTAAATCTCCGAGCTTCTCTAAGTCCCGGTTGCCAGGGGCGAACATCAGGAATGTCGCCCGGTGACAAAGGACGATTAGTGTCCTGATTTCTCCATATGCTGACATTTGTGAGGATTCAAATGTTGCGTGAGAATTCTTCACAGCGAGGTCAGCTTGGATACCATAAAGAGACCCAAATGTCCTCTTTCAAACACCACACACAAAGGGTGTTTTTGAAACATGGACTATTGCCTTAATCTGGCTAATCTTTGGAGTTTGAATACCTTAGCCTGTGAAATGTTAAAGTTTTTCATTTGATGAAGTCTGTAGCTGTACAGTATGTCTTCAGTTTTATTTGTATAGTAAATTGACTATTCATATGGAGCTTTACTGGTTATCTTTTATCCATCAAAGTCCACATTCACCCTTTTACACTCACATTACTGACAGAATAAACAATTGTAGTTTGGAATAAGCATCATACCGGGTCATGTGTTTGGGCTTCGGGGGGAGAGTACCAGAAGCTAAAAACAACAATGACAAAAACAACCACCTTTGTATCGCTAGAGTGACCTCTCCCCACCTGAAACACAGTCCTAAGAAGGTGCCTCATGACACTAATCAAGTACATATGACCTTAATGATACAGAGAGAGCACCCGATGAGGCAAATGTTAACATCTATTCTAGGTGTAGCCCATTTGTATCCAGGGTGAACACTATAATCTCACTTGGGTGTGGACCAAAACAACCAGACTCCCGAGAAACAGGTGGTCTTGATCCGAGTCAGGGAACCTAAGCAGTACCAAACGTCTACATGGACATGCTGATGATATAGTGGTAGCGGGCTGTGGGTTGGCTTGCCTTTCTGCAGGAGAGCCTTTGAGACCAGACTAGTTCAGTTTTAATGAATGCATGCCTTAAGAGCATCAAAATATCAAACTGAATAACTCAAAGAGTAATTAACACAAGGAATATAAAGGATCACCATGTCATCTGGGCCAAAGCAAACAGAGGGTGAAAATATCTGCACTAAGGTCAACTGTATTTCCAGTGCAATGGGTTTAGAGAGGATTAAGTTTCCTTGTGGAAATTGTTGGTATAATTTGGGCTTTTATGTTGGGGTTTGGAATAAACCTGAAGCTCTTCTATATCTATGTAACAGTTTTCATAAATGATTGTGGTTCTCATGGTGTCTGGTAGAATTAAAGTTCCTACGAGCAAGCGATACACTTTACATAACAGGGCTGACCGCCAACACAGTTGTGAAAATGTCTGCCCCAGAAGGCGCTCCTTTCCTGTTCCTTCTGCTGAGGACATAAGGTCTTTGTTTGGCCGAAAACCACCTCAGAATTTTAAAACGGGCCTTTGTATTTAATAATTGGTCTGTTTTCAGTCTCCTGGGGCCCAATCTGATTTAGTTGTGTTACCACAGTAGCTAATCACTTTGATCCAGTGGTTAATCTGTGTTGGGACTTTCCGGTAAAGTGAAGCAGACTGTAATACCTCAGTGATCAGTGAGCCCACGTAACAGAGGAATATAATCCACTTTTGACCTAGCACGACCTTAATTAGGTTCTTCAATATGACATGTGGATCTGAGCATCTGGTATTTGCTAATAATACATTTTAGGATGGTGAAAACAGACAAAAGGTAGGAATGTAAAGTTGGATATCGTCAGAGTGGAAGGACATTCTGTAGCAGCTGATAACTTGGCAGCATCTTCAGGGTAAAAAGATTGGGCCCAAGGACTGTTCCTTGATGAGCAGCATAAAAATCTGAAAACAGCACGAGATTCTGCTTCTCCAAAGGAAATATGTGAACCCCTATACAAACTAATCACAGACACAAGACAATTCCGTACTGTAATGCAAAAGTCAGTCACAAAAAAATTCCGAACTAAGACCTCTCAAACTATTGTGGATGGGCGGCCAAAAAAGAAAATACAAGGGAAGCCAGCCAGACCCACCCACGAGGACCATCAAACAAGGGCCTTCCCTCTAACCAAGGGAACCCATTGAATCACTACCACCAAACAAAACCAAAAAAAGGATTTAAGATGTACAAACAAGCAGGAAAACATACCGCTGAGGCTAGCAGGTGGGGGGCTGGAACCGTGTGATGGCCATGAAGCAAGAAAAGAGACCGATCCTGCCCCTTCTTTAAATGATCAGGATAATCGGCCACACCTGAGGAGAAAACAAACCCATTGAGTCAGAGACCAGCAGGGGGAGTGCATAACAACATAGTCGCGCAAGAGAGGTAGAGCCAAAGCCAATGAAGAAGGGCGTCACGAAGCCTCACGGTACATTAGAGATGAGTGAGGAGGATGCTGTGGTCGATGTTATCAAAGGCTACATAGATAGATAGATCCAGAAGAATGAGGAGAGGGGGTGGACCAGCATCTGCTGCCATCAACAGGCCATCGTTGACCCTGGCCAGGGCTGTTTCAGTAGGGTGTGCAGGCCTGAAGAGCACGCATGTGGTGAATTTCAACCTCCTGACAAAATCCCAAATCTCCTCCTGAGAGACAGAGTTGACCTTAGAACAAAAAAAAAGTCTGCTTCTACAGGTCAGGCCTGATTTACCAGTAAACCCAGCAGAATATTATTAAGTGGTCATGATGTTATGACTAAATGGTGGATAGCAATCACATGGTTTTATTTGTGCTGGTTTAGAAGCTGTGAAGTTGTGTTTTTGTACTTTATGCATATTGCTGTGTGTAACACCAGCAACGTTGGCCTCAGGAGGATGTGGTCTCTAATTTCTATTAGCGCCGTCTGGAAAAGCCCGACGCTGTGGTACACCCTCAATTATTAGCGAAGCCGAATGAGCCAGAGAGAGGGTCTAGCCCCGCCACATCTGGCCACGCTCGCTGCCACAGCCTGGTTTTGTTGGGTTCAGAAGACATGCCTGCCCCTGTCCCTTTCTTATTGGACATTTAATTACATCCAGACCGTCCCGTAGCCGACAGAGAGGGCTTTCCTCAGGCGAGTCTCTATCTGCCCTGGAAACAGTGCCTTCATTCACCCGGGCCAAATGCGAACGGCAGACAGTAAACCGTCAACGCCGCACCTTCACACGCACACACATGCCGGCCACTATCTTCTCGCTTACATTCATTTTACGACACACAGTAAAATATAATTGTTGCTCTCTGCATGAGGCTAATATGGAGACGAGGAAGAAGTCCAGTTGGGGGGAAAATTCTCTTTAACGGCCGTCAGTTCTGAAACTAGTTTTCATTAAAAATGTCGTTTAACTGTTTTTCAGTGAACCTGCTGAATCTATCAGAGTCTTAATTTATGTTCAGACACAGAATTCCTTTGATGTGAGCAACCAGTTTGATGTTTTATTTTAAGACCTTGTAAACTTTTTTGACTTTTTTGGGTCAAAAGTTTGGCAGAAATACATCATATAATAAATTTGGAACTGTACTTTATTGGTGTCTTTCCTTCTTCTTCTGCGGTAACCTTGTCTTTGTCTCCTCCTCATCCATTCTGGATAATTTTAAACCCATTACTTTTGTGCCCAGTGTTAAATTCCACTTTCTGTGGATTAAGTGAAGCTTGATTTACTTTCTTAATTACTTCATCTGTTCTGTTTTCGGTGGGAAAAGCTGACAAATCCTTATTTAAATGAAGACCAAAGGCGTCAGCTTTGGTCATCAGCTGGAGAGGGATTCTCTTTGACCAGTGAGGCGCAGCACAAAGGTCAGCTGAAATAAGTAGGAGCTGATGTAGCGTGCTGACCCCGCTCAGAGGGCACCGTTGACTGACGCACACTCATGTCGTGTGCCGTCAGTAGGAGGAACAGTCTGCCAACTCTTACCCAATCATGTCAGGAAAATCAGGAATCAGAAAAAAAAAAAAAGTAACGTGGAGTTTGTGTGTTCTTGGTTCGGTATCCTCTCATAATCCATTTGATCTTGAGTGGAGGCGGGTTCGAATCCCCAGACTGGCTCTGCCACTATGAGCCCCTGAGCAAGGCCCATAACCTCAATCCTGAGTGGAGCAGAAATTTAAAAAAAAGAGGCCCGGTGGTGTTGCCTGTATGCACTGATATACTGGTGCTTTCCATTGCTTTCTGCCACTTGTCCCTCCACTGGGGGTCGCGGGGGGACTGGAGCCTATCCCAGCAAAATTGGGCGAAGGTAGGGTCCACCCTGGACTGGACGCCAGTCAGTTGGTGCTTTACCTGTGTTAACAAATTCATACATATGGATGTGGGGAATAATGTGTTCTCCTTCAACCACACAGCTGGTTTGTCTTTAGCTGCCGCCCCAGCGGCCTCATTTGTGGTTGGTTGAAACCTACCTTCTACCTTCAGCGTGTCCCACCGTCAGCTTTGGATGAAGCCTCACACAGATGGGCTGCAGAGATCAATGGATCATTTCCAGACTGATAATCACACACCCAGACCTCTGCGCTAGATCAAGTAAATCTAAATCCTTGTTAAGACTGGAGGCATTTTTGAGTCTCACTGTTTAAGGCAAGTTTACAGACGTGATGGTCAAACCGGGATTAGATCCTCCAGGCTGCGTGACTTCAGCAATGGGGATGATAACTTGTTGAACATGTTTAAGAACACATGCTGTCATTAGACTTCAGAGGTGATTTGCTTTGATGGAGGATGTAACCTTCATGTGTCAATGGCCGGGAACACATCTCTTTGGGTGGAAGTCTGTTGTCATTACATTACATACATGCATCATTCACAATGCACAATGATGGAATGTGTTATAGTTTTTCCATTTTTGTGATTGTCTTATGTTGTATTTTCTAAAATGCTACAAACTGAATTTAATGTATTCATATTTATAGTTAAGGGAAAAGTGGTATAGGACGGCTGGTGTGTACTGTCTTTATTATTTCTTGGGCAACAAAGCGTGTGTTCTGCATTGTATTTTCAGCATAACTAATGCATTTGCATGGATTATGTATGTGTCTGTCCTCCTCCTTTACCTGGTTGATCATTAGTAGGAGTCTGCCCCCACTTTGGGATTGTTCCTGTTAATATAGAGGTTTTCCTGTCGCTTTTACTTGTTTGGAGGTGAATATCTGCTTCTGTAAAGCACATAGACACATGGTCAGCAGTTTTTAATAATTTTTGAAAATCAAATCTCTTTTACCTGCGGCTCACTACGTTGGCTGTCGGAGCTGCACAGAGCAGCTGAAACAATTTCGAGTGTGGGCTCAGTGACGGTTTTCTCTGCCGGCTCACAACATTAGTGTGCACGGCCAATAAAAGATGCCTGCTTGCCACCCTGTCATTTCCAGAGTCTGCTGCGCTGACATGAGTGCAGTAGGTCACACTGTCATCTGTGAACAGCAGCCTGCCTGAAGTTTTCACCACAAACGTACATACATAAACACAAACGCAAACGTCCCATAAACTGATCTAAGGATCTATATTTATATATGGTGGAGCCAGCAGGACAATATTTATAGTCATCCATCCCTTTTTTTGTCAACATGTATATTTTCCCAGGACCTCTAAGCCTAATGAACATCTTTATGTAATTAACATGGTTTTATTTCTCTTCATCCAAAAAAAAAGATTTAAATCAGCTGAAGGACAGAAATAAAATATCTGGGTTTGGTGATTTGGGGCTTGTGGGGCAGTTGTTAGTACGGTCGTAGCAAGGGGTCTTCTAGAGAGACATGGCTTAGCCTCTAACCTGCCCCCAGTTGTGAGTGGATGGACCAGTGATGGACTGGTGACCTGTCCTGGTGTATTTCTTCCCCGACTGAGTCAGTTAACAGAACACCTTATATGTAGGCATGGTGGGGACCATCAAAGTTTGAGGAGTTACCACCTACTTCAACAAATCAATTTTTAAGCCACTTTTTTTTTTTGTTTTTTTACTGTCTGTTCCTTTTTTTAAAAAAAAATCTACATGATTAATTACAGGTTGTCTTGCAGGACAGAACAGCACATTGTCTGTTTGCTGTACTGTATAAGGAGCTCACTGTTCTCTTAAGCTGCCGTGTTCCGAGTGGTAGCCTGTAAGTTCTCCAAGGAATGTTGGTAATTAGCTCAGTGATCACAAGCTTTGGGAAATGTGCAGGAAAACAGTCGTTATCATTGAGGCAAAGTCTTCGCCCCACAATATGGCTTTGTAGAAATCTGATTTCATTACAACGCCGCGGCCTTAAACATGTCAGGCTTTGGAACATATTCAGTAGAATTGGACCAAGTTTAGGAATCTGTGGTCTGATCTTATCAATGCGCTGTCATTTGTCTGTATATGTCCACTTCAGAAAAGGACCAACTAACATTTAAAAAAGATTTAAAGGCAAAAAAATTGATGGTAAAATAAATATAATGGCATGAAGCTAAAAAGCTACCTACATAGACCAAAGGATTACAGTCACCATGAAACATCACAACCCTTCAGTCCACCCATGACATGTGAATCTGTGACTTTCCTCACATCAGGCATGACCACAATGGTGGGAGACTGAAAGTTGTGAACCACCCGAGGCAGCAAGGTTACTGTGGTTTATGTTATATGTCATACAGAAACATTTATACATGCTTTGAGATTAGTTTAAACTCACAAATTCACATTTTTGCAAACCTGAAGAGAGGAACCACGAACGCCATTGAACTCAACGGTGAAGAATTCTTAACCTCATTTCGTAATCACACCAGTATTTCTTAAACAGACACCGGTGGTGCTGAGCCGTGTGTGTTCGGCACTGATTACAACCAAATATTGCCTTTTTTATTGACTACTTATAAACACACTACACTCCCATCTTATTCCAGCCTGTGTGGCCATGCCAGTTACTGTCTGTGTAGGACCATATCTTTCCACCTGTGTTCCAGCAGCAGTGTTGTTTTCCTGTACCAGAGTCTGATGCAAGGATTGATTCACTCACATCTGGTTGTCATCGGACTCTGCAAGAAGATTCAGGATTCAGATAGAAAGAACCGATGTGGTGTGGGCTAAAGCCAAAGGGTTAATTAAGTAACTCTGAGTCAAAAGTAAATGGGCCCTGTGGTATGTTTGCGCCTCATGAAAAACCAGAAAAAAAAATCCCCCAAAATCTGAAGATTGATGAGTGATTTTTTCTCTTCTGTTTCTATGGATGCATGAGCAAACTATCTGCACTCAAAACTCAACCTCTTTGTCTCTGCAATGTGTGGCAAACAGAGGCTAGTGTGTGTCTGTGTGTTAGCTGGGTTCATTATCAAGGGAACCCATCTCCCTCAGTGCTGAGTGCTTCTCCAAAGGTGTACAGTAGAGCTGGGCCGGGCCACTCGGAGAAAGGGCTCATTCTTCCGTCCCTCCTGACTCACGGCAAAAGGGCAACGCTACCTCAGGCTCTGGTTACTGTGCTCCTTTTGTCCTGCACCACCGATCGAGGACAGAAAATGGGCCTGGAGGGAACTCAACACCGCACCCTCACGTTTCTCATCACCCCGTGGAGGTTACAGTCACAGGAAAGTTAAGCTGTCTGACAAAGAGACGCAGTAACAAATGTCGTGATTTTATCGGCACTTTCACGAAGTGGAAACATACAAACAACATCGACGATTCGACTTACATCCCTGCTTATCTTTTATGTTTTTCCCTTTTCTAATCTCCATATCACATATAGTACAAACATCTCTGTAACCTTTAAATGAGGTATTTCCCATCCACACTTGAGGCTGTCCTGGTGGGCTGCCCAGGAAAGCAATGACCCTGACCCAGTAATGTGAGAGGAATTCCTTCCTGTTAGCAGCTCAACTCTACAAGATTTGGACCGTTTGGTGAAGGAATTTTGGCAGTAAACACCAGTTTGTTATTACATATGTGTGGTATCGAATCCATTTAACAAATAAAGGAATGTGGACTAGAAATAATTCCTGGTGGTGGGCACTACCACAAGGGCTCATGATGTTTATCTGAAATACCAAAAAAAACATCTTTTATTTCATGAAATGTAGTCTTTTTTTAATTCTGTGAGTCCTGTTTACATGTTTGTAGCTGACAGTACCTGGAGACTGTTGCTGTGACCGAACTGCAGCCCGTAACCAGGGTCTGCATCAAATCAAAGTTGTTGGAGAGTTTCACATAACAGTTTACCACCAGTGAGTTTGAGCCAGTGCAGACTGGTGCTGAACAACCATGCGGTGTAATGCTTTATCTCATGTGTTGCATAGATCGGGACTGCCGCTTGGTGATAACCCTCCTGTTGGCTTGAGTAAAACCCCACGCCGCTGCTATTAAAAACCGTTGCTCTAAGGCTGTCATTCTTTCCGTCTGGAACATCCCATCCAGAGTACCCGATGTCACTTTATTTTCAATCAAAATGTTTTTTTCATTGCTGTTCTATTACTCCTGTGTTCTAGCAAGTGGTTCCACTCAGCGATCAAGGTACTTTATATCTGGCGAACAAATAAGAATTCTGCACGAACGGAGCATGAAATTTTGTTCACATTTGTCAGCCTTAACTATTTTCTTCATCGATTTTCCTAATTTCCAGCCCGGCACGGGAGGCTTTTCCATCTGGGATGGAAAGCTGGGGTCTGGCCTGGCCCCGTGGCCCATATTAGCGACTTCTGCAAAGTTTGTCATCACGCTGGCTTCAGCTGGAGCCTGGAGGGTCGCCCGTCTGTCTGTTTGGTCTCGGTTACTTATTTCCTGGCACGACTTTGGCCGAGGAACTCCCACTCCTACCAGATGGAGAAAAACAGATCCACGCTAAACTGTTATCACATGTCAAAGGATACATTTTGTGGAAAACGTTTTTTTTTGGAAATAGTATGGTCAAAAAAACAACAACCCATCAATAAATACATAGAGAGAACATGGCGTGACTTAAATAACTGTTAGTGAACTGGGTCAGTGTGCTTCTCTTTGCTTTTAACATTGACATCATATGTGTCATGGCACTGCAGAGGAATTGCACCATCGTAACACTTGTCAATCCAAAAAAGCTTCAAACAGCATCATACATCATCTTGGGGGCAACACATAAACCAGACACAGGTGTCTCTATTTCAGCTATTTACATCCGTCTCTCTCACGCAATGCCGACCTGTGAGGAAGTCCAGTGTCTATGCGGACCGCACTGTCTTCCACAGCTCTCTCTAATATTTGACACCTCCATGCAGAGCGATGTGGTGTGTGTGTATGCGTGTGTGTGTATGTGTGTGGGGTGCATACTTTGTGGTCAACAACACAGAGAATGCTTGAATACCTGACTTGGAGATAGTTGCTCATTCAGCACCAGAAATGGAGGAGATCATGTAGGATTTCGTAATTTGAAAAAACGTTTGTCTTCTTACCAAACCACAGCGTGCTTGAGTTGGAGGAAACACAGGGTGTGAGAGTGGTGTGTTTAATGGTAGTATTTGATGCATGTCACCAGAGGGATGTTATCAGATCTACAGATTTCATTATACATTATTATTAACATGCTTCCGCGTCATATTGATAGTAGACGTACTCAGGAAAAGGCATGCATGTGAAGCCGAGTTTGTAACCTGACACAGTGCCAGGGCCAGGAGGAATTACAGGCCAGCAGATAAACAGAAGCTGTAGAGGAGTAGCAGGGTGTGCTCCCTCCAGGAAATTAAAAGCCATCGCTCCTTCCTTAAATCTCCTTATCCCCCTCTCATCTGCTGCCAGACTGGCTGATGCATGGCACAGCAGCAACGTTTGAGGTCTTTATTTTCAGCTGTCTACATTAAACGTGCTCTCACGGCGTCCCTCTTATATCAGCGCACTTCCACTACAGTGCGTATGACATTGGCACATTTTGGAACTTCTGTGCCAGTAACATAACTTCATAGTGGCACGACTCAGTGCAGGAGACAAAGAGGAACAGGTTGCCAATGAGGTGCGTTGCATATATGAGCGGAGTCAACAGACTGCAGTGTGTACTGAAGCCCCACCTGAGCTGTACCTGTCCCACTTGGTACACTAGCTGAGAGCGGCATGGTATGGATCGGTTATGTGAATGCCATTCCTGACCTTTGACCTTAAAAAAACTAAACATGTTACAATCTGAGAGATGCGTTTTGTGCAGATTCCATCAACAGCGCAACAGCGACAGCTCTCGTATGATGCATACCAAGAGAAGCCAATGAATTCACTTCACTAAATTCTTCACAGGAACTCCAGTCTTTATCCTGTTTGACTTGTTTCATTATACTTTCCCAATTGAAACTCAGCATGGATGAAAAACAAACAGCAGTTATGCACAAAAGAGACACTGAGCCTTTGTGACAAGGTTCAAGAGTCTAGCAAACACACTTGTCAGTGATTAGAGTTCAATGCGTAGTTCTCATACCAGAGACCGAAAGAAAGGCTCAACAGTTTTTGTCGCATCAGTGTTTCACCCGTGGACTTATTTTTTTTCCCCCAACTTGTCATTACATTGTTGTTTAAGATTAATGATGCCCATAAATTACTGAACAGTTGAGGTTGTTTTCATTGCAGACTGAAGCCGTGGCTTTCATGATTGAATCAGCGTTTTTACTGACTGAATTTTCCAGCTGCAACAAGCTCATGGTTGATGAGTCACAGTACATGTACTTTTATTTTTTGATAAAACACCATAAGTGGCAGTGGTAAGGGAACCAGATAGTGACTGTTACAACCACTTACTCCTTGTACCCTTCACTCAGATGGAGCAACAGCAAAAATGAAAAAATGAACATATGTTAAACTAGAAAGAGCATGTTCTATAACCACATGGGTAATGGTTTTTGATAATTTGGTGCCTCTGGCTGGGATTGTGGTTTTAACGTAACACACCCAACTAATAATATAATAGAAAGAAAATATTTTGGCTGAGCCACATTCCAGACTACTACATTTGTTAGTTTTATTCTTATTTAAAGCTGAAATACTGTATGCACAGGTGGTGTCATACACTTCCTGAGCTTATAGAAGAACATGTTGGTTAAAGGTTGGGGTATTCAGTGGGGGGTCTCCCATCTTGAAATAACACTTCAACACCTCGACACACAGTGGGAGCAGAGGTGTTGAATGACAGACCGGTGGAGGAGGCAGGCCAGATCAAATACGTTTTAAGTTTGAAGTCCGAGATTTGAGGCCAATTGTGGCAGCGGGTTGTGCAGACTTCCCTGGGTGGATTACAGGAGCTAAATAAAGCTGTTGTAACTCCAGGGTGGGACGCCTTTGTTCTGTTCATCAGCACTTTGCATTAGTCACGATACTTAAAGGATCGTGTATCAAGTTCTTTGGCTGCAAAAGGTGCCTTTTGCAGACACATAAAAGGTGCTGGAAGTAATCAGGTGGGTCTTTTTCAGCTTTGGTCTGTCATTATTTGAGGAGTGTGTGCAGCAAGTAATAATGGCCACTGATTTTTGTCTGGAAGGCTACCAGTTTAAAGTAGCAGGGTTGCTGGGGAAACTGGGTGACAAGGAACAGAGCAACCTCTGTAACATCACTAGATTCACAGCATAAATGCAGTTTGGGTAGGCAATTTGGACCTTTAAAGTTAGAACAATAGTCTTTGAATTGATGAACAAAAAGAGCATTTAAGCTTCAGACTGCTGTCTTCTGAGTAAATACCACATTTCTTTTCAAAAATGTTTACAAGACTTTTACCCAGATTTATACCGTGGATACAAGAGAAGTTCCTTTAGTAGTTTTTAACAAATAAACAACAGACAAAGATAATTTTGATAACGAGAGAGAAAAGATCTTTATCTCTGCATTCTACTTCTTAAAAGTTCTAATTACATCCAAACGAGCTACTTGTGGTAGATCATTTTTCAACCACTGGCATGCACAAAGTTGTTTTTCTTTTCTTTCTTAGAATAAACTGAACAAAGAATGGGTTTTGTGCATGAGCAGAGATGAAGCCACCATGACTAAACAGATGAAAGAAGTACCAGCAACAGCAGAGCGCCATATTCATCACCATCATATGGTTTGATTCCGTCATTGGTTCGAAGCTCTAAGCAGTTTTGAAACACTCGGGGACCAGGTGAGGGTAAAACTAGTGGAGCACAGCAGAATGAAAGATGGAGGCAGTGACAGTTGTTTAGAAAGCAAAAATTAGATACTACTACATCAACTATGCCGTCATGCAGGAAAGAATAGCTCCAGTGAACAGCTGATCATGAGTGATTCCCTGGGACAGCAGGAAATTATGAATGAGCTGCTTTTGAGTCCTGAGAAATAAACTTTACCCATACCAATGCCAAAAAAACAGCCATCCTGTCTGCACTACTGAAAGTCTCATATTCTCTGACACAAAGGTCAAGAGTTTAGATTAGCATAGAGACATCTCTCTTTACATTAATTGTCTCAATAACAAAAGTAATAAAGAACTGAAGATGTGTCTGAAAACAGCTGTTTCTCCCTAAATCCCCATCTTTTTTTTAAAAAACTTTACATTTACAGCTTTTACGTTTGACCTTAAATGTCTTGGTTTGATTTTGTCCACAGGAAAGAAACTATGTTTAATAATGTTGACAACAAACCCATACCCTTGCAGGTTTTCTGTCAATCTCAGAAAAAATTTTAACTGTCAAACACAGAAAAATGTGTGGTTGCTTTTCTAAATGTTTGGACAACTGAAGATTTAAACCAACAAACTCTCCTACATCTCAACATTGGACAACCAGAAAGCAAGTTCAACTGTTCACTCTGGGAGGTTTCAATGTGAGTGTGTTGCTCACCATGGCTGGACTGAGTTGCACCATCTTGCAGTATTAAGTTTCTGCTATTGTATCTAAAATATGTGATATTCTGTGTCTGTGTCCTCAAGCTAGTCACTCAATGTCAAGGTTTGTGTCAGCCCAATATTTGCTTTTTGTGCTCTTCAGCCATCTGCAGAGGTCAGGATGGATCAGAGGGGTCAGGGAGATGGAGCTGAGAAGCAGACGTCTGTGTCACATTCCTCATGTGGCCTTCATCATTGAGTCTATGCATGCCTGTCTGCACAGAGAAAGGCCTGAAAGTAAAGCTCTGTCCATGCCTTCAGGCAACTTGGCATTCATTTTGACTTCAGAGTTTTCAGGTTTGGAACCTCAAGGCTACTGCAGAGCTAATGAAAACCATTAGTCTATGAGTCAACTCTATGAGGCTTCTGTTAAAGGTTTTTCTGCATTATTAAAACAATATCTACTGAAATTCCAGTAGCTACATTCAACACAAATGGCAGACACTTTTGGGAATTTTAAAAACTATTTATTGTCTTAAGGTATGTAGCAAAATAGGCGCTATGAATAAAAACAGCATTCGGCTTTTTTACAACTATGAAATGGTTTGCAGACAAGCAACTCTAATCATACAAAAATAATGGTAAAAATGATACACAATAACAAAGAAGGTAAAAACAATAAAGAACAGAACATCCTCACGTCAGTGTGCAAACCTTTTATACAGACGGACCCGAGCCCTTCGCTGAGGCAACAAATCCCGATAAATTATTTAAATAGCATTCCTCTACACACGTTCACGCAAACACAGAAATTGACCTCTCACAAACAGCTAAGATATAAAAAAAAAAAAAGAAAAATAATTTATCTGCTACAAACAGCATTGGACCTACATGGTAAAGCAAAATTCTTTATAAAAGAACAAATCTCCCGTTTTACTATTTCCAACAGGACAGATGTTATGATAGGGAGCATCTTTTTTCTCTTTTCCCCCATAAGATAAGACACTATTTACAGCTATGCTACAGTAGCACTAAGATGTCAGAGAAATATGAAAAAAAAAATACTTTGTGTTGTGGGATTTTTTTGTATGTGGGTTTGATCAAATCATATAACGGAAATGAGGTATAATTTGTATATCAAAGATAAAGTCGAAGGCACCCAAGCCGCAAAACAGCCCAATCAGAAGACTATGGAATACAAGAATAAGAATATTTTTTACAAACAAAGGTGATCCTGCATCCTATACCAGTCTTTAACAGATTTTGAGTCATTCTTTTGTGACGTTGAATATATCCAGACTTCCTCACATGATTTAGTTTTGCTCTGCTGCCTACACTGTAGGCGAGACTCAATAAATTACATGTATTTACAAATCTCAAATTGAAATCTCTGAAAGCGGAGGAAGACAAATCTCTTCATTGCCAAAGGTTTGCATGTAAGATGGGTGTAAGTATTTTGGGCACAATACTGATGTTGAGATAACTGGCCACAGACCTTTCCTGACTGGTTTGATATAGAAAAGTTGCCACTTCCATCTCACCCTGAGAATTGTTTAGTTAACCAGACGACATAAACAAAGCTCATGCTAACTTTAGGACAGCTACCCTAATTTCAATGTTGCATTACTCCTCTCTGCAGTTTCTTTCACATGGAGACTCTTAGGTAGATGCATAAAAGTACTTTCTTCTTCCATTCACAGTCTCACATACAGCACGCATTAATACAAACATCCACCTCCCAAACATTTGTCCATCAACAGAGAATAAAAAAAGTTACTGTTGGCTTCATCTTTTTACTCCTCAAGCCGTATCATTACGAATGTACATTCTGGCAGATCTACTAAACCAACAGGACTATTTCATCAGTTGTATATTTTTCTTTGGGATGTCCATCCAGAAGGCACACAGGCTAAAGAATCGAGTTGTAAAGAGAGAGGTGTAAAGACTTGGAAGTGCATTGTTGTCTATAGGGAGCTGATCCCGCACAGAGATAAATAAAGTCTTTCAGAAGAGGTCGAGCACAGGTAGAGCTAGGACAGAAATGTGTAAGTGTTCTAATGGTTTTCGTTTTTTTTGTCTGGCTCTCCTTGCTCTCATGGGGTAGAGGATAAGGGGTGCTCTAGTCCTCAGCTGGTAGTTGACAGGTTGGTGGATTGCCCACAAACAGTTTCCAGCTACTGTGAGGCCAAGCATAATGACTGTTGCCCCATCTCAGTGTGCGTACCGCAAAAAATGAAGAGTTGCGGAGTTAAAAAGGGTCCCTGGACTTTGCATAAGAATACATAAGTTCATACTTTATACAAACAAGGTGCATTCCTCAGAGCTTCCTGCCCTGCAATTAGGCATCTGTTAAAGGAAAGAGATGCAAACATTAATGAGCTACATTAAATGTTTTTTAAAAAATTATTTTGGCCTAAAAAACAAGGAAATCCTTACCTCTGCATTCATACTTGAGGTCTGAGAAGTATACCATCTCTTGTGAGAAGACAAAAAGACCCAGCCTGCCTCCTGCATAGGTTTTGTCATATATGCTTCCAGAATCAGCCATGATTTTCTTGCCCTCATACATCACAACCCTGTTTTGAATAATGACAAATTTTTAATTTTAGATTATATATGTATGCATACACACATTTATATATATATATATATATAAATATGTGTGTGTGTGTGTGTGTGTTGGTTTTTGTGTGTGTGTGTGTGTGTGTGTGTGTGTGTGTGTGTGTGTGTGTGTGTGTGTTTGTGTGTGTGTGTAGAACAGAGATTTGTATGGAGTAAATAAGATCCTCTGCCCACCTAATGAGTCCAGTTCTTGGTCTGTGGATCAGATGCCATCTGTAGGCAGTGAAGTCCTTCCATCCAACATTCTTAGGGTCATGCCAGAGAGTACGGACCTAAGGCATCAGGAAATATATATCATGTTAAAGACATCTAATCATCCAGAAGAATACTGAGGGCAACAATTTCTTTACCTGTCCCGCAGTATTGCCTGTGTGCCAGAGGGCATTCCTGAGGTGCTCTCCTGGGCCAGTGGTGGAGTTGACCACTTTGATGGACAAGCCAGAGTAACCTTGGGCCTTGGTGGGTTTATTTGACCAGTAGGTTTGTGTAATTTGCTTCCACATCACAACATAAAACCTGGAGCTGGACTGGTAGCCAAACACAAATCCAGCATAGTCATCATCCCTCTCGGTGTTGATGAAAAACGTCCCACTGAAGTCCACTGAATTGAATTCATGGTAACCTAGAGTAGGAATATAAATTAGGGGTTACAACAAACCATTCATGTTGTGAATAAGTGGGTGTCTCAGTCACAACACACTTCACTTACCAACAGCAATGCCAGGATCACAGTTGACAGTCTGAACCAGCTCTTTGCCCTGATGGCGAACAACCCAGTTAGGGTCAATCTGCGAAGTGCCTTTGGGGTCTAGAGGAACCATCTGGAATTTCCGGAAGTCCGTCTCACTAATATCAAGGTTTTCTGGGCACACATCGTAGATGTCAGGCACCATGTCTTGGTCAAAGTCGTCCTTGCAAGCATCACCACGACCATCACCTGAGAAGACAATAAAAAAGCCAATAGGTCATGTGTGGACATTATTTGGGATAGTACAACCAGATCCCTTCCAGCTAGAAGGTGGTTTATTTTACACACCATCAGAGTCCAGCTGGTCAGGATTGAAGGCGAGCCTGCAGTTGTCCTTTTCATCAGGGATGCCATCATTATCATCATCATGGTCACAGGCATCTCCTTTTCCATCTTTATCATGGTCAACCTGGTTGGCGTTTGGTATATATGGGCAATTGTCCAGATTGTTCTGGTGTCCATCCTCATCTATGTCCTGGTTGCTGTCACATTTGTCTCCTACACGGTCATCATCCGAGTCCAGCTGAAGTAACACAATATTTATTTAGATTTATGGAACAAAAAGGTCATTATATTCAATAATTCAATAGTAATTACATCTAAATGACAAAATCTTTAACATCTACGCTATTAGGCAAATGGGGATGTGCTAAAATTCAATAAATTCCATTGTTTAACAGTTTTTTACTGTGTCTGCACTTGTGTCTTTTTCAGATTTTATTTGAACCCAATAATTCAGTCTTTTAAGACCACATATAGATTCTGACTCCCCTCTGTTTTCCCTCAATCCCGTTGTTCGACACATTCCTACTTTTCAGTGCAGCATAGTGCAGGTGGACTGAGCCAGCCCGTGGTGTGCAGAAAGCCCATGTACACAGCCTAGGGCCTGACCATTCCCCAGGCTGGGGCCTCTTTCTTCACATTAGATAGCTAACGTCAATGGGCAAATGAAAATACCCTGCACTCCCCCGCTATGCCTTATTGAACTGAGGTGCCCTTGAGCTCCATGCAGGATTTGCTTCCAACGTTACACTGTGTGATAAAGCTTAGAGGGCCATTCAGGGCTAATCGCAGAGGCTCTGTCTCAATTGAAACACAGATTTTTGCTGAGCTATAGAAAGAGGCAGGGAGATGAATGTGGATTATTGCTGGTGGGTGAAGTGGAAGGAAATGGGCAAGGGTGGCGTCCACACACCTGATCAGGATTATGTTCAAGAGGACAGTTGTCACACATGTCTCCTACACCATCGAGGTCTGTGTCTCTCTGGTCGACATTGTATACATAGGGACAGTTGTCTTTCTCATTCAGTATGCCTGGAAAACAATAGAAAACACATCCAGGAAACATAGTCAATCTTCCTTATAATCTGGATACAGATTGCAGATCTAGTCATCCAAGATCAAAATAGAGACAGGACATTGTATGTATTATACTCATTTGCATACTGTAGTCTTTAGTACTCACCATCTCCATCGATGTCCACAGCACAGGCGTCTCCCTCTCCATTATTGTCTGTATCTGTCTGGTCTGGGTTACTGTTGTAGGGGCAGTTGTCACAGCGGTCACCCACATCATCTCGGTCATAGTCATATTGCCTGGGATTGTACACAAATGGACAGTTGTCCTGACAAGAAAAAAGGGGTGTTAGATGCATATCCAGGTGAGATTCTTGCCAATTCCCAATGAGCCTGAAGCGCTCTATTAAGAGAGTGTGATTCAGTATGAAGAGGTGCTTTATTTTTACGTCCTGTCCAAGTTTTAATGTTGGGGTTAGCAAACACACAGCAGTTTCCTTCATACTTCAGTTTTGGAATTTGAGGTTTTGGCTCAGACTCTAAGAGACATTTGCTTTCCTAGATCACCCCCCCCTCTCCACCTGCCCTCTTATGAGATCTCATGAATAGTGAAAGCAAAAAGCCCATTCATGCACATTCCCCCTGGTTCCCGTTTGAACACTTTCACCTACCCTGTCATCAGGAATGCTATCATTGTCATCATCATTGTCACAAGCATCTCCGATACCATCCTTATCATAATCTTCTTGCCCCGAGTTGGGAAGATTGGGACAGTTATCCTGAATAACAGACAATGGAATTGGATCAATCCAAAACACAAAACAGCACAAAAAAAAGTGAGTAGATATATACCTTCTTGCAGTGGTAGGTGGCGTTCTCCACACAAACCAGGTCTGAGTTGGGCCAACCATCTAGATCCGTGTCCTCTCCACAGATGTGGCCGTTGCCAGCATAGCCAGGCTTGCACTCACAACGGTACATGGGATCGGCAAAGTGTCCAAGGTAGTTGCAGCGAGCATTTTTATTGCACTCATGGCTTCCGTCGAGGCACGGGTTACGAGGAGTGCAGACCTGAATTAGAAAGTTGCAGACTGATCAGTAATTAATCGCGAGCTAACGTTTGTGTTTCCACTGTCCTGTGAATGAAATCACTTGCCTGTTTCTTAGCAAGAGCCTGCTCAATCCCTTTACCATACGGTTGGGGCCCAGAGTAGCGAGGAGGACATGGTAGACAGTTGTAGCCAGGATCTGTGTTCTCGCAGCGGTGCACGCCATTAAACTCAAAGCAGGCATTAGGAACCTCTTTGCACTATTTTTAGGAGAGATGGTACAGCTGAGACTCTATATCTAAAGTCCATTAAACAATCAGATCATGAAGAACTTCCATCGTACCTCGTCAATATCTTTACACTTGATTCCATTACCACTGTAGCCAACAGGGCATTTTCCACACTTCCAGGAACCATCGGGGAGACTGGTGCACTTGACTCCAGCAAAGCAGGGGCTAGATAGGCATCCATCTGAAAAAAAGCAGAGGCATTAGCAACATGATCAAGATATTATTCAGGTATAATACTTGATATAATCACTCCTCTTAGTGCATTAACTAAAACAATCTGTTCTTTGTGAGAAGAAAAATAAATAAAAAATGCAGCAGTTGTCTCACCAATTGGGCAGGACTTGTTATTGCACATCTGAATGTCTTTGGCATCACCGACACATTCTTTTCCACCGTGTTTTGGTTCGGGGTCATTGCAGAGACGTTTACGCATTTGGACACCACCGCCACAGGTGAGAGTGCATGTGTCCCACGGTGCCCAGGGCCCCCAGTTTCCATTGACTGTGGGCAACAAGGAGAAAAAAAATCATTGAATTTTCTTGCTTTATACTCCGGATTTAGGTGCTTTGTGAGGATGGCCTGTGGACTTACTCGGGCACGGAGACTTCTGACACTTCTCAGTTTGTCGACCCTCTCCAACACAGCTCTTGCCTCCAAACTGGGGAGTGGGGGAGTTACACAGCCGGATACGGGTGATGACACCGGCACCACAGGTGACGGAGCAGGATGACCAAGGAGACCAATGACTCCAGCTGCCGTCTTGCTTGACTGAAGGTCATAAATAAGGGTTAGAGGTCAGTAATCAAGGAGCAAACTCACCCGGCAACGGTGGCCAAAGCAGAATCAACGCAGAAATTGGATGAAAATAGAGATGATCTTGGTTTAACTCACATCGCTTGTCACATTCCTGTAGATAGCAGTCTCGGGTCTGCACTGAGGTGCCCTCACAGTTGTTATTGATACGATCGCAAGAGCGCCCACGCTGCTGGATGCCCCGCCCACACGACGCAGAACAGTGGGTCCATTCAGACCATGGTGACCAACTGTCCTCTGCAGAATCACTCGCTGAGAAAAAGGCAGATAAAATGAGTGAAAGGGAAGAATGGGAGACAATAAAAAGGTTATTTCAGTGCTACAATGTCCTGCAAACAGACCTAAATGAGGAAAAATACACTCTTGAGAAATAGATGAGAAATAGGCTGGTGTTATGAGATGAAAACATTAAAAAGATCAATCTACTCGGGGTGCTCAGGGGTGCCCCATTAGACCCTGCAACATAGCAGAACCACATTTCCAGAAACAGTGCTCTGGGTGAGTAACAAGTAAAACAAGTAGCTGAAACAAGCAGCCGGATGAATGGTGCTCCCAGCTGTCACTTCCCTTCAAGGAGGAGATGCCTTCACCAATAGCTAAGTCACTTTTCTACCCTGCCAGTGACCCATTTGGCAAATTAAAACAATTTAAACTTAAGGACTCAAAGATGTTTTAGGGGTACAAAGCGGCAGTGTTCCCAAACACATAGGGACCCTTTCAGTTCCGCAGATGTTATTGCAGCTAAATCATCTCTAAAATTAGCATCCTTTCTTCTAAATAGAAACATTTACACTCTGAAAAATATTTGTGGATTTTTCTGCTAAACTGGCAAAAAAAAAAAAAAAAAAAAACATCTTCAATGAATGAGGTAGTGTGTCAGGGCTGTCCGTTAGTTCAGACATTTACTTTGTAGCTTATATAGTCTATTTATACACCAGCTCTACTATTACTACATATTACATTGTAGTGCTCCATTCAGCAAGTTGCTGACAATGAGGTGGTCTTTAGAAAACAGAAATCCTTACGTGTTCCACAGTGCGGGCAGCATTCCCGATCAGGTATAGTAGCATTTGTACAGGAGATCACTGGACAGGAGATCTTGCGACACACAGTAGCAGAGTTCTGCAAAAATCGCAGAATTTTAGAATAGCGTTATATGATTAATATATCAATTAAACATTACTGGAGTGTTCTCTCAGTAACTCAGTGGGTTACTCTTGTTCATAATCTATATTTGACCACTTTTACCTTTGTTGCTAAACTGCTTCACTCAATCAAACTTAGTTGCGATTCGATATTAAAGCTTCAGCTCAGCTTCTGAGCTTGAGCAGAGTGAACGCACAAGGAAAGTCTCAAAACTACACTGAAACCAGGAGACCTCCACAGACATGGGTCAGGGGAAAGATTGGGAATGAGGCCAGAGTCCTATCAACGGGTTGTGGCGTCACCGTGGAGCCCGACTAGTCACTGAAATCCAAACACTCAATGCGAGGCTGCCTGTGCGACTTGTCTGTGACTCTGTAATAATGGCATCCCACTGTGCAATCTGCCATTCTGGAACCAATCAGCGGCATGAGCAAGACGCTGGAGGGGGATAACTGCTGTATCAGTAGGAGAGGAAATCAAGGAAAAAGACTATGGCTTCTCTGCCAAACATTTTGTATTCATCCCCTCTTTCCACTTTGTCAGAGCCAAGGACTTGTTCTTAATTACAGGCAATCTATCACCTAATGTGTAGTCAAGTCCCCCAAGGACACATTGAAGTTGATCTTCTGACAACAGACCTCTGGCCCTCCCCCAGCTCTTCACACTACTAATTAGTTGAGTGCTGGTAAATGTCTGTCTGTGTGTGTGTGTGTCTGTGTGTGTGTCTGTGTGTGTGTGTGTGTGTGGGGGGGGGGTAAATTAAGCATGTGTTTGTGAGCAGAAACAACTACAGCTTGAGACACAAGCGTTAAATACTCTCTGGAGTCTCACCTGACAAGTGCACTCAGTGCAGTCATCTACCGTCCACTCCTCTCTGTTCTTGTGCATAATGCCGTTATGGATGCAGACGCCGTTGTGGATACCGATGCGGTTCTTTATCAGCTTGTTCTCATCTGTCTGTGAGGGGGAGACAGTGCAGAGATGGGTGTTATGTGTGTGTCAGTTGTGTGTTCTTAATTGGTTTATTCTCTTACAAAAAACAATATTGTTTTAGTTTCTTGGACCACATTCAGTTAATGTTAATAATAATAGATTATAAATGGTTGCATGTTGTCTTCAGATGAGGACAGAGCAATAAAAAAAATAAAGCTTGTTTCAATTTGTTGTACTGATAAACATGAATAAATGACAGACAGGCAGGCAGACAGGCAGTCTCTTGCATCCTGCTACCAGACGTCTGGACTCACCAGCTGGCGGAGCTCATTGGACAGTTCCTTCACGACTACACCGAGACTCTTCAGCTCCTTGAACATGCTGATCAGGTCCTCGCAGGAAAAGCCGCAGACCATCTGCAGGTCTTCACCGGAGCGAAACCAGACACAATTCAGTCAAAGCCGGAGCTGAGCTGCGGTTCACAGAATGTCAGAGTCACATGCAGAACGTTTTGTACCTTTAGTCTTGTGTCCAGTGTACTCCGTTCTGATGGCTGAGGAGCCATTCAGGTTCTCCAGGATCATAGTTTCACTTGTAGCAGCTGGAAACAAAAAAAAGAATACGTCAAAATAGATTTTGAAATAAAGTACATATTTTACGCACAGGCCAGATAAAACAGTTAATATAACAGTTAATATTTATAATTGTGTACTCTGATTTATGAAAGGTGGTAAATAATTTCAAAAAAAGGTTTTTAGGATCATACTCACAGCTTTGACATCCTTTGTTACGGAGGATGGCATCCAATGTGGTTCCAAACACAAACCGCACGTTTTGTAGGACGCCCTGTAATTATCAAATGTCACATTAGGATGAAATTCACCACCGTCGTAATACATTTTAAAAAAGAAAATCAGTCTTCTAGGGTGCGTGTTGCGCTTTTCCCCATGCCCCTGCGTCTTGCGCCTCCCGCTCTCTCACCATGAACCTGTCATTCACTGCGCCTTTGCCGATCCGGAGACGCGCCCCGGCCGGGGTCTCCTGCGTCAGGATGCTTTGGATGGGCGCGTCCAGCTCGGCTGTGTCCACGTCCTCGCATCCCACATACAGCTGCGCCTGGTCTTCCTGCACGAACAGCGTGATGTTCTTCCAGTGGCTCGTCGCCAGGCCCACATCTTCCAGGGAAACCACCTGCTGCTTGTTCTCGGTGGAGAAAACGATGTCCAGGGTGTTCGCTTTACCGTTGGAGATGATCTCAAACACGGGTCCCGAACCATCCTTCTTCTCCACGGTGAGTAGACTTCCCCTGGTTCGTTTGAACTGCTTAAAATTGAGCAGCAGGAGGAATCCCCTTTCAGCGTGGATGGAGTCGATCAGGTCACTGAAAGCATTATCGGGGACCGCCGGGATCAGATCCGGGTTGAGGATCTTGTAGGCAGGGCTGTAGGGATCATCGCCTTTGACCAGCGTGACCCCGTGGTTCTTCCTGGGGACTTGGACGAGCTCGAACAAGTCATACACACTGTTGTCATCTCGGCTCTCTGCAGGTTGACAAGCAGAAGAGCGGTCAGAGCATCAGAAGAACTTTGGATGCAGCTCATATATATATGATATATATCTATATTATCATATATATATGATATATATATTATCATATATTATTATTATTAGTTATTAATTGCATGCAAAAGAAACCCAAAGCCTTCATAGTGTATAAAGTCCAGTTGAGCGTCAGACAAACTCACCTGCCACTCTCGTACTCTCACTGGTCCAAAGTGTCAAAAGCAAAAATATTCCAGTCAGCTTCATGGTGAAACACCGACCTGCTGCCTGCAACAAGTGATCACAACAACACTGTCAGATTAGGCAAAATGCTGCACAGATTACAGATTATGTTTTTACCACAAATATCCTGAAAATGTTTGTCACTAACCTGCTACACAAACAGCAGTTCAAAGAATTCAAGTAATCCGTAAATAATCCGAGCAGGAGCAATTTCTAGTGAAATTTTAAAAGGGAAAAAATATGGGGGGGGGAGTCCAATAAAATAGTTCTGAAGTTTTATTTATTTGATAGATGTATGATAGAAAAATCCCCGTGCCACTAAAAACGTTCCTTTCAAGCTGAAGGGGTACAAAGTGCTATTTAAATAGTTTGATGCCATTCCTAAGAAGTGGCCTCGTCCAATCACCGAGAAGGGAGAGAAGGGACGAGCTTATCGTCTTAGAGAGAGAGGGGGAGAGAGAGAGAGAGAGAGAGAGAGAGAGAGAGAGAGAGACTCACTCTTAACAGACTCCAGTGTTTCGTCTCACAGCCTCCATCTCTCAGCGCCTCACCCGAATGTCCACCTGAAAAGACTCAATATTCGTGTAACATAACACCAATGAACTATGTGTCCCCCAGTGCACCACGCACATGCGAGAGAATATATGCACGCTGTTTTAAGGCAACATCTTTTCATTTGCAACATTTCAGAAGTACCGGGGTATTGCGCGTTGGTGCAGTTACCAGGGATCACCGCTAGGAGTCGACGTGAGTTCAGTGGAATGGCAGTCGAACCGCTCTGACTCAATCTAACAATTACTAAAATAATGTTTGTAACAATGCATTAAACTGAGTGTGATTAATTGTAATGAAGGCCAGGCTGAATGTTTACACAGCAGGACTTCAAATTATGTTTACATCATTTAATAAAAAGTAAGGCACGAAAAGGAGGACATTAAATATAAGAAAATAAGAGAATGCATCATTGATTAGGTATTGTTAAAGTCTTGAATAAAACCTATTTTCAGCTAGAGTCAAGAATGAACTGAGCTGAATCACAAACCTAATTATTGTCAAGCATCACTTCCTGTTTGTTTGGGTGTGATGTGTTTAGTGTCACATTTCTCATCTCCCCTGAGGGTTACGCAGACAAGACACAACATAGGTCTGCTGTGTAAACGAGGCCTAACGCTTGGTGCCTTTCAGATATATAGGTAGATTCCAGAGCTTCATCATTGTTGGCTGAGGCGGGCAGTACTGGAGGCAAAGACGGCACTGGAGGGGTCCTGAGGTCAGGGCCGAGCTGACTTGACTGGTGCCTGAGAGTCTCTGTCTTGGATCAGGATGTGGATGAAGACTGAGGGCAGCCTGTTTCAGCCTGCGGAGGACACACTGTCAGTGCCTGGGCCGTGGGACAGTCAACACGTCTGTAGCGTACGCTGAAACATTTAAAAATGAAGGCGGGCTTGTTTGGATATCTGTGAACCTGAGTTCAGCCATGGAATGTAATCAAATCCGTATATTCTCATGTTCATCACGCGTTTATAGCGCTTTATGAATATTCCCAGTCTCATCTTCTTGGTATGGGTTCTTAAAATTTTTATTAGGAAATGGGATTATAAAGAGTAGAAATGACAGATGAGAATAACCAGTAAAAATATGGAGGAATGGGAGGAAAAGGAGAATCATGAAAGGTGGGGGGGGGGGTAGACAAAACTTTGTCACGTACTTTACAGCCCGAACACTGTCCTCTCTCCCGCCCTCGGTGGCCTAACGCCACCTCTGACCTGCATCCCCTCTGTCTGTTGTCAATATTCTGTCTCCATCTTCTCTCTGTCTTTGTGCTCCTTCAGCCAAGATTTCCTCGCAGCTTCAGAGAGCTGATGATTCAGGCTTTGAGAATTCTTTTATTGAAGCAGATTAGAGGAGGACGTGCATTCTTCCTGCTTTCACAATGCTCTCTCTCTCTCTCTCTCTCTCTCTCTCTCTCTCTCATGTCTTTAGGCTGAAGATCTGCACCTTTGAACATCAGACCAAGGAAATTAAACATATGATTCAATCTCTATGTTTTCAACTTGTTACATAAGTGGAATGATGGCCATTGGATACAATTAATTTGCTCTTTTCTAATTTAATTTAATGAAAATGAGTTTCAGGCATATGGTGGAGCGACCTGACACCCACACACAGGTGCTGTGTGAAGTGTGTGTTTCTTGTTTATGCTCTGTTCTGGCTGGGGTCACACACTCCCAGGGGAGATCACTGGTGTCACGACACCAAATGCACCACCCAGGCAGATGGACAGAGAGACACCGCCACTGCTGCCTCCCTGCAATCACCCAGTGCACAATGGAGGGCGCAAGGAAATGGTTTTCGGCTCTGAGCCGACCGCCGTTCTGCCGCATGTTTGGAATCAGGCGCGCTCTCCGTCGGTTCAACACGTGTCCTTTAAGTTTAAATCCATACGAGACAAACGCAATCAGATGCAATGCATTCCTGAGCTGCAAATCCATTTTCCAGCAGTACGGACCCACAGATGACCACCTGAGCCCCCTCCACCCCGTGTTCCCACTAATAAACGACTCATTGGAGTGTTCACCCGTGACACTGCCATGCCAGAGCCAGCGCCATTAGCTGGCCCGTGTGCATGGAGAAAGACAGAGCCATCTCAGCCCCTCGGTGATTTCTAAATATCTAATAGTGTCTAGGAATGTACATCTGATCCAGTTCCATCTTAGTCCCATTAGGAGGTCACGGTGTGCCAGCTTCTTTTCATGACAATGTAATTTGCATTCCAGAGCTCAGGAGAAGAAAAGACATTTGGGTGTCCTGAATGACCTGATATAATTGCTTCTGAGAGCGTAACTGCCAATTCTGTTTCTAATGGGGGCTCCAGCGAAATCTGGCAGATTAATTCAGGGGTCTGTCTTAGCCGTGTAGCATCTGTTGACCGGCTGTTTGCTGCAGAAAACAGACTCTAATGTCAGCTTGTTATCAATCTTTTTTATTTGTTTATTTTGTTATCACGCATGCAATGGTTTCACACTAAAAACAGCAGGATAACAAAACTCCCAAAACTCCCCACTATCCTATATATAGTGCACTAATTAGTGAGTATACCCAATACACCCTATTTCAGTTTATTCCATCACGCATTGTGAGATGTAATGTAAATCCAAAGAAGAGGAAAAAGAGTCATGTTAAAACATTATTTCCTCATATATGCATATTGCTTATGTTTAAGCAAAGAAAATGATGCTTTGAATTGATCTGATTAAGGTGGTTAGGTGGCAGGTTATCAACGTATCTGAACATGTCTCACTGGGAATTGTGGGTCTCACCGTGGACAAACAACAGGTGGGAACTCTAGAGGATGAGTCTTGAGCTCAAAGACAACACAGTGATACTAGTAATGGAATGGAAACTGAATCTGTTACCGCGATGACAGTCTTAATAATGCTCGGGCGTCCTCAGAACCAAATCTCCAAGGGCATCATCGTGAGGGTATTGGTTTTGCCCCCGCAGATGTGATTTTAGGGGAATTTGAACAGCGGCCGCGCTTTATGGTTCCGCACACATTCCTTGCGTAAACAAGCACAAGCTGCTGTGCTGACCCGGGCAAACGCGGCAATAAACAATGGTCAGACGGTATTATTTGGTGATAGAGAGGTCACCTGCCATGTCCACATTCTTGAAATAGCTCATCAGCGTACATAAATACCCCGGGTGCCTTGGTCCATCTGCCCTGCCAGTTAATCAGCCCGAAGGCTGCACTGAAATCACTCTTATTGCCTCCCAGCTCACTCAACACAACAAGAGGCGTAACAATAGCCCTCCTTGTCCCTGCGTCATCAGTGAAAGCAAATCTGACCTCATCCGGAATGTTTTCACAAAGCTGACTCTGATGGACTGTCACGTTCAGAAGCGCATGGGTCAAGGGGGGGGGGTATACTTTTAATAGTGTTCTTCCTGCACCGTCGGGGTGTGCCGCCACTGTTGTTCCTGAAATCTTTCCTACCGATAGGCAAGGGGAAAAAAAGGGGATGGACCGGGCATCGTAAAAGAACGGGGTCGTGAACAAGAGGTCGGACGGGTCCGAGCCTGTACAGACGAAATCAAACACGGCGCAATTAGACGCTGTTGATGCAGTTACGGGGAACAGATGTGAATCAGGCCCCGTAAGAACATGCAGGCTGAAATTACGGGCACGATTGCTTCCTGCATGCAGGTGCAGTACCAAGGTAACAAACGTCTGATGTCCCAACACCTTCACCTTCACACCTTTACCACCTTTGAGTTCCCCCAGTGTGTCACCTAGAATGTCTAATTTTGTGTCATTTTCTCATATTGCAGTTTTGGTCAAAAGGTCTGGCCTGGAGTGATTTAGTAAAGAGCTTCCTGAAGGTGAAGCCCAACCACCTCTCCTGCCTCCTGCAGGTGAGCTGCATGGACGGTCGTCAGTCCACCCTCCTCCACTGACCTCAATAGTTTTTTCCAGTCAAGGCGAATCATTTAGTTTTGCATAAACACTCAACCTAAATCATCCTGATGGACAACTGAGTTCGACTGAGTGAACAAGTGTCCTGAGGGGAGGTGAACTCTCGCTCTGACTCTCAGATTATGGCTTCAGTTTTGTGTAACAGGATTAAGTACTCATTACTTGTGTTTATACATGCGAAGTGAGCAACTGGTGCTTTAAAACTCTGTAGCTGCCTGCTGGTGGGAAAAGGGATGTGGCCCACGTCACATTCACACAGGCTTGGGGTCTGTTTGTTTTGTTTGTTCCACTGTGAGAACATCAATAATAATCTGCGCTGTCATTATGCCTGTGTGACAGTTCACTAAGCATCTTAGAACAAATGGCTCCTAATGCTTGTGTGTACATTCTGACATCATCATCATCATCATCATCATCATCATCATCATTACAAAGTGAAGTTATAAAGCTGTTTGGAGTTCCAAAGTGAGCCGGGATTAAAGAACATGTCAGGGCTGCAATGAGGCGAATCAAAGACCCAAAGCTTTCCATTTCTGGACACAGAGATCAGAAAGAGTTATAATCAGAACACAGAATTCCAGATTCTGGTTTTAATGTTTGTGTACGAGATGTCACACTTTACTACAATTAGTCATTACATATTATTACATTAGAAGTGACATCCGGCACTTCCCTCATGACAGAATAATAGATACTGCAAATCACATTAAGCTTCATATCAGTGTTTTTGAAAGGGAAATTGATATAAATTCATCAGATTAAACAAATCAGAATATAATTACATTCTTCAATATACTATAATATAATGAAGACTGTATTAGAATATAATATATATCCATCAATATATCATATAAGACATCATATAAGTTTGTGTGTGTGTGTGTGTGTGTGTGTGTGTGTGTGTGTGTGTGTGTGTGTGTTATGTCAAAATATCTTGTCAGACATTAACTTTTGTCCTGTCTGGTACATCTACAGTGTCAGCATATGTAGCAAACTTCCGCCTTCTATTCAGCCTGAAGATGTTTGCATGTCTGCGGGCAACACCCGACTGTCATGTTCCTTCATGTTATCAGCAACTGGAAGTTCAGGTGGTCTTGAGAACGACATCCCTTGATCTGTGGTCTCTCCTCAGCGTTTGCATGAGGCAGGTTTGTTACTCTGAGAACCGCTCAGTGTGTTTGGTCTCAGAGAGAGGACCCTTTTGTTTTGTAAATCCTCCTGACAAAACCTATGTTAAAATGTCTGTCACGCAGACGCTCACTCAAATGTAGTTTCATGTTTGGTATATCCTCCCGCTTTAAACCATTATTAGTCCATTCCATCTTTTCACAAGTTGGTCTGTTTGACTTAAACAGGTGCAAAAAAAAAAAAAGAATTTAAAAAGTCCCTGACAAACACTGGTAGCGGCTTTTTTCAACACATCTGTGTCTGTTCTACAAACTCAAACAAAATCTATTATTGACTGAGACCATTTTGTGAAAATATGATTTATTAGTTTTGATAAGCAAATCCAAATTGGTGACAAGAGACCCCAGTTTCAACATGTTACAGTTCCAAACCAGCACAGTTGGTTTGTGTCAGAAATAACATTGGGAGGATGGTGATGGTTGATCTTTACTCTGCTGAATGACTTGACTGACACATCTGTTCTTACATCAGCCATTTTGGAACAGCGTGAAGAGCATCTGTTGGAGTCTTTCCACCTCACACTGCTGCCCAGTCCCAACAAAGAATGCTCTGACTGCTCGTGTGAAGCACAAACAACACACACAAACAACACACACACACACACACCTGTCCTGGCTGCATTCCTGTGGTGCATCCTCACATTTCTGCAGGTCGTTCTCACATCCTCTGAGGTCACGAGTTCAGTGTGTCAGACGCGACGAGTGGAAACAGAAAAGGTTACAGCGTGTCACACTCCTGTTTCCGCAAACACGGCACATTGAGTGTGGGAGATGAGTAGTGTTTAAACCAGGGATCTCCAAACTATTCCACAAAGGGTCGTGTGACTGCAGGTTCTGGTTCAACCCAGCAGCACACCAGACTGGACTCACTTAATCAACTCATCTGAGTCTTCAACAGCTGACTGGTCAAACTGGGTGTGCTTGACTGGTGGAACAAAATCCTGCAGCCACACGACCCTTTGTGGAAGAGGTTGGAGACCTCTGGTTTAAAGTCTTTGTTAAGATATTGCTAAAAAAAAAAAAAACCCTACAACACATATCATGCTGAACATGCAAGCAGCCATGCATATTTAAGTCTGAACATGCACATGCGTGCAAGCATGCACGTGTTTGTTGTGTGAAGTTCAAGTTCTCACCAAATTCACAACATTCAACTAAATTAGTGTTTGTTTAGAACTGTGTATTTGATTAATGAGCATTAAACACCTGGGGGATTAAACCAACTAACTGCACTTAATTTGAAGCTGCAGTGACAGAGAAGAACAAAACAGTTCAGTCAGCCTGGAAGCACTGGGGACATTCTGGATGGCTCCAGCTGCAGTGTGTGTGTGTGTGTGTGTGTGTGTGTGTGTGTGTGTGTGTGTGTGTGTGTGTGTGTGTGAAGAAGAAGAGGAAGATGAAGAAAAAGAAGAAGAAGGTACAAGTATTGTCTGTAAATTCAATGTTTGTGTATTTTTCCTTGAGCCTAATTGTCAGCAGAGAGACACCGTTTTGACCCATAAAAAACCGCAAAGATGTTGACGACTCTGTAGAGGCCTGGACTGCAGCACCCCCCTGAAGGTGTGCTGTGGTATCTGGCACTGACGTGTTAGCAGGAGATCCTTTAAGTCCTGCGAGTTGCGAGTGAGGCCTCCGTGGATCACACTTGTTTGTCCAACACATCCCACAGATGCTGGACTGAGATCTGGGGAATTTAGAGGCCGAGTCAACACCTCAAACTGCTAGTTGTGCTCGTCAAACATTCCTGAACCATTTTTAGTGTGTTAAAATTGTGTACCAGTGGTGACCTCAGGATGATGAGTAGAGAACAGTCTGAAATACCACCAGGTGCATTTAGATGCGTATGAAACATTTAGGTTTATCATTATTATTTATTTGTACTTGGGTGTCATGTTCTACAGCAGCATATTTTCATTTTTATTTGTCCAGTAGAAAACAGATGGAGTTTTTTTTTTTTTTATTGCAAAAAGACTATTTCAATGACAAACATTCCTTGAATATGAATCAGTGAAAGTCCTGAATGATGAAAGACAGAACGTCCATCAGTTCTTCAAAGGGCTCATATTCAAATTAGTTCCTAAAGCTCTCTACAGATGATCAGTCTCAGAGAGACTCTGCACCTGCCTCACCTCCCTCTGTTTTCCCTCCTCTCATGGAATTCTGCATTTGTCTCTGGGATCAGACGGCGAATGCACTTGGTTCTGTTCTCTGTGAAATCTGTGAAAAGTCATGGTCACGGCTACAGAATGCTTATTGACTCTGAGGATAGTAAAAACCTGCTGCTTTATGATTATTAACTCAGTAGGTGGCTCATATCAGGTTACAGCAGCCCTGATAGAAAAGACAGCAAATCTTTATTCTTTATAGCTCAAGCTGTTATGTTTAGCAACATACAATACAGAGGCATAAAGGATTGACTTTCCACCTTCCAGCCTGGCATACTGTTGAGTATTAAATTCCCCACAGAAAAGATTACAGGTTTTCTTTGCACATTAAAGGTCTGTCCAGTAAAATATACAGCTTCCCACTTCTCTGCACGGCAGATAAACTCCTGTCATGAATGTTTAAAAATATTTGGGACTATAGTTATAGAATAGAGCTCCTTTAGACAGTAAAACCAGAATACAAAGAAGCATTTGGCTCCATATTAAACATGGGTGGCCATCTGTTCAAGCCCAAGAAGAAAATAAAATCTAATCAGCTCATGTGATCCTCAAAACCTCCTTGTTTGTTATACAGAGGAAACGTCGGGTCCACATGCTTGCAAGTGCAACACTACCATCTGTATAACAGTGTTACACTGATATCAGTTTAATTGTTGACATCATGCGATGCTGATGGCAGAAAGATTGATGGTGTGGGTGTGTTCCACCATCTGTGACAGTACTACGTGAATTACAACTTTCCTACCGTTCTCCTGCAGCCACCATTCAGTTGAGTTAACTTGATTGGTACCATTTATCATTCCCACACATGATAGCATGCATGCGTGTGTCTGTATTGATTTATTATGTTAGCATGCTGGATGTAGAAAAGATACCCGATCTGTCATTTTCAAATATAAACCAGCACATTTTTCATAAGCAGTGTGCGGCACAAGTACAAGCACACTGCCTCGACAAACTCAGCAAAACAGGCCCGCTGCGTGTGAAAATGTTTCTCTTTCATGAGGGCAGCCATTTTTCAAAGCATGTATTTTGTCCTCTGTGACTGTTTTGTCCTTAAATCTCTCAATTCAAACCACCCCGATTCCCTCTTTCAGTCCATCCTCCTCTAAACCTGTTCCCTTTTTTCTCGTCTGTGAGCTTTTCTGCGATCAGACAGTATTCGCCCAGCATGAGCTGTTCGAGGCCACGAGCCAACAACATAATATCACTTCAATTTCCCCTCAGCTCTTCCTGCGCTGGGGTCTGTCTAAGGGGAAGACATAGTCCGTGCGCCAGCTGCCTGGCTGTGTCCTCAGTACCTGGTTCAGAGCCATTTGGTTTAACGTCTATCCTCCACTTGGGCCTGACATCTTGAATCAGCATTTCTTTGGCACTACTTGGCTTTTGAAGTGCAGACAGCAGCTCCACCTTCACCAAGATGTTGCATAACCAGCACACATGTGCTCCATCTGTGCAGCTCTAAGTGGTGGTTCGAGGTTTTTATGAACCAATTCAACAGATTCCGTGATTTCAAAGGATTGGTATTTTTGTTATTTTGTAGTAAGTCAGTATATTCGAGATATACAGTAAATCACAGCTTATTTTAACTGGATGAACAGTAGCTTGGGAACCTCATATAGGCTGGGATAGTTTAGGGCGTAATTGATCTGTATCTGCACATAAAATGATACCTGGAAAAAGAGTAACCCACACTTTCAAAGGAGGGTTATCAAAGGAGGGTTTTCAAAGGAGGGTTGGAGCTTGAGACCCAAGAATTGCCTTGCTTGAATCTTGAATCAGTCACCTGGTGTCAACAGGATGTCAGGTTAATTCTTTCTGGGTTATGGTTAAGGTTAGGTGGGCCTGGTGTTTGCAGGTTCCTCCTGTGCCTATGTGGGTTTTCTTTACTTCTGTCTTCATGGAGACTCCAAAGTAAGTGTGTGTGTGTGTGTGTGTGTGTGTGTGTGTGTGTGTGTGTGTGTGTGTGTGTGAATGTAGTTTTACTGTCAATATACTCAATATACTGTATGTGTATTTTTCCACATTAAATTTGCAATAAATACATTTAAAAAAGTGAGAACATAAAGCATGAAGGAATTTAACTACAAGTTGAAACTATTGTGAAAACCTGCAGGCCAGAATAATGGGTTTCTTTACTGATTCTCCAACACAGAGCTGGACAATTTGTGCCAGAACATACTAGTTCAACTCCACAGCAAAACCAAATGCAAACTTTTCAAATGAATCCATAGTTTGTTGGCTAAAGTCCCATGGATGACTTTCCGGCTGGACAAATGAGTGTAATCATTCTTATTTCCCGACAGCTTTGCCGAGAAGGAGTTATTGGTTACTGTTGCTATGGCCGGCGAAGCCGAGTTCAGCCTCTGCGCCTCAATGATACTCTGCAGCATTGTGACAGAATACTGCATATGCGATCAGGCGCATGTGTTTGCATCCAGCCAAACAACTACACTGTGCAGTCCAGAATCTCTGCAGGTTAAATTTTAAGAAATCCAATCCAAATGTTGAATGGCTCATGTGGAGAATGAGTTACTGTAGTGTGAATGGACAGAGCTCATGCACGCACCAGACAGAGTAAAAAGCAAGTATTTGTTTACTCCATTGGCTTTTCGCTGGGGAGGTGATTACAGTAAATGAGACGCCGGTTATTGTGGTCTGAAACAAAGAGGCGGAATAGAGAAGAAAGATATAGGGAGCAGATGAAACAGAAAGCACATGTGGCTGACATCTGTCTGCCTCTTGTTGTGTGGATTTGCATACAGGGCGGCCCATCAAAGACACGGCAGCCCAGACAAACAATTGGCACATGACTCATTAGACGCACTAGGCTCCTGCGAGACAAACTCACACTGCTTTGAACACCCGACTGGTGTTTACTGGAAGGGAGAAGGAATCTGAAGAATGTCTGGTGCTGGAGCTTGTGCATAAATGAAAGGTGCTTCCGTAACATGCAACCGTTTAGCAGATGGATGAATGTTGAAATTCCCACCTTTGTGACGTGTGCCGCAGCCTGTGGCCAAATATAATGAACCAGTAGAGCAGGAGAATGTGTTTTTAAGTAACCATTTAAGGGGATGGTGGGCAGTAAATAAAGGTATAAGATCATGCTACCTCACCTAATCAAAGTGAACTGATGTTCATATCAGATGTGATGTATTGAGCACTGATATAGGAGCCTGGGAGTACAAAATTTCTTTAACAAATTCTTTGTGGAAGAACAGACACAGGTTCTTGGCATCCATCCATTTTCTACCGCTTGTTCCTCCACTGAGGGTCGCGGGGGGACTGGAGCCTATCCCAGAGCAATGGGCGGAGGCAGGGTCCACCCTGGACTGGTCGCCAGCCAATCGCAGGGCTAACACAGAGACAAACAAACATTCTCTCTCACACTCACACCTACGGGCAATTTAGAGTATTCAATCAGCCTAACCCCAATCATGCACCTCTTTGGACTGTGGGAGGAAGCCAGAGTACCCGGAGAGAACCCACACAGGCACGGGGAGAACATGCAAACCCCACACAGAAAGTCCCCAGCCTCCATCCCAACCGGGATTCGAAACTGAGGCCTCCTTGCTGTGAGGCGACAGTGCTAACCACCACACCACCGTGCCACCCGGTTCTTGGCATCATCATATCTAAATAGTTCATGCTGAAGAACTTTTATGGTGTTGGTGCTTACAAGTCTGCATTCATCCTCACAGATAAAGCAATGACATCATTCCCATCACTGGGTTCTGGGTTTTCTGGTCAGTACCCCCTGAGCTACGGCCTAGTTTACACCTTCAAAGAGTCTCCACTAAATCACATTATAACCTCTGTATGCCTGTCTCTCTAAATGATCACGTGTCTGAGTGTAATAACAGACTAGACAAGCCCAGATAATACAAGTGTCAATCAGATGTCAACCTTGTCTCCGACTGTAGTCACAATGACCTGTCAGTCCTCATCCACAGCATTCCTTTGTTCAAAACCATAAAAGATCCCTCAGTATAGTCTTTGGCTCCAACTTGTTCTGGATCCAACAGTATAGATTAAAAGTAACTGGTTCTCTGTGAGACGTGTCATGGTACTGAAATGTCAATAGTTCAAATACAGATGGGATGATGGAAATTGATAAACCACACAGTTTGGAAAACCCCAGTGACATCTCACCATTACTCCGAGGCCGTGGAGAACCCCCAAAATAACCACGGGGCAGGTCACCCTGCCATCATCCTTTGTCTGCCCGAGGTAGGATGTTTCTCAAGCGTTAAGTTGATGATAGACCCAGTGAACCCCAAGACTGGATCAATGTCAACTGCAGTCAATGCCATGTGTGATGGAGCTCATGCCCTATACTACTATACGGCCGCTTATCCACCTATAGCCCTCCATTTTCCACCTATTTCAGTTCACAGGCACAAACACCTGCTAATGGTGCCGGTGTTCACATGAATTGCCATTGAAACATTCATGTATGTATGCACATCTTAGTGGAATGTTCTATCTACACTTCTTCTTTGCAGAAAAATTTTTGTTACAAGAATTTAGAATGTGTCTTACGTATGGACCACACACAATCTTAGTACTCCACTAAAAAAGTAACTTTACCAGGGAAAGTAACTATTGTACTATTTATTGCACCTCAACAGGCCAAGCATTTTCTTAAATAGTCAGATTTGCAATATCATAATTAAGTACTTTTAACTCTCATTACTGTATTTTCTTAAAAAATAAAAGTAAATTGTTTAACTATGAAGTGCTTTAAATCTCTGTTGTGAAAATTAAATTAATTAATTAAATAACTGGCGAAAAAATAACAGTTATTCCCATCACTGAGGACACATCACAGTTAGCATTTAAACTGGATCACTGGTGCATTATTTTGGGCACCAGGTGTTTCTCACACAGGCTATTTCATCTACAAACTGACTTGGTCTACAGTAGTTTGATTGATGAAAAGTACCTTTTATTAAGGTCTATGAGTAATTTGGCTAGCAAAATGACCAGCACACAAAGTCCAATGACAATCCATTATTTAATCTTATGAATTCACAACAACAATCCAAGTTCAAAAACGTGTAAGACTGGACTGCTTGTTTGAATAAGATAACATAATTGGTGTGTGTGTGTGTGTGTGTGTGTGTGTGTGTGTGTGTGTGTGTGTGTGTGTGTGTGTGTGAATCATTTTTTTTCCAGAATGGTTTGAGTCATATATTCAACTCAAGTAAGAGCTAGTAGTTTATCATTTCACTTTAAAGGACAACAGCACATCATTTCTGGTAAATGTGTTCTCAGAATACAGGTGTCACAACTTCATATGGGTGAAATTCCCATAACATTCCCCTGTTAAAGCTCTAATCCACACACCCTGCCTGTACAAGCACAGCAGTCACGTTGCTGGCCCTGTGACTAAACACTTTTATCCAGACTGGGGCATTTTTTTGCATTGCACACTCAATTTAGCAGGAGATAGCTTCCTTTAAATGACTCATGTCAGTTCTCAGCCTCGGAAAAACTGCACGGAATCCCTGGGAAAGATAATGGAAGAAGCCCTTACAGTCACAGTTTAAAGTAAGCTGGACATTGGGGATGAAGGTGAGACCTAAAGGGAAGCATATTAAATGCAAAACCAAGTATGGAGTGAAGATCACTGATCACCAGTATTATTACTGAACTGCTGTGGATAAATCTGTTGCTTGTTTCTGGGAGGCTGCTAAGGATTTTTTTCAGTTGAAAAGGCACCTTATTCTCAGGTTTATCCCAGTCTTCAAAATGCTACTCAGCGGCATCTGTACAGGACCTGTCATAAACGTGCAGCTACTGATGAGGTCTGGGTCAAACATTATTTGTTCTGAAATGCAATTGTAAGGAAAAAAGAAACATGCTTTCTTGGTTCAGGACAGATCCCATTTTTAATTTGGCAGTTTGAGGCTTTTGAATTTGTTTCCCATTTTTGAAAGCTTTTGTTGCTCATTCGTTCTTTGACTTCAGTGACGTTGAGGAGGAATTACTTACTGAAACCAAAGCAGTCTCCAAACTGCCTCCAAATCAGCGAAGAGACAACTTTAAAACTGAGTTTTTGAGTTTTCAGGAAAAACACCGTCAACACCATTTCTGTATGACTCTTCTGCTCTGCACTCTCCTTTTGCTTCTGACTCTCACCACTAATCATAGAGCTGGACCCCACTTTTCTAATTGTGCTTGTGTCTGAATTACAGTTTGCGTGCCACCGCACCATTGGATCATCGTTTCTGACTTGCTCCTGGGAGCAGTGGGAAACCACAAGTTCTAGGGAAATGCTATACACAAACATTTCAATTTGGGATTAAATATAAATATTTGGATATGTCTTCTCCTTTTAAATGCACTTTTTCCAATTTTTGCATGGGATCCATCATTTTCCATTGAAGATGTCAGCCACAGATTACCAGACACAGTGAGGGCTTAAGTCAAAGCTTATATCCAGATATTGTCCAGATAAGTCTCGACGGAAACAATGCAAGGCAATAAATGTATAGTGTGTACAGGTTGCCTACTCACTTCAAATTGTCTTTTTTCATTATGGTTTTCATTATGGAACTACGTAAGCCCAGGGTGAGGTGTTGAAAGAACAGCAGCACTTGTGCAACGTCCAAATTTTGTGAAGGTGCAACATCACAGGTCCTTCCTTCCTACAATGTAAATTTCCCCACTGTGCAATGAATAAAGGAAACCTGATCATATGTCGTCTTAGCTTGTAATCCAGAGTTTTGCACGACTCTTCGGTTTCACTTGGGTTGTCTCACCAATTTTACCTGTGAATACAACAGTCATATAATCAGACAGTGACGAGGCAGGTAGGCTCCAGCTGTCAATGTTGGGAAGAACAGTGTCATGAAATGGAATAGCCGTAACGGAGAACCTCCTAGACAAAAGGATAATATTGTGCAACATCACGTTCAAGTCATTTCAAGGTAAACAAAAAAAAAAGAAAAAAACAATGTTAAAGTCCACTTTTTTAAAAAAAACGACTCTTGTGTATGACTCATTGCCAGGGCTGTGCGTGTGGCTTTTTCTGGTTAGATCAAAGGGGGCAGTCACCCCGTCAGAGGAAGCGTTGTTAATGCCGTCGATACCGTGCCATCAGCCTATTTGCAGCTTGTTCTCAATAACAGGAAGCCAAGAGAAATGAGTTCTCCCATAATTACACTAGTTTGTGTTTTTCCCTTCCTCCCCATATAGTATACTGGGCCTGAACTAGCACTGAGTTCAAAGGCTGGAATGTTGAATCTCGATCTTATATCGAAGGGGACTTCCAGAGTCCAGCACCCGTTTAATAAAGCCATTTCATAACTGCAGCCCTAGAGGCGGCCTGTGAATTGTAAAACAGGCTCAGACTGTATGTTTGACTGATATTGGTTTAACAGAAGGAGAGGTCAGAATAAGCTACAGCATTGCATTGTGGGAGATTTGAAGCAAATCAGTAACCAAGTTCTTCAAAATCCATCAAAGTATCAAGTCTCACTTCAGTAGTATGATCAGGTATTGATTGGGTTGTATTGTTGTTATTGTTACATGAAAAATAATATATAACAAATGATAGAAATCTAGTGCTGACAGATCAAGAGTGAGTTTTAAACAACAACAAGTGAAGCTTAAAACCAATTCGTCAGTCATTACCTTTCCTGATATCATCCCACAATGGTTTTTACAGAGGTCACGTTTGTGATCGCAGTCCAGAGAAGAGAGAAAAACATCTGATTATTAAAGCAATTTGAAAATCTCAATACACATGATACACGGAAAGTCTGAACCTTATGTTTCCGTCAGGACCGAACCGATTCGGTGGGAAAAGGAGACAATGATTCTGAGCAGCAGAGGACAGCATCTGGAAGGCAGACAGATGCTGACTGGAGGCTGTTGGTCCCCCTGGTGAAGGGATGACAAAAAGAGAAGAGAGACAGCCAGACAAACACAACTGGGAGAACTTCCACAAAACTGATGTCAAAAAGGCACACAAATCTAAATATCAGCTTAATTTTGAGGTCTTGCACGACATCGTTGCATTTGCTGTGGAATATTTCACAGCTTTTCCTCCTTCACACATTCGGCTGCGCTCCTGCTGATTACATAATTCCACATTAGTGGCCACACTAACCAGGACACTAATGAATTGAACGAGCAGCCAGCGGTGTTGGCATGAACTTAGTTAAAATCAGCAATGTTTATGTTTCTCTAATGCAAATGACATGTGTATGGAATAGAATAAACCGCTGGTAGCACATTAATGTGACGCAATAATGAGTGTTTCATCCTGCAGTCGTCTGTTGAAAATGCCACACACAGCATTCACAGCATCCAACATTACCGAGACTTTCTGGGCAACATTTAGTTCTTTCAAAGCCAACACTGCTGCTATTGTTGCTATTGTTTGTGCCAGAGTGGATTTGATTTTAAAGGAAAAAGCAAAAATTGACCCTAGTCCGCCAAAGACACATCATTCCTTTATTAATGGGGGGGGGGGGTTGAATTAACTGATTCAGAATCAATCTCAATCAATATTTTTTTTACACTGAAATCATGAAATTAAATCTTATACATCAACACTACAGTAGGTCCAGACAGAAATGCCTGTAAATCATTCAAGGTTTGCGGCCTGTCATTACTGTTGTTTGACTTTGAGTTGTCTAAATTTCCTAAAAATGATAGGAGTTATCCAATATGTTGGTCACCATTAAAGAATTCACTTGTATTCTAAATTGAGTTTTTCTGATTCCATTTTTTTCATATCCTAGCACAACACCTAGTTTTATTTTAACTTTTAATGCTCATGTCAGATGTATTTTAAAATATCAAATGGTGATTAAAGGGCACCGACGGGTCAGAAAAGTTACTTTTGTTTAGAATATATTTTGCCTTCATGTATCATTTAAGCTTCTCTGCACAACTTTGAGAGGGACTGGGAGCAGAATGGGCCTTGTTGTGCAGCTTGATGGGCATGGCACAGAGAAATGGAAGTGAAATGAAATGAAAGTGAGAAGCAGTGAGAGGAGTGATGGCTGGTGAGAAGATCCTCTCAGCTCTCAGAAAAGAGAATGGGGATTAGAAGGTGAATAGCGATTACCTCCACGTCGGCCTGTCAGCCGCTGTAATCAAGGACTGCGCAAGTGATAGCATGATTGTCTGAGAGGAAGGGGTCAGAGACAATAATCCTTGGGAAAATATGAACCACAATGACAGGCTGTGCAGAGAAGATGCCAGCGGCTGCATCCACTTTCAGGGGGTGGGCGGGGGGGAGTAGATGTCGGGATGGATGGGAGAAAAACAGCTACTTCCTCTGGGGTTCAATACTTAGAAGCCTTTCTGGAACATTAGGAGGCCAAGGAGCCCTGTTAGGCTTGGGAGGAAAGACAGAATTAGGAAAAAAAAACCTCATAAGTAAAAGAGCTTACAGAGATCACTTCATTACGATGAAATAACCTCACAGAAGAATGGAAGATCAGGCCACAGCAGCTAACTTCTCTGACCACCCGCAGGACAAACTCATTTAGGCTGCGGTAACTCCAAAATGAGCACCTGCCAGCATGCCTTCAGCTCTGATCTGCATCTCCACAGCTTCCATTAGAAGAAATGGAACTGAATATTACCCATAAATGCTGGATATCTGCTGGGATTTGTTTTTACTTCAGTCAACTTACTGGAAAATTGGCTCAGAGCTACGTTAAGAAATTTCCGTGTGACATTCACAAAAAACTATATAATAGCTGTAACATAGCTCCAATGAGAAGGTTCTAATGTATAGGCAGTATTCAAGGTCACAGAGAGAGGGGGCCACACCCTTTGCGACCTTCAATAACTTTTTATAGCAATTGTAATATTTCTGAAAAAAATTCTGGTCCCAAACCAAATTTAAATTTCTGAAATTCCTGCTGTGCTGTAATATTCCCACATACTTAATTAAACACAGCAGACAAATCATTGCAGTGACAAAAGGATTGGTGCAAACACAAACCTTACAGGCAGGTTGGTTAACTTTGTCATAAAGTGTTGCGGCAGGCAATGTTCCATAACCTTGAGTATTTAAAGACTTAGAGCCATCATGGGGGGGCCAAGTTACTGAATAATAAACCCACACAGCATTTAAAATCCCCCTCTCGATACCTCTTTACTCTGGGAGAGGTGAAGGTCTACCGGCTCCTCGGTCATTCAAGGGCTTTCATAGAGATTTTAACAACACCCTTTATGCACAACAGAAAAAAAAAAACGCTTTAACAATTTAAAGGGACTAAAAGGCCCCCTTGTTCATTGTAATGCAGCTTCAGATGAACTCATGAACATGTTTATGAGTTTGTTTTGCTTTATTTGTAACATGGAGCCAGCAATCGCACCATGGTTGGTCACAGAATTTGATTAAATGCACATTATCCAGACAAGTTCCACCTGCTTGGTAAAACAGTTAGTGTGGATGTAGCCTTGTGTCATGGAGCCTAGTGACTAACTCAGGTTAAACATTTCCAGTGAGGCGGTGCCCTCACCTCATCTGATCACATTTCTTAAATGCTTCAAGGATCCCAGGTGCTGCCTTGCCCGCCCCCCCATCGCCAAACCCAGTTATGCATGGAATTGACTTTTTAATTAACTTCTACAGACTTTACCTCAGTTCCCCGCTTCCCTCCATCTGTCGCTGTCTCAAATAGAAGCAGGATAAAAATCAGGATAAAGTCAGGAAGGCAGCTGAAGTGTGCTGATTCACTAACATCACAAACAGTGAACTCAGAGCTCAGGAAGGGCTTGAAGACGAGGATGATGTGGCCAAAAATTACTAAACTAAAAAAACTAAAACTGAAGAAAAACTAAAATGAGTTTTTGGACCTGTTAACCTGGCTGTGTGTCGTCCTCAGTAGCTGTGACGCTTCCACAGTCAAAACACACACCCAATAAAAGAGGGACTGGCACCAAACCAGTCCGGCTAGAATTACATCCAATTACAAGACAAAATCTGCCCAGTTCAAATATGCCATCATGACAAAACATTCTTCACCGTCTACGTGAAACACTCAAGTTACACTTTTAATGAAAATATTTGAAATGGGATGTTCTTGTTGCTGCAAATGGTTCTTTGTCACCTAGCAACTGTTCACTAGTATAACCTGAGGAAGTGATAAATCAGGTAGTTCAGACATCAGTAACCAAAACTTGGTTTTCCAGTCCAGCTAAGAGACACGCTTCGCATGCAAACTCATTATGAAGAGATAGATGATCAAACGGCACAATCATCAGGGTGGAGGAGCAGCTAGAGGAGCTAAGGAGAGAAGATTTATGGACATGGTCAGGAGAATCAATCATTTGTGAGACATTTTTATATGCGGGAGTCCCTCAGCCTCGGTGAGCTTCTGCCTGCCCACTGTTCAGGTTCAACGCATATCAACTGCCTTCGCTGCGGTGGGTCGCGCAGAAGGAGGCAGACCGAGCTCTCCTCGTGCGCTCCTTTAGCGGACTAGAACACCTGGATTTAACAGACGCCGTCTCCCTTCTGGTTGATTTATTGCATCCAAGGATTTTTCTCCCCATCTACCTTCTTCAGCTGCCAGACTGAATTACATAATATACAAAACAGCGGAGGACCTGTGAACCCCGCTCATGTTAAGAGCTGCTTGGCTTGTAGGGACTCCGTCCCTTCCAGTGGAAATGTACACACATCAAAGACCTTCAATGCAAAAACTAGAAGAAACGCAGCGTGGCGGACAAAGGTGGTTTGTACGATGAAAATGGTCCATAAAGGCCCATTGAGGATGGAAATAAATGTGAGCTGATTGAAGGGGGCATGTTGTGACGGGCCGGAGGATGTTTCTGGAACAGGAGCTCAGATGTGAGGTGGCTGGGTGAATGTTTTTGGCATCCCACGAGACCTGCAACTGGAGAGCAAGTTATGCCAAAAATGCATGTGTAAATATGCTTCTTCGAGGCGTGTCTGTGTCGAACATAGATGTGCGTGCATGCTGTGTGCTTCCATTTGATCCTAAGACCCTGTTAAATAATAAATGATCATAATAAACACTTCACAGCTGTCACCACCTCTTTTACAGCTATATGTAGGCAAAAAAGCCAATTTTGGAAACTAAATCTTTTTTTGACCAAATTTTACAGCTACTTTAGGGATATTTGGGTTTTCCTTTTTAGAAATGTGAATGGCATTTTAAAGTGACTTGGAATATTATTCAAATTGTTTTTTAAATTGGTGTATAAACCAATTTTATACTAAAACAATTGTAACAACAGCTTACACTGCTAAATTATCAAAAGACCGGACATGATAGCTGAGCGGTGATGAATGGCTTCAATTCATGATTATTATTTCATTCTGTCCAACCTGAAATTTATAGGTGCAGTCTTTGCTCGTAAGCGTGAATCATCTGTCCTGCGGTATTCAACAGCGCAACAAGTCCAAATACATGTAATTTGACATGCAATGTCAGCTGAAAGTGAAGCAAGAGTGAAGCAGTAATTGACTCACATCCAGTGATTCATTATTATTACACAAAGTGGAAAAGTGTCTGAAGGGTGGAACAGTTAGAGGTGAATGCTGTTAAAGTGTTTACATCAAGACAGTTTTGTTTCACTCACGTTGACCCGTACTCACCGTCACTTTTTACAGAGCCCGTCCTCTACCTGCTGTTGTCTCAACTTGCCCCATTCATCATCGGTCCCAGCTTGTCATTATTTCTATGTGACTAGTCCACAGGGGGCACTGTGCAGTGCCATCGCATCTCTTTGTGGAATCGCAATAATATACAGGAATGTGTGTAATTGTTGAAGCATGATAAAATCACAGGTTTGCTTCACTGAATCCGTGAATGAAGATGCATCGCTATGTGTTTAATGTGCAGAAATGTCAACATACGCAGATATTTTCACTCATCTTTCCATCTCCAGAAGTACAGGGCTGGGTTGGCCTGTTCTAAAACCGTCTAGGTTGGCTTCTTGTGTGGCCAGTTCAATTAAAACTGGCCACACAGACAAAAGTATCAGAACCACTGGGCTTTACTAACTCTCAAAATAACAAGAGGAATCCACTAACAGGAGAGGCAAGAGAGGAACACACACCGAGGCAAAGATGAACACAGGGACAAGAGTTGAGCGATAACACAGATGAGGGAGAGATGCTGTGCTGGATGGAAGCGTGGCTGTGAAGTGTTGCTTTATAAAATAAACATAACTACTGAGGAGCTCATTGACTGAGAGAAAGAAAGAGCTGGAGAGGAAAATAACGAACAGCCTGTACAGTCCAGAGAGGAAAGAAGCTTGAAGAACTTTAAGGAAGAATATGCCAGTTTTATTTTTTTTTCCATGTTATTGATCCTGCACAACAGTAGGCAGACCCCTTCAGTGATTTCCAGACATTTTCGGGGCTACGTGAAAGCATCTTTTGTCGTGCTGCTGCTTTATGGCGCAGAATAAGACATGAATGGCTCCTCGTCCTCAACATCCCAGAGGATTCCAGCCAAGTGACACACACCAGAAGAGAAATCTGAATGAGTCCAACAACAGTGGCAGGAAATGAAGAATGTTCCCGAACCTTTTCTGAAGAGAGCCATGTATACACAAAGTCTGCTCTTTCATGTTATCCACAAGGGGGAAATAATGTTTTACATTCACTTTATGATTTAATTAAATGTGGTATCATATTCTGAGATAAAAAGTGATACAGTGAAACATTGAATCAGTTTCTTAAAATATGTGCAGTTGGTTTGGAGACATTCTCGTATTAGTATTTAATAACAGGACAGTAAGCAGCGACTCAGACAGGAGGAATACCGCAGCCATAGCCGAGGTCAGGGGCCATTCAGAGGGGAGGCGGACAGAGCGTGACCTTGGCAGCATTGGAAGACATTTGACCGAAGACTGCCGGATGGCGACGATGACGCCAGAAACAGCACAGACGTCCCAAAAGGCCAAACGCGGTGAAACAGCATAGTGTGACATTTTTGTAATAGATCCAGTGGTTCCAGTAGTTAACAGAACACATGAACTTGACGAAGCCTTACTGCTTTGAGCGAGGCCCCACTGATTCACTTTCCCACTTGAAAGTCACTTAGAATTGCCATAATCTCTGGGGTTTTTTTCACTCCACGTCATTATAATCACGAGTCAAGAACAGTCAAAAACTTTGGATATAAGTTGTATTCTGCCTTCTTCAGTTATCTAAGACTGGATATTTAGTATTTTAGAGATGGATTCAGGCACAGATCTTAACATTTAATTGCATTTAAAACACATTACGCATTATCAGCTGGGTGCTTTTATGTTTCAGATGGGAAGTTAAACTTCTTCTAAAAAGATGGAAGCTGCCCTGTAGTGAAGTCCGCTGCCACAAAAGTATAAAAAAAAAAAAAAAGGAAAAAATAATGTGATAAAAACAATCACATGACTGAAATGCTTTTCTTTTGTAGTAGGCAGCGAGGTGACAGTGAAAAATCATGAACAGAAGGAAGGGTCAAAGTTCCAGTGGTGTCTTAATAAGCTTAAAACCTTCTGGCCTCCGTGTTTGTGTGTTTCCGCTGTCCATCATGCAATGCAGCTGCTGAAGCATTTTAAACAAACCACTTCTGCATCCACTGATCTATAAACGTGCTCATTTCACACCAGGTGTTTTTTTAAGCACTTTTTTTCCCTGAACCGGTCCTGAGCAACAAATCCTTCTTTTAAAAAAACAGACAGCTCTTGCGCAATGTCCAAAGCCGAGCGTGCAATAGCCTCGAATGTCCAGTTGTTGGCGTGACACTCAGACTGCAGACACAGGGTTAACTAAAACTCAGATCTTATCGGCAAATGCGGTCTCAGGAGCACAGAGAAGCAGCATATTTCAGTGGCAGGCCCGCCGCAGATAAAGCTAATAACACCGGGACCAAAACAGATCACAGATGAGGAAATGTGATGGAATGTGCATTTTCAACACTCCCAGTGTGATTCCATCAAAACCAAAACATCTCCCCATATTGCGGCCGACACCGAGCACTGTTGCCTGTCTGAGGCTTCTTTAGAAAATGTGGCGATTCGTGTAGATCTGAGGATAATGGAGCCTTCAGGAGAAACAAGAGGAAATGATAGGACAAGGAGTCTGCAGGAAAACATACAGCCAACAGCTTCAAACTGTTTAACTGTTTAAGCTGTTCACCTGATAAAAGGACTCAGTGTTTGCTTTTTTATTTTATATGACATGATTATTTTACAATCTTAGATTGTACATTATTTTCAATACTAAAAAGACGAAGCTTTGTGCCACAGTCATCTATAATCTAGCCTCATTTTATTGTCCCAGGAGGGGAGAATAAATGTAAGTCTCACAATTACAGTAACATGGGCTCATCGGGAAGAGTGTTAATCCTGGATTATATTAGAAGGCCTAATTCTATCCTGGGTGGTGTTGGGAGCACAGCCCTGGTGTTCACACGCCCTTGCTTGAAACCATTTCCATGTTTATTATGAAGCACCACTCTTCAGAAAGAGTACACACATTGCTGATACGAAAGTGAGGACATGCTGCAGCTGCACAGCAGTCACAGCTTTAATAAAGGATCTATCCACCTCTCATTAAACTCTGTTCTGTACAGAAGCCCAGTTTTGTGTTTACAGTGAGAGACGGCTGCATGGTAAACATGGCAAATATTAAATGCCATAGTTAGTTAAATACCCACTAATGTTGCTGTCATTGTGCTGAATTAAACACTCGTAGGTCGCTCTTCATCCATGTGTCGATCCTCTGCAGAAGCTGCCGCCTACTTAGAAGCTCCAAAAGGTCAGTTTTAACTGTAAGTGATGGTGACCCAATGAGTTTTCCACTGCCACTGATGGAATATTGACGTGTTGCATCTTTTCACCATATTTTGCCCATAAACTCTGTTTTGTACCGTAAAACCCAACTGACAGAAGACACCTTTCTCTGTATATTAATTGGCACTTTTATTTTTCTGTCTCAGAGTTTCCATTGCCACGTGTCAGAGTCATAAAATTTGCTTTATTATTGCACCCGTAGACAGCAGTGGAAAAAGTGTAGTAGCAAAAACTCAACTGCCTTGTCAAGACTGCTTTTTATCCTCCTCTCTGGATAACAGGCAGACATGAACACCAACGACAACTTTGTACTGGCTGCAAATGTACTGATTGAGAAAATAGATAAAAATCCACTTTCTCCTTTTAATAAAGATTATGTAACCGTACAGCGAAGAGGAACTTGCATAACTTTGGTTTAGAAGAGGCAGTTGTGACTTCAGATGTGTGGCAGTTCATTTATTCACTCTGTCAAAACATAAATCAGACGGTGAATATGATGAATTTCCCAAACATTTATAAGGAGTGATCCAGCTCACACAATAAAGAGGCTTTTATAAATCAGATAATTTAAACTATGCTTTGCAATGCTGTCATTATTTCACAGAATAAATAAACTATCTGCGGTGAGGAAGTGATTGCTGTGTAATTTATCAGAGTAGAAATACTACACAATGAGGACAGGGTGGACACGCTGAGACAAACCAGATCCCTCAGTGAGAGAACGTGCTCAGTTAGTAGAGACTGCACTGGTACCACTCATCTGAGCCTGCCCTCCACAGACTCTCTGCACATTGGATGTTTTTCCTCATGCATCCTAACTTTATTTCCTTTCTCAACATGCGTACTTCTGCCCACGGGTTTCCAGGATCGGAACATCTGGAGTTGGACCGGCTTGATTTTTTTTTTTTTTTCTTTTAAACATGGGATCTTGAACATAAAGGAGTTAAGCCACCTTCCCGTCCCGGTCCACTACAATATCAAAATGACCCAAGTGTGAAAAGACCTAAAACGTTGCTCTTCACATGCAGGCACGTGTAGCAAATTATGCAAGCAAGAATATTAGATTTGATACATGGAAAGAGGTCTGAGTATCCAACTGTGTATCCATGAACCGGCTGACCTGAGGTTGTGAGCTGATGAAGCAGTCTGTCTTTTGCCTTTTTTTTTAAAGGCCTGACATGATCCCCCCCCCCCCGCCCCCTACTTACTTTGGCATTATTTGCCAAAGTAAGTAAGACAGCTCAGATTGTACCACATTGTCTGAAGTGTATAAAGGAAGCACCCGGTCTTTCAAAGGTGTTCCACAGTCCGTTATGATCTCTTTTTGAGATCAGTCCATGTTTAATGGTGAAACCACCCCTATGGCTCCACGCTCGTTACCCAGGAGTCCCCAGTGCACGTGCAGGGCAGACGGGCCCATGTGGAGAGTAAACTGAAGGGATAAACACAAGTCAGCTGACGATGATGGCAAACACATGGAGAAAAGCTCTTGGACTGAAGAAGTGCTGCGGGGTTTTAGCTGTGCATGTAAACTGGATACTGAGAGATATTCCCAGGTATGTGGGAATGGGATGGAAGCAGTTTTCCTGCTTTAGCGTATGCTTTCCCACAGCAGACATTTTTGTTTTGGATATGGGGATCTATAATATCATAATGCCATTACAATGAAACATTATGATGTCTTCTATGGGCTCCAACACCATCAGCTCTGCACTTAAGGGTGGATAATCTGCTTTCTTTCAGCTTGACATCTTCTCTAAACTAATTTTCTTATGTTCAGTTTCAGGGTCCACGGGCAGTCTCATTGGTCCATTTGTAAAATGCCCTGACATGCATTTATTTTACCTGTCTTCTTAAACAAATCAGTAAAACAAACAAAAAAAAAAACATTTTTGCAAAGAAATTTTAAATGGATTGAAAAAAGTGAAATACCACTACTCCATTTGGCACATCCATAAAGGTGACGGTGACAATGATGGCGGCATTGGTGAGAGAGCTGTCATACCACACAAGATGTTCTTTTCCCTCTCAAAACTGTTGCATGATGGAGAGGAATGGATTGTCACTGAAAACGATTTCACATCATAAATTGGCCAAAACAGCCATGCAGTTGGAAAATGCAAGGGGACAGGCCAAAGCTCTGTGTTATATTTCCTCCCAATCTGCTTTTCAGACAAGATAAAAAAGAGAAGATATTAGTAGTGTTATGAGCCAGCCAACATTGGTTAACACCCAAACATTAACAAGCAGGATGTTCTCTATGAGTTACAGTCACACATCCCCCACTGACTACAGGTTTTCAAAGAAAAGTCAACGTTAAAGTCAATGCTTCAGCTCATAAGAGTTCAAAACAGTATACTAACTATATGTATAAAGCATATTAATAATATGATATTATTAACTAGTCATTGTATTTGTTAGTATAAAGGACAGGTGTCAATGTTCTTCTCATTTGTTGCAGTTACTCATGAAACCATTGCAAAAAGTGTCTGGAAAAACATGTACTTCCTGTTTTTTTGTTTGTTTGTTTCATTCTGTTATCTAAGTTACAAAGTCTGGCACGTGTTTTAATAGGACACATGGTCTCTGCTTAAAACGTTATGAGCGTATGGAGGGATCACAGCTCTCCAGCCCAGGCTACGGCGTTCGTTTGGCTGTCCGCTGCAGCAAACATTCCCCATCTTAAACGTTACTACCAGCGTTAAAATAGTTTTGGTCCATTATGTAACTGGTGGAACTAATTAGATTTTGTTACCCTGCCAAGGTGGAGATAATTAACAGGAAACCCGCTATAAACCGAAGACAAACATTCCCCGTAGCTTCTGTGTTTGTGTAGACTGATGTATTTATGCTGAAGAGCAGAGGTGGATGCAGAGTTTGTTTTAGCTGTCGGACTCTTCTGTGAACTACAGTCTGTGTTTTTCTGGGAACCGAAGTTGTATGCTCGCTCAAAGGTGTTTGTGTTGAATGCTTTTTTATATGCATTTCAAATAAATTTCAAATAAATTCTGTTCATCTGCACCTAATCTTTTTTTCCTGCCTCATTTGCCCAAACTGTTACACAATGGCTTTAACAGACTAAGACTTTAAAACAGTCAGCAGTCAGACAGTCAGCATCGACACACAACTACAGTGTGCAAACACGCTCTTAAACTGCTTAAACTCTATCCCCTTTCTAATAGATAATACATGCAAGGTTCTATGGTGTGATTGTTACAATTTAAAAAAAATACAGCTTCAGGAAAAAGGAACTTAGTTATTTCCCTCAGAAAACAAAACGGACTCAGTACAGCACTCCAGTGCTTTTAAAAAAAACCTCTAAATATAATAGCCTTTATTTTGCAAATTTTATATCTGATTAATTATGTAACTTATCATACCCGACAGACTTGCTACAATATTACTCTTCATATTCAACTAGTCTTGAAGAAATAATGATATTTTGGGGATTTGCACTGTTTTCCCAGATTTTCATATTTCTTTAATTGTATCTATGATATTTCAGTAGAGTCCGTTTTCAGTTCATGGAATGAAAGGTGCTCTTCAGTGACACTGATGAAGGCAGAAAATGTGTTTTGTGGCCTCTCAGTGTGTGTGTGTTTGTGAGGGGATCTCTTGAAACTGATCACCGGGTGGCCAGTGAGACACGGCCTCTCACAGAAGAAGAGAGGGCCTCCAAATATTGGTGAAGTGTTACGTCACAATTTCACAGGGTCAGACCTCACAAAACCCTGGCGCTCTGTTAAAAAGCCTCAAAATAGCCCCAGCCTGCATTCCTGTCACACTCCTGAGACACAGCAGACACAGCAAACGGCTATTTTGACTGAAGAGAAGAACAACAACAGTACACACCCTCTCTCTCTCTCTCTCTCTCTCTCTCTCTCTCTCTCTCTCTCTCTCTCTTTTGGTCTGTGTGTTACAGTATTTGCTTTTTACACAAATAGTGTTACAACTGATTTTAGTGTAATTTCAGAACGTTTTGTGAATTTGTCTATTAACGCTCACAATAAAACTTTACACAAATTAAAGCAGCCAGCAGGTGTTACTGATAACTGGCACAGAGAGGCGAACTAGGCAGGACGAGCATCAGCCAGCCACAGTGGCAGCACGGAGCGACCAGGAGACCAGGTAAAAAGGGGGGGGGGGGGTTTAATACCCGCCACACTCAGGAGAGACGAGCACATGATGATCAGCCGACTTGAGTCGTTTGGTGGACAGGCTTTGCATCATGTATGCCAGGGTGTGTAGTTGTGTGTGGTTTTACCTGTAGCTGGGTAGTTTGGTTTGAACTAAAGTTGAGGGCGGCTATTTGAGAGATTTCTTTATGCCAAGAATTGACAAATGGGGACTATGGGAATGTGATATATCAGGGGATCTTGTTTTAGTTCTTTTGTTTTGAAGCATTTTTCTGGATAATTTTTTTTTTTTTTTTGGATGACTTAAAGTTGAATTTTTTGTGACCTTTAGACACAACAATATGACAAGTTCTGAAATTCCTCACCCGTTTGTCATGGATTACAAGTCAGTATCCCCAAATGCAAAGAATATATTTTCTATTATAAATAAACAGTTTTTTCACCTCTCTGCATCTGTCTGTGCATTATTACTATGTGCTAATGACACGACTGCAGCAATGAACTAACAAGTAACTGCAGGATGTCTTTACAGTAGTCAGACAGATTAAACAGTCACGTCAACACATCTGCCTTAGAGCCAAACAAATGTTTAGACATGTCAGCCCATGTCTCTTTTTTTCACCGACAAATAATTAGCACTGAGCTCATCTTGGGTTTCTTCGTGTTTTGGGTGTTCACACAATGTGTCACACTATGATATTCCTTTTTTGGAGTCAGGAGCACAAAAACATATACTCCGAGGGGCGTGAACATACTTCTCTGCCTTAATATCTCCCCTAGAAAATGCAGGACAAAAGGTAATAATGAAGGGTGAAGTAGGTGGAAGATAATCTCCAGAGCCATCTCTTTGACATGTCCCTCATTGCCTAGAACATCATAATTTTGCTGCCACTGTATCTGCCCAGTATTCTATGTGCTAATGTGACCTACAGCTCTGTGCTCTACAAAATGTTTTGTGCAGAAACTGGATTTATTTCTCCACAAGCGCAAAAAGACCGATTAAAAAGCAGTTAAGCCTTTAAGTGCACATGTAGAAACAAATGTTGCAAGGCTCTTCTGTGACCTGTGATGTGATATAAATAAAGTTGTCCTCTGTCCTCCCTGCAGCCTGAACAAACGTCACACTTTCATTTGTTTTTTTGGTTTTATTTCCATTTCTTTAGAGTCGATGTTACCTGTTACCCATGTTGCCTTAAATCCTTGCTTCACTACAGCTTTGCTGTTGTCCTTGAACACAAATTCAGGTCTTTGCTTCCTGTCTTAAACCAGGAAGCCTTTGTGTTGGTGTAAGCATCAGGCAGTCCCCGTTGTCAGGTTTGTCCTGTAGTTTTATATTTAGGTAGCATTCCATTTCCTCGTCATTCTCTTTTGTTGATTTCTCTTTGTGTGACTGTCTCCAACCCATCCATTTTCATCCCTTCTGTCCCAGCCAGCCAGCCAGCCAGACAGACAGACAGACAGACAGACAGACAGACAGACACATGGCTTCATGAATACCAGAAAGGAAATTAACTTGTCACAGCTGCTTGTCAAAGCAAAATGGGGGGAAACCCACTATACACAGTATGAAGTTTATAGTCTCTATATGATAAACATGAAAATAAAATCAAGTAAAGGTGCAGGAACGATATATGTGCAAATTGAAAGTATTGTTGTTAATGTAGAATTGTCCATATAAGGTATTCAGTTCAGTTCTAATCAAGCTGAGGCACTAAAAAGTCTGAAGGCCCTGAGTAAGAGCAACCCTTGGTACATTCCTTGGAGCAGTGAGGTTGGATATGTTGGTGTGTTATAAAAATAAATATAAAAGTAACAATTTACTGATTGGTACATATACGGTCATGTGGAAACTGTTGCAGAAGATTTTTAGCATCTGAATTCAGCGTTCTTGGATGTTTCTTGGACTTCACAGCTGAGCTCCAAGAGTGAGGTGCCAACCTATGGTGGAGATGGAAAACCTGGTTGCGCAACTTACTGGTTTCCCTTGACCGTTAAAAAAATGTTCAGTTCCTATTTATCAAACACAAAGTCAAATTCAATTTCAGCTGACCTGCATCTCAGACCCAGGGAGTCAAACAAAGGAGATAAAACACAGATGTCATGGTTTCGCCTCCCAGGTTTAGAGGTTTGTTTTGAGCCTAAAACACGCAGTCTTGCAGCAAATGTCCAAAAAAACAACATTCCATTCAACTACGCTGGCATTTTTAAGGCTTAAGTCCAGAATTGTGTGACAAGGCACATCCGATGCCCTCTCTAATCGATTCATGTGGATTTTTTTTTTGGGGGGGGGCAGTTTTCAGCAGGAGTATGAGCTGTCTGATGGCTTATCTGTGTCTTCAGTTTCAGCTTTATCCTCTGTGAGACTGATACTCATGGGAATAGTTGCAGATCTTGATCAGATGAAATGCTCTTGTCTCTGTGACGAAGCTCAGATTGTCTGACTGCGTCTTTGTTCCTCTAACCTGCTGTCATCACAGTCATCCAGGCCTGTCCTGGTCTTCAGCAGCAATCTTCTGTATCGTGTCCTGATGTTTCACAACATCTGTGTTCTCACCATTCATCAAAGTGGAAATTGCTTTAATTAGCTGTTCTTAAATCTTATTGATATTAAATCCGCTGTGGTGTCATGTTCTGTAGAGTAGCTGCATATGTAAATACTCATTCATCCAGATAATCAATATATTTAACCACTTTTACTTATTTACTTGTGTCTCACTGCGTTAAGGTTTTGTCTTTTGTCTTGGGACTTCCTGTTTTGTTTTGAAAAGTAACTCTCCTCTCTTGTTTGTCTTTTGCTCTTCCCTCATGTATCGCCTGTCTGACGGTCCCCCCTGATTCCTCATTGATTCCACCTGTTCCTTATCACCCTTGTGTGTATATAGTCTGTATCTTAGTTTCTCCTCTACCAGTTTTCCTGTATCCTGTTGTGTACTCTTGCCTTTCTTCCAGGTTAATGTTCCATGCTGCCATGATTCCTTTTTGTCTTGCTTTTTTTGAGTTTTACTTTTATGTTCGGTAATTTAGTTTTTGTGACGTAGTCTCTTCAATATTCAAAATGGTTTCTTTTGCCATTTATTTTTTAGATTTGTATCCCGTTTATTTCCTCACTTTGCTGAGAAGCTTACTCGCCGTTAAAGTTGACATCTGCCGTTAAGTTTTTACTCCGTTAAAGTTGACATCTGCTGTTAATCTTTCTCTGAAAAAAAACACTAAAAAAATCCTTGTAGCAGAGTGGTTTGCATTTCCACCACACCTCAAAGTTCTAATAAATATTCAAATAAGGCTAATGATGTAGGGCTGTGGCTGCCTGAAGACTCAGGTCAGTTGATTAAATAAGTCTAGTCTGGTGTGCTCTTGCTCGGTTGGAACAAAAACCTGCAGCCATGCGGCCCATAGTTTGGATGTCCCTTATGAAGGGTTCAGGTAGAGGGAGTTCGACTCCTGTTTTTATCGGCTTCAGATTCTTCGTTTTCGGAATTTTTTTCAGTGTGTGGCCCACATTATGTCAAAATCCAATTATTTTGTACTGCTGTAATATTGTGACTTTATTTTGAATTCTTAATTTTAAGGATGGGCTTAATGCACTGGAATGAAACAAGGCTGCAAGTGTGTTCCACCAGTCGACGTTCTTCAATACAGAGCCCCACCTCCCTTAAATATTCCACCGAATGTGAAATATCCCCCTTATAGGTCCTTGAAATGTTTTTTTTTTTCACTGTGTAATTTCAGTGGAAATGTGCCTATGTTTTTAAATTCCCAGATAAATGAAAAAAGGGGTTGTTGATTAAGGACAAACAGGATGGCAATCCTTGATGTAGTGGCAGAAAAGTACTGACTTTTAAGAACATGGGAGAGGGGCTGCAAAGGTAATCATGACAGATTTCCTGAAATATACTGGATTACCTTAGATGAGTATTTGTACTTTAGTTACTTACACCACAGGGCCAGACTGCACGTGGTCTGTGTCCCTGTGAGCCATAGAGGAGAATCCAAGCATGTGAACATAGTCCTTGGTGTACGCACCATGCTTAAATAAATATATTGATTTACATTCCATCTCAGAATGTAATTTTCTGTTAACATGTCAATCTTTAAAGCCGTTGTCCAGAGGAAACGTAAAGTTTAGACAGAGTATAATCTGGGATGTCACGCTTGGTGGAAATCTCACTAGGATCTTGACGTGAAGAAAAAGTTTTCCATGCAGCCTCCTTGTTTTGACGCAGCTCTTCTCCATCATCTGGCCGTTGTGTTTTGAAGTGGAACAAAGTGCCCGGAGCTACAGTGGAAAAGCAGCGATGCTCTTACAGAAGGACCGTCTCCTCTCTGGTTGCAATTAAGTGATTTATAACCTGGCAGCTTCACCGCTGGGTGTCTGGATTTCATCTTCCTCTTCTCCACCCACTCTAACTTTCACTGACCGGTGTGCAGTGGATGGGAGTGTGGAGAAAGTGGATCTGTGCGGGTGCCAGTTTACAAGCTTGTTTGTCAACTGCACCAGGTCACTGATGGGCTGGAGTTCCTTTTCCACCAATAATAATCCAATCTCTGGAAATTCTGCGCAGCTTTTCCGCAAATTTCTTCGCTTTGTACCACCGAGTCACACGTCATTGGCTTCATGTCCTTTTGCGGTTGCAAAAATGCAGATTTAGCAAAATGGAAGATATTCATTTGTCAATTCAAATCTATTGTACATGGCGACTCCTTCCGTTAATGGTGTCATTCTGGTTTCCCATAATTGCAAAACATTTTTGTCTCCTGACATTTTTGTCCATGGTTAATGCCAGCATTGCACCAAGGATCCATCAACTAATCATTTGACTAATACGCTGTTTTATTTTCCTTCTCCTCCTGTTCCCAACATCTACTTATCATATTTAGCTTACTCTGCCAACATGACCATCATCTGACAAAACTAACAATTTAATGGTAGGTTGTGTTTCTTCTGTGCAAAGATTGGTTTTACATTTTGATAGAAATCGGCCCAATCATCTCATATATTCTCTGATGTCCATTAGTTATTATTACAACAACAAACTGTCCAAAAACCCAAAACAAGTGTCATAATTTGGTCAACCATCAAGTCAGATTTTAAGCTCTTCCCATCCTCATAAGCAGCATATGACAAATTCCAACCTGTTCTGGCCACAGCTAAATTTGTTCTTTCAGATTAGCGTAAACTTTATGCTGATTTGCTGTTTAATCTGTATGTATACAATATTTTTGAAAATCAAAACGTGTCAGACTTTGTATTTCTGTCACATACCACCAATACTTTGGGTTGGCACCCCCGGGTCACACAGATGACTGTGTGTTTTTGCACACTTGAGGATGATAAGGTTTGTTCATTCTGGCCACAGTTTACTTTTAGCCATTTAACACAGCAGGTCTGCACTTGAGCTGTAGGGGAAGCGCTCCATCTTAATGGTGACCACACTTCAGAGTTCTTAGAGCCTGATAAGACATACTTGTTCATTATCAGACACAACCAAGTCAATCAGAGAGAACAGACCAGTGCTGTTCTATCTGTGGTCATCAGACCTGATATTAACCAAAAGCAGGATGTGGCCTAAATGGAAAATCTGTATGTCAAAATTGGCAGTTTTAAAATATATACTTCCTTGACTGCATTACTTTTTCTTCTAGATCTCCCAGGCCACCTTGACCTGATTATGTCAATTGAAGTTAAAACAAAATGGAAGAAAATTCTGGCCGACTAGATGAAATTCCCTTAAGTAGTCTAAAGTGTTGTTACATAATGGACCTAAAGTACCACAGGAACTGAACAAAATCACTGCATTACTGCCCAGATTGGACAAGAATGCATTTGATCCAGGGACCCGGATTCAGAGGAAACAGAGGGCACCAGACACAGAACGCAAAAATAATCTTTCATTACTTTCCGTTACCTTTATTTTTCACCCACTTTTGGTTATTTGTTTTTATTTACCGAATAAGGTTAATTATTTTAATGGTCTCATATTATAAGAGCTGTTATACTAATAATTTTTGACCTGCACAACTTCAGTTCTAGGAAACAAAGACTGCGTAAGGCTTATCTTATATTAAGTCTTTACATTGATTAGTCAGCATCAAATGACAACCAGGGTCATTTCAGGTCAGTAAAACCGCATTTCTAAATGAGCCACTGAGGGAGACTGATCCTTACGAGACTACATGCCACCCATGATGATTCCCAGTGGCTCAGAGAATACAAACAATCCACTGAGTTTTTTTCCTCGAACCACAGTGACAAAGAGTACAGCCAGGATTTCCCCACCGCTGACACAAGACTACAGCAAGAGATGCGAGACGATGGACCAGAGAAGTGGAACGAGTAATGGGAAATTCATGGACACAGGCTGGACATCAACGGCAAAAAAATCTACAAAAAAAGTAAATACCAGCCACCAAATTTCTGCTCAGACTTCCTGTTGAGTTGTCGTCCAGCTCCAGACTGTAAATGACATTATAAAGAGTGAGCCAGGAACTAATTCTTTCCCCCTCATTTGCCAAATCAAGTAATATTACCATTAGGTGTTCTGTTCAGGACTTTTTGGACTGGTTTGACATCAGCCAATCACATTGTGGGAAAGAGTTGTTGAACGAAGCAGATGGAAACAGTATCTTTTAAACAGGATCCATATCAGTGTGTGTCATCAGAGATATGTGTGTATCAATGGTCACATCCTGGAGTGGTGGGACAGCTCCTAGAATGGTTACAAGCCCTTGCCAAGAACTGTTCCTCCAGGAGAAATGGAGAAATGTTGCCAAATACCCAAATGTATGAGGGGGACCATATGATGACTGATGAAGACTCAAACTCTGAAGAATAAATGCTTGATCTCTCTATCTTAGTCTTAATTTCCAGCTTCAGTGAATGTGATAAATATTCTCAAAAGTGGGTATTTTATTATAGATTAATCTGTATCGCCATAAAGTCAAAAAGATCTTTACATTAAACTGAAGGTATAAAGAGAGAGATTCCTATCTATTGAAGTCCATCTAACGCCTGGTACTATTTCAAATCAGTTTGTCGAGTCTGCAAAATACATTTTGGGAAATGTTTGATATTTATGTACATTACACAAGTTTTTCATGTTGAATATTTGTGCTTTCAGAACCTCTATGGCTCTCATGCTGTTTTGACCTGATTGAATCACCGACTTATAATCTCTTTTTGCATCTGATGAGTACATGCAGGCTCTGCCTAATAGCAAACCTCTCCCATTGAATGCTGGCTATGTTACATAATCATTTTCCCTTATGGAAACTTATTTTTGGCAGATGTACAGCTTTTCAGCCTTTTTCTTATGTACTTCCAACTTTTTCCAGAGCTTGGACAGCTATAATATGTTTCCCCTTTTTAAAGTTCTGGACCATTTCCTCCTAATTTGATAGTTTCTCCCAACTCCTGTTCTCACTTTCTGAACTCTTTATCCTGTCTGATGTATGGCAACCTTCATTTTTGCTAAAACTTTAGGGGGGAGACCTTGGAGATGAATATCTGGCATTATTGTGCAAAGAAGAGAACAGTTGGAGCCCTAAGATGGAAAATAAGAAATTTCCAACCTCGTTCCCTGATTGATTGTTGGAATATTTGGAATTAACCTGGTTACAAATGCAGTTGTGGGATTATTTTTGGGATGTAATGGCTTTGTCAATGTTTTAGAGGGGAGATATTTTTCCATGCTGGATTTTATTTACAGGCTAACAAAATGCCACTGACATGTCCAAATGTTCTAGAACAGATGGAGTAAACAGTCTGAGGACAAAAAGCCAAATTCCAGCTGCTATTTTTTTTCTTTTATTCCTCTAAAGGCCTTTGTTGTCTGGGCTGATTCCACGTGACACCTGAACATCTGGTAAATGCCACAGTGCTCCGGATGTCTGCTGCTGGTCATTGCACGAGTCGAGAATCATGACCAAATTACATTGCTATTAACGGACAATTAGAAAGAATAGACCTGAAATTTGTTCTGATTTTCTGAATTCCCTGTCCAATGGATTGGGACACATTTGAATGATAATTTTAAACACAGCTATGACATTTTTAAAAAGGGCTTGCAAACTTTAATTACCTTGTCTTGGGGATTGTAAATGTTCCTGCAAGCTGAAGTAATGGATCAGAATATTTCCCGTCTTTTGAGGGTGCACAAACCCGTGAGCTTGAAAAAAGGGATGCAGTGGACTTCCAGCTTCTCCATTAAATTCGAGTGAAGAGAAGAGGCCATAGTAAAGATAACATCAATCAAATAGACATCCACCTGTACACCCTAAATCCTTTTTTCTTTTAAAAAACATTCTTGTGCAACCGTCAAGTATCCTCACATGGTAGCAGACCCCAGGTGACATCACTGATGTTGTGTTCAGGTTGCACGAGTAAATCATGCAAAAACCTGAACACTGAAGCCTCTCAGCTTTGAACAGAACCCCCCCCCAACACACACACACACACACACACACACACACACACACATCATGCTGAGATAATAGGTGGCGTGTTTGCAACAGGAAGATGCCTTGCTGCCAGCGTCTGACAGAGTTGGGAATGTTTGGCGATGCCGTGGGTGGCCCAAGCACGTCGGAGAACAGTGGATGTTCTCAGAAGCACGTCTCCAGTCGAAGGAAGTGCCAAGTAACACAGGCAGAAGATAAAAGTTTACATCCAGACAGAGCGGGTGGTCAAAAGCGCCACCGATTTTTTTTTTTTACCGGTTGTGTCTGAATAGTCAGGTTTTTCATGACAGAAGATTGCTTTTTTTAAATGTGCTGATGAGTTAAGGCTCCCTAAATCAAATCCATAAAAAAAAAAAACTTTTTATAACTTTTCTCCATCAAGCTAAAAAAAATGAAGTACGAATCTGGTCCTGCTCAAAGTTTCTGAATACATTTTTTTCTGCCACTGTTGTTTGTTCGGGGGCCAGGCTCTGGGTTTTTTAAGGCACCTAGAGACAATGTTGATTGTAACAGATACTCTGTAATAAAGGTACATGGAACTGTTAGAAGGGATCTGTCAGGGAATTTTTCCCTTATTTGACCTAATGGTGTAAGAGCACAGTTAAAAACACAGTTATTTACTGGAGTGCTTTAAACCTCATAAAGACAGTTATTTATGTGATTTACATGACAACGTTTAAAGCTTTAAATATTTTTAGAAATTGTTAAATCAGTATCCAAAGCCAACAACTGTGGAAATACGTGGAAATAGTATGTTATGGATTTGTAGATTTCAACACAGGTAAGTTCTACTCTCCCCATGTTCTCCCCATGTTGAACCTGTGCAGGTAAACTCTTGTTGAGACACAAAAGTTAACTAAACTTCTCCTCTGTTTTGTTTCCACACTCTCCTGGTCTCTCCCTCAGCAGGGACCAGTCCTGGAAAAGGTGACTGGCAGCGGCTGTGGACGAAAACAGAAATGCACGGTACCATTTCTGAGGGCATGTTTCCCCTCAAAGGAGCGCTGGATAAACCTCGAGATGGATCCCTGTCCTAACTGCGGCGCTCTGAGAGGGAGTGTGTTTTCTCAGAGAAAATGTCTCTTTCAATGAGAGAAAGATGTGAGGACGCATGCACAGACGTCTCAGGAGTTCTGTCTCACTGAAGGATGATTAGATTGAACACAACTCCAAGCACAAGTTACTATAGTGACCAGTGGAAAAGCTACAGGCCAGAGTGTTTGTAAAGGTTTTTCACATTCTTTAAAAACCAGATTTTTGTGGACGTGTTTATTGAACCGTTGATATTTTTTCTTCTTTTTCTTGTACGAACGACATAAAAATATACTAACACTATAGGGAACAGAAGATGGTTCTCTTATTTTCACAACTGGGTATTTTTTTTGTAACATAGCAGTATACAGGCTGTTATATCATACCTATTCTTTACATCATATACATTTTCCAGTTCCATTCACCACCATCAGCGTCATGTTTTATCTTCGACCAATGTGAGCTGACATCCGCCGTGTGTGTGTGTGCACTTAATGTAAGGCGGCATAAACGGGAAATGTGTGCTTCCTCCTGTGTGAACATGGCAGGCAGAGGAATTTATTCCACACAATCAGACATGAGCAGCTTACTGTCAACAGACATTCAATCCACGCACGCAGAGGTAAAAACCAAATACTGCAGATAAGAATAAAATGCCTGAACTCCTAAATACAGATGTGTGTTTATCACATCCAGCGCATAATTCCACTGACCTGACTTTTCTTTGGAAGAATCTAAATTCTTATCTGAGGAAATGAGGGTGTGCTAGGCATGTGTTTGTTTTAAAAGGAGTAATTATCATTAACACTGGTAGCCTCATTAACCCCATATGATCCTAGACCCAGTTCTCTTTAAATGGGAATTATGGGGGTTAATGTATAAACAAAGTGGAGCATCTAGAAAACATCTCTCATATTTGGGCATTATTACATTCCTTATTCAAAAATAAGAAAACATGACTGTTTCTTTCTTATAAACAGTAGCAGGACGGGCTTTTAGAAACCCTTTTGAATTTAGAAATTAGCTCTTTTGTTCATTTTTGCATACAGGTGATACGGAAGGGGTCACTTCTTGTCCAGTCACATGACCAGATCACCACACCAGGACGTCTGGGTTACGGAGTTAAGGAGTCAAAGTTAAAGCCAGGTAAGGTGAAGTTCAGGGCATTTGAAGTGTCGGTGACACTGGTATCACCACGGGTTTTGATAGGTTAAATTAAACTGTTTTATTTGTAAAGGCAGGAGCTAATGTGTTTATGGCTGTAAGCTTCCATTGGCAGCGAGAGCTGCTTTTGCTCTCTGGCGTGTTCCATTTCTCGTGGTCGGACTCCTGTTGGCTGACTCATAGGTGGTTAGCCACCTGCTCACTTTGAACACTTCGATGTTTTGCAGCTGCAAAAGCGTTTCACTGAATTTGGCAGAGCTGGCAACCGAACTGACACCTGAGGATGGATCAGCTGATCCTACACACCTTCCCAACCACACCACTCGATCGGAGCCCTTGCTCGACTTGGCTTGAGCCGCCAGACGCGCTCAGACCTCCGGTCTGTCGTGGAATGGGCCATACTGGTACCAGTGTGTGAGCGACCAGGTGGTCTCCTTCCAGTCGAGAATCAATGCTGTATTGTTTGCACCGCAGATGAGGACGGATTTAGAAAGACAAATATTTTATTGAAAGTTTTTCCTCTCGGAAGTGCAAAACCCGGGGGCTCGGTTCTCAGCGTTTGATTGGCATTTATGCCGCTGCCAATTGTAAAACAAGTCAGCTCGAGCATTTTATTTTGCTTAAGGGTGGCTGCACATGCGAAGGCTTAGCAAGCAAAGGATTTGTTGCTCCTGAGGTATTTGTGATGTTTTATTTTGACAAAGGGAAAAGTACAGAATGTGCAGGAGCCTTGATGAGTCCAGCCGCATGCGAGCTGTGACAGCACTCAGGAAGTTTGTTAAGCAGATATGAAGCGGATCCGCGTCAGTTGTGACTCAAGGCGACGCTGACTTCCCGACGACTTATGCAAATCGCCAGTTTTGTGTAGGAACTGTGTACATCTGTGAGCTGCACTGATGTGGCGATTAATAATAATTGGGATCCCAACCTGAAGCACCCTCGCTTCCAAACAGACACAGCCTGTTCTGCAACTGCGTGGTCAATGTAGCCGTCAGTCATTAGGATCACAGCCAGGAGGAACAATGCTCGCTTTGTGGATCTGGTTTAGGCCGGTCAGTCTTGCAGTCACCTCTCACGAGCATTCCTGGCATACTGATGATAGAGGAGCAGGACTGCATAGTTCTGACATGAATGCCATATTTTCACTAAGGTGGACATTTTATGGACAGGTGTGTTGGATAATTAAAAGCCTGGGGTCAGGCTTTTATTTTTTTTTTTTTTGTCTTATGAAAGCTCAAACCAGGTTGGGACATCCAGCCCGATGACCCAATAACTGTCTTATCTTACAGTGTCTCACTGTCCTTACAGAAAGAATACGGCAAAAGAAAACAGCACAGTGGACCAGTGGAGCACAATGGTGCAGGACCTGCAGGGAATTAGTCTCATCAGTTTTCATTTAATAGGACTATACCATTGAGAAAATAGTTGAGGGAATTATTCATTCGACAAGTGGATAAATCTTTCCATCCTTAAAGGAGCTGAGCTTTGATCAACAGGACCGCCGGTCGGAAAGGCCAAGTGACCGAGCGAGTTTTTCAATGTCTGGTATGAGTACGGGTGGTGGAAGAAGGGAGAATTCAAAAACTCATCGCTTTTTTTTCCAAACCACGTCATATTCCAATTCCATTGTCTGATCTGTCCTCTCTAACACCAGCTTTAATTGCAGCTCTGGAGTGTTCACTAGCATATATTATATATGTAAATATATAATATACTCAGTATATAATACATATGTATTTGCCATTATTTAAAAAATCTGTAAATAAAGATTATACAATCTCTGTCTATCTCCTGGACTTAGAATAACTTTTGTAAAGTTTCCTCCACCAACCCAGAGTAAAAACATTCTGCACAAGGCAATAAATATGGTTTCTGCCATTTATGGGAGGTGACAAGAGATGTGGAAAACAGTCTCATATCTGTAGCTCTCCATATATGATTGACATTCTAACATTACAGGGGAAATGTCAGGAAAAATGTTTTATCAGCAGAACACACACACACACACACACACACAAACACACACACACACATACTCACAGGCTGTCCTCTCTCAGCCTACTGTGACATAACTGATGTCTACCTCTCAGTGGTCTGTCTGTCTGTGTGTGTGTCTGTGATGACACTGAACCTGATCCCCATTTCTGTGCCCCCCCCCCACACACACACACACACACACACACACACACACACACACACACACACACACACACACACACAAGCACGGCCTCCACTATTGCCCTTATATGGGAAGACCCAGTGGCTAAATCAGATGCTGTCCAAGTTTTCGAGCTTTACCCAGAGGCAGACGTTTGACATTTCACATTCTGCATAGTAAAAACTTTTTTTTTCCTTGTTTTATGACGTGACAGGATGCTTTGCATTGCATTATTAGTTCAGACTAAAGCCATTGTACCATTTACTTCAATTACAATTCAATAAAATTGCAAAAAGGAAAATAAAATAGATTGAGAAAATTGTATTTTAAGCAATATATTTTCTCACATATATTGTTCAAGTTGAGGTGATGTCATAAGGGTAACACAAACCACCGCACATGTAGAGCTTGAGTTTAAGGTTAATATGTGATATTAAACATATAATCAAGCTTGAACCATCCATAAAGAAACAACTGTGCACAGCTTGTGGGGTGAGGATTTTCAAGTGCATTTGCTCTCTGTTTTTATCTTTATCTCAGTATTTATTTGTTGATTAGTTAAAAAAAAAAAAAAAAGAAGAAGATAATGCTCGATAGAGTTTCTTTCTGGCAGCTTCAGTTACAGCAGGGCTTCACATTCTCGACCGAGCACGAGAGTGAGCTTGCTCTGTGACTCAGCATCTACGTCAGTTTTCAACTGCAGCATAGCTGCTACATCAACCATGTAACCAGCTTAACTCTCAGCTACTGAGTACGTAGTAGGCAGGATTTCTACAGTTTTAAAAGGATGCTATATTTCAAAGTTCAAATGCATTCTGAGCAGACATACCTGAAGCCTGTGATGGTTGGACTGGAGACATTTTCAAAACAGATGACGACCAGTTGATGATGATCAGAGCAGGACTGTTGATTGTTGAGTTTTCTGATTTTAAACAGGACCATTCAGTTCTTTTAACAAGTTTACATTGACAAATATGCGCGCCGGGGTGAATGTACAGTATTCTGGTCTGTATTTGATCAGATGATCAGATGATGATTAATCCTGGAAAGAAAATGCCTGAGGTCACATGACTGCAGGTTTCTCCTGTATAAAGGTTAGATGATTTACAGCCTCCCTGCAGCTATCACAAGCCTCACCTTTGACTGCCCACTCTTTTTATACTGCATATAAATTCTAGGAATCAAGTGTCAAAGATAGATATTAGACAATCCTCCCAGAGTGATCTTTTCTGTAGCAGATGCCAAATTCTGATAAGAATGGAAATCTGTTGTCTGATTCAGATCTTAATGAAAGAGTGGCAGAATGAAAGTAACTTTCCACAAGGGTTAACCCAAAGACATGTCGGACGGTTCAAGGTCAACTGGGAGATGGTTCATTGGTTTGTTGACACCAAAACAGAGAAAACACTATAAAAATTGGACACAATCACCATGTGTCATTAGCATCCTGCAGTGTTGATTGTTTCCCTGCAGAAGATCCTGGGAAGTTTGTAGAGGCCAAAGGTCAAACGAACACTGAAAAACATCAGGGAGGCCAACTTGGAATTATTGTTTTCTACTTAGACTCTCAGCTGAAGCAACCTCAGAGAACAGAAATGCCTTAAATCAAAGAAGTGGTTGTTGTGGAGGAATGGAGTGAAAGTTCCAACCTCTGCCCAGCAGAGAATTTGAGTCTGTGCCTGAAAAAGTTACTAGTGTGCATCACAAAGGGACTCACTCCTCACGTTGAACCTGCCTACTCCCCTCTCTGATCCCCTGTTTTACAGGCTTAACCTACAGCGTTTATGTTCTCACACCTTTAAGAACTATTTTTACGAGAAACGAGGCTCTTTATGTGTTAAAAGCTACACGTGAGAGGAAAACATTTAGTTCAGCTGCTTGAACCCCCCCCCCGTCCTCCTCCATTTTTTCATTCTCTGTGCGCTGATCCAATGTTGATGGACTGGCGGTGATGACACTTGCTCTCCCCTCTGCACTTTTCATGGTAAAGTCAGGACTTTCCTGAGGATCCAGCCTGGCAGGACGCTCTATCCTTGCCTTTGAACATGCAGCAGGTTTCAATTTAGAAGACTGGGGAGGGGAACGATGGGGGTGAACCTTTACCTTTAAGAGGCCCACTCCTCATCCTATTGTTTTTGAGAAGGTATCTCAACAGAACACTTGCAGAGGAATCCTCCAGCCCAAAGATGTAAATTATATCAACTTTCGATGATTTATTTATAAGTTACACTGGGTGTGTACAGTGCTCCTCCTAAAGGGTCCTATTTACCGTATTTAAAAAAGACTTACAGTTTCAGAATTTCGGTGTATCGTCTTTACTTACCAATCCAGCCAGCATGCACACACACACTTTAATCACTTCAAACCACCTCAAGTGGAATTTCCCACATGTCGAACGCGGTTGTGTTTGCATCCTGTTGATAAGGACAGAACGATCACTGTGAGATGTGAAGAGCCATTTTGCAGCCCTGGCTGGAAATAGATGTTTATTTTAAACAGTTGCAGCAGGTTAGCAAAATACTTTCCATCGGCTGCAGACAGAAGGGCCTGTGCATCTGACTGGGAAGTGATTTAGCTGCAGAGGACAGACCTGATAGTGTGTGAATGAGACTAGGGCTGGATAACGACACAGATGTCTGCCTCTCTAAGCTCTAATAAAAGTATATACATGTTTTCACGCTGCCAGAATGTGTTTCATTCTTTTAAGATGTTAAAACAGTAGTTGATCCCACAACTACTGTTTTTACAGTGAGCTCAAAATGTTCTTACAAAGCAAAAATAAGAAGAGTTTTCTGCTAAATTTAAACACAATAACTAACAATGAACCCAATAAAAGCCTTTCTGTAGGGTTTTTTTTTAATGCTGTATTCTTGTTTCCATATTGAGTTACTAAGCAGCTGATGGATGTAACCAGAATCCTCACAGCCTGAGCATTTATGGACACACAGGTAGACACAAATGAAAACCACAATAATGGGCTTAAACTGTGTGTTTCATTTGAATAAACTGCATGTAACATATGCTGCAACGCTCCACAAGCACTTTAGGAAATAAGTAGGATGGGAAAACTGGAAGAAAGTCCGGGAGGGAAAAGCAGAAGAAGAGCCAGAAATAAAATGATAAACGCAGACAGGGGGTATGTTTAGTTTAATGTGATTCCATTATAGTCATGCACTGCCTCGGCCAACCAAAGCTGTTACATCCAACACAAAGTGTCTTTCCAGCTGAGAGATGGAGCGCGCTCCTTCACACCGCCGGTGTTTCCGTCTTCCAGGTAGAGTGAGAGTGTAGTTTCTATGCTGCGGCCAGTATAAGCGGACTCCCACAGGTTCCTGGGCCCCACATCCGGCAGCAGTTCCTCTAAACTCTGCCAGTGCTGCCAGAGATGCATTTTTGTCCATACAGTCAGTCTGAACCTACTGCTTCTGGGGACTGAATCCCCCTTCTGTGTCAGGTCCACCTCTACCCTCCCAGAACCGGATCCAAGCCCAGAAGGATTGAGAGAAAGGCTCAGAGATTTGGAGAGATGGGAGGTCTTCCTGGGTGTTGGATCAGTACTGGGAAAGAAAGCACAAACTCAAGTTTCCATTTGGATTTGTGAGTTTGGATCTGCTTCCTGTGAGCATTCTCACTGGCGTTCTCAGTTTTTCAGGGCTCCATATGTAGTGGCAGCAAACAACTCCACTGGAACAAACACTTCCATTCATCACAGCATCCCTCCGTCTCCTCCTCTTATCATCACAACACTTTAAACAAACGGACCCACCATTTTCTTCGTGTTCCTTCGTGTTTTCACTGGCTGAGCTTCACTCCATAATGTTATTAGCCCTCTTCATTTTGATTTCCCTTCCTACCTCCTATGAAGGCCGTTTATTTTTTGGCATGTTCATTACTGTTATTGCCAATGTGAAATCAGCCCATTCCATTAAAAATAACTGATCGCCTTCAAAGTTGGAGCCAGTTCGCACTGAAGCTATTGACTCGTGTGGTTTTCCTGTCAGGAAAATCGATAAAAGATGCTCTCATGCTGAGGGATTCAAGCAAGTAATCCCGCGCTTCCAGAAAGAATAAGTCAAATTCATCAAAACTATTGTGCATGTTTTCCTCTTTATAAATGCTTTACTTGGTTCCAATTGATTTTCAATATCACAAGCAAGAAATGTATGAAGAAAGAAGGAACATTTTCCACTAAATTTAGCAAAAAGTAAAAGAGCCGCGAGGGAATTAAAAACCAACCACCAACAGTATGCCTTAAAGCTTCGTATTCTTCAAATTAAAAATAAATAAAAACCCACTTTTACATCCTGAAAGATCGAAAGGCAGCAGAAGAAGACAACAGCTTCAGGACAGAGACACAAAGTGGTAAATCAATCAATACATGCAGAGAATACTTTAATTAATGACCTTACTGCAATGAGTTTTTTTTTCCAAACTAATGTCCCAATTGCCAGCTTTGAAGAGAAACTTTAGATGATGATGACTGCTGAATCCTGTCACAGTGATGGCAAATGTCAGGTTTGTCCCGCTAAAAGTGGTTTCTTGCCTAAATAATTAGTGTTGAAGCTGTTCTAAACAGTCTGCATTCATGTCTGTATGATAAGAAGAATAGCATAATGACATTTATCCCATCATGTGAAACTTGATTATAATAAAAAGAATCAATTTTATCTTTTTTTAGCTTTTTAGCTACACCAAAAACACTATTTCCCACTGTTTGTATAGTGTTTCTATAACAGCAGATGTTCTAAAAGCCTGCTATTTCAGAGGTTAGAAAAGGAACTATCATTGCCAAAAGGATTGGAACATAGTTGTAGGTGCAGTAGTTGCCATGAATAAATAAATCTGCATTTCCTTAAATGCATCTCCTGTTGATGAACATGAACTGTTCTTCAACTGTGGGCTCGCCATCACCTCCAATTCAAAGCAACAAAGAGCCAAACTTCATGTTGGTGTTGTCATTCTTTCTCTTATCAGGGGGAAATAAGGCAATGTAACCACATTATGATGGGATTTTCATTTATTTATGCACCTCTGTGTTTTGTTAATGTGACTTCATCCAAGTGCAACTATTGGTCAGGAGTGAAATATTCCAGACAGAGTTTAGCAGACAAGAAAATCATTACAGGCTTCCCTTTTTTTTCATTAAACACGTGAAATTTGTCTGTTTTGGCCAGGACAATGTGATGGACGCATGGCAGAGCTCACTGAGTGGCTGAAGGGACACAAGAAGAATATGGAGCTCCAGAAAAAGGAGAATCTCACTGCTGTGCGAGAGATCAGGCAAGTGCTTCAGCTTCCTACATAGCATGTCAAGTGCAGCTGCCTGGACTTCCAGCTGCGATCGTTCCTGGTGCCCGCACTGTAAGATCACGAGAGAAAGAAAAGTACATTTTCAGTGAAGAGCCCAAGGTACTAGGTCATTAGCTGCAAGGGGCCCATGTGTCAGGTAAAAGGTCTGACAAATAATTCGGTATCTATGCTCCCGAGCTGGTTGTCCACCAGTGAGCAGGACCTTGACCCGATCATACAGTAGCTGCTCCTGTGTGTGCAAATGAGAGGAGCGCAGGTTCACCGATGGCCCGCGCGTCTCCTGTGCAGGTGTGTGTCGGCCTCATAAAGAAAAGTCTGTGTGCATCATGTTTGCCCTCTGCCTGCTTCATCATTAAAAGTGTGGTGGAGTGGGGGGGGCGGAGGGTCTTCTAGGTTTACCAATTTATGAAGCAGCTTTCATGAATGGGGAGGGGGTGCTGTTGCAGTTCCTGTCAAACACTGGCCTTTCTGTGTGTGAAGTGAGTGCTCGTGGTCTTTTTAATGCTGGCTTGCCGCCCCGTGTCTGTACCCACCCACCATCCAGCAACACATACATACATGCCCCCCTAACGCCATCTCTCTTTTTTGCTCCCGGTCCTTCCCACAGGCAATCCCAGTAATTCCCACTCATTCCCAATCTTTCGTCTGCCCTCACTCTGAATGTTTTTCCACAGAGGGAAAATAAACCAGCGCGCAGAGACAAACTCAAAGCCAAATCTCCTGTAGGTCAAGTTTCTATCAGGGCTTTAGTGATGAAGAGGAGAGGGGAGGAGGAGATGCAATTGTAAACTTAGCTTCCTTGGAAGTGTTTACCTGTACATCCTGTGTCATACTTTCCTTGGGTGTTGCTATTTCTCCTCGACCACAGAATGGTGCCTTTGTGAGGGTGAGTTCCGCACTTTCCCGGCCCCTCGGCTTCTCTTTCAAGCAAAATGCTTCATCGTACTCCGAGGAATGATTCTTGCCTGGGCCTCTAAATGTCCACGTGAGGCCCATCGCACCCTGAACTGTCGGAAAAATGGTCTTTTACATTGAGCTAATCCACCCTTTTCCGAATGTGTTTTCATGAGTTAAATTAGAAGGAAGCGCTTTAAATTGCATTTACCTGCTCTAGCCACTTACTGCATATTTACTTTGGCAACCCCTGAGAGGGTGTTACTGGATTTCATGCGGTACATAAAGAGGGGGTGAGGGATTGAAAATAGAAATGGAAAAAGGATTCATCACGGCAGAAATAATTTCCATACTACATTTATGTCCCAAACAGTTCCAGAGGGGTGTCAGGAATTCTTGTCACAGCCTCTGGCTACACCATTCTCTGTGGTTCAATTTGGATCTGTGCTGGTCTTTATTCAGCTTCCAGTTCTCTGACTGGTATTTGTGAAGCATTGGTGCATTTTTCTCTTTTTGGGCATCTTTTTTTCTTTTTCACCATGTAAACACAGCTGAAGAAGGAAGGTTGTGATATATCTGTAATGGCGCTCTGCTGGGGGGGGGGGCGTTCAGAAGGGCTTTTGTGGTTTGGGTTCTCTCATGGATGTCATTCAGGTCTGCAAACAAAACAATGCGTTGCATTGAAAATTGTTCTGTGTTTAAACCTGATTTCCACAGTAATTGTGAATAATGATCACTACAGCGGGTAAAACAATGGGGCCACGTATTCCAAAACTGCAACAATTACACAGCTGTGACCACAACACTCAACACAAAAAAATGCACCATTTTTGCACTTTAGCTCTGGGTTTGACTCCATCATCTCTGTTACTTCTGTACCTCACCTAGAGATGGCATAACTGATCACTGAGTCACATCAAACCATCTACTGATGCTCAAATGCTCACGCAGTTCATTAGATCTAATATGAATCAACAGAAAACAGGTGAATAAACTCCATTTTAGAATCAAAATGAAAAAGATATATTAAAAGCCTCTTCAATCAGTATAAATAAATATTGTTCTGGCAAGCAGGGCAACTTGGGAAGTTTTAGAGTGAAACAGTGATGAAAAGGTGTAAACCTGACGTCCAGAAGTACAGCTTCATCATTCATCTTCATCACTTGGGCAGATTTTTCGATGAAACGTGGTATGTGGACCACAGATGTTGGATCAGTTCATCATATTCTACTACTAGACCCATCAGATAAGATGTCCCAGTGCATTCCTGAGTGCTGGGCCTCCGCTTCTTCAGCGACCAGCCAGTGATTCTTCCTGACCCTCATGAAAAGGCTCCCTCTGGAATGCTGGGATTTGATTGATCCATTTGGGAATCAGGGTAAACATTCAGAGGCAGATCTGGAGTTTGGTCCAGCTTTCTGAAACACAGGAAGACTAACATTGACTTTATTCTTCTCAGAATCATCATACTGACATGCTAGGTGTTGTGTTTCGTTTTTGATCAACACATTTTATGAATTATCCTAGATATCCGGGACACTCAGAGATAGAGTTTTGGAGCTCATGAAGCATTTATAAGGAGACTGAAGGCATGCTAAGGACATTGCGTGGGAAAAAAATTACCAAACAAAAAAAGTACATCTTCTGAAATGATAACCAACTGCCTCCATCTAATTAAACCACTAAAACATGACTCAAAATAACACAAACACATTGGCTGCACACCTGTCTGTTCCTTATGATGTGAGAAAAAAAAAGGCATGAAATCATGAATGAGTAGTTTAAAATCAATGGATGCCTCTAGATGACTGTTTTCAGTAATCAGGTCAGAGTATTCTTAAAAACTTGACTAGAAAACAGCTGGATGTTATTTCTTTTCAGACATCCACCTTGACATTAAAAAAAACAGCAACATATGAAAGGAAAAGTTGTATCAAATGACAACATCTGTATTTAAGACCTTCAATTCTTTTGGTGATGGTGTCTTTACAACTTTCTCAGGGCAGATTGATGGCTCAGGCAGACTCCACACTCTTCCTTTTCCATTGGTTTCAATTCATCCAAGGGATTGTCAAATATAGCCTCAGGAGGGTCAGGGGCTTCATGAATCTGAGAGATGTATGCGGCACTGACAGACCTGACTGTTGCACTGACTCCTGGTTTGTTTTGTATGGTGGCAAATATACTGCGATGGCCTGAAAAAGAACCAGCAGGCATTATTGGTTGCAACAGGGTGCAGAAACACAGACATCAGCACATAAATTAAAAAAAAAAGTCAAGCCTGAGTGTCTTTTTTTTTCCCAAAGTGGGACTCTTACACCACTGCTGCCAACTATATCCAGGAGGAGTTACTCTGGAATCAGCATGTGCCAGGTTTGTCACCTGATGAGGTGACTCAAGTGAACACAAAAATCCAGACAGAGGTGGACTTGGTCTCAGTAGACACGTATCTTCCTGTGTTCTTGCTCTTTGGACGACAAAGGGCTTAATATTTCATTGCTTTTAAGTTATGTCTTTAGCATCTGTGGCCTGTGGTAAATCCCTTGAAAATCATTGAAAAGATGAGTTCCATCCTGCCACTGATCTTCCAGTTATCCAAAGAGTGATTCATCACCAGACAGTATAAATTTATAATTAGTCCAAGAGTCGGTTGAATGACAATCTCAGGTTTTTCAGCCAACTTCAGTGTTTCCTCCTATCTTGTAGATGCAACATTCATGCAAGATGCAAGAAAAGAAAAAGGTGTGTGTGTGCGTGTGTGTGTGTGTGTGTTACTGGCACAGCCCTGCTTGTCTGTAGCGTGACAGAGGTCTTCCTGTGTCTGGGTCTTCATGCCATCTCTGATGTCTGGCCTTTAACGCCAGACCACCACCATCCAATCTGTATCTTTGTGGTGGATACAGATAGACAGGGATCAGGCCGATAATGTGCCGTCCACAGCCCCCTTTTCTCCTTTCATTTGCAGCTTCAGTTGGTCCTGTTTTATCTGTTTTTTCCTCTGCAATCGCTGCTGTTTTTGCAGCAAGAGGAGAAAGAGGGCCTTTAAAAGCCTCCAGCAAATGTGTCAAATCCTCTAACCACAGCATCGAGAAGTGTGCAGTCTGGATAAGGAATTTATGCTCATGTGTCCAAAAACAAAAGAAAAATGCACATTTTTTTAAGTCAGAAAATATATATTCCAACAAATCTGGATGTAAATTTTCTTTTTTTTTTTTTTTTACAAAAATAAAAACGTCCTGCATATCAGCGAAGCCACAATCACCTGGAGGCTCATTGGCTTTTCTCATCCAGCAAACATTATGGTAAAAACAAGAGGGCATAAACATCCAAATATCTGTCATTTCAACAAAGTCTGTGGCTCAACTTCAGGAAACAGTTCTCGGATTCCAGCGGCTCGGACTTTGTTACTAACCAGCATCAAGTTTTCAATTACCCACAACTAAGTTGTTTTCAAGACCATCTGCAGAGCGATCCGCCATTCATCAAACCCCATTCTCACAAATGATAGAAGCATGAGTCTTTCTCAGGGTTGCAATTGGAATTTAAGAAAAAAAGTTCGAAGGGTTTGCAGCTTCCCAACTTTTCCTTTAAAATATAGAATATTAAGACAGTAATTTCTCATTGATACTTAAATTCAGCTCCAACATTATTGGTCATTTCTGATCGTATTCTGACTGTTTTCATCTTCTTGGTTGAAAAATTGTTTTCCATATTTACACAGTATCTATTTTACTCTGTGTCCTAATCTGGCCATCTCTTGCAGTTTGAGCTTTCCCTCCTATACAGTTAAAAGACAGGCCATTACACTTGATTTATGAATAAGTTCAGATCTATTTCCAGCTTACAACAAATCACAACCCGTTAAAACACTATCGAGGGAATATTTCTTAATGTCTTTTCTTCACATTTTAAAATAAGCAACTCTAACTTCACTTCCTGTCTTCCACTTTGTTCACAACATTCAACTATGAGCCATCGAGATTTATAGAAGGCGCTGTTTTTTTGGCACCAGTTGGTAGAAATCTTTTAATTCTGCACATAAGGCCTGCTGAAAAACACAGTCTAAGGTGATTTATTTTCTTTGCCCACCAGTGAGTCCAAAGTGCCTGTAGACATGAGGCCATTCTTTGTGTGTAAAGATTAGCATACTTGCATAAGACAACAGTTTGCACAACTCCCGAGTCGAGTTTCCATCAGGCGACATGGTATTTTTCTTTAAAAAAAATAATAAAAGAAGAAAAAATAAAACAAAAAACAGATGCCTGTGATATTTCAGAAAGCCTCAAACAATCCTGAAACAGCCAAATGTGGCATGAGATGTGAATATGTGCTGGGCTGCACAGATCTTGTGGCCATATTCTTCAACGTACAGGCAAATAGTGAGAAACCTCATATACTTTACATAACATCTCAACATGAAAAGGTCTCAGCAATAAAGTAACCATTATAAACTCACCGCTCAAACATTCACCTAGAGCAGCTACAAGGCAGAGAGAAGGATGGGGATTGTTGCTGGTAGCAAGGGGATTATGAATATATGCATGTAGCTGCAGCTGCAGTTGTGTAAATGAGGTAGATGCAAGGTTTATGCACATGTGCTGGTGGACCATTGCTTTAACACAGATGAGTCAACTCCTCAGAATCAGTGGAAAAATATATGCTAGCAATTATTTTTATGGAGGATTTTCCACACTGAAATTGAAAATGATTCACAATGAGACTAGACAGAATAATGAGCACTCAGAGACCTTTTTTCTATTAAACTCCTCATCTTTCTCTGCAGATGGCTGCATGAGCAGCATCCATACATTAACTTCTGCACCTGAAAGGTCTGCTGTAAAATGGGAATGTTGAAATCAAGAAGTGGCTGAGAGACAGGACACCTCATTATTCCGTGTACAGCAAGTGTGCAGTGAAAACATAGGTGTTGCAGATCAGCATCTGGATAGTGTGACCTGTGAACAAACTCAGCATTTATCAAATGGAGCAACATAACAGGGGATATGATATTGTATAAAACAAGATGCGCTGGTTTCCTATATGCAAATCCTGAACAAACACAACTCAATCTTCATCAGACTTCAACTTTACAGACATTAATTTAACAGGGCATCTTTGATCCTTATGGAGGACATAAAGGTGATGTAGATAACCATCAATGTGGATGTGTACATGCTTGTTGGTTCACCCTCTTGGTCAAAACCAAAAAGAGGCATTGAGATTTCAATTTGGAGTTGGCAGACTGACCACCAGTCTATGAGCTTTTCCTGCATTCAGAATGAACAGTATACAGAAATTATATTTACTCTAACCGTTTCTGCACCAGGACACACATTTGGACTGACTTCCTATCAGGCTCCTTTATACGATCCCCTGGATCCTCAGCATGAACCAGTGTAAACTCAGAATATTTTTTCCTGCAGGTTTCGTTTTATAGTTTTAAATGTAGGGCAAGGTGGTGGGTCGGAGTTCCCGGCCAATATTTTATTGAGCAAAAGCCTGCCAATGTGTGTCTTATCCTAACAGATGAAAGGGTGCAGTGATTTCAACATCTGTGCCTCCCAAATGCTAACACCCTCTCCCCTCCATACAAGCACGCATAGTAAGCTCCTACCCTGCGACCGCTTGGCTGGTGGACCGCTGCCCAGTGACAACCGCCGGCCTGTCTTATGGCAGGACCCTGCCACAGCCCTCTCCTTCCAAATGTGTTGACTTTTACACCCACTTCATTTGGGAATCAGGAAAAGAGAGCAGTGGGCCAAGGGAGGCCATGGTCCGTCCAGAGGCCTCGGGGAGGCAGCCTGAAGGCCGGCCTCTGTTCCTGGAAAACACACCTCACAGAAAGATACGGAATCCGATTGAAAATGCTCAATTCCCTTGTCAGTGGTGTCCCCTGCTGCAGTAACAGTGTGGTTCCTTCATCAGAAGTCATCTAGTGTTAGCGAATGCTTGTGTTTTACAACTCGCATTTCTCTTTTTTTGGCAACTTAAACTTTGTCAAGTTGAACGAGCCCGTGTGTTATTAGTTAGAGCTGGGGACAGTACAGCCAAGTATCTGCGGCCTCCTGGAAACATATTTTACTGTTAAAGATCTGACATTTGGCATGTTCGAGCCAAAGACTTCCTGCTCTTCACATTTTTATTGGTTTTGTAATGTTCACTTAATTTGATTTAACACCAAAACTTCTAAATGAGCATAATAAATACATAAATCACAGGTGCTGAAATGTAAATGCTTTCCTATTCTTTATATGGTGCTCGGTACTGTACTGTATGACACACACCACCAAATACCATGCATAAGCCTGAAAGGTTCTCACTTTTAACCTGTACTGTTTCCATCCAGAAAAAAAGTGGTTTCTTTCCCCCAAGTTTCATCAAAATAGGAGTTACTGCACAAATCTGTTTTCTTAGTGAATGTATTATTCCCATTTCAGCAGTATATTTGTTGATTTTGATAAATCTCTATCATCAAGATACTTTAGGTGCTCGTATATTTCTATGGGGAAAAATACATGATCCTCTTTGGGATTTCCCAGCACCGATCATTCCTTGTGAGGAGTCTCGTGTTTGGCCCTGACACATATTTTCCCTGCTTTCCTCCGGCCTGTCAGCTCACCACCTCCAGACTCTGTTTTCAGAGCAGCGGGAGCTGGGAACAGATGTCACATTTACACACTGAGAGGTTTGTTTTCTTGAAGTGCGAAGACGCGGGACAGAGATTAATAAAGAAAGAGGCCTTTGATGGCCCGTTGTCGGCCGTTGAACCTGCTTTTCCAAAGCTTAAATCTCGAGCTTTTTCCAAAAAAAATCATTATTGTGCAAATTATTGCACCCTGGCGTATACAGTCTTTTATCATGAACAGATAAAGTAACGTGTACATGAAGACATAGGCTGTTTTTCAGACTGCTTAGAGTCTGCTGGTTTGTTCCCCAAAGCTGTTTACACTACATTTACACTGTTTTCTGTTAAACCTCTCACTGTGGTGGTGGAGGTGGTGGTCTGTGCATGATGCATTCTGCCGGGTATTGTTTTTTTTAACAAGTCAGGGAGCACACGAACACATCACAGCTGTATGAAGTGTTTTTAATTATCTCAGGATTGGGCTTTTTTGGCAGCAATTTAGGCAAAATGTTAAAGACTTTCAGCTGTGCACCATACTTTTTTTTTTCTGGCTTCGATTTATCTAAAACGAAATACAAAAACAATTAAATCATCATGATTTTCTTCCTTTGTCTGCATTTTTGGTATAAAATACATCCACCCTGCTATTAAGAGTTTTGGTGTTTTTTGTTAACCACAAGAGGAAGTTGATCATTAGTTGATTTTAATCACCAGGATTTAAATGGAATGATGATCTCATATTGTTAGGTGATCTTGTTATTGTAAAAGAACATACTTATGACCTGTACCCAATAATACTTTGGGTAGTTTCATTGTACCCTTTACAATGACCATAAAGGCTGTTTCTCATTTAATTATGGGTTGATGAATTTCTGCCAGGACACCACTGACAGTTAAAAAGAAAGGAATGATCAAACATGGCCTCACTTTCAGACAATAAATGTATAATTTTGTCTTCATTTTCACTGTGTTCTCCCCACTTTACCCACGTCAGCACAGCTCTCATTGACTCAACTTTTTGACAAGATTAAACAGACAGCTGAAGCTTCCATGAAGAAGGGATGCTGGCCTTCAATCTCATATTAAATCAACTTACCTTAGTTCTGTTATATATTGAATATTGGGGGCCAAAGAGAATAACATTCCATCAGAAGAATGCACTTCTTTGAGAAAATTACTCTTAAAAAAAATCTTGTTTTCATCTATCAAATAAGATCAAACCTTCACTTGACCTCAATTTAGTCAGTAATGAAAACTGCCAGGTAGGTGCTACAATTTTAACAGTGGAAAATGTTAAAAGTGCTTCCACCTAAGTCAGTTTTTCTTGAATTATAAAAGCAGGATTACTGCTTTCACCAGTTCTGGTGATTATAGGTCCGTGCCAGTCGCAGGGAAAAGTTCATGACAAATCTTCAACACTCTCCCAATATCTTTCAACTGGAACCACATCAGTCGGCTCCGAGCACATGATAAAAAAATAAAAAAAACTTGTTCCAGAGGGCAACAGAGGAGCAGGTATGACAGGCCTGCGCTCCACGTCCGTCCTCGGCACAGCGCTGCTCTGTCTGAGGCCAAACGCAAAACCGCAGCCTCATTAAATGTTATATAAGAGCTGAACAGATGCTCAGTGTGACACCATCATCGAATGCCGCTCCTCTCACACACACAGAAGGGACGCGGGTGCTGCCATGGTCGAGGGTGTCGGTCCACCTGGAACGCGCTCAAACGCTCTTCAGCGTCCGTGGGGTGTGATGTAATCCGTGTAAAGCTTGTTCAAATATGGTTTTAGACACCGAAAATGTGCTGAAAAGTCATCCCAGTGACTGAGCTGCCTCGTTTAATAAATTTTCTTCTCTTCTATCTGAGTGGAGACCATTAATGTGGGCAGTTAGGTTGTTGTAATAACCACAAGTGGACCACACTGTTGCTGCCATTTCAGGATGGCTTTGTAATAAAATAAAATATTCAGTTTCAGTTATTTATCCTATAAAATCTGTGTGGAATGACAACTAATTTTTTGTAGTGACGGCACAGATGGACGAGATCAAATTGAGGTTTTACTGGTTTTAATTGTGGACAGTAACTGGGAGTCTGTCTTCTCTCTGTCCTTGGCTGAACCGTCATTCGTTGTCTCTTCATGTGATCTTCTGCGTGGAGCACAGGTGGAGGACATTCATGGCTTTTGAAGGAACTCTCTCCTTTTTTTCTTTTTGTCAAAAAAACAGGAAAGAGAGAATTGACCACAAGGTCAACAGATGGCTGTTTTGTTTTTTTTTTATGAGGAGTTCGGCTGGAAAAATGACAACTACGAGGACTTGAGAGCAACCCTCTCAACCTCTGTCCATAGGCGGTGACTTGGATATCGTGCCACAGCTGGCTGCATGGTGCAGACAGAGGCTGCATTGTGGTGTGCCCCCCCCCCCCAAATAGCCCAATGTCTGGCTTTTCATTGCTACACAAGATAACATTAATTTGAGACTGAATAAATGTGGAAGTGAGGCCTCTTTTCAAGGCACTTCTCCATCTTCTTTCTCTGCTTTCCCGCATTTGTCTATAACTTAACTTTCCCATTAATAATGGTGATATACATTGATTTATAGTTTCTAGCTCATTTTGCTGGATAATCCAGTACCATGCTTCAGAAAAGCCACTTTGTTCCAATAAACTCTCCCAAAATTAACATAGACCTTAAAGTTGGGCTTTAACATATTTTAAAATCTAAATTGTTGGTAGAAATTCCTCAAAATGGGTCAACCGAGACAGAAATGTATCGATTTAAGGAGCTCTGCCTCAAATCTCATTTTTCCCTGCTTGTATCACAAAGAATTTTGTTTAGTTTTAAGATCTGTTATTGCCTATTCTGTCCAAGTAAGTTTCGTTCCAAACGTTCTCATTTTAAATTTCAATTTATTTTGGAATATTTTAGATCTTTTATACTGGATTGTTTATGCTGAGCAGCTGCTTGCTGAGGTCCTTTTCCTGTTTTGTTCAAAATTGGTGATGAGAGCAATCCAAAACTCACGGTAGGCAAACACTTTAGCTATTTATTTGGAAATGTAAGATTTTTGAATTCACAAAGCACCTGGGGTTAGAGAACATTGCTTGTAGATTTTATACACAGATGCCAGATGAAGCGAGATGCTCCCCTCAAGCCACCTGACAAAATATCATCACTTTTTTTAATGTATTTTGTTTCATTTTGTGAAAAATGTAATACGCTGTTCATGCTGGTCTGAAAAATATAAATTTTCCACTGATTTTATCCACGTTTCTGAACCTCCATTGCAGTTAAATGCAGCGTGCAGTTACGTTTAAGGACGCTAGATGGCGCTTAATTCCAAGGCCTACCCTCAGCCCATATTGCTGCATATAAATCATCTGCTGAATTCAGACCTAACCCTAACCCTAACCCTAACCCTAACACCTTCAACAAAAACGTGTCAGATGTGTCTGAAATTCCAGCAACAATGCAAAATCCCAACCCTCAACTGGATGTGGAGGTCGGAAATGTTTGCGGGTTTACACAAATCTAACACCTAACAGAACTCTGGTTCATCGTGAATGTGCCGACTATCCACAAAAATGCTGATTTATATTCACTGTGAAGACCGTGGCCACCGTGACTCAGTCTGGACAGAAGCTGCTCAGATATCCCTCTGAAGGGAAAAAAAAGTGGGTGGGGGGAGGCTTCTTATTTGCAACGTTCTCTTTGAATATTCTCTGGCAGGTTGTCACTCTGTGCCCGGGTGTGTAACTGCTGCGGTGAAACAAGCCACGTCTTTCAGTAGACTTCTCTCTGATGCTTCTCCACTGACATAGAATAATATTTCAATATATTCAGGACGCATGACCTTCCAGCGTAAATACAATCACGACTAAACCAGGCATTAGGAGTTCCACCTAATTGTTGTGTATTGCGCAGGCAAAACAGTTACAAATTTGCATTTATTGACGTCCTCAGTATGTGTGAAGAGCTGATATCAATCAAACTCATGTCATTCTCCAGACGGAAACTATGGAAAGGGGTAAACAGATTGTATATATGTTTATATTGAAATTCTTGTGATTTTTGACTGCTGGCAGAGGCCTATTCACACATGTTAATTAGAAATACTTACGTGTGCTCATCATTGAAACAGGTTACTTTTTTTAACAATCAGATTCACTTTGTGGGGAATTAAATTTTTTTGCAGATGGCAAAGCTTAGAAAAGAATCATGTCTCTGTGATCGCAAGGGAGTTTGAAATGACTCTCTGATGCATCAATTGTGCAAATTTGTAGAGATGGAAAAATAAGTTATTTGAAGAGAAGTCAGAGAGTGCATACAAGGGTCGTGCACACTTAAATGCAATTTTCTGCAAGTTCATTTGAGCTGTAGGCAGTCGTTCAGAGCTGAATGATGGGAACGATCACGGTGGGAACGATCACGTATGCGATTTAATTTAGTACCAGGTGACCTTCGGCCTGCCGTCGCTGTCACTTGCATCACTTTTAATCGCCGCGGAGGTCGACCTTTCATCAGTTTCTGGACTTGGGTTGATAACTGTACAGTATGTGCCACATTCCTGCGGGGCTTTCCTGGGTAATGCGACCCCTTGGCTCCATCAATGTCACTGATGACGTCACGTGTGTTTTCATGCCCACTCTCCAGCAGTGCGGGGGCCTTATCAGCAGAACTGTGGCTGCAGTGTTGCCCTGCTCTTTTCAGCATTGCCCTGTTGCTCGGAGTGGCTGTTTTCTGATGTTTGCTCCTGTTTTTTCCTCCACACATTAATGTCTTTTGCATTTGGCCGAGGCAGCAGTAAGAAAATGTCAGCATGCACAATCAGACTGTCAGTCAATCTTTAGCTCAAAATCATAATTATAGTAATTAAAGGATAGAGTCGCAAGGATGGAGGGATTTTGAAGCAGTAAATGACGTCTAGAATTTACCTCTTGGCTATAGAAGGTTAAATATCATGATACAGGTGTAACATGTCAGATTTAATAAAAAAACTGAACACGCATTAGAACATCAGGCTGATCGTGCAGGTTTGAATCGTCTCTGAATATCTTCCCAGACCCATTGCTCGAGCCAATGAGAGTTCCACCGTCCTCACAAACCTTGCTCCCAATCACACCGAGCTGATGCGTCAGCGACAGCCTTGAAACCGCACCGGAGGAACTTCCAAAACTCCCTCCACCGAGCCCACGTCTGGAGCGCCATTCTTCTCATGTTTGGGATAGCTCGGTGTAATTCACGGCATTAAGGAGCAGAAGTAAACAGGGGGTCCAGAGGGCAGGAATTTTCTGGTGTTTAAAGTCTCATGACCTGGGATACTCTTGCAATAATAACCGAGTGAGAGGCTTAGGGACTAATCAGAGCCGGCAGGAATGAAGGGAGGCTGAAGTGTGAGGAGACTGTGGGGGATTTGGGTGACTGAATTATTTTCCTTCAGTGGGGAGGAAATCATCTGAACTCCATTAATCTCAGATTTGTGTTGCCACAGTTGACAAAGACAATCACAACATTTCCATGATTTAATGACCGTTGACCCCTCCGTACTGTCATAGGCCTCACACAAGGTTTCATAACAAGCCTAGAATTTATTAAATGTCTTATATTTTAGCTATTTGGCTAATGTGATACTTGCTGACCTATCTCTTTTCCCATAATGTGCATGTGGACAGATGGATGAAGTAGTTTGGTCAGAAAAAAAAATGCATGGATCATTCAATCCTGTGTAATAAGTTTCATTATCATGCACAATAAGGAAGTTTTCAAGCTGATCACAAATACCACTAGTTACTTTATCCCTCGGCTGTTTTATGAGATTATTTCAGTTAAAATTTGAGTTCATTTTTTACCTTCCCCTCAGGATACTTGCATATTGTCTTCTGCAGAGAATCGGCCACAGCACTCACAGCTTGCACCCACTTGTGTTGTTATTGAATAAAACAGTATTACCCAATACATTAATATTACTAAAATATTCCCATCATCAAATTGATTTGTATGTGTCTCTCTAAAGATTTTAGAAGACTGCAGGTTAAAGCGTTATCATTCAACTTTATAGATCCTTCAGGACAGTGAGCCTTACGCTTGAAAAATATTGATGACATCGAGTGATATTTACATTTTACTTTTCCAAGCTCACAATAAAAGCTTTGTGTTGAAATGTTTCCTTGTGATGTCTGGATGGCTGTGTTGGTCTGGCCTCCCCCAGATAGGCACATTATCACTGAAAGCCAGCGCTGAAGTATTTCCGTAGCCTCTGTAATCTACGCCTATATTCTAATGTTATCTGCTGCTGCACTTTGGGATGTAATTAAGTCAAAGATAACTTCTATTCTGTACGCGTACATACATAGGAAGAAAGGAATAAGTGGTTTATTTTCTTTATCTCTGGGGGGAGATTAATGTTTCATATCACATTATATTTCTCACTGGTTGTCTGGGTTTTATTTGCCACCTAGTCTCCTTTTGAGAAGGATAGGAGAAAAACAACAATTGAGATGCCATACCATTCTAGAGACCTTTGAAAACATGACTGATGATATACGTGTGTAGAGGGCATTTAGTCACATTTCAATAGATACAGGAGTTACATAATCTCATCCTGAATGTGTGGAACATTTCTGAGGCCCTTCCTCCTAACCCCCTGACAGCACCTCAGCTGTAGCTGATAACAGAAGATGGTGCAGATGTGTCGGTGTTGTTAAGTGATTTTCCATCAGGATGAAGAGTCGACTGGCTGGAAAGTCACCAATGCAACTCCAGCAGTTTGAGGCTGAAGAACCAACAGAACCAGTGATGTATTGTGTGGAATTTATTGAGAGCTCAAAACTAATTGAAAGGTTTTATTACTTCTTATACATATATATATATATATATATATATATATATATATATATATATATATATATATATATATATATATATATCACCTGTGGAATATTCCTTTCACAGGACAAATAAGTGATTCTTCCCTTGACCTTCTTGTTACCCACACAGGTGGCAGGGAGGGAAGTCCTCATGCTCCTATTTTGTCCATGAAGGATGAGTCAGCTGACTCAACCACAGAAAGAACACATGCTGTCATCACCTCAGTCTGATGATTTGTGATATATACAGCTTTAACCTCTGCATAGAGAGGGAGACCTGTATTCTATGTCGCTGAAAATTGTGATCACACGAAGGTATTTATCATTTCAAAATAAAAGCAGAGGCCTACAAAATAACAGCCATCAACTGTTGTTGTGAATGACTCCATCAAGGTGACCTGAGTACTTGACCTGTGCCTTCAGACAGCAACTGTTGAGTGGTGAGGCTTAAAAAAGAAAACATAAAGTGCTGGGTTCTCCCCTGGTGTCTTCATCCCAGAAATCACACACAGAGCTCACAGGAATAATTAGCTGAGAAACAACCATTTCATTTAATGTAGCCTTAGTGCACCAGGCATCACTAAGCAAAGTTTTACCTATTACTCTAGGATTTTATCAACTTCCTGGGAATGTAAAATAATTCTCTACATTTTTGGGAAGTTTTATTGGGTTGTTTGCTCAAAACAGTTTGCAGTTTGCCTTAACAATTTGCCAAAATGTTCCAAAACTAAACCCAATAAATAATACATTTGGTTGATTTATATTTAAGCATTTTTTGCTGTTTATTTTGAGGTTGTTTTTCTCCTTTTCTGACTTGTTTCTTATCTGCCTTTTTCTGAAATTAACGCTGATGGGTTAGCTACAAGATTTCCAGAGATATAAGCAATTCCAGTGCATCCATTTGCTCCAATTTCATGGAGGAAATGGTTGACTTCTAAACAACCAGAGTACAGAAAGGAGTCCAAGAAACACAACCAGTGCAGCCATATGTCCCATACTTAGCAATGAAACATGGGCTACAGACTAAGGTTAGAGCACTTAATCATAATTTCCTCTGACCACATGCCTCCACTGCATGTTTTTATTGCTCTGGTCTGCTGTTCACATCCTGAATTCTATTTATTGTGATTAACAATTGATAATGTGGAACTGCACAGTAGTTCTCAGACAAGGGTTCAAAATAAGATGCATGTTAAGCGATGGACCGACAGAGGCATTGGCTGATAAGGAATGGAACTGTAAAGCACCTATCTGTAATTCGTGGGATGCTTTTTGAGCATCAATGTGCTTGTGATCATCAGATGGAGGTTACAATCTCAGTTATCACTCATGGAGATGTTATGAAGGTCTATATTCAGAGGGTTTGTTAGTGAATTGCTGACGTGAGACATCAGGTATGTGGCATTTTCAGCAAAAATGTAGGTTTAACATTCATCATGTGCAATAGTTTACCCTGTGTTTCCTTACTTTTGATATTACCAGTCTGATATTGCTGGATTTTTCCATTGGCACATCTCCTTGTTTAACCTCATGCTGACATGTCTTTGTGAGTTTAAACATGGGAGGGGAGCAAGAAATATCAAGTGATGTGTTGAAACTGTAAATATAAAAACATATTTTGCAACATTTTGGTTAAATGAAATCTATCAGTTCACAGCTGCATGTTTATCCAGGTGTGTCGCAATTCTATATTTATAAGTAATGAGAGATGTCTGTTGTTGTTTCAGTCAGATATTAAAGCAGCCCTGCTCATACATGAAATCCTTGCATCCAAGGTGGTTGGACTAGCTGGATCCCACAGGCAGTGATGGGCCATAGGCAGGGCTACAGACACGGACCGCCATCTAGTGTTTACATGTGGACTCGTTCCGTGGGTGTCTGGCCAGGGGCCACCTACACGGAGGCCTGCATATTCTGGTTGAGCACATGCATGAGGATCTTCCATTCATCTAAACAAGTATTTAACCCCTGCACCACCACCGCCACCGCGCATTAAACCACTGTGAGATGTGCATTACAAATCAAAGGAATTTTAACCTTCAGAGCTCTACACAGGCTGACTTGTGATCACAGGAAATGAGACCATTCCCCCTAAAAAAAAACTTCACCCCCAGTGCAGACAGGTCAAAACACTTGCATGGTTTGATGTGCCTCCAAACCAAGATCGCACAGCAGGGATCTTTGCCATCCCTCTGCTTTCAGTTGGGTTTGCGGGCTGGAGATGAAGAACATGATACATTCAGTGTGTCTAAAGTGTGAAGGAGGTGTAACAAGTAAACACACACACACACACACACACACACACACACACACAAGCAGAGGAGATCACGGAATAAAATCCTGACAAATTCAGCAGTGTGCATTCCGTCTGTGTAAGATCTCGTTCATCTAGGTCAGGGTTATCCAAAGCTTGACCTCGGTAGGTAAAGGCACTTGGTTAGTGGTTATTGGTTCATAACCTAGTGACAGTATTCATTATGTTTCTGGAAGTGTTAAGATACTTTAAGTGAGTGAGTCATTATTATTTGCAGTAAACACATAAATATCAAACTTTATACGGATTTTTTTAAAGAACGAACTGAATGGTTATTTTCTTCTAGGTATTAGTTTTATGCCGTCAATTTAAATGGCATTTGGTAAACATTTTTGACACATTTAGTCAACCAGGAAAACAGACTTTTACCGGTCGAGTAAACAGTCACATGATCCAAAGTGGATCGCGCTGGTATCCTTCCACTGGCAACACCTAATTGGAATTAGGGTTAGGGTTAGGTTTAAATGAAGTTTGGGATTACAACAACTCAAATATGCGACGCAAATTAGTGTTAGGGGTTTCTATGTTTGCTAACATGAATATTCCGCCGAATTGTTGCTCTATTTCTATTTAATATCGAAAATTGTGGCGGAAAATAGTCCCTTCGATAGCTCAGTTGGTAGAGCGGAGGACTGTAGTGGTTTGCCTGACATCCTTAGGTCGCTGGTTCAAATCCGGCTCGAAGGACTTGTTTTTTTTTTCAAAGTCATACTAGCTTTACCGGGCTAGTATGACGACACTTTATATTTCGTGCAGCCGTAAATAAACCCATACACCGACATAAAGAGCATGCCTACAATTAAAAACATGTTGAAGATTCGTGTTAAATGACTCGTGTCAATGGCTCTGCTGTTCTGCATGGGTGTAATGATATAATGGCATATACAAATTACATAATTTTCTTTTGAAATGATGACCTGTCTTTGCCATAGGATTTATATTTTTTTCTGAGAACACTTTATATTTCTGCTGATATTCTGCGGTGTCCCTTTTCATTCACCAGAGGGAGACACAACTCCTCTCTCTGAAACACACATGTGACGCGGCCATTTGGTCATTCCATTTAATTGTGACTCATGTAACTGTTTTCAGCTCCCGTGTGCCTGTAAACGGTAATAATTTTAACAAACGTAGATCTTTAAGGTTCAACTGTGTACCCGGTTGCGCAATCGGGACGTAGCTCAGCGGCGCCCCCTAGCGGCGGTCTACGGGAACACAACGAGGACATTTGACGCTGACTCACGACGGCGCGCTCCAGTAAGAAAAACATTTAAAACATTTCCGAGAGAGTGCTTTCTTCTTAGTTTTCGAACCTCTGGGCTATTGAAATGAATTAATATGGAATGGAATATGATAGTAGGAGAGATATATTGAGTGGAGAAACACGTTGGCCTGTTAGCTGAAAACCCAACAGTCATGCTAATAAAGTGCGGTAGGTGACTGCAGTTGACTTTTGAAAAAAATTGTTTAACAAGAGCTACCAAGAGTTGCATTAAAGCCGCAGCATTGGCCTTTATTGATTCTAAGAAGTGCTGAATTTGGCTATGTGATCAAAGTTGACTTTGTTAAGTTGGTGTTGGCCGAAACGTAGATTGGAGCGTTCGAAGTTCGAATTCACGGTGAATGTTACGCAAAAAAAACTTCCGTGTTGTACGCTTGATATTTACTACAAATTCAAATGCTTTGTCGGTTTGGTCATAGTGTGACAGTAACCCGACTGAATTTTAATTGATATTAAGAGATGATTTATCTATCCTTGACAGATTGTCGTTGATTTTGTAGTTGTTCAAGTTCGTTTTGCCATTTGAGGTGACTTATATTGTGAATACCTTCAGATTTCTTAAGGGTTAGCATCGACCTGGTAGGAACGGTGCACCCCCACAGAACTGTTAATGACACAATCTTATATCTACTCAGTTGTGAACACTTCGTGTTTTTATTGAAGTTGGATTCTTCTCGTTCTTATGAATAACTAATAATTTCTCTTTTCCCTATCAGAAAGGTCAAAAGTTTCGGGCTTCCGTGTTTGAACAGTGATACGGGTGTTGGTTAGGCTGCTCAGACTTTCATATACTTTGTACACTTGCATCTATGACGGGTTGAAAACGTTTATGTAGAAATGTATTTTATTGTTATTCACTGTTTTTGTTCTGTATCTTTTTTACTGTGAATGATCATCCTTGGTGCTGTGATAAACTGCTGACCTGAGAGTGTGTACGCGCCTCTCAGCCCAGGAAAGATGCTGGGATTGACTCCAGCCCCACTGTGACCATGAGAGCTCAAAGAGGTCAGTAAAAGATGGATGGATCCTTCTGCAGCACTCATGTAGTTCCACTCCTACACCATAGATGGCAGTAGTGTGGGTTTGTCGCCAGGCAGACACAGGACGTGATACAATATTCTAGTTTTGTGAACCAGACAAGTGTTTATTCACTGCTCTTTTTCTGTATCTTTTTAGATGTGAATGCCGCGATAAACTGGAGACTTGAAGGGTGTATGCTGCGTCTCACCTCACAGGCAGCAGAGATTGACTCCAGCACCACTGTGACCATGTGTGGGACAAGAGGTCAGTAAATCAAGCTTAGTTGATGGACGGATGGACGGATGGATGGATGCGGCGCCCTACAACACTCGTGTTGTTCCATTCCTACACCATAGGGGGCAGTAGTGTGGGTTAGTCGACAGGCAGACAGAGGAAGTGACGCACCATGGCGGGGGAGGGAAGCGTGCTCTGTGTGCTTCTATTGTCTCCTTTTGAGAGTTTAAATGTGGATAAGACTGGTTTTATTATCAATGTTGTTACAGCCTCTTGTAGCCTGGCCCCTCTCAAACCTGCTGTTCTCCTGTCAGGGTGGTTTTAGCTGGACTACTGTAGAAAAGTCTTGATTTCTGATCAGATTCTGATGCGGGCTACAGCAGTGCATTATGGGAAAGACAGCTTTGTGAGTAAAACATCTTGGCTAAATACATATTTTACTGTATAAACACATTATGTCTTGCATGTACAAGCTCACAGAGCCTCTTGTGCTTTCGATTTTGACATTCTTCTGCGTCCACTGGTCAGAATGGTGTAACTGTGAAAGACCTCCCTGATCGTGCCGTGTACAACTCATACTTACCTGGCAGGGGAGACACCATGATCACGAAGGTGGTTCACCCAGGGCGAGGCTCAGCCATTGCACTGCGGCTGTGCTGACCCCTGCGAATTCCCCAAATGTGGGAATCTCGACTGCATAATTTCTGGTAGTGGGGGACTGCGTTCGCGCTCTCCCCTGATGAGCTGTTGAAAGAAATATGAAACATAGTAATGGCTTTGTTGGTGTTTTGGTTGCAGCACTGCTGCTGTTGTGTTTAAATTGACCAGATCAGGGATTTAAGTCTACTTTTATATTTCACAGATTTAGACAGCAAATAAACTGTTGAAAGTGAAATAAACATCAAGTATAAATATAAAATGAGCTGTTTCTATGAGAACATTTTTGTCAAATGCATCCAGGACCCCTTTTGCCTTCAGAACTGCCTCAATTCTTCGTGGCATAGATTCAACAAGGTGCTGGAAGCATTCCTCAGAGAGTTTGGTCCATATTGACATGATGGCATCACACAGTTGCCGCAGATTTGTCGGCTGCACATCCATGACGTGAATCTCCCGTTCCACCACATCCCAAAGATGCTCTATTGGGTTGAGATCTGGTGACTGTGGAGGCCATTTGAGTACAGTGAACTCATTGTCATGTTCAAGAAACCAGTCTGAGATGATTCCAGCTTTATGATATGGCGCATTATCCTGCTGAAAGTAGCCATCAGAAGTTGGGTACATTGTGGTCATAAAGGGATGGACATGGTCAGCAACAATATTCAGGTAGGCTGTGGCCTTGCAACGATGCTCAATTGGTACCAAGGGGCCCAAAGAGTGCCAAGAAAATATTCCCCACACCATTAGACCACCACCACCAGCCTGAACCGTTGATACAAGGCAGGATGGATCCATGCTTTCATGTTGTTGACGCCAAATTCTGACCCTACCATCCGAATGTCGCAGCAGAAATCGAGACTCATCAGACCAGGCAACGTTTTTCCAATCTTCTATTGTCCAATTTCGATGAGCTTGTGCAAATTGTAGCCTCAGTTTCCTCTTCTTAGCTGAAAGGAGTGGCACCCGGTGTGGTCTTCTGCTGCTGTAGCCCATCTGCCTCAAAGTTCGACGTACTGTGCGTTCAGAGATGCTCTTCTGCCTACCTTGGTTGTAACGGGTGGTTATTTGAGTCACTGTTGCCTTTCTATCAGCTCGAACCAGTCTGGCCATCAACAAGGCATTTCCGCCCACAGAACTGCACAACCGTGTGGCTGCAGGTTCTTGTTCCACCAGTCAAGCACACCCAGTTTGACCAACCAGCTGTTGAAGACTCAGGTGAGTTGGTTAAGTGAGTCCAGTCTGGTGTGCTGCTGCTGGGTTGAACAAGATCCTGCAGCCACACGGCCCTCTGGGGAGGAGGGTGGAGACCCCTGATTTAGGGAGTGAAGCCGGACAGCACTGGTATGGGGGGGGGGGCCATAAAGTATCCACTCATGCATCAGGGAGTGTGAGACAAGAAGTTCCTACATTCCACAACTGTGTTGAAGTTGTTGATTCCTATGTCAAGAACTGAATAAAAGGAGGTGACGTGCAGCAGTAAGACCGAACAAAGGAGGGTGTTCTTGACTGAACTGGTGCTCCTTCTCCCTTGCAAGGTTAGCCTGTGTGTCTGTTTCTCCGTTGGTTCACTCAGGTACCTTCAGAAGGGTTGTCTCATTTCAGCTCTAACATTTCATTAATGGTGACCCAGAGAAAATGTTAAGAGTGACATTAATGATGAAGCTCATCAAGTTTACTTTATTTCTTTAAGCCGTGAATCGAGGAGCCCCTTTTTTACTCGTGAGTATTTCACATGTAAACATTCAACATGTTTGACTGTTTTTCTCTTTTGCCTTTAGAGACCAAACCCTGGAACATGTCCTGAGCCTTCCGCTGTCACAGGACTGTCTCTGCCTCGTCAGTACTGTGAAGTTTGCAGCCAGAACCGTGGTCTCCTCGGGGACAGCAACGACCTGGCTGACAGGAAGGAAGTGGAGCAGCTGTTTGGCTGTTGTCAAGTCAACAATTGATCCTGAATGCGGATAAAACCAAAGAGATTGTCGTGGACTTGAGGAAGGACCGACGGCACCTGCTGGTGTCCTGTCATCCCGCGGAGGGCAGTTCGTTTGTCAGCCAGCCGTGGAAGGTCCGGCGTCACTCGGTCATCGCAGGTTTCCCCCCCTATGGTTTTTGATCCTCCTCCAGAGCACCTTTTGTTTGTTCTTTCCCCGGGGGCGTCTTTAGTTTGGTTCTTTTGTGGTTTTTAATAAACCATTGTTTGAACTCTCAGCCCTGTCGTGTCCTGCATTTGAGTCCAGACAAACCTGTTGCCTAACATCATGTCTGTTTTGGGGAGTTCATTGGGATCAGATTCCCACATGTTTAGTAGCCCTCAAATTAGGGATGTCCCAGTCATTTGGATCGGATCGGCATGCTGACTTAGCAAATTTTATTAGATGGATGATTGACTGATCTGTGTTCAAAATCCCCATGAAATATATCAGTAACAGTATACGTTCATAGTCCGCAATGTATAAATAGGAGGCACTTTTCTGCCCTCCAGTAGCCGCTGTGCTTCCAATGGACGTGACGTATTGATGCCGAAGGTTTCGGCCCAGAAGCTCACGTCTCCACGTTTGAAAACAAAACAACGTAATATTGGTTGTGTGGCGATTCTACAAGTTGGAAGACGAATGCAACAGTTCCACGTGGTGGTAGCAGCAGAGCTTCCTACAACACAACTAATTTAGTTCAACATCTAAGGAAACACAAGGCAGAATATCAGGAACACGGCGCTGCTACCGAATCAAAAGCTGGCTTGAAGCAGCAGACGCCGCTTGTTAGTTTAAGAAAAGACAAGTCTCCTTGTGGTGGAGAGGAGGCCAGGAAGACCACCCAAATGTTCAGAGAGTTTATTGCTTTAGACAACCAGCTCACTTCCATGGTTATGTTTTTATTTCATTTATATGTTTTAGATAGTATGCTCACTGTGTTCTTCATTTTGTAAGATAAACCAAACGGTGAGGAAAAGCAAAGCATGGGTTGATCATTGAAGCAAACAATCCAACTTAGTTAACAATGCACCAAGAGAATGGTCTATTCAAGTTTATTGAAGGTAAAAAAAAAAAAGATTGGATTTGGAAAAGAATCAATTGGTCATCATTAAAATATCGGGATTGGATCGGGACCAAACAATTTGATGATAACATCCCCTACCTTAAATGTCACCTGGCAACAAGCACGTAACTTAATCTAAGGCCGAGGAGGACTCAGACTTGAGCCTGTGTTTATGCGTTACCTCAGCTTCTGCTGTTTTAGTACCTTTGTGGGGGCGTAGAAGCAGCAGCTGGAAGCACAGCTGGAAGCAGCAGCTGGAAGCAGCAGCTGGAATCTTAACACTGTCTCTTTGTTGAACGCATCAGAGTCCGTGTGCTCTCTTTGGACCGATGTACATTATCCGTCGGCTGGGATGGCACCTGGAGGCTTCGGACAGAGCAGCCCGCAGTGTGCTTGTGGTCTGTATAAAGAACAGTGAAAAGTCTGATGGACACTAAAAGGGTGTTTCTCCCCGTCGGGGAATCGAACCCCGGTCTTCCGCGTGACAGGCGGAGATACTGTCCACTATACTAACGAGGATGGATGTGGCGGCTCATTAGAGGAGAAACTCCTAAAATACTCACTAAAATAATAACGTGTTATTATTTTGTTATTGTATCATTTGAGGCCATGTCGTCTTTTCTTTTAGAAAGTCTAACTGTGTGAAATTAATAGAAACATAACTTAAAATCGTACATGCAAGTGTGGCATCTTTTAATAAACTTGGGTCACTGGGTCAGTAGAGGGCGACAGAGCGCTTCCTGAAACACACCACAGACACTTTATCGGGACTTAACTATTCAACCTCGTCGTAACCTGTAAAAAGTCTGTAAAAAGATAAATATGAAGTTTGATGAAGACTCTTGTGGTCGCTAACAACAATAACGACATGCTGCCATAGCAACCACTGGGAGTGGCCGTCGGCGCCAGTGACGTCACAACGGCCGCAAACTCGCAGAGTCACGTCGAAGAGGTCAAAGTAAGTCAACGTCCAGGTGAAGCCAGCGTCTTCGGTCCAGTATACTAACGAGGGTGGACGGTTCATAACTCGGCGATATGTGGTGGTACGAAGGTATAAATTGTGATAATGTTTAAAACCAGTTGATACCGCCTCCGTTTGTCACGCTAACGCTACGGACATGCTAACAAAGTACGAGGGCCTTGTGGGCGGGAGTATACGATATTTACTCCCGCCCACAATATCGTATATATACGATATACCTGAAATATACGATATTTGTCAGGAATTAGTTTAAAGTTATGACATTGACACTCGTTTGATTGATATCAAATTCCCAAGTTTCAGCTGTCACCAACTCTAACTTTGTAAAGTTAAAGTTCGTGTGGGTCTAAATCGTGGACAATTTGAAGTTCGGATTCACGTGAACGCAACACGATCTTTACATTTGAGCAAGTTCCTGGTGAAACTGTTACAATTAGTTCAGAATATTACATTCATCGTGGTTCTGTAATTATTGTCTATAAACGGGGAAAACGCGACACTATAAAGGAAATGTTGACGGATGATTTGTGTGTTTTAAGGCCGTCTCTAAACTCGCCTCCACCAGAGGGAGACAGAGTTCTATTAATGTACGACCCTTGGTCATATTTAACTTTTATTCTACACAAATCTAGGAAGTTCTATATTTATCAAATATACCGTCGTATTAACCAGTTCAACTGTCAATGAATACAAAACGAAAACTTTAAGCTATTTTTGTGGCGGCAGCTTATTGGACGACTTCACACCACGTGAGCAGTAATGTTATTCAGCGGCGTTTGGAATCCTCGGTTTTTAAAGTTCTGAAAACCTGTGTAACCTTTGCTAGCAACAGCCAACAAGAACCGTGAATGTATTTAGTATTTCTTGTCACATTTGTTTTCTTTTTAAATAATGGCGGGTGTAGCTGTGAGTGAAAGTCATAGTTATCAAAATGGGGTCGTCCCGTTTAGTAGTTCCTTTTCTTTATTTGCAGTTTGAGGTCACTGTTTTTTCACATTCCAAAGTTGCATCCAATTTGATTTACTTTTTTTGATTTATTCAAACAGAAACTCCACTATCTTCACCACATATATCTAGATATGACATAAAAAAGGTTTCTTTGTCATTCAGACCTACAGGTATCACTTCACAAAGGCATTTTTCACCATTTCTTACTACATATAAACATGGCACCGACCTTCAGTTCATGTTCCTTTTATATATGATTCAGTGTTCTAATTTTGTGAACCAAGCAAGTGTTTATTCACTGTTTTTGTTCTGTATATTTTTAACTGTGAGTGTATCATCCTTGGTGCTGTGATAAACATCATAAAGATCCTGAGAGTGTGTACGCGCCTCTCAGCCCAGGAAGGCTGCTGGGATTGACTCCAGCCCCACTGTGACCATGAGAGCTCAAAGAGGTCAGTAAAAGATGGACGGATCCTTCTGCAGCACTCATGTAGTTCCACTCCTACACCATAGATGGCAGTAGTGTGGGTTTGTCGCCAGGCAGACACAGGACGTGATACAATATTCTAGTTTTGTGAACCAGACAAGTGTTTATTCACTGCTCTTTTTCTGTATCTTTTTAGATGTGAATGCTGTGATAAAGTGGGAACCTGAAAGGATGTACCCTGCTTCTCACCTGATGAAGGCAGCAGAGATTGACTACAGCACCACTGTGACCATGTGTGGGGCAAGAGGTCAGTCAATCGAGCTTAATTGATGGATGGATGGATGGATGGATGGATGCAGCGCCCTACAACACTCGTGTTGTTCCATTCCTACACCATAGGGGGCAGTAGTGTGGGTTAGTCGACAGGCAGACAGAGGAAGTGACGCACCATGGCGGGGGAGGGAAGCGTGCTCTGTGTGCTTCTATTGTCTCCTTTTGAGAGTTTAAATGCGGATAAGACTGGTTTTATTATCAATTTTGTTACAGCCTCTTGTAGCCTGGCCCCTCTCAAACCTGCTGTTCTCCTGTCAGGGTGTTTTTAGCTGTACTACTGTAGAAAAGTCTTGATTTCTGATCAGATTCTGATGCGGGCTACAGCAGTGCATTATGGGAAAGACAGCTTTGTGAGTAAAACATCTTGGCTAAATACATATTTTACTGTATAAACACCCTACGTCTTGCACATACAAGCTCACAGAGCCTCTTGTGTTTTAGATTTTGACATTCTTTTGCGTCCTCTAGTCAGAATGGTGTAGCTGTGAAAGACGTCCCTGATCGTGCCGTGTACAACTCATACTTACCTGGCAGGGGAGACACCATGATCACGAAGGTGGTTCACCCATGGTGAGGATCAGCCATTGCACTGCGGCTGTACTGACCCGTGCGAATTCCCCAAATGTGGGAATCTCGACTGCATAATTTCTGGTAGTGGGGGACTGCGTTCGCGCTCTCCCCTGATGAGCTGTTGAAAGGAAATATGAATCATGCAAGTGTCTCTGTTGGCATCATTTGGTGTTGCTTTGTTTGTAGCATTGGAACAATTAACGGTTTTGTTCTTACCAAGTTTAGTAGATCGTGAATTTGAAACCGTATTGTTATGTCATATAAGATTGTGAGAAGTACAAGGAGCATTGAATGTCCTATGTTGAATAACATGACTGTTGCCCGAATATAAGAATAAAATACACAGTATCAAATTTGGGGTTCCTACATGAACTCAAAGAATATTTTGGTGTTTAAACTACAGTGTGCCGTGAGGAACACATGGTCTAGTGTCTTTTTCTTCAGCTGGAGACATCTGTGTCACAGAGTTTCTGTTTATTAGTTATGAATTTTGTAGAAAACATCTACTTCCAGTCAGAAAGCATCTACTTCTGTGTCAACATGTCTCGGCATGTCTCCATATAAGACCATTAATCCAGGGACCAAGGACCCTTACTGTAGATGAAATGCCCGAGTCTTGTTTTATTTTCTCTTCTAATGAAGTCCAAGGGAACCTTGGAGAAGTCCTGATGACCCTCAAGGTAGTCTCTAATGACCCATTAGATAGTGATTCTGGCACCTTCTCTTCAAATAAAACCAAATGTTTTTGCTGTGATTACACCAAATTCACCAATAGAAACAAGTTAGATAAGGTTACAAGAACAAAGGTTGGCTTGAGGAACGGATACTCATTGCCCATATTCTAGGGCAGGGGTGGGGAACCCCCGGCCTCCGGGCGAGACCGTTTCTACCGACCCACATTTTTTTGCTGATTTTATATGCATGTGTGCTAAATAAATAATTCAAATTCAAATGCAGCAATCATAGACTTTTTTTTTCATCTTTTTTTTGCATCCCTAGGTATGTGTTCATAATACTGTAGTATGGCCCTCCGAGGACTTTATAAAAATTGAAATGGCCCTCGATATGAAAAAGGTTCCCCACCTCTGTTCTAGGGTATATAAGGTGATGCACAGCCAGTAGGTTTCAGTGCTCATGCCGGATGTTCATGTTTTTTTCGATTGTTGTACCATCGCTGCCTTTGGGGAATAAATGTCAACTTGATTTTTCTGGACTCCTGTGCTCATTTGGACTTAGTGCATTTTTCTGATTACAAAGACGGGAGGAAATCTCACGTCAACTGCAGTGTTGTTTTGTATAATTTCTGTGCTGTGAATACATCTAATTGAAATTAAATTTTCGGTATTAATTCTGTGTTTATTTTAGATACCAGGAAGTGAGTGCTTGATGAGTCTCTGGTGGACTCGCATCATTGCAAAGGATCATCAGCCTTTCAGTGTGGTGTGTGAGCCTGCATTTAGAGCATTTGTGATAAAAATGGATCTCACATTCAACACTACCTCCATTCCATCTTCTGCTGGTGGACAACTTTCAACCACCTTTTGGGGGCACGTCCTTTAAACAACAGCCATACAGCTGAAAATGATGCAGCTGTTGGGCAGAAGCTGATGGAGGGACAGGGAGCTAGTGGAAGGGTGAAAAACATATTTGTCTCTACTCTTACATCACGTAAAGTGCATGTTACTGTCGTAGCCTGTCTTGTTTTCTCTAGTCTTGTTGATTCCAGATATTGTCCATCTGTCTGATGTTGGTAGTTTGGTGCGGACATGATCTGAAAGTTGAGGGGCCCACAGCCCCATTTGAGGCACCTGCGCCCATGGAATACACATGAACTCATTATACCCACAAATGAAACACGAGCTGCACTACCGTTATGCCTAAAATTGCACAAAACCTAAATATCGCAATAAAAAAACTGGTAATGTAAACACCTTGTCTTTGAAAAACCTCTCAAATATTGCTAAAAGGTTTTTTCGCTCTCATGAGGTGTTTTTTCAGATGTGTTGATATTGAGGTATATTGGAAAAGTGTAATGGAAACACTTTTTTCGCATTTACACATCACCGGACATGACATAGGGGGTCATGTTTTATTGCGGCAGCCTATAAGTGTAGTATCTGTTGTTATCAGTTTAATATCGGATACGTCCCCTATATATTAACCATATACTAAATTGATTTTTGGAACAGGGAGATGGAATAGGGGCTTGCTCCGTCCAGTCCACGCATCGACCTGGTATTGCAGTACCTCCAGGAACAGTGCACCCCCACAAGCATGATAAAGAAATAAGTTTGAGTCAAGCTTGAGTGCGTATTACATATTAGTATATTATTAGTATATTATTTAACCAGGCACTATATGTTTATTCGTCTCTGCAGTTTCTCTCTTTTGCCACAAGGAGGCGCAAGTAGCTTTACAGTGGAGAGATTCAAGAGTGTGTATTTCTCCATTTAGTCCAAGTCAAGAAAGTTTTCTCACGAGATAAATGAAATCAAAGTGATTGTGCTTTCAAACGGTTCTTGAAAGCATGTTTAGATTGGATTTGCGGACCTAATATTGGATCTGTTACACTGCACATGTCAACAATCATTCTCCTGGTTAAACCACCAGTACCTCTCCTCTTATGTGCGTGTTAGGGTGTATTCTTGTGTATATATGGGAAATTTGTTTTTATATTTATCCTAAGGCATTGCCCCACCTACAACCCCAACAAAAAAAATACAGTGAAATTACCCATGGTGCCCAGTCGTCTGGACACAGCTTGGGTGATCTGTGCAAGTCTTGGCCCTGTGTGTGTGTTGGGGGCAGCAGAATGCGGTCTGTGGTGGGCTCGATTGTTTTTTCTGCTTGAGCCTTCAGTTGTAATAACCTCCAGCACCCTTGTCATTCTCTCTCACCCCCTTCTCTCCTCTCTCTCACACACATGCACACTGATTGAAATAACATCAGCCGTCCTCGTGGTGGTAACGGGCACCCGGACATCTGCTGGTTGTAAATGCCACACAAGGACCACACACACACACACACACACACACACACACCCCCACACACACACATACAGCATGCATAGAGGTGAGTGGACACACAGGTTCATCTCAGAGTCCCTCTGTCTGTACCTAAGTGCTGCACACAGATAAAAACAATGCACAATGTTTGTGTGTAGACATCTGTAAACCTTTTGTTGGACAAAAACAAAAGTGCATGTGTGTGCGTGTATGTGTGTCTGTGCAAATGGATGAGTTATTTTGGTGGAATGTGCTAATGAACTTCACAGTCCGATCAAAGGCTGGAAGCGAAGATCCCTTGTAACATCATCATTCTGTTTTTGGTCCTCAATCATGATGTCAGTGCTGGAGACTTTGTTTTTCCTCGGTTGGATGAGTTCAAAGGACCCAGAAGCTCCGTGAATGCTTCTCTCTGGGAAGAAACACCCTGAAAATGACTGGATGCGTGACTGAAGCTGAGGAATGTAATGACAGAAAATAAGCTTCAGGACACTTTAATAGCATTTATGCAGGGTTGAAGTCCAGATATGTAGGATTTCAGACCTCTTTGAATCAGTGGCAGAAAAAAATGCATTTAACAGGAAGAAACCTCGAGTAGGAAACAGTCAGTAGTCAGTAGTAGTCAGAGGGGGGGTTCTTGTCCAAGCACTGCTCCAGATGAACTGCCAGATGTTTGTGCAGGTGGACACTATAAGGACAAAAAAGCCCCCTTTTTTCCAGACAGCTAGCACAAGATTAGAAGATTACAGTCCACCTGCTGGTAGTCAAACCCCTCGATGGAAGGGGGACACAGTCCTGGAGCCTGAGAGAGGTAACAGTGTGTGTGTTTTTTTACCTTCTACACACTGAGTACTTAAACCTAGATTCTACTATTGAAGTGAGGACATTTTGGCTGGTCCTCACATCTTCAAAGAACTGTTTGAGGGTCCAGACCTGGTTTAAAGTTGAGGTTAGAACTTGGTTTAGGTCAGGGTCAGGGGTTAGGTGGGATGCTTAGGGTGAGACATTATATCTATGGAGGTCCTCACAAAGGTAGAAGTACAAGAACGTGTTTGTGCGTGTTCACAGGAAGTATGTTCCGGTCCCTGTGGCAAGAGCCAGAGACACTGAAGGTGTTGGCTCCACATTTGTTAGCGATTAGCCTCAGCCCAAGAACCTGACTCTCTACACACAGAGCCTCCCTCCTGCTTTTTTCATCCCTTCGAGGCCCTCCCTCTTTGCCGGCCCATGTCCCTCCCTCCCTCCGGATTCTGTTTGAGGAGCCTCAGTCTCCTCCAGCTCCGGGTGGGACGAGGATGCTGACGGGGAGCCGAGGGCCACACCGCCTGACAGAACCCCCCACCGCCCTGAAGCAGTGCTGACGGATGAGAGCTCGGGCCCCCTGCGGGGATGCCTTCTTACTGACCACAGAGGGATTTGCTGCTTCGCAGACCCGCCAAGCTCCGGATCACATTTGATCTTCAACTGGGAAAGCCGAGTACGACTCCGGAAAACGGCAGCAAAGACCACAATTTCCCATCGGTGACATTAGCAGAAGAGGCGGAGCACCATGAAAGGTAAAGCCCCGCCCCCTTGGTGAAGAGGTTTTAAAGTGAGTGGTTCACCAACACCTGACGCTGGGCACCGGTGGAACATGTGCTTCTCATCTACTGGGAAACTGGGCAGAGTGGGTCTGGAGAAAGTGCCAGTTTGTTGATCTTGGATGTGCGTGTGTGTGTAGTCATAGTCATATAATCCTCTCTCTAGTCCTGCCAATCTGCTGCAGATTGAATTAATATCCTCTTTAAATGAGGGTGAGTGAAAACATCATGTTTGAATAAAAGAGCAAAGCAGAATGCTGACACGTACAGAACAAAATTTGGAACAAATGGATGGATTCAGAGAAGAAAGAGGAGGAGGAATTCCACTTCTTAGTGAACAGTGAAACCTTCTCCTTGTTTTGATGTGTTGGGGGAAAATTAGAACCTGAAGAAAGAAGCGTGAAACATAGAAGATCAGCCTCTACATTAACAGAGAGGGTGAATGCACTGGTTATAGTGGGACAAAGAGGGTAAATTGAGTGGTTATAGTGGGACAGAGAGGGAAAATGCACTGGTCCAGTGATTTCAGTGATGTCGTACTCCTCAGATGCTGATCGTTGTCATAAACAGGATGATGGTGAGTGTTGCAATGACGATCACTCAACCAGCCCTGCTGGTTAACGTGACTATCAAACTGGTTTCACCTGTTTTGTCGTATTAAAGCGACGTACCAGCGGAGCAGCCTTGAAAGGGGAGATCACGACCTCCCAGAGTCCTGCTCTCATCCATGAGATGAGATGCTAATGTGGTTTCCAGGGTTGCTGAGCCCGGATCAGCCCTGCCCGACCAGAACTAAATATGCTGCCTCATACATTCCTGGTATGGCTGGAGGGGGAGCAGATTAGGAGCGAGGGAGAAGGCAGGTGTCTCCGGCAGACAGGAGGAAAAGCAAGTCCTGCTTCCCAGGCCCCTGTTTTGCTGCGGCAGCATTAGGAACCCACGTGCGAGGTGTTAGGAGGCCGGAGGGACTAACGGGCGACCGCAGTCTCATTTCTAACACCGACAGGGGCGAGAGCGCCCCTTTAACATCGGCAGAGAGGTATTCCAAAGTGCCGCGGTCCCGGGAAAAACACGGAAACACAACAGAGCACTCTCCTGTAATGGCCCCTCCAAACTGCTGCACATACCAGAGCAGGAGTTTACAGTTGTGTGATCACACATTCCAGTCAGAGGACTGCCTTGAACATGTCAACAGAGGTTTGCATCTGCCCCCCCCCGTTCATCCGCTCTGTTCTCGTGACTCCTTCTTCTGCTCTCGGACCACATCTGTGGCAGCTTTAATGACTCCTCGGTTAAAGCTGCATGCCGGACTGATGACCAACCTGGTTAACAGCACGCAGGGGTGGGGGCAACCTGCACACACACACACACACACACACACACACACACACACACCAAAACTGTCCAACACCAGCTCCAGTGTCGGGGGGGCTGGATTGTGTGTTCTTCCCGTCTTCTCAGCGAGTGGAGCTTTTGCATTTTGGGTTCAGCTCTCTGAAGGGGGGGGGTCGCACCAGGACATGGGGTCACTAAGTCTGGGGACTGAGGTGACAGCGGGGGTCCAGTCCAGCATTTTCCCAACTTTCTTCCTGCGGGTAAGATCTGGGAAGGTATTGTTGGACCGCTGTCTGTACACGTTGGACAGTTTGACTTCTGTTCTAATGAGAAGGAGTGTCTAGTGGGGGGAAAACAGATGCTTTGGCTCTAATTGTGGCGGCGTCGCTTTTGGCCTCTAAAGGCGAATGATGTGGTGGCGCTGAAGCACCGAACTCGGAGATGTTTGGGGTCCCTCCATCAAACACCTTCAAAATCATTTTGAGTAATAATTAATGGAAATGATGACGGAATGGGACACAAACTGACAACCTCATGCACATAGGCTGGAAACGGTGGACAAGTTGTTATCAAAGTGGGATGGGCCAATGATCAACGCCAATGTGATTAAAATGTGACCTTCGCTTATTATGTTTCTAATAAAAGTTCATGTTTAAACTGGCTGTAGGAAAACACATTAAATCTGTCTTCAAAGTTTGTTTGGCTCTCATGAGGTCTCATGAGCCCCCCCCATCATTACGTCGTCCCCTCCCTCCAGATCTGATGATTCTGTCACCCTTTGGCACCAAACACCAGTGACGCCGTCGGACCGTCTCATTTGCTCTGCCTCTGCGTTGTTTAGAACCTGTGGACACAGTCAGAGGAGGGCCGGGGGTGCACGTGTGCGCGCGTGTGAGTGAAGCCTGTCGTGTCAGTGTTCAAGCGCTCGTGGGTTACATCACACCTGTCTAGACGGTGTCAACACATTTTCCACATTTTCCACGGTCGTCTTTCAGGTGCGCGCCGGTGACATCACATGATGTTTCCATTTTCTGACCGCTCAGGTTCGCTTTAAAGTCGAAATGGCTGGCAGCAGGAACATGGCACCATGGCAGTGACTCAACCTGCAACTCCTTCTTTCCTCTTTGCGTGTGTGTGTTCTTGTACTTGCTACATACATTGTGTCTGGTCCTCACAACTTGAAAGGACTGTTTTGAGGGTCCAGACCTGGTTTTAAGGTTGAGGTTAGAACTGACTTTAGGATAGGTCTGGGTCAGGGGGGTCAGTAAGAGGCTGGGTAATACATTATGTGGATGAAAGTTCTCACAAAGATAGAAATACTAGGATGTGTGTGTGTGTGTGTGTGTTGGTGTATATACATGTGTTTTCCCTCATGAACTAGCCACTCCAAATATCGAGTCCACCAGCGAGGGTGAGGTTTGATACCCAAGTAGGGGTGGTGTTCAGTTAATGACGTGTTATATAAAGTGCACCTCGAGGACACACACCGGTGAAACCATCAGAGCAAACGGGTTTTGGGAGTTGAAAGTAAACGGATTTTGGGTGGTTTAATGGGCTGTCTGGTTGTATTGTGCTGACAGCCTTCTTGTGCTCTTACACACACAGTCAGTGTTCCCACAAGATTCAGCACATAAAATCAACATTCTTTACCTCAAAACACAGCAAAAACACTTTCCCGTTGCAGAGATGCAGCTTTATCGCCAACCAGACCCAGACTATGTGTGTGTGGTTCATTGTGAAGTTTGCATCATTGAAGACAGGAGTAATGAAACTCATATCCTCCAGCAGATGAACTTCTGTCCTCACTTGTCTCTGTTTTTTTTGGACAGACAACTATGGAGGATACGAGAACCAGCTTTTTAAAGGTAAGGACGGAGCTGCTGGCCCCAGCATGGTGGGTTTTAGGATGGTTTCTGTTTGAACTGGGGTTGGAAATGCAGATACATGCCTTCTACCGAAACCTAAAATCCCCACAGCCTGGATCTTTCGGTGCACGTCCTGTGGGTGGTCCAGTTGAAACACCGGCCAAGAACTGGTGCATGATTGATTCAGAGAACCATTAAGCACCATTAGGGTGCATCCATTCATGAATAAAAAGCTTAATAACTAACTGCGACATGGGTTGATCCGCAGATTCCTTCCTGTTCCAAACACGGACCCCTAACACATATTTTCAGTCTGCCTCATCTTGTTTTTCAGAGGAGGACTTCAGTGGAGAGGAGGAAATGCCTTCCTTCAGAGGTGAAATCAGCTTTCAACCCCCCCAAGCTCCTCGCTGTAGGTTAAATGGATTGTTATCCGTCTCCGTGTGTCTGTGATGTCTTCCAGGTCGCAGCAGGGGCGGATGCATGAGGTGCCAGCAGAGCCGGTCTCTCCAGCTGGCCGTCAAGGTTCTCTATGGATTCGTCGCTCTACTGGTCGTCACCGTGGCCGTCCTGGCTTCACTTGGTGAGCCCACAGGGCCCGACAGGGGGGGGGGGGGTGCAATAAGCGCAGTGGTGTAGTCTGAAATGCAGTCGGAGGCACAGAAGGGGGGGCGTCTAGCTTCTTCTGGGAAAACACTTCAGGGCTCAGCCAATGAGGGAGGGGGTCGTAGAAAGCAGCACCCTCAATGGGAGAGGAGAGGACGGGTTTGTGTGTTTTACTTCTAGCTGACTCTCACTCTTCTTTACTTTTGCTCCTACGACGCAAGCAGAGGTCAGCAGGAAACGGTTTATTCTGTTGCTAGGCAACCTGGCTCTGACTTTGTAAACAGTGTCCATCGTCGGCACTTTGACATCCATCACACCCCCCCGTATCATTTCTTAAGAACACACAATCAAATGGTAGATCATCTCTGTTAAACGTCAAGTAGAATAAATACCCGGGACATTCCCGATAATCGCACTCCAACTCATCTGGAACAGCTGTTCTTTGGTTTCAGTCCAGCGGATTGTTACTCACTCGACAGTGGTGAGAATAAGTCGTGGGAAAACACTGCTTCAAAAATAAAATAAAATAAAGTCTCTGTTTATCTGAATAAACAGCAGTGCATTGAGCTGCCATCATTACTGCTGACTGCGGCGCGGCTTCACCTGACATCTGCCTGAGGCCAGCAGATGGTTTTCACATTAACGTCACCTTTTATTGGGGCTGAAAGCCGCAAATCTTCACCTTTTACAGCCGTTTTGGTGAGGAAAGTTCTGCAAACGACATGCCGTCGGACACCAGGGCCGGAGCCGGGTTGTTTAACTGGAATATAAGGAATATTTGTTAAACATTTGTCACTCCTGAACAGACCGTAGTCTGCTGTTCTGGATCAGTTTTAAAGATTATAAAGATTATTGTTCATTATTTCAGTCTGTTGGCTCAAAGGTTTACTGCTACCTAGACTAAACATTGTATATTACAGATCCCTGTATGCAGCGTGTTACAGCACAGGCAGTAGAACTACAGCAAGATCAGATCAAAATACTAAATCAACATCAGCATTTTAACATATCTGCAATCAGGAAAGAGAGTTGAGTGAAGATAAATGAGCATCTACGGACGCTCCCAGATTTATGTTCGTGGGTTAGTTATTCAAAAAGGAACTTTATTTTTGTTTTAGCACAGCTGCAGACCCAAAAGTTAGGATATTGCACTTTGCTCTAACTCCCAACTGTGCGTGATGCGAACTAGGAAAAACAGAAACCACTAACCTTTGATATTTGTTCCCCGCAGAACATCTGCTTCGTGAAAAACATTTAACAGCGAAAAAAAAAACATCAGTTGGGAAAGTGACGCGAATTAAACACATGACGGATTTAATGGTCCGGAAAGAAAAACAACTATGTTGTTTAAGGAACCGTGATTTTTATATTTCATAAATCACCATCGAGCACGATCGCCGTCAGGGTCGCTCCGGCAACAGTAGGTGAACATGGAACCATGTGGAAACCTTCTATTATTCAAACATAGTCACAAACACTTGCGCACGCCATAACTCCCACTCACAAAATCATTATTAGACTCCTGGGAAATATGCCGGGGGAGGGGGGGGGGGGGGGGGGCTGGATAAACCATCACTCATCTGTGCTTTGGTTGCCTCTCTTAGCTAATGAAAACTTTACATGTTTCATTGTGGAGGCTTAAATATGTCAGTCCTTTAAATGCTTCCTCTGGCCATATCCATAACAACGGTTGTTTGTTTTTTCTGCGTCGGGCTCGGGGGGCGGTTTTGTCGTGTTTTCCCGTAGAAGCTGTTCGAGGCTTAAGGATTTATTTCTGTCTCCGCGTGCCCCGACTTTTAAAATAAATAGAACCGTCACGTGACTAACACGCTCTGGCTGGCTGAGACGTACCGCCTCGGCAATAACAATGACGCCATCCTGTAAACTCTGATCATTGTCGGCTGTGTCTTCAGTGTTCCGGAAGGTTGAGAGTCTGTCCGAGGAAGAGTCCACATACCACACGAGGATCTCCGGGGTTCAGCAAGGATTAGAGGGTGAAGTATATTAACAACAGTCAGTTCAATTACAGATGTTTCTTTAATTTATCAACTTGAAGAAGAGTCTGATATTGCTGTTGTTTTGGATATGATGTATTTGAGGAGAGAAATGTGTCATGCATTTCCTCAGATATGTGCTCATCTTAAAATATCTGACCTTAAATTAGGGAAATGACTCATTATAAAAGCCTCTGGCCCAGTTTGATGGACCAATTCTTCCTTTTCTTGCAGAGCTGAGCTCCAGGTCTAATTCCTCAGGCTGTTTGGACGTGTCTCTGTACAGTGGGGAGATCAGGAAGCTGAAGAGAGAGTTTGAAGACATCCAGAAAATGATACTGAGCCAGGAGCAGGTTCTGACAGTCCAAAACAAAGAAAATCTTGAAACACATATCTGAATTCTGCTTGTAGCTCTAAACTCTTGACCCCTCCCCAGGTCCTGAACCAGGTCTCCCAGACCCAGAGGAAGCTGGAGGATACCAGCAACCATTTCACACGCAACATGCAAAACCACGCCATGTCTGTCAAGCTTTTGAATCAGTCTCTGGAAAGGTACCTAGAGCAGGTGGGCAGCTGGAACGCAGTGATCGAGGAAACGGTGGAGAAGATGAAGGTCCTGACGGAGGACCAGCGCAGCATCAAAGCTACTGCCCAGCAAGTCAACACCACAATGGCGCTCAGGTGAGTCACAGGATCACCTTCAAAACCTCTCCTGGGTTGCGGTTCGGGAAGTAAGTGGACTGGTTTGGTTTCTCTGCAGTACCGTGTGGATAGACACCTTGCAGAGGAAGGCAGACGAGGACTACCTGGTCCTCCAGAAAATGACCGGGGACTGGCAGAACTACAGCCAAGTGCTGAGTGCCATGAAGTCCAACATCAGCAGCACTGCTCAGCAAGTGCGCTCGGTCCAAAACACCCTCGCAGTGGAGCAGCGGAGGATCACCGTGTCCAACGAGATGTACGATGACCTGACACAGCAGGTGCCTGGTCTGACCTTCTGATCGCTCCAATCGCAGGCTCCCCCTGTGACGGGCTGGAGGTTCCCCTTATTCATGTTTCCTGAAGAAAACGTGTCTGTGTTTTGTCCAGATGATGAACCTGCAGATGCAACTGGACAATGCAACCACTTTCATGGACGAACACGAGGAGAACATGCACGACCTGCAGTACCACTCCAGGTAAGAGCTGGACGCCTGCAACAGCATAAACAGAGGTGTTCTCTCCCCACGTGCCCGTCAACCCTCTCCTCCAGGTACTATGAGAACCGGACGGGGGAGCGTTTCTCCGCGTTGGACGGCCGCCTGAACTCCATCTCTTTGGAGATCGAGACCATCTCCTCCAGCATCAACGCCACCGTCAGCCACGTCCAGAGCATGTACAAGTACATCAACATCGAGAGCTCCTCCTGCCAGAGTCGCATGGGCAGGCACACCGAAGATCTACAGGTGGTAACCACGAAGACTGACATTCACATTCCATCTATGCCAGCCATCTTATTATCTTAAATATATCTCTAAAACATCATGAGAGCTTATGAGAGCAGGTTCCAACTATGTTCTCTCCTCCTCCACCAGGTTCTCTTTGTAAACTTGGGTTAGGGTTTGACCCCAGCTGATCTCTCCTTCCTCCTCCTGCAGAACCTGAACAGCAGCGTCTTGCTCCTGCTCAACCTGGCGGACACGCTGAGACAGCAAAACGCGCTGCTGAACGTGCGGCTGGACATGGACGTGAGGAACCTGTCGATGGTGATGGAGGAGATGAAGCTCGTGGACACCCATCAAACCCAGCTCATTAAGAACTTCACTATTGTGAAAGGTTGGGTAGATGTTCCATGGAAACATTGACACTAACTCCACCAACAGTTGGGGTCACTTCACCTCTGTCCTCTTTCAATAGGCATCCCTGGACCCCCAGGCCCCAAAGGCTACCGTGGAGAGACCGGCTCAAAAGGGTCTGTTGGATTGACAGGGAGCAAAGGTGACCGAGGGTCTTTAGGACCCAGGGGGGTTGTTGGAGCGAAGGGTTCCATTGGGCCCAAAGGATCACCGGGTGCACCAGGCCCTACGGGCAAAGGAGGATCCGTGGGACTGAAAGGAGTTAAAGGGTCTGCCGGTATCCCAGGACCACGTGGTGAGAAAGGGGAGAAAGGGGACATTGGTGTCCCAGGTAAAGATGGCATCAAAGGACCTGCGGGCCCTCCTGGGATCAAAGGTCAGCCAGGAGTACCAGGCTTCACAGGGCCACCAGGACCCAGGGGAAAAGAAGGGTTACAGGGACAGCCAGGGCCCCCCGGGCCTCCAGGCTTGCCGTTCCAAGACCACCAAGAGAGAACCATGACTCCTGCTCCTGGATCCAAACGACATTAAAACAACAGAGGAGCGTAAAGGTGGATTACATCCCCTCTCGGGCGGGTTGTTCAAACAATGAGTATATACAGCGACATCATTGGAGCTTTACCGGTACTGTTTTTTCCAACAATGAAGAGCGTTCAATTGGAAACTGAACTTGTGTGTCTTATTAAAAAGAGACAGGAGAATTCCCAGATTGTTTTCACAGACTGCTCATTATTCACTGAAGAACGCTTCGTTCTGTCAACCCAATCCGAGGATATACACTACAGAATGAGACGGCACCTGGTCTTCACAGATCAGCTTATGTGAATTGAATTGCACGTGCGTCTTTATTTTCCACGCTGAATGTAGTAGAAGCCAAGAACCCGATGAGGATGTCAATTGATCAAACTCATGCGTGTAGATTATAAATTAGCTGCTCGGAACGTTTGCATTCCCGTGCAATATTACAGGCGATGTCCACATGTGTGTGCGAATGTGTGTGTGTGTGTGTGTGTGTGCGCGTGTGTGTGTGTGTGTGTATTCACACATCACCTTTTTGGTTCTGATTCAGAGCAGGTACTCTGAACACCCGTACCAACAAACTGTGTAAAATAGCCAGAAATTAAATAAAAGATCCTGATGATGATGATGCAGGTTCCAGTTAAATATATCTCTGTTGTATGAATAATTTGGGGGCAAAGGTAATTAATTTCTTGAGAGTACAGGTTTATCTTAAATTAGCATAAAGACTGAATAAAAGTGGGATGGGGGTTGTTATCATGCTCAATTAAATGCTGTTTTATCAATATCGGTGGGCATAAATGGTGAGAGGTGATGTTATTGTGGTGGAGTGTGTTGTGAAATGCGACTGGCTTGCATAGCACCAAAATAAAGCTTTTTGATAACGTCCCATTTCCGTCCGCGTCTCACTGGACCCTCAGTAGTGTGTGCTTCAGTGGCCCTTCGGAGCTGTGGGCGGGGTCATTAATTGAAAACACATGATGACCCCACCCACGGGATTTTTGAGGTTTACTGTTATTGAGTGGAACTCATTCCATTGTTTGGATTAACCCTGTTGTTTTATACAGTGTAGCCTCCTCCTGCCTACAGCGTATCCGGGGGATTCTTTAAATTAGGGTCCTGGAATCCCTCATTTCTGCGCTCATCATCATCGCTCTATACTTAAAATACTCTGGTGTCTGTTTCCCAAAATGCTGTATTCTGATTTTCATGAAAACATGCAGTCTGATTCTCAGCACTCCCGAAGTTTCCTGCAGATCTAAACCGTTCCCACATGTGGAGCCCCGAATCATGGAGCTGTCATTAAATTGTTGAGAACTGAGGTTGTGACATACATTATTCTGCATCAGCACATCCAACCACGAACACCTGGGGTAAGTTCAATCACACACGTTCTGTTATTTTAACAGTATAATATTCCTCCTGTGAAATCAAGGGCTGGAAAGTGACTGGGTCATAATAGCCATAGTAAGGAGGCCGTTATTATAACCTTTATGTATTTATTTGTGTCATTCCATCCAAACATTCCCATGACGGCACCTCCGTGGTTCAGCTGAAAGGTTCTTCAGCAACTAAGGGCGCTTTTCCCACCAGGGTGGAGACTCCGTGTGGGTGGACCAAACCAGCAGGACAACAGCACACAGTTAAATAACAAGAAACAGGAAAACCAGGCTCAGTTCAGCAAGTAAGGTGATGTAATATATGCAGTGGGATTTACAGTCTGATCATGTCCTCCTCTATCTGTACATCTACATCTGCTCCTTCAGGTTTGTGTTGTTGTCGCTCTACTCTCCCTGGTTCACTTCCTGTCTGCTTCACTTCTTCTCTTCGGTATGCTGGAGGGTCTGTTTTCAATCACATGGCAAAGCGCAGCAGGGTTCACGTGTAACCGGGGGGGGGGACCCACGTCTTGAGGAGCTTTCACACCTGCTCGGCCAACTATCGGAGGAAACAAAGTCCACTCTGCTGTGGAAGCGTCCCGACTCCCAGCGTTCGGGAACGTCAAAGTCGTTCTCTCCTGGTGGCTCAACTTCAGAAAAAACGAATGGAAACGATGATGTCGGACGTTTGGTCCAGAAGGTGAGAACATTGCACAAAAGGGTCTGTGAAGTCTGGGCCACCTGAGAACGAGCTGGCCGAGGTTCGGGGAGGCACATCTGGGCTCAGGGTTTATGCTGGCTGGAGCAGCTGTTTTTCACCTCTGCAGTAGCTGACCACATCCTTCTCCCGCCTCACGTCGGACTCAGCAGAGATCTGATGTAGCGCCGCCACGCTCCCACCTCAAAACCCAGCGAACGGCCTCAAATCCAAACAACAACAGCGAGAACAAGTCGAGATCGAGGGTCAGAGGTCGGCGGTCACTGGAGGCCCCTCCTTCGTTTCCCTCCTGCAGCGTCTGCAAATTCGCCCATCCTCACGGGCTCCTCGAACATACCCATGTGGTGCGAGGAGGGAAGCTAAGTTAACAGAGAATTCCTGCCAGATGCAACAAGCTTTGGTTTCTTATTCCACATCTGGCAGCTGGAGGAGTTTGGCTGCTAACGCTGCACGGCCGCTAACGGCTTATAAATGGGAGGGGGGAGGGGGAGGCAGTAAAGAATATAAAAGCACCTCTAGTGGCGAGGGGGTATCACACTTAAAACCCACTTTAAAAAAGAAGATAGGAAAACAAAGATAGTGAAGGAGCTCCACCTCTGAACAGCCCGGGGCCTCCAGTCTCTCCTAGTGTCCAATCAAAATACACCCAAAGAGCTTGATTTCACACTGTAAAGCCCCCCCCCCCCCCCAGCTCCCGCCTCTTTTGGGCCCTGGAAGGCCTTTTTCAGCAGAGACGGCCAGATGAAGGGTTCTTCAGCGGTGGTGAGGGTATGTTATGTAATTTACCAGCGAAGGCCCTGGAACCCCCAATTAATCATCTAAATGGGTTTACACGAGTACGCTGTGTCCTCAATTAACCATTGTTTGGGAGGATGAAGTGGACCTGGGGGGGGGGGGTTCCTGAAAGGCGAAAAAATGGCTATAACGAACCTAATATACGTTAAATTCAAAACTATCTGCGTTGGCTGGGGCCTCCCAATCGTCGGCGTCCATGTGCAGATGCCGTTGACCACCTGACTGAGGGTCATGCCTCGCTGACCTCGACAGCAGTCCCCCTGGCAGCTGGAGGCAGGAACCTTCTCGGAGCTCTCAGACGGCGGGATAGACGTCTGCTGCGGCGAAGACGGAAACTTCATAACGCGAACAGGGCCAGGTGTCAGCCGGCTGAAGAGACTCGTTATACGGGCAGCTGTAAAAATAGGCGTTAAAGCGATTCACCTGAACGAGGTCCGAGCACCTCCCTGAACCAACGCTTAGAAATAACCATCAGACCTGTTCCCCTGAAGATACCGCCATAAACCTCAGGACGTCGAACATCAGCAGTCTTGGGTTTCAGGCCCTTCTCAGGCCGCTTCAGTGTTTTTAGGGAAGCGCTCTAACTCGTGCAAGATGCTGAAAGTGTGACTTTATTCAAACCAGATTTGATCCACGGAGCAACCGGATCCCGGCTCCTCCCGCTCAAACTCTCCCAGCGGTGCGAGCACCGAGGGTCTGGACCTCACCTTTCCCGCTTCCCGCCTCACCTCCATGACAGGATGAATGGAACTTCCCATCTTTGTAGAGTCAGCGCAGACGGGAACCGTCCCAGTTCTGCCTTTTCAAACGAAGCCCAGTTCTGAATCGGCAACACGTCCATCACTGCAGCATAAAGGCTGAATCGAACTCCCAGTTTGGTTGTTTTTTTTAAATGAAGTACAGATTCCAGCTTTAACTAAACTAAGGTTTTTTTTAAATCGTGACCGGTCTGAGAATGAAGCTGAAAAAAGTGTTGACGTTTGAAAACTTGGAGGAACCAAAACTCTAAATCAAGTCAGCACAGTTTTTTTAAAGCTTCTTTCAGATGATGAAAACTGAAGCCACTGTTTAAAAGGTTAATGTGGAGTCAAAACACGAAAAACAATGACACAAAGTTATGAAATAACTGCAACTTGGTTCAATTTTTTTATGTTGCAATGAAATGCAGCCAGGAGAGAGATTTTTTACAGTATGGTGTTCTAATACTGTGAAAAGGACCTTATCTTATTCAAACTACAGCTCAATTATATAATCAACAAAAAAGAATCACATTATATTAATGATTTAAGACCTTTCAAGCCAAAAACTGCTACATTAAAACCGAAAATGGCTGCATGTTCAGTCATTTATGACCATTAAAGTTCATGTTTATCTGCTTCCCGTCATGTTTTTATTACATTGGTGAGAAGTTTCCTCACTTAGAGACCCGCTGAACGATGATGTGTGTGTGTGTGTGTGTGTGTGTGTGTGTGTGTGTGTCTGTGTGTTGCTTTGTGAAGGATCTGTGAAATTCACTCTCACAAATATTCATGTAACCGTGTCCTGCCCTCTGAACCCTTGCTCTATGTCCCTGAACTGATGTTTTATGAGCTGATTGTAGAATGAAGCCAAGCAAAGCTTGATGTTTAAAACAAGGGCCGAGGACTCCAGACTGGGAATAAGGAGACGAAGACGAAGCTGCTGGGAACGCCTCTCCATCGAGACGCTGGTAAAACAATGGAGACGCAGAAAATAAAAGAATGAGTTTTCTATGAGAAACCAATTTATCAGTGAGTGTGTGTGTGTGTGTGTGTGTGTGTGTGTGTGTGTGTGTGTGTGTGAGCAGCTGTTCCATCCCTGTGTGTATCATAAGAGGACGGCTGCAGAGGGAAAGTGCTGCTCTCATTTTTCTTCTGCTTCATCTCAGAGGGAACAGTGACATGTAGGAGACAAACACACACACACAACAGATCATCATCATACACACACAGCCTGTTTTTGTGTTAAAAGGCAGAAAAAAAGTTTTTAAAATTCTTGGATCCAAATTCATTCAACACTTTTATTTCCATTGCAGCAGCATTATGAAAATGCTACAGTGTGTGTGTGTGTGTGTGTGTGTGTGTGTGTGTGCACGTGTGTGTGTGTGCACGTGTGTGTGTGTGTGTGTGTGCGTGTGTGTGTGTAATAAACAAGAGCAGCTCTGGGGGAAGAAGGCACATCAACAATAATAATTACCTCCAGACTGTAACTGTACATGTGGCAGCTTTCAGTCCCCAAAGCAACCAGAGACAATTATAGGATGTTAATTATGAAGGATCATGTTTGTCCAGAACTCAAACCAAATGTTAAGAGGTCTCATTTCTAAAGGCTGAAGGTGGGACTCTTGGCCTGACGATCCCATCAGGACCCTGAACGTCACAGAAGCGTCACACGCTTGGCTCAGGTCACCTCCATGGATCCAGCACGGCTTCGATGTGTTTGGCCGCCTGAAGGGCTCATATTTGTCCAGTGATCTCATGACTCCATTTCTTCTGTAGTTTCTGATTCTCTCTCTCTCTCTCTCTCTCTCTCTCTCTCTCTCTCTCCCCCTCTGACTCCAGTTCTCCATCTCCAGTATGACCAACATGTATGTTTCTCATCCACCCCCAGTTCCCCTACTCCTCCTCCTTTACCCACAAACGTGACCCCCCTCCACTTTGAACCTGGACCTACTCCAGGTTTCCTCCTGTTGGAAGGCAGCCTGAGTTTAAACTGAGTTGATTTATTTCCCGAGGCTCTCTGCTATCGCCAGCCCACATCCACTTCCCCGGCCCTCCATTCCTGCTGTGTTGCGTCACACACCACATTTCTCCTGTTTTTTCCTCTGATGTTCACACGGCTCCTCGTCTCTGTCCCAACACCCTTCTTACCCAGAGGGAGTGACCCCCCCTCCCCCGATTCTCTTTATCACCTGCTGCCCCCCCCACCGTCCTCCTGAGACCACCACTGCAGCACTGAGCCAGGAAGACACCTGAGGGTTCTTCTGCTCCACTGTGACATCACGCCATCATCATCTTCATCATCTCCATCACTGTCACCATCATCATCTTCATCATCATCACCATCATCATCATCACCATCATCATCATCATCTTCATCATCATCATCATCATCACCATCACCACCATCATCATCATCATCTTCATCACCATCATCATCATCATCATCATCTTCATCTTCATCACATCATCATCATCATCATCTTCATCTTCATCTTCATCATCATCATCATCATCATCATCATCACCATCACCACCATTATCATCATCATCTTCATCTTCATCACCATCATCATCATCATCATCATCATCATCATCATCATCATCATCATCATCATCATGTCACGTGACTTCCCATAACTTTAAATATGTGTACATTTGGTGAAGATAACTCACCTTCACTAGTGATACACAGAAGCACCTTCTCTCTCTCTCTCACACACACGTACACACACACACAAGTACACACACACACGTGAACAGAAGGAAGCTCTTCCCCCTGAACTGATCCAGAGTGTTTAGGGCTCCATCTGTGTGGGCCTCTTAAGAGCCTCGTGATAACCATGTTTTGCGTTGGACAGAGAGAGCAGCCACGTTCAGAGTCCAGGTGACCTCTGACCTTCTGCCTGGAGCAGTCAGGCCTGGAGCAGCAGATCATCCAGAACACGGTGGAAAAACTGGGGAATTTTTCACATCCTGAGAAAACCCGAACCCAAACATACCGTCTGTGGCTAAAACATTTGAACTCACTAACAGACTCGTGGTCGGTGTTACACGATCAGATTACTTTTTCATTCTTGCTCTTTAATTTACTGCGATAGTGAGAAATTTCTTCTGGGAATTTCACAATCACGACTCTGGCTGGAATATTCCGTGGGTCAAATGGTTAGACGATAAAAGATGCTCCAGTTTTTAAAAAATAGAGCTAAAAACAAAGGATTAAAAAGTGATGACAATCAACCCAACAGAAACCTGTAACTTTAACTGTAACCTGAATTATATTCACATCATAAAAACTATTTTCTGTTTGAGTTTCAGACGTGACCTGAAGTTCTGAACGGATCTACCGCCACCTAGTGTCGGATGTGGGTGTTGCACTAAAAACAAAAACTGGAACAATTACGTGCATGCGTAGGTCTGTGTGTGTGTGTGTGTGTGTGTGTGTGTGTGTGTGTGTGTGTGTGTGTGTTTGTGACAACAACAACTTCTTGTTGCAACAATCTTGCAACCATCCATCTTATTGTGAGCTCAGAGAAAAGCTCCATCGCTTCCTGACGAGGTGGAAACCTGACCATCAGGATATTTGCGTCAACAAAGTTTCACCTCTCTCTCTCTCCCTCTGTCTTTTTTTGTGTTTGTGAGTGTGTGTGTGTGTGTGTGTGTGTGTGTGTGTGTGTGTGTGTGTGTGTGTTTGTTTATGAGTTACCGTAACTTAACCTGTTTTTATGTCGTTTGAACCTTTCGTTATTTCCTTGGTTCTTCTTTTTTTACTTTTTTGTAAATTCCACAAATCCTACTCACCCTTATGTAAAATCTGTTTGTCTGTCTGAGTGTGTGTGCGTGTGTCTGTGTGTGTGTGAGTGTGTGTGTGTGTCTGTCCGTTTGTCTGTGTGTGTGTGTGTGTGTGTGTGTGTGTGTGTGTTTACAGGGCACAGGTACATTAAAGTAGAGTTGATTCACCTTCAGGACGAGTCTCATGTTTGCTCCTCTGTTCAGCAGCTGCCAAAAGTAAAGCAGATTTCTGATAAAAGTCCTCTCAAGAGTGTCAAAGCCCTGAAAGACAGGCGAGAAAACACACAATCATTTCAGAATAAAAGCTCAGCATCTTTGGGGAAAAAGACAAGTCCTCACAAACATAGAGGTTCTTACATCAGCAAAAACTGGGTCTGATGATCATAACTAACCTTTCACTGCAGTTTGACGCCTGTAATTTGGTATTTGGGTGATTCCATGTGTTCATTATTCTGTCTGATCTGTGTTTACCCAAACAGATCCATTGTTCCACTTTGGTCCCAGTTTCCACGTGAGGGGAGAATCAAAGCCCAATCATTATTATTTATGAGTCATATTACCATATCTCAAATATAATAAGGGAGTCTGCTGTGTGCAGGGAGCTAAACAGTTCAGTCGTGGGAGCTCCAGTCTGACCTCCAAGCAGAATGAGGAAAGAACTCTCTTTGACCAGGAGGAAACCTGGAGCAGGTCCGGGAGGACAAAGGAGGAGAGGCAGGGTGGAATGAGGAGGCCTGGCTGCATTCAAAAAACAGGAACACCTTAAAGCGTAGCTAGCGTTTATTAGTTATGATAGTCATGAACGTAAAGTTGCACATTTACGCCGTTTTCGTGCATTCCCGCGTTTAAATGACGTCACCCTCAAAGAAAGCCGGTCGAGCGCTTTATTTTGAAGAGTAAAGCCGGAAGCGGATTGCGTTGCTCGCTCTTCAGAGGGTTTGGGGGCGTCTGAGGTATAAATACGAGGAGAGAGTCAGCATCAGCTCCAGACTGATCCTGAGTCAGGAGACCAGCACAGGTGAGAGACACACACACTCTCTCTCTCTCTCACACACACACACACACACACACACACACACACACACATACACACAATGTGAGTAGTGTATTTTATTGTGTTTTATTGATGAGACTCTGCAAATGAGTGTTTGCAGCCGTAGTGAAACACCAAGTGGGCAATGACGTCATTGAAATTGAACAACGATTCATCATCAGCAAAAATTGAAACACAGTACTTTTTTAAAATTTGAAAATACAAAATAACGAAGCACGCAGAGGGCTTAAATCAAGGATCATCTTCATAAACATGTGTAATCGTAAATATGTGTCACAAAAAGACGATGTGCGGTGCTGCAATAGACAGAATTTTCCAGAAGCTGGTCGCCTGGACCGGTGGGGTTCGGTGTGTTTGCGTTCTTTCAGTTGTGCAACCAGGATCCTCTTGGCAGCTGGTTCTTCCTCTCTGTTTGACTTTCAGATGTTTGTGGATTTTTTTAATGTTTCCAGCCGAGCTCTTCGTCGTCTGACCTTTTGTCCCCGTCCGAAGCGGTTGAGAGCGGTGGCGGCGTGTCCCTCCACTGACTAGCAGGCTGTGATTACGGCTCCATCCTCATTACAAACAGCCTCATTGTTGCTCCGGCCTCCTTCAAGCTGGTGACCTCCTGCAGAAAGTGGAGCATTTTAAGAGGCCTTCCTGGGTGTGTGTGTGTGTGTGGGGGGGGGTCCACAGTTACCAACAGTCAGTAAGAAGCAGCCACGCTGGTCCAGTTTGTTTTCACTTTGTGCAACAAAAACCAATTAAAGTTGCAGGTCTGTTCCACTGGACGGCTTTTAGGATGTTGTTTCCACGGAAACAGGTGATGGGGTGTCAGCAGGGATGAATATTTGCTCCAAAACCACGCGACATAACATATGGTTTGCTTTCATAACCTTTCTGTTTTTTTTAATTTGTGACTCATTAAACGTCAGAGCAAGCATTTTGTTCCCTTAAAAAACGAATTTAATTGAACTTGACGATTTACAATTTTGCAAATTCGTACTGAAGCCTCTGACTGGGCGCGTTTACGAGCTGGAGACACTTAAAAAACACAATTTGAAGTGCAAAACACTGATTTATTTCAGTTAATCAAAGTTATGATGTAACGGGCGATGAATACTTGGAGACGAACCTACATCACCACTGACATCGTGGGTGTAGAAGCAGCTAAACAAGTTCACAACCGAGGGAAAAAAAAGAGGGGGTTAAATGGAGAAAGAGTGTGTTGTTCTGTCCAGATAATAAAGGGAATGTCACTGGGAGTGCTGGTTTGAGGATGGAGAAGAGCAAATGAGAGCGAGATCCAGACCACAGTATCCAGACAGCATCTCTGAGTCACTTATTAGTATTGATGAGTGTGTTTATTTTCATATAATGCTGAGTAACAGGGCTCAACTGGCTGAGCTCTGCAGCCTGATTTTCTGCTGCTGTCTGGCTGCAGCGCGGTGTCGCCCCCTAGTGGCCGCAACGCGCATCACAACAACATCGGGCTGTTCCTATTAGACATGTCTTCTGTTCCCTTCTCCGGTTTTCTTATCTCCTCATTGTCTGACAGGCAGAGAGGATGCTGACGATGATGATGAGGAGGAAAAAGAAGGGGTCTCTGGCTGTGGTGGCCCTTCTTGTGGCGTCGGTCAACTGTGTCATTCACCCCTCAAAAGAGCATCTTCACGGTGGGTTTCGCTGCAAACCAGCACACAAACAGCTTGATTCCATGCACCTCACTCAGTCAAGGCTGATCAACACAGTCACGTTTTAGCAGGTGTCAACAGTGGAAGTCTCTGTCACCTTACCACAGACAAATATTTCAAGAAATTAATAATTATTCCATCACGGTTTGGAAGAAAAGGCCCAAAATGCAAACACGGGTGTTTAAACTGCTCCTCTGCACAGAGATCTCCCGCCAGGGGGAGAAGTACCTGGACGAACAGATCAAGAACGCCGTCAACGGAGTGAAGGAGATGAAGAACCTGATGGAGAAGTCTTCTGATGACCGGAAGACCTTCCTGGACGCTCTGGAGAAGACCAAGATGAATAAAGAGGTGAAGATGCAACGGACCTCGGTTTATATTTGACTTGAGAGACCCGATAAAATGTGGATCTTTATCAGTACTGACTCCTAAAACCGACCTGCCTGACGATCCCAGGGTGCAATGCTCAAGGCTCAGGAGATGGAGGCCAAGCTCACAGAGGAGGAGAGGGTCTGCAACGACACCATGACGGCCCTGTGGGAGGAGTGCAAGCAGTGCCTGAAGAACACCTGCGTCAAATTCTACTCCCGTACCTGCAGCAGCGGCTACGGGGTGATGGGACGCCAGGTCGGAACCTCGCGGATTCAGGAGCGGAAGTCTGGTTCAGACGCTGTGGCTGACATGACGACGTCCTCCTGTCTGCAGCTGGAGGACATGCTGAACCGAACCCACCCCTTCTCCATCTGGATCAACGGGGAGAAGATCGACACTCTGGAGCAGAACGGGCAGCGGCAGAAGGCAGATTTCTCCAGCCTGGAAGAGAAATACGCAGAGATGGCGGACGGAGTGGACAGCATCTTCTCAGACAGCATGAAGGTATAAAACAGCAGAGTTTGGGGGGCAGAAGCGGTAACACCGTAACCCCGTTGTCCCTCAGGTGGCTGAACGGGCCCTCCACAGCTCCTCCATGTCCCGCTTCCCCCACCACCGACCCCACTCTCGCTGGAGCAGAAGCCAGGATTCCTTCTCAGAAGACCCTTTCTACAATTCCCAAGGCTTTTTTCTCAAGGAGGGTGAGACGGTGATCGATCCGGTCGTCACCAATTATGTGGTCATCACCAAGCCCAAGATGACCTGCAGGGAGATCCGCCGCAACTCGGCCGGGTGCCTCAGGTTCCGCAACGAGTGCGAGAAATGTAAAGCGATCCAGCACATCGGTGAGATTGAGAGTTGGTGCTGAGAGGGAATAAAGCTGCATGCAATGGAAAATGGACTTAAAATGACCCCCCTTGTTGCTTGTTTATCCTCCAGATTGCTCAGGGAAGAGGCCCCTGGAGGGGCCCCTGAAGGTGGAGCTGGAGGAAGCGCTGGCTCTGGCCGAGCGCTTCAGCCGGGAGTACGACGGCCTCCTCAGGATATTCAAGGAGCAGATAGCCAACACCTCCTCCATCCTGGACCTGCTCAACAGGCAGTTTGGCTGGGTGTCCTCGCTGGCCAACAGAACCCACAGCAAGGACAACATCTTCAGCGTCCAGACGGTGCGTTTAGGGACCAGACGTCCTCGGGGAGTCAGGAGAAAAGAGACCTGAACGATCAATGAAAGAAGCCCCCCCCACTCCTCCTCCCCGTGCAGGTGATCTCCAGGGATCCCGACCAACACTCACACACCACCGCTCAGCCCGAGGACACTGAGGTGACCCTGAAGCTGTTCGACTCCGCGCCCATGAGCGTCACCGTGTCCGGAGACATCCCCTGGACCGACCCCAAGTTCTCGGAGGAGGTGGCCCGGGCCGCCCTGGACCGCTACAGGTCCTACGTACACAGCTCTGTGTAAGTGTGCCCGGGGGGGTCCCAAAGAAGCTCACTGAATTATCTGAATATCTGAATTATGTTTTAATTCTGGGCCACCGCTGTCCTCGCTGCAGCTGCTGCTGCTTTCAGGATATTTCTGTCTTAACTCTGTCCAATATTGACGGAATAGAGCAGGGGTCCCCACATGCGGCCCGCGAGGCCTCTCAGTGCGGCCCGCAGGGCTCTAAGTGAATTAACATTACGTGCGGCCCACCTCGGAAAACCAGGGCTATCCCTGCGGCCCGCGAAACCTTCTGTGCGGCCCGCGGAGATAAGTTCTTTTCGAGCAATAGGCCGACGGGTTCCAAGCGCCGCCCATCTAATCGATAGGAATGAAAAAATCAGAGCTCTGTCGTTGGTTGTTTTCTAATACGGCCAGGCCAGCATCAGCGACCCCCCCCCCCCATCGCTCATGCTGACTCGATCGCACCAGAGAAGAAGATATGAGTTTTTGCCCCGAATAAGAATATCTAAACAAGCGCTCCACCAAGCAGGAAGCGCAAGATCGGCCATGAGAACTGCAACTTCAACCCCGACTGGCTGACAACGCCGCCATGTTGCTGCCTTGTTGGACTCTACATATGTGCGTGAGCAGCTCTACATACATGTGTGAGCAGCTCTACATACGTGTGTGAGCAGCTCTACATACATGTGTGAGCAGCTCTACATATGTGTGTGAGCAGCTCTACATATGTGCGTGAGCAGCTCTACATACATGTGTGAGCAGCTCTACATACATGTGTGAGCAGCTCTACATACATGTGTGAGCAGCTCTACATACGTGTGTGAGCAGCTCTACATACATGTGTGAGCAGCTCTACATACGTGTGTGAGCAGCTCTACATACGTGTGTGAGCAGCTCTACATACGTGTGTGAGCAGCTCTACATACATGTGTGAGCAGCTCTACATATGTGTGTGAGCAGCTCTACATACGTGTGTGAGCAGCTCTACATACATGTGTGAGCAGCTCTACATACGTGTGTGAGCAGCTCTACATACATGTGTGAGCAGCTCTACATATGTGTGTGAGCAGCTCTACATACGTGTGTGAGCAGCTCTACATACATGTGTGACCAGCTCTACATATGTGTGTGAGCAGCTCTACATACATGTGTGAGCAGCTCTACATATGTGTGTGAGCAGCTCTACATACGTGTGTGAGCAGCTCTACATACGTGCGTGAGCAGCTCTACATACTACATATGTGTGTGAGCAGCTCTACATACATGTGTGAGCAGCTCTACATACATGTGTGAGCAGCTCTACATACGTGCGTGAGCAGCTCTACATTTTTTCTACAGTTTCTCTCAATCATTGTTTTTAGCTAAATTTAGCTAAAAGGTGTGTGCGGCCCGCGGGACCCTGGCAGGAAAAGGTCGGGGACCCCTGGTTTAGAGGATAAAGTTCTTCTTCTTGTCGTTGCAGAACTGTCAAATAAAGACCCAGCCGAAGTTTCTACGCTGTGCTCTCGCCTGACGATGGAATGTCCTGAACTGATGTTTTATGAGCTGATTGTAGAATGAAGCCAAGCAAAGCTTGATGTTTAAAACAAGGGCCGAGGACTCCAGACTGGGAATAAGGAGACGAAGACGAAGCTGCTGGGAACGCCTCTCCATCGAGACGCTGGTAAAACAATGGAGACGCAGAAAATAAAAGAATGAGTTTTCTATGAGAAAACAATTTATCAGTGAGTGTGTGTGTGTGTGTGTGTGTGTGTGTGTGTGTGTGTGTATGAGCAGCTTTTCCCTCCCTGTGTGTATCATAAGAGGAGGAAAGTGCTACTCTCATTTTTCTTCTGCTTCATCTCAGAGGGAACAGTGACATGTGGCTTAGTAGTTATGACAAAGAGGCTCAGTGGCGGACACTTGGGGGCATACCTCACACCCAGGTGTATTATGGGTTGAGGGGCGTGGTTAGCGTGGTGTGTTTAATGCTCTGTATTCACGCGCGTTTTCTTGGTCTGTTCGCGGTTGCAAATAAAGGAGTTAAAACCACCTTCTCTGTCGAGTCGTTCCTCGTCCTGCCACAGCCCCAGTTTAAAAAATATCAATTTAAATATGATTTCAAAAATTTTTAAAAATTAATCCAACAGAAAATTGTAACTTTAACTGAAAACTCAGGTTCAGACGGGGCGGCACGGTGTTGTGGGGGTTAGCACTGTCGCCTCAACCCTGGGTTCAAATCCCAGTTGGGATGGAGGCTGGGGTCTTTCTGTGTGGAGTGTTCTCCCCGTGCCTGTGTGGGTTCTCTCCGGTACTCCGGCTTCCTCCCACAGTCCAAAGAGGTGCATGATTGGGGATGAGGCTAATTGGAAACTCTAAATTGCCCGTAGGTGTGAGTGTGAGAGAGAATGTTTGTTTGTCTCTGTGTTCGCCCTGTGACTGACTGACTGGTGTCCAGTCCAGGGTGGACCCTGCCTATCCCATTGTGCTGGGATAGGCTCCAGTCCCCCCACGACCCCCAGTGGAGGGACAAGCGGGAGAAAGCGAGCGAGCGAGTTTCAGACGTGAGCTGAAGTTCTGAACGGATCTACCGCCACCTAGTGTCGGATGTGGGTGTTGCACTAAAAACAAAAAGGGAACATTTACCGTAAATTACGTGTGTGTGTGTGTGTGTGTGTGTGTGTGTGTGTGTGTGTGTGTGTGTGTGTGTGTGTTTACACATTAAAGTAGAGTTGATTCACCTTCAGGACGAGTCTCATGTTTGCTCCTCTACTCAGTAGCTGCCAAAAGCAAAGCAGATTTGGTGTGTGTGTATTTGTGTCTCTGTGTTTGTGCATATCTGTTTGTGTGTGTGTGTGTGTGTGTGTGTGTGTGTGTGTGTGTGTGTGTGTGTGTGTGTGTGTGTGTGTGTGTTTACAGGGCACAGGTACATTAAAGTAGAGTTGATTCACCTTCAGGACGAGTCTCATGTTTGCTCCTCTGTTCAGCAGCTGCCAAAAGTAAAGCAGATTTCTGATAAAAGTCCTCTCAAGAGTGTCAAAGCCCTGAAAGAGAGGCGAGAAAACACACAATCATTTCAGAATAAAAGCTCAGCATCTTTGGGGAAAAAGACAAGTCCTCCCAAACATAGAGGTTCTTACATCAGCACAAACTGGGTCTGATGATCATAACTAACCTTTCACTGCAGTTTGACGCCTGTAATTTGGTATTTGGGTGATTCCATGTGTTCATTATTCTGTCTGATCTGTGTTTACCCAAACAGATCCATTGTTCCACTTTGGTCCCAGTTTCCACGTGAGGGGAGAATCAAAGCCCAATCATTATTATTTATGAGTCATATTACCATATCTCAAATATAATAAGGGAGTCTGCTGTGTGCAGGGAGCTAAACAGTTCAGTCGTGGGAGCTCCAGTCTGACCTCCACAGCAGAATGAGGAAAGAACTCTCTTTGACCAGGAGGAAACCTGGAGCAGGTCCGGGAGGACAAAGGAGGAGAGGCAGGGTGGAATGAGGAGGCCTGGCTGCATTCAAAAAACAGGAACACCTTAAAGCGTAGCTAGCGTTTATTAGTTATGATAGTCATGAACGTAAAGTTGCACATTTACGCCGTTTTCGTGCATTCCCGCGTTTAAATGACGTCACCCTCAAAGAAAGCCGGTCGAGCGCTTTATTTTGAAGAGTAAAGCCGGAAGCGGATTGCGTTGCTCGCTCTTCAGAGGGTTTGGGGGCGTCTGAGGTATAAATACGAGGAGAGAGTCAGCATCAGCTCCAGACTGATCCTGAGTCAGGAGACCAGCACAGGTGAGAGACACACACACACTCTCTCTCTCTCTCACACACACACACACACACACACACACACACACACACACACATAATGTGAGTAGTGTATTTTATTGTGTTTTATTGATGAGACTCTGCAAATGAGTGTTTCAGCCGTAGTGAAACACCAAGTGGGCAATGACGTCATTGAAATTGAACAACGATTCATCATCAGCAAAAATTGAAACACAGTACTTTTTTAAAATTTGAAAATACAAAATAACGAAGCACGCAGAGGGCTTAAATCAAGGGATCGTCTTCGTAAAATGTGTAATCGTAAATATGTGTCACAAAAAGACGAATAGACAGAATTTTCCAGAAGCTGGTCGCCTGGACCGGTGGGGTTCGGTGTGTTTGCGTTCTTTCAGTTGTGCAACCAGGATCCTCTTGGCAGCTGGTTCTTCCTCTCTGTTTGACTTTCAGATGTTTGTGGATTTTTTTTAATGTTTCCAGCCGAGCTCTTCGTCGTCTGACCTTTTGTCCCCGTCCGAAGCGGTTGAGAGCGGTGGCGGCGTGTCCCTCCACTGACTAGCAGGCTGTGATTACGGCTCCATCCTCATTACAAACAGCCTCATTGTTGCTCCGGCCTCCTTCAAGCTGGTGACCTCCTGCAGAAAGTGGAGCGTTTTAAGAGGCCTTCCTGGGTGTGTGTGTGTGTGTGGGGGGGGGGGGTCCACAGTTACCAACAGTCAGTAAGAAGCAGCCACGCTGGTCCAGTTTGTTTTCACTTTGTGCAACAAAAACCAATTAAAGTTGCAGGTCTGTTCCACTGGACGGCTTTTAGGATGTTGTTTCCACGGAAACAGGTGATGGGGTGTCAGCAGGGATGAATATTTGCTCCAAACCACGCGACATAACATATGGTTTGCTTTCATAACCTTTCTGTTTTTTTTAATTTGTGACTCATTAAACGTCAGAGCAAGCATTTTGTTCCCTTAAAAAACGAATTTAATTGAACTTGACGATTTACAATTTTGCAAATTCGTACTGAAGCCTCTGACTGGGCGCGTTTACGAGCTGGAGACACTTAAAAAACACAATTTGAAGTGCAAAACACTGATTTATTTCAGTTAATCAAAGTTATGATGTAACGGGCGATGAATACTTGGAGACGAACCTACATCACCACTGACATCGTGGGTGTAGAAGCAGCTAAACAAGTTCACAACCGAGGGAAAAAAAAGAGGGGGTTAAATGGAGAAAGAGTGTGTTGTTCTGTCCAGATAATAAAGGGAATGTCACTGGGAGTGCTGGTTTGAGGATGGAGAAGAGCAAATGAGAGCGAGATCCAGACCACAGTATCCAGACAGCATCTCTGAGTCACTTATTAGTATTGATGAGTGTGTTTATTTTCATATAATGCTGAGTAACAGGGCTCAACTGGCTGAGCTCTGCAGCCTGATTTTCTGCTGCTGTCTGGCTGCAGCGCGGTGTCGCCCCTAGTGGCCGCAACGCGCATCACAACAACATCGGGCTGTTCCTATTAGACATGTCTTCTGTTCCCTTCTCCGGTTTTCTTATCTCCTCATTGTCTGACAGGCAGAGAGGATGCTGACGATGATGATGAGGAGGAAAAAGAAGGGGTCTCTGGCTGTGGTGGCCCTTCTTGTGGCGTCGGTCAACTGTGTCATTCACCCCTCAAAAGAGCATCTTCACGGTGGGTTTCGCTGCAAACCAGCACACAAACAGCTTGATTCCATGCACCTCACTCAGTCAAGGCTGATCAACACAGTCACGTTTTAGCAGGTGTCAACAGTGGAAGTCTCTGTCACCTTACCACAGACAAATATTTCAAGAAATTAATAATTATTCCATCACGGTTTGGAAGAAAAGGCCCAAAATGCAAACACGGGTGTTTAAACTGCTCCTCTGCACAGAGATCTCCCGCCAGGGGGAGAAGTACCTGGACGAACAGATCAAGAACGCCGTCAACGGAGTGAAGGAGATGAAGAACCTGATGGAGAAGTCTTCTGATGACCGGAAGACCTTCCTGGACGCTCTGGAGAAGACCAAGATGAATAAAGAGGTGAAGATGCAACGGACCTCGGTTTATATTTGACTTGAGAGACCCGATAAAATGTGGATCTTTATCAGTACTGACTCCTAAAACCGACCTGCCTGACGATCCCAGGGTGCAATGCTCAAGGCTCAGGAGATGGAGGCCAAGCTCACAGAGGAGGAGAGGGTCTGCAACGACACCATGACGGCCCTGTGGGAGGAGTGCAAGCAGTGCCTGAAGAACACCTGCGTCAAATTCTACTCCCGTACCTGCAGCAGCGGCTACGGGGTGATGGGACGCCAGGTCGGAACCTCGCGGATTCAGGAGCGGAAGTCTGGTTCAGACGCTGTGGCTGACATGACGACGTCCTCCTGTCTGCAGCTGGAGGACATGCTGAACCGAACCCACCCCTTCTCCATCTGGATCAACGGGGAGAAGATCGACACTCTGGAGCAGAACGGGCAGCGGCAGAAGGCGGATTTCTCCAGCCTGGAAGAGAAATACGCAGAGATGGCGGACGGAGTGGACAGCATCTTCTCAGACAGCATGAAGGTATAAAACAGCAGAGTTTGGGGGGCAGAAGCGGTAACACCGTAACCCCGTTGTCCCTCAGGTGGCTGAACGGGCCCTCCACAGCTCCTCCATGTCCCGCTTCCCCCACCACCGACCCCACTCTCGCTGGAGCAGAAGCCAGGATTCCTTCTCAGAAGACCCTTTCTACAATTCCCAAGGCTTTTTTCTCAAGGAGGGTGAGACGGTGATCGATCCGGTCGTCACCAATTATGTGGTCATCACCAAGCCCAAGATGACCTGCAGGGAGATCCGCCGCAACTCGGCCGGGTGCCTCAGGTTCCGCAACGAGTGCGAGAAATGTAAAGCGATCCAGCACATCGGTGAGATTGAGAGTTGGTGCTGAGAGGGAATAAAGCTGCATGCAATGGAAAATGGACTTAAAATGACCCCCCCTTGTTGCTTGTTTATCCTCCAGATTGCTCAGGGAAGAGGCCCCTGGAGGGGCCCCTGAAGGTGGAGCTGGAGGAAGCGCTGGCTCTGGCCGAGCGCTTCAGCCGGGAGTACGACGGCCTCCTCAGGATATTCAAGGAGCAGATAGCCAACACCTCCTCCATCCTGGACCTGCTCAACAGGCAGTTTGGCTGGGTGTCCTCGCTGGCCAACAGAACCCACAGCAAGGACAACATCTTCAGCGTCCAGACGGTGCGTTTAGGGACCAGACGTCCTCGGGGAGTCAGGAGAAAAGAGACCTGAACGATCAATGAAAGAAGCCCCCCCCACTCCTCCTCCCCGTGCAGGTGATCTCCAGGGATCCCGACCAACACTCACACACCACCGCTCAGCCCGAGGACACTGAGGTGACCCTGAAGCTGTTCGACTCCGCGCCCATGAGCGTCACCGTGTCCGGAGACATCCCCTGGACCGACCCCAAGTTCTCGGAGGAGGTGGCCCGGGCCGCCCTGGACCGCTACAGGTCCTACGTACACAGCTCTGTGTAAGTGTGCCCGGGGGTCCCAAAGAAGCTCACTGAATTATCTGAATATCTGAATTATGTTTTAATTCTGGGCCACCGCTGTCCTCGCTGCAGCTGCTGCTGCTTTCAGGATATTTCTGTCTTAACTCTGTCCAATATTGACGGAATAGAGCAGGGGTCCCCACATGCGGCCCGCGAGGCCTCTCAGTGCGGCCCGCAGGGCTCTAAGTGAATTAACATTACGTGCGGCCCACCTCGGAAAACCAGGGCTATCCCTGCGGCCCGCGAAACCTTCTGTGCGGCCCGCGGAGATAAGTTCTTTTCGAGCAATAGGCCGACGGGTTCCAAGCGCCGCCCATCTAATCGATAGGAATGAAAAAATCAGAGCTCTGTCGTTGGTTGTTTTCTAATACGGCCAGGCCAGCATCAGCGACCCCCCCCCCATCGCTCATGCTGACTCGATCGCACCAGAGAAGAAGATATGAGTTTTTGCCCCGAATAAGAATATCTAAACAAGCGCTCCACCAAGCAGGAAGCGCAAGATCGGCCATGAGAACTGCAACTTCAACCCCGACTGGCTGACAACGCCGCCATGTTGCTGCCTTGTTGGACTCTACATATGTGCGTGAGCAGCTCTACATACATGTGTGAGCAGCTCTACATACGTGTGTGAGCAGCTCTACATACATGTGTGAGCAGCTCTACATATGTGTGTGAGCAGCTCTACATATGTGCGTGAGCAGCTCTACATACATGTGTGAGCAGCTCTACATACATGTGTGAGCAGCTCTACATACATGTGTGAGCAGCTCTACATACGTGTGTGAGCAGCTCTACATACATGTGTGAGCAGCTCTACATACGTGTGTGAGCAGCTCTACATACGTGTGTGAGCAGCTCTACATACGTGTGTGAGCAGCTCTACATACATGTGTGAGCAGCTCTACATATGTGTGTGAGCAGCTCTACATACGTGTGTGAGCAGCTCTACATACATGTGTGAGCAGCTCTACATACGTGTGTGAGCAGCTCTACATACATGTGTGAGCAGCTCTACATATGTGTGTGAGCAGCTCTACATACGTGTGTGAGCAGCTCTACATACATGTGTGACCAGCTCTACATATGTGTGTGAGCAGCTCTACATACATGTGTGAGCAGCTCTACATATGTGTGTGAGCAGCTCTACATACGTGTGTGAGCAGCTCTACATACGTGCGTGAGCAGCTCTACATACTACATATGTGTGTGAGCAGCTCTACATACATGTGTGAGCAGCTCTACATACATGTGTGAGCAGCTCTACATACGTGCGTGAGCAGCTCTACATTTTTTCTACAGTTTCTCTCAATCATTGTTTTTAGCTAAATTTAGCTAAAAAGGTGTGTGCGGCCCGCGGGACCCTGGCAGGAAAAGGTCGGGGACCCCTGGTTTAGAGGATAAAGTTCTTCTTCTTGTCGTTGCAGAACTGTCAAATAAAGACCCAGCCGAAGTTTCTACGCTGTGCTCTCGCCTGACGATGGAATGTCCTGAACTGATGTTTTATGAGCTGATTGTAGAATGAAGCCAAGCAAAGCTTGATGTTTAAAACAAGGGCCGAGGACTCCAGACTGGGAATAAGGAGACGAAGACGAAGCTGCTGGGAACGCCTCTCCATCGAGACGCTGGTAAAACAATGGAGACGCAGAAAATAAAAGAATGAGTTTTCTATGAGAAAACAATTTATCAGTGAGTGTGTGTGTGTGTGTGTGTGTGTGTGTGTGTGTGTGTGTATGAGCAGCTTTTCCCTCCCTGTGTGTATCATAAGAGGAGGAAAGTGCTACTCTCATTTTTCTTCTGCTTCATCTCAGAGGGAACAGTGACATGTGGCTTAGTAGTTATGACAAAGAGGCTCAGTGGCGGACACTTGGGGGCATACCTCACACCCAGGTGTATTATGGGTTGAGGGGCGTGGTTAGCGTGGTGTGTTTAATGCTCTGTATTCACGCGCGTTTTCTTGGTCTGTTCGCGGTTGCAAATAAAGGAGTTAAAACCACCTTCTCTGTCGAGTCGTTCCTCGTCCTGCCACAGCCCCAGTTTAAAAAATATCAATTTAAATATGATTTCAAAAATTTTTAAAAATTAATCCAACAGAAAATTGTAACTTTAACTGAAAACTCAGGTTCAGACGGGGCGGCACGGTGTTGTGGGGGTTAGCACTGTCGCCTCAACCCTGGGTTCAAATCCCAGTTGGGATGGAGGCTGGGGTCTTTCTGTGTGGAGTGTTCTCCCGTGCCTGTGTGGGTTCTCTCCGGTACTCCGGCTTCCCTCCCACAGTCCAAAGAGGTGCATGATTGGGGATGAGGCTAATTGGAAACTCTAAATTGCCCGTAGGTGTGAGTGTGAGAGAGAATGTTTGTTTGTCTCTGTGTTCGCCCTGTGACTGACTGACTGGTGTCCAGTCCAGGGTGGACCCTGCCTATCCCATTGTGCTGGGATAGGCTCCAGTCCCCCACGACCCCCAGTGGAGGGACAAGCGGGAGAAAGCGAGCGAGCGAGTTTCAGACGTGAGCTGAAGTTCTGAACGGATCTACCGCCACCTAGTGTCGGATGTGGGTGTTGCACTAAAAACAAAAGGGAACATTTACCGTAAATTACGTGTGTGTGTGTGTGTGTGTGTGTGTGTGTGTGTGTGTGTGTGTGTGTGTGTGTGTGTGTGTGTTTACACATTAAAGTAGAGTTGATTCACCTTCAGGACGAGTCTCATGTTTGCTCCTCTACTCAGTAGCTGCCAAAAGCAAAGCAGATTTGGTGTGTGTGTATTTGTGTCTCTGTGTTTGTGCATATCTGTTTGTGTGTGTGTGTGTGTGTGTGTGTGTGTGTGTGTGTGTGTGTGTGTGTGTGTGTGTGTGTGTGTTTACAGGGCACAGGTACATTAAAGTAGAGTTGATTCACCTTCAGGACGAGTCTCATGTTTGCTCCTCTGTTCAGCAGCTGCCAAAAGTAAAGCAGATTTCTGATAAAAGTCCTCTCAAGAGTGTCAAAGCCCTGAAAGAGAGGCGAGAAAACACACAATCATTTCAGAATAAAAGCTCAGCATCTTTGGGGAAAAAGACAAGTCCTCCCAAACATAGAGGTTCTTACATCAGCACAAACTGGGTCTGATGATCATAACTAACCTTTCACTGCAGTTTGACGCCTGTAATTTGGTATTTGGGTGATTCCATGTGTTCATTATTCTGTCTGATCTGTGTTTACCCAAACAGATCCATTGTTCCACTTTGGTCCCAGTTTCCACGTGAGGGGAGAATCAAAGCCCAATCATTATTATTTATGAGTCATATTACCATATCTCAAATATAATAAGGGAGTCTGCTGTGTGCAGGGAGCTAAACAGTTCAGTCGTGGGAGCTCCAGTCTGACCTCCAAGCAGAATGAGGAAAGAACTCTCTTTGACCAGGAGGAAACCTGGAGCAGGTCCGGGAGGACAAAGGAGGAGAGGCAGGGTGGAATGAGGAGGCCTGGCTGCATTCAAAAAACAGAAACACCTTAAAGCGTAGCTAGCGTTTATTAGTTATGATAGTCATGAACATAAAGTTGCACATTTACGCCGTTTTCGTGCATTCCCGCGTTTAAATGACGTCACCCCCAACGAAAGCCAGTTGAGCGCTTTATTTTGAAGAGAAAAGCCGGAAGCGGATTGCGTTGCTCGCTCTTCAGAGGGTTTGGGGGCGTCTGAGGTATAAATACGAGGAGAGAGTCAGCATCAGCTCCAGACTGATCCTGAGTCAGGAGACCAGCACAGGTGAGAGACACACACACACTCTCACTCTCTCTCACACACACACACACACACACACACACACACACACACACACACACACACACACACATAATGTGAGTAGTGTATTTTATTGTGTTTTATTGATGAGACTCTGCAAATGAGTGTTTCAGCCGTAGTGAAACACCAAGTGGGCAATGACGTCATTGAAATTGAACAACGATTCATCATCAGCAAAAATTGAAACACAGTACTTTTTTAAAATTTGAAAATACAAAATAACGAAGCACGCAGAGGGCTTAAATCAAGGGATCGTCTTCGTAAAATGTGTAATCGTAAATATGTGTCACAAAAAGACGAATAGACAGAATTTTCCAGAAGCTGGTCGCCTGGACCGGTGGGGTTCGGTGTGTTTGCGTTCTTTCAGTTGTGCAACCAGGATCCTCTTGGCAGCTGGTTCTTCCTCTCTGTTTGACTTTCAGAAGTTTGTGGATTTTTTTTAATGTTTCCAGCCGAGCTCTTCGTCGTCTGACCTTTTGTCCCCGTCTGAAGCGGTTGAGAGCGGTGGCGGCGTGTCCCTCCACTGACTAGCAGGCTGTGATTACGGCTCCATCCTCATTACAAACAGCCTCATTGTTGCTCCGGCCTCCTTCAAGCTGGTGACCTCCTGCAGAAAGTGGAGCGTTTTAAGAGGCCTTCCTGGGTGTGTGTGTGTGTGTGGGGGGGGGGTCCACAGTTACCAACAGTCAGTAAGAAGCAGCCACGCTGGTCCAGTTTGTTTTCACTTTGTGCAACAAAAACCAATTAAAGTTGCAGGTCTGTTCCACTGGACGGCTTTTAGGATGTTGTTTCCACGGAAACAGGTGATGGGATGTCAGCAGGGATGAATATTTGCTCCAAAACACGCGACATAACATATGGTTTGCTTTCATAACCTTTCTGTTTTTTTTAATTTGTGACTCATTAAACGTCAGAGCAAGCATTTTGTTCCCTTAAAAAACGAATTTAATTGAACTTGACGATTTACAATTTTGCAAATTCGTACTGAAGCCTCTGACTGGGCGCGTTTACGAGCTGGAGACACTTAAAAAACACAATTTGAAGTGCAAAACACTGATTTATTTCAGTTAATCAAAGTTATGATGTAACGGGCAATGAATACTTGGAGACGAACCTACATCACCACTGACATCGTGGGTGTAGAAGCAGCTAAACAAGTTCACAACCGAGGGAAAAAAAAGAGGGGGTTAAATGGAGAAAGAGTGTGTTGTTCTGTCCAGATAATAAAGGGAATGTCACTGGGAGTGCTGGTTTGAGGATGGAGAAGAGCAAATGAGAGCGAGATCCAGACCACAGTATCCAGACAGCATCTCTGAGTCATTTATTAGTATTGATGAGTGTGTTTATTTTCATATAATGCTGAGTAACAGGGCTCAACTGGCTGAGCTCTGCAGCCTGATTTTCTGCTGCTGTCTGGCTGCAGCGCGGTGTCGCCCCCTAGTGGCCGCAACGCGCATGACAACAACATCGGGCTGTTCCGATATTACATGTCTTCTGTTCCCTTCTCCGGTTTTCTTATCTCCTCATTGTCTGACAGGCAGAGAGGATGCTGATGATGATGATGAGGAGGAAAAAGAAGGGGTCTCTGGCTGTGGTGGCCCTTCTCGTGGCGTCGGTCAACTGTGTCATTCACCCCTCAAAAGAGCATCTTCACGGTGGGTTTTGCTGCAAACCAGCACACAAACAGCTTGATTCCATGCACCTCACTCAGTCAAGGCTGATCAACACAGTCACGTTTTAGCAGGTGTCAACAGTGGAAGTCTCTGTCACCTTACCACAGACAAATAATTCAAGAAATTAATAATTATTCCATCACGGTTTGGAAGAAATGGCCCAAAATGCAAGCACGGGTGTTTAAACTGCTCCTCTGCACAGAGATCTCCCGCCAGGGGGAGAAGTACCTGGACGAACAGATCAAGAACGCCGTCAACGGAGTGAAGGAGATGAAGAACCTGATGGAGAAGTCTTCTGATGACCGGAAGACCTTCCTGGACGCTCTGGAGAAGACCAAGATGAATAAAGAGGTGAAGATGCAACGGACCTCGGTTTATATTTGACTTGAGAGACCCGATAAAATGTGGATCTTTATCAGTACTGACTCCTAAAACCGACCTGCCTGACGATCCCAGGGTGCAATGCTCAAGGCTCAGGAGATGGAGGCCAAGCTCACAGAGGAGGGGAGGGTCTGCAACGACACCATGACGGCCCTGTGGGAGGAGTGCAAGCCGTGCCTGAAGAACACCTGCGTCAAATTCTACTCCCGTACCTGCAGCAGCGGCTACGGGGTGATGGGACGCCAGGTCGGAACCTCGCGGATTCAGGAGCGGAAGTCTGGTTCAGACGCTGTGGCTGACATGACGACGTCCTCCTGTCTGCAGCTGGAGGACATGCTGAACCGAACCCACCCCTTCTCCATCTGGATCAACGGGGAGAAGATCGACACTCTGGAGCAGAACGGGCAGCGGCAGAAGGCGGATTTCTCCAGCCTGGAAGAGAAATACGCAGAGATGGCGGACGGAGTGGACAGCATCTTCTCAGACAGCATGAAGGTATAAAACAGCAGAGTTTGGGGGGCAGAAGTGGTAACACCGTAACCCCGTTGTCCCTCAGGTGGCTGAACGGGCCCTCCACAGCTCCTCCATGTCCCGCTTCCCCCACCACCGACCCCACTCTCGCTGGAGCAGAAGCCAGGATTCCTTCTCAGAAGACCCTTTCTACAACTTCCAAGGCTCATTTGGCGAGATGGGCGAGATGGGCACGCCGTTCTTCAGACGCAGCCGATTGTTCCCTCCCCTAAATCTTGGTACGTCACAGAGCCAGGATTCCTTCTTAGAAGACCCTTTCTACAATTCCCAAGGCTTTATGGACCCGGCGCCCAGTCAGCCTCACCTAAATCATAACGACGGTACGTAGACAAGCGCACAGAAATTGACCTTCTGACCCTTTCTGAGAGGTTCTGTTGGTGTCTGGCAGCAGACGGGAGCGTCATCACCAAGCCCAAGATGACCTGCAGGGAGATCCGCCGTAACTCGGCCGGGTGCCTCAGGTTCCGCAACGAGTGCGAGAAATGTAAAGCGATCCAGCACATCGGTGAGATTGAGAGTTGGTGCTGAGAGGGAATAAAGCCGCATGCAATGGAAAATGGACTTAAAATGACCCCCCCTTGTTGCTTGTTTGTCCTCCAGATTGCTCAGGGAACACGCCCCTGGAGGGGCCCCTGAAGGTGGAGCTGGAGGAAGCGCTGGCTCTGGCCGAGCGCTTCAGCCGGGAGTACGACGGCCTCCTCAGGATATTCAAGGAGCAGATAGCCAACACCTCCTCCATCCTGGACCTGCTCAACAGGCAGTTTGGCTGGGTGTCCTCGCTGGCCAACAGAACCCACAGCAAGGACAACATCTTCAGCGTCCAGACGGTGCGTTTAGGGACCAGACGTCCTCGGGGAGTCAGGAGAAAAGAGACCTGAACGATCAATGAAAGAAGCCCCCCCCACTCCTCCTCCCCGTGCAGGTGATCTCCAGGGATCCCGACCAACACTCACACACCACCGCTCAGCCCGAGGACACTGAGGTGACCCTGAAGCTGTTCGACTCCGCGCCCATGAGCGTCACCGTGTCCGGAGACATCCCCTGGACCGACCCCAAGTTCTCGGAGGAGGTGGCCCGGGCCGCCCTGGACCGCTACAGGTCCTACGTACACAGCTCTGTGTAAGTGTGCCCGGGGGGCTCCCAAAGAAGCTCACTGAATTATCTGAATATCTGAATTATGTTTTAATTTTGGCCCACCGCTGTCCTCGCTGCAGCTGCTGCTGCTTTCAGGGTATTTCTGTCTTAACTCTGTCCAATATTGACGGAATATTTCACTTTTTATGGCACCAAGTGTCTCGATGCTTCAGAGGATAAAGTTCTTCTTCTTGTCGTTGCAGAACTGTCAAATAAAGACCCAGCCGAAGTTTCTACGCTGTGCTCTCGCCTGACGATGGAATGTCCTGAACTGATGTTTTATGAGCTGATTGTAGAATGAAGCCAAGCAAAGCTTGATGTTTAAAACAAGGGCCGAGGACTCCAGACTGGGAATAAGGAGACGAAGACGAAGCTGCTGGGAACGCCTCTCCATCGAGACGCTGGTAAAACAATGGAGACGCAGAAAATAAAAGAATGAGTTTTCTATGAGAAAACAATTTATCAGTGAGTGTGTGTGTGTTTGTGTTTGTGTGTGTGTGAGCAGCTGTTCCATCCCTGTGTGTATCATAAGAGGACGGCTGCAGAGGGAAAGTGCTGCTCTCATTTTTCTTCTGCTTCATCTCAGAGGGACCAGTGACATGTAGAAGACAGACAGACACACACACACACACACACACAGATCATCATCATACACACACACACAGTCTTACTACTGTTTTTGTGTTAAAAGGCAGAAAAAAATCTCCAAGTTTTTCAAATTCTTGGATCCAAATTTATTCAACACTTTTATTTCCATTGCAGCAGTAACATCACCATCATCTTCATCATCACCATCGTTATCTTCATAACCTCCATCATCACCATCTTCATCACTGTCATCACCATCATTGTTACACTCTTACTAAGGTGTAATAGGGTAAGTGGTAAAAGTGCAACTAGCCTGTGTGGAGACCCTAGCAGGTGGAACCAACAACAGCATTCGGAGTGTGGTGGTCAACACAAGACACTGTCCCAACAAAAACTGATTTGAAACATGTACCAGGAATTTATTTGGAGCGGCAGATGGCATAAAGCAGTACTTGTCTTGTCAATACCAAAAATTGACAAGACAAAAAAGGGGGGAACAAAACCAACCAAAAGACACTTACAGGTAGCCAACACAATGGGGGGCAGGAGAGGGGGTAGGGAGAAGGGCCCTGTGGTGGTGCTAAAAAAAAATAAAATAACACACCCAGCCCTAAACTTCCCTGCAGCCTATTCCCTATCTGCCTACCCTAGCCAGCACAGCTGGATTAATAAATAATTTAGCGTGCCGGAACCTTACCTACCTGCTACAGAGGAAAAATGCACCACACACCTTACCTGGTGTATATAGACAAAAAGTTACCTACGGGTGGTATGTATACCCCAGGGTATCTTGCCTAGCCCTTCTCCACTGAAAACAAACAAGCAAACGACTTAGCACAGGATACTTCAGTCAGATTAACAAACACTGGTAAACACACAGAATCAAACAAACCTACCAAAGCCCTCTCCCCCTCCACTGCGCTAAAATAGCCACCATATATGTGGGACCAGGCAGCAACTGAGTGGGTAACAGTGGATGGGGGGGGAACACAGGATTGGGTAAGAACTGATTGAACCAACAGACAAAATGAAACACAGGTGTGAGGGTCACATGAGGGATGATGCAGGAACAGGGCGGGACCAGGGACTACAGCCTGCACCGCTGTAGATCACCACCTGGGGGAGACATGGAGGAAAAACCACGTACACACAGCACATTTTCCTGTAACAATCATCATCATCATCATCATCTTCATCTTCATCATCATCATCATCATCATCATCATGTCACGTGACTTCCCATAACTTTAAATATGTGTACATTTGGTGAAGATAACTCACCTTCACTAGTGATACACAGAAGCACCTTCTCTCTCTCTCTCTCACACACACGTACACACACACACAAGTACACACACACACACGTGAACAGAAGGAAGCTCTTCCCCCCGAACTGATCCAGAGTGTTTAGGGCTCCATCTGTGTGGGCCTCTTAAGAGCCTCGTGATAACCATGTTTTGCGTTGGACAGAGAGAGCAGCCACGTTCAGAGTCCAGGTGACCTCTGACCTTCTGCCTGGAGCAGTCAGGCCTGGAGCAGCAGATCATCCAGAACACGGTGGAAAAACTGGGGAATTTTTCACATCCTGAGAAAACCCGAGCCCAAACATACCGTCTGTGGCTAAAACATTTGAACTCACTAACAGACTCGTGGTCGGTGTTACACGATCAGATTACTTTTTCATTCTTGCTCTTTAATTTACTGCGATAGTGAGAAATTTCTTCTGGGAATTTCACAATCACGACTCTGGCTGGAATATTCCGTGGGTCAAATGGTTAGACGATAAAAGAGGCCCAGTGGCGGACACTTGGGGGCGTACCTCACACCCAGGTGTATTATGGGTTGAGGGGTGTGGTTAGCGTGGTGTGTTTAATGCTCTGTATTCACGCGCGTTTTCTTGGTCTGTTCGCGGTTGCAAATAAAGGAGTTAAAACCACCTTCTCTGTCGAGTCGTTCCTCGTCCTGCCACGGCCCCAGTTTAAAAAATATCAATTTAAATATGATTTCAAAAAATTTTAAAAATCAATCCAACAGAAAATTGTAACTTTAACTGAAAACTCAGGTTCAGACGTGGCGGCACGGTGTTGTGGGGGTTAGCACTGTCGCCTCAACCCTGGGTTCAAATCCCAGTTGGGATGGAGGCTGGGGTCTTTCTGTGTGGAGTGTTCTCCCCGTGCCTGTGTGGGTTCTCTCCGGTACTCCGGCTTCCTCCCACAGTCCAAAGAGGTGCATGATTGGGGATGAGGCTAATTGGAAACTCTAAATTGCCCGTAGGTGCGAGTGTGAGAGAGAATGTTTGTTTGTCTCTGTGTTAGCCCTGTGACTGACTGACTGGTGTCCAGTCCAGGGTGGACCCTGCCTATCCCATTGTGCTGGGATAGGCTCCAGTCCCCCCACGACCCCCAGTGGAGGGACAAGCGGGAGAAAGCGAGCGAGCGAGTTTCAGACGTGAGCTGAAGTTCTGAACGGATCTACCGCCACCTAGTGTCGGATGTGGGTGTTGCACTAAAAACAAAAAGGGAACATTTACCGTAAATTACGTGTGTGTGTGTGTGTGTGTGTGTGTGTGTGTGTGTGTGTGTGTGTGTGTGTGTGTGTGTGTGTGTGTTTACACATTAAAGTAGAGTTGATTCACCTTCAGGACGAGTCTCATGTTTGCTCCTCTACTCAGTAGCTGCCAAAAGCAAAGCAGATTTTGTGTGTGTGTATTTGTGTCTCTGTGTTTGTGCATATCTGTTTGTGTGTGTGTGTGTGTGTGTGTGTTTGTGTGTTTGTGTGTATGTGTGTGTGTGTGTGTGTGTGTGTGTGTGTGTTTACAGGGCACAGGTACATTAAAGTAGAGTTGATTCACCTTCAGGACGAGTCTCATGTTTGCTCCTCTGTTCAGCAGCTGCCAAAAGTAAAGCAGATTTCTGATAAAAGTCCTCTCAAGAGTGTCAAAGCCCTGAAAGACAGGCGAGAAAACACACAATCATTTCAGAATAAAAGCTCAGCAACTTTGGGGAAAAAGACAAGTCCTCCCAAAGATAGAGGTTCTTACATCAGCACAAACTGGGTCTGATGATCATAACTAACCTTTCACTGCAGTTTGACGCCTGTAATTTGGTATTTGGGTGATTCCATGTGTTCATTATTCTGTCTGATCTGTGTTTACCCAAACAGATCCATTGTTCCACTTTGGTCCCAGTTTCCACGTGAGGGGAGAATCAAAGCCCAATCATTATTATTTATGAGTCATATTACCATATCTCAAATATAATAAGGGAGTCTGCTGTGTGCAGGGAGCTAAACGGTTCAGTCGTGGGAGCTCCAGTCTGACCTCCAGTCTGACCTCCAAGCAGAATGAGGAAAGAACTCTCTTTGACCAGGAGGAAACCTGGAGCAGGTCCGGGAGGACAAAGGAGGAGAGGCAGGGTGGAATGAGGAGGCCTGGCTACATTCAAAAGACAGGAACACCTTAAAGCGTAGCTAGCGTTTATTAGTTATGATAGTCATGAACGTAAAGTTGCACATTTACGCCGTTTTCGTGCATTCCCGCGTTTAAATGACGTCACCCTCAACGAAAGCCGGTCGAGCGCTTTATTTTGAAGAGTAAAGCCGGAAGCGGATTGCGTTGCTCGCTCTGCAGAGGGTTTGGGGGCGTCTGAGGTATAAATACGAGGAGAGAGTCAGCATCAGCTCCAGACTGATCCTGAGTCAGGAGACCAGCACAGGTGAGAGACACACACACACTCTCTCTCTCTCTCTCTCTCTCTCACACACACACACACACACACACACACACACAGACACTCTCTCGTTCTCTCTCTCTCTCTCTCACACACACACACACACACACTCTATCTCTCTCTCTCGACGGCCCGACGGTCATGGCCTCTTTGACCACGACACAAGAGAATATTTCAGGCCCCCGGGGCCCCCGAACTCTTCAAACTAGGACAGTGTCCCATTTAGAGACACGCAGTCCAGATGATCAGATTATAGAGCAAGCACAGACACACACTCACACACACACACAGACACACACACACAAACACACACACACACACACACATAATGTGAGTAGTGTATTTTATTGTGTTTTATTGATGAGACTCTGCAAATGAGTGTTTCAGCCGTAGTGAAACACCAAGTGGGCAATGACGTCATTGAAATTGAACAACGATTCATCATCAGCAAAAATTGAAACACAGTACTTTTTTAAAATTTGAAAATACAAAATAACGAAGCACACAGAGGGCTTAAATCAAGGGATCGTCTTCGTAAAATGTGTAATCGTAAATATGTGTCACAAAAAGACGAATAGACAGAATTTTCCAGAAGCTGGTCGCCTGGACCGGTGGGGTTCGGTGTGTTTGCGTTCTTTCAGTTGTGCAACCAGGATCCTCTTGGCAGCTGGTTCTTCCTCTCTGTTTGACTTTCAGATGTTTGTGGATTTTTTTTAATGTTTCCAGCCGAGCTCTTCGTCGTCTGACCTTTTGTCCCCGTCCGAAGCGGTTGAGAGCGGTGGCGGCGTGTCCCTCCACTGACTAGCAGGCTGTGATTACGGCTCCATCCTCATTACAAACAGCCTCATTGTTGCTCCGGCCTCCTTCAAGCTGGTGACCTCCTGCATAAAGTGGAGCATTTTAAGAGGCCTTCCTGGGTGTGTTTATGTGTGTGTGTGGGGGGGGGGGGTCCACAGTTACCAACAGTCAGTAAGAAGCAGCCACGCTGGTCCAGTTTGTTTTCACTTTGTGCAACAAAAAACGATTAAAGTTGCAGGTCTGTTCCACTGGACGGCTTTTAGGATGTTGTTTCCACGGAAACAGGTGATGGGGTGTCAGCAGGGATGAATATTTGCTCCAAAACACGCGACATAACATATGGTTTGCTTTCATAACCTTTCTGTTTTTTTTCATTTGTGACTCATTAAACGTCAGAGCAAGCATTTTGTTCCCTTAAAAAACGAATTTAATTGAACTTGATTATTTACAATTTTACAAAGTCGTACTAAAGCCTCTGACTGGACGCGTTTACGAGCTGGAGACACTTAAAAAACACAATTTGAAGTGCAAAACACTGATTTACTTCAGTTAATCAAAGTTATGATGTAACGGGCGATGAATACTTGGAGACGAACCTACATCACCACTGACATCGTGGGTGTAGAAGCAGCTAAACAAGTTCACAACCGAGGGAAAAAAAAGAGGGGGTTAAATGGAGAAAGAGTGTGTTGTTCTGTCCAGATAATAAAGGGAATGTCACTGGGAGTGCTGGTTTGAGGATGGAGAAGAGCAAATGACAGTGAGATCCAGACCGCAGTATCCAGACAGCATCTCTGAGTCATTTATTAGTATTGATGAGTGTGTTTATTTTCATATAATGCTGAGTAACAGGGCTCAACTGGCTGAGCTCTGCAGCCTGATTTTCTGCTGCTGTCTGGCTGCAGCGCGGTGTCGCCCCCTAGTGGCCGCAACGCGCATCACAACAACATCGGGCTGTTCCTATTAGACATGTCTTCTGTTCCCTTCTCCGGTTTTCTTATCTCCTCATTGTCTGACAGGCAGAGAGGATGCTGACGATGATGATGATGAGGAAAAAGAAGGGGTCTCTGGCTGTGGTGGCCCTTCTTGTGGCGTCGGTCAACTGTGTCATTCACCCCTCAAAAGAGCATCTTCACGGTGGGTTTCGCTGCAAACCAGCACACAAACAGCTTGATTCCATGCACCTCACTCAGTCAAGGCTGATCAACACAGTCACGTTTTAGCAGGTGTCAACAGTGGAAGTCTCTGTCACCTTACCACAGACAAATACTTCAAGAAATTAATAATTGTTCCATCACGGTTTGGAAGAAAAGGCCCAAAATGCAAACACGGGTGTTTAAACTGCTCCTCTGCACAGAGATCTCCCGCCAGGGGGAGAAGTACCTGGACGAACAGATCAAGAACGCCGTCAATGGAGTGAAGGAGATGAAGAACCTGATGGAGAAGTCTTCTGATGACCGGAAGACCTTCCTGGACGCTCTGGAGAAGACCAAGATGAATAAAGAGGTGAAGATGCAACGGACCTCGGTTTATATTTGACTTGAGAGACCCGATAAAATGTGGATCTTTATCGGTACTGACTCCTAAAACTGACCTGCCTGACGATCCCAGGGTGCAATGCTCAAGGCTCAGGAGATGGAGGCCAAGCTCACAGAGGAGGAGAGGGTCTGCAACGACACCATGACGGCCCTGTGGGAGGAGTGCAAGCCGTGCCTGAAGAACACCTGCGTCAAATTCTACTCCCGTACCTGCAGCAGCGGCTACGGGGTGATGGGACGCCAGGTCGGAACCTCGCGGATTCAGGAGCGGAAGTCTGGTTCAGACGCTGTGGCTGACGTGACGACGTCCTCCTGTCTGCAGCTGGAGGACATGCTGAACCGGACCCACCCCTTCTCCATCTGGATCAACGGGGAGAAGATCGACACTCTGGAGCAGAACGGGCAGCGGCAGAAGGCGGATTTCTCCAGCCTGGAAGAGAAATACGCAGAGATGGCGGACGGAGTGGACAGCATCTTCTCAGACAGCATGAAGGTATAAAACAGCAGAGTTTGGGGGGCAGAAGTGGTAACACCGTAACCCCGTTGTCCCTCAGGTGGCTGAACGGGCCCTCCACAGCTCCTCCATGTCCCGCTTCCCCCACCACCGACCCCACTCTCGCTGGAGCAGAAGCCAGGATTCCTCCTTAGGAGACACTTTATACAACTTCCAAGGCTTTTTTGGCGAGATAGGCGAGATGGGCACGCCGTTCCTCAGACCCAGCCGATTGTTCCCTCCCCTAAATCTTGGTACGTCACAGAGCCAGGATTCCTTCTTAGAAGACCCTTTCTACAATTCCCAAGGCATTTTGGCCCCGGCGCCCAGTCAGCCTCACCTAAATCATAACGATGGTACGTAGACAAGCGCACAGAAATTGACCTTCTGACCCTTTCTGAGAGGTTCTGTTGGTGTCTGGCAGCAGACGGGAGCGTCATCACCAAGCCCAAGATGACCTGCAGGGAGATCCGCCGCAACTCGGCCGGGTGCCTCAGGTTCCGCAACGAGTGCGAGAAATGTAAAGCGATCCAGCACATCGGTGAGATTGAGAGTTGGTGCTGAGAGGGAATAAAGCCGCATGCAATGGAAAATGGACTTAAAATGACCCCCCCTTGTTGCTTGTTTGTCCTCCAGATTGCTCAGGGAAGAGGCCCCTGGAGGGGCCCCTGAAGGTGGAGCTAGAGGAAGCGCTGGCTCTGGCCGAGCGCTTCAGCCGGGAGTACGACGGCCTCCTCAGGATATTCAAGGAGCAGATAGCCAACACCTCCTCCATCCTGGACCTGCTCAACAGGCAGTTTGGCTGGGTGTCCTCGCTGGCCAACAGAACCCACAGCAAGGACAACATCTTCAGCGTCCAGACGGTGCGTTTAGGGACCAGACGTCCTCGGGGAGTCAGGAGAAAAGAGACCTGAACGATCAATGAAAGAAGCCCCCCCCACTCCTCCTCCCCGTGCAGGTGATCTCCAGGGATCCCGACCAACACTCACACACCACCGCTCAGCCCGAGGACACTGAGGTGACCCTGAAGCTGTTCGACTCCGCGCCCATGAGCGTCACCGTGTCCGGAGACATCCCCTGGACCGACCCCAAGTTCTCGGAGGAGGTGGCCCGGGCCGCCCTGGACCGCTACAGGTCCTACGTACACAGCTCTGTGTAAGTGTGCCCGGGGGGTCCCAAAGAAGCTCACTGAATTATCTGAATATCTGAATTATGTTTTAATTCTGGGCCACCGCTGTCCTCGCTGCAGCTGCTGCTGCTTTCAGGGTATTTCTGTCTTAACTCTGTCCAATATTGATGGAATATTTCACTTTTTATGGCACCAAGTGTCTCGATGCTTCAGAGGATAAAGTTCTTCTTGTTGTTGCAGAACTGTCAAATAAAGACCCAGCCGAAGTTTCTACGCTGTGCTCTCGCCTAATGACGGAACATCCAAGATTCTTTTCAAACACGCCTGGAAAACCCTGGAAGCAGCCCCTTTAATCCAGATTACACCCCGCTGTTGCACATCCGAACATTAGCGCTCTTTGCCCTGCTGTAGGTGGAGTAGATGCTGTAGATGGGTGGGAAAGGACGACCTGGTGAGCGGCTGAACGCCCCTCCACAGATCTCAGAGCAGGGATGGACGACGTGGTCAATCAGCCAGACTGAATGTACTGAGATATTCAGGAGCACTCTGTAAAGAACACGGCAGCATTAATAAAATCCTGCTCCCAGCCGCTGGGTTTATCCACCTCTGTCCGTTGGTGAGCAGTAATGTAATCAAAACCATCCCTGCAAAAGTTTTCATGCAAACCATCCAATGATTCCATGAATTCCTCATTTACTGTGGATACAGTAACTCTAATAGGTTCTAAATTGTTTTCAAAGCTAAAACTATAGTAATTAGTATTATATATTTAATTAGTATTATATATTTCACGATTATCCTGGTGTGCGGGGACTTAAAAATTCTACATTCAGAAGAGGGTTGCTCACAATTGCTGCCTGGAAAAAAAGAGTCGCGTTTAATAAAATAAATAGAGAGCAGCATTTAAAACTTGTGCATTTTTTATTTTTGTGTAAAAATCACACAGCTGCTAGTTGACTCTGCAGAGATACAGTACATCCATGCAGTAACATCTAGGATCCCACAGCCAAGAGAGGAGGAATTAAATAGAAGATTCTGTCGCCGTTAGTCAGCAAATTAATGCAAATTTACAGATGAGTCCAAAAATTCTGTATCATATACAATATACAACACAGACCTGGGAGTGCAGCAGCCCAAATCCCAGCAGAGTCTAGATTAAAGATTGCTTCCTTCTGCATGGATTGACTTTTTTTTTTTTTTTGGGGGGGTTCAGCAGCCTTTGTGCTAATGAACACAACATTATTTAATAGGCTGTTAAATGGTCCCAGCTCCACGTCTGGACACCATATAAACACTCATACATACGGAGCACATCCTTGTCCTCAACAGCAGGAAAAAAAAAAAAGAGAAACAAAAAGTGATACACCGAGATGATCAGTCGGTCACCGTGGAAACCTGAACGCTGGTCATGGGGGCAGTAAGGCTTTAGGAGACGTACAGGAAGAAGCTCCGACGACAGAAGGAACATTTATGGAAAAAGAGTATTTTCAGGTACTGGCACAAAAACGTTACACTTTCCAAGTCGAGTTTTTCCTTTTGTTTCTTGTCTTAAAGCGTTTTTAAATATGAGCGGAGGTCGAGAACATGCAACGCTAATGGAAAGCAGAGAGGCACGGGACGTTAAAACAGGAGAAGGGTCAAAGTTCAAAGTGCTGTCGGGTCATTCGGGTCTCCTGCCGTGCCGACTGCCCCCCACCCATGTAGTCCCTTTTCAGCTCCGCCTACAACCAGAAGGGTCAAATCCTGCAGACTTTGGGTGAAAAGCTCCCCGATCTAAAAAAAATAAAAACAAAAAACTTCCCTCTGATGAGAAACGCGTGAATCATACAGTAGATGTTCTGGAAGAGCCAAACAGAGGTCACACTGTTAACAGTTGCTCCTACCATCGTACAAACAGTGAAGTATGGTGAGGGCCGAGCAGACATACGGAGGCCCAGTTCCCGTCGGGGAAAACAGCAGGTTATCGAACCGATTCTGGACGATCAGCTCTAATCTGTGCGCGTGTCTGCTGGAATACTTCCCAGCAGCAACACTGTTCTTCATAAATGTCACCCCCCCATCCTGCTGTCACGCTGGGGAAAAAATGAACCTACACGTCGCAGCGCAGCCTCATGGTCTGTGCGTCAATTAAATACCGGGAGAAAGAGAAACCCGCGAGTTAAGAGCTGAGGAGTAAAGAAAGATGAAATGTTTCTGGAAAAGTGAAAAACCAACAAAAGATAATGACGAGAGGCTGCGGGGGGGACAGCTGAGTCATTTGGCATAAAGTTAAACCATTCAGTCAGAACGATCCAAACACCAACGACACACACACGGAGAATGGAGGGGGCCATCAGGCCAACTCAAGACAGAACACGCATTCCACTTCCTGCTTTAGAGTCAGGGCCGATGCTAAACTCCAGTTAAAGAACGGTTTCCTGTGGGGGTGTGTGAACCCTAATGAAGGAGATGAGTGTTATCTGTGCAGAAGCTATTAAATCACTGTTTGCTGCAAATCTGACTTAAAAACTGGAAAATGGGCCAAATTACATATTTAAAAAGTCACCTGGCGCATGAGTCGGAGCTCTGAAAATGCTGAAATGCTCCTGGTCCCGTTTAAAGGTCTCCTGCTTTTCAAGACCAACTTCTTTAAACGTAACGGACTTTAAGAGGAGTTTCGCACTGTTTGAGCCTGATTCCAGGAAGAAAAGAGATTGTGGACCAACAAATACACACACATGAACGAACACACTCACACACACACTGGTACAGTCATTCAGCGAGTAAACAGGCAGCAGCAGTTTGTCTTCAGGTCACACATCATCGGTGAGTTTTGTCCGTCGTACAACAGGTTCGTAGTCTGCCGTCCTCCTCACGTCTTCCTGTCCTCCTTCTTTGAAAAGTGCCAGTTTGACACCCCCCCTTCCCTCCAGTCAACCGTCTCCTCCGCGGGCTTTCAGGTCCTTCCAGGTTCAGATTCTCAAGTGTTTGACTGACGGTTGCCTCCAGGTCTCAGGGGAGAGAGGAGGGAGCGATGGAATGATGGAGGGGGAGTGGTGCGGTGGGCTGGGGGGGTTAAAGATGAGAGAAAGGTCTCAGCTGCTCCAGCTGGACTTCCAGAGATATCCTCTCTTCCAGCAGGTCCTGAAAGGAGACAGGGCGCAGCATGAGTGTCTGTGTCTCCAGAGCAGAAAGGTCTCAGCGTGTTCTCACCTTCAGCTGTTGCTGCAGTTCGCTGTTCAGTCGCGCCAACACTGTGTTTGTCTCCTTGTTTCTTCTTATAGACGCTTGAATCGCCTTTTTGTCCTTTCCTACCGACCTAAAACACAAAACAGAAGCAGGTTAGACAAGACTGTACTAACCCCTGCCCCCTCCAAAAAAACAAACAAACAAAAAAAACATTCTGTACCTGGGGATGGAGGGCTGTGTGGCCAAGACCGCAGCTATCATGTTTGACTTCTGGGGTCCGTGTTGCTCATCTTCGGGTCGGAGTTCATCTTCAGACTTCAACCTTCGTCTCACGGGCTTTGGGGGAGGAGCCAGCGGCCCAGATGAGCCTTTCACCTGATGGTAGAAATAAAAAAAAAAAAAAAAAAAACATGGTCATGATGTTCCGAATTCTCACACAATGCCTCGCAATGCTGTCGCTATGGTGATGCTACAGTTCCTGCAGGGACTGGGAGTTAACGCACACACTGAAGTGCAGTCTCTCCGTTGGGCCAAGCCTGGTGTGGAACATCGAGTTTTATACAGAGAATGCTACATTTTCTGCTCATTTGTTGAGAAGGATTTTGAAAATAGTGCCTTGACTCTCAGAGAAAAGGCAAACGCTCCATAAGAACCTTGAATTTTCCTGATCTGGAGCATCAGTAATGACGTGACTTACAGAGTTGACGGTTGCTGTTCTCTCATCTGCCTGACCGTCGCTCTTGACGCTTCTCAGCGGGCCCGCGCCCTCTGTCGACTTCTCTGTCTGCACAGGAAACAAAAACATCTTCGCGTTAACGCAGGTTTATGACCCACTTTGGTTGCAGTCCTTGAGCACACAATGACGCATATCAATGAAGCAAGGGGAGAAAACACATGTCAATATTTACCGTCATCAAATAGCTGGAAAGAAGGGTGTGCCCACACAAACACATGCGCGCACACACACACACACACACACCTACCTGTCCCGGCTCACTGTGGATATCAACCTCTGGCAGGCTGGATGGCTGCTCGGAGGCAGCGAAGGCCTGAAACTGACTAAAGTCCGCAAAGTTGGGCTGCTGTGGGATCTGCTGAGGGGAGGTGCTGCTGAGCACAGCTGCAGCTGCAGCTCCAGCTCCCCCTCCTCCCCCTGCAGCTGCAGCTGCAGCAGCAGCAGCAGCAGCAGCAGCAGCAGCAGCAGCAGCTGCTGCAGCTGCACCCTCTGCCTCTGGGCGATGCCCGGCGAGGGGTACCGATGTCTGCAGAGATGAAACAGAAGAGTTGGGGGGGGGTTATTCAAGTGGGGCAACGTGGAGACTTGCTGCTGCGGTGCCTATGCGACCTGTGTGGGCAGCGGCCGTGGGGGCACGGCCGGTGGGAAGGCTATTGCAGAAGACTGCGGCTGTCCTGGGGTGGACGTGGCTGCGAAGGTGCGGTTCATGTCGAGGGACGAGGAGCGTGAATGAGAAGGGTGGGGGCGAGGTGGAGGTGGAGGCGGCGCTACTACCTTCAAGGCATCTGGAGATGTACCTGACTGAGACCTGGAAGTAAAGGACGAACTGTCAGCACGGAAATAAACACACGTGAATATAAATGACACACACCGACCTTTGTCTTGTGATTGGCTCCTGGTCTGAGGTAAAGGAGTCTGAACTACTGTATCCATCACCTTCACGCAAGACAAAATAAATCACAATGCGCACCAATAAAACATCTGATCAGGCCTCTCACGTGCTCATGAGGAAGAGGCAACAAGAACTCTCTTTGTCATGGTAACAAACTCTCACGCAGCATCAAAGCTGTTGTGCCCTCATGAGCTTGATCCCCATGTTTCAGCTCCTCTGACAGGCACTCACCTACAGTGTTGGCGGCTACAAACTTCATCGAGGGAGGTATTTTCACTTCTTCAGATAATTCTGGAGGTTTAGCCAACAGTGGACTGGTAGGATGGTTGTGATCTAAATGGTCAATAAAACACACAAGTTAGTGGTCCGACTGGTTTTACAAGCTTCTAATATGTGGAACTAGAACAGCGGAACAGTTCCACGGGACAATAAAACCCCATTGTGACACGGTGTTTATGGTAACAGTCCCTAAGCTATGGAACAGAAAGGAGGTCAGAGACTCTCTCACCGCTGCCCGTCCGCTTTAATTCCATTTCCTGCATGTGAATCTTACTGGGCGTCATCCGAATGGGGACTGGATGGACAATGGCCGTGTCCTGGGGATGAGACAGGTATGAAGAAGAGAGAAGTAAGTTTTAAAGGTGTTTGCCCTCCACAAAGCTGAAACAGTTTCAATCATTGCCCCAGTTTACAAACTGGTACTTCACTTGTGGTCGGGACATCAAAAAGAAAGATGTATGTAAAACACATGGAGGGCACCTAGAGTTCAACATTCCTTTCGCTGGATAAACTCAGGAGTATTTCATACAGCAAAAGAGAATTCTAGACATTCTTCTTTACATATATCTCCTACAGCACTGGTCAAGTCTAAACCATCAGAATCAGCAAATGCACTTATGATGAACATCACTGTAGAAAATAGAAGCCAAGCCAACCCAAATCATTCTGACATCTGCTCTTTGGAACATGCAGAGAGAGAGAGTGCAGAGGAAGATCCTGAGAGGGTTAATGTCCGTCATTAATGGTGAAACCATGCGTACTAAGTGATTGACTTACAGGGTCAGCTGGTGCAATGTTAGAGTCAAATTGGGTCAGAGTTTGTGAGCTGGAGGAGCGCTCGCTAAACGTCTCCCACTGCTGCAGGAGACAGACAGACAGTGAGAAAAAAACATGTCAGTCAGCCAGTGCAGTGACATCACACAATTACATCATCAGCCTGAGTCTCCTGCTATGACATCGCCCGTGTGATGTCGTCTGCGGGCGAGAAAACAGCAAACAAGCTCCCACCACAACCCCACCAGTGAGAGAAGATGCTGAATTATGTTGCATACTGAAGAGGATGATGTAGCCATAAAAATGATCAAAGCAGCAACTAGTCACAATCGTTTACGATGACAACAAATGGAAGATGAAGGAAAGCAAACGGGGAGCGGAGAAATGTGTGAGGCGTGCGCTGAAACCTCGTTGCTCTGGTTCATCTCGGGCCAGGCCTGATTGAGCGAAGGCATGGATGGAGACTTGCTGGGGGTGACCTCCACCGGGGAGCCCGAGTAGCCGACATCAGCGGTCTGCTCTGGGATATCTGAGGTACAAAAATGTTGACGCGGGTGAGCCGAACTGTGGGTTTGGTTGGCAAAATAATAATTTCACATCCCCCCCACCCCTCAGTGGATATAAAAAATAATGAACCAGTTCATCTCTGCTTGCTGTTTATTGCCCTGCAGGCTCTCTTCAGTACCTGCTGAGTCATCCAGGTCAATTAACTTTGGCATCAAGCTCTCGGGCAGCTTCTCGGGGAGGTCGTAGCCGTTCTTTCTGGCCACAACCAGATGGAAGGCAGCGCAGAACTCATCCAGAGTCAGTGCTCCATCCTTATCGAAGTCTGACAGCTCCCTGGAAGCACAACAGAGAGTCGGAGCGCATCGTAATGACAGCAGGAAGACGCTCGCTGGCGTCTCTTTATCTCCCACTTGTCAGTCGAGCCACTGTTACCGCACTCAGTTGAGTTTGCAGACGTAGCTCTGAAACAATGCACTGAACTTACAAATAAAATGTCAAGTAGGAAGAGCAATGACTCACCAAATGTGTGACAACTCTAAAATGGGTAGTTTGGATTTGGTGAAGAACTCTTTTGCAGCCGAGCCTAGAAGACAGCGGTGGAAGCGTTTTCATTAACAAACCTTATTGAGTGTTTGTTCTTGATTGTGTGAGACAGTCCACTCACCGGGTATGAAGCCGTTCAGGTCCGGCTGGATAGTTTTGAACTGGTTAATATAATACTGCCTCTGTTCGTCCGTGATCTTCCAGGGGTCATCGTAACCACTGGACTGACGCTGGATCTCGTTGGTGGTCACCGTGGATGCCACAGTTCGTATCGTTGTGTTTTCCTGTATGAGATGATTCACATCTCATTTGCTCCAGTATCGAGTATCCCGGCCCCCTGAGGCGCAGGCGACACCGGCCTACCTGGACTGATGAGGGATGCATAGCTGGAAGCGTGCTGGATGGTGGGGTGTCTGCAGTGAAGCTGACCCAGCTCTCCTGACTCAGAGGAGGCGAGTGAGATGACCACATTCCCTCGCCAGGAACTGGACCTGGAAAGATGACAAAGAAACTGCGTTAAAATAATTAATCTACCCCTCTGCAGCTCAAAAGTCGCAGAGCAGACCACATGACCCCTCCTTTGTTCCCTAAACAGTCATGTTTACAAATGTCAGCAAACATCAGTTAAATATTCAAACCAGGAAGTTGATCAAAGCAAACCAGGCTGCTTTGATTCAACTCCTGACCGTGTGGTTACCTGTTTGTGGTTCTCTGAACTGTGTCCACGCCGCTCCGGCTGCTGCGACCACCGGCTGCCTGTCTGCATTCCCCCCGCTGTGCTGCCGCTTGTGTTTCCTCCACGAGTGAGGGGATGTGGGGGGGGACTGGTGGGGGGAGACCACCGGGGATGTGGGTTCAGGCTGCCGACGCAGACAAACACAAATCATGTGACCGAGTCCAAAAGCATCGTGTTGTGCACAGATGTAAACGTGCAGCGTTTCTGGGGCAGAACTCCGTCTAGAGAACATCTCAGGGTTCGGCCTTTAGAAAGATTTATAGCAGATGGACAGGTAAACTCTAAAAAGAGCCAGCAAAAATGCTTAAAAATTCATGAGATTCACACAGCGGAGAAACAGGAAGTGATATAAACCTTGCACGCCATAATAAGATTATTCAACTGTCTGTTTCTGTAATCCGACTGAATCTGAGACTGAAGGCCGTCGCTCCACAAATGCCTCCTCTGCCGGTTGTTGTCAGAGGAGAGTGCAAGGATCTGAAGCCTGGCTATTTCTGTGAAAATCATCAGTGTGCTTCCATGACAACAGTCACCTTGACAAATTAAAGAGGGCTCTGAATAGGACCTCAGTTACGCTAATGGGTTCAGGTTGACTCCTGTCCGACTCTCATCCTGCTTTGTCTACTGGCTTTTTACAGCAGTTTTTTCTCAAACGTCACCATCTCTGTCCCGCTGACCTACTCTGATGCTTTTCACGGCTGTGACAACATAGGGAGCACTAAAAAACGGCGTTTTATATATTTTATATTGATAAGGAATATCCACAATAAAGCAACAAAGTTCATAACTAGTGAATAAAAACATTAATAAAACATGACAAATTGAAGCTTTAAATCTCCTACCTGAGGATCTATGCTGGGAGCGAGGGGCAGGATGACCTCGTGGACAGGAAGCGCCGTGGATGACGCCGGGCCCTTCTTGTTTTGGAAGCCCCTGCCGGGTGGCCTGGGGATGACGGCAGGGGCCGAGGGCGGGTACAGCCCCTGACTGTCTGTGTCGGGGTATAGCGCTGCGTGCCTGGCCTCCGCCTCATTCTTCCCCACCACAAACCTTGGCAACGGCAGGTCTTTGACTGGTGGGACAGGACGATGGGATTAGAGGAAAGCTTTGAAACGTATTATACACTGTTCTGACAACAATGATTCAGGCATTTATTCACTAGTTTCTAAAGGAAACTGAGGTAAACCAGTAAGTACTGGTATTTATCTATGATGGTGGGCCTGTGCTACAGTCTAGATCTGTAGCTAATTGACAAAGTCAATCAAATAATCATCAACGGCAGATGTATAACCAAATTACACAATAATCTGATAAGCCTGATTCAAATGTGAACAGGGGACACACTTCCAGTCACTGAAACATCCCTCAGACATTCCCAGCTGACTCAACTCTTGAAACCTCAGCTTCAACTTGATTTCACCAAGGTAATTGCAAAGGACAAAGACAAAAATATGGCGTTGTTGGAGCCATCACGTCTGCAGAAGGACTCAGGTGTACATGTGTTAATGAAATGTTGTAGTTTATCTAGTATGTTTGCTAAAGTTTAGGCGCTTCGGGACATGAAGAATGAGGCCAATCTGACTGAGCAGCAGCCAGATTATCATCACTATCATCATCATCATCACACACTCGTTTGTGTCGCCATCGCTTCCTCCAAGTGTGTGTGAACAGGATGTCGTTTCTCTAGACAGAAAGGCCCCGTGGGGATGGACTCACCAGAGTTAAGGCTCTCCACCCGCAGCGGCAGCCCTGACTGGGCGATGGCGATGAGCTTCAGGGCGATGTAGAACTGGCTCCGCCCGAAGTGACCCAACCGGGTGGCCCCGCAAAGCTCTGTGATCTAAACCCACAGAACAACGGGGAACAAACATGACATTCTTGAGTTAATTACAGAGACAAGGGCGCCTCGAAGAGCTTATTGGGCAGACTTTAATGGGGGTGTATACCACCAAAGCGGGGTCACGTGATTAAACCACAACTTCAGGATGACTCCTCAACTGTGACTACAAGGGCCAAACTGCTGACACCTTTATTCAGCTCGCTGAATACCCTCTCGCTGACAAAGCACTTATTCGGAGTAAGCGTGGACACAGAACAAGAGTGACTTCCCCCTGCGTGCGTTACAACGCTGCACTGTGGGTGCACTGGGCCTAAAACAGCGAACATTTTGAAATGAGATTACGACACTAACTAATTCTTCCAGCACACAGCTCCTTTTGTTGACCTTGAAAAGAATTCTGAGTCAACAACTGCACATATCGGCCGGCTGAGAGATAGAATGTCACAGAAAAACGGGCTGCAGCAGCTCAGGGGGGCGTCACAGTTGTGAATATTATGACAGGAGAACATTAAATATGAGCAAAAAGACCCATGCGCCACGACAGAGGAGAGGCTGCGTGTCGACGTCCTGGTGCTCTCCCCCCCGACGGGGCAGTCACACTTGATGAACGCGTACAGGGGCGAGGGCACCGGGGCTTTTATTCGAGGGTCTGACGCCTCGGACGCAGGATGGCGGAGCTGGGCTGCAGGGCTGTGCCAGCTCGGGCTAACAGCGGCGACGGAAGGCGTGTCTCCCCGCCGCTAGCCAGCCGCCGAGGCTAAGGCGCAGCCCGGGGATGACGGCTCAACTTCGGCGGCCCAAGTCTGCGACACCCGGGGGGGTGGTGGTGGTGGTGGTGGTGGGGGGGGCTCACCTGCAGGACAACTTCGCTGGGGAGCTGGGCCGCCCGGAAGAGGTCGAGCACCCTGCCTTTGGAAGCCACTTTCTTGGTGTTGTCCGTGTCGCAGTGGGCGAACAGGTCGGAGTAGTACTTCTGCTCCCCGTCGCTCAGCGTCAGGCTCTCCATCGTGGCCGCGGGCGGGAGGACGAGTCGGCCCCGGGAGGGAGGGGAGGGGAGAGGGTGTGGAGGGGACTGTGTGTGTGTGTGTGGGGGGGTCCGAAGCCTCGATCGGCGTCCCGGGCTCGGTTAGCGTTCGCGTTAGCGCCGTCGAGCACCACGCAGCCCGCCGACGCGGCCCCACCCTCGGCAGACGCCCCGATCGACGCACCCCGACGGCGGCCCGCCGCTCGGCATCCGGAGCGGGGGGGGGAACCCGGCGAGGCGGGTCTGCGCCGACCCGACGACTTGTGGAACTTGTCGGGCCAGCCGGGGAGCCGACAGCTGGCTAGCGGCGCGGCTAGCCCGCCGCTCCCCCCGCGCGCGCTCTGTCGGGGCCGGCCGGCGTCGGACCCCAGCCCGCTCACGCCCGCCCGGCAGTCCTCCCGGGGCCCGCGGCTCTGCTTTTCGCCGGGAACAAGTCGCCGGAGCGGCGGCTAGAAGTAAAGTTTGGTGGTGTTCGGGCTCCTTCCTCTGGTAATCTTGGGCGCCATTCCCTCCGCCAAGGTCAAGGTCCCCGCGGTTAGACCGGCCGCTTCCGGGAGGGCTCTTCAAAGTAAGACACCAGAACGCGACACGACGCGGATGCGCTCGCGAGTTCCCCCCTCGGATCTCACCGGTGATTTTATCGTGACGCACTTCCTGTTTTAGCGTCGCGCTTCGTAGCTAACTTGACGGCTCAACGTCCGAGTCAGCGCGAGCTCACTTGGCCTGCGGAAAACCGGAAAAGCGACTTCAAATTAAAAGCCTTATCGACGTCGTCTATTCTTACTGTTACTTAGAGATAAGACAAGCTAATATAATAATAATAATAATAATAATAATAATAATAATAATAATAATAATAATAATAATAATAACAATAATAATGATAATAATAATAATAATAATAATAATAATAATAATAATAATGATGATGATAGTAGTAATAATAGTAATAATAATAATAATAATAACAATAATAATAATAATAATAAAAAATAAATCAGAGTACACATTTTTCGTTAATAACAGTATCAGTTTAAGACAAGTAAATGTACGTAATAGTAAGACAGTTTTAAATTCTTCAGATGATTCAGTTCTATTGTTTTCTCACCCCAAAGATACATTTATATCTTTGGGGTCTTGTCGTACCTTGACTCAGATCGCGTGTGCCTCGCGCGGACGGGCTCGTGGTTCACACCATATATGGAGAACGGAGGTTCGCTGCCATCGCGAAGGCGGACACTGGGGACACTTTCCGAGCAGACCGTGAACGCAGCAGCACCCGCCGGAGTTGATACACCCCAGTAAGGCGCTCTTTATCTAATTACTTTTTAAACCATTTGAAGAGTAACTGCCTTCATCTCGAGCTTGTTTTCTGTCCTGTTTGAACGAGCGCTTTTGTTACACTCTTTATATCCATTTGCACTCTTAAGTTCTCCGCAATGCGACGTTCACTGCCTCCGCTACCAGTTCTGAAGCTAATGTTAACCGGCAGGACCTTAATTATTTAAACTGGAAGACATCCGTTGTTGTCTAGAATCAGTTTTAAGATAAAAATGCATATTCAATGCCAGTGCCAAGCCAGACTGTAGAATGACGACAAATAATTAATGACTTGAGTAGTGAAACGAGCATTTGCGTTTCCTCACAGCTAGCCTGGGCTAATAATCAATTTCCGCATTGCTCCCTGATGTGGTGTGAAAAGAGCAGCCACATTTAAAATGATAAACTTTGATTTTTTAAAAAAAAACATTTGTATCCCTTATTTCACCAGGTAAAATACTAAAAACCTTTTTTCCCCCCAGGGATCACTTTCAACGATGAATGTCTCTCATGAGGTAGAACTGCTGCAGGAGGAGATTAAGCGTCTCGGCTCCAAAAGTAGGTTATGGTCGAGGTTCTGTGCTGTTCCTTCTCGTTATGCTGTCCTGTGGCCGTGTTTGGAGGCGATATACTGCACACCCCTTTCAGAATACCAGGCTTTTGTGATTCCTTTACTACCCTAAGAAATTGCAGATGTACATTTGTTGTAAAAGCACATAATGCTCAATACTTCTGCAGCCTCACCCAGTCAACTTGGCAGATGTGAGGTGCTGTACATCACCCTTGTTTCTCCCTGCTCCCTGTCTTAGATGCTGATGGTCAAACCACTGTGAAGTTCGGGACCCTGTTCAACGACGACCGTTGTGCTAACATCTTTGAGGCTCTGGTTGGCACCTTGAAGGCAGCCAAGAAGAGGAAGCTGGTGTCCTACGAAGGAGAATTGCTTCTCCAGGGCGTCCACGATAATGTCGATATCATCCTCCTCCAGGAATAAAGTTTCACCGTGGACCAGGTGGGCTTCTGTTGGCCTCGGCTTACATACAGTCCTTCCGTAAACTGGGTTGTCACTCGGTGTTTTCTATCTCTTTACTTCTTTTCAGGTACATGCTTTTTTAGTAATTCCATCTGTACTGTGTTCACACATTTCAGCGCATTTCTCCAGGAAAATTCTGTCTCTGACACTACTGCGTTTGATCACTCAGCCGAATGCACAGATCGAGGAAGGTAGCGATGTATAAAGCATTCCCTTGGACATGTTTTGTCAACTTCAGGTTTTAACAAACTGTTTAGGACTATATCACTTCCAATTATCAATCTGACCTTGAAAATTTGTCTATGAAGCTGCACAAGGAGTTCTTCTCACCTGCCTTCAGTGGCTCTGGGAGTAATTCAGGAATTGTAAAGTTTTTAGCTTTAACAGAGTGCAGCTTTGAGACCAAATTTCCACTGTGCACGGTGCCAAATGCCAGTAAGGTGACCTGTTTACATGAATTTACATGAATCTCGACTACCTCTGGGTGACTTATAAATCCAACCTAGGTGCATTTCAGTAGTGCATTTACACCTTTTTGTACTTGTTGCCTACCTGCCAGAATAGTCTTGACTCCAGCTTTTGGAGTCGGTCAATACTGAATGTTATGTAAACTCCAAATTTCCCTTCTGAAAAAAAATTATCGTAAGAAATTGTTGATGCCAAATGCAAAAAAAAAATATCTCAGGATCAGATTGAAACAGTCAAAATGTGCTTACTTATGAGTCCAGCAGCTTCAATTAAGTGTCTCAGTTACAATGTTGACATCTTCTTTGGTGCTTTTTGGACTTTCTGATAGGAAAAACCATATTGTACTTGTTGTGAGCATTAACTCAACGACTCTGTACGAAGGCACAAAGTTGTCAAAATTGGTTTATTTAAAAAGCTGAATGATTGCACGCTGTCTGTTTTTATCCGCTGTAATGTATGATAACATGTTCACGTGTTTTATATTGTCCACTTTGGTTTGGTGTACTGTTGAGACTGTCCAACATCGGTGACGGTATCCTCTCTTTTCTACTCGTCAGTACTGTTTTTAACCATTAACGTGCCTCATCTGTAAACATTCTAAGATGCGTCTCTGCTGCTGTCAACCTTCCAACAGCTCAAGCACCGACTGGGATTTCTCTGATCAAGACATTCATACATAGGAGACTTTTTTTTTTTCCTGGTTTTGCTTGAGACAGCCATGTTAGCAGATATGCAAAATGTGTTTTAAATACACTGTATTCTCTTGGGAGTTATCCTGATATACAGCTTTTAACAGTTAGATCAATGTGAAACAAAACAAAAACAGTTGTGACAAAGACACTGCTGCATGACTGTCATTTTCTTTGTTTCTTTCTGTTGCACTGAAAGATGTTTCAGATGAAACAAAACAACTGTGTGACCTTCTGGGACGTCTTCATGATGCATTCAATGGACAGTAGATTAGAACATTCCTAAACAGACATGGTTTATGGTGTAACACATTCCATTAAATAAAATCGGTGCACTTTAAGTCTCGAGCATGCACTTGTTTGGTTTTTATTACCTCAGAATTTAAAATAGTGAGACCAGTGGTAAGGGCATACAAACTCGCCAAAGTCACGCTGGAGAGAGAAGCAGCTCTTGACTTGTAAACTGTTTTGAGGCATTTAAACGCTTTTGAACAAGCAGAAACTAATGAGTCATCACCACCCAGGCTGAGGAAGCAGTATCTGTGTCCACAGAGATGGCACGTTTCCTCGTCTCTTCATATTTCAAAGACTTGCATTCGGAATGTGTTCAGTCTCGTGGACAGTCGCCTTGTTCCATTCGACTCCACAACATAAAACAACACAATTGATGCAGTTCTGCACACATGCCAGATAAGAGGTGTGCACAGGGCTGTGAGCTCTCCAGTCTGGCGCACGATGGAGCCATTTCTCTGCTCAGGAACACGCAGACGGCATGTGACAACAGGAAACATTTGCTGCCTTCTGTAAGGAAACAGACCTCCTCTTTGAGCTTGTACTCGAGCCCACAACCTTGGGGATTTTCACAACACAGCACAAGGTTTATCTTGTTTAAGTCAATTATCATTACGAGACAAGTTGAATTAACTTGTCGTGGTAGAAGTGATCTCAGAGGTATTTGTATCTATCTTCATAGTATTATTTGTAGGAGGATACCTTAATACTAGAGTAAGTCGGTAAATGTAACTACCGAGCCTAATCAAACCTGTGATTATTTTCCGAGCCATTCCACCGACACGTGAACGCAGCGGCAGTCGCTGAGTAAACTTAGGGGGCGTGTCCTGGTGACGTCACGGGTGAGCGAAACGGAGGAGCAGGAATCAAAACAAGGGACGGACACGCCTTCGCTCTTAAAGGTTATAGCAGCTTATTATCGCTAATTGGCGCCGTCAGCGTCGCGTTCAAGCGTGCGCGTTGCCCACGGGGACGGGGGGCGCAGCGACAACGGCCACGGCCCCGGGACGAGACCATGCAGAGGCGGATTCCCCGGACGCGCCAGTCGGCGGTGACAGAGGCCGCTGAGTGAGGTCGAAAACACCACAGGCGGCCAGCGATCGTGCGTAAAATGCCCAACCAGAAGAGCAGCAAGGGGAAGAAGAGCAAGCGCAGCAACAGCAACGGAGATGAGCAGGAAAATGGAGGCTGTGCGGCGGCGGCGGCGGCGGCGGGAGGAGGCGGAGGAGGAGGAGGAGGAGGCGGCGGCGGCGCGGCCGCGGCGGCGGCGCCCCGGAGCCAGCGCTCCAGTGGTAAGAGAGGGGAAGCGGATCTCGAAGTTTGGTGATGCTGCCTTCCTGTTCGTGGAGCTGGCTGCTCTCACAGCACCCCCACACCACACATGCACACACACACACATGCACACACACATGCGCGCACGCACGCTCGCACGCACGCACCCTGCAGCTGCGCCAGGTCGCCCCAGCTGCGGCTGGGAACGGCCGATCTCTTGATCGGTGCAGACTCTAATGTTCGATCACGACTCGAGGCCTCGTCATGGTAAAATGGATGTGTTCGGGCCGTCCCTGGTGGAGGGAACCAGCCGGTTCTCCCTGTGCGCGCCTGTCGAACCGAGCTGCGGTTTGTTGTGATACGCGACAGCTGCGCGAACGGCAGGCGAAAAGTTTAAATACCCCGGAAAAGCTCGTCTCTCGGTTTGCGGGACGTTAGAACTGAGGTTTCGTTATCCGGGAGAGCCTCTAGTTGCGTTTTTACTAACTGGGGTTCGTACCAAAAAAATCCACGGAGTTTGGCAGTCGTAGATCCTCTTGAAAATGAATTTCTCTCTTAAATATCCTCCGAGAATGTCAGTAAACCAATGCATCGCCTTTCTTTTTAATTTTGCGTCTAAGTCGTCAGATGCTTTTGTCTCTTTCCGTGTGCAGCCAGCAGGCCTGCCGGGCCACACTTGGCTGCCCGATGGCCTTCTTCAAGGGTAATACTGGCAGATCAACTTTATCTCTGCACAGTCTTTCAACAATAGCCCCAAAAAGTTACCCAAGTCAGCTATTAATGTCATTTATCCATATTTCCTTTTGTAAACACCACTTCTTGTGTCACAGTGCCACATTTCCATATATCTGCAGCCCCATTTGCTGACAAAAGCAGTAAATTGCTTTAGACATCTGGGCTCCTTTTCCAGTGAAATGGTGCTGATGCGTGGATCCAACCAGCAAGCATCTGTAACAGGATATCCTGTAACCATCTGAGGCTGATACTGAAACAAAAAGAGTGTCAGTTGAAGGTTATGAAGGTTCTGAAGCAGCGCAGTAAGCCACCGCTGTCATGTGAAAAAGCATTCAGATGTCCAGCTCAGAAATAAACACCTGCAAACGTTTGAAGATACGGGACATCCCGCTGATACCGTCTAGTTATAGAGAGCGTTTCTCTAAACTAGCTCCACCGGGAGAACAGCGGCCAGTATTTCCGTGTGTGGGAAACCTCAAAGAAAAGATCTGAAGAGCATCGGGCTTCCCAGGGAAGCAACCTGGGTTTTTATCTCCGGGCATTTTTAAGATTTACCTTTTTTTTTTCTCTCCAGTAGGCTGAAACGTATAAGAGTCTTGATGGAGCGGTTGTTGAGACGAAAACCACAAACGCACACAGACACACGCACACCTCCCACTGTATGATCGGCTCATGATCGTCACAGCGAGCGTGCGCCCACGCCTTGGCACAGCTTGGCGTCGCAGAGCTTCGGCGTCCTTCGTCGCTCCGTCCTCGGGGAGGAGAGACAGCGCTCGAATCTCCCGACACTTTCACTTCGCGCTGATCTCCTCCATATTTTAGAGGGAAACTGTGTGAGCGGGTGGCGCGTGTGAGCGGGTGGTGTGTGTGCGTGTGTGTCCTGTGTGTACCCCTGCCTCTCTCACAGTGATCCCAACAGCAGTTAGGAGAACCTGAATGGACCACCTGGATGACAGAGATGGCTTCTGTTGAGTGATTTAGGAATTTGTTACTTCCTTCACCTCCCTGTATTTTAGTGGGACGCGTCCTCTTGGGCGGTACTGAAGTTGTGTCTTCTCTTCCAGAGAGCCAGTGCGCGACCCCCCTGGGCTGCAGCCTGGGCCGACCCATCGACATGGAGAAGGACGACTACCAGCGGGTGCTCTGCAACAACGAGCTCTGCCCCTACGGCAACTGGATGCACCAGCAGTGCTTCTACGAGTGGGAGAGCTCCATCCTCGTCCAGTTCAACTGCATCGGCCGCGCGCGCTCCTGGAACGAGAAGCAGTGCCGGCAGAACATGTGGACCAAGAAGGGCTACGACCTGGCCTTCAGGTTCTGCTCGTGCCGCTGCGGCCAGGGCCACCTGAAAAAAGACACCGACTGGTACCAGGTGAAGCGCATGCAGCAGGAGGAGCGCAAGAAAAAGCCATTCGAGAAGAGCGCGGGCAGGAACGGCGCCGGCGGGGGGGCCGCGGGGTCCGGAGACGGGCTTTTTGAGGAGCCCAAGAAAAATAAGCAGCCCGTCTGGGGGGCGGGAGGAGGCAAACCGTCCCACAGAGCCTCCAGCCAGGAGCTACCTCGGAGGCAGTCGGTGGACCGGCAGAACTCTTCAGAAAGAGGAGCGGCCGCGGGAGGTCCCCTGTGTCTGGGCCCCCCCCAGAAGTCCCCGTGCGACTCTCCCGGACTGTCTCCCCCGGCCGCCTTCCCCTTCTCCCCCGCCGCCGTCCTCGCGGCTGGGAGCGGAGTGGGCTCGCGCGGGTCCCGCCCCCTGGGGGAGTTCTTGAAATCCGCGGTCCACGTCGACGTCCAGAGGAAGAACCTCCTGGGCGGGGGGGCGCCTCTGGGCCGCAGCTGCTCGGCGGGGGCCGCCAACAGCGGCCCGCACCTCGACCACGGGCCGGTCCTCCCGCTGCCGCTGTCCTTCGCGCTGCCGCTCCGCCAGCGGCTCGCCTCCGGCGGAGGCGGGGCCGAGGGCGCCCACTCCCACTCGGTGCAGTTCCTGAGGAGGCTGGACCTCTCGGAGCTCCTCGCGCACGTCCCGCGCCACAACGTCAACACCTACCACGTCCGCACGGAGGACGACGCCCAGGCGGGCCAGGGAGAGGAGCTGCGCAGGTACCCCAAAACCGTCCTCAGGTCCAGGGAGCAGCACAATGAGCTCCAGAAGTATCTCGCCCTCCGGTTGACGGGGAGCGACACGGTGTGATGACCCCCCGCTTGGCTCTCCCGCAGGTTCATCCTGTCGGCTCTCAGCGCCAGCCAGAGGAACATGGTCAACTGCGCGCTGTGCCACAGGGCCCTGCCCGTGTTCGAGCAGTTCCCCCTGGTGGACGGGACCCTCTTCCTCAGCCCGTCGCGCCACGACGAGATCGAGTACGACGTCCCCTGCCACCTCCAAGGTCAGACCGAGCGGTGGTTCCTGAAGTCGCATCTGGCCTCTGCTGAGGCGTACAACCGAAGGGACGCTTGTGTGATTGAAATGTCCTCTCCGTCGCATGTCCAAATTTCTTATACAGGAGGTTCAATTATTCCTGGTTCCTCCGTCGCCCCACCCCCACCATTCTCTGGAGAGGTGAAAGGTTTTCTTCTGGCTCTCGTGTTCTCTCGTTCTGGTTTTTTAGGCGGAGGATATTTACAGAGGTCGCCTTTATTTGCAACAGCATTAAAAATTAGACAGTGTTAATACACCAGTGCACCGCTGTGTAGGACATGAAACCACATCTAGTACAGGTGTCGTGGTAATTCAGCTATATTTAACTTTTATTTATGGACGAGCTTGGTCACTGCCATGTAACTCAACCCCCCCCCCCCCAGGCCGGTCTGACACCACCCTGAACCCGATAATAGGAGTTATTTTATTGATTTCCTTGGTTGATGAGCTGAGGTGTTGTATTTAAACCTCTCTGACCTTGTTTCCTGGTGCCTCACAGGTAGGCTGATGCACCTCTACGCCATCTGTGTGGACTGTTTAGAGGGCGTCCACAAGATTGTTTGCATCAAGTGCAAGTCCCGCTGGGATGGGAGCTGGCACCAACTGGGCACCATGTACACTTATGATATACTGGCGGCTTCACCCTGTTGCCAGGTAAGATAATACGGGGTGAAAATGTACCTACAAGAGGTTGTAGAAACACGTTTTATATCCATGAACGTAGAAATAAAGGGTGAGTGCTGATGAAAATTCTGATGCTGAAGTCAATAAATGTCCTGTAAAATACATTCGGTTAAATAGATGAATAATATCCTGATTTCAAATGCTGTTAACAGCAGAATATTGGCCCAGCAGGCTCCATCTGGTGCATCAGATGAGCGATTCCTTACTTGGATTGGGATGACGTCCTGCGTTTCAAGATCTTTTATGGTCTGTTAAGCTAAATCTGTACCAAATCTCTGAGCAACGGGAGTAATTCTGTCCGTCAGTAAGACCGGCCCTGCTGACATGTGACGGGATGTTCTTTGTTGGTCGGTGCAGAAGTCCTGCCGTGGCGGTCGGTAGAACAGCTCACAGCTGCCCCCTGCTGGCAGGTTTCAGTCCCACTCCATTGGCCCCGCGCCGCCCTCTCCGACTTTAACGCGCCTCATCGCTGTTTTTCCCCACAGGCCCGACTCAACTGTAAACACTGTGGGAAGCCTGTGGTGGACGTCCGAGTCGGAATGCAGTATTTCTCAGAGTACAGCAACGTCCAGCAGTGTCCTCACTGCGGCAACCTGGACTATCACTTTGTGAAACCCTTCTCCTCGTACAAAGTGCTCGAGGCTTATTGACAAATGCTGTCCATGCATGCTAGTTCAGCTGCTCTTGTTCCAATGCATTTTATAACAATATAGAAAGATTTTTTTTTTTTTCATTTTTGGGCCTTAAGTTGGTTTTATGTTCAAGTTCCCTCTCTCTTGGTTTCAGTTTTTTTATGTATAGGAGTATGACTCTCGTTCTAAGAGAGGATCTCTGCTGTTCAGAGTCAGTGTTGACCAATCACACACGTTTATCTGTGACCTGTGAATGTATCTGTAAGCCAAAATTGCTTTTATTTTTTACAGATAACATAAAGAAGAATCTTGAATAAAGCAGAAAAAGATGGTCTCGGCCTGATAACTCTGTCCCTCTCGGGTACTTAGAGAAAAACTTGCAGGTGGACAAACAGTAGAGCCAGCAAAGAATTAAGGGTTAATGAAATTAAGTAAAACCCTACATGGTGCTGTAAATGTGATACTGTGAAGGAACAAACATTTGCGTGCTGGCCATGTCTCTTTTTTTTTTAAACAAACTCTCTAATTGTTAGTTTTACAATATCTTTTTTTAATCAATTGTGCATGGATAAAATGGTTTGACCCACAGCAGGACAAACGGATGCTGCTTTACTCGCCGTGGCCACGAGGGGGCGGTCGTCGAGTGATGAGCCACTTAAAGGGTTTAAATTTTATACAATAATATTGAAGACTGTTGTAAAAACCACAAAGTAGATGGTTTATATTTGGCAGAAGTCAAATGAATAAATTATATGCTATTTCTATTGCAAAACCTTTTATTTCTATACGAATATTATATATTCAGGTTCTATATTCTGGTTAGGACCAACTTTACCTCGTACGTGTTGTATTCTGACATTGTGAAATGAGAGGCTCTCCACATCAGCCAGTAACTGTAGACCTCTGGAAATATTTTACTTGTCTTACCCACAGAATTTCACAAGTGTTAAGTGCTGTAAGACCATCAAGAACAGAAAGAAAAAAAGTGTGTACATTTATAATCTGTCCTTCAGAAAGACACAAATCGATGCTCCAGAGGAGGTACAGAAAATAAATTGTGCAATATTGTACACTTTATTTTAGGCCTTTGTCCTCTTCTTTCAACAACAGAAGCAGATGAAGGTTCAACAGACCGACATTTCCCAAAACTCAAATTTCTGGTCATCAGCTTTGAGTTTAGCTGATAAATGTAGCCCATGGGGAGGGGCTTCGTCCTCCATAAAGACTTCACTGACTGCTGTTGAGTCTTCAGCTGGTCACACACAGAATGTTTTAGTCCCAGTGCATCGCATCTTCCCAGCCAGTAGATTCTGATCAGTCAGACATCTCAGGTCATATCTCCCTACCTGGTACAAATGGACACTTAGGCGTCATCATCATCATCATCATCATCATCATCATCATCAATCCTACATCTCATGACACATTTTCCATCAGAGTTTGTGTGAAAACATTTTCTTCCTGAAGTCACTTTTGCAGGGACTCTCCTGCTGCCTCCGTGTCGTTCACAGTTTTGTCCTCGGAGGATTTGGAGTCGGCTGATTGCAAACCCGACGCGTTGCTCTTCGCTTTTTGCGACAGTTCCTTCGCCGAGGGCTGTCTCAGGATGCACAGGGCCGCTTGGCCGTTGCGGATTGCTTTCGGCTTGGAGACGAACCCAACCATCATTCCCACCTGTTGCACCACCTCTTCCAGAGCCGTTTCCTAGTCGAGGAGAGAGAGAATGAAAATGCAACGCATCAGCTACTCACACCAGGCTGACCTCAGCTTGGCCTCCGTTCCTGATGAAACATTCCCAAAAAAAAAAAGAGAAAACGTCCTCACCAGATTCACAGTGGCTTGACCACGTCTTGCCCGCAGGGTCACCCTCACGTGGTTCTTTTTCTCCAGCCAGCTCTCTATTTGCTTCACCTTGGTGGTGAGGTCATGAGCGGCGATGCCGTGTAAGAAGGTGAGCTCTTTCACCTGCACAGGGGCTGGAGGGGGAATAGAGTCAGCAACGTCACAGAGGAGCCCGGAGATCACGGCTTGAGCGGGAAACAGCACGGAGAATCTCTACTCATCGCAAAAGGTTTGGCGACTTATGAGATACTCCACGTACCAGCTTTCGATTTTTGCTTGTCCCGCAGTTTCAGCTGCTCTTCGTGAATCTGTTTTCCGGTCATCAGCTTGTACACCGGAGGCTCTTTGTGCTCGCTGAGCAACACCAGCTTGAGACCCGTCTCATCCATCATCCTGATGACGTCTGCGCGGTGCATGGTCCCCATATTCTCTCCTACATCGCTTATGACTTGTATCTGACGATGCGGGATTTTACGGCCGACGGCAGTGACGGTGGGACGAGCTCGGGGATCCTGCGTTCTCTTCCTCGGGGCCACGGGCGTTTCCTCAGAGCTGCCTGCATCGGTACAGAACGGAGCCCGTCTGCAGGGTGGAGCGGTAACACTCGATCTTCCAGTCCACGTTCCCAATCTGGATGCAGATGTACAGAAGCCTACACCATCAGCAAACACAGCCTTGGTTGTGCGGCTGAGCAGCCACCTCACCCAACCTGAGGACATGTCCTAAGATAGAAAGAAGGAGCAATTCAACTTGTGAAATTCACACTTGGAGCAGGGGTGTCAGACTGGTTCCCCAAAGGGCCGTGTGGCTGCAGGTTCTTGTTCAACCCAGCATCAGCACACCAGACTGGACTTCATCAACTCACCTGAGTCTTCAACAGCTGACTGGTCAAACTGGGTGTGCTTGACTGGTGGAACAAGAACCTGCAGCCACACGGCCCTTTGGGGAACCGGGCTGACACCCCTGACTTAGAACCAGTGGATAGATACCACAGCTCCAACTCAGAAATACAAAAGTGTATGAGTCAATTATAATTTTCCAAATATTTACACAGCTACAAACACCTCATTATTGACAAATGGGAGCTTTTTCAAACTGTCACGCTCCACTTACTCGGGGTGCACCAAAAACCACCATTTATTCGCTTTAATAGCGCCCAGCTGAGGCAAACAAGCATATGCAGTGTTACATTTTTGCAGGCAGAAGGGTTAAACTAATAATAGTGTTGAGTTACGGCCGCCTGAGCATCAGTCCTCAGATGTAAAAGTTGGTGTTATTTACTCACTGCAGCTCAATGTCGCTCATGCCTCTCTGGACCTGTGCTCTACTTCCGCATTTCTTCTTCCTTTAACTTGGTAAAACATAGATCCGATTAATGCTGACACCTACTGGACAAACGCGACACACAGCGATACGCAATATAATTCAGAACGAGCGTTTATTAAAGTGTTCTTGAGCATAATTACACATGCAATGTTAAATATAGGTCGCTCATTAACTGGTGGTGGACAGGTTTGAGGAGCTCGGTCGTGTGGGAGGCAGCGGGGCCAGGACGAAGACATCATCCTTCTGTGCACCTACAACTCACCCCCAGATCTGCATATGAAGAAAATATACACAAATGCATTTATTCTATGCTTGTGCCTCTTTAATTATCTGAGCAACACAACTGCTGCTTAATTTAATGAGTTTTGGTGGAATACTTTAAATCTCAAACCCTGCACCACTGCTGTTACTGTGTTGGTTACCTTGGTATCAGCTCGACCTGGTGGCCATCCCTTTAATCCCATTATTCCCTGTAAGGTATGTTGATGGCATTTATACATAGCAATAATCACCCAGCCTTGTGATGGAAACACAGTTCCTGTTTCAATAAACATTTAATATCTAGGTGATTAAGACCTAAATCCTCAACAAATACTTTTATCACTGAATATTAGTGTGATTATACATAATTCAGATCCATAGAATTCATAGAAACTTCTGAAACCAGCCTGGACTGGTTTGAAACCTCCAGAGAGAGAAAATCCTTGGAAGACAGACGGAGATATCAAATAACCTTTTATTCACTTTCAGTCACAATAAGATTCAAACAAGACAAATAACCATGTAGCAATATAATTAAAATGTAACTTTTTTTTTTTTTTTTTACAACAGGAGTGTTTCTGCTTCCTTCAGAGCCTTTTCCATTTCAGTAGTTTCCTGGGAAAACATCGCCCTCTCTTTAATCATCTGTTCCCGGGATCTTGAGAGTTCACTCATGACTGTTTGGATTTCCTGTTTTTAAAATAGGAGACAGTTAAAAGTGGCTTCATATTGTTATTTAGACCAACAGGAACAAAACACTGCTGGAGAAACAAGCAGCTGTCGCACCTCCAGTCGAGAGCGCTGCTCTGACGCGATGTCTCCGAATGCTTTTATTTCATTTAAGAGATTTTTGGAGATGCTCTGAAACAAGAAATAAATAACTTTGTAACCATTTTAAAAGAGAATTAAACAGCTGAGATAATATCATATAATCAAGCAAATTCAATAAAAGTAAATACCATGACTTCTTTCCTTTGATCTTCATTTTGTTGTGCAGCTTCTCCAACTCTTTCACCTGAAACTGACAGTTGGAGACCGTCTGTCAGTCCACAGCCACCAACAGGACGACCTCAACGCTGGGAACACATTTACCTGGGTCCATCTGTGCTGTGACTAAGAGGACATGACAGTCCTTCAAGTTTTTCTGTAACCCTGCGTTCTCTTCTTTCACGTCTTTGAACTGCAGCTCCAACTCGGCGACTCTTTGCTGCAAAAAGGAGAAATTTTAGCGCATTTTTACCAAACAATTACATCACATCTTAATTTTAGACCAATAGAAGTGCAAAGATAAACTTTACCTGTGCATTTGTGAGGCTTTTCTGCAGCTCTACATTTGCAGTCATCAATTGTTGATTTTGTTCCTTGAGCTCTGCTTGTTGCCCATATCTGGTAGAAATACTGAAGAGAAATGTGAAATAAACAAGACAACTGATTAAAAACAAAAAAACCCAACACTGTACATTGAACAACTTACCCTTTGGAAACTTTAGGAGCAATATTTTTCCTGGAAGACAAAATGAAAAGGGGCTGAACACTGACAGAACACATTGAACCGTGGACACCAGCGAGGTTCTGTCACACCTTGTCATGTTTTCTTTTTGAGATTTGAGGACGCCGTCTGTCTTTGGGGCAGCACCAGCTGCTGCAGATGCAGTCGCAGGGTCTTTGGAGTCAAGCTTTGGACCCGTTCTCTTGGTTTCTGCGGGCATCTGCAGACCTTCAAACACAGAGATTCATTCAATGTCAGGTTCATTTATTTACATAAAACACCGTTCAAACAAAGTCTAAAGTCAATGACGCTCACCTCTTGGGATTTTAGAAGACATAACTCTACAGTAGCTGTCGTCACAACAATGACAAAGGCAGCTGTGTGAAGAAATAATCACATGAACCTTCACTTTAATGCGCCATAAGTACACTAATACTGTGTTCTGCGTCGAACACGCAATTTAACTTTTTAAACGATTTCGTGCTTTGAATAGCGAGGAAGAACTATTTAATCAATAGTAGAGCTTCTTCCGTGGTTAAGACAATCAAATATTAAAATATATCACGTTAACGCTTACCTTTATGCGAACATTAATTATGAAGTTTAACAGAAGGCATCACGCGAATTCAAAATCGTCCCGCCCTCTGTCGTCACTTCCTGTTTGTCACGTTACTTCCTGTATTTTTAATGCGCTACCAAAAGTTATTAAACGTAAAAATGGATGTATATAGTTGCTAATTTGTTTGCATCACAGGTATGTGTTTTAATAACCTCGTTTTATCCTAGCGTCCCTCTAGTGTGCCCTCACAACAGCGAGAATCAAACGCGCAGACCAGCGCTGTAGTGCGCATGCGCGTCGGCGGCTAAATTCAAACCCGCGGACGTTAGCATGGATGTTAGCCGTGGTGTGTGAGGGTTTGTGGATTAAATGTGCCAAAGAACAAGAGACATGAAGCCTTTTTGACTCTCGGGCATCAGCAACAACAGCACAGCACTCTAAAATATAACACACCTGGAACCAAGTGGTTACAACAGCGAGGTATGCGGCGTTATAATGCTGTGGAGTTTCGTTATTTTTAGACGAGTTAGCGGAATAAATGTTCAGAAGTCTGTTTATTTCTGTCCCGTTATTGGGGTTTCTATTTCATACTCGGGGCTTCAAACCAAAATAATTTTAAAATGTATTCTTGAGACGTGTGTTACCAGTGCAACCCTGACAACAACAACAGACCAGTACTGGTACTGGACCTACTGGTCTTCTGACAGGGCCCCTTCAGGCCTTTTTTACTCACTATCTATATTAGTACTAACTATATTGCGAATCTGAGCTGTTCTACCAAATGTTCTGATCCTTTAGTCCTACACACCTAAATGTAATCTATTCTGCAGGATTGTTCAGATAGATTTTATGTGATCTTGGTCAAAGATGGACCCTGTGGACCCGACCCGGAATGAGTAAGTCAAAGTGCTCTAACTTCAGTTTTAGTGTCATGAACACCAAACCATCTTTATCGATATACACTTGTATGCATTGCCAAATAATATTGGTCTTTATGTTCTGTTTTAGGGAAACTGGTGGTTTTTCAAAGCGTCGCATTTCATCTGTAAGTGTCACAATATGTATAGTGTGTGTGTGTGTAATTTTTGTGAAGTCATTAGCTTGAATCGTATTCTACACAATCTTTAATTTTCAGATCTTAAAAGCTCCCAGGAAATCCATCATATGTGTTGATCCAGAACAGGAAGAAAACGTGGTAAATGTATTGCCTAAACATTGTTAATAATCTCTTTATCCCCCTCAACCCTTTTAGCCTCCTAAAACCTGAGCTCTATTTATATATATACGTTCATAATATATCTTTGCTATTTAGAATTATTAGGACATGAGTATCATATTTTAACAAGATATTTGAAAGTGGGTTTTTTGGGGAAAATGATGTCCACATACAGGGACAATCAATCTAAATTTGTAATAATATTAATACTTATAATAAGTTTAAGGGTCCTTGTATGTCAATATTTGGGTCCATACTAAGCAGAGTTAGCTGTTATATTATAGGTGACTCAAAATCTAATATCCACATATGTGGATGCCAGGTTTTATGATGTTAAAATCAAAATTTCACTGTAATGTGTAATTACCATATGAAGGCCCAACCAGAGCCACTAACCACTGTTTCCTCATAGGTGGAGTTTCCTAAACCAGTGGAAAAAAGGAATTCAAGAAGAGTCAGCTTTGCCCCTGCCAACAATGTTTTACTCTTCTCAAAGTAAGACATTTCAAAACAATCTCAGGTCTAATTTTTCACAGGTACACTGACATTTTAAATTAATTCAGAGATTTAATATTACAGTGAAGTCAAAAATACCTCTCCTGTTCGAAGTCCTTTACAAGATTTAATATCCACAAGTAAGTGTGATTTTTTTTTTTTTTTTTAATTTTGAAAAAAAAAAAAAGTTACATTTTAATTGTTCTGACCTATGCTTTTCCAAAATAGCAACAGCCACACATAATACGTAAGTTGGTTTTCTCTTTCCAAACATGTTAGAGTGTGTGAGTGTGACTGTGAGGGAGTGGTCTTACACTTTAACTCTAAACTCTTTTTTCCAGAGTTCAAATCACTGAAGATGGGAACCAAGAAATTATAGGTAGGGATGGAATTGTTCAGCCATATGATTTTATATGATTATGTAAGAGTTCCCACTAAAAAAACAATCCTTAATCCTAGGAATGGAAACTCTGTTGAATGCTCCTTTACACACTCCTCATCAAAAGGAAAAGGTGAGCTTGAAGTCACTTCAGTACTGTCAAATATCTGAATATATTTTACCTTTTACTGTCTGATATGTTGGTGCCTTTCATAGTAATGGTACTTTTAACTTGAAGCTTTTCATCTTCACCAGGTCAAGTTTCATACTGAAGATGTCTTCGGGGAAAAAACTGTGATGTTTTCTACAGAAGATGCATTCATGGACATGACCCACTGTCAAACTATAAACATCGCCAACAATGCAGAGTTATTCACAGACATGTCCCTTCGAAGCCATGATATGATGTTCAATTCTGATAACGGAGCCATGCGTGCAACTCCCAAAAGTACTGAGAGCGTCGTATTAGGGTCCAGACCACTTCCTTCAAATTCAGACATCAGAAGCATATCATCCATGGTTCCTAGTTTGGATCCTGGGTTTGAAAACTTCCTTGCCAGTCTGTTTCAATCGAACGGTCCCCCCAGCAAAAATGCTGAGGTTACCACAGCAGACACATCCTTGGGAACCCAAAAAGCTGAGGTGGATAAAGAGAACCAGGTTCCGCCATCAGTCCCGGCTGTGATGGGGGGGTCGTTAAATGCATCCAGGAAGATGGATAGGTCCCTTTATGGAAGTGCAATGACCAAAACTGTTCAAGCGTTCCCTGAAGACGATTGCAGTTTGTTTCCCACAAAAGAGTTTTTCCCTCCTTTCGACCCCTCGTCACAGCTGAAGCAGAGCAGTGGAGCAGCAGCACCGCTCCCCACAGCAGGTACCACAATTTCTACGGGCTGGGTTTAATCCAAATGAGTGATATTTCTTCTTTCGAAGCTGGGTTAAATTCATGAGGTTTGAATATAGTTTAATTTGATTTCTTTATTTTTAAAACAGACAAGATGAAGGTGAATATTCACCAAAGAGATGCAGTAAGTTTTATAATTCGTATTATAACATTATTCTGCCATATTATTAATGGCTAAAACCTGACATTCCACACTGATAGTAGATAAAACTAACACCAGCATGTACTTCGTATAAAAACTTTGAATGGTTTTTACTTAATTAGAATATGAGTCTGCTGTAACATCCGGTGTTAAACACTTTGTCAATAATGATTAACGTGTCCTTGATGCAGGAGACCCTCGATAGAACAATAATGTTCTCAGCTGGTGATGAGTTCATGGACATCACTCAGAGTCACACAGTCAACATTGCAAATGGTTCACTGGCTCGCAGGAGCCAGAATCAGACAATGGACAATTCTTCATCTCAAAAGGAGCAACAACACGACACATGTGGCCTAACTGGAGCATTGGTCAGTGGGTTGGATTACGGATTTAAAGACTTCATTGCAGGTCTTTCTAAACCAAAATCAGAGGTACAGGGACATGAGGAGAGTAGAATTGTATCTTTGAAGATTTTCTACATATTTACAGTAGCGCAATGCTGTAATTCATATTAAACTTTCATTCATCTCTTTGTTTTCTAATGTTATATCATTGAACTGATCAATGTAAAAATGAATGTGTCCCCAACAGATCAGATGTGATGCTGAAGATGACTGCAGAGACAAAACCGTGAGGTTTTCAGCAGATGACGCAGGCATGGATATCACACAGAGTCACACCGTGAACATTGCCACACACGACATGTGGAAGGAAAGTGGCTGTTTGAAGAATGCGGCGATGGCCTCTGCTGAAGATACATTTATGGATGTGACACAAAGTCACACCGTGAACATTATGAATGATTTAGGAAATAATCCTCAACAAACTGTGGATTTTTTACCTGGTTTTGGAGAGAAGACCGTGAGATTTGGGCCGAATGCAGAAGACATGGATGTGACGCAGAGTCACACCGTAAACATCCTCACAGGGTTCAAAACAAAGACGCCTGAAAAGACGGACTCCCTACCTGCTTTTGGAGAGAAGACAGTGAGGTTTGGGGCGAATGAAGCAGCCATGGATGTGACGCAGAGTCACACTGTAAACATTGTCTGTGGTTTAGACTTGCAGCCCCAACAGCATGAGCAGCGTGCATGTCCTGATGGGAAAACAGTGATGTTTCCTGCATGCGATGCAGCCGTTGGTGAGACACGAAGCTGCACCGCCAACGTTGACGTTGGTTTCGACCTCCACCCAAACCGAAACGCTGACTTTACACCCAAATTTGGAGAGAAAACAGTGAGGTTCACGGAACACGATGCATCCATGGATGTTACCCGAAGCCACACGGTGAACATCGCCAGTGATTTGAGGGTGCATTTGCACCAAAACGAGGACGTATTACCTCCCGAGGGCGAGAAAACTTTCAGATTCCTCGATTGTGATACAGCAATGGATGTGGCAAAAGGTCACACTGTGGAAAGAGCAGGCAATTTAAACTTCTCCTCTCAGCACAGTAGGCCATGTGGAGCTTCTGGGGAGGAAACGGTGACGTTTGTCGCTGATGACGCAGCCATGGAGGAGACACAGAGTCACACCGTCAACATTTCCACTGGTTTGAACCTACAGTCACATCCAAATCTGGACTGCTTGCCTGCCTTTGGTGAGAGAACTGTCCGCTTCGGTGCAACAGATGCTGAGATGGATGTGACAAGAAGTCACACTGTTAACATCGTTAACAGTGACTTAGGTGTTCATTCTCAACCAGAACACTTGCTGCCTTCTCATGAGAAAACAAAGGACGCTGCAATGGATGTGGCTCAAAGTCACCCCGTAAATGTTGATGTCACTTCAGGAATGGATGCAGATCTTCCCCACAGAGATTCTGCCCTGTTGTGTTCTGAAGAAAATATGGAATTTCCTTTATCTCTGAGCGAGAAAAAGGACGAGATGGGGCCTGCTCCAGGTTTGTCTGATGACGCTGTAGACGCTCGAGGCCTTCCAGACCAGTTAGGTCCTCAAAATGTTGAAAAGGAAGCTCGAGAAAAGCCAGTACATCAAACTGTGTTGGATTGTCCAGCGGTCAGTCTTGAAGTGGCTGCGACTGGAGCGCAGACGGAGACGGATGATCTTTTGAGTACAGATGAACCCCCTCAGTGCGATTCCGTCAAGTCCTGTGAAACCAAGTCGACCTGTGAGGACACAAGTCCTAAAGATGTTCTTGATGCAGGCCTCACAGTTGACACGGAGGGATGTGAACCAAGAAAGCACAAATCGCCCAAATCTGAGGACGACGGTGACACAGAGCCTTCATGCAAATCTAGACGAATGAGTTTTGCCGACCTTCACACTAAAATTAGGCGTCTGAGCCACATGATAAGCGCAGCTCCTGATTCGGTGGCTACAGAGAGCTGCGCAGCACCTGTGCCTCAGCAGGTGGAGGACGTGGACAGAAAGGATCAGGACCCTCTGCGTCCTGCACTGGGGCCTGAACTTGGACCAAAGGAAGCAGGTGAAGGGGATCAGAATGATGTGGAACCAACCACGACTGCTGCTGAAACTCCTTTCAAGCTGAAGACCCAGCAGCTTATGTCGAGACTCTCGGTGGGAGGCTTTAAGGCAAAACTTCCTCAGAGAACCAGCGGGAGAGCTTCCGAGGGAGAGCGCACAAAGACGCTCAGCGTCACCAACCAGCTGAGAGCCTTTGACGCAGATGTGAGTGACATTAACGACGAAGAGCTCGATAGCTGTGAGGACGTGTCAGAGGTGTTGGTCAATAAAAGTCCCCACAAAGCCAGAGAAAAATGGAGCCCTCCTAAGGATCTCAACACGGATGGACCTTTAGAGGATAATGTGTTTGAAGATGACTTAATGTCTGCCGCCCATGGCAACGGGAGACTTTTACCAACTGATGAAGACAACACGGAGGATGAGAGGAGGCTGAGGGCCGAGGCTGGCTTTAATACGGTAAAATAAACGATTCTATTTCCATTTCAAATTACTTGGAGGGCACATCAGCCATATATTGGGGATTTTCAAGTACATTTGTGTTTTTATTTTTTGGCCAGGGCTCCCAGTCTTGTCTTGGAGATGGCAACACTAACATCACTTCTGCTCCGAGCACGGTGAGCCAGACCACAGACGAGTCCAGCAGCAGCCACACAGCCAGCCTCAGATGTGCGGCCACGTTTGAATCAAGTAAGTTGGGCAGAGCTTCAACGGTGTGGCTCCGATACATGTATTCTTTAACGAGTTTCCTCTTCTCTTTCATCATTTTTAAATCGATTACTCTTTCTCCAGCTTTGAAACAGAGTCTCCTTGAATACCAGCTTGATGATCATGCCAGCCTTATGCAGAAGGTACATTGCCTCAGTACATCTAACACATCTTCAATGGTCTTTTGTCCTAGTAGCTCACAGCCTTGCTTTCTTCGCAGAAATTTGATGACGGCTCTATCACAGTCTTGGAGTTCTTTAAACTCTTCAACATAGACTTTGTCATCCACAATCCTCGGCAAAGCATTCTTCCTGAACGAGTAAGTTCAAATGCCCGGCAAGAGTTAGAGGTGAAGCGGGGAGACCTGACGGGTTATTTCTTTTTATTTGCAGCTTCTGTCAGACACAGAACGCACTCCTTTAGAGTCACTGAAAGACCGACACATCCACCATCCTAGGCACAAGGTGTACGAGGCAGACGTCCTGAGCCTGACACAGAAGGTGGAGGGGTACGTGTCTGCAGGAGCCGCTGCTTCCAGCCATTCCTGTGACGCCTAAACCTTTGTTTTGGGGTTTTTTCCATCTTCTCAGGTTGAAGGAACGAATGCACGATCTTCACAAGCCTCTGAGGATCGTTAATAAAACCTTGTGGGAAGAAATGAGTTGTTATACAGAGAACGAGGTATGCAGAAGTTTTTGTTTTTGACCTCATTTACACGGTCCGTAGAAATGTGACCGACGCGCTTCTCGTTGTGGTCGCAGCTCAAATCTTTCGGAGCCAAACTCAAACAGAGGAACAACTTCTTCAGAAAAAGCGGCAAAGTTCAGTCTCATCAAATGAAAGAGGCGTTGTACTCGGACCTCGTGCGGGCCAACCAGGTACACTGAGCTCGGCACACTGCTGCGGCCCCTGTCGTATCAGCAGGGGGGCTAACGGACCCTGCACGTGTTTTCAGGCGGAGCAGCAGAGCCTGAGGGAAACGATTGAGAAAGCAGATGAGATGATCACAACTCTGGATGGTTGCATCTGTGAATTAGAAGCCGGTACGTGTAGCGAACCTTGTGTCCTTGATTCATGTTTGACAGTCAACACCAGGGTGACATGTTCAGGAGTGTTGCTATAGCAACCAGAGCTGCTAATGAAATGCGTGTTTTCTATTTAGAACTCGCTCAAGTTGTAGAAAAAGGCTCTGGAGACTCACCAAGCCTCAAATCTCTGCAGCATGGTAACCAAACCTTTATTATTAATTTTTTTAATTTGCTTTTTCTTTCTTTTTTTCTTCAATTGAGTGTTTTTATTATTTCCTAAACAGAAATTAACAAAGTGAATGAAGCTCTGACAGATGATGAGAGGTAAGCTGAACAATATGAACTCTCCTGCTTTCCTTCGCTTCTTTCAAGAACTGTGTTTATTCATCTGATTCCTTTCTCCTGGTGCAGGCAAATATCTGAACTGGAAGTTCAGATCGGGCAGAACTCCAAAAAACTGAACAGGCTAAAAGCTGAGATGGAGAACCTGGAGGACCATGCCACAGCACTGAATATGTAAGCCAAGAGTTCATGTTTATATGTATGTAATAATGACACAGTTAGTTTGGTTACCATCGTGTTGTTCTGTGCTCTCAGGGTAAGTGAGTGGAGGTCTGGAGACAGCAGTGACAGCCACGCAGTCTTCACCTTCCTCTACAACACCTTCCATCTGCAGCTGATCTATGAGAATCCCAACGGTGAGGTTTGGCCACACATTGTATTTAACAATGACAACTAATTATTTTTTTGGGTTTTTATTAATGTATTCCACTCATTTTTCTTCTCATAAATATATTTTTTGGTCTTTTTTCAGGAAAAGTTGCTGATAACGAAGTGAAGAAAATTTCTTCCATTGAATTCAAACATCACATCGATGGTGAGGATGTGATAAAAATCGTGAACAATTAGCCCGTTCCACAGTTTTACTTTTAGACAAGTCAAAAGCAAAGAGCAAAAGGAATATTTATTTTCAGAAAGTAGAATCTTGTGGAGTCACTTTTAACCATCATGGTTAAGATCGGAGGATGTTTGTCGCAACGGTGCATTGAACTTGTGTGGCCACTAGATGGCACAAAAACTACATATGGGGAGTTTAAAGGATGCTTTGCCTCTTTATACAGTTGGTGCATTTGCTGACCACTGATGATATTATTATAGCTGGTAGTAAATACTGTGTTTTTTCTGTTTTGATGCAGAGGAGAAGTCCCATGACCATGCCCACATCGTTCACAAGCTGCTCTCCCAGTACCTCCAGGGAAGAGCTGACTGGGTTCAGAATTATCCCACAGCCAGGCATGTTCCAAAGGTAGGTGGGGGGGGTTATAACAGGTGATGTCCCAGCTGTCACGGGTGTGACAGGCACATCGATTCCTGCCTTCTGTGTAGGAGTGACGCTGAGAATTTTGTCCTTTGTTGAATGCAGCTGCTGCTCGACGTCAGCCTGGTGGTGGGACACTGCCGTCTGCTGGGAGAGGAGCTGCGTCTGCTGAAGATGTGGGGGGGTCTACGGCTCGATATCCTCAGCATCAGCTGTGTGGACACCCTGTAAGGAGACAGAACGTGTTGATATGCCTGTAAACTACCAGCCTGTTCAGGATAAATTAACCAAACGTGGGTTGATATTTCCTCCTCTAGCGTTCACATAGTCTTCAGCAGTCTGAAGAAGATGGCAAAGTTCGAGGTGATCTTCTCTGTCACTTTGCGCGACTACCATTACGTCCTCCATCTGCACAGCTTTAAGAATATGATTGGGGACACAACGTAAGTCCGATTCTGTTGCTGAACAAGATGTACATGTCAAACAGTCGCGGTAAGTTTAATGCTCGTGCTTGTTTTTTGTGCATCTCCAGGCTCCAACAGGTGGAAGATATCGTGACTTCTTTGATGCCAGGCAAGAACCTCCTGACAAAGACTGTCAAGAAGATGTTTGAGGACCTGCTCCGTTGAGGAGCAGGTCCTCAAACATCTGACACTGCACCTGCTCTGATTTTGTACAATATAAATGTAAAATAAGTAAGAAAATGAACTTATACTACCCTTTTTTTTTACAATAAAATAACTATAGACATGGCTTGTGTCTTTTCTTAATTTGTTGTCTTTTCGTTTTTGATTTGCCTTAAGTTAAAAGTGTCTCATGTTGTTTGGTAAACTGTAGTTTGGTGCCCTTGCGCTGTAAAATATGTGACAACAATGGGCAACAAAAGTGAGCCTGAACTCCAGGCTGACATTCAGTGTTTTGTCGAATGCTTCAATGGTTGCGACACATTCTGAAGACAGAGTGACCGTGGTGAGGACCGTCAAAGTTCATTTAGCTAGAAACTTTATGTAAAGTTCTGTTTTCCCGATGACCGAAGAGTATTAGGTAAAAGTAGGGAGCTCCTCTTCCAAAGGTGCAGTTCCCAGAGTCGCCGCCTGGTGGCGAACACGGACCGCACAGTGACAGTCACAGCGAAACGTTAACGCGTGAAAACTGGTTCTATCCAGTAGATCAGTGTCTGTTTGTTTGTGTGGCTGTATATATGAGTATATGGACAAACCTGTTAGTCAGTGGAATATAACGACTAGAAGCATTAACTAGCCTCTTTCATGCTCGTCAGAACGGTTGCGCCGGTCAGGAACCTGACGTTTGTGTTTCCCCGGGGCCTTCTCCGCTGTTCAAAGTCAAACAGCCAAACGTGGCCGATGGAGATCATGTCCAGAGGTTACTGGAAAGGTCAAAACGGACAGAGACCCTCTGTGACCAAACGACAGAGGTCAAACCGTCAACCTTGAGTGAGCCGTCAGGGGACGCGAGCTCCTGCTGACTGACATGCGGCCTGGCAGGGGACACGAAGGGCGTTCAGGCAGAGGTTAAGTTTGGCTCAGGTGACATTTGAGCCTCGTGACCCCGGGGGTCAACTCAATTTAATTTCAATTTATCTACCGAAGGATTTTTTTTTTTCCGTTATCCCCACATGAGAAATCTATTTTACCCATTTAATCAAGTTATTGGCCATTATGTTGCAGCAGAGATTTAATCCGGCCTTAAATTCAAATATTCTGAATACATGAAAAATTGCCAGAATGTTTATGCTACAGCTGCCCGTGTTTATTATATTTATTACATCAACTAACAGGTTTAAACTTAACGTAGTTTAGTGCTCAGTGGTTTCCTGCCCAATAACGTCATTATTGAAGCCGCCGTCCTCCTGACAGGCGCAAAAACAACATCCATCTGAGGAACTGTTTATTGAGGTTTAAACAGCAACGCCGTGCCGACTCCCCCCACATCCATTTCTGCAAAGAGGAGTGCCTGGCCTCGAGCGGCGTGCTTCAAATCTGTTTACCCCTGGATCCTAGCAGTATTTCACCTTAATAACCCCATAAGTGTCTTCCATGGACAGCAGTGGGGAGCAGGCTTTATGCCAACGGAATGACTTTTAGAAGATGGAGATGGTGCTTTAGGGGTTCCTTTGTGTTGTCCAAGTCCAAATGTGACCAGCCTTGCAGACATACTAGCTTTGATCTTGAAAGAAAAGAAAATACATGAAAAGAAGGACATGTTAAAATACACCATTTGGTCCACAGACGTTATCGATCGATAGATAGATAGATAGATCGATCGATAGGTAGATAATGTCTGTGGACTAAATGGTGTATTTTAACATGTCCTTCTTTTCGTGTCTTTTCTTTTCTTTCAAGATCAAAGCTATCTATATATATATATATATATATATATATATATATATATATATATATATATATATATATCTATATAGATAGATAAATAGATAGATAGATAGATAGATAGATAGATAGATAGATAGATAGATACATACATACATACATACATACATACATACATACATACATACATACATAGATACATAGATAGATATTATTGATGTCATATTTCCATATGTTTCAAGAATAATGAAGCATGTAGACTGTACCTGACAATGTCCTGGCCAAATGGCCTCAACCTCGGAGTTCGAGGTTTCTAATATTGAGAGCTGCTGAAACTTCCTGCAGCCGCGATGATGCCTCTATAGACGGTGCTAACGAGGCAACCCCCCCCCAAAGTTGACCTCTGATGTCGCCCCCCCCTCACAGTTGTGATCCTTCTTAGTTGAGGCTGCCTTAATTGGTCCTTCCAGGCAGGTAATTAGCTCTGATGGCATGTGCTCCCATGGAGATGTGAATGAGGGCAATGACCACGTATAGCCCACCCTTCACACACACACACACACACACAGACACACAGACACACACACACACACACACACACACACACACAGACGATATGTGACCTGAGGTGTTCGCATTCATTCTGGTCATTCTGGGGGAAAAGACAATAGTGAGTCTGGCCTGTTAAAATAGGCTCCCTCTCTGCAGGGGGTGGAGGGGGGGTCTGGAGAGCAGCAGCTGTCCCAAAGAATCAAACTTCAATGGTTCCAGTAACTCCAAGAAACATGAAGACCCTTTTGTTTTACCATTTGAGAGGATGTTTACATGTCATTACCAGGGAAACACAGGGAGCATTCGTGGCTGCATTAATACTAATCAAGGCCTGACCTGTAGAAGCATTGACCCCCTCCCCCAGACCCCTGAAGGTGTCTGCAACAGATATGGTGGGGTTTGAGGTGAGGCTTGTGTGAATCAGTCTTGTCTGCCTGGCGCATCCCACTGATTCTCCTGCAGACGGAGATCTGGGGAGGGTATGGGCCGAGGGTAGGGTTCGAGGTAGGGGCCGAGGGTAGGGGCCAAGTCAACACTTCAATCTGGAAACCAGTGGTTTATCCCGCTTTGACAGGTAGAGGAGTTCAAGGAACTGCAACACCCTTGTGTTACCTATTTTCTGACGGGTAATGATGATAAACTAGTAATTCTGAGGGGGGGCGAAGACCTGAAAGTAGATTCCTTTAGCCTGTTAGCAGAAGGGCCCCAGCACATAGCTGTGGGTCCCCCATTATCAGGTACACTTCTGACACATAACGCTGACACGTGTGCCCATATAGACGCCTCTCAGACAAGACAAGTGGCGGCAGGAGGTCCAGACTGCTGGACGTGTGGACACCCCCGGCCACCTTGGCTAAGTGCATTCTCTGAGCCGCTGCCCTAAATCCCTGCTTGACCCCCGCTGATAAACTGCGCTATGCATAGATCTAGAGAGGAAAACAGAGTGAGTCCCACAGCTCCAAAAGAAGGAAGAGGCACCTCTGACCCTTGATGATAGCAGACCTTCAAAGTGGAGGACAGTCAACATGTTATGGTTACCATAGAAATGATCTGAAATGGATGGATGGATGGATGGATGGATGGATGGATGTAGGATGATGGATGGATGGAAGATCAATGGATGATGGATGGATGGAACATAGATGGATGCTGGATGGATGTAGGATGATGGACAGAGGGACAGATGGAGGGATGGACAGAAGGACAGAGACGGAGGATGGATGGAGGGATGGATGATGGATGGATGACAGATGATAGACAGAGGGACAGATGGAGGGATGGACAGAAGGACAGACAGACAGAGGGATGGATGGATGGATGGACAGGCGGGATTAACAGGTCTCGGCCACCTCAGATAAGATTGCTGGGGGCCTGTTTGTGGTGGTGACCTGGTGAGGCTCCCCAGAGGTTGGATGAGAGTGAAACATTCCTGGATGTGTGTCCCCGGGGGCCCGACGCTGGAGCGGTCCTCATCGGGGACGGTTAGCCTCCGCGGCGTTGGTGACACTCCGCTGTTGCCACTTTCCTGTATTTCTCGCGCTTCCACTTTCCATGAGGAAGCGTCTTGGGCGATGACTCACTTCTTTCTATTTATAACCTCCTGTTGAACGCGCTCTATTTAAGTACTCAATAATTCTCCTGGAGATCAATACAGTTGCTATTTATGATCGTTAAGACGTTTAAAGGCTCCTCTGTTTGTGTGTGTTAACCCTTAAAGCTTCTACTGAGCAGCAGCAGCATCATTCAGACCACAACTTCAGCGACCTTTTTTCTTATTTTTAAATATATATGTATTTCTAAGTGGGAATCTTGTGGGAATTTTTAGTGGACTTGTTTATGGAGTTATCCTGCTGTTGTGTTTTAATATTACATTAATAATGACATCAGCAACAATGGGGACAGACTGAAGTTTATTAAGATTAACACAAACAGCAGGTCCCACTGTTGAAGAAACCAAGCCATAAACACTAAAAGAGGCTGAATCCAAAGGGACTGGAGGAAAACCGGGAAAACAAGAAGGAGCGGTGATGAGGAAACGGAGAAGAAAATACACGGAGAGAAAACAAACACAGGAAAAAGGTGGCACAAGTGGACCAGCGGGCACGCTGAAAGACGGGCCAACAAAGAACTGGTCTGGAAACAGATGGAGAGAACAAAAACAGCTGAAACACTGTAGACCTTTACACTGAAAGGATGAGATCACAGCACTTCCTGAGTCACCTGAGTGGGCCAGCCAATCAGAATGAAGAATCTATCTATCTATCTATCTATCTATCTATCTATCTATCTATCTATCTATCTATCTATCTATCTATCTATCTATTCAGGATGGCCCTCTTCATTCTTCTACTTATTGGATCCTTTCATTTTTTTCCGCGTCTTGCCCTGACTTGACTTCCAGCTCCACCGTTCCCTCCATCTTATCATTCCCTGCAGCTTGGCTGGATCAGGCCACAGAAATGGGACGTGCTCGGAAGAGACGCCGGTCTCTTTTTTTTTTCTGTTTTTTTTTTGTGGGTCCGTACATTGTTTCGTCTAAGGCTGTATTTATTTAGATGTAAATCAGTTCGCTGAGAGTGTTACGTCCTGTCCTTGTGTAGTGGGTGGTGGACTGGACTGGGGCTCATTTGCAGGAGGAAGTCAGCCCCGTCGAGATTGGAGCTCCGCATATTGTTTTCCATTATAAGGCTGCCATTGATGTGAGGGGGTGACATCATTCCGCCTCACCCTTCAAGGCAGGGTTGTTGAAAAAGAGCTCCCACACCCATTTCTTATCCATTACTCAGCACGGTGAGGGTGAGGAACCGTTCTTGTTTCACCTATTGTGAATGGCCTCACGGGTACCTGAACCATGGTGACCTGCAACATGAGGCATTCCGTGAACTGCAAACAGCATTTCTCTGGAGACCTGTGGACAAATCTAGATTTATGTGGCTCCAAATCACCTGTAGGTATCAGTCAGGAAGGTTTCCAAGCGGGTTATCATGTCCATCTACAGTCTGTGGTTAAAAGTTCTGTTTCCATGGTTCTGTGTAGCTTAGCAACATGTACAGAGAGAGGCTTCAGACCAGTGCAGCATGGACTGTACAACATTATAAAACTCTGGTATGGAAATATGACCCAAAAATGCAAGTTTTATTATCAGTCCCAACTCCAGTAAAGAAGGTCCATTTAAACAATGCAGTCCCGTTGGCTGACTTCATTGTTTGTATTGTCGCCCCTCTTTAGATGATCTCACCACTACAAACTCACACAAAAAGTCTTGTTCTGAAACAATAGGTCCATCGGTGCAAAAATATCTAATACATAACTACACAAGGCATGCTTTTATCAAGATAAAAAGACACTATATTCAAAGTGAAGAGCTACAAACATGGAGACGGATCTATGATATATCTGTGAATCTGAAATCTAGATAGTTGTTTTATTTCACATACATCCCTTTGACGAATGTCATTGCACTTTGATTTTTCTGAACTTATCCTGACTCTTTTTATTGTTGATTTTGTGGAATGTTTTAACTGTCATCATTTTGTGGCTCTTATTTTTAAGTTCGATGTTTTGAACAGTGCTTCAGAACCGTCCTTTATGGTTTTCTATTTCAATATTCAGCATAAGAGAGTATAATTCAATAAATGATTTTAATTTATAGATTCAGGGTGCCCGTCGGAACAAAACTCAAACTCTTTTGCTGCCCCTTGTCCTCTCTGGGCTTCCGTAGACATTCCATCACTGTCGGTGCTGCTGGGAGAGAAAAATCCATCCTTGAGGCTCCGACCCCGAGTCCCGTCAACCATGGAAGAGATTAATAACATTGAGGTCGGACCGTGCACAGAGTCCAACTACCTGAAGCCGCTGCGGGTGCACTACAGCCAGGTGAGTGTGCGCGCCTGGTGCCCTGGTGCTGTACGCTAACGTTAGCCGACCCCCCCGCCCTCCACTCTGCAGCCAATATGACCCCAACAACGACAACCAGGCCGGCTTGGAGTCAACCCACAGTTATCCACCACGTTTTTGTTATTCTTTTGTTTGTTTTTTGGTTTTTGCACGCTGTGTTCCAGCGGCTGCGCTAACCTGGAGCACAGACAGCTGTTAGCCAGCATGCTACCGCAGCTGGCTGCAGATGTTTTAATCCGGTGTCGCGTTAGCGGCACCACATGCTCCGGATTAGATGGGCAGACGTGTTTAAACTTCATTGCCAGACAAAGACGTCTTGTGTCAGTGCGGCGGTGCTCCAACAGCACAACAACTGCGTGTGTGTGTGTGTGTGTGTCTGTGTGTGTGAGTGTGTGTGAGAGTGAGAGTGTGGAGCTGCACACAATGGCAGGTCTGTAGAAGTCTGCTAAATGTTTGTATCTGACTAATAAAACCACAGCTGCAGCCTTAAACAGGAGGGGGAGGCACCTCTGTGTGTGTGTGTGTGTGTGTGTGTGTGTGTGTGTTTGGTAACATGAGATCTGACTGGAAATAAAAAAGAAACCATAAACACCAGAACATCACACAGTTACACATGAGCTCTTCCCCAGTCCTTTAAGACTAATAAACTGATACATTCTGAGTCGTCAGATTGAGTTGTTACCTCTGATGGTTCCTCGGATGGCGAGCGGGAGGACGGCGCTCCTTTGTCAGTGCGATCAGAAGGCTGAATCGGCGAGTGGGTGGGACCCCAGCAAGAAGCCATTTTCCACCTTCACACCTGGGCCAGTGGTGGGGGAGGACAGAGGGGAGGTTGGGGCGGCAGATGGACAGAAAAAGAACGGACGGCGAACTCTCTCTCTTCTGTCTGCCCTTTCATCCTCGCCATCTCTCTTCTGCCTGTGCGTGTGTGTGTGTGTGTTGAGGGACTCCCCACAAAGGCTTTTTTCAGCCACACTGATGGAGCACACCCCGCCCCCCCAAACCCATTTTTCTCCTGTACATCTGCAGCTCAGCCACTGGTCCGTATTCACTGAGGTCCTCTTTAAACGTAGACGGTGTCACGGGGAAGAGGCGCTCTTCATCGCCAGTGTTTGCTGGTGTTTTGTCTCATCTCCCCACAAAGCAGGTGATTGTGGCTCGTTGACTCCGGGGAAACCCTCTTATCTCCGTTGCCTCACACTTGTGTTGAATCATTGGCTGCTCCCTCCGGCAGGATAATTACTTTCAATTTATTCATTATCCCGGTTTGAATTATTCATCTGGAATTGGTTGTGGTGTGTACTTTACAGCCCGCATGGCCCCGCTGCTCCTTCAGTGAATATGAGATCCATTACGCGTCCCGAAATACAAATGTTCCCACTTGAATAGTTATTTACAGCCCAGATAATTTCCCTGAAGTGGTCCTTGTGCGTTCAAGTGCACGTACGGTACGGTCTGCTGAGGGACATGCGTTCGTCCACGGAAGACAGATCCTGGATCTCCATGATGAAGATGAGAGTCAGGACTTCTGCACTCTTTGTGGGAGAGTGTCTTCTCCTTGGTGAAGGCACGGCTGCAGCACTGCTTCGCTTAGACGGCGTGGTGCATTCACTGTCGCCTGTATTTCTTTGTTCCAAATGATAACCAGCAAGAGTCACAAACTATACCTGCTTTAATGGAAGTTTAACAGGAATTGTCTTCGCGGTGTTCCATGGAGAAATATTAACAACTCCTGTCATTTCTGTCCTAATTGGAGGATTACGCCCTCGTGGGTTTCACCGGGGGGGAGGCGGCGCAGCCTGACCTTGATAGCGGAGTCAGCTCTCGCTGGCTGTGCCGTCTTGGTAATGCAGGTCGATAATTTCGCCGTTAGTGCTCCGTCGGCTCAGGCAGGTGCAGGTTCTATTAGCGGTGATGTGTGCTCGATAGTCCCGCCGCCTTTGTTGAGGCTGGCGCAAGAGAAAGAGAAACATAACAAAAAAAAAACAAAACTGAAGAGCTCACGTTGGGATTCAAAGAGCGCTATTGTAATTGAGAATGGGAGTTGATTTTTTTTTTTTTTTTTCTCCCTGAGCCGCAGCTGCCATCTTTTATAGTGTAGTCGGCACAGGAGGTGTGTATGTGCGTCTGTGTGATGGTTGTTAGATTTTAAGTACCCAAAAGATCAAGACTGCACCCCCACAACAATGGCCATTCACACAGGAGCCTGTCATTTCTGATGCCCAAAGCCAGAGGGACCACATTAATTTCAAGGTCCTGTGTAGCCTGTGTCTGCTTCTCTCCCTCGCTCCCTTTTCTCTCTCTGTCTCTCTCTCTCTTTCTCTCGTTTTTTTCTGCATCTTTCCCCTCGCTCCCCACGGGCTAATCTCTCTGTTGTAATCCATGTCGGCCATGATTCCCCATCTCCCCTGGGCCTTTCAAGCTGTCTCCGCCCCCCCCCTCTCAGCAAGTGGCCTGAGTAATGAGGGGAACTCCACCATCTGTGTGGTGGTGCCAGGACGCCGGAGATGGCGGGAGTGTCGGTGTACAGGAGTTTCGCTGCAATTTTAATGTAGTACGCCGTCCTTTCATGTGTTTAGGACGCTCACTTCACCCGTTTGATGGCCACCGGTGGCGATCAGGCCATGCTTGACCCCTGACCCCCCCGCCCCCCCAGCCTCCAGTGTGGGTGCTACCTGCTGTGGTCAAGTACAGCACATTTGCATCATTGGGCGAGACGTTTCCCCCGACGACTGCGTAGCAGCAACGGCAGCAAAGGTCTAACGGGTGGAAGACGGGTCGGAGACGGGTGACTAAAAATACCAGACCTCTGTTACTCATAACAGACAAGTCCGAAAGGGAAAGAAAGGGGGGAAAAAAGGGACGTCTTCATTCGTTGTGAATGCAGTCATGTCTGTAGTACTGCAAGAGGAGTCAAACCTATGGACTACAACTCCCAGCTGGCCCAGTCAAATCCATCCATTATGAGGCATTTAAAGGGTTAAAGACTTGTATTGATGGACAAATGTGGCCTGCTGCAGGAATATTCAAGAGGGAATGATGTGAACAACCTTCAATGTCTTTTTAATCCTGTATGTATTTGTTCTGCATCTGCCAATGCTGTGCGCACGCACACCCACACCTTGTTTCTTGGGAAGAGCGTTGTTCAGGCTGTGGCTGGCCTGGGTGCCTAGCAGAATGACGACAAAGGCTGTTTTAACGGCCACCGTCAACGCGAAGGCTGCCCCTTCGACGCTGATCAGACTCCTGCGTGCTGAGCGGGCGTTTACTGGCGATGGATGGCGTCACTGGAGAACGCCAAGGCGATGCCTTTGCAGCTCAGCCGCCGCGCTCCCCGCTCTCGGGTAACAGCACGATATTTAATCACCTAGAAACAACGTAACGCGAGCGTGGCTTCACGCTGAGGCCCCCGTGGTGCCCCGGCAGGTCCCGGAGCTTTGCACCACGCAGCAACTTTTAGTTTCTCCACCTGAACGTCACCAACGTCTCATTTACAGGATTTTTTTTAACAGGTTAAAAAAAAAAAAAAAAAACACCTTTTTTTCCACATAAGTGTTTATTAAGAGCTCCTTGTTGCACACAACTTGTGGTTTTGTGTTGCAGAAGGTAGCTGGAATAAAATCCTGCTGCAGCAACAATGGTGGTGCGATATCTGATTTTTATCAGAGCGGCCTTGCCTTCTCGCCTCCCGTTTCTTGGGTGGTGCTCACGCAGGGAATGATCAGCTATTGTGGCTGCGAAGGTCTCGTTCTAGGAAGGCTGTCATCTGAAAGCGCCCGTGGGAGGAGAGGAGGTGTAGCCTAAATTTGAATCAAGGCCATATTTTCTCAGGCGGAGGAAATGTAGGACAACTTTTCCCGCGAACGTGCCGCGGGGGGGAGAGAGACGGGAGCGTGCTCCAGTTGAATTCACACGCCACTGGGTGAAGATATTATCGTCCATGAACTCTCCGCATTAAGACTACTGTAATAGTGGTGACCCCGAAGTGACCCGTGGCTCAGGATGTGACTTTACCGCATTGTGACGAGGCTCCGTGTCACTGCGGAAGAATTTAAGTATCATTGTCCACCTGCCGCCAGGACAATGAGTCCTCAAAACAAAGCCTTGTTTTCGTGTTATTCACCATCCGCTTCAGCCTTAACGCTTCGGCCTCGTGGCAGTCGCGCACGAGGGTGCGCTTGGCGCCTCTGTGTTTATCTAATGGAGTCGGAGGAGATCTGACGTCACCTTAATTTGTCACATCCAGTGTTTGCTTTCAGAAGGGCACATTTATTCATCTCGTATTTTGGTTCTTTGCAGAACGGCACAAAGAAATCCTGGGACTTCATGCGAACCCACGACAGGTAAAGACACTGTGCTTCCTACACTCACACCAGAGCCGCCTCTCCTCATTCCACGCGGCCGCCTCCGAGCTCCACGGGGGGGGGGGATGTCACGCGTTTGTGTCAAAAACTCACGTTTTGCCCCGAGGTCGGCCTCGGGTCATTTAAAAGCCCCTTCCCTCTATTCACGACCCCAAAGAGAGGGCCTTGGTGAAAAACAGTTCCACCGGGAGACAAAAGCAGTAAACTTTAAGCCCCTGCTTCCAAAGGAAAATGGCTCCCGGGAACATCCATGTGGAACACCAGCGTTGTTTAGCATTTCTGTTTAAGTGCGCGTGGTATTTCTTTCTCAGCAGGTGTCCATCACAAAATGTGGAAGAGACATTTGGCTCCCTCGCTCTGGTTGGAGGGGCTTATTTCCTTTCCTCCACCTTTGGGGCCTTCTCAGACGTTTTTAGGTGATGCGATGAAGAGCTCGCACACGGGTGAAAGCTCCTGGTTGGCTTTACCTCTCCAGTCTGAAGCGATTTCACCAGTTTTTCCTTTCTTTTTTCCCTGCGAATGTCAACTGCACCTCACCCTTGGTTATTCGCGCTCTTCACTTTGGCAGCAGCCAGGCATACTCCCACTCGCTGCTCTGCATGCAGTTCTGGAGGCTCTCCTGCTTTATTTAGGCAGGAACTGAGTTTCAAACCAGACAAATCCAGGTCACAAACGTGGAAATCTCTGTTCTTACGCGCAGCTCCTTTAGCTCCCAGATCTCAAAACTCCAACTGCTCTGTTATTCTGACACCCTCGTGTTTACGGGAGCAACTTCATTGTGATGCTTGTTTATTACTGGAAGTGGGTTTTTAATGACTCTCAGTATTTTGTGGTCATGGAATTTAAGAGGCCACAGGCAGCAGAAGGATGACGCCACATTGCAGGCTGTGGGGTACAAACATGACCTTAAATCTCAATCCTTCTTAGTTCATTTTTATAATATATTTAAATAAATATTCTCAGGTCTTAATGATTCTCTAAACTGCATTCCGCTTGTATATCAGCTGCCCGGTCCTGCCCAGTCATACATTTGCTATAACTCCGCTCAGAAGCCCTGCACTGGAAGCTTAATGATGCGTGAAAAAGTTCCGAGTGTCTTTTTAGCCGGGTTCTTGGTTTAGCCATTAGAGAGCGTTTTTTCCATTGGGAAGCTGTAGAACAGCAGTAATGGTGTGGAACTACACTGGAAGTCTCGGACTTGTCTCAGGGGAAGGCTTCATTGCTTCAGGCCTGTGTGTCCCACTTAAGGCATAAATATACACCATTATCTTATCCATATTTATGGGCTCCAGTGGCAGTATTCCCCTGCAAGTCTGTCGTTATCCACGCCGTCCACTTTCTTTACCTGGAAGTTGATAAACGACATAAAACTTTCACTTTAAGGAACTATACAGCGAGGATACTAAATCAGCACCGGGCCGGGCGCTATTATGAGAAACAAGTAATATCAATGTCCCGGTTCCCCCTCACCCTGGGAAAGACGGGGCAGGGCTTCCTGCTGCCTGTCATGCATCCGCTTTCCCAACGCAGACCTCAGGCCCTCGAGTCTCCGCCAGCAGCATCGGCCAGGACCGCCTCGCTGCGTCTGCTGGCTACCAAAAATATCAGATTTCCCACGAATCAGAAGACAGATTAAAACTTAATCGGTTCTTTCCTGGGGTCACAGTGTGCCAGGCCACAAATGGTAACGCACAAATGAACTTACGAAGGCTAAAAATCCCGGCTCCAGCGTGTTTCGGGCTGCGCGCCGCCAGTAAACCCTGGACCCGTTGGTGTCTCAGGTCCAGATTGTTACCGTCTCCCTCTTCAAAACAGCGAGTGTAGGGGAGCAGCCAATCAGAGCCGATGGCAGGTCTTGATCTTGGTCCCGGGCGCTGAGAAAACAAGCAACAACCGCTAATAGACACTAGACTTTAATTACATGTTGTTATTCCAGACTTTCACCACGTTTTAATCACTTCAATGACATAATTCCCGTGAATTCACCATCCTGGAGGACTTATTCCTGCCTTCCCTCATGGTTTTTTTTATCGAGCTGAGATTTGTTCTCAGCGAAATAATACAGAGCACCTTTTTTCTTCCTCTCCAGTGTCTCCGTGTTGCTCTTCAACACCACCTCGCACTGTTTTGTCCTGGTGAAGCAGTTCCGCCCAGGTACGTGCTCACTGCGAGTCCAGACCCCCGCGTGTCAGAGTTCACGCGCAGAGGCGAACGTACGTGCGTACAGCGTATGTGGGCACAACACATCACATCATCTCTGTTTATTCTTCTGGGTCTTAATCACAATGCAGGCTCAGAAATAGGCCGCGAGAGGCCCCGTTACAAAGCAGCCCAGCCTCCTTTGTCACAAATCACCAGGGACTGTTCCACTCTGCAGCACTCTAAATTCAAGGAAGTCTGGGCATTGATAAATTTATTTCCCCTTTGCTTTCCCATTGCCTTTGTGGGAGGGAAAAAAATGAACTTTATCTGAAAGAAATCAGCGTGTCTCCAGGCGAGATTGTGTGCTTTAAACAGGGAGTGTACCATGTATTCGGCCGCTTATTTCTGCCAAACAATAATGTTTAGAAGTGTATTTGTGGTACAGAGCCAGAGAAAATCTGTGGAGTAATAGCAGTCTTCTGACATCTCTTCAGTTCAGAACACAAAACCAACTTACAGGAAAGTCATTGGTCCTTTTAGCTATTATTTTTCTTAGAATTAGTGAAACGTGTTGGAGTTTTCCTGCATAAGTACCCAATAAAAACAGTCTTTTATCTTGTGGCAAACTGGCAGGTTTTTGAGCAGTAAATTAGGTACAGAAATATCAAACTTTGTCAAAAATACACAAAAAAATACACAAAAAAAATACAATACAATCAAGCTCCTTCTCCGCTCGCTTATAGCATTGTTTCTGGTTAACCTGCAGCTGTGTACATGAGCGAGTGGGAACGGAGCAAGGCGCAGCCGCCCAAGACTACTGATCACCCCGAGGAGGGCGCCGCCGAGGCCGCCGGCCCCGAGCCCCAGGAGGGCCGGTCAGCCACAGAGGACGAGGGCTCCTCCGGGTGGCCCCCGGCCTCAGCGGGCGTCACCTATGAGCTGTGCGCCGGGCTGGTGGACAAGCCGGACCTCTCGCTGGAGGAGATCGCTCGCCAGGAGGTGCTGGAGGAGTGCGGTTACGACGTCCCGGCCTCTAAGCTGAGGAGGATCACTTCCTACAGGTCAGACCCACAATTACCCCTCTGTGCGATTTCGTTTCCTTTTTCCTTTATGGCACATGAAGCCGTGTCTGTCAGAGCTGCCGCAGGAGGTTTCAGGTCCCACATGAACCAGCAGCACCTGTACAGCTGCTACAGAAACGTCTCCTGAGAGTGTTTTTGGTGTGACTGGAGCAGCACATCTGCTTTGTTGGTGGTGTCTAGCAGGACTGTTATGTGTGGGCGAGAATCAGACACATGGGTATCACCTTAACCCCCATGACCCCTATGAGGGTGTATCTGCAGGGAGGAATGAGCGGTTGTTCTGAGGATGCAGTCTGAGCCTGTGTGCCCCACCCCCCCCCAACCCCCCCGCAACAGGTCAGGCGTAGGCGTCACGGGTTCCAAGCAGACCATGTTTTACGCCGAGGTCTCCGACGACAACTGCGTGGGCGCGGGCGGAGGTGAGCCGGGCGAGGGCGAGCTGATCGAGGTGGTGAAAGTCCCGCTGCACGAGGCCATGACCTTCGCCTACGACGAGCGCATACCCAAGACCATGGGGGTCATTTTTAGCTTCATCTGGTTCCACAACAACATGTCGCCCAAGTACAAGATCTCTACCAACGTGTAACTAGTGCTCATCCATCAGTCTTTAGCTCAGTTATTCCAGACAAAATCAAACACTTGCCAGCCCCCCCCTCCACATAAACACACACACACACTCACAGACTCACTCTATATCCTTTATTGCCTTTTTGCATATTGGTACATTATGAAAAGCAGAAACCTTCTTTGAATTATGTGGTTTCGATGTTTCAGATAAACAAATTTGCCATAAAGATGTGGCTTCAACGTTTTTTTGGGTTTTTTTTTTTTCTGGAGTTATGTATGTATTTATTTATTTGCATTTTTGTGCCATCTCTTCCACGTAGCCGCATATCACAGATTTCATGGACCTCCAGTTGTGTAAGGAATACTCCAGTGGTTTTAACTGAATGTTCCCCCACGTCTCTAAATGGACACAGGATAGGTTTACCACTCTCCTTACAGCATATTCCTCCACAAAAACCAACTATAGGCATTAAACTTCATGTAACGGTTCAGTATTTCACAGTTAAACAGTCCCTCTTGGATTGTTTTTTTTGATGTTTTCCATATATCATGTTCCTGTGGTATTTTAGGCAATGTGGCGCAGGCATTGTTTATTTTTTTCCCATGGTTGATTAAAAAAATTGACAGGAACCGTTTTAAATCGCTCAGGTTTTTAAGACATTCTATCAAAATCTGCGTCAATTTGAATGTAAAGGTGCAGCCGCGCAATCAGCAAACTCTGCGGAGCTCAAAGTGACAGATACTCACAATCCATGATGACACGTCTGCCTCTTCATCGGTCGTTTGACCTGCTTCTTCTTTTTTTGCTTTAATTTGATCCCTTCTGTTCTGGTTTGTGTTCCTAAATCTGAGACGAGGACAAACAAGGAGCTGACGTCTTACTGAAACTGCTTTTGATTGGTTGAAATTTATTGCTATAGTGACAGCGCTGTTTCTTGAAGAAACTTGAGGAATGTGTTCTAAGTCCTGATAATGCGTCTGTCATCTGTGGTGGAGAATTTAGAATAATCCAGATGTTTGGGGTGTTTTCATTTAAACTACCACTCGATCAAATGCGCCTCAATTAATTTGTCGGACCCATAGCCTTGGAGCGACATCCAGGGCCCTGAACTCATCGCACTCATGAGTCAATCTTAATAACAGCTAAATATGTGAACGCTAAATATCAGCCGCAAGTTACCAAAACCTCAGGTCCAAGCACTGAAACCATCGGTCACAGTTAGGACCGACCTCCAGATGTGACGACAACCAGCGTTTTTATTGCGTCGTCTTCAAGTCTGATGGAGCACAGATCAGTATGAAATTCCTGTTCTCCTTTTGTTCTTCACGTTTGAAAAGGGCTGGTACTCCTTTTGTTAATAAGGAGAAATGGTCCACCGCCTGGTAGTTCTCTTAAATATGCAACTCTGACACAAAGACAGTGCTGTTTTTAGGTAAGAACCGCTGGTTTAAAGTAGATCTGCTGCTATTATAGGTGACCACATCTCTCGCAGCTGTTTACTGTCAACCCGCTCCCAATGAATAACTTGGGGCGCTTTTATGAGCTCCTACTTTTTCTGGTTTAGTGGTGAACTTAACCGATTGCGGTTCGTCAGCATTTTAAAGTGCAGTGTTAGATCCAGTATCTGCACACTGGTGTGAAGCGCATAAGTCCACAGAGCCAAGCTGACCTCTGAGCTCTTTGGAGACAATCAGATTGTTTTCCTTTGTATATTTATTGCGTAACCTATCTCATTGGTGTGAGCTCTAAATGTTGTCAGTTTCAATACATTAAAAAAAAAAAAAAAGTAAAAAAAAGTAACCTTCCTCCAGACTTTATAGGAATATATGCAGAAAATGAAAGCCATATTTATGCCCGGTGATGGAGTCTGGACACTGGCTAGTGTTTAATGTCTGTTCCCTAGAGTATTGAACACTAACAGAGCTTTAAATCAACACAATTACACTATAAAAATCAACCTCTTTAAACATAAAATGTGTTTTTTAACCTTTAAAAATTATGAAAAGATTGCCAACCTTTGTTTGGCTTGAACAAAAATGCAGTTTTAAATCAAATTATTTCGCTTTACTAATGTGGGTAAAAGCTCTGCGATTTCTTATTTTAGACCAAAGCTGGCTTTAATTGTTCTTATTGATATTTCCTTCAACTTTTATCACTTCCTTTGACTTTCATGGGCATCAGAAAACAGCATTGATAGTATTATGGCACTGCAGCTGCACTCTGTTCTCAAATTCTCAAAGAATTTGGTTGTAAAGAGGCACTGACGCGTCGGGATTGACTTGTTTAGCAGGTTCTATTGGTACTGAATCATTTCAGAATTAAAAGTTACGTGAGGCCTCGCATGCTGTCAACTTAATCCATCTTTGCCACCTTTCAATTAAGTTTAAAAGTATATTTGTATTTAATTTAGTGTCCATTCAACTGTGACTTTTTATTGCTGTTTTTTTCCAGATTTAATTGATCATCTCTAGTAGCATAAATATAATGTTAAGACCAATGTGAGTTGGGACAAGGACAAATTTGTGGAAATGGAAGTATTCTTTTACTTTTTGGAGCTTGTTTTGATCTCTTTGATCCTTTGTTGTCCACCAGTCATTAAAGTTGCTGGTGGGAGCAGCTGCGATGATGAATTTGGCTTCTTTAGCTCTTCCTGGAGCCATCTGTGAGCCAGGGCCAGGGCATAGTTTGCTGATGGACGGTGTTGGGAAAAACCAGTACCCTACTGGTCCGTGCCCATCCAGTCAGTCCCAATTCACAGACCCTTTGGAAGGTGCTGCCCAGAGAAGAAAGTGCAACTAAAAGAGCAAACGTTCCTCATGTTCCTGGTGAAAGTTCCTGTCGTAGGGGCTCGTGAACAGTTGCGTGTTGCCCATCACATTTACAGTCAACCGGTCCCAAGCCTTTTCCCAGTAGCCCTTCTCCCAATAGTGCTAGTACAACAGGTTCTGTTGAGCCTGTTGTCTTTGTATGAAGCAAAGCTGATGGCTATCAGACCCATGACAGCGATGCCCTCATCGAACCCCCTCCAAGGCCCCACCATCCCAGATAGTCCACCTTAGACAGCACGTCTGCAGACTGTGCCACGGGTAAGCCATATGCCACTCTTAAACAAGCAAATACGTGAAATAAGCACAGTCGAGGAGTTCAGCCCTGCCCGTGCTGGATGCGACCCGTTAGCCCAGAAGTGGACATTTCTACCTCCATCGCTCAGGCACATACAAAAAGAGGGGCTGAGGGAGCGCAGCTACATGTCAAAGTGATCCCAAATCAGTTTGAATTCTTAAATCATCGGTGGAAATATTCCCCTCATGGCTTTGCTGTTGTTTGTGATGTTTTTTTTTTTTTTTCTTTGTTTCCATGGTTCTTGTACTGTTCAATGATTTCTTACTGTACTGGAGTGTGTTTTTTTAAAGGTGCTATGCGTAGACTCCTCTCACCAATTCTGTATTTTTATGTCAAATTCCAACTGGGACCAACGCGGTGGTGGTTTCTGACCTCCATCTGTCACATCGGGTTTGTCACTGGTCTTCAAAAAAAGGCTTTTTTGGTTTAATGAAACAGGTGAAAACCTGTTTGAATATGGAAAAGATCATTGATGAGAACATGTGTGTAGCACATATCTGATAAGAGGTAGGATACATGTACACTGGAAGTACTACACATAATACCTTTAATTTAACAGAGTTGTGAGGTTTTGTTCAGGTGTCTTACACTAAAGTGTGTTTAGAGTTATTTTCTGGAAAAAAAAACGTGTTTTATAACGAGATCGTTCTCATTGTGGGCGGTGTTTCCACTTCAGTTTTATTTTTCTTTTATTATTTTAATGTGAAGCTACATGAGAGCTGGTACAAATATACAGTATATATATTTAAATATGAGACGTTGCATGTGCACTTACTGTGTTGGATTCAACTGAATTGAGATGATAATGAAATAAAATGGGTTTCCACACCCGAAACGATACATTCTTGTGCCTCTTTCTAATTCTTTACTCACATTGTGAGCTCATTTAAACCATTTGGAACATTTTTATGCAGAGTGTTTTGCGTTTCAAACCTATTTGTGAACTTTTTAAATGAAATTTAAAACAAAAATGTATTCTTACAATGTCTCTCTTTCCTCGTGATAGTTGTTAGTTATTCAGAAGTGGAGGAATGAACGTTAATTTGAACATTTCCTTGATAAAATAATGAGAAACTTTTGTGTAAATATACAGCATCCATCTTTGAAAGGGTGGCGTGGAGGTGCAGAAGGACGGGTATTTAGATACCCATGTGTCCAGTTACTTTCATGTTGTAACTGGACACATGGGATGTGCCTGTTCTGTGTGTGTTAGCTCAGCAGATGGGTTACCAGCCCTCCGTCTCAATGCACTCCATTCACAGGCGGGAACGTAAACCTGCCCTTCGAAAAGCTGGTGAAGTCGGGGGGACCACTCTGGCCCCAGCGTGGTGACCCAGGCTCCATCTGTATGCAAATGAGCCCCCACACAGATGTGAAGGGGGCGTGGCCCTCTTAACCTGTCCCAGGTGTGAATGGCTTGATGAAGCCAGAGACGGTTGAGGCTGTTCCTGATCAAAGATCAGGTTCATTCAGAATGCTCTCAACATCACACTTACATTTTTAGGGAGCACAGAAAGTGGTATTTATGTTTATCATCAATCTAATGGCAGAAAACACAGAAGGATGACGATCTTGTACTTGTAAAAAAGCAAATGAGAAGCACGTGTTTTCTCCGTGGATGCTTTTAAAAAAAAGGCAAGGTGATGTTAAGGTTAACCTTAAAATGCTCTTCCTAGATTAAGTAATCCATCACTTCTTATCTGTCTTGAAAATCCCGTAAAGATGTGCTGACTCCTGAACCCCGGGCTGCTTGGATCATAAACTGGGATGAACGCGACATCCTGCTTTGAGGTCAGGCCTCGCCGCTGTCGCCGCCTTATCGAGCAGCGTATATCTCCCAAAATCTTGCGCTCACGCGCCGTCCTCAACCGGCGATGTGAGATGGGGAAGTCTCTGCTGATTCTCACAAAGACATCTGACTGAGGTGGGAGTTGTCACGTCCTCTTTAATCATCTGTTCCAGCGGTTTATGGTTGGACAGGAAGCTTTCAGCTAATCTCAGCGTCATATTTCAGCCCCTACGTGTTATTAAGTTAGGCGATAGCAGGGGAGCGGAAGCAGCAGAAACAATAATTTAGTGTCAGGAGGCTTTGGGAAGCTCCTGTTTGCCCTCTTCTCTCCGCTGCAAATGTCGATTGAACGAAATCGGCCGTAAAAACGGCGAACCAGTGCGACCAGCTGCGGCTGCCCGACTGGTTGAAGCGGCAACTTTCGGTTTCTCTGTTACTGCCGCCGACAGCGTTACCAGTTTGTTCAGAAATGTCACCCGCGAACACACGCCGGGGGCGAAACATGAGCTGGCTGGACGGGGAAAAAAAAAACAAAAACGCTCCCTGTATTCAAGTGTCAGCGGAGCAGAACATACGGGTCCGGGGAGAGAAGCTCGCTTTGGTCTCATGTCTGGTCTTATCGTAGCGGAAGTGCCCTTTCCGCACACTTGATAGCGCAGTCAACCACGAGAGCAGAAGGAAAGGCAGGAATCTGCTTTGGATCGCCGGGGTTCAGAGGCTCAGGCCCCAGTTTGGTGAACCATCTGTGATGACTGCTGGCCTCAGAGCCTTTGCTCTCCGACGTCTTCCAGCGTTCCCTCTCTCGATCCACGCTGATTCATTAAAGACACACCGACAGATCAGGGGGTCATTTGTGTTTATCCATAAACTGGAATCAGATTTATTAAGATTACCCTCAGATTGGATTTCTACCTACGCACGAGTCTAAAAGGGACCGGTGTCGTCAACTCAGGGTTGTTTCCTTTCCTCTGTTCCTGTTTACTTCCACAGTTTCACCACTCGTCCACTGACTCACCGACTGATTCCCTTCTTTAATCAACCGTAATCAACTTCCCATCAACAACCTCACTTCTTGTTCATGAGCAAGTTGGTGTCAGATGGGAAACTTTGTAGGGGAGTAGCTGGAATACAAAAGAAAGATAACAGTCCAGCTTGTTCCATCCATCCATCCATCTATCCATCCATCCATCCATCCATCTTGTGTTAACCACAGCTGACCCTTTGACAATCCCCTGGACAGTTGGCCAGTCCTTCAGAGGACACACTCTCAGCCAGAGACGAGCATCTCCCACCTTCATTGAGGGGCTCCTCCACCAACACGGTTCCCAACAGCGTCTCCACAAACTGGTGCTCCGCCTGAAAGGCCGCATTCCTCTGCCAGCTTGGGCCCAGTGCTGCAGTTTCCCCATTCCTTCTACATCTGATAATCATCCAGATCTTTACCTCCACATGTGTGTATATATGTGTGTGTGTGTGTGTGTGTGTGTGTGGGGGGGGGGGGTGAAGCTTCATTTAAAGAAGCTGAAAAGGAAGAAGGGCGATCAATTATTCAGAACGGTGTTTAAATGACATTGCCGTGGAAACGAACCGGCCCAAAACTGAACAATGCATCCCGACCGGAGCTGTCCTCGCGTCTGCCGATCAGCCGATGCGGACCGACGACCTTGACCTGCGTTGCCGCCGCTTCCCGCGGTAAAATCCACACGCGCGGGGGCGACGAGGCTCGGAGAGATGCTCAGAGATAAAAGGGAAGGGGCCCGTCAGCCGCGAGTGTGAGGCTGGAGATCTGAAAGGAAAAAAGCCATGAAAAATGGATGAGGGAAGAAATTCCTCATCCTCACCCCCCCTTACACACACACACACACACACACACACACACCCGCCCCCACCCGGACGCTTGAAAACCCCCCACAGTGCTCCCACTTATAATCCCTTCTTCTCCTGCACACACACACTCCTCTCTCTCACACACACAAATGCGGCGCAACACATAGGAGAGGACAAGGTGGGCGAACACCTCCCGAGGTCATTCGGGGGGGGGGGGGGCTATTAAACTAATATTGGGCTTTTCTTCACTCGTTTGTTGGCGCTAATGTGATGAACTGAAATCTAGGTGGATCCAGAGGCAGAGCTGGATCCTGTTATCGGGCCGTACGGTCTGGCGTGACCTCGGAACACACATGACGTCGTCCCTCGGCAGAAACACTCGTAGCACCGAAGAAGGAGAATACGGAATCAGGGCTTCCGTTGACTGGTGGGTGCAGGAAGACGTGGAGGGCGGCGTGCGTGCGTGGGCCTCGGTGGTCCGACCTTTGGTTGCTGCGAGCGTGTTAACCCCCAAGTGGCCGAGGGGGGCGTGCCCGGGGACGGCCGAGATGAGCTCAGCCTGGAGCGGCCCGGCCACCTGACCCGCTTTTCTGTCCTCTTGAGCAGGAACCGAAAACTTTCCCCAAGGTAAGTCGCAACCCAGGTGAAGGCGTGGTCTACCCGGTAGGTGAGAAACCCCGGGTGGGAGCAGGTCAACCCTGACCCGGAGCCTCGATCAACAAAGATACAAAGGGGTCCCTTTAGGGCTCCGGGGCCTCAGCACTCAGAGAGGTCAGATGTGGACAGACCTCAGTGTCGCCATGGAGAACAGACTTCTGGTGAGACACTGGAACATCGTCTGCAGCTCAGGAGGTCAAGGAAGCCTCCCGACCGCGAGTGAGGAAGTCGAGCCGTCAGCACCCGAGGCCATTTACAAGGTGTGACCCAACTTGAGGCCCTCGTGTTGTTGTGACAGCGTGTGAAGTATCCCAGTCAGAGCGTCTGGAGCTGCTCGGGCTATCTGCCGTCTCCGCCGAGGCCTATCTGATGTCCTGGCAGTCGCCTGACGAGAAGGAGACGCGTGGACAGGCTGCAGCGTTCTGCGGCGCGCAGACCATGAGAACTTCTTCAGAGCAAACAACAAAGAGGACCAATTACAAGATTTTATATGAACAAGTGACAGAACACACCAGTTTTAACGGTTAGTGCCAACAGCTCATGGTTCTTGGACTGATTCCAGTTGCTCCTTTTGAGGAGTTCAAATGTTCTCCCGGTGCCTGTGTGTGTCTTCTGCAGGCAGTCAGGTGAGTGTGTGTGAGTGCGTGAGTGTGTGTGTGTGTGTGTGTGTGTGTGTGTGTGTGTGTCAGTCACGTGATGGAAAGCTGACCAGGCCAGGGTGTGCTCCTGCCTCTCATCCATGACCACCGGGACCCTTTGAACAGAAATCTGATTCAGTCTCCCAAATAGGTCAACCCGAAATAGTTTCGTTGACAAAACGCATCTCTGCGCATTAAACTATAACGCCTGCTGAAGTAATTCGGAAATAATGCCGTTAATTCATACGTATAGGTTTATGTGCGTACGTCCGCCGGTAGAGGGCGCTCTAAACTGCTGCACAGCGCACACGAGGAGCTCAATGAGTCGTTCAGTGAACACACACATACATACATACAAACACACACTAGTGTGTTGTTTCTATTTTTAAGTCACCAACAATCCATCAAAACTGACAAAACGACCAGGAAATCCATTTCAGCCCATGTTTGAGCCGCTTGAGCCCCGAAATAGAGCCACCCCCCCTACACGCACGCACACACGCACACACACACCATCTTTATCTGCTGAATGGAGGCGCTCAGCCCCTGTTGTTTATTTATTTATTTATTTTCCTTAACCCAAAAGGTTGGTGATGAAGCCGGAGAGGAACCTCGGCAGGATTCAAGTTTTGGGAGGAGGGCGAGAGGAGGAGAGGGAAAAGGGTGTGTGTTGAGGTGGAGGGGTGGAGGTGGTGGTGGTGGTGGATGGAAAGGGGAGGGGGGAGGGGGGGGTGTGATCGTACTATTGTCCGCCCCCTGAATCTGGTTGGCTGTCAGACGGGCCTGTCAGTGGTGCGCGCGGCTGCCAGTCAGCGCAGACGTCCTCTCCTCAGGCTGTGGCTGCGAAACATCTCAGTTGCTGTGTGGAGAGATTTGACGGAGGGACGCTGCTGTGCATGGACCATCACCACGGTGCAATCCAACGCCCGCACACACACGCATACGCACGCAGACACACACGCACACGCGCAGGGGCGCGCACACAGATGCATGCAACGCCTCGGTGAAATCTGGATGTACACGCTGGAGAGGAGGCGCATGTGAATATTTTATTTTTGCATGTCTGGAGAGGAGGAACTGGTCGCCGGCTCCGCGCCCGCTGGTCTTTTCTCGTCGCTTCTCTCCTTTATGTCACTCTAATTAATCGGAGGCATGTGGAATCGCACCAGGATTAGGAATCGCTTCCCGATAGTGTGCCTGCTGTTGACGTTATGGACGGAGGTAACGAGGCTTTTTTTTTTTTTTTTTTTTTTTTAAAAAACCCTTGTTGAAAATGTTAAATTGGATTTTGAGCCTCGCTCGCGGGCCATTGAAGGTGTGATCGGGTGTGTTTTAAATGTCAAAAGTTGGTGGGCGTGGGCCGATTGATGGATTCGCAGCACATTAATCGATTAATGGATCCCGGAGCCGTCAGTTGTGGAACATGTGATCGTGGCACCGCGACGAGGCTCAAGTCCCCGGGAACTGATACGGGCTTTACGCTCCATTTTGCTGGGAATTCCGATCCTCGGCTTTCCACTATTTTAAATCAATTTTGATGAGTGTGTGTGTGTGTTTGTTTGTGTGTTTGTTTGTGTGTTTGGGGGTCAAACAAGAAGTTGTAAGTTGCATCAATCGGCGGCTGCAGCGGCTCATTTACGCCTCCGAAGGCTGGAGCAGCAGCATGACCTGTTCACACGCTGCAGACGAGATGCAAAGGCTTTATTTAATCAGATGGGATCAAATCCAGAAGTGTTAATCAAAGTGGACGCCCGTGTTTTTTCTTTTTCTTGTGGTTTCCTTCTCCATGCACCAGATTTGAAAGCGCGCCGCCGCGTCCGCGGAGCCGCGTGTGATTTCCGTGTGTTTTTGCGCGTTGTGTCCAGGTGTCCCGGTCAACCGGCTATTTCGAGTTGCAGCTGATCTCCGTGAAGAATGTGAACGGGGAGCTGGCGGACGGGGAGTGCTGCGACGGCCCCCGGAGCCCCGACGACCTGCGCTGCACCGACGACCAGTGCGACACTTACTTTCGGATCTGCCTGAAGGAGTACCAGATGGAGGTCATCCACGACAGCCGCTGCAATTTCGGCTCGGGATCTACGCCGGTTCTCGGTGGGAATACGTTTTCTTTGAAGGGCGCCAAGAACAGTCCCAATAAAATCGACGAGGCGGGCAAGATATTGATCCCCTTTCAGTTCGCCTGGCCGGTGAGTGGACGAGCTTCTGCGCCTTTTTTGCGCACTTCGGGGCGGTTTGTGTGGTGTGTTGTGCATTCTGGTGGCCCGTTTCCTGCTGATTCCTCAGATTACACACATCCAGCACGTTTAAACACCCCCCCCCATCCCCCTGATGTGCATGTTCTTGTTTCATAATTGTGTGATTCATCCCCCAGAAGCTGGAACTATCAACTTTTAGGACTCCAGCCTAAAAACAGAGCGACCCATTAGCATCACCTCCCCGGGCTTGACTCCCATCCCATTCCCTTCAGTCCCCCTCCCCACTGGAAGTTAATCAGTAGTGCTCGCCATGCAGTCGTCCCACTCGGATGCACCGCGGGTTATTTGAGCCCTTTTTTGTCAAACTTGTGAAGCCTGTTAATCAGATCACATTTGGGCGTGTTTGCTTTTTGCGTGGCTTCGCGCCACGCTAATGTTCCTCCGGAATCCCTTCCAAGTCTTTCCATCTCTGGACGCTCGCAAACCCAAAAGTGGAGCGGGGAGCCGTGTGGGCGCTGGGGCTCAGGCCCGCAGAGTCCGAGGCTGCGCCTCGCTGCGTCACGTTACCACTGTAGCACAGAAATCGTTAGGTCGGAGGTCACGTGCTCCCGGCTTCCTAATGGCCTCCTGGCCTTGAGAGAATTGACGGAGCTCTTAGTGGAGCGGCGGCGAGCTTCCCCGGGATCCGGTTGCAGCTACAGCGCTCAGCGGTGTCACCTGGGTCATCGTTTAACATCCCCCCCCCTGCCGACGTATATAAATATATAAGAGGGCCAACCCGCTTCCAGTTGCACCTGCTGGGGCGGCTGCGGGATAATTAGACGGAGGGAAGCTCTTTGATACGGAGACCCTTCGGAGGGAGGGGGGGGGGTTGCTGCTTGTAGCTTCAGCTTTCCTGGCAGTCGCTTTTGGTCCCGGGGCCTGGAGACCTGCAGCCAGAGTGATGACGGGGTGGGGGGAGCACTCAGAGTTCAGTTGTTGTGTCATCCACCCCCCCCCAGGCTGCGGTTCTGGTGCAGGCTACTGGATGCCTGTTTTTTTTTGTTTTTCCCTGACACGCTCCCCTCCTCCGCCTCCGCACCCCGCAGTTCCGTCCCCTGCTGTGGGTGCCAGGTGGCCCCTGGTGGCCCCTCCAGGGCAATTAAGCTCATCTGAGTGTAATGAATGATAGCTGGTGGATTAGGCCCAAGAATTAAGGTGTGCACGCGGTAGAGGAGGCGCTAATCCCCCTGCACAGAAAACGGTTTGAGTTGAGGGCCGCTCTGGTCCCCGGGAGCCTTTTGTCGTGTGACGGGGGCCGGCTAATGAGACCTTTCTTTAAACGGGGCGGCGGTAGCGCTGCTTTATGTCTGGATTCTGGAGGCACGCCTAATCCCGGTGATGTCGAGCACAGATGAGCACTTGGGCTGTTCCCGTCAACAGTTTCTTTTGATGCGAGGAAATGGGACCGAACGGTTGAGCCTCGTAAATGAACCTTCCTGTCGGCGTTTTGAGCGTCGGGTTTCTTCAACAACCAGCTCGTCGCCCAACCTTACAGCAGTTTGGGTGATTTAGTGTTGGAAGGCGCGGTCTGTTGCGTCCCAGGTCAGATCCAGGTTTTCCAGGGCCGTTCAAGGACCGGATCATCGCGAGCTCAAAGAGCGAGCGCCTGTCCTGTCTTCATCGCCCTCGCGTTTATAAAAAGCACGCCCAGGCCTCGCCGCGGCGCCTTAATTTGAGCGACACCTTGGATCAGAGGTGTGGTTGTGGCGGGGGGGGCTATTCTGGGGGTGTTGTGTCTGTGTTGAGTGGGGCCTGATAGCGGCGCGCTATCCCTGTGCCAGATGTCGCAACAGCCCGGCGGGGGTCACCCGCCGCGGCGTTGTCGGAACAAAGATGCAGTGTACGGTCGGCCCTGTCGTCTGGACAAGCGCCCGGTTTGTGCCCCGAAGCCGCCGCAAAGGGCGTGACCCCCGTCCCATCCCGTCCTCGACCTTTAACCCCGGGCGGTCTGGGCAGGCTCGGCTTCGACCAGCGCCGGGGTTTTAACGCCTACAGAGACCTCGGAAGTGTCTCTTCAAACACACCTTCAGCCTCGCTTCTTCCTCTCTGGGGAGCACTTCCTCCTCTGTCCGGTGAGGTGTCCCCCCCCCCGGCTGCAGTCAATAATGGCCTATTCCTCGCAGATCGCCTGATGATTATCAGTTGTTGGAAAGCGTTCCAGCGATTGTCCAGATCTGGTTTGTGTTGTCAGCCAGCCAGCGGAGAGCGGTGCCTCTTGATGATGCCTCCACCTACACTCAGTGTTTCCCTGCAGTTCCGGTAAACGCTCCTCTCCTCTGCGCCCGCGGAGCGCCGCTCGCAGGGCGGTAGGAGCCCTTAAAAACACTATCGCTTTTTTTTTTCGCTATTGTTTCCCCCCCCCAAGTCTCAAAAAGAAGAATAAGAACAACCACAGTTTGGAATGTGAAGCACGAGCGTTTATGAACCGCTTCCAACTCGAACCACTTCCAACCGTGACTGCTGGCGCTGGCGCGGAACAACCAGGGATTTTTATATGAAATTGGGCGTTAAATCGGTTATTTCTCATTCTGCGTCCCAAGATGGCTTATCGCTTCCTGACGTCAGCGCTGTTGCCACGGAATGAAAGTTAAAACTGACACAAATCGAGTTATCTGCCGCTCCGAAAAGGAAGGGAAGGGGGCAAATCTGTCCAGCGGGGCCGCAGCTGCGAGACAGTAAAGCAGTGGCCCGTGTCGCTGGTATGTGGACTCGCTGCACCTCTATGAAATTAACATTAATGTGGTTCTGCAGTCAGGTGACCAAAGGAAAAGTTAATTTTCCCTCCCGGAGTTTCCATTTTGTTGTCCATTTGATCTGTAATGAAATTCCCAGTCACACCCCCCCATGGGTTTCCAGGACGGTATGAGATCAGTAGCAGGCTCTTTCAGTTTAGTCACCCAGTTATGTCTTTTAATGTGTGAGATGAGGAACGGCGCCGAATGGGGAGGATGAACTGAGGACTGTTGGATTACCCGCTGCTGAAGCAAACAGGAGAGTGTGGGTAACTTTTCCTGAGCGGAAGCCTTAACCTACACAGGTTAATATCATTGAGCCTCAGATATTGCGCAACCGGGTGTCTGGTTGATCACCTGAGCGGACCTTTGAGACCGCCTCCTGGATTAGATGCTCTTGGCTGCAACGGTTGTGGGGGTTCATGTGTCCTTTCTGACCATCGATCTTCTGAATCTGTGCTCTGACGGGGAGACGCTTTAGGAGGGGGGATGTGCGTGGTTAGGTTTTGTGCTGGGAACTACCCTGATTTCAGTTGTAGTTTTGAGGCATCACTCAGATGCTGTACTCATCCTCTGTGTCTTATTTTGGAGACACACACACACACGCACACACTCACATGACCACAGGCTGGAACAGACTGCCAGGCTCAGCCTCACCTGATGCGGATCTTGTCAGTGCTTGTTGCTAGGAGACCACCGCATAGGCCTGTAGTAAACAATTATCTTCTCCTCTGCGGGCCCCTCCCCCATCCTTCCTGATCTGGTCCCAGGGCTGCCGTGTGGAAAACCACGGCAGTCCCGTCCCACCTGGGTCGTCTCAGGCGCCGTTTTTAAAGCCGAATCGACCGGGTTCGGGCTGCTTTTACACGTTTGGAGGTCCAAAGGTCTTGGAGGGGTTTTGTGGTTTCTAGCTTGGCTTTACTGCTGGAACACTCGCACGCTTCTGACTGCTGGGATGATCTCGGAAGGCGGGCCCGACACGCACCTCGCCGTCTTCTGCCACCCGTGCACCTCTTCCGGTCCCCTCTTGACGTTTTTGAATGTGTGGGCCAACATTCAAATGGTTTATGGGCCGTTTATGGAAATAAAGCCCTGCTGCGCCTCCGGCGGGATCACAAAGGCCCGGCGATTCCCGGGCGCAAACGCCTGCCGTGGATGAACGCAGGCCGGGCTGCAGGGCTGCTGCTCCGTTTGCTTGAGCGTTCGCTGTAGTTTCGCAATGAAATATTTCAGATAGCCGTTTTTGTGCAGTCAGTTATCGCGTCCTCGAGTTGATCCAAGAACTCCCCGCTCGCCACCGCCCTGGCTCTGGATAAATGAACCAGGCAGGTGCTGGGTGGGTGGGGGCTCCTCGTGGGGGCAATTAAAAGCATGTCATTACACGGGCAGTTAAATTGTCACTGTTCTGTTGAACCTGTTTGAAATGATAATGGCGCCTGGCTGGAGGCGACGCTTCCCAGTCAGGCGCCACGGTGATCCGGATCAAGCGCGAGCCCGTAGACGTCGGCAGAGGGCGTTTACGAATCTGGGAGATCTCAGGCGGTGTCTGAGTTGAGCTTCGAGCTTCTCTTGTTGGAAAACCATCGGGGCCTGGAGTCAGGAGGCATGAGACACGGACGGACGACGTTAATGTCATCAGATCATTTCTGATGAGCCGTTCAGGGACTAACGACATCTTTGGAAACATTTTGTGGGCGTGTGGCCTTAAAGGCGCCCTTCTGAAAATTATAGAATGAATATGAAGGGTGTGTTTGTGCACCAACAGGAAAGACAGAATTTCGATAAGACGCATTGCTGATCTGGGTAATGTAGTCACAAAGGGGTGAAACAATTCCTTGAGTAATTCAAGTAGTAGTAACCTGATTCTAAAAATATTGGAGGAATTTCTCTGTCTGGAGTAGTCGCTTATTTAAGGGTAAAGCTCAAATCTTTTTAAGGGTGTTGCTCACAGACAGCTGAACCCCGACTATGAAGAGAGTGAAGCCTCGTTAGAGAAAATGAGACATTTCACTTAATGATGAGCGACCAGTCAAACCTCTTCCTCCTCCTGCTTCCTCTGGGTGAGGTGAGTGCGCTTTGTCATGTTAACTAGGAAGACATTGTTAGATCACTTCCAAGGAACGATTACTAAAGGGGTTGCAAAGGTCTATGAGCCTAACTCTGATGTCAGTCTGCGTAGAGAAGTTTGCGATACATCTACTTCCGCCTCTCTGGCTGAGGAGGCAAGTCGGTGGAGTTATTATGACTTCGGACAGAGCGCGTGGTTGGTGCAGGAACGGGCAAGGCCTCGGCCCATGGGGTGGGGCTGGAGCGAGCGAGAGATCTAGGCCACCAGCCAGGACGGTCAAAGCAGAGGTAAACGTGGCGGACTCGCCATATCCCACAATTTTGTAGATGTAATGAAATATGTGTGTTCTTTGTAACTGGTTTAGTCATCGTTCCTCAAAAGTGAAATGTCTTTGTAGTCAGAGTTCCCTTGAATGAACCCTTAAAAGTGCGTTGTGTTTTTTTAACACAACGCACTTAGAGGAAGTAGGAGGAGGAAGTTTGGGTGGAGGTCGCTCATTAAGCGAAATGGCTCGTTCGCTCCTCTGTGTTTATAATTTTCTTTCATCTTTAACCGAGCAAGAACATGTTTTATCTGAATACCGGATTAACCCAAGTATTCCCCAGCTGCAGCTCTACGGTCACGCTTGTTCCACTGTTGCTCAGATGAATTCAAACTTGAAATGCTTTAACACAGATTTCAGATTTGCGACGCTCGGGGGTCCCGCTCTGACCTGAGCGTTCCTCTGAGATGACACAAACTCAGAGACGGTCCCTGAGACGGTCCCTGAGACTGTCGCTGGACGCCTCCTGCCTCTGGGGTCCAGCGTGTACGGGTGCTGTAAACTCGGCGTCGCTGCTTTTACACAGCAACGCCTTTAATTTTGATTCATCAAGCACTGAACTCTGGACTCAAACACGCAGACGACCAGGAGGGTTCCCACAAGTCAAGCTTTTCCTGTTAAACTCGCGTCTCATTTAGTCTTCATTGATTCAATCAGGGAGGTGTCTGCCATTGCAGCCCTGGCGTGATAACATTCGTCTTTATTGCTGTTCCGACCATCAGTGTATTCATTTGAAGTGTGATAGGAATTTATTAGAGCTTGAATTGAATCCCTGTTTTGTTTTATTTTTTATTTCTGGAGCAACTGTTCTGCCCTGACTGCTGCGGTCTGCAGGTCATGCGAGTCATTTATTTCCTGTGTGCAGCGTTGTTTGTTCGACATGCTACTTAATCTTGAATCACGCCGGGTTAATTAACGGCGGGGGCGGGGACTGTTGTTTTAGAAATGCATGGGTAATGACCCTGTTGGCATAGTAGCGGCATGTTCAATGGGCCGTGTGTGTGTATGTGTGTGTATGTGTGTGTATGTGTGTGTATGTGTGTGTGTGTATGTGTGTGAGAGAGAGAGAGAGAGAGAGAGAGAGAGAGAGTGTAAGCCAAACGTCTTCATTGCATCTTTTGGCACTTGCGTTTGGCTTGCAGCGCGGGTTTGTAGCCCCCCCCCCCCTTCGTACCCCTTTAAGCAGCCTCTTCTTGTTCGGTCATGTGCGTTCGCCCGTGCCTGCATCTTTCACCATTTCAGGACGCGTTCGTTCGATGCCCTGGCACGTGATGAAAGCGGCTGACGCAAATTAGATCAAGTGTTGTTTGACCCCCTTTTGCTCCAGAGGAAGTATTCCCAGGTTCCCAGAACTGTCTGTCATAAGAACCCAGTTTTTGGTTGTAGTCTTGGGTCTGGGGGGTGGGGGGTCTTGGGGGAGCTCCCAGCGTTCTATAACTATATTCCTATTAATACACCAAAGCAGCTGGTAGAGGCTAATATTGTAGTTTCCATGTTAAAACCTAAACAGTCAACTAACAAGCTGTTATTTACAGGCGAAGGTAGGATCTTTGGTTTTTATTTTGTTTTATTTTAACAAATTAAAACTGTAGAAATATTTTATTGTCTGTAAGTTATCGATGATCAAGTTGTTGGTTGAATTATTTTTAGTGCCATATCGGGTTACATGTATTCAACTGACTTCAGTCTCCAGGATTTGATTATCGATCTTTGGTGTCTTCAATTTAATATCCAGAAGAACAGGGTGGAGATGTTGTGAGTCTCAGAGGGGCACCACTTTGACCTTTGTCAAAAAGGGAGGCTTTGTTATGATGTGGGAGAGATCCCATTTAATTTGCCCTCTAAATTAGGATCTTCCTGCACTAGCACTCAGACCGATGCCCATCCGGATCGGCGCCGTATTCCCGAGCGCTCCTGTGCATTTGCTGGAGTGGCGTAGACTCAGCCCTAGTAAAACCAAAAGCTGGGATTGACATCACAGATTAATGAAGATTACATGCAGCGATTACTCGCCGCGGGATGAATCGCGATGACCTCATCACCCCATCAGAAGGCAATGAATCAGGAGATGTTGGAGAAACTCCCAACACGCCCATTGAGAAAGTCTCAATGACACGAAGCCTAAAGTAATTTAAGGCCCTAGTCTGGGATCAAATGAGGAAAGGTAGGTGTTGGCTGTTGCAAAGGGAACACTCCTCCGACGTTCCCACTGGCCCCTGAAATCCTCCTTTAGGCCATCCCCAACCGGCAAGAATTAGTCAATCAAACCTCCCATCAACAAAGCGGACACGGAGCCCTCCATTGATATGGAATTGTTGGCAGGCTGGGCCCTTGCATGGGATTACACAGCAGCGCAGGATCTCACATTCTCCGTATTCTCCGGATGCAAATAGGCGCATCGGCCCACATGCGGCAGTCTGACCCCTCCTTTGAAAAAGGAGCGTGCAGATCCCACGCTTGCTGACCCCGACCTGCCCATGCTTCCACTTCCCACTGCCGACTCCGCTACCCGTCCCCCTTTTTAAATGCTCGGGTGACCGGCGTCCGCCGGCTCTCGCAGCCCCCGTCGTGCGTGGGAACCTTCACCTGTGGCTCTCCCCAGAACCTGGAACTGGCGGGGCACGACACAGACATCCACCTTCCTCCTCCTGTGCCCCCCCCCGCCCCCCCTTCTTGACTTGAAAACTAGGGATATTTCTGAGTAAATCCTCTAATCCAGCAGGGCAAGGGCCGGGTAGAGACCAGACTACGGCGGGAGTCCTGGCGCTCACTGCCGGGGGAGCCTTGCTCTCCGGCAGAAGCGCTTCTTTTTTGGGCCGAGAAAAAGCCAGATTAGGAAACTGGGTCCGTTCTGAGGCGGAGATTATGGCCGGCGCTGACCTCTGACTTCAGCCGTGCAACTGTCCTGCCCGGCTTGCACACATGCTGACGCTAATTGTCCTCGTGCTGACTGTGTCCCTTCGTGGACAATGGTTTTGATTGGGATGGGGGTGAGTTATGGTGTTGGGACAAGGGTCTTTGTTCAGTGGCCCTTTTCCCCTCCCCTCCCCCACTCCTCCCCATTATCCCCCTGCCCATCCATCTATCTTGTTCCAACCATTTGGGCAGCTGTCACTTAATCCAGCTAATCACAAACTGGTTTGGTCTGTGGGAAACCAGGCTAGACTTTGGCTTCACCCCCGGTGTACTCTGACTTGGGGAGGGGAGGGGGGGGTTCTTTCCCAAAGAGCCATAAGATGTCTGCGTGCGGTGACGCCTGGATAAACCCATTAAGTCTTCCCACTCTTGATCGGTGGACTCGCCTGAAATGTGGGTGCAGTCTCGCGGCACGGAGCGCACGCACCGGCCCGGGGCCGGGGGGAGGGGGGAGCCGGGTGTGTGTGTGTGTGTGTGGGGGGGGGTGTGGATGGAAAGGTCAGAAGCCGCGCTACGTGTCGTGGGATGATCCACGTTCACGCCGAATAATCCACCTCCCAGGCTGCATCTGTCGTGCGTCTGAGGTGGGACAGGTTGGCATTCCCGGAACCTTCAGGGACCCCCCCCCCACCCCCACCACTGTGTGTCCTGATTGGCCTCTTACTATCAGCAACGCTGCCTGTAATAGCCCCCCCATACTCTGACCTCAGCTGTAAAGCTAACCCCTATTCCTTCATCAGGCTTCCCCTTCTCTTGTCACTCGTGGTCTTTCACAATAACACCCCCCCCCTTCCTCCTACCACCACCCGCAGCCAGACAAGCCTACTTAATCCCATAGCCCCGCTGTAACCAGCCTACCAGCTTGTTGGTCCCCGAGATCAACAACACAGACTGCCTCTCTCTCTCTCTCTTTCTCTCTGTCTCTCTCTCTCACACACACAAACATAGACACACACACGACCCCCCCACCCTCCTCATTCCCGCTTCGCTGGAGCACCTCCACGTCTCGCCAGCGCTCCTGCCTGCCTTCTGAGTCTCTTTGTACCAGCGTCCCGTCGGCGGTATCACGGCGGAGGTCACAGCCGTCACGCCGCGGCTCCTACAACCGGAGCCCGCGGTGACGTAACGTGTGTTATTTAGGTCAGCTGGTTGCCTAGCAGTGTGCCCTGCAGCACACCAGCTGATTGCTCCCGCGCAGCAGGACCCGCTCCCATGACGTCGCCCGCTCCCGTCGTACCCGGCCCGGCCTTTCCTCCGGAGAATATGTTTGGGTTTTTTTTGTCAACCTGGGGTCGGACTTTAAGTTCATCACCCCCCCCCCTTCAATGACCACAGTTTTAAAATGTAGCACTTCTATTGTTGACACCGGTGTACTATAACTTGGTCTAAAACTAGATAATCCCCTTAGCTGCTGATTTACCTCACTGTCTGACAGCCAAGGACAAAGCGAGGCAGATTTTGTCTCGTGCAAGGCTAATATTGGCAAAGTGACCTTCTTAATGAACATTATACCTGCCTCAGGCTTCTTCTTCTTCTTCTTCTTCCTCACTCGCTTTTCTTCAAGACCCCCCCCCCACTACCACCACAACCCCGTCCTCTGTCTGTAAGAAAGCTTGATTTAGTGAACTTTGACGAGGGGGAAAGATAATTGTGTCTAATTTGTGAGCTTGCTCCTCGGTATAAACGGGGATTTACAAACACAGCCTGCGCTCGCCCACCCCTCAAGGCTGCGCGGATGAATGGTTCTAAAAATCTGCTCGGCTTGTTAAGTTAACAGACAAATACAGTAACGCTTTTCAGAATATCCATTCGGAAAGCCCAGAATTTTCCATCACTGAGCCTCGGATTGTAACGTGACGCACCGCGTCCTTGTTTAGCAGGGGTTTTTGGGTGTTTTTAAAATACTCGTGATTTGGTTTCTAAAGTAGGTGAGCCCTGCTCGAGGGAGTCTTATGGTTAATGATGTAAGGCCCATCAAAATGATCAGACTGAATCTTTGTGCTTCAAACCACATTTAAGGGCCCTGCCGAACAAGCGCGGCACAGTCCGGCAACAATCGGCTCATTTAGGAGGCCGCTGGGTGAGGAAGACGTAACATCTGCAGCCACAAGAGGAAGAAAAACAAATACTCAGAATCACGCCGACTGTCGGCGCCACCGTTTCCACATCTTACTCCCGATTTGCACGGGCTGACAGGTGGCTGGTCGGCATGACGACAGCCATCGCTGCAACCGTCCGCTTCTTTGTGTTCGTATCACACCCGCCATCTTCAGCCGATGGACGGAGCTTCGCTGTCGCGGGTGGGGGGGGGCGCCCCTCGGCGGGACGCCTCCTCTGAATGATCGATTTCATCTTGTTTTTTTTTTTTCTCCCCCTCCCTCCAGCGGACGTACACGCTGATCGTGGAGGCCTTGGACCAGGACAACGGCACGCGCCGCGGTGAGTGGAAATCGCCTGTCGCTGGAAGAGTTAAACGACTGGCAGCGTTGAGGGAGATCTCGCCGATTTCTTAAGGCGATTTTTTTTTTTCAGTTTTCAGCGGGAAGATTTTTTTTCAGTTTTAGCTTTTGTTTCCGATTTGAGAAATGGAAATGATTTTATTGAGGTTGGTGTGGCGGGATTTAAGAAATCAGCAGAGCGATGGGAATCGGGCCCTCTAGACGTGGCGATCTAACACCGCCCTCCTCCGAGATGCCTCACGTCTCTGTTAGTCCCGGTTCCTGGTGGCCGCGCAGGGCGGCCCTGACCAGCTGTATCCTGTTTTCCGTCGGTCGTATCCGCTGGGAGGGCTGGAGACGCGATCCGGTATTTCTTCCCCCCCCGCCGTCTGAGCAGCGGCCCGGTCCGAGGAGGGCTCGGGGCCCGCCGGCGGGCTGTTATCGCGCCGCTTTGATCAGCGAAAGACGGTGGCATTCCACCGGCCTCGCCGCGAGCGCGGATTCGCGTCCGGTCCCCCCTCCCTCCGGCCTGAGCCCGCTTACACGAGGTCCCCACATCCTGTTTTGTCCGTCACTTCAAACGGTCGTGAATGCAAACAATGGGGAAGAAATAGTTTTTGACATCATCGGGCTTTGATTAGTCTGCTCGACCTGTTTTTCTTCGCGGGTCTGCAGCGATTGGGTTGCGTAATTTTCCAGTAAGTGGTTCAGCTGTGCCTAATGGACGGGCTGGAGTGCTGCTAGGGAGACCGGACACTCGGTTGATTATTTATTTATTTATTCGTTTATTTGCCCCCCCCACCCATCCGCCCTCCCGGCTTGAACGCGGAAGTGCTATGATGGAGCCGGAGCAGTTTGGGAAGACGCTCCGAGGTCGCAGACGTCAGCTGACTGCGCCCTCCATGTCACGGGTTCAGCGGAGCGCGGACGTCTGGGACAAACGCTCCTTTCAACCTCTGAGGAAGATCACAAGGAGGTCTGCTCCGAGTGGCGGGCGAGGGCGCGGCGGTGGCTCTTCATCTTAACCTTAAAGACACCGAGGGCATGAGCTGCCCCCCGCCCCCCCCCAAAAAAAAAAAGAAAAAAAGTCTCCGGCTGTGACGAGTGATCACGTGATCAATAAACCTCCGAGCTCCACGTCCTCTGTCCTTCACCTCCTCTTCATCCCCGTCACCACCAGACTGGGCCGCATGGCGAAGGATTGAACCTGACTCAGCAGCACAGCCTTGGGTCTGCTGCTGCACAGGAGCCCGGAGGAGGAGTAGGCGCCTCTGCCCCCCCCACTCCCTCCCTCCCTCCCTCCCTCCCCCACCCTTCCCCCCCTTGTTCTCAGGAAAGGCAGCCGGCTGTTTTCCTTGTGTTTATCAAGCAGGAAGTGAAGTGGACTGAACGGCCGGGTCCAGTGTTTAGACACCAATGTAGCAGAGCCCAGCTTGGGCCCGGAGCCCATTGTTCTCTATCTGGCAACTACCGGGGGTTATTTCTGTTTTTGTTGCTTAATTCTGTCTGACATTGTGTCAGTCCCCAGCAGAGGAAGGTGTGTGCGTGCCTGTGTGTGCACACTATTGTGTGTGTGTGTGCGTGTGCGCGTGCGCGCGCGTGTGTGTGTGTGTGCGGGCGCGCGTGCTCTGCTTATTCACTTCACAATATCTACAGTGCATTTGCGGCCCAGAGGAAATTGCAGGGCTCCTATTTCCATAGAGATTGTTTGCCAGGTTCGATCGTGCCGTGATAACGGCGGCTCTTTTCTGGAGGCGGGGCGCTGCAGAAAATCACATTTGATGTGATTTGATACGAGCTCGGAGCTGCCCCCCCGTACATGACGGTGCAATATTCAGACCGCCGGACGTCCAAAGTAAAATAACAGTCACAGCGACGATGGCGTTCCCTCGAGGGTGATCCAGTTTCAGGTCGTTTAGGATAAAGTGTGTTCATTAGGCACACACAGACCAGCACGTGTGCGCACTTGATGTGACGCCGATCACGTAGGGGGGGGCGTAACTGGAGCTGCTCTGCTGCTGTTCCAGGTGAGGAGGAGCTGCTGATCGATCGCAGCGCCCACACCGGCATGATCAACCCCGGCGACCCCTGGCAGACCATCCTGCGCGACGGTCCCGTGGCCAGCCTCGTCTACCGCATCAGGGTGCGCTGCGACGAGAACTACTACGGCAACAAGTGCAACAAGCTCTGCGTCCCGCGCGACGACTACTTCGGACACTACCGCTGCGAGGCCTCGGGGGCCCAGGTCTGCCTGGACGGCTGGATGGGGACGGGCTGCAGCACGGGTGAGCATCCCAACTCTCTTCCCAGGGGGGGTCGGGGGTGGTGGGGTGGGGTGGGGTGGGGGGGTCGTGTCAGGCTGGTGGGAGGCGATCGACGGGCTCCATCAATCACCCCTCTGACCTCAGAAGACGTGCAGTGAAAGGAGGAGCGGCTTGTTTTGAGGACTGCTTGAGGCGTTGGTGGTGGTGGTGGTGGTGGGGGGGGTGTTGTTGTTGTACATGCCGGCTGTTAGGTTTTCTCTCCCCCCCCCAAACCCTCACCAGGGTGCCATGAATTCTCATGTCTTATTCTGCTTGTTCGAAAGATGGCCAACACACCAGCCCCCCCACCATCACGTTCCTTCTCCTCCCTCGTCCTCCCTGCACAAGCGCTTCAGTATTTTGTCTTCCAGTTGCAGATTAAAAACACGTTTGTCTCTCTTCATTGTGTTTTTTTTTTTTTTTTATTTTCGCAGCCATCTGCAAACAAGGGTGCAACCTGTTACATGGGAGCTGCTCCGTCCCGGGGGAATGCAAGTAAGACGAGCATGTTCATACTAATGAAACGCGTTATTTCTTTGCAGCGTTTGTGGTATTTGTGCTGAAGCCCTGTAACTTGCGATTCTAAACCAGATAAAAAACAAAACAAATAGAGATAGGCAGCCGTTTGTGGTGTTCTTGTTCCAGCCCGAGGGCAGCTGGCACCGTGGATCGTGTTTGGTGTTGCAGCGAAGCCCACGGTGTTGAGGGTTCGCATAAATCATTATTCTAATACCGAGAACGTCAGCAGCGTGGAGGCTTGTTTCGGCAAGTATCAGGCGGCGGGATTGGCGTCGAACCAGGCGAAGGAGCGGCGAAGGAGCGGCGGAGCGTCCCTGTCGTGTCTGTTTCCCTCCTTTTCATCTGCGCTGCACTTTGGTCCAAATCAAGGCTGCTCCCTCCCTGCCTCCTTGTATTTTTAGCCCCCGCTGAAAACCTCCGCAGAATACCAAGAGTCTCAGCGCTCGGTCAGAGTTGTCGGTGCATGAGCGCGTCAGATTTTCTTTTTCTTTTCTTTTTCTTTTCTTTTTTTTTTTTTTTTGGACCAGTGCAAACGTGCTGGGAATCGTCAGATCCACCTCCCCATCCGCATTGCAGTCCTCCTTGAAGGGCAGAGGGCAGGGAAGGAAATGAATATCCCGCTGTCTTATGCACGTTTCCCAAAGTGGAAATGCCGCTTAGATAAAGTGACAGACAGACCCACCCCCCCCACCCCCACCCCCCCACGCCCCCCCAACCCCCCAACCCCCCAAAACCCAACTGACGAGTGCGTTTCCACGATGCGCCGCAGCATGTTGAAGTGTGGGCGTACCCCGACGCCACCGGTGGCTCCCCTATCCGCCAGGTGGGGGACACCTTCGCCTCCCCTTGGGAGGAAATAAAGGCCGAGGAACGGCGGCTTTCCCGTTTCTTTTTTTTGTACCTCGGAACAGCCGACAGGAGATGTGATGAATAGCAGAGCAGCAGTGAAGCGCTTTCCTGCAGCGACATGAATTTAAGGAAGCCTCAGGTCACAGAAAGCCGACGTTAAATCCCATGCCAGACTGATTCATTCCCTTTATTCCGTCAGCTTTCCGGGCTCTGCCCTGCCTGCCTACGGACGCTGACGGAACACAAAAGGTTGCGTGTGCCTGCAGTTGTAAAGGCAGCTCAGAGGAGGGCTGTTCATCTAATAGATCTGCGTTCCGTTTACCTACGAAATGGGCTTGAGCTTCATCGCTAATGGCAGTATTAGTACGCGCAACACACACATACAGACACACACACACACACACACACACACACACACACACACACACTCTAACTTCAGCCTGAGAATGACAGGGATGACGGAAAGGCTGCGTCTCCCAGAGAGACAGCGGTGCCGTCTGCAGGATGCTCAAAATAGCAGTCAATTGACAAGACAGCTGGCTCGACAACATCGCAGCCTCGGAATAGCCGAGCGCTGTCGGGAAGCTGCTGGGATTCGCACCACGTGGTCTTTCCGCCACACCACCCTCAGATCTCACCCCCCCCAGCCAAGTGTGGGAGCCGCTAGCAGTGTTCTTAACCCCTCCGGCCCTGGAATGCCACCCTCCATTAAGGTCGGAAGGAGTCGGCTGGAGGCTGTGGGATAGGTTGCTGCGGAAGCGGGACAGGGTCAGGTGTTTTCCCAGTTCCCAGTGTCTCCTCCTAACCGAGCCGGTGGATTTCATCAGACAGCCTGGCGGTCTCATCTTAATGAGTCACAAAAAGGGGGCAAAATATTCCCATTTTCAAATCTACACAGCTCCGAAGAACGCAGCGTTCCGATGTGAGGCAAAAGTCGGAGAGGATTTACGTGGCCATGTGTCGCCCAACAGGTGTAGCTACGGCTGGGACGGCCAGTTCTGCGACGAGTGCAGGCTTTTCCCGGGATGCGTCCACGGGACCTGTAACCTGCCCTGGCAGTGCAACTGCGAGAGGAACTGGGGGGGCCTGCTGTGCGACAAAGGTAGGTGGCGCTCCCCGACGCTGTTGTCCCCCAAACCAAAGCGCCCGTGTTCCGTGATCGCTCCGCGGCGTTCAGCTGAGACGGGAACCGAAGACGGGGCAGGAAACTGTGACGTAGAGAGCCGATAATGGAAACTCGCTCAAAGATTCGGCCCACTTCAGGGCGGGCTCCCGGAGAACGGCGGGATAGTTTTACCGACGGGGAGATGTGAGCCGCGGCAGGGACACTCGATCCGCTCGCGTCCCCTTGACGCCGAGAGCTCTTCGCGGAATGAGAACGGGCCCTGAGATGCTCTGCGCGGACAGATCCGAGTGTGTGTGCGTGTGTGTGAGCAGGCTCCGGGGCCCGCGGTTCCATTTCCACATCATTGGATACATGAGCAGCGAAGCCTTGAGCTCTGGAAAAGGAAACGTCATGTTTAAAAATGAGGCAGCTGCTGTAAAGTAAATAAGTGAAATGAAGCGCCCGAGGCGTTCCCGTGGTTCCGGTGTCCGCCTGCGTCCGGGTTCACGGCCGACGTTTCCAGCCACCTCCGACTGGAGGAGGAAATCGGCTTTCAGCGCGGGTGCGCGGCCCACTCGACGCCTTGGCGGCGCAGATGTGGCTGACAGTGAGGGCTCTCTCTCCGGGCGTCCACGAGCCCGCGCGCGAACGGGAACGTCGCCCGGCGGTCGGCGAGCCCCGCGCGACGGAGCGGCTCTCCTTCCGCCGGAAGGCCCGACGCGCGGCGCCCAACTGACCCGCCCTGCTCCCGCCCAGACCTGAACTACTGCGGCCGCCACCAGCCGTGCGTCAACGGGGGGACCTGCATGAACACGGAGCCGGACGAGTACCGCTGCGCCTGCCCCCAGGGCTTCTCCGGGAAGAACTGCCAGATAGGTCAGACCGCCGTACGCCCGTGTTCACCCCGTGTCCCGTGACGTGTGCCGCCGTGGTCACGCTCCCGTTCCACCCCGTTCTCCTTCAGCCGAGCACGCCTGCGCCTCCGACCCCTGCGCCAACGGGGGCACGTGTCACGAGCTTCCCGAAGCCTTCGAGTGCCGCTGTCCTCCGGGCTGGGAGGGACCGACCTGCGCCGGTGAGTCACCGTCCCCCCGCCCCTCGTTCGATCGCCCCCGCAGATCCGAGACGGGTCGGGTCGGCGCCTAACCGCGTCGGGCGTGTCTTCCTTAGATTCGGACGACTGCGCCTCCAACCCTTGCGCTCATGGTGGGACCTGCATGGACCTGGAGGACGGCTTTGAGTGTGTGTGTCCTCCGGAATGGGAGGGGAAGACCTGTCAGATCGGTGAGAGACTACAGCGACACCCCCACACACACATTTTTATGCTCTTTTATACCGTGGCGGTAACCGGAGGGCTCACACATGTTCAGGAAGTCTGTTCCGTCCTGGCAAGCTCTGTTCTTTCGCCCCTCGAGGCTTTGATGGTTCGGGATTATTCCGTCTCCACGCGAGGAATCGGTCGAATCCACTCGGTCAAACCTGCTGATGCCCTGGACGCGCTGCTGGGCGCCAAGCCCCTGGATAAATGTGCCAGAAAGAGGATGTGACCAATGGGAATCCAGGAAATGGATTACAGCTGCAAACAAAATCCTGTGTGTGTGTGTGTGTGTGTGTGTGTACGTACACATTTTTTTTGGGCGGGGGGTGATTGGAAAGAGATCCCAGCTATCAGTTTACCAGCTCAGATCTCAGCTTACAGGCAGCCATCGGCCTTCTGTCTTACCTGGCAATTCACTGCGTGTGTAGTTTTGGGTTTCACACAGAAGGCAGGTGTGTGTGTGTGAGTGAGTGTGTGAGTGAGTGTGTGTGGGGGGGGCTCTGCATCCCCTCCACTTTGATCATCTGAGCAGTGGTGCAGATGCGTAGAGCCTAACAATTCCTCAATAGAGCCTCAACTCTTGAACAACGGAGCCTTTAATTAGAGGCGAGGCCGTTTTAACCATTTATCCGCCGGTGATCCGCCCAGAGGAGCGATAACGATATCGTCCCGTGACGGTCGAGGGCTGGAGCAGCCCGGGGGGAGGGGGGGTGCTTTTGGTTTCTTTTGGGGCTTCGGAGCGCTGCTCTCTGGTGTCCTCCCTCCTGGTCTCCCTGCCGCCCCCCCTTCCTTGATGGACTCTTTTCTTCATGCTCCCTGTTTTCCAGATGCGAACGAGTGCGCAGCGCCCCCCTGCGTGAACGCTCGCTCTTGCAAAAATCTGATCGGCGGATATCACTGCGACTGTATACGGGGATGGTCCGGACAAAACTGTGACCTCAGTTAGTATTTCCTTTTTTTTTTTTTTCCCCCATCATTTCTGAACCCCCCCCTTCTACGAGAGGGCCTCCTCCTCCTCCTCCTCAGGCCACACCGGTGTTTCGGCTCCACGTGCATGCTCACTTCCTCTCTGGGTCCACGCGCTTTTCTCAGGTCCAGACCCCTCTAGGTCTACCGGGCACACCTCTGGCTTCGCTTCTTAATTTTTCCAGACTTCAGATTAATCCCACGACTCCTCGGTGTTCGAATAAATGAAACAAAAATGAACCCTCCTCCTTCCTCCCCCCTCCTCAGATGTCAAAGGTTGCCGCGGCCGGTGCCAGAATGGCGGCACCTGTAAGGTACGGCTGTTTTCTTTCTTTTTCTTTTCTTTTTTTTTCCCCCACCTTTCCCCTCCCCCCGTCCCGCTTCCTCTCACGCCCGTCTGTGTCCCCAACAGGATGGCCTCCGCTGCCTGTGCCCGCCGGGCTTCGTGGGCACGCGCTGCGAGACCCTGAAGGACGAGTGCTCCAGCGGGCCGTGCCAGAATGGTGGCCGGTGTCGTGCGGCGCCGGGCGGATTCGCGTGTCAGTGCCCGCCAAAGTTCGCCGGACAGCTGTGTGAGGTGAGGCCGGATTATCGGCGGTCCTGAAGATACCCGGGATGTTCTTCAGGAGCTTAAGCGCATACCGGCCCGGATCTCCCGTCACAAATGGGGTTTCGGATCCTCTCCGGGAAGAGCGTTCCCTAGGCGACCCCCGCCCCCCGCTCCCATCCGCTCTTGGGGACCCGCGGCGAACGCTCGACCCGTCCCTGCCGCCGTCCCTGCCGTCTTTTCAGACTCGATGCGTGCGTTTGAAGTTAATGTAGGTTAGCTGCGGGAAAACCGACACTTGGCCGCGTCTCCAGGGTCCTGAATGGAGGACATTGCTGGTCGGTGGCCAATCCTCTTTTAGAAACTCTACTATAAATATGAGCCCGTCTGAATGAGGTGACGCTGGATCTCTGCCCGCCTACTACTGAGCTTTGATGATTGCTGAGGTACGGCGAGCATTCCTGCTTCGGGGCTGCGTCTCCGGCGTCGTGTTCCTCAAGTCGCTCTCGGGTTTTTTGCCCTCGTTTAAAGGGAGCGTCCACCATCAACAGATCTGAGTCACCCAGATTCACTCCACATCTTCGCTCGCTCCGACCGACTCAACTTTAAGGATCTCTGGTTAGACTATCAGGATTTTTCGCGTTCATATAACTTGAGCTGATTCCGGTGCTCGGCGACAGTGACGTCCTCGCGCCCGTCGCTGCCCCCTTTTTCTTGGGCACAGGAATGTAGCGTCAGGGGAGGTGCGGACAGCTCGGCATGCTGTACCTTGGCTCCGGTGTTTCGCAGCATATCGTCGCCCATCTGCGTGGATACATTTAGCAGCTGGTGCCCCTCGAGGGCTTTACCCTCCGACGAGGTTCGGTAAAACGCTTCTCGTCGCGGAGGTCTTATTCAGTGATCGGGGCAGCGGGAAGGTCGCCGTTAACAGCGTTGCTTCTTAACTGATCAGCGCACATGGGGCCCTTTGGTACTTGTAACTCGTGTCGCCTTTCATATTTATAACTCTGTCAATCTAAGCTTTAAAAATGTTTAAAGAACCAGTGTTTGGTTTTAAATATGGTAGAAAACAGCAAAAAAAAAGGAGTTTCTGTTAAGTCCCACTTCATGGCGTCTTATAAATAACTGCTGCGCAAGTAACCTCTTCTATTTGTATAAAACTGGTGAAAAACTCTAAGTGGTTTTTTTTTTTTAACATCTGAATCGGAGTAAATAGTGTCATTCTTTCTGGGTCGAGGAATCCGCTGTGAGCAGCTGTGCTCATGTGCAGCAGATTTATGGAGGCTCTTGCCCTCAGACACGATTCCTTGACCACACACGTTCAGATAGTGAAGAAAAATATATATCTGCTCCTGACACTCGGCGTAAAATAAACCGTGTGACCGCAGACGGCCGCCCTCACTCAGACGCTCCGGCGTTCAGCTCCTTAAATGGCAAAAGGGTCCGACCCGGGCTTGATGCACAGTAGGACGGTTTGGGTAAACACAGCCATCTCCAGTCCAGGCTGTGAGTAAGTGGTGGAAGAGGTCACGGTAGCCTCGTCTGCGCCTCGCCGCCGTGACGGATGGCCCGGGGCCTCGTCGGGAGCCTCTCCGTCCCCCTTGAGTCAGATTGGTAGGATGAGCCTGGGTCACGGGCCTCGGTGGTAACCCCACTCTCCTCTTCCTCCTCTTCCTCCTGCTCCGAGCAGATTTCCGACTGGCCGGACCCCTGCGAGCCCAACCCCTGTGAGAACGGGGCCACGTGTCACAGCATGGAGCACGACTTCTACTGCGCGTGTCCCGAGCGCTACGGCGGGAAGACGTGCGAGCACCTCCGAGAAGGCTGCCCGAGCGCCCCGTGCCAAGGTGACCCCCCCCCCCCCCCCCCGACGAGCTCGAGCCGTCCACGACCGATTGCATCTGATCTCTGTTCTCTCGCAGCCATCGACAGCTGCACCGTCGCCGTGGCCGCCAACGACTCGGACGAGGTGCGGCGCATCCCCTCCAACGTCTGCGGCCCCCGGGGGCGCTGCATCAGCCAGGAGGGCGGCAACTTCACCTGCGCGTGTGACCCAGGCTTCAGCGGAGCCTACTGTCACGAAAGTACGTTCAGCTTCCTCCTCCTCGTGGAGGAGATCCATCCCGTGAATGTTTTACGCCGCTCGCCTTTAGGTCTGCGATTCGGGGATCAGCCTCCAGCTCCGCGGCCGGATGTCCGATTTGATCGATCCAATCTGATTCGATCGATTCGGTCTGATCTGATTCTCCTTCTGCAGACATTAACGACTGCGCGGGCGAGCCCTGCAGGAACGGAGGCACCTGCATCGATGGAGTGAACTCGTTTCAGTGCGTCTGTCCCGAAGGCTGGGAGGGCCGACTCTGTGACCTCGGTGAGTCCCCCCCCGCCCGGCTCCGTGGCGCCTCCGGTTCAGTCCCAGTGACGCTGTCGTCCTTCAGACGTCAACGAATGCGAACACAACCCGTGCAAGAACGGCGGGCGCTGCGTCGACCTGGTGAACGACTTCTACTGCGAGTGTGCCGACAACTGGAAGGGCAAGACCTGTCATTCCCGTGAGTGTTTGCCCACAGCGTTAACGTCCAATGCTAATGTGTTTATATTCCGCGCTCGCGGGGTCGCCGTCGGGGTCACGCGCGCGTGCGTGTGTGCGTGCGTGTGTGACGTGGCTGTGATCCCGCCAGGTGAGAGCCAGTGCGACGCCACCACCTGCAGCAACGGGGGGACCTGTTACGACCACGGCGACGCGTTCCGCTGCGCCTGTCCGCCGGGTTGGGGAGGCAACACGTGCAACACAGGTGAGGTGGTGGAGGTCACATGACCGGGCGCTGTCCCTGCCCCCCCCCCTCTAAACCTCTGCTCCCCCCCCAGCCAAGAGCAGCATGTGTGCCTCCAGTCCGTGCTCCAACGGTGGAACCTGCGTCGGAGGGGGGGACGCCTTCACCTGCATCTGCAAGGAGGGCTGGGAAGGCCCCACCTGCGGCCAGAGTAGGTGGAGCCGGAGCGCGTTCGTCCTTCCGGAAGCTCGATTTGAGCCTAAACTTTATTTAAGATGGACTCGCTTTATCTGATGTCTTTGCTACTGGAGTGAGTGGTTGAGTGAGCGATTGATGGAAGAGGCAGAAACGTTGAAAGTTGCGCTCCACCCGTTCTGTAGTTTAGTTGGTTCTCCGTCCCTCCGGTCTATCGGCTGGATTCTGTATCCCGTAATTCCTCTTTTCCGGTCCCTCGGATTTCCCCGAACTCTCTGAACGTCTCTGTCTCGTTGTGTTCTTCTCTCCTACAGACGTTAACGACTGCAACCCTCACCCCTGGTAAGTGCCGCTTTCAGTTTTGCGCACCTCTGTGGCGCACCCTAACCTTCCGAACCCCCCACCACCACACACACACACACACACACACACACACACACACACCACACCACTCCCTTTCATCTGCTGTCCTCCCGCTTCTCCATGCTTTGGACCTGGAGGGGTGAAGGAGTGGAAGTTGTCTTTAAATCAAAGCTCAAAGGGGTGGTGGGGTGCTGAATAGAACAGAAGTGGGGAAGGTCTGGTTGTGGGGGGGGGGTCCATTCTTCCTATGCAACCTAGGATTCTGTAGTGGGGGGCTGGGCTGTGAGGAGGAATAGAGGGGAGGGGCTGGACACGGCTATTAGCATCTGAAAGGTGAAGGCTTGTATTGATGAGTTGAATACAGCTTTGTGACCCCCCCCCCCTCCTCCTTCCCCACCACCCACCACCACCACTGCATCCACACACACAAAAACGGGGGTGTCGCTCTCCCGTCTAACGCTCCCCTCACCTCGTGCAGCTACAACGGCGGCATCTGCGTGGACGGGGTCAACTGGTTCCGGTGCGAGTGCGCTCCCGGGTTCGCTGGCCCAGACTGCAGAATCAGTGAGTAGTGCTGAACCCCCCATATTGATTTCTTTTTTTTAACCCCCCCCACACCCACACACACCCACACACACCCACCCCTCTCCCAATGTTACCATGGTAATCTAGTCTGATAAAGGATGGAGAGAAGCAGAAGCATAATAGGTTGGTTAAGCAGAAGATGTTCGCATTAGACACCCTTATGAAAGGGCAAGGCGCCGCCCTCTCCCCTTTCTCCCTGTCCTTTAATGCCACGGGGGGGTCAAAGGTCATCCCTCCTCCATACTCTCGCAGTCACACAAACGCCCCCAGAAGACAAATTACTCAGTGACCCTGAAATTCTCCTCTCCTGTTCCTTTGTTTGGGCCTGGACAGCGTTCGCCGTCTCTGTCAGGCTCGGATCTGAGAATTCTCACCCGTGCTGCATTGGCGAAGGCCCCGGGTGACAAAGGCTGACCCTCCAGTCCGTTTTACTGGGGGGGGGGCAGAATGTGTGACACCTCTGAGACCAGAGCCCCAAACATGCAGGCTTTCTTTTTATCAAGTTACAACAGTGTGAATCCTCCCTGTTGCTGGTAGTAAACTCCATGCAGCTGTGTCTTATATGTGCCATGATCCCTGTGCCCCCCCCCCCCCCACAGACATCAACGAGTGCCAGTCGTCGCCCTGCGCCTACGGGGCCACCTGTGTGGACGAGATCAACGGCTTCCGCTGCATCTGTCCCCTCGGCAGGACGGGATCCAGATGCCAAGAGTGTAAATAACCGGAACTTCACCCCCCCCAACCCTAACCCCCCCCCGATGGTCACCTTCTCCGCCCCTCTACAGTTGTAGGTGTTGGGAGGAGCTGCCACCGCTCCGGGCTCCGCTTCCCCCACAGCAGCCACTGGGAGGAAGAGTGCAACAGCTGCCGATGCGTCGACGGCAAAGTGGACTGCTCCAAGGTAAAAGCTGTTCCCTTGATGCGAGGGGGGGGGTTGCGGTTGCCGCGGTGACGCTACCAGGGTCTACTGTGCCTTCAGGTGGTGTGCGGCCGTCGCCCCTGCCGCCTCCAGTCGCAGGATCGCCAGGACCAGGGAGGGCAGCCGTGTCCTGGGGGGCAGAAGTGTGTGGAGCACAGCTACCTCACCTGCTTCTCCCCGCCCTGCCGCGGGGGGGGCGTCTGCTCCGACGCCGGCTCGGCGCTCCCGCAGGCGGCCACCGAGTGCCAGCCCAACAGCGGGCATTTGGACAACAGCTGCGGGCGCATCACGCTCGTTTTCAACCGGGACAAAGTCCCACCGGTGAGCCTCCGCCGAGCACGGGCACCCGGGGGGGGTTCAGCTCGCCATCGTTACTGATGACTGTATGTGTGTGTGTGTGTGTGCGCGCGCAGGGAACAACCGTGGAAGACATCTGCTTCGAGCTGAGGTACCTTCCCGACACCAGGAGGTTGGCGTCGGACCACTCGCTGCTCCTGCTCTGTGACCTCTCCCGCTCCAATCCAGATGCGGTCGACATCGCCATAGTAAGTCGCCTTTGTGTGTGTGCGTGTGTGTGTGTGTGTGTGTGTGTGCGCGTGTGTGTGTGTGTGTGTGTGTGTGCGTGTGTGTGTGTGTGCGTGTGTGTGTGTGTGTGTGTGCGCGCGCGTGTGTGTGTGCGTGTGTGTGTGTGTGTGTGTGTGCGCGCGTGTGCGCAGAGTGCATCCAGCTCACCGTCATTTGTCCTCCTCTCCCAGTCTTTCCATCCGGAGGACTTGCCCGACCACGGTCTCGTCCAGCAGGCGGCCACCGCCGTCGTGGGCTCGCTGTCCAAGCGTCACAACAGCAGCGTCATGCTCGCCGTCATCGAGGTCAAAGTGGAGACCCAAGCCCCGCCTCCCCCAGCGGGTGAGTGAGCGCTCGCGCCGGCGTCCCACATGGTCCCGCTGTCGGGCCCCTGTGGTTCAAGGCTGAACTTCTCCGTGCCCCCCCCCCCACACAGATTACCTGGTGCCTTCGCTGTGCGTGCTCTTCAGCCTGCTCTGCCTCTTCTGCGTCATCGTGTGCGTCTGGTGGACGCGCAAGCGGAGAAAAGAGCGCGAGAGGAACGTCAACTCGGCGGACGACAGCATCAACAACCAGTGGGAGCCGCTCCGGATCGTGGTGGGGCAGCACCAGCAGCAGTACCTAAAGGAAAACAACAGGGAGGCCGAGCAGGAGCGCAAGAAGCTGATGGGCCCCTCCCACCGGGCGGGCGAGGAGGGGGACGGGGAGGAGACGGAGACGGAGACGGAGGGCGAGCTGGAGCTCGGCGATGAATGCGGAGGAGCGGCGGAGGGGAAGCAGGCGGTCGGGAAGTACTGTAAAACTGCAGCGCGGTCGAAGGCGGCAACGGTCTGCACCCTGCACAGCTCCAGCCCCCCCCTTAAAGCGCCGCACCGGACCCCAGGCTACAACGCCAAAGACAACCGCTGGAAAAATGTCAGCGCCCCCTTGATGGGTCTGAAAGACCTCAGAGACCATTGTGTTTAGGGAACCTGAACAGAGGACTCGCAGTTTGGGAGCGAGAGACGCTGCGAGGCAGCAGCTATTCTTCTTTTGGGACTATGTTTTGGATGAGGGGGGGGGGCTTTGTATTCTCATGAGCCCACTCCTGCTTTGTTTTCATGTTTTTGTCGATGTCACCTGAGCAGATTTTTGGATTCAGGAGACGAGAGCACAGTGAACATCCTTTTTTTTTTTTTTTTTTTTATGGCTTTGGTTCACTTACTTTACTGTAACGATGTACAAAAGGAGCTGAAACGTTTAAACAAAAAAAAAAAAAAGAGCTTTGATTTGTTTTTTTTTGTTTCATTGTCTGAACCATTAAAGAAACGCTGAAGCACCGGCGAGGAGAAAAAACGTCTTGTATAGAGGCTTTTTGTTCAGAGCTGATTATGATTTGGCGAAAGTGTGGGGGTGGGGGGGGTGGGGGTCGAAGGACGGCGAGGGAAGGAGTTCTGAAGGAAATGGACTGTTGTAGCCACGGTAACAAAGGAAACCCTCCCTCTCTTCCCAGCGCTGCCCACCAGTCGACCTGTGGCCGTCACGAGTGCCAGCCTTACCAAAACACTTGGCCTGGAGGGGGGGGACGGACGGATGCAGACCCCAGTGCCTAACATGTGGCCTTGCTTTCTTTCCTTTTTTTATTGTTATTTTCTTTGTTTTGTTTTTTTTTGTTGTTGTTTGTTTTGTTTTGTTTTCTCCTGTCTGTCAGTCATCTCGGCTAAACGATCTGTTTGGGATTTGATTTGATTTGATTTTTGCAGTATTTGAGTTGGTAGCAAGTGCCTTTCCACGAGCCCCCGGCTCCGAGTCGCGCTGCCCGCTTTGACCTCCGTGTTCTCAGATCTCAAAGGGATTCAAGTGTTCGCTTAAGAGTTCAATTTCACAGCAACGCCATTCGATGTGTTTGATAGAAACAGAAACAAACAGTCTGTACATATGTGTAAATACGAAAGGTGTCGCTGTGTATATTTGAAATGAGTAACTTAAAGACAAGTCACACATTTTTATTGTTATTATTATTATTATGATTTTTTTTTTTTTTACGCCATTCCTTTTATTTATGCCAGTCAGAATAGGCACGTTTTATAACACTTATCCAAAGTCCCAGAGTTAAGAATCTTTACAGTGAGGTGTCACCTATGAAGGATTTTCTGAAGGGTTTATATATGGTTCATTATGAGGATGTCTTTATTTAAAAAACAAAACAAAAACGATTATATGTTAAAAAGAAACAGCCGGACACGTGTCCAACTGCCATTGTTTTACCTGTAATTTAGTGTTTTTCTTTAGCAGATACAGAAAAGAGCCCTTTAACTTTATTTATTTCTATTTTTCGGAGATCTGGATTAAAGTTTCCGTGCTGCCCCGGCGAGGTTACCCCCGGCGACAAGGCATTAATTCGCATCTCTTGTTTTGGGCTGTGACTTCCGCTGGTTTCAGATTTTATTTTAGCCCCCAATCTTCAGGTGGCAGCTGATGCTCCGCCGCCGTCGAAGCCTTAAAAGTTCTCCGGGAACCATTTGTAAACCCTTCACAAAGCCTTTAGTTTCAGGGGCCTTAATGTAACGAGTATTGCATTATTTGTGTAATCAGTGGTCATCTTTTTTACAATGGTTTGTTTTCACTAATAATGAAAGTAACTCAAACATTGTGTGGTGTATAGTGGCGTGTTTTCTTCGCCTGAGTAAAGCGCTCTCCTCATCTCACTTTGCTACCGTAGAGATTCTTGGAATAAAACGCTCGATGGAGGGGAGGAGAAGGACGAGGAACCCGTCAAGAATTGGTCCAATGTGGCTCTTTGGAGTGTCACGATTGTGGTTCTGGTTGGGTCGGATGTGGGAAAAACACGCGTTAGCTTCACGTTTGGTTTCAAGGCTTTAATGAAGGGAACAATATTTGCAGATGCAGCTGTTTTGTTTTCGCTACCATGCAGATGTTTCAGTTACCACCTGGGTTCTAAAATGCGTCGTGTCATTGTTTCGCAGCGCCATCGTTTTCTGTAAATGGGACACGGCAAAATAAAAAGAATTAAAAGATGCATCACTGCTGGTGTTAAATGCTGAATATGCATATTGTATACATTTTAATCTACAAGGGAAATGCTTTAATTTTATACAACCTGAAAAAGAATTCCATTATTTGAGTGGATGTTTCATTGTTCTAAATAATCATCCAAGTTATTTATTAAAGCAGTTTTACACATCTTGATCACATTTGTGATATCTGGTTTGCAGCACAACACTGGAAAAACATAATGAAAATACTCGTAGGTGACACAACGTGAATCCTTAAACGGATCGGTCTGATAGCTCTTTTCCCTGGTAAACTTTAATAAAGGGAAATATCTAATAATATAAGATATAATCTTTTTTTTTTTTTTTTACTTGTGACCAATATTGATCAGGAATTAGGATTTATTTTTCAAGTTTCTAATATGATTTAACACTTTTTTTCTGGGGCCAGTTTTACGTGTCATTTCTGCGGCGTACCCCAGGGATGCGAACCTGAACCACTAGTTTTATGCAAATACAGTTTCAAGTGAACAACAAATACGGTTGAAATATTTTCAACCGTAACTTTTTTTACAATCTCACATCAACTCCAAATCTGCAGCTCCCTTTGACTCCACAGCCGCAGCCGTCGGAAAGCCTTCCTCCTTGCCCTTGACCTCATCTGGATCCATCGATCTGGTAACCTCGCCGGGCTCGCTCGCTCCCGTCACACCAATAGAAAGTCCTCTCCTGTTCTGGGTCGATCCGGCCCCCACCAATGAGAAGCTGGCGTGACGGTCCTGGCCACATAAAGATGTGAATGTTTTATGAGCGAAATTATGATGCTGAACAGAGCGGTGGGGGGGTGGGGGAGACACCTTCATCCAGGATCCCAGTGGTGCCCCTGGCTGGCAATAACGGGGCCGTTTCCCTCGCCGGAGAGGTGGGATCGGCTTACACGGCCTCGCTGGAGCGGTGCGGTTACAGAGTGACTCCATGATGGGCACAGGTATTTTAATCCATCGACGGCTTTGTGTCGCCCTCGACGACGACCGGATGTCCACCTGTGTTCCAGTGGGGTTCATTTTAATCTTGGTCTGGTAAACTTGTGGCCCAGCTACAGTCACACCTGCTTCACCTGAAGGTGAATCAGAGCTGAGGCTCCAGCAGCAATTTGGGGATTTAAACCTCTTATCCGACCTGTCAGCGTGTCAGAGGAAAAGTTTAAGGTTTGACCTCTTTAATCCCGCTCAGCGTTGAGGTCAGCTGGATGCGCGGTGAGACGCCGAGTTGGGCGGGTGCCATGTCTGTGGGTACCGGTGCCCCCCCTCAACGCCACGCACGCACACACACACACACACACACACACACACACACACACACGCACACATACGCAGGAACGTTAACTGACACCAGATTCCCAAAGTGGCTCTCTCCAGGAGCCAAGCACTTGGGCAGCATTCACACACACGTCCTACTACAGCGCACGGCTCAAAATGGTGGAAAGCAAACGGGGAATGTGAACCAAGGAGGAGGCGGTGGATGGACTAAAAAACATTTTGATGCAGGACAGCCTTCAGAAGCTCTGTGTGTGTGTGTGTGTGTGTGTGTGTGTGTGTGTGTGTTCTGCTGCTCTATATATTTGTTGATGTGGGTCTTTGGGAACATCTGAGTGTAAAGCAGCTGGGTGACAGGATTTTAGGCTAAGCCTCATGTCTATTTAACACACACATGCACAACACACACACACACACAAACACGTGTGCACACACACACACATGCACACATGCATACACACAAACATGGTTTCTGTCAGCCCTCAATGTCAGCTGCAGTCTGCTGTCCACTAGCACGTGGCAGCCTGATGTCCTATAAGGCCTGTGTGAGTGTCTCTGTTTGTGTGTGTGTGTGTGTTTCTGTTTGTGTGTGTCTGTCTGTGTATGTGTGTGTCTCAGTTTGTATGTGTGTCTCTGTCTGCCTGTTTGTGGGTGTTTCTGTTTGTGTCTGTCTGTCTGTGTATGTGTGTGTGTCAGTTTGTGTGTGTGTGTGTGTGTGTGTGTGTGTGTGTGTGTGTGTGTGTGTGTGTGTGTGTGTGTGTGTGTGTGTGTGCACGTGTGCTGCCTGCCACTGCAGATCTGAATTTCAACTGCAGTAACGCCTCTCCGATCTACCCTCTGCACCAAGGTGGGGGAGATCATGAGAGGAGGGTGGGAGCAGTCGGGAGTCCAGAAGCACAGCAGCTTTTCTAGGACATCTGTTCAGTGTGTGTGTGTGTGTGTGTGTGTGTGTGTGTGTGTGTGTGTGTGTGTGTGTGTGTGTGTGTGTGTGTGTGTGTGTGTGTGTGTGTGTGTGTGTGCGTATGCGTGTGTGTGTGCGCGCGTGTCTACATAAACAAATCTGTTTCTAGCAAACTTAAATATGTGCAAGTGCCAGAAGAGGAACACAGTAGAGGTCGACCTCAGATGGTTGGAGGAAGAAAAACACAGTTTACAAATGTTTGAATCATTTCATTAATTCATTTATTTACTGTGGGGAAAATGTGCCTGCAGTGTGGCGTTTATAAGAAAAGCACGGGAAAGACCTGCAGCTAAGGGCACCAACTATGATTAAGCTGCGTAGTATTTACATTATAACGAGCTCCTTAACCGATTTGGTCACACACAAATACGTGTGTGTCTTCAACAGTGAAGCTACATAAATAACTCTGAGTCGATCAACCTATTTTTTAAATTATTTTAATTTGTAGATTCCAAGTTCCTGTGGTGAAACCAGGGAGGGGTTGAAATGGAGCGTTTTAGTTTCTCCAAGTTGAATCATTCCGGGTGTTTTCATTAATGTTCTTCATCATCAAGGCGCCTATGCTGACCTGGCTCGTGTGGCCCAGATGTGATCTGAAGAGGAGGGAGGGGGAAAGGAAAAGGAGCATCGTGAGCCCGGACCCTGTGCTCCCAGTGTTCAATCATCCACGACGTCGGGATCTACGTTTGCCGATGCGCCTCCCTGGACACCTCCGAGTGGTGGAGAACCCTCAGAGGACGAGGAATCACAGAAAAAAAACGTGTTCCCGATACGCCGGAGGCGCTCTGTAACTGTTGCAGGGTCAAAGGAGATCAAAGGTCAGAAGGGGGCGGGTCGGAGGTCAGCGGAGGGTATGCAAACTGTTACTCCAGGCCCACTTCCTGCCGCGCTCGCGGCAGCGCGAGGTCTCCTTCTGGGCCCCCCCCGCTGCGGCAGGTGCCAGAGCCTCCGTCACCGCGGACGTATAGAAGACACTCATATATAGCCCGTTGTTTACATGGAGGGACAGATGGGGGGGGGGCTCGCTCTGCTGGGCTTTTTTGAGGTTCTGCCACGTTGTTTCCTAGCGCTCGGCTCCTCGTATCCTACATACGCACGTCTGTTTGTACGTGCTTGGGTTACAGTGTGGGGCGCAACCCAACACCCGTACGGTGGCACGCAAGGTCAATTTGCACCTCTCGGAGTGTAAAATGCCCCCTGGAGCCCCCCGGAGCAGGTCGGAGTATGCACACTAACAGACGGGCCAAGACTACTGCTGGAGCCATTCAGGCTCTACATTCACTCCTTCACTACCTGGAACAAACACATTAAACCCTTCTGGGGATCAATCTAATTATGGATTATGGCTGAGGGGGGGGTGACCTTTGACCTTTGTAACGCAGCAGCCACTGTTGGGAATTGGGGAACGCTTTCCTGAATACAGAAGAAACGATGGAGGCCTGAGCCAATAAGAAGGAAGATTCCTCATCTCGTTCTTCATCTTGTGGTAAAGCGACGATGGGGGGGCCGTCGGGGGGTCGGGGTTATTAACAGGACCTGCACAGAGGAACCGTCAGGCCCTCTCATACCACCCCAACCACTCCTGGATGGCTAAGAGTTTATGGAATACAGGCATAAACAGAGATGAAAGGCATGGGGAAACCTGTCGTGTCTTGTCCACATGAGAAAGGTCAGCGCCCATCGGGAAACCTCAGAAGGGCCGCCGTAGACCGCTTGACGGAAGGCGCGTCCTCTTTTTTACGGTCTCTCGCCGCGGATTCACGGACGCGTCTGTAATTACCGCCGTTTGGATTTTCCTCAGTCAAGTCTGAGCGCGTGACCTTCCACGGAGCCTGCCTCGGATCCGTGGAAAATCACGAGAGGAGAGCCGTCCATTGTGCGCTCAGCGATGTTCTGACACCCACTCCCTGACTCATGCCCGACGCGCCCGCTCGGTGATGAGTAAGGAGCCAGTGAACGACTGTTTTTGTAATATCAAACATTCCTCGATTGGTTTGGGCAAGTCGCGAAGATATGTAGCCCCGAGCCATTTGCAGAAGTTTGAGGACGCGTTAAAGAAACGATCCCTGAAGTAGCGCACGAAAAGTGTCGAAAGCCGCAGCTCAGATTCACTTTCACCCCCCCCCCCCATGTAGGAAATGCACCTTTTACGTATGCGTAACGCTGGTTTATGACAGCGTGCTGAGGCTTGATGGCTGGTTCAGGGCGCTTCGTTAACTTCCTGCCTCCTGGAGTGAACCGCTGTCAGCTCGCCTACAGTAGCAGCAACGACCCAGCTGCTGCAGATCGATCGCCGCGTAGAGGTTTCCGCTCTCCACGTCGATGGAAAGTGGGGAGAGTGTCTCCAGCGGGGGGGGGGGGGGGATCAATGAATCGGGAAGCCCACCGATGCCTGAATCAATTTGCTCCAGTGGACACTTGACAGCCCCGACCTCAGAGGGCTCAGAGGTCAGCTCGGGCCCCGCTCTGGTCCATCCCGGATCGGGGGCGGGGGAGAGGGGGGTTGGGGGTTGGGGGGGGTTGGGGGAGCTGGGTTCCGTCCGGTCAGGCTGCTGACAGTCACAGGCGCGTTGTTGTTCCACTGACAGCCATAACATGATCTCAGATCTTTGCCTCTGCGGCCAGGAGCCTCCCCGTCAAACACCTCCCCGCCTGCCCCAGTTCCCAGAGAGCTCGGTCACTGGTGATACTGGGAGAAGGGCGTGCTTTGTCGGGACACTAAAGGCGGCCTTGTCACAGCATGGCTGTTCTACCTCGTCTGATAGGGAAATTGGATCTAGACTTGAGAGGGGAGTGTAATGCGGTTAAAGCCATCATGAAAAGCCTGCTCAAACAGGATTTCATCCTCGGCGGAGCCACAGCTGACTGCTGCCGTGAGGCAAGTGATTAGGGGAAATGTGTGTGTGTGCGTGTGTGTGTTCTTGTACTTGCTACTGAGGACTAAATTACTCATTTTACTATCAAAGTGAGGACATTTTTTTGAAATGAGGACATTTTTTCTGGTCCTCACAACTTCAAAGGTTGTTTGAAGGTCAAGACCTGGTTATGGTTGAGGTTAGAACTGGTTTAGGTGAGGTTTAGGTTTATGGTAGATATGCAGGGTGAGGCTAAGAAGCTGGGTAATACATTATGTAGCAGATACGTGTGTGTGTGTGTGTTTGCGTGGGCATGGGCATGCACGTGGGCGTGCTCATCTGCGTCTGTGCCAACTCATCTCGACTCACACTGCAAGAGGGTGAGTCTACCACCGTTCGCCTGGCGAAGGTCAAATGTAGAAACAAATGTCACACACACACACACACACACAGGTGAGCTGACTCGTGTGTAGATCTGTTTATGTTGTTACACAATAATGTGGCCACATGAACCATTGTGAATGTGATGTGTGGCTCAGAGGTGGACAGTGAACCCGTGACACAGTTTACTTCCTGTTTGCTCAAAAACAGACGGAGGAAACGGAGTTCTTGGGCCTTGGACACACTTCCATGAATGCTTTCCACTTTGTTCGGACATTAAAGCACCATTTCTCGTTCTCAGCCGACCCCTCCCCTGACAGAAGGACTTGGGGGGGGGGGGCATAACATGGTCAGACCCTAGGGTAGGCTGCTCAAGAATGGAGTGGAGGGCCGGGAGGTAAACGAGGAGAAATGCACAACGTAGTCCGCCGGGACCGCCTGAAGAAGCTCCTGTTTGTTACCCAGAGCCTGACCCCTTTGGGGGGGGTGAATCAGTGGATGAATGAAGTCATTCCACGCGCTGGTATCGCCGCCATTTCTGAGCACGGGAGCGTGTTTTTCCGCTGGCGCGGTCGCACGCGCGGTCCCTCCGCGGGGGGGGCGGTTTTAATAGCTCCCCGTCAAGGTCAGAGCCTTCGCTGCGCTATGTGAGGAATGAGCGAAGGCCGCCGCGCGCCGTTCCCTCGGCCGACTCCAGAGAGTCGCGCTCATTGTGTGGCAGGCGAGAGGGAACAAAGACATTTCCACTGGAGGAACTTTGGGTTCCTGTCGATAAGGAGGGCAGCGTCGCGGGCCCGGGCCCTGTTTATACGCTTGTGTACAGTTGGATCTGTGCAGCAGGAGAGGCTCGCGCTTTCCAGACAACAAGTGGCGGCTGTATAAATAGTAACGCTCGCTGGGACATCAAAGCGGGAGAGGGAAAGAATTCCCACTGTTGGCGAAGATTATCGGAGTTTTCCTGCAGGTCTGGGTCCAGACGCTTGAAACAGGCCCGAAAACGTTCCCTCAGAGAGCGGGGTACCAACGACCCGGAACGACTTCCGGGCTCCGGGGAGGTTTTATCCATTCTCATTTGGCCTTTCACCCATATTTCTTTTTCCCTTCTCCGGAATGGGAGCGCGGCGACGGCGCTCCAGAACGCGTGCGAGACGGGAGCGACCCGTCCCGGCTGCCGTGCGACGGCCGCCGCCGCCGTCTGCGTCTCTTCCTGCCCCACTTATCAGCGGCTAATTGCTGCTAATGTCGAGGAGGCATCGGCGAACCCGAGCCGCTTCATTCACTTATCCCTGCCGCCGAGGCCCAGGCTTTCATGTTGTGCGTTCCCACGGTGGGAGCTGGGTGTGTGTGTGTGTGTGTGTGTGTGTGTGTGTGTGTGGGGGGGGGACTTCCCAGACCTCCGCACACAGCTCAGGATGCTGCTCCTTCTGCCCCCGACACACCGATCAAAACCCTCTGCTAAGCAGGCCTCGGGAAGCTCGCGTTTAGCCGCTGTTTTATCACCTCGGCGGCGTCAAAGGCGAGTAAACGTGGACGCGCTGATCGCTCTCAACAGGCGCACCGATGCATTGTTAGATGTTAATATCCAGGCAGGAGAATGAATCATTCTCCTCAAACACTCAGATTTCTGCAACAGAAACCCTCCCTGAAAAGGGATATTGTGGTCACAGGTCAGGTAACACCCCCCCCCCCCAAAGGTCAAACATCAGTACTGGTCCAGGAGGACCAGCGACTGTCATAAGTACATTAATGACTTGTTCTTTAGGGGTGTTCTGTTACGTCCTGGCTCGGCTGCTGACTGGATCTCCTCCAACCCACGGGCCATTCGTGTTTCAAACTGAGCGCCATCATAAATGAAGCCGGGATTTATCCCAGAACCCCCCCCCCCCGACCTCTGAGGAGCACACGCTATTGTTTTGAATTTGGGCCCACATAATGAAGCGAAACAAAACAGGGTGTGAGTGGAAACTGACACTAAATACAACATCGGACACCTGATAAGGAATTCGAGCGCGACGTGAACAACAACAGGCGCGGAGCCAGGGATCCTGGAGGGGGGGTCCATGATGAGGGCCGGGGGAGGTGCGAGGCGTGTGCGGGGAGGGCAGCCCGGCACAGGCTTCCTGTGCGTGTGCGCGTCAGGCATCTGTGACAGAGTTCATACCTGAGCGATGCCTCTCCCTCCAGGTTGGCGTTACGCACAGAGATGGAGCGCCCCCCCCCCCTCACACAGATATCGCTCCGGGCCCAGAGATGGAGAGGTGGGGGTCGTTTCATGGAGCCGGTTTCAGTGTTGCTAACTCTTCCTTCAGAGGCTGCTCTGACCCTTCGTATTCATCCTCCTCCACAGGACGAGTCGATGCAGGGCTGCAGCGGCGGAGGGTCAGTAAGTTTACAGGAGGGGGGGGTTCTCTCTCTCTCTCACACACACACACACTGAAGAAAAATAAAAAGGAGGCCAAGAGGAAGCTCTTCTCCAACATGTGAAGCTGTTTATTTCAAACAGTCAGAGGAAAGTAGGGTCGTACCTGCAGATGAACCATCTGCTGACTCTCTTTTTAATCCATTTCATAAACGCGCCGCGCGTTTAATCACGACAACGATCATCATCATCATCATCATCCTCATCATCATCACAGGGACCTGGGACGTGTGTGTGCACAGGAAGTCTGACCCAGACTCTGGAATTGTTGGATTCCAGCGCGCACGCTCCTGGGAGCCACCAACGGGACTACACCGCCCTCTAGCGGCCAACAGCGTTCAGCACACCCGGGAGCTCCCAGCTCCCCCGAAGAAAGCCAATCACGAGCAACACAGCTGGATTAGTGGTGAGCACGTTCCCCAAATAAAAATATTTAATGTGTGTATTTAATATTTAAGTGCGTCCATAAGTTACAAATTCATAGCACATAAATAAATAAATAAACCCACCAGGTCCAGCCTGTTGTAGCCCACAATGAAGCTTTTGGTAACACACAGTGAACCAAAGTCAGAACCTCTGGGAGGCTGAAAACTCTATTTTCTGTTCTTCAGGTACCTGCTCAGTGTTGTTAGTGAAGATAACAAAAACAGTATATGAAGCGTTTTTCACATTTAGAGTCTGAGGGATCTCAAACCCAGACCGCAGTCTTGAGTTTTTCAGTTTTCGTTGCCTTCAGGAGCAAAGTGAGTCCGTGTCAGTGCCGAGACTGGGAGGGGGGGGCCAGCAAACTCCACCAGGCCTTCTCTGAGGCGTCCCAGCGCGATCAGCTGCTGCTGGGGTTACGTGAAGGACCATTCTCTGTAGAACCACAGGGGGAATTAAACCATGGCTGATTTTGGCCATTTTTAAACTCCTCCAGTTTTCACCTGAAAAATAGAAAAAGTTTTTCTTGACTTAAACAGGTATGCTTCAAGTTGAGCACTACAGACCACTAAGTAGTAAACCACAGATTAATCTCCATCTTGGCATTTCAAGCATCAGATTATTGAAAATATGCTGAAATCCCAAGAAGTTACCTTAAAAAACAAACCTTTTTCCTCCCTTGTGCTGGTCTTTCTTATTCCTTTATCACAAGGTGAGGGTCATTGATTGGTTTTCATTACGCTTTTCCCTCAACCTATAGGGGAAAACAATCCAGAATTAATGATTGAACAAAGCATCCCACTATCCTACACCCCATGAAAAAGTTATTTTATGTCTGTTATTGGTGAACATTTCTGTGTACACTGGCCGAGAGCCTGTGGTTGAGATCCTGCACCTTTTGCTAATTTTCTAATTTTCTAATTCTTCTCTGCAAGCATCATTTTCTGATGCAATTTCTTGGTCAGTTCAGTATTTTGTTCTACCTTCTGTTCGAGAAACACACAGCAAATGACATGTTCAGTTTTTGGAGCTTCTAAAAATCCATTAGTAAATAATTCTGCATAAAGCGTTTTATTTTGAAGGATGCCCATAGCTCCTCCTTGTCCTGCTGGTGTGGAAGACGATCTCAGTACGTGCAGAGCTGCATCAGTGTTTGGCTGGCTGCTGCACTGACCTGAAGATGTTTCCTGGAGCCCATTTCCTCCAGAATTTTTTTTTTTTTTATAAAAAATGAAAAACACTTGCGGGGCCCACCCCCTCACCCTCTATTGACCTTTTCCATTAAGGCTCTCACAAACAGCGACAATACCTGCATACTCACTGTAAACATCTATATTTTTATATTACATTCCTTTAAAATAATAAACAGATGCACATGTGGAACCTTTTAAAAGTTTTCCTTGAATATTTTTATTGACGTGTTCTTTTCAGCACAATTATTTCCTTTACTGCCCACTATGGCGGGTTGATATCATTCCCAAACTTATCCCAGTATCCAGGAAAAAAGACAACTACAACTCAGATAAACCTTTAAGGAATTTACAAGACTGACTTGACTTGAATGGCTTGACTGGAATGATGATGTTTCCACTGAGATACCGAGATGCGGACCAACAGCTCCGTTGACTTCAGCAACAAATACGGACTATGCAGACCAATTCCCAACACTTTTGTAATGTAACAATCCTTGGCTTCTCTGCCAGTTTTATGGGTTGTTTTTTTTAAGTTACTTGCAGCAGAAACAATTTCATTATGGCTAATTTTTTCATCCATGGTGGCACAAACGTTAGGTGGTATGGTTTGACAACATAGTTCAAAGCTTCTGAGAGGGAGAAGAGATGGATGGTGTGTGGGCGGAGCCAGGAGTATCTCATTAACATATAGGGGGACACCAGCTGTTCTGAGAAGGGCTGTGAAACTGGTGTTTACAGTTGAACTGTGCTCAAACCTTAACTTTTATTGACCGACGATTGTGTTATTAAAATTTCATTTAGACGTCAAGAAACCATTGTAACTTGCAGAAAAAAAATCATAGTAGGTCACTATAAAAACGCAAACTGCTCAATTTTACATTTCTACTCCATTAAAACACAATCGGAAGAACAAACACATTAACAGCAGCAGTGCTGCAACCAAGACAGCCGACAAAGACAATTCAATGCTCCATATTTCTTTCAACAGCTCATCAGGGGAGAGCGCGAACGCAGTCCCCCACTACCAGAAATTATGCAGTCGAGATTCCCACATTTGGGGAATTCGCAGGGGTCAGCACAGCCGCAGTGCAATGGCTGAGCCTCGCCCTGGGTGAACCACCTTCGTGATCATGGTGTCTCCCCTGCCAGGTAAGTATGAGTTGTACACGGCACGATCAGGGAGGTCTTTCACAGTTACACCATTCTGACCAGTGGACGCAGAAGAATGTCAAAATCGAAAGCACAAGAGGCTCTGTGAGCTTGTACATGCAAGACATAATGTGTTTATACAGTAAAATATGTATTTAGCCAAGATGTTTTACTCACAAAGCTGTCTTTCCCAAAATGCACTGCTGTAGCCCGCATCAGAATCTGATCAGAAATCAAGACTTTTCTACAGTAGTCCAGCTAAAACCACCCTGACAGGAGAACAGCAGGTTTGAGAGGGGCCAGGCTACAAGAGGCTGTAACAACATTGATAATAAAACCAGTCTTATCCACATTTAAACTCTCAAAAGGAGACAATAGAAGCACACAGAGCACGCTTCCCTCCCCCGACACGGTGCGTCACTTCCTCTGTCTGCCTGTCGACTAACCCACACTACTGACCCCAATGCTGTAGGAATGGAACAACACCAGTGTTCTAGGGCGCCGCATCCATCCATCCATCCGTCCATCCGTCCATCAACTAAGTTCGGTTTACTGACCTCTTGTCCCACACATGGTCACAGTGGTGCTGGAGTCAATCTCTGCTGCCTGTGAGGTGAGACGCAGCATACACCCTTCAAGTCTCCAGTTTATCGCAGCGTTCACATCTAAAAAGATACAGAAAAAGAGCAGTGAATAAACACTTGTCTGGTTCACAAAACTAGAATATTGTATCACGTCCTGTGTCTGCCTGGCGACAAACCCACACTACTGCCATCTATGGTGTAGGAGTGGAACTACATGAGTGCTGCAGAAGGATCCATCCATCTTTTACTGACCTCTTTGAGCTCTCATGGTCACAGTGGGGCTGGAGTCAATCCCAGCAGCTTTCCTGGGCTGAGAGGCGCATACACACTCTCAGGATCTTTATGATGTTTATCACAGCACCAAGGATGATACACTCACAGTTAAAAATATACAGAACAAAAACAGTGAATAAACACTTGTCTGGTTCACAAAATTAGAACACTGAATCATATATAAAAGGAACATAAACTGAAGGTCGGTGCCATGTTTATATGTAGTAAGAAATGGTGAAAAATGCCTTTGTGAAGTGATACCTGTAGGTCTGAATGACAAAGAAACCTTTTGTATGTCATATCTAGATATATGAGGTGAAGATAGTGGAGTTTCTGTTTGAATAAATCAAAAAAAGTAAATCAAATTGGATGCAACTTTGGAATGTGAAAAAACAGTGACCTCAAACTGCAAATAAAGACAAGAAAAAGACATTTTTACATAAAAAAGACATTTTCAACCCCTGTCATAGATGCGAGTCTAGAGAATACATGAAAGTCTGAGAAGCCTAACCAGCACGAGAAACACTGCTCAGCCATAGAAGTCTGAGACTTTTATTCTCTATAATACATAATAAAGACACATACTATTTACAATAACTCAACTTCAGTATCAACACCTGAGCTGATATAACTTGTCATTCACATGTTTGTGGGGGTGCACCGTTCCTGGAGGTACTGCAATACCAGGTCGATGCGTGGAGTGGACGGAGCAAGCCCCTGTTCCATCTCCCTGTTCCAAAAATCAATTTAATATATGGTCCCCGGGTAGGGGACGTATCAGATATTAAACTGATAAGAACAGATACTACACTTGATCTTAGCCAAAAGGCCGAGAAGCGATACCGCTAAACTGGTGGAGTGACGGCCCCCTTCTCATAACTGGGACTTTTGCTCACGGTTGTGCCCGTTATTATTTAAAAAGCAAAACAAAACAACACAATGTGACAAGAATACTAAAAATATTCACGGTTGTTCTTCGCTGTTGCTAGCAAAGGTTACACAGGTGGGCAGAACTTTAAAAACCGAGGATTCCAAACGCCGCTTAATAACATTACTGGTCACGTGGTCTGGATTCGTCCAATAAGCTGCCGCCACAAAAAAAGCTTTAAGTTTCGTTTGGTATTTACTGACAGTTTAACTGGTTAATACTACGGTATAATTGATAAATATAGAACCTCCGCACAATGACAATCGGTTTTAGTTGGTTAGGTTTGTGTAGAATAAAGTTAAATATGACCAAGGGTCGTACATTAATAGAACTCTGTCTCCCTCTGGTGGAGGCGAGTTTAGAGACGGCCTTAAAACACACAAATCATCCGTCAACATTTCCTTTATAGTGTCGCGTTTTCCCCGTTTATAGACAATAATTACATTACCATGTTGAATGTAATATTCTGAACTAATTGTAACAGTTTCACCAGGAACTTGCTCAAATGTAAAGATCGTGTTGCGTTCACGTGAATCCGAACTTCAAATTGTCCACGATTTAGACCCACACGAACTTTAACTTTACAAAGTTAGAGTTGGTGACAGCTGAAACTTGGGAATTTGATATCAATCAAACGAGTATCAATGTCATAACTTTAAACTAATTCCTGACAAATATCGTATATTTCAGGTCTACTCCCGCCCACAAGGCCCTCGTACTTTGTTAGCATGTCCGTAGCGTTAGCGTGACAAACGGAGGCGGTATCAACTGGTTTTAAACATTATCACAATTTATACCTTCGTACCACCACATATCACCGAGTTATGAACCGTCCACCCTCGTTAGTATACTGGACCGAAGACGCTGTCTTCACCTGGACGTTGACTTACTTTGACCTCTTCGACGTGACTCTGCGAGTTTGCGGCCGTTGTGACGTCACTGGCGCCGACGGCCACTCCCAGTGGTTGCTATGGCAGCATGTCGTTATTGTTGTTAGCGACCACAAGAGTCTTCATCAAACTTCATATTTATCTTTTTACAGACTTTTTACAGGTTACGACGAGGTTGAATAGTTAAGTCCCGATAAAGTGTCTGTGGTGTGTTTCAGGAAGCGCTCTGTCGCCCTCTACTGACCCAGTGACCCAAGTTTATTAAAAGATGCCACACTTGCATGTACGATTTTAAGTTATGTTTCTATTAATTTCACACAGTTAGACTTTCTAAAAGAAAAGACGACATGGCCTCAAATGATACAATAACAAAATAATAACACGTTATTATTTTAGTGAGTATTTTATAATATTTATTTTTTTTTTTTACCTTCAATAAACTTGAATAGACCATTCTCTTGGTGCATTGTTAACTAAGTTGGATTGTTTGCTTCAATGATCAACCCATGCTTTGCTTTTCCTCACCGTTTGGTTTATCTTACAAAATGAAGAACACAGTGAGCATACTATCTAAAACATATAAATGAAATAAAAACATAACCATGGAAGTGAGCTGGTTGTCTAAAGCAATAAACTAAATCAGCATGCCGATCCAATCCAAATGAGTGGGACATCCCTCATTTGAGGGCTACTAAACATGTGGGAATCTGATCCCAACGAGCTCCCCAAAACAGACATGAAGTGGCTGAAAGAGGAAGAAAACCCAGAGGGTCCCAAAGCACAATGTCTTTTCTGGACAAGTGCAGCACGATGAGGTGGAGGAAAGACCTGAAGGATGACAGGATGCGGTTTTACCCCCTGAACTGCCTGCAGTGGTGGTGGAGGGGCTCCTGTTGTCACAGCCATTCTGGACACCAGCAGGTGCCGTCGGTCCTTCCTCAAGTCCACGACAATCTCTTTGGTTTTATCCACATTCAGGATCAGTTGTTGACTTGACAACAGCCAAACAGCTGCTCCACTTCCTTCCTGTCAGCTCTTGAAGACAAGAGCCAGCGAGCCACTCCATTTCCGTCTGTTGTGGAAAGTACGGAGGTGGTGGAACAGATACACTGGAGACTCAGATGACTTGTGTTGAAGTGAGGTTTTACTGATCAGGAGAAATGGCACCAACACAGCAACAGTTCATGCATGCAGAGCCAGCACCAGTTCTGACGAGTCACCCGTACCGAGAGGAATATAAGCTGTTAGATAGATAGGAAGTCACAGTGTCAGTCTATGCCTGACGCCAGCTAGTATCTTAGCTACCCCAAACAGTAAGTGCTAACCTTGGGTAGACCAGAAACATCTAGCCTGTGTTGTTGCTGTATCAGCATTGCTTTGTCTATCACTGAGGGGAATAACAAGAACCGGTCACCAAGTTCTGACCTTAACGTCAGGGCCCTAAATAGCAAGGTAGAGAAAGTAATTTTTCCTTCACACTGTCTGTAGGCCAGGTTGTTGCTGGTTGCAGCCAACCCCCCATTATGGGTGGTGGTCGACCTGGAGACACAGCGACGCGACAGCAGTGTGAACAGGAGAGGGTCCAGACATGTTCCAGAGTTTGGTTGCCGACTATTAACCACCATGTCTCTAAAAGCAAACAAGAAAGCAGTCAAACATGTTGAATCACTCACTATTAAAAAGTATGCTTTCACTTAGAGTTCCTCAGTTTACTCCTTAAAGAAACTTGATGGGTTTCATCATGATGGTTATGATAATCACTGTTGTTGAGAAAATCAGCCCTTGTCACACCGGTGAATATCCAGGGTTCAGACATTGAAGTAGTTGAAAGCTACAAATAAACTTTTGGTTCGAGTTGTCATGGTGCTGTTCTTTTGTATGCTCACTCTCTCCACTGGTCAAGCTGTGGCAGAGGGTGTGGCTGGCTCCGAGCAGCTGACGAGGAACACCTGTTTGCATTTTGCTCATCAGCCTCTGCTCAAAAGGCCTGGCCCTCCTGGAGAAGAGTGCCAGATAATCCCGTCCTGTTCCTGTGATGTGAGTTTTCAAGTTTTCTCTCAGCTGCCTGTTCTTTTGTGTTTGTGGATTTTTCTTGTAATTTTGCTCAGATGCTTTTGGTTATCTTCGCTCACTTGTGTCCTTTACCGTGGGCAATAACACCGTGGATTTTTACACGTGTGTCAGTCTCTCCTGGAGAGGAGTGCCACATAATTCCGTACAGTTCCTGTGATGCGAGTTTTCTCTCAGCTGCCTGTTCTTTTGTGTTTGTGGATTTTTTGCTCAGCTGCTTTTGGTTATCTTTGCTCACTTGTGTCTTTTAGCGTGGGCAATAAAACCATGGATTTTTACACGTGTGTCGGTCTCTGCTCCTTGGGTTCCAGACTCAAACTACCCATAACAGAATTATCTGGCCAACATGGACCCCGCAGACAAGTCCTTATGGTCGGTCCATACCACAAACAGGTGAGATGAGCCCTCCAACAAGTGTCTCCACACTTGAAGGGCTGGGACCACTGCCAGCAGCTCTCGGTTCCCCACATCATAGTTAAAAAAATGGTGGCTGTTATCCCAGCCACCGTACCCAGCCAGCCCCGGGAACCCTTCTTTCCAACTCCCATCAGGTACTCAGTAGTTTTAGGGTCGTGCAGGGAGTTTCTCCACCAGTGCTCACTTGTTTTTGCCTGGCAGTCGTCAACTTATGTTTCAGAAATGTCTAGAGTAGTGTTTGTGATGAGCTTAGTTTCCAATAAAGCTGCTGCTTGGGCTGTAGCAATGGCCAATAATAATTCACCTGTCTGCAATAATTACTCGCTGTTCACCGCCGAGATGTGGAAGGTGTTTGACCATCCTGTACAAGGAAAGGAGGCCGGTAACTGGCTCCTTTCATTGCGTCAGGGCTCAGACCCTGTGGCCATGTACTCCATCGACTTCCGCATTCTCGCCGCCGAGAGCAGATGGAACGAGAGCGCTTTACAGGGGGGTTTTCTTTGCGGGATAAGTGGGGAGTTGCAGGACGAATTAGCTGGTAGAGATGAGACTGCTTCCCTAGATGAGTTAATTGCCCTCACAATTTGCCTAGATAACCATCTTTGTGAGAGACGCAGGGAAAGGACAGCCAGGGAGAGTGTTTCTGTTCCCCTCTCCCGGCCCAGGCCACCTCGAAAGCAGCAACCACACCTCCAGCCACCTCCCTCCGGAGTCTCTTCACCACTGGCTTTGTCTACTTCCAATGCTGAGGAACTCATGCAGCTGGGGATGATGAGACTATCATCAGCATTATTCTAAGGTAGCTTGCCATCCAGGGGTTCTTCGGACTCTGGCTCTCATACAACAGCGTTTTTGGTGTCCCTCTGAGTGCAGACACTTAGGAGTAAGTCTCCGCTTGTCCTGTCTGTGCCCGTAACAAGGCGTCTCACCGTGCCCCTGCTGGCCTCCTTATCCCCCTGCCTATCCTACATTGACCTTGGTCATACATAGCAGTGGATTTTGTCACTGGCCTGCCTCCCTCGGAAGGACATACGACCATATTGACTATCGTTGACCGGTTCTCCAAATCTGTGCATTTCATCCCTCTGCCTAAACTACCTTCTGCCTTGGAGACTGCTACTCTGCTTATCCAGCATGTTTTTAGTCTACATGGCATCCCCCAGGATATTGTCTCTGACAGAGGTCCACAGCTCTCCTCCCAGGTGTGGAAAGCCTGCGAGGCATTGGGGGCATCGGCCAGCTTGTCATCTGGTTATCACCCACAGGCCAACGGCCAGACAGAGCGGGCTAATCGGGACCTGGAAGCAGCTCTTCGTTGTGTGGCCTCTTGTAACCCTGTTTCCTGGTCCCCCCATCTTCCTTGGGTCGAGTATGCCCACAACTCTCTGGTTTGCTCCGCTACTGGTATGTTACTGTTCATGGCCTCTAATGGTTTCCAGCCCCCACTTTTCACAGGTCAGGAGACCGATGTGGCAGTCCCATCTGTACAGGGACACCTTCGGCGGGTTTGGCATGAAGCCCGAGCGGCTCTCACCCGCATGGCTACTCAAAATCAGAGATTGGCAGACCGTCACCGCACAACAGCCCCTGATTACCAGCCCGGCCAGAGGGTTGGCTGTCTTCATAAGACCTTCCACTTCAGGTGGAGTCCAGGAGACTGGCACCCAAGTACATTGGCCCATATGTGATTGACCGTATCATCAACCCCAGTGTAGTGAGACTGAAGAACTGAACTACTGGCTCAGGTGGGGCAGGGACAAGCCCCTCCCCCACCTCACAGGGGTCATTTTCTCCAATCACAGGTTTTGGAAGGAGATTTAAATTTCCCTCCAAATTGATTGGCACAATATCGTTTCCTTTGTGACAATTTTCTTGTCTATTTTGAGCTTTTAGTTTGTTAGCAAAGGATAATGGGCAGTCTCTGAAGAGATGGTCAATTGTTCTGCACAGGTTGCATTTCCTACTGAAGCACAGAAAACCATAGCACTCAGAGGGAGAAACCAGGAGAATGAGGAGAGGGAGGGACTTAGCTGGGGGCAGGTGGTAGTCGACCAGGCCTGATGAGGTTGAGGGTGGATAGGTGCCCCAAATAGGTGACTGTCGGCCTGTTCCACGGGGTTCTTCCTCCTTGCCGCCGCTCTAGGTCGTACCCTTCTTTAGCTCTCACTCTGTTTGCTTGGCTTTTCCTTTTCATTCACTTTTAGGCCTTCAGATTATCATCCTTTTCCTCAGTTCACTTCTCTCCCGCTTGGGTTCTGTCATCGCTCCTTCTTCCTTCTTTGTTTGCACTCCTCTCAGCTCAGGTGTGTCTGATTTAGTAATTTTCTCAGTGTCACTTCTTGTGACCTACTTAGACCCACACCACCACAGAACCGTTGCTTCGGCCATTTGGATCACAGCCACGGGGGGGGGGTCTGCTTGTGCTTTCTTACCAGCAAGTTTCTGGAGGTCCATATGGCATCTTTGATGGTGGCTAGGGTGAACCATTGCTTGGCAAAGTCCCTCGATGGCATTTCCTTTGGGCTCACCCCATAGAGCACCAGTTGTGTTGCAAGGACCTCCCTTACCGGTAAGGATCTCGTGAGCCACCATCCCCGACAGGTCCCGGAGTCTGTTTGGGAGAGCAGGGTGGTTCACATTGGGCCAAACCGTTGAGGGCTCACCTAGTGTTAGCCCGCGCACCGGACACACTGGGTCGCGCTCCTGCACAAAAGATATGAGAGAGCGGTGGTTGGTTAAAATATGCAACCCTTCATGCTCGAGGTTAAAAGGCTTTAGGAATTTTTTAATTAGGACGTAGGCCGGTGGCAGGATAAAAGACAAAGGTATTTGGAGAAAAGAGGTGCAGGTCTGGCACTCCTTTGCCTCCTCTCCAAGGGAGAACTTGGCTTTTGCATCGTGCCTCGACTCAGTTTTTCCCACTTGGAGCCCCACAAAAAGTAGAACATGGCTCGTTCCAAGGTTAACACCACATGCCTAGTGGGGATAAAAACAGAACTGATCAGTAAAAGCAAAGGTAAAATCACTTCTTTAATGATTAAAACCTTCCCTTCCATGGTCAGTCCTCTAAGTCCCCAGTATCCTAGTCTTTGTCTAACTTTCCCCACAATGTCTGGCCAATTTGTTTCCCCTCCCCCTTCCCGATCAAATTTAACCCCCAGTATTTTTTGGTCAGTCTGGGTCACAGTCAGGGGAAGTCCTGTCATCTCAGTCCCTGTCCATGGTCCATAAAACTGGGCTTGGGTCTTTTCTCGGTTTAGTTTGGAACCAGAGGCCCGTCCAAACCAGTCGGTTAAGTCCAGCGTCCTGTTGACAGATAAAATGTCTGTACATAAAATATTCACATCGTCCATGTATAAAACACACCTGGTCTCCAGTCCCCCACTCCCTGGCGATCGCACCCCATTGATTTGTTGTTGCCTTTTCAAGATCCGTGTCAGTGGTTCTATGCCGATGACATAGAGGAGGGCCGATAACAGACACCCCTGACGGACATCGCAGTTGATGTCTACTCCTTTTTTCAAATGTCCATTAACTATAAATTTGCTGGCGATGTCCTGATACGGCAATCCCACCCAAGCTACAAACCTTTCTGGGAAACCCATTTTTTCCCAGTACCTTGAAGAGGTACTGGTGCGAGACCCGATCAAAGGCTTTCTCAAAATCTAAATTTAGCACTACTAGCCGAAAGTGTCTGTCTCTCGCATAACAGATGGTGTCTCTGATCAGCACGAGACTGTCGGTGATCTTCCTCCCAGGGACGGCACAGGCTTGGTCCAGGTGAATCACCTCGTCTAAAAACATGGACATGCGTGCTGCTAAAAGTTTTGTTACGTCCCTGGCTCGCAGGGGGAAAAGGGAAATAACACAAAACGTTTTATAAAATGAAAAGTAAGTTTATTAAAATGGTTAAATCAAAAACTGAATATAACAAAAGAGGGCTCTAGGAGCTGTAAAAGGCTCCTTTACAAATAAGAAATAAAACAGAAAAATGCCCTTCGACTGGTACAAACCAAAGTACATGAACCAGCACCCCTGCACCTAGTGAACCTATACAAAAACTTAGGCTGCAGTGAAAAACAAAGGAATCTGTAATGTTTGGAGCTCAAATCCCTGGCCACTCTCCACAGTTCAACTGTGAACAAAAACCTAAGCCCAGAGGCTGGAAAAGAAAACAAAGGAGGGTCAAGTACCAAATTAGACAGATTCTCAAAAGCGAAACGATGCCCAGATTGACAATTCATAGACCTGCGTAGCTCCTCAGCATGCCGGTTCCTCAGCCCAGGATTCCTCCCCTGTAAGGCAGGTGATGTGACCTTATATAGCCAATGAGCTGATGAGGCTAATTGGAGCAGGTGCGGCACGAACAAGGAGTCAGCTGCAGGAAGAGGAGGCCGGATGGTTGTTTTACCTGATGCACCAATCAGGAAGGCTGAGTATGGCCAGGAAATGGATCCCCGTAAATACAATGGCCGTAATAGTTTGCTAAAAAGTTAAAAGTCAAAGTTGAGCAGTGTGATAGGTCTCCAGTTCTTTAAATTAGTCTTGTCTTTGTGCTTGTGGAGGAGAGTCACTATCCCTACTCTAAAATTGTCAGGAAGTCATTCGAGGTGTTCAAAGTCCATAAAGACAGTGATCAAATCAGGTGCTAAAATGTCCCAAAAGGTCAAGTAAAATTCCAAGGGAAGTCCATCCATTCCCTGGGACTTCCCTCTTTTAAAGGAGGATATGTCATAGTGCTGTTCTTTTGTATGCTCGCTCTCTCCACTGGTCAAGCTGTGGCAGAGGGTGTGGCTGGCTCCGAGCAGCTGACGAGGAACACCTGTTTTCATTTTGCTCATCAGCCTCTGCTCAAAAGGCCTGGCCCTCCTGGAGAAGAGTGCCAGATAATCCCGTCCCGTTCCTGTGATGTGAGTTTTCAAGTTTTCTCTCAGCTGCCTGTTCTTTTGTGTTTGTGGATTTTTCTTGTAATTTTTCTCAGATGCTTTTGCTTATCTTCGCTCACTTGCGTCTTTTAGCGTGGGCAATAAAACCGTGGATTTTTACACGTGTGTCGGTCTCTGTGCCTTTCCCCTTCTTCTATTTTGCGCTCTCAACTTCTTAAAATGATACCCTTACTTTTAACTTCTGCTAAAACCGTCATTTCTTTTTCAACTTGTTTGATTTCCTCATTAAAATCCAAACCATTTTGGTTTAATTTAAAGTATCGTTGCAGTCTTTTCTGCAGTCCCAACATGCATCTATCTTTTTTTCCCTACCAGCCTGTCTGAAAAAAGTCTGAGTCCTTTCCTTCACCATCTCCCACCAATGTGCTCTTGTGTCGTACATGTCTTGGAGGGTCTGCCACTCTTTGTACTGCTCCCTGTACTGACTAACTACCTCCCTATCCTCTAGAAGGGAGCAGTTGAGTTTCCACAGACCACTTCCTCGAGTCACACCTGAAGAGAGTGAAAGGGTGCAGGAGAGCATTAAGTGATCGGTGAAGAAAACAGGAGTTAATCTAGCATCAGCGGGTGGGCAGTCTCGTGTGAATAAGAAATCTATGCGAGAGGCTCTGGTGCCATCACCACTGAACCAGGTGAAGCCCTCCTCTCTGGGATGCATGGTTTTAAAACAGTCTTGTAGTTTAAAATCTCTACAAATATTCCGTAATAAAACCGATGTTTTGTCCGCTTTAAAATCCTCCCCTGCTCCTCTCCTATCTTTCCTGCTTAAAATGCAATTAAAATCCCCCCCTACAATTAAAGGTACCCTACCTAGCATGTGGGACTGCAGGTTTTCTAAAAGGTCGTACCTGTCGTTTTTGTTGTTAAAACCATAAATGTTTAAGAGGTTAAAATCCTGTCCCATAAAAGTCAAATGTGCTAAAAGTGCTCGCCCGTCTTTCACCACAGTGCTTCCCTTCACCAGAACCTGAGGATTTTTTAGTAAAATGGCCACTCCGTCATTTTTATTCTCATTGGATCCACTCCAGATGGACGTCTGTGGCCACATCTCCTCCCACTGGCGGTATGATTTTAAAAAAGGAAGGCCGCATTCCTGTAGTAAAAACACATCCGACTTAAAAGAATTTAAACAGGATAAAACACTCTGGGCTCTAACTCTTGACTTCACACTTCTCACATTGATGGTGGAAGTGATGAGAGTCATGAGTATGATGATAAAAACACACAGGCACGACAATTTAAAATAATCAAAAAATCCCTCTACATCCAGGGGGTGAACTTTGAGGATCTGTCCTCCTGAAAGCGAAGTCTGCTCTACTTTTCATTGGAGTTGATTGTAGTGCTATGTTCAGAAAGGAGCACGGATTGGGTGAACCGGAGGAGGAGTTGCTGTCCTGCTCCACAGATGGGCTGTGGGGGGCAGGTTTAGCTCTCCCCTTCTTCTCCAAGACTGTCACTCTCAGGGGTGGACAGTTCAGATGCCGTTCTCTTTTGACCAGGTTGAGCATCAGGTGAGGAGGAGGAAGAGGAGGAGGAGGATGAGGGGCTCTGCTCCTCCTCCACAATGTGGAGGCTTTTTATGGAGGGGTCCTCCATTGAGGCAGATGAAGCCCCCCCCCGCCTGGTCCCCCCCAGATGCCTCACCATCGCCCCCCACTGGGTCAGTACCTGGATTAGGCTCCTCCCCCAGCTCCGGCCCATTGGTCTCCTCTCCACCAATCACAGGATTTGGAGGGAGATTTGAATTTCCCTCCAAATCAATTAGCACCAAATCTTTCTGTTTGACCATTTTCCTCCTGTCTTTTTTGGGCCTTTAACTTGTTCGCAAAGGACAAAGGACAGTCACGGAAAAGATGGTCTCCTGACCCACACAGGTTACATTTTCTGGCATTGGTGCATTCATTGAAGGAATGACCAATGGTTTTGCATTTTCCACAGACAACAACCTGACAGGCCTCTGCCAGGTGCCCGTGCTCTCCACACTTGCGGCAGAGCTTAGGCTGACCCTGGTAGTGGATGTAGCCCCTGTTATTCCCCAGGATTACCATTGAAGGCAGGTGTTTCAGGCCCTGGAAGCCTTGTGGGTCTTCCCATTGTTGTATGGGGACCCTCCAAGCACACGTCCAGATGCCATCCTCATCCCTCACCTTGGTAGCCTGGCCCTTAACAGTGCAATATCTAGCCAACCATACACAGATATCCTCTGCATTCACCGTTTCATTAAACATTCTGACAATGACCGTTTTATGGGCATTGTCAGTCAGCTTTTCAACAGCAAACACAGAGAATTGGCTTTTCACATTTTCAAAACGTGTCCAAAAATCTCTCAACAGCACCGCAGAACCAAAGCTAAGGTCAAACCCTTTATTAAATGGCAGTGTCACAATGCAATTTATATCATTTGGACAAAAATTGAGGATTTTCTGTACAAACTTCTGTGAGAAGTCTAACCTTGACATCTTCACATTTTCGTCTTTAAAGTTGAATCTAACACTGTGGTGCCTCCGCAGGCCGGCATAATTGGCCGACATGGCTGGAGGCACCACAAAGGACACACAGTGTTCAGAAGAAAATAACCTCAAATATACACCCCTAATGTGATAAACCAAACTAAACCCTAAAAAGGAGCACCACACTTACCTGTGACCTCAACTACAATTTAACACAACACACAATACATCCATACATATATACAAAAAAAAGTCATACAATGATAAGAACAGATTTTTTCTTTTGAAAAACTTTGACACTTATTCAGTTCAGGTTTCTTTTGAGGTAGAACATATCATGTACAGTAAAAAGTTAATAAATAGGTGCCTTCTCTAAAACCTGTTTAAAACAATAAAACAATTGCTCTAAAACAGGAATAGACTAAACGGCTGCTTTACATGTACAGAGGATTTGAATAAGTTACAGTGTCCATTAAAAGTCCATAAAAAGGGTTGCATCGTTTCCGCTTCAGGTCCAGTTCTTTGTACAGGAGCGCGGTGAGTCCCTACCAAGGTCACTCAGCCTGCTCCCCCAAACATTTGGTCTCTCGGGATGCTGTCTCGGTGGTCAGGAGAGATCCTCGCCCTTGTGCTCCTGCCCACCTGCCTCACCTGGAGAGCCAGGCTGCTGCTGCTTTGACCTTTTCCCGTGTGGCTCCGGCTCCTTCGTCCGAATGGGCACAGAGGCGATTCTTCTTGGTGGCTGTGTCCTAGGCTTGCCGCCTGCAGCTTGGGCCAATCTTATCATTGCTGCAGCCATTCGGATCACAGCCACGGGGGGGATCTGCATGTGCCTTCTTACCAGCAAATTTCTGGAGGTCCATATGGCGTCTTTGATGGTGGCTAGGGTGAGCCACTGCTTGGCAAACTCCCCGGAAGGAGTTTCCTTCGGGCTCACCCCATAGAGCACCAGTTGTGCTGTGAGGACCTCCCTTGCTGGTAAGTACGGGAATTTCAAGGAGCCGGCCGTTGCCCACTGGTCTACGGCAGCAGTGCACTCCCAGAGCAGATGCCTCACCGACTCAGGCGCGCCACAACCAGGTCGGGGGCAGGTTGAGTGCGCCGACATGCCCCGGGAATGCATGACGGACCTGACCGGGAGGATCTCGTGCGCCACCATCCACGACAGGTCCCAGAGTCTGTTTGGGAGGGCAGGGTGGTTCACATTGCGCCAAACCGTTGAGGGCTCACCTAGTGCGAGCCCGCGCACCGGACACACTGGGTCGCGCTCCTGCACAACAGAGATCAGAGAGCGGTGGTTGGTTAAAATTTGCAACTCCTCGTGTTCAATGTTAAGAAGCCTTAAAAACTTCCGAATAAAAACATAGGCCGGTGGCAGGTTAAAAGACACAGGTGTGCGGAGGTCAATCTCTAAAATCTTTCATTTCCTTAGGTAGGATCCCATCCAGAAGCGAGCTATTGCTGCGGTCTTCGGGTTTTTGGATGGTGCTGTGATCTATATGCAGGGCTGTATATCGGCATCCAAGGAAGAGCTGTAGGTCCGGCACTCCTTTTCTGCCCTTCTCCTTGGGCTTTTTCATCACAGCCCTTTGTAGTCCCTCCCACCTGGATCCCCATAGGAAGCGGAAGATGGCTCTCTCCAAGTTTAAAATCACCAATCGAGGGGGGATAAAAACAGAACTGATCAGTAAAAGCAAAGGTAAAATCACTGCTTTAATGATTAAAACCTTCCCTTCCATGGTCAGTCCTCTCAGTCCCCAGTACCCTAGTCTTTGTCTGACTTTCCTTACCAAGTCTGGCCAATTTGTTCCCCCTCCCCCTTCCCTGTCAAATTTAACCCCCAGTATTCTCTGGTCAGTCTGGGTCACAGTCAGGGGAAGTCCTGTCGTCTCAGTCGCTGTCCATGGTCTGTAAAACTGGGCTTGGGTCTTGTCTCTGTTCAGTTTGGACCCAGAGGCCCGTCCAAACCAGTCAGTCAAGTCCAGCGTTCTGTCAACAGATAAAAGGTCAGTGCATAAAACGTTCACGTCGTCCATATATAAAACACACCTGGTCTCCAGTCCCCCACTCCCCGGCAGTCTCACTCCGGTGATCCGTTGGTCCCTTCTCAAGATCTGCGCCAGTGGTTCTATGCAGGCAACGTAGAGGAGGGCCGATAACGGACACCCCTGACGGACACCGCAGTTGATGTCTACTGCTTTTGTCAAATGCCCGTTAACTATAAATTTGCTGGTGATGCCCCTGTACCGCAATCCCACCCAAGCTATGAACCTTTCTGGGAACCCCATTTTTTTCAGTACCTGGAAAAGGTACCGGTGCGAGACCCGATCAAAGGCTTTCTCAAAATCTAAATTTAAGACTATTAGCCGAATGTTTCTGTCTCTCGCAAAACAAATGGTGTCTCTGATCAGTACGAGGCTGTCCGTGATCTTCCTTCCCGGAATGGCGCAGGCTTGATCCGGGTGAATCACCTCGTCTAAAACCATGGACATTCGTGTCGCTAAAAGTTTGCTAAAAAGTTTACAGTCCACGTTTAAAAGTGTGATCGATCTCCAGTTTTTCAGTTCAGTCGTGTCTTTGTGTTTATGGATAAGTGTCACTATCCCTACTCTAAAACTGTCAGGGAGTCGGTCAAGTCGTTCCAGGTCCATAAAAACAGTCATCAAATCGTGTGCTAAAATGTCCCAGAAAGTCAAATAAAACTCTACGGGAAGTCCGTCCATTCCTGGGGACTTCCCTTTCTTAAAACTAATCAAACATTTATTCAACTCTAAAAGTGTAAAATCCTGGGATAAAAGCACATTTTCATTGACTGTTTTGACTATGGATCTTAAAATTTGGTTCATGGTGTCAATTTCTATCGGTTTTTCTTTGTACAGGTCGGTATAAAACATTTCAATGGTTTCTTTGATTTCATCCATTGTTTCTGTTGTGCTCCCATTTTGTCTTTTCAGTTTCGTTAGGCTCCCCCCCTTGGTCATAACTTTTCTAAAAAAATACCTGATGCATTTTTCTCCCTCCTCAATTTCTCGTTCCCTGCTCCTTAAGATGACACCCTTACTTTTAATTTCTGCTAAATCCGTCTGCAGGTTTTCTAAACAAACAGGTTTTCCACAAACAGTTACCTGACAGGCCTCTGCCAGGTGCCCGTGCTCTCCACACTTGCGGCAGAGCTTAGGCTGGCCCTGGTAGTGGATGTACCCTCTGTTATTCCCCAGGACCACCATTGAAGGCAGGTGTTTCAGGCCCTGGAAGCCTTGTGGGTCTTCCCATTGTTGGATGGGGACCCTCCAAGCACACGTCTAGATGCTATCCTCATCCCTCACCTTGGTAGCCTGGCCCTTAACAGTGCAAAATCTAGCCAACCATACACAGATATCCTCTGCATTCACCGTTTCATTAAGCATTCTGACAATGACCATTTTATGGGCATTCAGTCAGCTTTTCAACAGCAAACACAGAGAATTGGCTTTTCACATTTTCAAAACGTGTCCAAAAATCTCGGAACAGCACCGCAGAGCAAAAACTAAGGTCAAACCCTTTATTAAATGGCAGCGCCACAATACAATTTATGTCATTTGGACTAAAATTGAGGATTTTCTGGATAGATTTCCTGAAAAGTCTAGTCTTGTGATCTTGACGTTTTCTTCTTTAAAATTGAATCTAACGCTGTGGTGCCTCCACAGGCCGGCATAATTGGCTGACATGGTGGGAGGCACCACACGAAAAGCAATAAAAAACAACTACTCCTCTACAAAATAAATACAAATAAAGGACTAAAAGGAATAAAGGCAAAATCTAAATTTAGCACTACTAGCCGAAAGTGTCTGTCTCTCGCATAACAGATGGTGTCTCTGATCAGCACGAGACTGTCGGTGATCTTCCTCCCAGGGACGGCACAGGCTTGGTCCGGGTGAATCACCTCGTCTAAAAACATGGACATGCGTGCTGCTAAAAGTTTGCAAAAAAGTTTACAGTCAAAGTTGAGCAGTGTGATAGGTCTCCAGTTCTTTAAATTAGTCTTGTCTTTGTGCTTGTGGAGGAGAGTCACTATCCCTACTCTAAAATTGTCAGGAAGTCGGTCGAGGTGTTCAAAGTCCATAAAGACAGTGATCAAATCAGGTGCTAAAATGTCCCAAAAGGTCAAGTAAAATTCCAAGGGAAGTCCGTCCATTCCCTGGGACTTCCCTCTTTTAAAGGTGGATATGTCATGGTGCTGTTCTTTTGTATGCTCGCTCTCTCCACTGGTCAAGCTGTGGCAGAGGGTGTGGCTGGCTCCTAGCAGCTGACGAGGAACACCAGTTTTCATTTTGCTCATCAGCCTCTGCTCAAAAGGCCTGGCCCTCCTGGAGAAGAGTGCCAGATAATCCTGTCCCGTTCCTGTGATGTGAGTTTTCAAGTTTTCTCTCAGCTGCCTGTTCTTTTGTGTTTGTGGATTTTTCTTGTAATTTTTCTCAGATGCTTTTGCTTATCTTCGCTCACTTGCGTCTTTTAGCGTGGGCAATAAAACCGTGGATTTTTACACGCGTGTCAGTCTCTGTGCCTTTCCCCTTCTTCTATTTTGCGCTCTCAACTTCTTAAAATGATACCCTTACTTTTAACTTCTGCTAAAACCGTCATTTCTTTTTCAACTTGTTTGATTTCCTCATTAAAATCCACACCATTTTGGTTTAATTTAAAGTATCGTTGCAGTCTTTTCTGCAGTCCCAACATGCATCTATCTTTTTTTCCCTACCAGCCTGTCTGAAAAAAGTCTGAGTCCTTTCCTTCACCATCTCCCACCAATGTGCTCTTGTGTCGTACATGTCTTGGAGGGTCTGCCACTCTTTGTACTGCTCCCTGTACTGACTAACTAACTCCCTATCCTCTAGAAGGGAGCAGTTGAGTTTCTACAGACCACTTCCTCGAGTCACACCTGAAGAGAGTGAAAGGGTGCAGGAGAGCATTAAGTGATCGGTGAAGAAAACAGGAGTTAATCTAGCATCAGCGGGTGGGCAGTCTCGTGTGAATAAGAAATCTATGCGAGAGGCTCTGGTGCCATCACCACTGAACCAGGTGAAGCCCTCCTCTCTGGGATGCATGGTTTTAAAACAGTCTTGTAGTTTAAAATCTCTACAAATATTCTGCAATAAAACCGATGTTGTGTCCACTTTAAAATCCTCCCCTGCTCCTCTCCTATCTTTCCTACTTAAAATGCAATTAAAATCCCCCCCTACAATTAAAGGTACCCTACCTAGCATGTGGGACTGCAGGTTTTCTAAAAGGTCGTACCTGTCGTTTTTGTTGTTAAAACCATAAATGTTTAAGAGGTTAAAATCCTGTCCCATAAAAGTCAAATGTGCTAAAAGTGCTCGCCCGTCTTTCACCACAGTGCTTCCCTTCACCAGAACCTGAGGATTTTTTAGTAAAATGGCCACTCCGTCATTTTTATTCTCATTGGATCCACTCCAGATGGACGTCTGTGGCCACATCTCCTCCCACTGGCGGTATGATTTTAAAAAAGGAAGGCCGCATTCCTGTAGTAAAAACACATCCGACTTAAAAGAATTTAAACAGGATAAAACACTCTGGGCTCTAACTCTTGACTTCACACTTCTCACATTGATGGTGGAAGTGATGAGAGTCATGAGTATGATGATAAAAACACACAGGCACGACAATTTAAAATAATTGAAAAATCCCTCTACATCCAGGGGGTGAACTTTGAGGATCTGTCCTCCTGAAAGCGAAGTCTGCTCTACTTTTCATTGGAGTTGATTGTAGTGCTATGTTCAGAAAGGAGCACGGATTGGGTGAACCGGAGGAGGAGTTGCTGTCCTGCTCCACAGATGGGCTGTGGGGGCAGGTTTAGCTCTCCCCTTCTTCTCCAAGACTGTCACTCTCAGGGGTGGACAGTTCAGATGACGTTCTCTTTTGACCAGGTTGAGCATCAGGTGAGGAGGAGGAAGAGGAGAAGGAGGATGAGGGGCTCTGCTCCTCCTCCACAATGTGGAGGCTTTTGATGGAGGGGTCCTCCATTGAGGCAGATGAAGCCCCCCCCCCGCCTGGTCCCCCCCAGACGCCTCACCATCGCCCCCCACTGGGTCAGTACCTGGATTAGGCTCCTCCCCCAGCTCCGGCCCATTGGTCTCCTCTCCACCAATCACAGGATTTGGAGGGAGATTTGAATTTCCCTCCAAATCAATTAGCACCAAATCTTTCTGTTTGACCATTTTCCTCCTGTCTTTTTTGGCCCTTTAACTTGTTTGCAAAGGACAAAGGACAGTCACGGAAAAGATGGTCTCCTGACCCACACAGGTTACATTTTCTGCCATTGGTGCATTCATCGAAGGAATGACCAATTGTTTTGCATTTTCCACAGACAACAACCTGACAGGCCTCTGCCAGGTGCCCGTGCTCTCCACACTTGCGGCAGAGCTTAGGCTGACCCTGGTAGTGGATGTAGCCCCTGTTATTCCCCAGGATTACCATTGAAGGCAGGTGTTTCAGGCCCTGGAAGCCTTGTGGGTCTTCCCATTGTTGTATGGGGACCCTCCAAGCACACGTCCAGATGCCATCCTCATCCCTCACCTTGGTAGCCTGGCCTTTAACAGTGCAATATCTAGCCAACCATACACAGATATCCTCTGCATTCACCGTTTCATTAAACATTCTGACAATGACCGTTTTATGGGCATTGTCAGTCAGCTTTTCAACAGCAAACACAGAGAATTGGCTTTTAACATTTTCAAAACGTGTCCAAAAATCTCTCAACAGCACCGCAGAACCAAAGCTAAGGTCAAATCCTTTATTAAATGGCAGTGTCACAATGCAATTTATATCATTTGGACAAAAATTGAGGATTTTCTGTACAAACTTCTGTGAGAAGTCTAACCTTGACATCTTCACATTTTCGTCTTTAAAGTTGAATCTAACACTGTGGTGCCTCCGCAGGCCGGCATAATTGGCCGACATGGCTGGAGGCACCACAAAGGACACACAGTGTTAAGAAAATAACCTCAAATATACACCCCTAATGTGATAAACCAAACTAAACCCTAAAAAGGAGCACCACACTTACCTGTGACCTCAACTACAATTTAACACAACACACAATACATCCATACATATATACAAAAAAAAGTCATACAATGATAAGAACAGATTTTTTCTTTTGAAAAACTTTGACACTTATTCAGTTCAGGTTTCTTTTGAGGTAGAACATATCATGTACAGTAAAAAGTTAATAAATAGGTGCCTTCTCTAAAACCTGTTTAAAACAATAAAACAATTGCTCTAAAACAGGAATAGACTAAAAGGCTGCTTTACATGTACAGAGGATTTGAATAAGTTACAGTGTCCATTAAAAGTCCATAAAAAGGGTTGCATCGTTTCCGCTTCAGGTCCAGTTCTTTGTACAGGAGCGCGGTGAGTCCCTACCAAGGTCACTCAGCCTGCTCCCCCAAACATTTGGTCTCTCGGGATGCTGTCTCGGTGGTCAGGAGAGATCCTCGCCCTTGTGCTCCTGCCCACCTGCCTCACCTGGAGAGCCAGGCTGCTGCTGCTTTGACCTTTTCCCGTGTGGCTCCGGCTCCTTCGTCCGAATGGGCACAGAGGCGATTCTTCTTGGTGGCTGTGTCCTAGGCTTGCCGCCTGCAGCTTGGGCCGATCTTGTCGTTGCTGCAGCCATTCGGATCACAGCCACGGGGGGGATCTGCATGTGCCTTCTTACCAGCAAGTTTCTGGAGGTCCATATGGCGTCTTTGATGGCGGCTAGGGTGAGCCACTGCTTGGCAAACTCCCCGGAAGGAGTTTCCTTCGGGCTCACCCCATAGAGCACCAGTTGTGCTGTGAGGACCTCCCTTGCTGGTAAGTACGGGAATTTCAAGGAGCCGGCCGTTGCCCACTGGTCTACGGCAGCAGTGCACTCCCAGAGCAGATGCCTCACCGACTCAGGCGCGCCACAACCAGGTCGGGGGCAGGTTGAGTGCGCCGACATGCCCCGGGAATGCATGACGGACCTGACCGGGAGGATCTCGTGAGCCACCATCCACGACAGGTCCCGGAGTCTGTTTGGGAGAGCAGGGTGGTTCACATTGCGCCAAACCGTTGAGTGCTCACCTAGTGCGAGCCCGCGCACCGGACACACTGGGTCGCGCTCCTGCACAACAGAGATCAGAGAGCGGTGGTTGGTTAAAATTTGCAACTCCTCGTGTTCAATGTTAAGAAGCCTTAAAAACTTCCGAATAAAAACATAGGCCGGTGGCAGGTTAAAAGACACAGGTGTGCGGAGGTCAATCTCTAAAATCTTTCATTTCCTTAGGTAGGATCCCATCCAGAAGCGAGCTATTGCTGCGGTCTTCGGGTTTTTGGATGGTGCTGTGATCTATATGCAGGGCTGTATATCGGCATCCAAGGAAGAGCTGTAGGTCCGGCACTCCTTTTCTGCCCTTCTCCTTGGGCTTTTTCATCACCGCCCTTTGTAGTCCCTCCCACCTGGATCCCCATAGGAAGCGGAAGATGGCTCTCTCCAAGTTTAAAATCACCAATCGAGGGGGGATAAAAACAGAACTGATCAGTAAAAGCAAAGGTAAAATCACTGCTTTAATGATTAAAACCTTCCCTTCCATGGTCAGTCCTCTAAGTCCCCAGTATCCTCTAGTCTTTGTCTAACTTTCCCTACCAAGTCGGACGGACACCGCAGTTGATGTCTACTGCTTTTGTCAAATGCCCGTTAACTATAAATTTGCTGGTGATGCCCCTGTACAGCAATCCCACCCAAGCTATGAACCTTTCTGGGAACCCCATTTTTTTCAGTACCTGGAAAAGGTACCGGTGCGAGACCCGATCAAAGGCTTTCTCAAAATCTAAATTTAAGACTATTAGCCGAATGTTTCTGTCTCTCGCAAAACAAATGGTGTCTCTGATCAGTACGAGGCTGTCCGTGATCTTCCTTCCCGGAATGGCGCAGGCTTGATCCGGGTGAATCACCTCGTCTAAAACCATGGACATTCGTGTCGCTAAAAGTTTGCTAAAAAGTTTACAGTCCACGTTTAAAAGTGTGATCGGTCTCCAGTTTTTCAGTTCAGTCGTGTCTTTTTGTTTATGGATAAGTGTCACTATCCCTACTCTAAAACTGTCAGGGAGTCGGTCAAGTCGTTCCAGGTCCATAAAAACAGTCATCAAATCGTGTGCTAAAATGTCCCAGAAAGTCAAATAAAACTCTACGGGAAGTCCGTCCATTCCTGGGGACTTCCCTTTCTTAAAACTAATCAAACATTTATTCAACTCTAAAAGTGTAAAATCCTGGGATAAAAGCACATTTTCATTGACTGTTTTGACTATGGATCTTAAAATTTGGTTCATGGTGTCAATTTCTATCGGTTTTTCTTTGTACAGGTCGGTATAAAACATTTCAATGGTTTCTTTGATTTCATCCATTGTTTCTGTTGTGCTCCCATTTTGTCTTTTCAGTTTCGTTAGGCTCCCCCCCTTGGTCATAACTTTTCTAAAAAAATACCTGATGCATTTTTCTCCCTCCTCAATTTCTCGTTCCCTGCTCCTTAAGATGACACCCTTACTTTTAATTTCTGCTAAATCCGTCTGCAGGTTTTCTAAACAAACAGGTTTTCCACAAACAGTTACCTGACAGGCCTCTGCCAGGTGCCCGTGCTCTCCACACTTGCGGCAGAGCTTAGGCTGACCCTGGTAGTGGATGTACCCTCTGTTATTCCCCAGGACCACCATTGAAGGCAGGTGTTTCAGGCCCTGGAAGCCTTGTGGGTCTTCCCATTGTTGTATGGGGACCCTCCAAGCACACGTCCAGATGCCATCCTCATCCCTCACCTTGGTAGCCTGGCCTTTAACAGTGCAATATCTAGCCAACCATACACAGATATCCTCTGCATTCACCGTTTCATTAAACATTCTGACAATGACCATTTTATGGGCATTCAGTCAGCTTTTCAACAGCAAACACAGAGAATTGGCTTTTCACATTTTCAAAACGTGTCCAAAAATCTCGGAACAGCACCGCAGAGCAAAAACTAAGGTCAAACCCTTTATTAAATGGCAGCGCCACAATACAATTTATGTCATTTGGACTAAAATTGAGGATTTTCTGGATAGATTTCCTGAAAAGTCTAGTCTTGAGATCTTGACGTTTTCTTCTTTAAAATTGAATCTAACGCTGTGGTGCCTCCACAGGCCGGCATAATTGGCTGACATGGTGGGAGGCACCACACGAAAAGCAATAAAAAACAACTACTCCTCTACAAAATAAATACAAATAAAGGACTAAAAGGAATAAAGGCAAAATCTAAATTTAGCACTACTAGCCGAAAGTGTCTGTCTCTCGCATAACAGATGGTGTCTCTGATCAGCACGAGACTGTCGGTGATCTTCCTCCCAGGGACGGCACAGGCTTGGTCCGGGTGAATCACCTCGTCTAAAAACATGGACATGCGTGCTGCTAAAAGTTTGCAAAAAAGTTTACAGTCAAAGTTGAGCAGTGTGATAGGTCTCCAGTTCTTTAAATTAGTCTTGTCTTTGTGCTTGTGGAGGAGAGTCACTATCCCTACTCTAAAACTGTCAGGAAGTCGGTCGAGGTGTTCAAAGTTCATAAAGACAGTGATCAAATCAGGTGCTAAAATGTCCCAAAAGGTCAAGTAAAATTCCAAGGGAAGTCCGTCCATTCCCTGGGACTTCCCTCTTTTAAAGGTGGATATGTCATGGTGCTGTTCTTTTGTATGCTCGCTCTCTCCACTGGTCAAGCTGTGGCAGAGGGTGTGGCTGGCTCCGAGCAGCTGACGAGGAACACCAGTTTTCATTTTGCTCATCAGCCTCTGCTCAAAAGGCCTGGCCCTCCTGGAGAAGAGTGCCAGATAATCCTGTCCCGTTCCTGTGATGTGAGTTTTCAAGTTTTCTCTCAGCTGCCTGTTCTTTTGTGTTTGTGGATTTTTCTTGTAATTTTTCTCAGATGCTTTTGCTTATCTTCGCTCACTTGCGTCTTTTAGCGTGGGCAATAAAACCGTGGATTTTTACACGTGTGTCGGTCTCTGTGCCTTTCCCCTTCTTCTATTTTGCGCTCTCAACTTCTTAAAATGATACCCTTACTTTTAACTTCTGCTAAAACCGTCATTTCTTTTTCAACTTGTTTGATTTCCTCATTAAAATCCACACCATTTTGGTTTAATTTAAAGTATCGTTGCAGTCTTTTCTGCAGTCCCAACATGCATCTATTCTCTTTTTTCTTTTTTTCCCTACCAGCCTGTCTAAAAAAAAGTCTGAGTCCTTTCCTTCACCATCTCCCACCAATGTGCTCTTGTGTCGTACATGTCTTGGAGGGTCTGCCACTCTTTGTACTGCTCCCTGTACTGACTAACTAACTCCCTATCCTCTAGAAGGGAGCAGTTGAGTTTCCACAGACCACTTCCTCGAGTCACACCTGAAGAGAGTGAAAGGGTGCAGGAGAGCATTAAGTGATCGGTGAAGAAAACAGGAGTTAATCTAGCATCAGCGGGTGGGCAGTCTCGTGTGAATAAGAAATCTATGCGAGAGGCTCTGGTGCCATCACCACTGAACCAGGTGAAGCCCTCCTCTCTGGGATGCATGGTTTTAAAACAGTCTTGTAGTTTAAAATCTCTACAAATATTCCGTAATAAAACCGATGTTTTGTCCACTTTAAAATCCTCCCCTGCTCCTCTCCTATCTTTCCTGCTTAAAATGCAATTAAAATCCCCCCCTACAATTAAAGGTACCCTACCTAGCATGTGGGACTGCAGGTTTTCTAAAAGGTCGTACCTGTCGTTTTTGTTGTTAAAACCATAAATGTTTAAGAGGTTAAAATCCTGTCCCATAAAAGTCAAATGTGCTAAAAGTGCTCGCCCGTCTTTCACCACAGTGCTGCCCTTCACCAGAACCTGAGGATTTTTTATTAAAATGGCCACTCCGTCATTTCTATTCTCGTTGGATCCACTCCAGATGGACGTCTGTGGCCACATCTCCTCCCACTGGCGGTATGATTTTAAAAAAGGAAGGCCGCATTCCTGTAGTAAAAACACATCCGACTTAAAAGAATTTAAACAGGATAAAACACTCTGGGCTCTAACTCTTGACTTCACACTTCTCACATTGATGGTGGAAGTGATGAGAGTCATGAGTATGATGATAAAAACACACAGGCACGACAATTTAAAATAATTGAAAAATCCCTCTACATCCAGGGGGTGAACTTTGAGGATCTGTCCTCCTGAAAGCGAAGTCTGCTCTACTTTTCATTGGAGTTGATTGTAGTGCTATGTTCAGAAAGGAGCACGGATTGGGTGAACCGGAGGAGGAGTTGCTGTCCTGCTCCACAGATGGGCTGTGGGGGGCAGGTTTAGCTCTCCCCTTCTTCTCCAAGACTGTCACTCTCAGGGGTGGACAGTTCAGATGCCGTTCTCTTTTGACCAGGTTGAGCATCAGGTGAGGAGGAGGAAGAGGAGAAGGAGGATGAGGGGCTCTGCTCTTCCTCCACAATGTGGAGGCTTTTAATGGAGAGGTCCTCCATTGAGGCAGATGAAGCCCCCCCCCCGCCTGGTCCCCCCAGACACCTCACCATCGCCCCCCACTGGGTCAGTACCTGGATTAGGCTCCTCCCCCAGCTCCGGCCCATTGGTCTCCTCTCCACCAATCACAGGATTTGGAGGGAGATTTGAATTTCCCTCCAAATCAATTAGCACCAAATCTTTCTGTTTGACCATTTTCCTCCTGTCTCTTTTGGCCCTTTAACTTGTTTGCAAAGGACAAAGGACAGTCACGGAAAAGATGGTCTCCTGACCCACACAGGTTACATTTTCTGCCATTGGTGCATTCATCGAAGGAATGACCAATTGTTTTGCATTTTCCACAGACAACAACCTGACAGGCCTCTGCCAGGTGCCCGTGCTCTCCACACTTGCGGCAGAGCTTAGGCTGACCCTGGTAGTGGATGTAGCCCCTGTTATTCCCCAGGATTACCATTGAAGGCAGGTGTTTCAGGCCCTGGAAGCCTTGTGGGTCTTCCCATTGTTGTATGGGGACCCTCCAAGCACACGTCCAGATGCCATCCTCATCCCTCACCTTGGTAGCCTGGCCCTTAACAGTGCAATATCTAGCCAACCATACACAGATATCCTCTGCATTCACCGTTTCATTAAACATTCTGACAATGACCGTTTTATGGGCATTGTCAGTCAGCTTTTCAACAGCAAACACAGAGAATTGGCTTTTAACATTTTCAAAACGTGTCCAAAAATCTCTCAACAGCACCGCAGAACCAAAGCTAAGGTCAAACCCTTTATTAAATGGCAGTGTCACAATGCAATTTATATCATTTGGACAAAAATTGAGGATTTTCTGTACAAACTTCTGTGAGAAGTCTAACCTTGACATCTTCACATTTTCGTCTTTAAAGTTGAATCTAACACTGTGGTGCCTCCGCAGGCCGGCATAATTGGCCGACATGGCTGGAGGCACCACAAAGGACACACAGTGTTCAGAAGAAAATAACCTCAAATATACACCCCTAATGTGATAAACCAAACTAAACCCTAAAAAGGAGCACCACACTTACCTGTGACCTCAACTACAATTTAACACAACACACAATACATCCATACATATATACAAAAAAAAGTCATACAATGATAAGAACAGATTTTTTCTTTTGAAAAACTTTGACACTTATTCAGTTCAGGTTTCTTTTGAGGTAGAACATATCATGTACAGTAAAAAGTTAATAAATAGGTGCCTTCTCTAAAACCTGTTTAAAACAATAAAACAATTGCTCTAAAACAGGAATAGAATAAAAGGCTGCTTTAAATGTACAGAGGATTTGAATAAGTTATAGTGTCCATTAAAAGTCCATAAAAAGGGTTGCATCATTTCCGGTTCAAAGGTCCAGTCTTTGTACAGGAGCGCAGTGGGTCCCTACCAAGGTCACTCAGCCTGCTCCCCCAAACATTTGGTCTCTCGGGATGCTGTCTCGGTGGTCAGGAGAGATCCTCGCCCTTGTGCTCCTGCCCACCTGCCTCACCTGGAGAGCCAGGCTGCTGCTGCTTTGACCTTTTCCCGTGTGGCTCCGGCTCCTTCGTCCGAATGGGCACAGAGGCGATTCTTCTTGGTGGCTGTGTCCTAGGCTTGCCGCCTGCAGCTTGGGCCGATCTTGTCGTTGCTGCAGCCATTCGGATCACAGCCACGGGGGGGATCTGCATGTGCCTTCTTACCAGCAAGTTTCTGGAGGTCCATATGGCGTCTTTGATGGCGGCCAGGGTGAGCCACTGCTTGGCAAACTCCCCGGAAGGAGTTTCCTTCGGGCTCACCCCATAGAGCACCAGTTGTGCTGTGAGGACCTCCCTTGCTGGTAAGTACGGGAATTTCAAGGAGCCGGCCGTTGCCCACTGGTCTACGGCAGCAGTGCACTCCCAGAGCAGATGCCTCACCGACTCAGGCGCGCCACAACCAGGTCGGGGGCAGGTTGAGTGTGCCGACATGCCCCGGGAATGCATGACGGACCTGACCGGGAGGATCTCGTGAACCACCATCCACGACAGGTCCCGGAGTCTGTTTGGGAGAGCAGGGTGGTTCACATTGCGCCAAACCGTTGAGGGCTCACCTAGTGCGAGCCCGCGCACCGGACACACTGGGTCGCGCTCCTGCACAACAGAGATCAGAGAGCGGTGGTTGGTTAAAATATGCAACCCTTCATGTTCGATGTTAAGAAGCCTTAAAAACTTCCGAATAAAAACATAGGCCGGTGGCAGGTTAAAAGACACAGGTGTGCGGAGGTCAATCTCTAAAATCTTTAATTTTCTTAGGTAGGATCCCATCCAGAAGCGAGCTATTGCTGCAGTCTTCGGGTTTTTGGATGGTGCCGTGATTGTTGCTATGTGCAGGGCTGTATATCGGCATCCAAGGAAGAGCTGGAGGTCCGGCACTCCTTTTCCACCCTTCTCCTTGGGCTTTTTCATGACAGCCCTTTGTAGTCCCTCCCACCTGGATCCCCATAGGAAGCGGAAGATGGCTCTCTCCAAGTTTAAAATCACCAATCTAGGGGGGATAAAAACAGAACTGATCAGTAAAAGCAAAGGTAAAATCACTGCTTTAATGATTAAAACCTTCCCTTCCATGGTCAGTCCTCTCAGTCCCCAGTACCCTAGTCTTTGTCTGACTTTCCCTACCAAGTCTGGCCAATTTGTTCCCCCTCCCCCTTCTCTGTCAAATTTAACCCCCAGTATTCTCTGGTCAGTCTGGGTCACAGTCAGGGGAAGTCTTGTCGTCTCAGTCGCTGTCCATGGTCCGTAAAACTGGGCTTGGGTCTTGTCTCTGTTCAGTTTGGACCCAGAGGCCCGTCCAAACCAGTCAGTCAAGTCCAGCGTTCTGTCAACAGATAAAAGGTCAGTGCATAAAACGTTCACGTCGTCCATATATAAAACACACCTGGTCTCCAGTCCCCCACTCCCCGGCAGTCTCACTCCGGTGATCCGTTGGTCCCTTCTCAAGATCTGCGCCAGTGGCTCTATGCAGGCAACGTAAGAAGAACGAGACACCCCTGACGGACACCGCAGTTGACGTCTACTGCTTTTGTCAAATGCCCGTTAACTATAAATTTGCTGGTGATGCCCCTGTACAGCAATCCCACCCAAGCTATGAACCTTTCTGGGAACCCCATTTTTTCCAGTACCTGGAAAAGGTACTGGTGCGAGACCCGATCGAAAGCTTTTTCAAAATCTAAATTTAGGACTACGAGCCGAATGTTTCTGTCTCTCGCAAAACAGATGGTGTCTCTGATCAGTACGAGGCTGTCTGTGATCTTCCTTCCCGGAATAGCGCAGGCTTGATCCGGGTGGATCACCTCGTCTAAAAACATGGACATTTGTGTCGCTAAAAGTTTGCTAAAAAGTTTACAGTCAAAGTTGAGCAGTGTGATAGGTCTCCAGTTCTTTAAGTTAGTCTTGTCTTTTTGTTTGTGGAGGAGAGTCACTATCCCTACTCTAAAACTGTCAGGAAGTCGGTCGAGGTGTTCAAAATCCATAAAAACAGTGATCAAATCATGTGCTAAAATGTCCCAAAAGGTCAAATAAAATTCCAAGGGAAGTCCGTCCATTCCTGGGGACTTCCCTCTTTTAAAAGTGGATATACATTTATTTAACTCTAAAAGGGTAAAATCCTGACATAAAAGCACATTGTTGTTCACTGTTTTGTTTATAGATTTTAAAACGTCAAGCATGGTGTCTCTCTCTATATTTTTTTCTGTATACAAATTACCATAAAAACTTTCAATTTCTTCTTTGATTTCATCCATTGTTTCAGTCGTGCACCCGTTTTCTTTTGTCAGTTTTGTAATCCCTCCTCCTTTTTGTATAATTTTCTTAAAGAAGTATCTTGTGCACTTTTCCCCTTCTTCTATTTCACGCTCTCTACTCCTTAAAATAACACCTTTGCTTTTACTGTCCGCTAAGGCCGACATCTCTTCTTTGACATGTTTAATTTCTTCGGTAAAATCTATGCCACTTTGGTTTAAATTAAAATACCGCTGTAGTCTTTTTTGCAGTCCCATCATGCGTCTGGTTTCCCTATTCTTCTTTCTTTTCCCTGCTAACCTAAAGAAAGTCCGGGTCCTTCCCTTCACCATTTCCCACCAGTGAGCTTGTGATTCGTACATGTCCTGAAGGGTCTGCCACTCTTTGTACTGCTCCCTGTACTGACTAACTACCTCCCTATCCTCTAGAAGGGAGCAGTTGAGTTTCCACAGACCACTTCCTCGAGTCACACCTGAAGAGAGTGAAAGGGTGCAGGAGAGCATTAAGTGATCGGTGAAGAAAACAGGAGTTAATCTAGCATCAGCGGGTGGACAGTCTCGTGTGAATAAGAAATCTATGCGAGAGGCTCTGGTGCCATCACCACTGAACCAGGTGAAGCCCTCCTCTCTGGGATGCATGGTTTTAAAACAGTCTTGTAGTTTAAAATCTCTACAAATATTCTGTAATAAAACCGATGTTGTGTCCACTTTAAAATCCTCCCCTGCTCCTCTCCTATCTTTCCTACTTAAAATGCAATTAAAATCCCCCCCTACAATTAAAGGTACCCTACCTAGCATGTGGGACTGCAGGTTTTCTAAAAGGTCGTACCTGTCGTTTTTGTTGTTAAAACCATAAATGTTTAAGAGGTTAAAATCCTGTCCCATAAAAGTCAAATGTGCTAAAAGTGCTCGCCCGTCTTTCACCACAGTGCTGCCCTTCACCAGAACCTGAGGATTTTTTATTAAAATGGCCACTCCGTCATTTCTATTCTCGTTGGATCCACTCCAGATGGACGTCTGTGGCCACATCTCCTCCCACTGGCGGTATGATTTTAAAAAAGGAAGGCCGCATTCCTGTAGTAAAAACACATCTGACTTAAAAGAATTTAAACAGGATAAAACACTCTGGGCTCTAACTCTTGACTTCACACTTCTCACATTGATGGTGGAAGTGATGAGAGTCATGAGTATGATGATAAAAAACACACAGGCACAACAATTTTAAAATCAAATAAAATCAAATAAATAGACAATACCAATTACATTTCTTGGTTTGCTTCATTTCACCATTGTAACAGATCCTCATTGAAAAATCCCTCTACATCCAGGGGGTGAACTTTGAGGATCTGTCCTCCTGAAAGCGAAGTCTGCTCTACTTTTCATCGGAGTTGATTGTAGTGCTATGTTCAGAAAGGAGCACGGATTGGGTGAACCGGAGGAGGAGTTGCTGTCCTGCTCCACAGATGGGCTGTGGGGGGGCAGGTTCAGCTCTGCCCTTCTTCTCGGACACTGAGTCACTCTCAGGGGTGGACAGTTCAGATGCCGTTCTTTTTTGACCAGGTTGAGCGTCAGGTAAGGAGGAAGAGGAGGAGGAGGAAGAGGAGGAGGAGGATGAGGGGCTCTGCTCTTCCTCCACAATGTGGAGGCTTTTGATGGAGGGGTCCTCCATTGAGGCAGATGAAGCCCCCCCCGCCTGGTCCCCCCCAGACACCTCACCATCGCCCCCCACTGGTTCAGTACCTGGATTAGGCTCCTCCCCCAGCTCCAGCCCATTGGTCTCCTCTCCACCAATCACAGGATTTGGAGAGAGATTTGAATTTCCCTCCAAATCGATTAGCACCAAATCTTTCTCTGTTTGACCATTTTCCTCCTGTCTTTTTTGGGCCTTTAACTTGTTCGCAAAGGACAAAGGACAGTCACGGAAAAGATGGTCTCCTGACCCACACAGGTTACATTTTCTGCCATTGGTGCATTCATCGAAGGAATGACCAATGGTTTTGCATTTTCCACAGACAGCAACCTGACAGGCCTCTGCCAGGTGCCCGTGCTCTCCACACTTGCGGAAGAGCTTAGGCTGTCCCTGGTAGTGGATGTAGCCTCTGTTGTTCCCCAGGATTACCATCGAAGGCAGGTGTTTCAGGCCCTGGAAGCCTTGTGGGTCTTCCCATTGTTGGATGGGGACCCTCCAAGCACACGTCCAGATGCCATCCTCATCCCTCACCTTGGTAGCCTGGCCCTTAACAGTGCAATATCTAGCCAACCATACACAGATATCCTCTGCATTCACCGTTTCATTAAACATTCTGACAATGACCGTTTTATGAGCATTGTCAGTCAGCTTCTCGACAGCAAACACAGAGAATTGGCTTTTCATATTTTCAAAACGTGTCCAAAAGTCTCTCAACAGCACCGCAGAGCAAAAACTAAGGTCAAACCCTTTATTAAATGGCAGTGTCACAATGCAATTTATATCATTTGGACGAAAATTGAGGATTTTCTGGACAAATTTCCGTGAGAAGTCCAACCTTGACATCCTCACATTTTCGTCTTTAAAGATGAAACGAACGCTGTGGTGCCTCCGCAGGCCGGCATAATTGGCCGACATGGCTGGAGGCACCACAAAGGACACAGTGTTCAGAAGCGAGGAACCTACGAAACACACCCCTAATGTGACAAACCAAACTAAACCCTAAAAAAAGAACACCACACTTACCTGTGACCTCAACTGCAATTTAACACAACACACGAACATCCATACATATATACAAAACAATAATACAATACAATATCTCCCACTATCGCGAGGACAGAAACCACGAAGGAATCAATCCAGCCAACAGGGAGCGATCGCTGTCTTAGCCAAAAGGCCGAGAAGCGATACCGCTAAACTGGTGGAGTGACGCCCCCCTTCTCATAACTGGGACTTTTGCTCACGGCTACACCCGCTATGATTTCAAAAGCAAAACAAATGTGACAAGAAATACTAAATACATTCACGGTTCTTGTTGGCTGTCGCTAGCAAAGGTTACACAGGTTTTCAGAACTTTAAAAAACGAGGATTCCAAACGCCACTGAATAACATTACTGCTCACAGGAAAATGTCAAAATCAAAAACACAAGAGGCTACGTGAGCTTGTATGTGCAAGCATCTGGATGTTTATACAGTCAAACATCTTAATGCTCTTTTAGTGACAAGCTGTCTTCCCCACAATGCACTTCTGTAGGCCACATCAGAATCAAATCTGAAATCAAGACATTTCTACAGTAGTCCAGCTAAAACCACCCTGACAGGAGAACAGCAGGTTTGAGAGGGGCCAGGCTACAAGAGGCTGTAACAACATTGATAATAAAACCAGTCTTATCCACATTTAAACTCTCAAAAGGAGACAATAGAAGCACACAGAGCACGCTTCCCTCACCTGCCACGGTGCATCAAGTCCTCTGTCTGCCTGTCGACTAACCCACACTACTGACCCCAATGCTGTAGGAATGGAACAACACCAGTGTTGTAGGGCGCCGCATCCATCCATCCATCCATCCATCCATCCATCCATCCATCCATCCATCCATCCATCAACTAAGCTCGATTCACTGACCTCTTGCCCCACACATGGTCACAGTGGTGCTGGAGTCAATCTCTGCTGCCTGTGAGGTGAGACGCAGCATACATCCTTCAAGTCTCCAGTTTATCGCAGCGTTCACATCTAAAAAGAAACAGAAAAAGAGCAGTGGATAAACACTTGGCCGCTTCACAAAACTAGAATATTGTATCATATATGGGAGGAATATGAACAATAGGGCTGCATGTAGTCACAGATAAGCAGTTCACTCACTGTGGGCTGTGCACCTTCCTCCACCAACTCTACCCAACTTGGCTGATGCACCTCAATGTCTAGAAAACAAGGTCTTTATACCCGCATTTAAGGCAGAAAGTTTCATTCAAATGATATTCACACAGAACAAAACATGCAATTAACGGCACACTGAGCTCTCACAATATATATTTACAAATGTATATTAAATATAGATACATTTGTATGGTAAAGTGCTTTTTAATTCATACTTACAAATGCTACTTTCTGTATTTACAGTGCGAGAAAAAAGAAGACGTGTATTGCAATACATTAGGCATTACTTGTCAACACAGAAAGATGAGCAGACACACCAACATCACTACTCAAGCATGTCTGTTTATCTTTACTACTTTTAGAAGGACAAAACACTACATGCACTTTAGTCAGAAATGTGCTCCAAAAACACACACAGAGCATTGATACGTGAGACGTCCAGTGAGCACTAAAATACAGATGTGTCGTTCACATGTTTGTGGGGGTGCACCGTTCCTGGCGGTACTGCAATACCAGGTCGATGCGTGGAGTGGACGGAGCAAGCCCCTGTTCCATCTCCCTGTTCCAAAAATCAATTTAATATATGGTCCCCGGGTAGGGGACGTATCAGATATTAAACTGATAAGAACAGATTTTTTTCTTTTGAAAAACTTTATTGAAACTTATTCAGCTCAGATTTCTTTTGAGGTAGAACATTCACATATCATGTACAGTAAAAACGTTAATAAATAGGTGCCTTCTCTAAAACCTGTTTAAAACAATAAAACAATTGCTCTAAAACAGGAATAGAATGAAAGGCTGCTTTAAATGTACAGAGGATTGAATAAGTTACAGTGTCCATTAAAAGTACATAAAAAGGGTTGCATCGTTTCCGCTTCAGGTCCAGTTCTTTGTACAGGAGCGCGGTGAGTCCCTACCAAGGTCACTCAGCCTGCTCCCCCAAACATTTGGTCTCTCGGGATGCTGTCTCGGTGGTCAGGAGAGATCCTCGCCCTTGTGCTCCTGCCCACCTGCCTCACCCGGAGAGCCAGGCCGCTGCTGCTTTGACCTTTTCCCGTGTGGCTCCGGCTCCTTCGTCCGAATGGGCACAGAGGCGATTCTTCTTTGTGGCTGTGTCCTAGGCTTGCCGCCTGCAGCTTGGGCCGATCTTGTCGTTGCTGCAGCCATTCGGATCACAGCCACGGGGGATCTGCATGTGCCTTCTTACCAGCAAGTTTCTGGAGGTCCATATGGCGTCTTTGATGGCGGCTAGGGTGAGCCACTGCTTGGCAAACTCCCCGGAAGGAGTTTCCTTCGGGCTCACCCCATAGAGCACCAGTTGTGCTGTGAGGACCTCCCTTGCTGGTAAGTACGGGAATTTCAAGGAGCCGGCCGTTGCCCACTGGTCTACGGCAGCAGTGCACTCCCAGAGCAGATGCCTCACCGACTCAGGCGCGCCACAACCAGGTCGGGGGCAGGTTGAGTGCGCCGACATGCCCCGGGAATGCATGACGGACCTGACCGGGAGGATCTCGTGAGCCACCATCCACGACAGGTCCCGGAGTCTGTTTGGGAGAGCAGGGTGGTTCACATTGCGCCAAACCGTTGAGGGCTCACCTAGTGCGAGCCCGCGCACCGGACACACTGGGTCGCGCTCCTGCACAACAGAGATCAGAGAGCGGTGGTTGGTTAAAACATGCAACCCTTCATGTTCGAGGTTAAAATCCTTTAAGAATTTTTTTATTAGGGCGTAGGCCGGTGGCAGGATAAAAGACACAGGTACTTGCAGGTTGACATCTATTATTTTCAGTGATCTGAGGTACGACCCCATCCAGAAACGTGCCATTGCTGCCATTTTGGGGTTTCTGGATGGGGCCGTAACCATCGTTATGTGGGAGGCAGTATATTTGCTTCTTAAAAACAAATGTAGGTCTGGCACTCCTTTGCCTCCTTTCTCCTTTGGTTTTTTCATGGTCACACGATTCAATTTCTCCCACTTGGAGCCCCACAAGAAGTAAAACATGGCTCGTTCCAATGTTAAGACCACATGCCTAGGGGGGATAAAAAACAGAACCGATCAGTAAAAGCAAAGGTAAAATCACTGCTTTAATGATTAAAACCTTACCTTCCATGGTCAGTCCTCTCAGTCCCCAGTACCCTAGTCTTTGTCTGACTTTCCCTACCAAGTCTGGCCAATTTGTTCCCCCTCCCCCTTCTCTGTCAAATTTAACCCCCAGTATTCTCTGGTCAGTCTGGGTCACAGTCAGGGGAAGTCTTGTCGTCTCAGTCGCTGTCCATGGTCCGTAAAACTGGGCTTGGGTCTTGTCTCTGTTCAGTTTGGACCCAGAGGCCCGTCCAAACCAGTCAGTCAAGTCCAGCGTTCTGTCGACAGATAAAAGGTCAGTGCATAAAACGTTCACGTCGTCCATATATAAAACACACCTGGTCTCCAGTCCCCCACTCCCCGGCAGTCTCACTCCGGTGATCCGTTGGTCCCTTCTCAAGATCTGCGCCAGTGGTTCTATGCAGGCAACGTAGAGGAGGGCCGATAACGGACACCCCTGACGGACACCGCAGTTGATGTCTACTGCTTTTGTCAAATGCCCGTTAACTATAAATTTGCTGGTGATGCCCCTGTACAGCAATCCCACCCAAGCTATGAACCTTCCTGGGAACCCCATTTTTTCCAGTACCTGGAAAAGGTACTGGTGCGAGACCCGATCGAAAGCTTTTTCAAAATCTAAATTTAGGACTACGAGCCGAATGTTTCTGTCTCTCGCAAAACAGATGGTGTCTCTGATCAGTACGAGGCTGTCTGTGATCTTCCTTCCCGGAATGGCGCAGGCTTGATCCGGGTGGATCACCTCGTCTAAAAACATGGACATTCGTGTCGCTAAAAGTTTGCTAAAAAGTTTACAGTCAAAGTTGAGCAGTGTGATAGGTCTCCAGTTCTTTAAGTTAGTCTTGTCTTTTTGTTTGTGGAGGAGAGTCACTATCCCTACTCTAAAACTGTCAGGAAGTCGGTCGAGGTGTTCAAAATCCATAAAAACAGTGATCAAATCATGTGCTAAAATGTCCCAAAAGGTTAAATAAAATTCCAAGGGAAGTCCGTCCATTCCTGGGGACTTCCCTCTTTTAAAAGTGGATATACATTTATTTAACTCTAAAAGGGTAAAATCCTGACATAAAAGCACATTGTTGTTCACTGTTTTGTTTATAGATTTTAAAACGTCAAGCATGGTGTCTCTCTCTATATTTTTTCTGTATACAAATTACCATAAAAACTTTCAATTTCTTCTTTGATTTCATCCATTGTTTCAGTCGTGCACCCGTTTTCTTTTGTCAGTTTTGTAATCCCTCCTCCTTTTTGTATAATTTTCTTAAAGAAGTATCTTGTGCACTTTTCCCCTTCTTCTATTTCACGCTCTCTACTCCTTAAAATAACACCTTTGCTTTTACTGTCCGCTAAGGCCGACATCTCTTCTTTGACATGTTTAATTTCTTCGGTAAAATCTATGCCACTTTGGTTTAAATTAAAATACCGCTGTAGTCTTTTCTGCAGTCCCATCATGCGTCTGGTTTCCCTATTCTTCTTTCTTTTCCCTGCTAACCTAAAGAAAGTCCGGGTCCTTCCCTTCACCATTTCCCACCAGTGAGCTTGTGATTCGTACATGTCCTGAAGGGTCTGCCACTCTTTGTACTGCTCCCTGTACTGACTAACTACCTCCCTATCCTCTAGAAGGGAGCAGTTGAGTTTCCACAGACCACTTCCTCGAGTCACACCTGAAGAGAGTGAAAGGGTGCAGGAGAGCATTAAGTGATCGGTGAAGAAAACAGGAGTTAATCTAGCATCAGCGGGTGGACAGTCTCGTGTGAATAGGAAATCTATGCGAGAGGCTCTGGTGCCATCACCACTGAACCAGGTGAAGCCCTCCTCTCTGGGATGCATGGTTTTAAAACAGTCTTGTAGTTTAAAATCTCTACAAATATTCTGTAATAAAACCGATGTTGTGTCCACTTTAAAATCCTCCCCTGCTCCTCTCCTATCTTTCCTACTTAAAATGCAATTAAAATCCCCCCCTACAATTAAAGGAACCCTACCTAGCATGTGGGACTGCAGGTTTTCTAAAAGGTCGTACCTGTCGTTTTTGTTGTTAAAACCATAAATATTTAAGAGGTTAAAATCCTGTCCCATAAAAGTCAAATGTGCTAAAAGTGCTCGCCCGTCTTTCACCACAGTGCTGCCCTTCACCAGAACCTGAGGATTTTTTATTAAAATGGCCACTCCGTCATTTCTATTCTCGTTGGATCCACTCCAGATGGACGTCTGTGGCCACATCTCCTCCCACTGGCGGTATGATTTTAAAAAAGGAAGGCCGCATTCCTGTAGTAAAAACACATCTGACTTAAAAGAATTTAAACAGGATAAAACACTCTGGGCTGTAACTCTTGACTTCACACTTCTCACATTGATGGTGGAAGTGATGAGAGTCATGAGTATGATGATAAAAACACACAGGCACGACAATTTTAAAATCAAATAAAATCAAATAAATAGACAATACCAATTACATTTCTTGGTTTGCTTCATTTCACCATTGTAACAGATCCTCATCGAAAAATCCCTCTACATCCAGGGGGTGAACTTTGAGGATCTGTCCTCCTGAAAGCGAAGTCTGCTCTACTTTTCATCGGAGTTGATTGTAGTGCTATGTTCAGAAAGGAGCACGGATTGGGTGAACCGGAGGAGGAGTTGCTGTCCTGCTCCACAGACGGGCTGTGGGGGGCAGGTTCAGCTCTGCCCTTCTTTTCGGACACTGAGTCACTCTCAGGGGTGGACAGTTCAGATGCCGTTCTTTTTTGACCAGGTTGAGCGTCAGGTAAGGAGGAGGAGGAAGAGGAGGAGGAGGAAGAGGAGGAGGAGGAGGGGCCCTGCTCTTCCTCCACAATGTGGAGGCTTTTAATGGAGAGGTCCTCCATTGAGGCAGATGAAGCCCCCCCCCGCCTGGTCCCCCCCAGACACCTCACCATCGCCCCCCACTGGGTCAGTACCTGGATTAGGCTCCTCCCCCAGCTCCGGCCCATTGGTCTCCTCTCCACCAATCACAGGATTTGGAGGGAGATTTGAATTTCCCTCCAAATCGATTAGCACCAAATCTTTCTCTGTTTGACCATTTTCCTCCTGTCTCTTTTGGGCCTTTAACTTGTTCGCAAAGGACAAAGGACAGTCACGGAAAAGATGGTCTCCTGACCCACACAGGTTACATTTTCTGCCATTGGTGCATTCATCGAAGGAATGACCAATGGTTTTGCATTTTCCACAGACAACAACCTGACAGGCCTCTGCCAGGTGCCCGTGCTCTCCACACTTGCGGCAGAGCTTAGGCTGACCCTGGTAGTGGATGTAGCCTCTGTTGTTCCCCAGGATTACCATCGAAGGCAGGTGTTTCAGGCCCTGGAAGCCTTGTGGGTCTTCCCATTGTTGGATGGGGACCCTCCAAGCACACGTCCAGATGCCATCCTCATCCCTCACCTTGGTAGCCTGGCCCTTAACAGTGCAATATCTAGCCAACCATACACAGATATCCTCTGCATTCACCGTTTCATTAAACATTCTGACAATGACCGTTTTATGAGCATTGTCAGTCAGCTTTTCAACAGCAAACACAGAGAATTGGCTTTTCACATTTTCAAAACGTGTCCAAAAGTCTCTCAACAGCACCGCAGAGCAAAAACTAAGGTCAAACCCTTTATTAAATGGCAGCGTAACAATGCAATTTATATCATTTGGACGAAAATTTAGGATTTTCTGGACAAATTTCCGTGAAAAGTCCAACCTTGACATCTTCACATTTTCGTCTTTAAAGATGAAACGAACGCTGTGGTGCCTCCGCAGGCCGGCATAATTGGCCGACATGGCTGGAGGCACCACAAAGGACACACCGTGTTCAGAAGCGAGGAACCTACGAAACACACCCCTAATGTGACAAACCAAACTAAACCCTAAATAAAGAACACCACACTTACCTGTGATCTCAACTGTAATTTAGCACAACACACAAACATCCATACATATATATAAAGCAATAATACAATACAATATCTCCCACTATCGCGAGGACAGAAACCACGAAGGAATCAATCCAGCCAACAGGGAGCGATCGCTGTCTTAGCCAAAAGGCCGAGAAGCGATACCGCTAAACTGGTGGAGTGACGGCCCCCTTCTCATAACTGGGACTTTTGCTCACGGCTACACCCGCTATGATTTCAAAAGCAAAACAAATGTGACAAGAAATACTAAATACATTCACGGTTCTTGTTGGCTGTCGCTAGCAAAGGTTACACAGGTTTTCAGAACTTTAAAAACCGAGGATTCCAAACGCCACTGAATAACATTACTGCTCACAGGAAAATGTCAAAATCAAAAACACAAGAGGCTACGTGAGCTTGTATGTGCAAGCATCTGGATGTTTATACAGTCAAACATCTTAATGCTCTTTTAGTGACAAGCTGTCTTCCCCACAATGCACTTCTGTAGGCCACATCAGAATCTGATCAGAAATCAAGACTTTTCTGCAGCAGTCCAGCTAAAACCACCCTGACAGGAGAACAGCAGGTTTGAGAGGGGCCAGGCTACAAGAGGCTGTAACAACATTGATAATAAAACCAGTCTTATCCACATTTAAACTCTCAAAAGGAGACAATAGAAGCACACAGAGCACGCTTCCCTCACCTGCCACGGTGCATCAAGTCCTCTGTCTGCCTGTCGACTAACCCACACTACTGACCCCAATGCTGTAGGAATGGAACAACACCAGTGTTGTAGGGCGCCGCATCCATCCATCCATCCATCCATCCATCCATCCATCCATCAACTAAGCTCGATTCACTGACCTCTTGCCCCACACATGGTCACAGTGGTGCTGGAGTCAATCTCTGCTGCCTGTGAGGTGAGACGCAGCATACATCCTTCAAGTCTCCAGTTTATCGCAGCGTTCACATCTAAAAAGAAACAGAAAAAGAGCAGTGGATAAACACTTGGCCGCTTCACAAAACTAGAATATTGTATCATATATGGGAGGAATATGAACAATAGGGTTGCATGTAGTCACAGATAAGCAGTTCACTCACTGTGGGCTGTGCACCTTCCTCCACCAACTCTACCCAACTTGGCTGATGCACCTCAATGTCTAGAAAACAAAAAGAAAACACGGTCTTTATACCCGCATTTAAGGCAGAAAGTTTCATTCAAATGATATTCACACAGAACAAAACATGCAATTAACGGCACACTGAGCTCTCACAATATATATTTACAAATGTATATTAAATATAGATACATTTGTATGGTAAAGTGCTTTTTAATTCATACTTACAAATGCTACTTTCTGTATTTACAGTGCGAGAAAAAGAAGACGTGTATTGCAATACATTAGGCATTACTTGTCAACACAGAAAGATGAGCAGACACACCAACATCACTACTCAAGCATGTCTCTTTATCTTTACTACTTTTAGAAGGACAAAACACTACATGCACTTTAGTCAGAAATGTGCTCCAAAAACACACACAGAGCATTGATACGTGAGACGTCCAGTGAGCACTAAAATACAGATGTGTCGTTCACATGTTTGTGGGGGTGCACCGTTCCTGGAGGTACTGCAATACCAGGTCGATGCGTGGAGTGGACGGAGCAAGCCCCTGTTCCATCTCCCTGTTCCAAAAATCAATTTAATATATGGTCCCCGGGTAGGGGACGTATCAGATATTAAACTGATAAGAACAGATACTACACTTGATCTTAGCCAAAAGGCCGAGAAGCGATACCGCTAAACTGGTGGAGTGACGGCCCCCTTCTCATAACTGGGACTTTTGCTCACGGCTACACCCGCTATGATTTCAAAAGCAAAACAAATGTGACAAGAAATACTAAATACATTCACGGTTCTTGTTGGCTGTCGCTAGCAAAGGTTACACAGGTTTTCAGAACTTTAAAAACCGAGGATTCCAAACGCCACTGAATAACATTACTGCTCACAGGAAAATGTCAAAATCAAAAACACAAGAGGCTACGTGAGCTTGTATGTGCAAGCATCTGGATGTTTATACAGTCAAACATCTTAATGCTCTTTTAGTGACAAGCTGTCTTCCCCACAATGCACTTCTGTAGGCCACATCAGAATCTGATCAGAAATCAAGACTTTTCTGCAGCAGTCCAGCTAAAACCACCCTGACAGGAGAACAGCAGGTTTGAGAGGGGCCAGGCTACAAGAGGCTGTAACAACATTGATAATAAAACCAGTCTTATCCACATTTAAACTCTCAAAAGGAGACAATAGAAGCACACAGAGCACGCTTCCCTCACCTGCCACGGTGCATCAAGTCCTCTGTCTGCCTGTCGACTAACCCACACTACTGACCCCAATGCTGTAGGAATGGAACAACACCAGTGTTGTAGGGCGCCGCATCCATCCATCCATCCATCCATCCATCCATCCATCCATCAACTAAGCTCGATTCACTGACCTCTTGCCCCACACATGGTCACAGTGGTGCTGGAGTCAATCTCTGCTGCCTGTGAGGTGAGACGCAGCATACATCCTTCAAGTCTCCAGTTTATCGCAGCGTTCACATCTAAAAAGAAACAGAAAAAGAGCAGTGGATAAACACTTGGCCGCTTCACAAAACTAGAATATTGTATCATATATGGGAGGAATATGAACAATAGGGTTGCATGTAGTCACAGATAAGCAGTTCACTCACTGTGGGCTGTGCACCTTCCTCCACCAACTCTACCCAACTTGGCTGATGCACCTCAATGTCTAGAAAACAAAAAGAAAACACGGTCTTTATACCCGCATTTAAGGCAGAAAGTTTCATTCAAATGATATTCACACAGAACAAAACATGCAATTAACGGCACACTGAGCTCTCACAATATATATTTACAAATGTATATTAAATATAGATACATTTGTATGGTAAAGTGCTTTTTAATTCATACTTACAAATGCTACTTTCTGTATTTACAGTGCGAGAAAAAGAAGACGTGTATTGCAATACATTAGGCATTACTTGTCAACACAGAAAGATGAGCAGACACACCAACATCACTACTCAAGCATGTCTCTTTATCTTTACTACTTTTAGAAGGACAAAACACTACATGCACTTTAGTCAGAAATGTGCTCCAAAAACACACACAGAGCATTGATACGTGAGACGTCCAGTGAGCACTAAAATACAGATGTGTCGTTCACATGTTTGTGGGGGTGCACCGTTCCTGGAGGTACTGCAATACCAGGTCGATGCGTGGAGTGGACGGAGCAAGCCCCTGTTCCATCTCCCTGTTCCAAAAATCAATTTAATATATGGTCCCCGGGTAGGGGACGTATCAGATATTAAACTGATAAGAACAGATACTACACTTGATCTTAGCCAAAAGGCCGAGAAGCGATACCGCTAAACTGGTGGAGTGACGGCCCCCTTCTCATAACTGGGACTTTTGCTCACGGCTACACCCGCTATGATTTCAAAAGCAAAACAAATGTGACAAGAAATACTAAATACATTCACGGTTCTTGTTGGCTGTCGCTAGCAAAGGTTACACAGGTTTTCAGAACTTTAAAAACCGAGGATTCCAAACGCCACTGAATAACATTACTGCTCACAGGAAAATGTCAAAATCAAAAACACAAGAGGCTACGTGAGCTTGTATGTGCAAGCATCTGGATGTTTATACAGTCAAACATCTTAATGCTCTTTTAGTGACAAGCTGTCTTCCCCACAATGCACTTCTGTAGGCCACATCAGAATCTGATCAGAAATCAAGACTTTTCTACAGCAGTCCAGCTAAAACCACCCTGACAGGAGAACAGCAGGTTTGAGAGGGGCCAGGCTACAAGATGCTGTAACAACATTGATAATAAAACCAGTCTTATCCACATTTAAACTCTCAAAAGGAGACAATAGAAGCACACAGAGCACGCTTCCCTCACCTGCCACGGTGCATCAAGTCCTCTGTCTGCCTGTCGACTAACCCACACTACTGACCCCAATGCTGTAGGAATGGAACAACACCAGTGTTGTAGGGCGCCGCATCCATCCATCCATCCATCCATCCATCCATCCATCCATCCATCAACTAAGCTCGATTCACTGACCTCTTGCCCCACACATGGTCACAGTGGTGCTGGAGTCAATCTCTGCTGCCTGTGAGGTGAGACGCAGCATACATCCTTCAAGTCTCCAGTTTATCGCAGCGTTCACATCTAAAAAGAAACAGAAAAAGAGCAGTGGATAAACACTTGGCCGCTTCACAAAACTAGAATATTGTATCATATATGGGAGGAATATGAACAATAGGGCTGCATGTAGTCACAGATAAGCAGTTCACTCACTGTGGGCTGTGCACCTTCCTCCACCAACTCTACCCAACTTGGCTGATGCACCTCAATGTCTAGAAAACAAAAAGAAAACACGGTCTTTATACCCGCATTTAAGGCAGAAAGTTTCATTCAAATGATATTCACACAGAACAAAACATGCAATTAACGGCACACTGAGCTCTCACAATATATATTTACAAATGTATATTAAATATAGATACATTTGTATGGTAAAGTGCTTTTTAATTCATACTTACAAATGCTACTTTCTGTATTTACAGTGCGAGAAAAAGAAGACGTGTATTGCAATACATTAGGCATTACTTGTCAACACAGAAAGATGAGCAGACACACCAACATCACTACTCAAGCATGTCTCTTTATCTTTACTACTTTTAGAAGGACAAAACACTACATGCACTTTAGTCAGAAATGTGCTCCAAAAACACACACAGAGCATTGATACGTGAGACGTCCAGTGAGCACTAAAATACAGATGTGTCGTTCACATGTTTGTGGGGGTGCACCGTTCCTGGAGGTACTGCAATACCAGGTCGATGCGTGGAGTGGACGGAGCAAGCCCCTGTTCCATCTCCCTGTTCCAAAAATCAATTTAATATATGGTCCCCGGGTAGGGACGTATCAGATATTAAACTGATAAGAACAGATACTACACTTGATCTTAGCCAAAAGGCCGAGAAGCGATACCGCTAAACTGGTGGAGTGACGGCCCCCTTCTCATAACTGGGACTTTTGCTCACGGCTACACCCGCTATGATTTCAAAAGCAAAACAAATGTGACAAGAAATACTAAATACATTCACGGTTCTTGTTGGCTGTCGCTAGCAAAGGTTACACAGGTTTTCAGAACTTTAAAAACCGAGGATTCCAAACGCCACTGAATAACATTACTGCTCACAGGAAAATGTCAAAATCAAAAACACAAGAGGCTACGTGAGCTTGTATGTGCAAGCATCTGGATGTTTATACAGTCAAACATCTTAATGCTCTTTTAGTGACAAGCTGTCTTCCCCACAATGCACTTCTGTAGGCCACATCAGAATCTGATCAGAAATCAAGACTTTTCTACAGCAGTCCAGCTAAAACCACCCTGACAGGAGAACAGCAGGTTTGAGAGGGGCCAGGCTACAAGAGGCTGTAACAACATTGATAATAAAACCAGTCTTATCCACATTTAAACTCTCAAAAGGAGACAATAGAAGCACACAGAGCACGCTTCCCTCACCTGCCACGGTGCATCAAGTCCTCTGTCTGCCTGTCGACTAACCCACACTACTGACCCCAATGCTGTAGGAATGGAACAACACCAGTGTTGTAGGGCGCCGCATCCATCCATCCATCCATCCATCCATCCATCCATCAACTAAGCTCGATTCACTGACCTCTTGCCCCACACATGGTCACAGTGGTGCTGGAGTCAATCTCTGCTGCCTGTGAGGTGAGACGCAGCATACATCCTTCAAGTCTCCAGTTTATCGCAGCGTTCACATCTAAAAAGAAACAGAAAAAGAGCAGTGGATAAACACTTGGCCGCTTCACAAAACTAGAATATTGTATCATATATGGGAGGAATATGAACAATAGGGCTGCATGTAGTCACAGATAAGCAGTTCACTCACTGTGGGCTGTGCACCTTCCTCCACCAACTCTACCCAACTTGGCTGATGCACCTCAATGTCTAGAAAACAAAAAGAAAACACGGTCTTTATACCCGCATTTAAGGCAGAAAGTTTCATTCAAATGATATTCACACAGAACAAAACATGCAATTAACGGCACACTGAGCTCTCACAATATATATTTACAAATGTATATTAAATATAGATACATTTGTATGGTAAAGTGCTTTTTAATTCATACTTACAAATGCTACTTTCTGTATTTACAGTGCGAGAAAAAAGAAGACGTGTATTGCAATACATTAGGCATTACTTGTCAACACAGAAAGATGAGCAGACACACCAACATCACTACTCAAGCATGTCTCTTTATCTTTACTACTTTTAGAAGGACAAAACACTACATGCACTTTAGTCAGAAATGTGCTCCAAAAACACACACAGAGCATTGATACGTGAGACGTCCAGTGAGCACTAAAATACAGATGTGTCGTTCACATGTTTGTGGGGGTGCACCGTTCCTGGAGGTACTGCAATACCAGGTCGATGCGTGGAGTGGACGGAGCAAGCCCCTGTTCCATCTCCCTGTTCCAAAAATCAATTTAATATATGGTCCCCGGGTAGGGGACGTATCAGATATTAAACTGATAAGAACAGATACTACACTTGATCTTAGCCAAAAGGCCGAGAAGCGATACCGCTAAACTGGTGGAGTGACGGCCCCCTTCTCATAACTGGGACTTTTGCTCACGGCTACACCCGCTATGATTTCAAAAGCAAAACAAATGTGACAAGAAATACTAAATACATTCACGGTTCTTGTTGGCTGTCGCTAGCAAAGGTTACACAGGTTTTCAGAACTTTAAAAACCGAGGATTCCAAACGCCACTGAATAACATTACTGCTCACAGGAAAATGTCAAAATCAAAAACACAAGAGGCTACGTGAGCTTGTATGTGCAAGCATCTGGATGTTTATACAGTCAAACATCTTAATGCTCTTTTAGTGACAAGCTGTCTTCCCCACAATGCACTTCTGTAGGCCACATCAGAATCTGATCAGAAATCAAGACTTTTCTACAGCAGTCCAGCTAAAACCACCCTGACAGGAGAACAGCAGGTTTGAGAGGGGCCAGGCTACAAGAGGCTGTAACAACATTGATAATAAAACCAGTCTTATCCACATTTAAACTCTCAAAAGGAGACAATAGAAGCACACAGAGCACGCTTCCCTCACCTGCCACGGTGCATCAAGTCCTCTGTCTGCCTGTCGACTAACCCACACTACTGACCCCAATGCTGTAGGAATGGAACAACACCAGTGTTGTAGGGCGCCGCATCCATCCATCCATCCATCCATCCATCCATCCATCAACTAAGCTCGATTCACTGACCTCTTGCCCCACACATGGTCACAGTGGTGCTGGAGTCAATCTCTGCTGCCTGTGAGGTGAGACGCAGCATACATCCTTCAAGTCTCCAGTTTATCGCAGCGTTCACATCTAAAAAGAAACAGAAAAAGAGCAGTGGATAAACACTTGGCCGCTTCACAAAACTAGAATATTGTATCATATATGGGAGGAATATGAACAATAGGGCTGCATGTAGTCACAGATAAGCAGTTCACTCACTGTGGGCTGTGCACCTTCCTCCACCAACTCTACCCAACTTGGCTGATGCACCTCAATGTCTAGAAAACAAAAAGAAAACACGGTCTTTATACCCGCATTTAAGGCAGAAAGTTTCATTCAAATGATATTCACACAGAACAAAACATGCAATTAACGGCACACTGAGCTCTCACAATATATATTTACAAATGTATATTAAATATAGATACATTTGTATGGTAAAGTGCTTTTTAATTCATACTTACAAATGCTACTTTCTGTATTTACAGTGCGAGAAAAAGAAGACGTGTATTGCAATACATTAGGCATTACTTGTCAACACAGAAAGATGAGCAGACACACCAACATCACTACTCAAGCATGTCTCTTTATCTTTACTACTTTTAGAAGGACAAAACACTACATGCACTTTAGTCAGAAATGTGCTCCAAAAACACACACAGAGCATTGATACGTGAGACGTCCAGTGAGCACTAAAATACAGATGTGTCGTTCACATGTTTGTGGGGGTGCACCGTTCCTGGAGGTACTGCAATACCAGGTCGATGCGTGGAGTGGACGGAGCAAGCCCCTGTTCCATCTCCCTGTTCCAAAAATCAATTTAATATATGGTCCCCGGGTAGGGGACGTATCAGATATTAAACTGATAAGAACAGATACTACACTTGATCTTAGCCAAAAGGCCGAGAAGCGATACCGCTAAACTGGTGGAGTGACGGCCCCCTTCTCATAACTGGGACTTTTGCTCACGGCTACACCCGCTATGATTTCAAAAGCAAAACAAATGTGACAAGAAATACTAAATACATTCACGGTTCTTGTTGGCTGTCGCTAGCAAAGGTTACACAGGTTTTCAGAACTTTAAAAACCGAGGATTCCAAACGCCACTGAATAACATTACTGCTCACAGGAAAATGTCAAAATCAAAAACACAAGAGGCTACGTGAGCTTGTATGTGCAAGCATCTGGATGTTTATACAGTCAAACATCTTAATGCTCTTTTAGTGACAAGCTGTCTTCCCCACAATGCACTTCTGTAGGCCACATCAGAATCTGATCAGAAATCAAGACTTTTCTACAGCAGTCCAGCTAAAACCACCCTGACAGGAGAACAGCAGGTTTGAGAGGGGCCAGGCTACAAGAGGCTGTAACAACATTGATAATAAAACCAGTCTTATCCACATTTAAACTCTCAAAAGGAGACAATAGAAGCACACAGAGCACGCTTCCCTCACCTGCCACGGTGCATCAAGTCCTCTGTCTGCCTGTCGACTAACCCACACTACTGACCCCAATGCTGTAGGAATGGAACAACACCAGTGTTGTAGGGCGCCGCATCCATCCATCCATCCATCCATCCATCCATCCATCAACTAAGCTCGATTCACTGACCTCTTGCCCCACACATGGTCACAGTGGTGCTGGAGTCAATCTCTGCTGCCTGTGAGGTGAGACGCAGCATACATCCTTCAAGTCTCCAGTTTATCGCAGCGTTCACATCTAAAAAGAAACAGAAAAAGAGCAGTGGATAAACACTTGGCCGCTTCACAAAACTAGAATATTGTATCATATATGGGAGGAATATGAACAATAGGGCTGCATGTAGTCACAGATAAGCAGTTCACTCACTGTGGGCTGTGCACCTTCCTCCACCAACTCTACCCAACTTGGCTGATGCACCTCAATGTCTAGAAAACAAAAAGAAAACACGGTCTTTATACCCGCATTTAAGGCAGAAAGTTTCATTCAAATGATATTCACACAGAACAAAACATGCAATTAACGGCACACTGAGCTCTCACAATATATATTTACAAATGTATATTAAATATAGATACATTTGTATGGTAAAGTGCTTTTTAATTCATACTTACAAATGCTACTTTCTGTATTTACAGTGCGAGAAAAAGGAGACGTGTATTGCAATACATTAGGCATTACTTGTCAACACAGAAAGATGAGCAGACACACCAACATCACTACTCAAGCATGTCTCTTTATCTTTACTACTTTTAGAAGGACAAAACACTACATGCACTTTAGTCAGAAATGTGCTCCAAAAACACACACAGAGCATTGATACGTGAGACGTCCAGTGAGCACTAAAATACAGATGTGTCGTTCACATGTTTGTGGGGGTGCACCGTTCCTGGAGGTACTGCAATACCAGGTCGATGCGTGGAGTGGACGGAGCAAGCCCCTGTTCCATCTCCCTGTTCCAAAAATCAATTTAATATATGGTCCCCGGGTAGGGGACGTATCAGATATTAAACTGATAAGAACAGATACTACACTTGATCTTAGCCAAAAGGCCGAGAAGCGATACCGCTAAACTGGTGGAGTGACGGCCCCCTTCTCATAACTGGGACTTTTGCTCACGGCTACACCCGCTATGATTTCAAAAGCAAAACAAATGTGACAAGAAATACTAAATACATTCACGGTTCTTGTTGGCTGTCGCTAGCAAAGGTTACACAGGTTTTCAGAACTTTAAAAACCGAGGATTCCAAACGCCACTGAATAACATTACTGCTCACAGGAAAATGTCAAAATCAAAAACACAAGAGGCTACGTGAGCTTGTATGTGCAAGCATCTGGATGTTTATACAGTCAAACATCTTAATGCTCTTTTAGTGACAAGCTGTCTTCCCCACAATGCACTTCTGTAGGCCACATCAGAATCTGATCAGAAATCAAGACTTTTCTACAGCAGTCCAGCTAAAACCACCCTGACAGGAGAACAGCAGGTTTGAGAGGGGCCAGGCTACAAGAGGCTGTAACAACATTGATAATAAAACCAGTCTTATCCACATTTAAACTCTCAAAAGGAGACAATAGAAGCACACAGAGCACGCTTCCCTCACCTGCCACGGTGCATCAAGTCCTCTGTCTGCCTGTCGACTAACCCACACTACTGACCCCAATGCTGTAGGAATGGAACAACACCAGTGTTGTAGGGCGCCGCATCCATCCATCCATCCATCCATCCATCCATCCATCCATCAACTAAGCTCGATTCACTGACCTCTTGCCCCACACATGGTCACAGTGGTGCTGGAGTCAATCTCTGCTGCCTGTGAGGTGAGACGCAGCATACATCCTTCAAGTCTCCAGTTTATCGCAGCGTTCACATCTAAAAAGAAACAGAAAAAGAGCAGTGGATAAACACTTGGCCGCTTCACAAAACTAGAATATTGTATCATATATGGGAGGAATATGAACAATAGGGCTGCATGTAGTCACAGATAAGCAGTTCACTCACTGTGGGCTGTGCACCTTCCTCCACCAACTCTACCCAACTTGGCTGATGCACCTCAATGTCTAGAAAACAAAAAGAAAACACGGTCTTTATACCCGCATTTAAGGCAGAAAGTTTCATTCAAATGATATTCACACAGAACAAAACATGCAATTAACGGCACACTGAGCTCTCACAATATATATTTACAAATGTATATTAAATATAGATACATTTGTATGGTAAAGTGCTTTTTAATTCATACTTACAAATGCTACTTTCTGTATTTACAGTGCAAAAAAGAAGACGTGTATTGCAATACATTAGGCATTACTTGTCAACACAGAAAGATGAGCAGACACACCAACATCACTACTCAAGCATGTCTCTTTATCTTTACTACTTTTAGAAGGACAAAACACTACATGCACTTTAGTCAGAAATGTGCTCCAAAAACACACACAGAGCATTGATACGTGAGACGTCCAGTGAGCACTAAAATACAGATGTGTCGTTCACATGTTTGTGGGGGTGCACCGTTCCTGGAGGTACTGCAATACCAGGTCGATGCGTGGAGTGGACGGAGCAAGCCCCTGTTCCATCTCCCTGTTCCAAAAATCAATTTAATATATGGTCCCCGGGTAGGGGACGTATCAGATATTAAACTGATAAGAACAGATTTTTTTCTTTTTTCTTTTGAAAAACTTTATTGAAACTTATTCAGCTCAGATTTCTTTTGAGGTAGAACATTCACATATCATGTACAGTAAAAACGTCAATAAATAGGTGCCTTCTCTAAAACCTGTTTAAAACAATAAAACAATTGCTCTAAAACAGGAATAGAATAAAAGGCTGCTTTAAATGTACAGAGGATTGAATAAGTTACAGTGTCCATTAAAAGTCCATAAAAAGGGTTGCATCGTTTCCGCTTCAGGTCCAGTTCTTTGTACAGGAGCGCGGTGAGTCCCTACCAAGGTCACTCAGCCTGCTCCCCCAAACATTTGGTCTCTCGGGATGCTGTCTCGGTGGTCAGGAGAGATCCTCGCCCTTGTGCTCCTGCCCACCTGCCTCACCCGGAGAGCCAGGCCGCTGCTGCTTTGACCTTTTCCCGTGTGGCTCCGGCTCCTTCGTCCGAATGGGCACAGAGGCGATTCTTCTTTGTGGCTGTGTCCTAGGCTTGCCGCCTGCAGCTTGGGCCGATCTTGTCGTTGCTGCAGCCATTCGGATCACAGCCACGGGGGGGATCTGCATGTGCCTTCTTACCAGCAAGTTTCTGGAGGTCCATATGGCGTCTTTGATGGCGGCTAGGGTGAGCCACTGCTTGGCAAACTCCCCGGAAGGAGTTTCCTTCGGGCTCACCCCATAGAGCACCAGTTGTGCTGTGAGGACCTCCCTTGCTGGTAAGTACGGGAATTTCAAGGAGCCGGCCGTTGCCCACTGGTCTACGGCAGCAGTGCACTCCCAGAGCAGATGCCTCACCGACTCAGGCGCGCCACAACCAGGTCGGGGGCAGGTTGAGTGCGCCGACATGCCCCGGGAATGCATGACGGACCTGACCGGGAGGATCTCGTGAGCCACCATCCACGACAGGTCCCGGAGTCTGTTTGGGAGAGCAGGGTGGTTCACATTGCGCCAAACCGTTGAGGGCTCACCTAGTGCGAGCCCGCGCACCGGACACACTGGGTCGCGCTCCTGCACAACAGAGATCAGAGAGCGGTGGTTGGTTAAAATATGCAACCCTTCATGTTCGAGGTTAAAATCCTTTAAGAATTTTTTAATTAGGGCGTAGGCCGGTGGCAGGATAAAAGACACAGGTACTTGCAGGTTGACATCTATTATTTTCAGTGATCTGAGGTACGACCCCATCCAGAAACGTGCCATTGCTGCCATTTTGGGGTTTCTGGATGGGGCCGTAACCATCGTTATGTGGGAGGCAGTATATTTGCTTCTTAAAAACAAATGTAGGTCTGGCACTCCTTTGCCTCCTTTCTCCTTTGGTTTTTTCATGGTCACACGATTCAATTTCTCCCACTTGGAGCCCCACAAGAAGTAAAACATGGCTCGTTCCAATGTTAAGACCACATGCCTAGGGGGGATAAAAACAGAACCGATCAGTAAAAGCAAAGGTAAAATCACTGCTTTAATGATTAAAACCTTACCTTCCATGGTCAGTCCTCTCAGTCCCCAGTACCCTAGTCTTTGTCTGACTTTCCCTACCAAGTCTGGCCAATTTGTTCCCCCTCCCCCTTCTCTGTCAAATTTAACCCCCAGTATTCTCTGGTCAGTCTGGGTCACAGTCAGGGGAAGTCTTGTCGTCTCAGTCGCTGTCCATGGTCCGTAAAACTGGGCTTGGGTCTTGTCTCTGTTCAGTTTGGACCCAGAGGCCCGTCCAAACCAGTCAGTCAAGTCCAGCGTTCTGTCGACAGATAAAAGGTCAGTGCATAAAACGTTCACGTCGTCCATATATAAAACACACCTGGTCTCCAGTCCCCCACTCCCCGGCAGTCTCACTCCGGTGATCCGTTGGTCCCTTCTCAAGATCTGCGCCAGTGGCTCTATGCAGGCAACGTAGAGGAGGGCCGATAACGGACACCCCTGACGGACACCGCAGTTGATGTCTACTGCTTTTGTCAAATGCCCGTTAACTATAAATTTGCTGGTGATGCCCCTGTACAGCAATCCCACCCAAGCTATGAACCTTCCTGGGAACCCCATTTTTTCCAGTACCTGGAAAAGGTACTGGTGCGAGACCCGATCGAAAGCTTTTTCAAAATCTAAATTTAGGACTACGAGCCGAATGTTTCTGTCTCTCGCAAAACAGATGGTGTCTCTGATCAGTACGAGGCTGTCTGTGATCTTCCTTCCCGGAATGGCGCAGGCTTGATCCGGGTGGATCACCTCGTCTAAAAACATGGACATTCGTGTCGCTAAAAGTTTGCTAAAAAGTTTACAGTCAAAGTTGAGCAGTGTGATAGGTCTCCAGTTCTTTAAGTTAGTCTTGTCTTTTTGTTTGTGGAGGAGAGTCACTATCCCTACTCTAAAACTGTCAGGAAGTCGGTCGAGGTGTTCAAAATCCATAAAAACAGTGATCAAATCATGTGCTAAAATGTCCCAAAAGGTTAAATAAAATTCCAAGGGAAGTCCGTCCATTCCTGGGGACTTCCCTCTTTTAAAAGTGGATATACATTTATTTAACTCTAAAAGGGTAAAATCCTGACATAAAAGCACATTGTTGTTCACTGTTTTGTTTATAGATCTTAAAACGTCAAGCATGGTGTCTCTCTCATTTTTTTTTTCCGTATACAAATTACCATAAAAACTTTCAATTTCTTCTTTGATTTCATCCATTGTTTCAGTCGTGCACCCGTTTTCTTTTGTCAGTTTTGTAATCCCTCCTCCTTTTTGTATAATTTTCTTAAAGAAGTATCTTGTGCACTTTTCCCCTTCTTCTATTTCACGCTCTCTACTCCTTAAAATAACACCTTTGCTTTTACTGTCCGCTAAGGCCGACATCTCTTCTTTGACATGTTTAATTTCTTCGGTAAAATCTATGCCACTTTGGTTTAAATTAAAATACCGCTGTAGTCTTTTCTGCAGTCCCATCATGCGTCTGGTTTCCCTATTCTTCTTTCTTTTCCCTGCTAACCTAAAGAAAGTCCGGGTCCTTCCCTTCACCATTTCCCACCAGTGAGCTTGTGATTCGTACATGTCCTGAAGGGTCTGCCACTCTTTGTACTGCTCCCTGTACTGACTAACTACCTCCCTATCCTCTAGAAGGGAGCAGTTGAGTTTCCACAGACCACTTCCTCGAGTCACACCTGAAGAGAGTGAAAGGGTGCAGGAGAGCATTAAGTGATCGGTGAAGAAAACAGGAGTTAATCTAGCATCAGCGGGTGGACAGTCTCGTGTGAATAAGAAATCTATGCGAGAGGCTCTGGTGCCATCACCACTGAACCAGGTGAAGCCCTCCTCTCTGGGATGCATGGTTTTAAAACAGTCTTGTAGTTTAAAATCTCTACAAATATTCCGTAATAAAACCGATGTTTTGTCCACTTTAAAATCCTCCCCTGCTCCTCTCCTATCTTTCCTACTTAAAATGCAATTAAAATCCCCCCCTACAATTAAAGGAACCCTACCTAGCATGTGGGACTGCAGGTTTTCTAAAAGGTCGTACCTGTCGTTTTTGTTGTTAAAACCATAAATATTTAAGAGGTTAAAATCCTGTCCCATAAAAGTCAAATGTGCTAAAAGTGCTCGCCCGTCTTTCACCACAGTGCTGCCCTTCACCAGAACCTGAGGATTTTTTATTAAAATGGCCACTCCGTCATTTCTATTCTCGTTGGATCCACTCCAGATGGACGTCTGTGGCCACATCTCCTCCCACTGGCGGTATGATTTTAAAAAAGGAAGGCCGCATTCCTGTAGTAAAAACACATCTGACTTAAAAGAATTTAAACAGGATAAAACACTCTGGGCTCTAACTCTTGACTTCACACTTCTCACATTGATGGTGGAAGTGATGAGAGTCATGAGTATGATGATAAAAACACACAGGCACGACAATTTTAAAATCAAATAAAATCAAATAAATAGACAATACCAATTACATTTCTTGGTTTGCTTCATTTCACCATTGTAACAGATCCTCATCGAAAAATCCCTCTACATCCAGGGGGTGAACTTTGAGGATCTGTCCTCCTGAAAGCGAAGTCTGCTCTACTTTTCATCGGAGTTGATTGTAGTGCTATGTTCAGAAAGGAGCACGGATTGGGTGAACCGGAGGAGGAGTTGCTGTCCTGCTCCACAGACGGGCTGTGGGGGGCAGGTTCAGCTCTGCCCTTCTTTTCGGACACTGAGTCACTCTCAGGGGTGGACAGTTCAGATGCCGTTCTTTTTTGACCAGGCTGAGCGTCAGGTAAGGAGGAGGAGGAAGAGGAGGAGGAGGAAGAGGAGGAGGAGGAGGGGCCCTGCTCTTCCTCCACAATGTGGAGGCTTTTAATGGAGAGGTCCTCCATTGAGGCAGATGAAGCCCCCCCCCCCGCCTGGTCCCCCCCAGACACCTCACCATCGCCCCCCACTGGGTCAGTACCTGGATTAGGCTCCTCCCCCAGCTCCGGCCCATTGGTCTCCTCTCCACCAATCACAGGATTTGGAGGGAGATTTGAATTTCCCTCCAAATCGATTAGCACCAAATCTTTCTCTGTTTGACCATTTTCCTCCTGTCTCTTTTGGGCCTTTAACTTGTTCGCAAAGGACAAAGGACAGTCACGGAAAAGATGGTCTCCTGACCCACACAGGTTACATTTTCTGCCATTGGTGCATTCATCGAAGGAATGACCAATGGTTTTGCATTTTCCACAGACAACAACCTGACAGGCCTCTGCCAGGTGCCCGTGCTCTCCACACTTGCGGCAGAGCTTAGGCTGACCCTGGTAGTGGATGTAGCCTCTGTTGTTCCCCAGGATTACCATCGAAGGCAGGTGTTTCAGGCCCTGGAAGCCTTGTGGGTCTTCCCATTGTTGGATGGGGACCCTCCAAGCACACGTCCAGATGCCATCCTCATCCCTCACCTTGGTAGCCTGGCCCTTAACAGTGCAATATCTAGCCAACCATACACAGATATCCTCTGCATTCACCGTTTCATTAAACATTCTGACAATGACCGTTTTATGAGCATTGTCAGTCAGCTTTTCAACAGCAAACACAGAGAATTGGCTTTTCACATTTTCAAAACGTGTCCAAAAGTCTCTCAACAGCACCGCAGAGCAAAAACTAAGGTCAAACCCTTTATTAAATGGCAGCGTAACAATGCAATTTATATCATTTGGACGAAAATTTAGGATTTTCTGGACAAATTTCCGTGAAAAGTCCAGCCTTGACATCTTCACATTTTCGTCTTTAAAGATGAAACGAACGCTGTGGTGCCTCCGCAGGCCGGCATAATTGGCCGACATGGCTGGAGGCACCACAAAGGACACACCGTGTTCAGAAGCGAGGAACCTACGAAACACACCCCTAATGTGACAAACCAAACTAAACCCTAAATAAAGAACACCACACTTACCTGTGATCTCAACTGTAATTTAGCACAACACACAAACATCCATACATATATACAAAGCAATAATACAATACAATATCTCCCACTATCGCGAGGACAGAAACCACGAAGGAATCAATCCAGCCAACAGGGAGCGATCGCTGTCTTAGCCAAAAGGCCGAGAAGCGATACCGCTAAACTGGTGGAGTGACGGCCCCCTTCTCATAACTGGGACTTTTGCTCACGGCTACACCCGCTATGATTTCAAAAGCAAAACAAATGTGACAAGAAATACTAAATACATTCACGGTTCTTGTTGGCTGTCGCTAGCAAAGGTTACACAGGTTTTCAGAACTTTAAAAACCGAGGATTCCAAACGCCACTGAATAACATTACTGCTCACAGGAAAATGTCAAAATCAAAAACACAAGAGGCTACGTGAGCTTGTATGTGCAAGCATCTGGATGTTTATACAGTCAAACATCTTAATGCTCTTTTAGTGACAAGCTGTCTTCCCCACAATGCACTTCTGTAGGCCACATCAGAATCTGATCAGAAATCAAGACTTTTCTACAGCAGTCCAGCTAAAACCACCCTGACAGGAGAACAGCAGGTTTGAGAGGGGCCAGGCTACAAGAGGCTGTAACAACATTGATAATAAAACCAGTCTTATCCACATTTAAACTCTCAAAAGGAGACAATAGAAGCACACAGAGCACGCTTCCCTCACCTGCCACGGTGCATCAAGTCCTCTGTCTGCCTGTCGACTAACCCACACTACTGACCCCAATGCTGTAGGAATGGAACAACACCAGTGTTGTAGGGCGCCGCATCCATCCATCCATCCATCAACTAAGCTCGATTCACTGACCTCTTGCCCCACACATGGTCACAGTGGTGCTGGAGTCAATCTCTGCTGCCTGTGAGGTGAGACGCAGCATACATCCTTCAAGTCTCCAGTTTATCGCAGCGTTCACATCTAAAAAGAAACAGAAAAAGAGCAGTGGATAAACACTTGGCCGCTTCACAAAACTAGAATATTGTATCATATATGGGAGGAATATGAACAATAGGGCTGCATGTAGTCACAGATAAGCAGTTCACTCACTGTGGGCTGTGCACCTTCCTCCACCAACTCTACCCAACTTGGCTGATGCACCTCAATGTCTAGAAAACAAAAAGAAAACACGGTCTTTATACCCGCATTTAAGGCAGAAAGTTTCATTCAAATGATATTCACACAGAACAAAACATGCAATTAACGGCACACTGAGCTCTCACAATATATATTTACAAATGTATATTAAATATAGATACATTTGTATGGTAAAGTGCTTTTTAATTCATACTTACAAATGCTACTTTCTGTATTTACAGTGCGAGAAAAAGAAGACGTGTATTGCAATACATTAGGCATTACTTGTCAACACAGAAAGATGAGCAGACACACCAACATCACTACTCAAGCATGTCTCTTTATCTTTACTACTTTTAGAAGGACAAAACACTACATGCACTTTAGTCAGAAATGTGCTCCAAAAACACACACAGAGCATTGATACGTGAGACGTCCAGTGAGCACTAAAATACAGATGTGTCGTTCACATGTTTGTGGGGGTGCACCGTTCCTGGAGGTACTGCAATACCAGGTCGATGCGTGGAGTGGACGGAGCAAGCCCCTGTTCCATCTCCCTGTTCCAAAAATCAATTTAATATATGGTCCCCGGGTAGGGGACGTATCAGATATTAAACTGATAAGAACAGATACTACACTTGATCTTAGCCAAAAGGCCGAGAAGCGATACCGCTAAACTGGTGGAGTGACGGCCCCCTTCTCATAACTGGGACTTTTGCTCACGGCTACACCCGCTATGATTTCAAAAGCAAAACAAATGTGACAAGAAATACTAAATACATTCACGGTTCTTGTTGGCTGTCGCTAGCAAAGGTTACACAGGTTTTCAGAACTTTAAAAACCGAGGATTCCAAACGCCACTGAATAACATTACTGCTCACAGGAAAATGTCAAAATCAAAAACACAAGAGGCTACGTGAGCTTGTATGTGCAAGCATCTGGATGTTTATACAGTCAAACATCTTAATGCTCTTTTAGTGACAAGCTGTCTTCCCCACAATGCACTTCTGTAGGCCACATCAGAATCTGATCAGAAATCAAGACTTTTCTACAGCAGTCCAGCTAAAACCACCCTGACAGGAGAACAGCAGGTTTGAGAGGGGCCAGGCTACAAGAGGCTGTAACAACATTGATAATAAAACCAGTCTTATCCACATTTAAACTCTCAAAAGGAGACAATAGAAGCACACAGAGCACGCTTCCCTCACCTGCCACGGTGCATCAAGTCCTCTGTCTGCCTGTCGACTAACCCACACTACTGACCCCAATGCTGTAGGAATGGAACAACACCAGTGTTGTAGGGCGCCGCATCCATCCATCCATCCATCCATCCATCCATCTAACTAAGCTCGATTCACTGACCTCTTGCCCCACACATGGTCACAGTGGTGCTGGAGTCAATCTCTGCTGCCTGTGAGGTGAGACGCAGCATACATCCTTCAAGTCTCCAGTTTATCGCAGCGTTCACATCTAAAAAGAAACAGAAAAAGAGCAGTGGATAAACACTTGGCCGCTTCACAAAACTAGAATATTGTATCATATATGGGAGGAATATGAACAATAGGGCTGCATGTAGTCACAGATAAGCAGTTCACTCACTGTGGGCTGTGCACCTTCCTCCACCAACTCTACCCAACTTGGCTGATGCACCTCAATGTCTAGAAAACAAAAAGAAAACACGGTCTTTATACCCGCATTTAAGGCAGAAAGTTTCATTCAAATGATATTCACACAGAACAAAACATGCAATTAACGGCACACTGAGCTCTCACAATATATATTTACAAATGTATATTAAATATAGATACATTTGTATGGTAAAGTGCTTTTTAATTCATACTTACAAATGCTACTTTCTGTATTTACAGTGCGAGAAAAAAGAAGACGTGTATTGCAATACATTAGGCATTACTTGTCAACACAGAAAGATGAGCAGACACACCAACATCACTACTCAAGCATGTCTCTTTATCTTTACTACTTTTAGAAGGACAAAACACTACATGCACTTTAGTCAGAAATGTGCTCCAAAAACACACACAGAGCATTGATACGTGAGACGTCCAGTGAGCACTAAAATACAGATGTGTCGTTCACATGTTTGTGGGGGTGCACCGTTCCTGGAGGTACTGCAATACCAGGTCGATGCGTGGAGTGGACGGAGCAAGCCCCTGTTCCATCTCCCTGTTCCAAAAATCAATTTAATATATGGTCCCCGGGTAGGGGACGTATCAGATATTAAACTGATAAGAACAGATACTACACTTGATCTTAGCCAAAAGGCCGAGAAGCGATACCGCTAAACTGGTGGAGTGACGGCCCCCTTCTCATAACTGGGACTTTTGCTCACGGCTACACCCGCTATGATTTCAAAAGCAAAACAAATGTGACAAGAAATACTAAATACATTCACGGTTCTTGTTGGCTGTCGCTAGCAAAGGTTACACAGGTTTTCAGAACTTTAAAAACCGAGGATTCCAAACGCCACTGAATAACATTACTGCTCACAGGAAAATGTCAAAATCAAAAACACAAGAGGCTACGTGAGCTTGTATGTGCAAGCATCTGGATGTTTATACAGTCAAACATCTTAATGCTCTTTTAGTGACAAGCTGTCTTCCCCACAATGCACTTCTGTAGGCCACATCAGAATCAAACTGATCAGAAATCAAGACTTTTCTACAGCAGTCCAGCTAAAACCACCCTGACAGGAGAACAGCAGGTTTGAGAGGGGCCAGGCTACAAGAGGCTGTAACAACATTGATAATAAAACCAGTCTTATCCACATTTAAACTCTCAAAAGGAGACAATAGAAGCACACAGAGCACGCTTCCCTCACCTGCCACGGTGCATCAAGTCCTCTGTCTGCCTGTCGACTAACCCACACTACTGACCCCAATGCTGTAGGAATGGAACAACACCAGTGTTGTAGGGCGCCGCATCCATCCATCCATCCATCCATCCATCCATCCATCCATCATAACTAAGCTCGATTCACTGACCTCTTGCCCCACACATGGTCACAGTGGTGCTGGAGTCAATCTCTGCTGCCTGTGAGGTGAGACGCAGCATACATCCTTCAAGTCTCCAGTTTATCGCAGCGTTCACATCTAAAAAGAAACAGAAAAAGAGCAGTGGATAAACACTTGGCCGCTTCACAAAACTAGAATATTGTATCATATATGGGAGGAATATGAACAATAGGGCTGCATGTAGTCACAGATAAGCAGTTCACTCACTGTGGGCTGTGCACCTTCCTCCACCAACTCTACCCAACTTGGCTGATGCACCTCAATGTCTAGAAAACAAAAAGAAAACACGGTCTTTATACCCGCATTTAAGGCAGAAAGTTTCATTCAAATGATATTCACACAGAACAAAACATGCAATTAACGGCACACTGAGCTCTCACAATATATATTTACAAATGTATATTAAATATAGATACATTTGTATGGTAAAGTGCTTTTTAATTCATACTTACAAATGCTACTTTCTGTATTTACAGTGCGAGAAAAAGAAGACGTGTATTGCAATACATTAGGCATTACTTGTCAACACAGAAAGATGAGCAGACACACCAACATCACTACTCAAGCATGTCTCTTTATCTTTACTACTTTTAGAAGGACAAAACACTACATGCACTTTAGTCAGAAATGTGCTCCAAAAACACACACAGAGCATTGATACGTGAGACGTCCAGTGAGCACTAAAATACAGATGTGTCGTTCACATGTTTGTGGGGGTGCACCGTTCCTGGAGGTACTGCAATACCAGGTCGATGCGTGGAGTGGACGGAGCAAGCCCCTGTTCCATCTCCCTGTTCCAAAAATCAATTTAATATATGGTCCCCGGGTAGGGGACGTATCAGATATTAAACTGATAAGAACAGATACTACACTTGATCTTAGCCAAAAGGCCGAGAAGCGATACCGCTAAACTGGTGGAGTGACGGCCCCCTTCTCATAACTGGGACTTTTGCTCACGGCTACACCCGCTATGATTTCAAAAGCAAAACAAATGTGACAAGAAATACTAAATACATTCACGGTTCTTGTTGGCTGTCGCTAGCAAAGGTTACACAGGTTTTCAGAACTTTAAAAACCGAGGATTCCAAACGCCACTGAATAACATTACTGCTCACAGGAAAATGTCAAAATCAAAAACACAAGAGGCTACGTGAGCTTGTATGTGCAAGCATCTGGATGTTTATACAGTCAAACATCTTAATGCTCTTTTAGTGACAAGCTGTCTTCCCCACAATGCACTTCTGTAGGCCACATCAGAATCTGATCAGAAATCAAGACTTTTCTACAGCAGTCCAGCTAAAACCACCCTGACAGGAGAACAGCAGGTTTGAGAGGGGCCAGGCTACAAGAGGCTGTAACAACATTGATAATAAAACCAGTCTTATCCACATTTAAACTCTCAAAAGGAGACAATAGAAGCACACAGAGCACGCTTCCCTCACCTGCCACGGTGCATCAAGTCCTCTGTCTGCCTGTCGACTAACCCACACTACTGACCCCAATGCTGTAGGAATGGAACAACACCAGTGTTGTAGGGCGCCGCATCCATCCATCCATCCATCCATCCATCCATCAACTAAGCTCGATTCACTGACCTCTTGCCCCACACATGGTCACAGTGGTGCTGGAGTCAATCTCTGCTGCCTGTGAGGTGAGACGCAGCATACATCCTTCAAGTCTCCAGTTTATCGCAGCGTTCACATCTAAAAAGAAACAGAAAAAGAGCAGTGGATAAACACTTGGCCGCTTCACAAAACTAGAATATTGTATCATATATGGGAGGAATATGAACAATAGGGCTGCATGTAGTCACAGATAAGCAGTTCACTCACTGTGGGCTGTGCACCTTCCTCCACCAACTCTACCCAACTTGGCTGATGCACCTCAATGTCTAGAAAACAAAAAGAAAACACGGTCTTTATACCCGCATTTAAGGCAGAAAGTTTCATTCAAATGATATTCACACAGAACAAAACATGCAATTAACGGCACACTGAGCTCTCACAATATATATTTACAAATGTATATTAAATATAGATACATTTGTATGGTAAAGTGCTTTTTAATTCATACTTACAAATGCTACTTTCTGTATTTACAGTGCGAGAAAAAAGAAGACGTGTATTGCAATACATTAGGCATTACTTGTCAACACAGAAAGATGAGCAGACACACCAACATCACTACTCAAGCATGTCTCTTTATCTTTACTACTTTTAGAAGGACAAAACACTACATGCACTTTAGTCAGAAATGTGCTCCAAAAACACACACAGAGCATTGATACGTGAGACGTCCAGTGAGCACTAAAATACAGATGTGTCGTTCACATGTTTGTGGGGGTGCACCGTTCCTGGAGGTACTGCAATACCAGGTCGATGCGTGGAGTGGACGGAGCAAGCCCCTGTTCCATCTCCCTGTTCCAAAAATCAATTTAATATATGGTCCCCGGGTAGGGGACGTATCAGATATTAAACTGATAAGAACAGATACTACACTTGATCTTAGCCAAAAGGCCGAGAAGCGATACCGCTAAACTGGTGGAGTGACGGCCCCCTTCTCATAACTGGGACTTTTGCTCACGGCTACACCCGCTATGATTTCAAAAGCAAAACAAATGTGACAAGAAATACTAAATACATTCACGGTTCTTGTTGGCTGTCGCTAGCAAAGGTTACACAGGTTTTCAGAACTTTAAAAACCGAGGATTCCAAACGCCACTGAATAACATTACTGCTCACAGGAAAATGTCAAAATCAAAAACACAAGAGGCTACGTGAGCTTGTATGTGCAAGCATCTGGATGTTTATACAGTCAAACATCTTAATGCTCTTTTAGTGACAAGCTGTCTTCCCCACAATGCACTTCTGTAGGCCACATCAGAATCTGATCAGAAATCAAGACTTTTCTACAGCAGTCCAGCTAAAACCACCCTGACAGGAGAACAGCAGGTTTGAGAGGGGCCAGGCTACAAGAGGCTGTAACAACATTGATAATAAAACCAGTCTTATCCACATTTAAACTCTCAAAAGGAGACAATAGAAGCACACAGAGCACGCTTCCCTCACCTGCCACGGTGCATCAAGTCCTCTGTCTGCCTGTCGACTAACCCACACTACTGACCCCAATGCTGTAGGAATGGAACAACACCAGTGTTGTAGGGCGCCGCATCCATCCATCCATCCATCCATCCATCCATCCACAACTAAGCTCGATTCACTGACCTCTTGCCCCACACATGGTCACAGTGGTGCTGGAGTCAATCTCTGCTGCCTGTGAGGTGAGACGCAGCATACATCCTTCAAGTCTCCAGTTTATCGCAGCGTTCACATCTAAAAAGAAACAGAAAAAGAGCAGTGGATAAACACTTGGCCGCTTCACAAAACTAGAATATTGTATCATATATGGGAGGAATATGAACAATAGGGCTGCATGTAGTCACAGATAAGCAGTTCACTCACTGTGGGCTGTGCACCTTCCTCCACCAACTCTACCCAACTTGGCTGATGCACCTCAATGTCTAGAAAACAAAAAGAAAACACGGTCTTTATACCCGCATTTAAGGCAGAAAGTTTCATTCAAATGATATTCACACAGAACAAAACATGCAATTAACGGCACACTGAGCTCTCACAATATATATTTACAAATGTATATTAAATATAGATACATTTGTATGGTAAAGTGCTTTTTAATTCATACTTACAAATGCTACTTTCTGTATTTACAGTGCGAGAAAAAGAAGACGTGTATTGCAATACATTAGGCATTACTTGTCAACACAGAAAGATGAGCAGACACACCAACATCACTACTCAAGCATGTCTGTTTATCTTTACTACTTTTAGAAGGACAAAACACTACATGCACTTTAGTCAGAAATGTGCTCCAAAAACACACACAGAGCATTGATACGTGAGACGTCCAGTGAGCACTAAAATACAGATGTGTCGTTCACATGTTTGTGGGGGTGCACCGTTCCTGGAGGTACTGCAATACCAGGTCGATGCGTGGAGTGGACGGAGCAAGCCCCTGTTCCATCTCCCTGTTCCAAAAATCAATTTAATATATGGTCCCCGGGTAGGGGACGTATCAGATATTAAACTGATAAGAACAGATACTACACTTGATCTTAGCCAAAAGGCCGAGAAGCGATACCGCTAAACTGGTGGAGTGACGGCCCCCTTCTCATAACTGGGACTTTTGCTCACGGCTACACCCGCTATGATTTCAAAAGCAAAACAAATGTGACAAGAAATACTAAATACATTCACGGTTCTTGTTGGCTGTCGCTAGCAAAGGTTACACAGGTTTTCAGAACTTTAAAAACCGAGGATTCCAAACGCCACTGAATAACATTACTGCTCACAGGAAAATGTCAAAATCAAAAACACAAGAGGCTACGTGAGCTTGTATGTGCAAGCATCTGGATGTTTATACAGTCAAACATCTTAATGCTCTTTTAGTGACAAGCTGTCTTCCCCACAATGCACTTCTGTAGGCCACATCAGAATCTGATCAGAAATCAAGACTTTTCTACAGCAGTCCAGCTAAAACCACCCTGACAGGAGAACAGCAGGTTTGAGAGGGGCCAGGCTACAAGAGGCTGTAACAACATTGATAATAAAACCAGTCTTATCCACATTTAAACTCTCAAAAGGAGACAATAGAAGCACACAGAGCACGCTTCCCTCACCTGCCACGGTGCATCAAGTCCTCTGTCTGCCTGTCGACTAACCCACACTACTGACCCCAATGCTGTAGGAATGGAACAACACCAGTGTTGTAGGGCGCCGCATCCATCCATCCATCCATCCATCCATCCATCCATCAACTAAGCTCGATTCACTGACCTCTTGCCCCACACATGGTCACAGTGGTGCTGGAGTCAATCTCTGCTGCCTGTGAGGTGAGACGCAGCATACATCCTTCAAGTCTCCAGTTTATCGCAGCGTTCACATCTAAAAAGAAACAGAAAAAGAGCAGTGGATAAACACTTGGCCGCTTCACAAAACTAGAATATTGTATCATATATGGGAGGAATATGAACAATAGGGCTGCATGTAGTCACAGATAAGCAGTTCACTCACTGTGGGCTGTGCACCTTCCTCCACCAACTCTACCCAACTTGGCTGATGCACCTCAATGTCTAGAAAACAAAAAGAAAACACGGTCTTTATACCCGCATTTAAGGCAGAAAGTTTCATTCAAATGATATTCACACAGAACAAAACATGCAATTAACGGCACACTGAGCTCTCACAATATATATTTACAAATGTATATTAAATATAGATACATTTGTATGGTAAAGTGCTTTTTAATTCATACTTACAAATGCTACTTTCTGTATTTACAGTGCGAGAAAAAGAAGACGTGTATTGCAATACATTAGGCATTACTTGTCAACACAGAAAGATGAGCAGACACACCAACATCACTACTCAAGCATGTCTCTTTATCTTTACTACTTTTAGAAGGACAAAACACTACATGCACTTTAGTCAGAAATGTGCTCCAAAAACACACACAGAGCATTGATACGTGAGACGTCCAGTGAGCACTAAAATACAGATGTGTCGTTCACATGTTTGTGGGGGTGCACCGTTCCTGGAGGTACTGCAATACCAGGTCGATGCGTGGAGTGGACGGAGCAAGCCCCTGTTCCATCTCCCTGTTCCAAAAATCAATTTAATATATGGTCCCCGGGTAGGGGACGTATCAGATATTAAACTGATAAGAACAGATACTACACTTGATCTTAGCCAAAAGGCCGAGAAGCGATACCGCTAAACTGGTGGAGTGACGGCCCCCTTCTCATAACTGGGACTTTTGCTCACGGCTACACCCGCTATGATTTCAAAAGCAAAACAAATGTGACAAGAAATACTAAATACATTCACGGTTCTTGTTGGCTGTCGCTAGCAAAGGTTACACAGGTTTTCAGAACTTTAAAAACCGAGGATTCCAAACGCCACTGAATAACATTACTGCTCACAGGAAAATGTCAAAATCAAAAACACAAGAGGCTACGTGAGCTTGTATGTGCAAGCATCTGGATGTTTATACAGTCAAACATCTTAATGCTCTTTTAGTGACAAGCTGTCTTCCCCACAATGCACTTCTGTAGGCCACATCAGAATCTGATCAGAAATCAAGACTTTTCTACAGCAGTCCAGCTAAAACCACCCTGACAGGAGAACAGCAGGTTTGAGAGGGGCCAGGCTACAAGAGGCTGTAACAACATTGATAATAAAACCAGTCTTATCCACATTTAAACTCTCAAAAGGAGACAATAGAAGCACACAGAGCACGCTTCCCTCACCTGCCACGGTGCATCAAGTCCTCTGTCTGCCTGTCGACTAACCCACACTACTGACCCCAATGCTGTAGGAATGGAACAACACCAGTGTTGTAGGGCGCCGCATCCATCCATCCATCCATCCATCCATCCATCCATCAACTAAGCTCGATTCACTGACCTCTTGCCCCACACATGGTCACAGTGGTGCTGGAGTCAATCTCTGCTGCCTGTGAGGTGAGACGCAGCATACATCCTTCAAGTCTCCAGTTTATCGCAGCGTTCACATCTAAAAAGAAACAGAAAAAGAGCAGTGGATAAACACTTGGCCGCTTCACAAAACTAGAATATTGTATCATATATGGGAGGAATATGAACAATAGGGCTGCATGTAGTCACAGATAAGCAGTTCACTCACTGTGGGCTGTGCACCTTCCTCCACCAACTCTACCCAACTTGGCTGATGCACCTCAATGTCTAGAAAACAAAAAGAAAACACGGTCTTTATACCCGCATTTAAGGCAGAAAGTTTCATTCAAATGATATTCACACAGAACAAAACATGCAATTAACGGCACACTGAGCTCTCACAATATATATTTACAAATGTATATTAAATATAGATACATTTGTATGGTAAAGTGCTTTTTAATTCATACTTACAAATGCTACTTTCTGTATTTACAGTGCGAGAAAAAGAAGACGTGTATTGCAATACATTAGGCATTACTTGTCAACACAGAAAGATGAGCAGACACACCAACATCACTACTCAAGCATGTCTCTTTATCTTTACTACTTTTAGAAGGACAAAACACTACATGCACTTTAGTCAGAAATGTGCTCCAAAAACACACACAGAGCATTGATACGTGAGACGTCCAGTGAGCACTAAAATACAGATGTGTCGTTCACATGTTTGTGGGGGTGCACCGTTCCTGGAGGTACTGCAATACCAGGTCGATGCGTGGAGTGGACGGAGCAAGCCCCTGTTCCATCTCCCTGTTCCAAAAATCAATTTAATATATGGTCCCCGGGTAGGGGACGTATCAGATATTAAACTGATAAGAACAGATACTACACTTGATCTTAGCCAAAAGGCCGAGAAGCGATACCGCTAAACTGGTGGAGTGACGGCCCCCTTCTCATAACTGGGACTTTTGCTCACGGCTACACCCGCTATGATTTCAAAAGCAAAACAAATGTGACAAGAAATACTAAATACATTCACGGTTCTTGTTGGCTGTCGCTAGCAAAGGTTACACAGGTTTTCAGAACTTTAAAAACCGAGGATTCCAAACGCCACTGAATAACATTACTGCTCACAGGAAAATGTCAAAATCAAAAACACAAGAGGCTACGTGAGCTTGTATGTGCAAGCATCTGGATGTTTATACAGTCAAACATCTTAATGCTCTTTTAGTGACAAGCTGTCTTCCCCACAATGCACTTCTGTAGGCCACATCAGAATCTGATCAGAAATCAAGACTTTTCTACAGCAGTCCAGCTAAAACCACCCTGACAGGAGAACAGCAGGTTTGAGAGGGGCCAGGCTACAAGAGGCTGTAACAACATTGATAATAAAACCAGTCTTATCCACATTTAAACTCTCAAAAGGAGACAATAGAAGCACACAGAGCACGCTTCCCTCACCTGCCACGGTGCATCAAGTCCTCTGTCTGCCTGTCGACTAACCCACACTACTGACCCCAATGCTGTAGGAATGGAACAACACCAGTGTTGTAGGGCGCCGCATCCATCCATCCATCCATCCATCCATCCATCCATCCATCAACTAAGCTCGATTCACTGACCTCTTGCCCCACACATGGTCACAGTGGTGCTGGAGTCAATCTCTGCTGCCTGTGAGGTGAGACGCAGCATACATCCTTCAAGTCTCCAGTTTATCGCAGCGTTCACATCTAAAAAGAAACAGAAAAAGAGCAGTGGATAAACACTTGGCCGCTTCACAAAACTAGAATATTGTATCATATATGGGAGGAATATGAACAATAGGGCTGCATGTAGTCACAGATAAGCAGTTCACTCACTGTGGGCTGTGCACCTTCCTCCACCAACTCTACCCAACTTGGCTGATGCACCTCAATGTCTAGAAAACAAAAGAGAAAACACGGTCTTTATACCCGCATTTAAGGCAGAAAGTTTCATTCAAATGATATTCACACAGAACAAAACATGCAATTAACGGCACACTGAGCTCTCACAATATATATTTACAAATGTATATTAAATATAGATACATTTGTATGGTAAAGTGCTTTTTAATTCATACTTACAAATGCTACTTTCTGTATTTACAGTGCGAGAAAAAGAAGACGTGTATTGCAATACATTAGGCATTACTTGTCAACACAGAAAGATGAGCAGACACACCAACATCACTACTCAAGCATGTCTCTTTATCTTTACTACTTTTAGAAGGACAAAACACTACATGCACTTTAGTCAGAAATGTGCTCCAAAAACACACACAGAGCATTGATACGTGAGACGTCCAGTGAGCACTAAAATACAGATGTGTCGTTCACATGTTTGTGGGGGTGCACCGTTCCTGGAGGTACTGCAATACCAGGTCGATGCGTGGAGTGGACGGAGCAAGCCCCTGTTCCATCTCCCTGTTCCAAAAATCAATTTAATATATGGTCCCCGGGTAGGGGACGTATCAGATATTAAACTGATAAGAACAGATACTACACTTGATCTTAGCCAAAAGGCCGAGAAGCGATACCGCTAAACTGGTGGAGTGACGGCCCCCTTCTCATAACTGGGACTTTTGCTCACGGCTACACCCGCTATGATTTCAAAAGCAAAACAAATGTGACAAGAAATACTAAATACATTCACGGTTCTTGTTGGCTGTCGCTAGCAAAGGTTACACAGGTTTTCAGAACTTTAAAAACCGAGGATTCCAAACGCCACTGAATAACATTACTGCTCACAGGAAAATGTCAAAATCAAAAACACAAGAGGCTACGTGAGCTTGTATGTGCAAGCATCTGGATGTTTATACAGTCAAACATCTTAATGCTCTTTTAGTGACAAGCTGTCTTCCCCACAATGCACTTCTGTAGGCCACATCAGAATCTGATCAGAAATCAAGACTTTTCTACAGCAGTCCAGCTAAAACCACCCTGACAGGAGAACAGCAGGTTTGAGAGGGGCCAGGCTACAAGAGGCTGTAACAACATTGATAATAAAACCAGTCTTATCCACATTTAAACTCTCAAAAGGAGACAATAGAAGCACACAGAGCACGCTTCCCTCACCTGCCACGGTGCATCAAGTCCTCTGTCTGCCTGTCGACTAACCCACACTACTGACCCCAATGCTGTAGGAATGGAACAACACCAGTGTTGTAGGGCGCCGCATCCATCCATCCATCCATCCATCCATCCATCCATCCATCAACTAAGCTCGATTCACTGACCTCTTGCCCCACACATGGTCACAGTGGTGCTGGAGTCAATCTCTGCTGCCTGTGAGGTGAGACGCAGCATACATCCTTCAAGTCTCCAGTTTATCGCAGCGTTCACATCTAAAAAGAAACAGAAAAAGAGCAGTGGATAAACACTTGGCCGCTTCACAAAACTAGAATATTGTATCATATATGGGAGGAATATGAACAATAGGGCTGCATGTAGTCACAGATAAGCAGTTCACTCACTGTGGGCTGTGCACCTTCCTCCACCAACTCTACCCAACTTGGCTGATGCACCTCAATGTCTAGAAAACAAAAAGAAAACACGGTCTTTATACCCGCATTTAAGGCAGAAAGTTTCATTCAAATGATATTCACACAGAACAAAACATGCAATTAACGGCACACTGAGCTCTCACAATATATATTTACAAATGTATATTAAATATAGATACATTTGTATGGTAAAGTGCTTTTTAATTCATACTTACAAATGCTACTTTCTGTATTTACAGTGCGAGAAAAAGAAGACGTGTATTGCAATACATTAGGCATTACTTGTCAACACAGAAAGATGAGCAGACACACCAACATCACTACTCAAGCATGTCTCTTTATCTTTACTACTTTTAGAAGGACAAAACACTACATGCACTTTAGTCAGAAATGTGCTCCAAAAACACACACAGAGCATTGATACGTGAGACGTCCAGTGAGCACTAAAATACAGATGTGTCGTTCACATGTTTGTGGGGGTGCACCGTTCCTGGAGGTACTGCAATACCAGGTCGATGCGTGGAGTGGACGGAGCAAGCCCCTGTTCCATCTCCCTGTTCCAAAAATCAATTTAATATATGGTCCCCGGGTAGGGGACGTATCAGATATTAAACTGATAAGAACAGATACTACACTTGATCTTAGCCAAAAGGCCGAGAAGCGATACCGCTAAACTGGTGGAGTGACGGCCCCCTTCTCATAACTGGGACTTTTGCTCACGGCTACACCCGCTATGATTTCAAAAGCAAAACAAATGTGACAAGAAATACTAAATACATTCACGGTTCTTGTTGGCTGTCGCTAGCAAAGGTTACACAGGTTTTCAGAACTTTAAAAACCGAGGATTCCAAACGCCACTGAATAACATTACTGCTCACAGGAAAATGTCAAAATCAAAAACACAAGAGGCTACGTGAGCTTGTATGTGCAAGCATCTGGATGTTTATACAGTCAAACATCTTAATGCTCTTTTAGTGACAAGCTGTCTTCCCCACAATGCACTTCTGTAGGCCACATCAGAATCTGATCAGAAATCAAGACTTTTCTACAGCAGTCCAGCTAAAACCACCCTGACAGGAGAACAGCAGGTTTGAGAGGGGCCAGGCTACAAGAGGCTGTAACAACATTGATAATAAAACCAGTCTTATCCACATTTAAACTCTCAAAAGGAGACAATAGAAGCACACAGAGCACGCTTCCCTCACCTGCCACGGTGCATCAAGTCCTCTGTCTGCCTGTCGACTAACCCACACTACTGACCCCAATGCTGTAGGAATGGAACAACACCAGTGTTGTAGGGCGCCGCATCCATCCATCCATCCATCCATCCATCCATCCATCAACTAAGCTCGATTCACTGACCTCTTGCCCCACACATGGTCACAGTGGTGCTGGAGTCAATCTCTGCTGCCTGTGAGGTGAGACGCAGCATACATCCTTCAAGTCTCCAGTTTATCGCAGCGTTCACATCTAAAAAGAAACAGAAAAAGAGCAGTGGATAAACACTTGGCCGCTTCACAAAACTAGAATATTGTATCATATATGGGAGGAATATGAACAATAGGGCTGCATGTAGTCACAGATAAGCAGTTCACTCACTGTGGGCTGTGCACCTTCCTCCACCAACTCTACCCAACTTGGCTGATGCACCTCAATGTCTAGAAAACAAAAAGAAAACACGGTCTTTATACCCGCATTTAAGGCAGAAAGTTTCATTCAAATGATATTCACACAGAACAAAACATGCAATTAACGGCACACTGAGCTCTCACAATATATATTTACAAATGTATATTAAATATAGATACATTTGTATGGTAAAGTGCTTTTTAATTCATGCTTACAAATGCTACTTTCTGTATTTACAGTGCGAGAAAAAGAAGACGTGTATTGCAATACATTAGGCATTACTTGTCAACACAGAAAGATGAGCAGACACACCAACATCACTACTCAAGCATGTCTCTTTATCTTTACTACTTTTAGAAGGACAAAACACTACATGCACTTTAGTCAGAAATGTGCTCCAAAAACACACACAGAGCATTGATACGTGAGACGTCCAGTGAGCACTAAAATACAGATGTGTCGTTCACATGTTTGTGGGGGTGCACCGTTCCTGGAGGTACTGCAATACCAGGTCGATGCGTGGAGTGGACGGAGCAAGCCCCTGTTCCATCTCCCTGTTCCAAAAATCAATTTAATATATGGTCCCCGGGTAGGGGACGTATCAGATATTAAACTGATAAGAACAGATACTACACTTGATCTTAGCCAAAAGGCCGAGAAGCGATACCGCTAAACTGGTGGAGTGACGGCCCCCTTCTCATAACTGGGACTTTTGCTCACGGCTACACCCGCTATGATTTCAAAAGCAAAACAAATGTGACAAGAAATACTAAATACATTCACGGTTCTTGTTGGCTGTCGCTAGCAAAGGTTACACAGGTTTTCAGAACTTTAAAAACCGAGGATTCCAAACGCCACTGAATAACATTACTGCTCACAGGAAAATGTCAAAATCAAAAACACAAGAGGCTACGTGAGCTTGTATGTGCAAGCATCTGGATGTTTATACAGTCAAACATCTTAATGCTCTTTTAGTGACAAGCTGTCTTCCCCACAATGCACTTCTGTAGGCCACATCAGAATCTGATCAGAAATCAAGACTTTTCTACAGCAGTCCAGCTAAAACCACCCTGACAGGAGAACAGCAGGTTTGAGAGGGGCCAGGCTACAAGAGGCTGTAACAACATTGATAATAAAACCAGTCTTATCCACATTTAAACTCTCAAAAGGAGACAATAGAAGCACACAGAGCACGCTTCCCTCACCTGCCACGGTGCATCAAGTCCTCTGTCTGCCTGTCGACTAACCCACACTACTGACCCCAATGCTGTAGGAATGGAACAACACCAGTGTTGTAGGGCGCCGCATCCATCCATCCATCCATCCATCCATCCATCCATCAACTAAGCTCGATTCACTGACCTCTTGCCCCACACATGGTCACAGTGGTGCTGGAGTCAATCTCTGCTGCCTGTGAGGTGAGACGCAGCATACATCCTTCAAGTCTCCAGTTTATCGCAGCGTTCACATCTAAAAAGAAACAGAAAAAGAGCAGTGGATAAACACTTGGCCGCTTCACAAAACTAGAATATTGTATCATATATGGGAGGAATATGAACAATAGGGCTGCATGTAGTCACAGATAAGCAGTTCACTCACTGTGGGCTGTGCACCTTCCTCCACCAACTCTACCCAACTTGGCTGATGCACCTCAATGTCTAGAAAACAAAAAGAAAACACGGTCTTTATACCCGCATTTAAGGCAGAAAGTTTCATTCAAATGATATTCACACAGAACAAAACATGCAATTAACGGCACACTGAGCTCTCACAATATATATTTACAAATGTATATTAAATATAGATACATTTGTATGGTAAAGTGCTTTTTAATTCATACTTACAAATGCTACTTTCTGTATTTACAGTGCGAGAAAAAGAAGACGTGTATTGCAATACATTAGGCATTACTTGTCAACACAGAAAGATGAGCAGACACACCAACATCACTACTCAAGCATGTCTCTTTATCTTTACTACTTTTAGAAGGACAAAACACTACATGCACTTTAGTCAGAAATGTGCTCCAAAAACACACACAGAGCATTGATACGTGAGACGTCCAGTGAGCACTAAAATACAGATGTGTCGTTCACATGTTTGTGGGGGTGCACCGTTCCTGGAGGTACTGCAATACCAGGTCGATGCGTGGAGTGGACGGAGCAAGCCCCTGTTCCATCTCCCTGTTCCAAAAATCAATTTAATATATGGTCCCCGGGTAGGGGACGTATCAGATATTAAACTGATAAGAACAGATACTACACTTGATCTTAGCCAAAAGGCCGAGAAGCGATACCGCTAAACTGGTGGAGTGACGGCCCCCTTCTCATAACTGGGACTTTTGCTCACGGCTACACCCGCTATGATTTCAAAAGCAAAACAAATGTGACAAGAAATACTAAATACATTCACGGTTCTTGTTGGCTGTCGCTAGCAAAGGTTACACAGGTTTTCAGAACTTTAAAAACCGAGGATTCCAAACGCCACTGAATAACATTACTGCTCACAGGAAAATGTCAAAATCAAAAACACAAGAGGCTACGTGAGCTTGTATGTGCAAGCATCTGGATGTTTATACAGTCAAACATCTTAATGCTCTTTTAGTGACAAGCTGTCTTCCCCACAATGCACTTCTGTAGGCCACATCAGAATCTGATCAGAAATCAAGACTTTTCTACAGCAGTCCAGCTAAAACCACCCTGACAGGAGAACAGCAGGTTTGAGAGGGGCCAGGCTACAAGAGGCTGTAACAACATTGATAATAAAACCAGTCTTATCCACATTTAAACTCTCAAAAGGAGACAATAGAAGCACACAGAGCACGCTTCCCTCACCTGCCACGGTGCATCAAGTCCTCTGTCTGCCTGTCGACTAACCCACACTACTGACCCCAATGCTGTAGGAATGGAACAACACCAGTGTTGTAGGGCGCCGCATCCATCCATCCATCCATCCATCCATCCATCCATCCAACTAAGCTCGATTCACTGACCTCTTGCCCCACACATGGTCACAGTGGTGCTGGAGTCAATCTCTGCTGCCTGTGAGGTGAGACGCAGCATACATCCTTCAAGTCTCCAGTTTATCGCAGCGTTCACATCTAAAAAGAAACAGAAAAAGAGCAGTGGATAAACACTTGGCCGCTTCACAAAACTAGAATATTGTATCATATATGGGAGGAATATGAACAATAGGGCTGCATGTAGTCACAGATAAGCAGTTCACTCACTGTGGGCTGTGCACCTTCCTCCACCAACTCTACCCAACTTGGCTGATGCACCTCAATGTCTAGAAAACAAAAAGAAAACACGGTCTTTATACCCGCATTTAAGGCAGAAAGTTTCATTCAAATGATATTCACACAGAACAAAACATGCAATTAACGGCACACTGAGCTCTCACAATATATATTTACAAATGTATATTAAATATAGATACATTTGTATGGTAAAGTGCTTTTTAATTCATACTTACAAATGCTACTTTCTGTATTTACAGTGCGAGAAAAAGAAGACGTGTATTGCAATACATTAGGCATTACTTGTCAACACAGAAAGATGAGCAGACACACCAACATCACTACTCAAGCATGTCTCTTTATCTTTACTACTTTTAGAAGGACAAAACACTACATGCACTTTAGTCAGAAATGTGCTCCAAAAACACACACAGAGCATTGATACGTGAGACGTCCAGTGAGCACTAAAATACAGATGTGTCGTTCACATGTTTGTGGGGGTGCACCGTTCCTGGAGGTACTGCAATACCAGGTCGATGCGTGGAGTGGACGGAGCAAGCCCCTGTTCCATCTCCCTGTTCCAAAAATCAATTTAATATATGGTCCCCGGGTAGGGGACGTATCAGATATTAAACTGATAAGAACAGATACTACACTTGATCTTAGCCAAAAGGCCGAGAAGCGATACCGCTAAACTGGTGGAGTGACGGCCCCCTTCTCATAACTGGGACTTTTGCTCACGGCTACACCCGCTATGATTTCAAAAGCAAAACAAATGTGACAAGAAATACTAAATACATTCACGGTTCTTGTTGGCTGTCGCTAGCAAAGGTTACACAGGTTTTCAGAACTTTAAAAACCGAGGATTCCAAACGCCACTGAATAACATTACTGCTCACAGGAAAATGTCAAAATCAAAAACACAAGAGGCTACGTGAGCTTGTATGTGCAAGCATCTGGATGTTTATACAGTCAAACATCTTAATGCTCTTTTAGTGACAAGCTGTCTTCCCCACAATGCACTTCTGTAGGCCACATCAGAATCTGATCAGAAATCAAGACTTTTCTACAGCAGTCCAGCTAAAACCACCCTGACAGGAGAACAGCAGGTTTGAGAGGGGCCAGGCTACAAGAGGCTGTAACAACATTGATAATAAAACCAGTCTTATCCACATTTAAACTCTCAAAAGGAGACAATAGAAGCACACAGAGCACGCTTCCCTCACCTGCCACGGTGCATCAAGTCCTCTGTCTGCCTGTCGACTAACCCACACTACTGACCCCAATGCTGTAGGAATGGAACAACACCAGTGTTGTAGGGCGCCGCATCCATCCATCCATCCATCCATCCATCCATCCATCCATCCATCAACTAAGCTCGATTCACTGACCTCTTGCCCCACACATGGTCACAGTGGTGCTGGAGTCAATCTCTGCTGCCTGTGAGGTGAGACGCAGCATACATCCTTCAAGTCTCCAGTTTATCGCAGCGTTCACATCTAAAAAGAAACAGAAAAAGAGCAGTGGATAAACACTTGGCCGCTTCACAAAACTAGAATATTGTATCATATATGGGAGGAATATGAACAATAGGGCTGCATGTAGTCACAGATAAGCAGTTCACTCACTGTGGGCTGTGCACCTTCCTCCACCAACTCTACCCAACTTGGCTGATGCACCTCAATGTCTAGAAAACAAAAAGAAAACACGGTCTTTATACCCGCATTTAAGGCAGAAAGTTTCATTCAAATGATATTCACACAGAACAAAACATGCAATTAACGGCACACTGAGCTCTCACAATATATATTTACAAATGTATATTAAATATAGATACATTTGTATGGTAAAGTGCTTTTTAATTCATACTTACAAATGCTACTTTCTGTATTTACAGTGCGAGAAAAAAAGACGTGTATTGCAATACATTAGGCATTACTTGTCAACACAGAAAGATGAGCAGACACACCAACATCACTACTCAAGCATGTCTCTTTATCTTTACTACTTTTAGAAGGACAAAACACTACATGCACTTTAGTCAGAAATGTGCTCCAAAAACACACACAGAGCATTGATACGTGAGACGTCCAGTGAGCACTAAAATACAGATGTGTCGTTCACATGTTTGTGGGGGTGCACCGTTCCTGGAGGTACTGCAATACCAGGTCGATGCGTGGAGTGGACGGAGCAAGCCCCTGTTCCATCTCCCTGTTCCAAAAATCAATTTAATATATGGTCCCCGGGTAGGGGACGTATCAGATATTAAACTGATAAGAACAGATACTACACTTGATCTTAGCCAAAAGGCCGAGAAGCGATACCGCTAAACTGGTGGAGTGACGGCCCCCTTCTCATAACTGGGACTTTTGCTCACGGCTACACCCGCTATGATTTCAAAAGCAAAACAAATGTGACAAGAAATACTAAATACATTCACGGTTCTTGTTGGCTGTCGCTAGCAAAGGTTACACAGGTTTTCAGAACTTTAAAAACCGAGGATTCCAAACGCCACTGAATAACATTACTGCTCACAGGAAAATGTCAAAATCAAAAACACAAGAGGCTACGTGAGCTTGTATGTGCAAGCATCTGGATGTTTATACAGTCAAACATCTTAATGCTCTTTTAGTGACAAGCTGTCTTCCCCACAATGCACTTCTGTAGGCCACATCAGAATCTGATCAGAAATCAAGACTTTTCTACAGCAGTCCAGCTAAAACCACCCTGACAGGAGAACAGCAGGTTTGAGAGGGGCCAGGCTACAAGAGGCTGTAACAACATTGATAATAAAACCAGTCTTATCCACATTTAAACTCTCAAAAGGAGACAATAGAAGCACACAGAGCACGCTTCCCTCACCTGCCACGGTGCATCAAGTCCTCTGTCTGCCTGTCGACTAACCCACACTACTGACCCCAATGCTGTAGGAATGGAACAACACCAGTGTTGTAGGGCGCCGCATCCATCCATCCATCCATCCATCCATCCATCCATCCAAACTAAGCTCGATTCACTGACCTCTTGCCCCACACATGGTCACAGTGGTGCTGGAGTCAATCTCTGCTGCCTGTGAGGTGAGACGCAGCATACATCCTTCAAGTCTCCAGTTTATCGCAGCGTTCACATCTAAAAAGAAACAGAAAAAGAGCAGTGGATAAACACTTGGCCGCTTCACAAAACTAGAATATTGTATCATATATGGGAGGAATATGAACAATAGGGCTGCATGTAGTCACAGATAAGCAGTTCACTCACTGTGGGCTGTGCACCTTCCTCCACCAACTCTACCCAACTTGGCTGATGCACCTCAATGTCTAGAAAACAAAAAGAAAACACGGTCTTTATACCCGCATTTAAGGCAGAAAGTTTCATTCAAATGATATTCACACAGAACAAAACATGCAATTAACGGCACACTGAGCTCTCACAATATATATTTACAAATGTATATTAAATATAGATACATTTGTATGGTAAAGTGCTTTTTAATTCATACTTACAAATGCTACTTTCTGTATTTACAGTGCGAGAAAAAAGAAGACGTGTATTGCAATACATTAGGCATTACTTGTCAACACAGAAAGATGAGCAGACACACCAACATCACTACTCAAGCATGTCTCTTTATCTTTACTACTTTTAGAAGGACAAAACACTACATGCACTTTAGTCAGAAATGTGCTCCAAAAACACACACAGAGCATTGATACGTGAGACGTCCAGTGAGCACTAAAATACAGATGTGTCGTTCACATGTTTGTGGGGGTGCACCGTTCCTGGAGGTACTGCAATACCAGGTCGATGCGTGGAGTGGACGGAGCAAGCCCCTGTTCCATCTCCCTGTTCCAAAAATCAATTTAATATATGGTCCCCGGGTAGGGGACGTATCAGATATTAAACTGATAAGAACAGATACTACACTTGATCTTAGCCAAAAGGCCGAGAAGCGATACCGCTAAACTGGTGGAGTGACGGCCCCCTTCTCATAACTGGGACTTTTGCTCACGGCTACACCCGCTATGATTTCAAAAGCAAAACAAATGTGACAAGAAATACTAAATACATTCACGGTTCTTGTTGGCTGTCGCTAGCAAAGGTTACACAGGTTTTCAGAACTTTAAAAACCGAGGATTCCAAACGCCACTGAATAACATTACTGCTCACAGGAAAATGTCAAAATCAAAAACACAAGAGGCTACGTGAGCTTGTATGTGCAAGCATCTGGATGTTTATACAGTCAAACATCTTAATGCTCTTTTAGTGACAAGCTGTCTTCCCCACAATGCACTTCTGTAGGCCACATCAGAATCTGATCAGAAATCAAGACTTTTCTACAGCAGTCCAGCTAAAACCACCCTGACAGGAGAACAGCAGGTTTGAGAGGGGCCAGGCTACAAGAGGCTGTAACAACATTGATAATAAAACCAGTCTTATCCACATTTAAACTCTCAAAAGGAGACAATAGAAGCACACAGAGCACGCTTCCCTCACCTGCCACGGTGCATCAAGTCCTCTGTCTGCCTGTCGACTAACCCACACTACTGACCCCAATGCTGTAGGAATGGAACAACACCAGTGTTGTAGGGCGCCGCATCCATCCATCCATCCATCCATCCATCCATCCATCCATCAACTAAGCTCGATTCACTGACCTCTTGCCCCACACATGGTCACAGTGGTGCTGGAGTCAATCTCTGCTGCCTGTGAGGTGAGACGCAGCATACATCCTTCAAGTCTCCAGTTTATCGCAGCGTTCACATCTAAAAAGAAACAGAAAAAGAGCAGTGGATAAACACTTGGCCGCTTCACAAAACTAGAATATTGTATCATATATGGGAGGAATATGAACAATAGGGCTGCATGTAGTCACAGATAAGCAGTTCACTCACTGTGGGCTGTGCACCTTCCTCCACCAACTCTACCCAACTTGGCTGATGCACCTCAATGTCTAGAAAACAAAAAGAAAACACGGTCTTTATACCCGCATTTAAGGCAGAAAGTTTCATTCAAATGATATTCACACAGAACAAAACATGCAATTAACGGCACACTGAGCTCTCACAATATATATTTACAAATGTATATTAAATATAGATACATTTGTATGGTAAAGTGCTTTTTAATTCATACTTACAAATGCTACTTTCTGTATTTACAGTGCGAGAAAAAAGAAGACGTGTATTGCAATACATTAGGCATTACTTGTCAACACAGAAAGATGAGCAGACACACCAACATCACTACTCAAGCATGTCTCTTTATCTTTACTACTTTTAGAAGGACAAAACACTACATGCACTTTAGTCAGAAATGTGCTCCAAAAACACACACAGAGCATTGATACGTGAGACGTCCAGTGAGCACTAAAATACAGATGTGTCGTTCACATGTTTGTGGGGGTGCACCGTTCCTGGAGGTACTGCAATACCAGGTCGATGCGTGGAGTGGACGGAGCAAGCCCCTGTTCCATCTCCCTGTTCCAAAAATCAATTTAATATATGGTCCCCGGGTAGGGGACGTATCAGATATTAAACTGATAAGAACAGATACTACACTTGATCTTAGCCAAAAGGCCGAGAAGCGATACCGCTAAACTGGTGGAGTGACGGCCCCCTTCTCATAACTGGGACTTTTGCTCACGGCTACACCCGCTATGATTTCAAAAGCAAAACAAATGTGACAAGAAATACTAAATACATTCACGGTTCTTGTTGGCTGTCGCTAGCAAAGGTTACACAGGTTTTCAGAACTTTAAAAACCGAGGATTCCAAACGCCACTGAATAACATTACTGCTCACAGGAAAATGTCAAAATCAAAAACACAAGAGGCTACGTGAGCTTGTATGTGCAAGCATCTGGATGTTTATACAGTCAAACATCTTAATGCTCTTTTAGTGACAAGCTGTCTTCCCCACAATGCACTTCTGTAGGCCACATCAGAATCTGATCAGAAATCAAGACTTTTCTACAGCAGTCCAGCTAAAACCACCCTGACAGGAGAACAGCAGGTTTGAGAGGGGCCAGGCTACAAGAGGCTGTAACAACATTGATAATAAAACCAGTCTTATCCACATTTAAACTCTCAAAAGGAGACAATAGAAGCACACAGAGCACGCTTCCCTCACCTGCCACGGTGCATCAAGTCCTCTGTCTGCCTGTCGACTAACCCACACTACTGACCCCAATGCTGTAGGAATGGAACAACACCAGTGTTGTAGGGCGCCGCATCCATCCATCCATCCATCCATCCATCCATCCATCCATCCATCAACTAAGCTCGATTCACTGACCTCTTGCCCCACACATGGTCACAGTGGTGCTGGAGTCAATCTCTGCTGCCTGTGAGGTGAGACGCAGCATACATCCTTCAAGTCTCCAGTTTATCGCAGCGTTCACATCTAAAAAGAAACAGAAAAAGAGCAGTGGATAAACACTTGGCCGCTTCACAAAACTAGAATATTGTATCATATATGGGAGGAATATGAACAATAGGGCTGCATGTAGTCACAGATAAGCAGTTCACTCACTGTGGGCTGTGCACCTTCCTCCACCAACTCTACCCAACTTGGCTGATGCACCTCAATGTCTAGAAAACAAAAAGAAAACACGGTCTTTATACCCGCATTTAAGGCAGAAAGTTTCATTCAAATGATATTCACACAGAACAAAACATGCAATTAACGGCACACTGAGCTCTCACAATATATATTTACAAATGTATATTAAATATAGATACATTTGTATGGTAAAGTGCTTTTTAATTCATACTTACAAATGCTACTTTCTGTATTTACAGTGCGAGAAAAAAGAAGACGTGTATTGCAATACATTAGGCATTACTTGTCAACACAGAAAGATGAGCAGACACACCAACATCACTACTCAAGCATGTCTCTTTATCTTTACTACTTTTAGAAGGACAAAACACTACATGCACTTTAGTCAGAAATGTGCTCCAAAAACACACACAGAGCATTGATACGTGAGACGTCCAGTGAGCACTAAAATACAGATGTGTCGTTCACATGTTTGTGGGGGTGCACCGTTCCTGGAGGTACTGCAATACCAGGTCGATGCGTGGAGTGGACGGAGCAAGCCCCTGTTCCATCTCCCTGTTCCAAAAATCAATTTAATATATGGTCCCCGGGTAGGGGACGTATCAGATATTAAACTGATAAGAACAGATACTACACTTGATCTTAGCCAAAAGGCCGAGAAGCGATACCGCTAAACTGGTGGAGTGACGGCCCCCTTCTCATAACTGGGACTTTTGCTCACGGCTACACCCGCTATGATTTCAAAAGCAAAACAAATGTGACAAGAAATACTAAATACATTCACGGTTCTTGTTGGCTGTCGCTAGCAAAGGTTACACAGGTTTTCAGAACTTTAAAAACCGAGGATTCCAAACGCCACTGAATAACATTACTGCTCACAGGAAAATGTCAAAATCAAAAACACAAGAGGCTACGTGAGCTTGTATGTGCAAGCATCTGGATGTTTATACAGTCAAACATCTTAATGCTCTTTTAGTGACAAGCTGTCTTCCCCACAATGCACTTCTGTAGGCCACATCAGAATCTGATCAGAAATCAAGACTTTTCTACAGCAGTCCAGCTAAAACCACCCTGACAGGAGAACAGCAGGTTTGAGAGGGGCCAGGCTACAAGAGGCTGTAACAACATTGATAATAAAACCAGTCTTATCCACATTTAAACTCTCAAAAGGAGACAATAGAAGCACACAGAGCACGCTTCCCTCACCTGCCACGGTGCATCAAGTCCTCTGTCTGCCTGTCGACTAACCCACACTACTGACCCCAATGCTGTAGGAATGGAACAACACCAGTGTTGTAGGGCGCCGCATCCATCCATCCATCCATCCATCCATCCATCCATCCATCCATCCATCCATCAACTAAGCTCGATTCACTGACCTCTTGCCCCACACATGGTCACAGTGGTGCTGGAGTCAATCTCTGCTGCCTGTGAGGTGAGACGCAGCATACATCCTTCAAGTCTCCAGTTTATCGCAGCGTTCACATCTAAAAAGAAACAGAAAAAGAGCAGTGGATAAACACTTGGCCGCTTCACAAAACTAGAATATTGTATCATATATGGGAGGAATATGAACAATAGGGCTGCATGTAGTCACAGATAAGCAGTTCACTCACTGTGGGCTGTGCACCTTCCTCCACCAACTCTACCCAACTTGGCTGATGCACCTCAATGTCTAGAAAACAAAAAGAAAACACGGTCTTTATACCCGCATTTAAGGCAGAAAGTTTCATTCAAATGATATTCACACAGAACAAAACATGCAATTAACGGCACACTGAGCTCTCACAATATATATTTACAAATGTATATTAAATATAGATACATTTGTATGGTAAAGTGCTTTTTAATTCATACTTACAAATGCTACTTTCTGTATTTACAGTGCGAGAAAAAAGAAGACGTGTATTGCAATACATTAGGCATTACTTGTCAACACAGAAAGATGAGCAGACACACCAACATCACTACTCAAGCATGTCTCTTTATCTTTACTACTTTTAGAAGGACAAAACACTACATGCACTTTAGTCAGAAATGTGCTCCAAAAACACACACAGAGCATTGATACGTGAGACGTCCAGTGAGCACTAAAATACAGATGTGTCGTTCACATGTTTGTGGGGGTGCACCGTTCCTGGAGGTACTGCAATACCAGGTCGATGCGTGGAGTGGACGGAGCAAGCCCCTGTTCCATCTCCCTGTTCCAAAAATCAATTTAATATATGGTCCCCGGGTAGGGGACGTATCAGATATTAAACTGATAAGAACAGATACTACACTTGATCTTAGCCAAAAGGCCGAGAAGCGATACCGCTAAACTGGTGGAGTGACGGCCCCCTTCTCATAACTGGGACTTTTGCTCACGGCTACACCCGCTATGATTTCAAAAGCAAAACAAATGTGACAAGAAATACTAAATACATTCACGGTTCTTGTTGGCTGTCGCTAGCAAAGGTTACACAGGTTTTCAGAACTTTAAAAACCGAGGATTCCAAACGCCACTGAATAACATTACTGCTCACAGGAAAATGTCAAAATCAAAAACACAAGAGGCTACGTGAGCTTGTATGTGCAAGCATCTGGATGTTTATACAGTCAAACATCTTAATGCTCTTTTAGTGACAAGCTGTCTTCCCCACAATGCACTTCTGTAGGCCACATCAGAATCTGATCAGAAATCAAGACTTTTCTACAGCAGTCCAGCTAAAACCACCCTGACAGGAGAACAGCAGGTTTGAGAGGGGCCAGGCTACAAGAGGCTGTAACAACATTGATAATAAAACCAGTCTTATCCACATTTAAACTCTCAAAAGGAGACAATAGAAGCACACAGAGCACGCTTCCCTCACCTGCCACGGTGCATCAAGTCCTCTGTCTGCCTGTCGACTAACCCACACTACTGACCCCAATGCTGTAGGAATGGAACAACACCAGTGTTGTAGGGCGCCGCATCCATCCATCCATCCATCCATCCATCCATCCATCCATCCATCAACTAAGCTCGATTCACTGACCTCTTGCCCCACACATGGTCACAGTGGTGCTGGAGTCAATCTCTGCTGCCTGTGAGGTGAGACGCAGCATACATCCTTCAAGTCTCCAGTTTATCGCAGCGTTCACATCTAAAAAGAAACAGAAAAAGAGCAGTGGATAAACACTTGGCCGCTTCACAAAACTAGAATATTGTATCATATATGGGAGGAATATGAACAATAGGGCTGCATGTAGTCACAGATAAGCAGTTCACTCACTGTGGGCTGTGCACCTTCCTCCACCAACTCTACCCAACTTGGCTGATGCACCTCAATGTCTAGAAAACAAAAAGAAAACACGGTCTTTATACCCGCATTTAAGGCAGAAAGTTTCATTCAAATGATATTCACACAGAACAAAACATGCAAATTACATTGCTGTTAGGATTAGGACATAGTGAACGTATGCGATTGGGTCTAATGAGAGGCATGGGCGTCCATCCTCGTTAGTATAGTGGACAGTATCTCCGCCTGTCACGCGGAAGACCGGGGTTCGATTCCCCGACGGGGAGTAACACTGTTTTAGATATGAAATAAACTCTTATTAACCTTTGTTGTCAAGCGCCTGCTCAGGAAAAAACATTGATTTTCTTGTTGTTGCCATTAAGACCAACAATGACTTTAAGACAATAACAGAAAATTCCAACTTCATCACATGTTTTACTTTATTAGATGCACGTTTGTTGATCTTTAGGTTTACAACTGTCATACAGTTTCCCCAGCTGCTGTTAGCATGTCCGTAGCGTTAGCGTGACAAACGGAGGCGGTATCAACTGGTTTTAAACATTATCACATTTTATACCGCTTCGTACCACCACATATCACAGTTATAACACTAGAAGACGTTGATGTTATATGGTTTCCATTAACAACAGTTTCCATTATTTCCCGTGTCTCCAGCTGTATGTCAGAAGGTCAAGGCCTCCGTGTTGTGTTGTTGTGCTTATTCTCCACCGGTAGAGGGCCAGAGCGCGCCACCTCGCTTCAACACTGCTGAAATAAGAACACGAAGAAGAGGAACCACAGCAAGCTCCCAGGGTGGTACGTGTATTTCTGCTTTACAATGTCAACATTTTTACAGGAAGAAGGCTTTTATTTTTACAAGTTGTGATGTTAAACCCTGTAAGAAACCCCAAATATACATATTTCATAAAATCTGGTGACGCTTTCCTCCACCTCTCAGATGTTAGATGATGTGAATCAGCAAATATATGATATTTCTATTAGTAATTATTATTTTCCCCAAATGTCAAACAAACAAAAACCTTAAGGTATTTTAATTATTTAAACATTGATGTATCCTGTTCATTGAAACAAGGAGATGAGAGTTCATGGCCATGAACTGCTCAGTTCGTTTTTGATGTGAAAACCCATAAAGTTAATTCTCCTGGTTAGATCCTTCATTCTATGTTTATCTGGTTTTATCCTTTCGCTAAACTGAAGGGCTTTGTTTGAGGTCCTGCAGGTTTTGAGCCCTCATCTCCATCCACTGATCTGTGCAGCAGCAAACATGGTGAACGTGCACAAAGGCGTTCTTGTTGAATGGTGGGTCCAACATGAAACTAGCAGAAAAATGAAAAAGACTTGAATATTGTCTTCCATTGGTGAAAGCCCGTCCTCTCTGCTGTGTTCTAGTGACCCTGCTATGAAAGAGTTCCTCCTTCACCTGGACGAGACCATGGCCCTGGGAAAGAAGTTCATCCTCAAGGACCTGGACGAAACGCACCTCTTCATTTTAGCAGAGGTGGTTCAGACCCTCCAGGAGAGAGTCGGAGAGTTGATGGACCAGAACTCCTTTCCCATCACGCAAAAATAAAAGCACAAAAAAAAACCTCATTTTCTAAAGTGCTTCTGTCCTGTTTTGAATCATTCTGGCCTCTGCCTATGTCCTCGTTAGTATAGTGGACAGTATCTCCGCCTGTCACGCGGAAGACCGGGGTTCGATTCCCCGACGGGGAGTAACACTGTTTTAGATATGAAATAAACTCTTATTAACCTTTGTTGTCAAGCGCCTGCTCAGGAAAAAACATTGATTTTCTTGTTGTTGCCATTAAGACCAACAATGACTTTAAGACAATAACATAAAATTCCAACTTCATGACATCTTTTACTTTATTAGATGCACGTTTGTTGATCTTTAGGTTTACAACTGTCATAATGTGGTCATCACAGCAATCAGTGATAACAATAAGGACTGAACACATGATTTAATGTCTATTCATGTTATTAACTCTGGAATGTGAAAAAAACAGTGACCTCAAACTTGAAATAAAGACAACTAGAAAGCACTCGGAGAGCACAGACCTCCTCCAAGCGCAACAATTCTTTTTGGCCCCATTTACCACAATGTTAACGAAAATTTAAAAGTGATCCAGAATCCAGGACTTCTTCCGGATCACCCCCCAAATGAAATCAGTTCTTCCTACTCTTCCTAATCTTGAAAATGTCATCAAAATTGGTCGATAACTTTTTGAGTTATGTTGCTAACAGATAAACAGACATACACCAGCAAAAACATAACCTCCTTGGCGGAGGTAACAAGACATTTGTACATAAAAAAGACATTTTCAACCCGTCATAGATGCAAGTGCAGAAAATATATGAAAGTCTGAGCAGCCTAACCAACACTAGAATCACTGCTCAGACCAAAAAGCCTGAAAGTTTTATTATCTCTAATACAGAAAATGAGAAATACTGTTTAATTAAAAGAACCAGAGGAACTCACTTCAGTGTCAACAACTGAGCCCAAATAAGTTGATGTCATTCACATGTTTGTGGGGGTGCACCGTTCCTGGAGGTACTGCAATACCAGGTCGATGCGTGGAGTGGACGGAGCAAGCCCCTGTTCCATCTCCCTGTTCCAAAAATCAATTTAATATATGGTCCCCGGGTAGGGGACGTATCAGATATTAAACTGATAAGAACAGATACTACACTTGATCTTAGCCAAAAGGCCGAGAAGCGATACCGCTAAACTGGTGGAGTGACGGCCCCCTTCTCATAACTGGGACTTTTGCTCACGGTTGTGCCCGTTATTATTTAAAAAGCAAAACAAATGTGACAAGAATACTAAATACATTCACGGTTCTTGTTGGCTGTCGCTAGCAAAGGTTACACAGGTGGGTAGAACTTTAAAAACCGAGGATTCCAAACGCCACTTAATAACATTACTGGTCACGTGGTGTGAAGTCGTCCAATAAGCTGCCGCCACAAAAAAAGCTTTAAGTTTCGTTTGGTATTTACTCACAGTTTAACTGGTTAATACTACGGTATAATTGATAAATATAGAACCTCCGCACAATGACAATCGGTTTTAGTTGGTTAGGTTTGTGTAGAATAAAAGTTAAATATGACCAAGGGTCGTACATTAATAGAACTCTGTCTCCCTCTGGTGGAGGCGAGTTTAGAGACGGCCTTAAAACACACAAATCATCCGTCAACATTTCCTTTATAGTGTCGCGTTTCCCCGTTTATAGACAATAATTACAGAACCACGATGAATGTAATATTCTGAACTAATTGTAACAGTTTCACCAGGAACTTGCTCAAATGTAAAGATCGTGTTGCGTTCACGTGAATCCGAACTTCAAATTGTCCACGATTTAGACCCACACGAACTTTAACTTTACAAAGTTAGAGTTGGTGACAGCTGAAACTCTGGAATTTAATTTCAATCAAACGAGTGTCAATGTCATAACTTTAAACTAATTCCTGACAAATATCGCATATTTCAGGTCTACTCCCGCCCACAAGGCCCTCGTACTTTGTTAGCATGTCCGTAGCGTTAGCGTGACAAACGGAGGCGGTATCAACTGGTTTTAAACATTATCACAATTTATACCTTCGTACCACCACATATCACCGAGTTATGAACCGTCCACCCTCGTTAGTATACTGGACCGAAGACGCTGGCTTCACCTGGACGTTGACTTACTTTGACCTCTTCGACGTGACTCTGCGAGTTTGCGGCCGCTGTGACGTCACTGGCGCCGACGGCCACTCCCAGTGGTTGCTATGGCAGCATTTTGTTGTTAGCGACCACAAGAGTCTTCATCAAACTTCATATTTATCTTTTTACAGACCGCTTCCAGCAGGTTACGACGAGGTTGAATAGTTAAGTCCCGATAAAGTGTCTGTGGTGTGTTTCAGGAAGCGTTCTGTCGCCCTCTACTGACCCAGTGACCCAAGTTTATTAAAAGATGCCACACTTGCATGTACGATTTAAAGTTACGTTTCTATTAATTTCACACAGTTAGAATTTCTAAAAGAAAAGACGACATGGCCTCAAATGATATAATCGTCACGTTGTTATTTTAGTGAATTACATTGCTTTAATGTGAACGTTAGGTTTAATTCCAGCTTTATTTACACATCAACTGTTTCAATTAACAACGGGATATAAAGGACAGAGACAATAGTAAAAACATGACAGCTTGACTGTCGTGACACTGATGCAACACAAGATAGATTAAGTAACAACAAGGATTGATTAAATGTTCCCGAGTTTTACATTTTCCTGACAATCCGGTCTCGAACTGTGAAGCTGAATTTGAAATAATCACATGAAGAAGCGACGACTGTTGAACGTAGACAGTTCTGGTCTGTGATTGGTGCTTGAACGTAGACAGTTCTGGTCTGTGATTGGTGCTTGAACGTAGTCCATTGAAATGAGCATCTTTAACACGGTGGTCATCCTCGTTAGTATAGTGGACAGTATCTCCGCCTGTCACGCGGAAGACCGGGGTTCGATTCCCCGACGGGGAGTAACACTGTTTTAGATATGAAATAAACTCTTATTAACCTTTGTTGTCAAGCGTCTGCTCAGGAAAAAACATTGATTTTCTTGTTGTTGCCATTAAGACCAACAATGACTTTAAGATAATAACAGAAAATTCCAACTTCATGACATCTTTTACTTTATTTGATGCACGTTTGTTGATCTTTAGGTTTTCAACTGTCATAATGTGGTCATCACAGCAATCAGTGATAACAATAAGGACGGAACACATGACTTAATGTCTATTCATGTTATTAACTCTGGAATGTGAAAAAAACAGTGACCTCAAACTTGAAATAAAGACAATAAGACATTTGTACATAAAAAAGACACTAGAATCACTGCTCAGACCAAAAAGGCTGAAAGTTTTATTATCTCTAATACAGAAAATGAGAAATACTGTTTAATTAAAAGAACCAGAAGAACTCAACTTCAGTGTCAACAACTGAGCCCAAATAAGTTGATGTCATTCACATGTTTGTGGGGGTGCACCGTTCCTGGAGGTACTGCAATACCAGGTCGATGCGTGGAGTGGACGGAGCAAGCCCCTGTTCCATCTCCCTGTTCCAAAAATCAATTTAATATATGGTCCCCGGGTAGGGGGACGTATCAGATATTAAACTGATAAGAACAGATTTTTTTTCTTTTGAAAAAACTTTATTGAAACTTATTCAGCTCAGATTTCTTTTGAGGTAGAACATTCACATATCATGTACAGTAAAAACGTTAATAAATAGGTGCCTTCTCTAAAACCTGTTTAAAACAATAAAACAATTGCTCTAAAACAGGAATAGAATAAAAGGCTGCTTTAAATGTACAGAGGATTGAATAAGTTACAGTGTCCATTAAAAGTCCATAAAAAGGGTTGCATCGTTTCCGCTTCAGGTCCAGTTCTTTGTACAGGAGCGCGGTGAGTCCCTACCAAGGTCACTCAGCCTGCTCCCCCAAACATTTGGTCTCTCGGGATGCTGTCTCGGTGGTCAGGAGAGATCCTCGCCCTTGTGCTCCTGCCCACCTGCCTCACCCGGAGAGCCAGGCCGCTGCTGCTTTGACCTTTTCCCGTGTGGCTCCGGCTCCTTCGTCCGAATGGGCACAGAGGCGATTCTTCTTTGTGGCTGTGTCCTAGGCTTGCCGCCTGCAGCTTGGGCCGATCTTGTCGTTGCTGCAGCCATTCGGATCACAGCCACGGGGGATCTGCATGTGCCTTCTTACCAGCAAGTTTCTGGAGGTCCATATGGCGTCTTTGATGGTGGCTAGGGTGAGCCACTGCTTGGCAAACTCCCGGAAGGAGTTTCCTTCGGGCTCACCCCATAGAGCACCAGTTGTGCTGTGAGGACCTCCCTTGCTGGTAAGTACGGGGAATTTCAAGGAGCCGGCCGTTGCCCACTGGTCTACGGCAGCAGTGCACTCCCAGAGCAGATGCCTCACCGACTCAGGCGCGCCACAACCAGGTCGGGGGCAGGTTGAGTGCGCCGACATGCCCCGGGAATGCATGACGGACCTGACCGGGAGGATCTCGTGAGCCACCATCCACGACAGGTCCCGGAGTCTGTTTGGGAGAGCAGGGTGGTTCACATTGCGCCAAACCGTTGAGGGCTCACCTAGTGCGAGCCCGCGCACCGGACACACTGGGTCGCGCTCCTGCACAACAGAGATCAGAGAGCGGTGGTTGGTTAAAATATGCAACCCTTCATGTTCGAGGTTAAAATCCTTTAAGAATTTTTTAATTAGGGCGTAGGCCGGTGGCAGGATAAAAGACACAGGTACTTGCAGGTTGACATCTATTATTTTCAGTGATCTGAGGTACGACCCCATCCAGAAACGTGCCATTGCTGCCATTTTGGGGTTTCTGGATGGGGCCGTAACCATCGTTATGTGGGAGGCAGTATATTTGCTTCTTAAAAACAAATGTAGGTCTGGCACTCCTTTGCCTCCCTTTCTCCTTTGGTTTTTCATGGTCACACGATTCAATTTCTCCCACTTGGAGCCCCACAAGAAGTAAAACATGGCTCGTTCCAATGTTAAGACCACATGCCTAGGGGGGATAAAAACAGAACCGATCAGTAAAAGCAAAGGTAAAATCACTGCTTTAATGATTAAAACCTTACCTTCCATGGTCAGTCCTCTCAGTCCCCAGTACCCTAGTCTTTGTCTGACTTTCCCTACCAAGTCTGGCCAATTTGTTCCCCCTCCCCCTTCTCTGTCAAATTTAACCCCCAGTATTCTCTGGTCAGTCTGGGTCACAGTCAGGGGAAGTCTTGTCGTCTCAGTCGCTGTCCATGGTCCGTAAAACTGGGCTTGGGTCTTGTCTCTGTTCAGTTTGGACCCAGAGGCCCGTCCAAACCAGTCAGTCAAGTCCAGCGTTCTGTCGACAGATAAAAGGTCAGTGCATAAAACGTTCACGTCGTCCATATATAAAACACACCTGGTCTCCAGTCCCCCACTCCCCGGCAGTCTCACTCCGGTGATCCGTTGGTCCCTTCTCAAGATCTGCGCCAGTGGTTCTATGCAGGCAACGTAGAGGAGGGCCGATAACGGACACCCCTGACGGACACCGCAGTTGATGTCTACTGCTTTTGTCAAATGCCCGTTAACTATAAATTTGCTGGTGATGCCCCTGTACAGCAATCCCACCCAAGCTATGAACCTTCCTGGGAACCCCATTTTTTCCAGTACCTGGAAAAGGTACTGGTGCGAGACCCGATCGAAAGCTTTTTCAAAATCTAAATTTAGGACTACGAGCCGAATGTTTCTGTCTCTCGCAAAACAGATGGTGTCTCTGATCAGTACGAGGCTGTCTGTGATCTTCCTTCCCGGAATGGCGCAGGCTTGATCCGGGTGGATCACCTCGTCTAAAAACATGGACATTCGTGTCGCTAAAAGTTTGCTAAAAAGTTTACAGTCAAAGTTGAGCAGTGTGATAGGTCTCCAGTTCTTTAAGTTAGTGTTGTCTTTTTGTTTGTGGAGGAGAGTCACTATCCCTACTCTAAAACTGTCAGGAAGTCGGTCGAGGTGTTCAAAATCCATAAAAACAGTGATCAAATCATGTGCTAAAATGTCCCAAAAGGTCAAATAAAATTCCAAGGGAAGTCCGTCCATTCCTGGGGACTTCCCTCTTTTAAAAGTGGATATACATTTATTTAACTCTAAAAGGGTAAAATCCTGACATAAGAGCACATTGTTGTTCACTGTTTTGTTTATAGATTTTAAAACGTCAAGCATGGTGTCTCTCTCTATATTTTTTTCTGTATACAAATTACCATAAAAACTTTCAATTTCTTCTTTGATTTCATCCATTGTTTCAGTCGTGCACCCGTTTTCTTTTGTCAGTTTTGTAATCCCTCCTCCTTTTTGTATAATTTTCTTAAAGAAGTATCTTGTGCACTTTTCCCCTTCTTCTATTTCACGCTCTCTACTCCTTAAAATAACACCTTTGCTTTTACTGTCCGCTAAGGCCGACATCTCTTCTTTGACATGTTTAATTTCTTCGGTAAAATCTATGCCACTTTGGTTTAAATTAAAATACCGCTGTAGTCTTTTCTGCAGTCCCATCATGCGTCTGGTTTCCCTATTCTTCTTTCTTTTCCCTGCTAACCTAAAGAAAGTCCGGGTCCTTCCCTTCACCATTTCCCACCAGTGAGCTTGTGATTCGTACATGTCCTGAAGGGTCTGCCACTCTTTGTACTGCTCCCTGTACTGACTAACTACCTCCCTATCCTCTAGAAGGGAGCAGTTGAGTTTCCACAGACCACTTCCTCGAGTCACACCTGAAGAGAGTGAAAGGGGTGCAGGAGAGCATTAAGTGATCGGTGAAGAAAACAGGGAGATAATCTAGCATCAGCGGGTGGACAGTCTCGTGTGAATAAGAAATCTATGCGAGAGGCTCTGGTGCCATCACCACTGAACCAGGTGAAGCCCTCCTCTCTGGGATGCATGGTTTTAAAACAGTCTTGTAGTTTAAAATCTCTACAAATATTCCGTAATAAAACCGATGTTTTGTCCACTTTAAAATCCTCCCCTGCTCCTCTCCTATCTTTCCTACTTAAAATGCAATTAAAATCCCCCCCTACAATTAAAGGAACCCTACCTAGCATGTGGGACTGCAGGTTTTCTAAAAGGTCGTACCTGTCGTTTTTGTTGTTAAAACCATAAATATTTAAGAGGTTAAAATCCTGTCCCATAAAAGTCAAATGTGCTAAAAGTGCTCGCCCGTCTTTCACCACAGTGCTGCCCTTCACCAGAACCTGAGGATTTTTTATTAAAATGGCCACTCCGTCATTTCTATTCTCGTTGGATCCACTCCAGATGGACGTCTGTGGCCACATCTCCTCCCACTGGCGGTATGATTTTAAAAAAGGAAGGCCGCATTCCTGTAGTAAAAACACATCTGACTTAAAAGAATTTAAACAGGATAAAACACTCTGGGCTCTAACTCTTGACTTCACACTTCTCACATTGATGGTGGAAGTGATGAGAGTCATGAGTATGATGATAAAAACACACAGGCACGACAATTTTAAAATCAAATAAAATCAAATAAATAGACAATACCAATTACATTTCTTGGTTTGCTTCATTTCACCATTGTAACAGATCCTCATCGAAAAATCCCTCTACATCCAGGGGGTGAACTTTGAGGATCTGTCCTCCTGAAAGCGAAGTCTGCTCTACTTTTCATCGGAGTTGATTGTAGTGCTATGTTCAGAAAGGAGCACTTTAGTCAGAAATGTGCTCCAAAAACACACACAGAGCATTGATACGTGAGATGTCCAGTGAGCACTAAAATACAGATGTGTCATTCACATGTTTGTGGGGGTGCACCGTTCCTGGAGGTACTGCAATACTAGGTCGATGCGTGGAGTGGACGGAGCAAGCCCCTGTTCCATCTCCCTGTTCCAAAAATCAATTTAATATATGGTCCCCGGGTAGGGGACGTATCAGATATTAAACTGATAAGAACAGATACTACACTTGATCTTAGCCAAAAGGCCGAGAAGCGATACCGCTAAACTGGTGGAGTGACGGCCCCCTTCTCATAACTGGGACTTTTGCTCACGGTTGTGCCCGTTATTATTTAAAAAGCAAAACAAATGTGACAAGAATACTAAATACATTCACGGTTCTTGTTGGCTGTCGCTAGCAAAGGTTACACAGGTGGGTAGAACTTTAAAAACCGAGGATTCCAAACGCCACTTAATAACATTACTGGTCACGTGGTGTGAAGTCGTCCAATAAGCTGCCGCCACAAAAAAAGCTTTAAGTTTCGTTTGGTATTTACTCACAGTTTAACTGGTTAATACTACGGTATAATTGATAAATATAGAACCTCCGCACAATGACAATCGGTTTTAGTTGGTTAGGTTTGTGTAGAATAAAAGTTAAATATGACCAAGGGTCGTACATTAATAGAACTCTGTCTCCCTCTGGTGGAGGCGAGTTTAGAGACGGCCTTAAAACACACAAATCATCCGTCAACATTTCCTTTATAGTGTCGCGTTTCCCCGTTTATAGACAATAATTACAGAACCACAATGAATGTAATATTCTGAACTAATTGTAACAGTTTCAGCAGGAACTTGCTCAAATGTAAAGATCGTGTTGCGTTCACGTGAATCCGAACTTCACACGTGTCTACGATTTAGACCCACACGAACTTTAACTTTACAAAGTTAGAGTTGGTGACAGCTGAAACTCTGGAATTTAATTTCAATCAAACGAGTGTCAATGTCATAACTTTAAACTAATTCCTGACAAATGTCGCATATTTCAGGTCTACTCCCGCCCACAAGGCCCTCGTACTTTGTTAGCATGTCCGTAGCGTTAGCGTGACAAACGGAGGCGGTATCAACTGGTTTTAAACATTATCACAATTTATACCTTCGTACCACCACATATCACCGAGTTATGAACCGTCCACCCTCGTTAGTATACTGGACCGAAGACGCTGGCTTCACCTGGACGTTGACTTACTTTGACCTCTTCGACGTGACTCTGCGAGTTTGCGGCCGCTGTGACGTCACAGTTTCCTTGAACCACCGCTGGGGGCGCTGCTGCGCTATCGGCCACTCCCCGGTTGGTGTGACGTCAAAACAGTCTCCATCAGACTCGAAATTTTCTCGAAATTCATCATTGCTTTCTCCCGCTTGTCCCTCCACTGGGGGTCGCGGGGGGACTGGAGCCTATCCCAGCACAATGGGATAGGCAGGGTCCACCCTGGACTGGACACCAGTCAGTCAGTCACAGGACTAACACAGAGACAAACAAACATTCTCTCTCACACTCACACCTACGGGCAATTTAGAGTTTCCAATTAGCCTCATCCCCAATCATGCATGTCTTTGGACTGTGGGAGGAAGCCGGAGTACCGGAGAGAACCCACACAGGCACGGGGAGAACACTCCACACAGAAAGACCCCAGCCTCCATCCCAACTGGGATTTGAACCTAGGGTTGAGGCGACAGTGCTAACCCCCACAACACCGTGCCGCCCTATTTTCTGAAATATCTAATTTAATTCACATTCAAACCAGCAACCTCAGGATTAGATGAGCACAGCCACCATAAACTTTTATGGTTGAACTGTGTTTGGACAGACCATCCCCATTATTCCTGAGGATCATGTTTCCTTAAGCAGCACAGAGATCAATCTTTGAAGTCTTTATTATAAATCATTTACATTACTAAGACAGTCATTTCCACTCAATCTGATTAATGAACACTTTATGGAGCAGCAGGTCAGATGGTTTGGATCCAGAGATTATTTCCAGCCAGACACACAGGAGCATGTCAGTAGGATTCAACGTGATGAAGATTCCCGTTCACAAATAATGAGAGCTGCATCATTCTTCATCAACGTGAGGCTTTTCTATCAGGTACAGAACTGTTGCTTGTGAAAGGTTAAACAACAGTCTGACAATAAATAAAGACGTGGAGGTGAGAGCCTGAGGCGAGCCCACAGGAGAGCTGGCTGTGTGAAGGGGCGAAATGGCTTAGAGACGACTGGAACAGGCTGTTTTTGGTCGTTTCCCTGTAATTTACCAAGTTTCAAATAACACTTTTTTTTTATTTCGTTAAATAAAAACAGCATATAAATCAACTACAAATCTAAGTTACACAATTGGTTGAACCTGAAAGTAAAAGCAACAGCTGAGGTCTGCAGTAGAAAACTCTGGGACACAGACTGTGTCTGTGTCCACCAGAGACAGAAGGACATCGATCCACCAGTAAACGCATTTTTAAATTGATTTATGAAAGAGGAGAGAAGAAAAAAGTCTGGTTTTGAGGGAGACTCACAGTGTCCAAGAACAGCTGTAGAGGACTGCTGATGCACTGAAAGGCAGCCACAGAGGGGTCGCCTCTGTGTGTGTGTGTGTATACATCTTCACATTTATTTGGCCTGTGTGATGCTTGTTCATCTTTACAGTCGTCACGCCCTGGTCAGCAGCTCCTGAGCCCACGTCTTGATGGCTGACGTTGTGTGTTGGACTAGCTGCCACGTTGAGTTGGTGAAGGACACCGCGTGGTCCTGCAGGCACGACATGGACACCTCACCGCTGCAGAATGACAGCAAAGACACGAGCGTCACCCTCTAAGCTGGTTGAATTCAAGCCGGTGGAATGGCAGTACTGACTTGCAGGAGTCCTGCAGGCTGAGCCACGCCCTCTGGACCAGGGCCGACAGGTGAGCCAGGGCAGGGAGGACGTAGTTCTGGTGGAGGAGGATCAGCAGCTCCTTCAGGTAGGCCAACAGCTGGAAAACGCTGTCGGGGGTGTTGGCGTAAACCTGAGCAGACAAAGACGGCGGTGAGACGGTTCCGCTGGCGTTCTTCGATCATCAACCGCTGCGCGCCGTTACCCAGTCTACGGCTTGCGGCGTCTTTTCCCGGACCCACAGCGCGAACAGCGCGGCGTTCTCAGAGATGAAGACGGCGGCTGTTTTCGTTTTCTCACGGCCCAGTTCGACAAGCGGGCCCATGACACGCACACACTCAGAGTAGTAATGGGGCGTGTTCGTCTCCAGCCAGCTGCAACGGCAGAACGAGGTGAGGTGAGGCGAGCAGTGCTGACCGGGACCCCCTTTGGCGGCGAGCCGCGGTGGGAGGAGTCGTACCTGAAACCCTGCTTGGTGTAAACGGTTATTTTGCTCCAGGCCTGCTGGGAGACGGCCGTGACCCCTGACCTGTGGAGATGCCTGGCCGTGGTGGACTCTGAAACACAATCGGCGTTCAAACCAGAGGCACACAGATGTGCGGTGGGGAGGGCGGAGTCGCACCTGCAAACGAGCCGTGGGTTCTGATGTCGTGAGCGATGAAGCTGGCGGCGAAGACGAGCAGGACCATGAGCAGCTTGGACCAGGGGAAACCGCGACCCTGCATCTTCACCTGCAGATTCTACAGAGAAGAAACGGAAACAAGCGTGAGGACTGGAGTCGCTCCTCCGAATGAAGCTCCATTAACCATCAGAACACACCTGGCACAGGTTGTTGCAGTCCTGCAGGTCCTGAGAGCCAGCGGCTTCTCTCATCTCTTCATTGGTCACTCTGAAAGACTGGATCGTTTCTTCTAGATTCTTTCGAAGCTAAACGAGAAAACGAAGCCTGTCTGAATTGACTGGGCCACAAAGATCCTGGAACTCCAGTCCGACGCAAGTGGGCTGGAGGGGGTCGTACCTTTGGTGGGAGGGTGTTCCAAGACTTTAATAAGTGTTTCAGCAACAAACTAGAGGAGAGAGGAGACCAGATCAGAACCACCCAGATGAACAGATACTCGACAGTTCCAGGACAAACAGTGATGACTCACCTGGATTGAGCCAAGTGTTTGGTATAGAGCTGCCTCCACACCCCCAGACTCTGAACGTCCACACACAAACATTCCGTCATGCTGCTGAGCAACTGCAGAGGGAGGGAGAGAGGGTGAGGGACAGAGAGAGATGGAGAGGATGAGGGAGAGAGAGAGAGAGAGAGAGATGGAGAGGGTGAGGGAGGGAGAGAGAGAGAGAGAGATGGAGAGGATGAGGGAGAGAGAGAGAGATGGAGAGGATGAGGGAGAGAGAGAGAGAGAGATGGAGAGGATGAGGGAGAGAGAGATGGAGAGAATGAGGGAGAGAGAGAGATGGAGAGGGTGAGGGAGAGAGAGAGATTAAACACCAGTCTGACAGTTAGAGATGTGGAGGTGAGGTGAGCCTGAGGGGAGCTGGCTGGAGGAAGGAGAGCCAGATCACGTCTTTTGCTTCAGTGCTCGGCCCTCACCTGTTTCTTCATGTCGTCTGGGCAGTTTGGCGTGGCTCGGGACAGGAACGAGGGCAGGTACGTGTGCAGCGTGTTCTCGGGCTTGGCTCCAAACGAGAGCACCTTTATTCGAGGGTACAGATGCCTCAGCTGCTCCTGCAGACTGAACACAAACACCGTCACATCCTCCTGAAACAACAACCGGGCCACGCTGGACTACCGTCTGTAACATCTGATATCTCAAGCATCTCCGGTATTGGAGCTTTAAATATTCAAACTTTAGCAACTGTGACAAAGATAATATTCATAACAGTCTTTTATAAGGTCATCAAAGCGCTGGGCCTACAATCGCTCTCTTCTTCTCAGTCACATGGTGTCCTGTTTACAGCCTCGTGTGTAGTTTAACACCCAGACTGAACTCTCAACGCCTTTAATCCTTCAGAGTAATTAGGAAAGGCCTGCTGTGTGTAGAAGGTCACACACACCTTGGGGACAGCGCATTCTTGGGCATGAACGCAAAGTCCAGCAAAGGAAAGAATTCCTTAGGTCCCATGATTCCAAATCCTTTCGTTAGGTTCGTGTGAAGTCTGGGAGAAAAAGATCATCATTTACACAGAAATAAAACTAATTATTATCTCAAAGAGCAACTATGACTAGAACACACTTACAGGAGGAGTCTCTCCAGATAAGCGATGGCATAAGACGATAAGGATTTGACTCCCAGCACAGGAAGCATGATCCCCAACCATACTGAAAGACAAAGAACCCCAACCTCTGTCCAGATGTTCTTCCAGAAATCTCCATGATCAACACTTTTCTGCACTGTCTGCCTCAGATCAGCGGTTTTCACACCCAGTTTACTTATACCAGCACCCTGAGAGCAGAGTCCCGACTCCTTCAGGCCGTAATTAGTGTCTCCACGCAGGGATTGGAGAGGATATTTATTATCACATTTGTCTTTGGTTTTCAAGATGATACAAAGAAACTGTGTCTGAATGATGAAAACAGATGATGCTGTTATTCCAGTTTCCAAGAAAACTTTAAAACTTTAAAAAATAAAGTGAATTGAAGGAGTTGAAGCTTTAGATGTAACATTATCAGAAGTTCAGGGTCTTGACCGTCTGTGCTTTAATGAGGTCAATTCTGGATCAAAGGCCCACAGATTAGGATTAATACAGTTAAAACATGTGTGACATCATGAATTACCTCGTAGTCCCTGGCTGAGATCATAAAATCCAGCCTGACCAAGAGCCCACATGATGGTCAAACACTTCACAGGACGGTTCTGGACTGACCGCAAGAGCTCCAAGTACTAGAGGAGGACAGTTCGTAAATCAGACCTTACAAATCTGGTGTGAGATCTGAAACAGTGAAGGACCCAACATGACTGAAACACAGGGTGTCTCTCACCTCCGGCAGGTTCTGAGTGGCTATTTTGGGTTTGTCCTGTAGGATTGCCTGAATACAAACTCTGTAGCCATGCAGCGGCTCCACTGGAAACAGGAAAAAAAAAGAGCGTGAGCGTGACGTCTGTGTTATGCTCTGCAGCAGTCTGCGTCCAAGCGTGTCACTAACCTCCACTACCCGACGGTCGGTCCAGTTCCCTGAGCATAGTATAAACACAGTGGTCGAATAAGTCTGGCAGAATGGTGCTGCAGCGTCCGATTAGACCCTTGATGATGCCTTTCAGCTCCTTCCCCGTCAGGCAGTATGGGTAGTCTGGAGACAAAGAGACGACCTTTAGAGAGGAGAACAACGGCGACAGCCTGTCAGTCGGAGCCAGAGCCACCGTGAGCGTAGTTGTTGAGGGTGGGCCCGGTGTCAGGAGCCGTCAGGTTGGCGTTCAGGTATCCTGCCAGGTCCTTGAACCACACTGAGGGGTTTTCTGGAAACAGGGTCTGACTGTGAGCCAGCTGCTGCTTCAGGTCCCCGACATCCAGCTGGGAGAGGGAAGAGAGGAGGAAACAACGTGGCCGTTATGGACGGACGAGCCAGAAAATCAGCATGTGATTGATGTTTTAAATGTCACGTTCATTTATGTCCATGAATCAAGAGAGTACTTTTGGTTCAGCTCTCTTGATTTCAGATTTTTGTAAGAGAGAAAGTGGCTTTACTCACAGCTTTGAAGGCTTCTGCCAGGTTCTTGGGGGTCACTCGGGTGACTGTACTGCTGGAGCTCGACGTCTTGGAGGCTTTGTTTGTTGAGGGTTTCTTCTTGTGCGGCTCCGCTGCTGGTGGAACCTGCTCCTTGTTCTGCTTCTTTCCAATTTTGTCGAAGGCATCATACACCGTCTCTGACATCTTAATGGGCACTGAAAGGAAACGAGATTAGAGCTTCTTTTTGCACCTCCCTCGGTCGTCTGAAACAGCCTCCCGGCTCCACCCAGACTTTTGTAGTCTCCTCCCCACTTCTCACTGTGTTTCACCCTCTATAGTTTAGCTCATACAAGATTAATATTCCAGCGATGGTGTACACGACAGATGTAACCGCAGGCAGCACCAAGTCTATTTTTAAAAAGGACACACTTTATTTTATTTGCCTGTTTTTCCTAATCCGTGTCTTTTTCTCCCAAATTAGCCTGGTTGAGGTGCCAAAACTGAATTTGGATCCGATTCCAAACATCCAGAGGGGGGTTTAAATCCTTCTCGGAAAAATCAGATCTGTGCTGTTCGCACTAGACAAAATCAGATTTTCACCAGTCGAGACTGGGCAGCAAGCAGGTCTGGGGCTGCAGCACGAACAGGGTCTTAGATCGTGTCCTGTCCTGACTTGTTCAGGCAGTGTTTTCAACTGGACTTCACATTCTGCCTCTAGGTGGCGCTGTTGGGCCTGTAGGGCTTCACAACGTAGTTTGAACTATTTAAGCGTTTGAGGACAGTTATGTGGTGGAGTTAAACACCTAACCCTAACTCCTGATATTAAAAAAGGGATGAGAGTAATATAAAACAATAAATACAGAGGAAGTAGTTATTGTTTTATATTTTAAACCAGTCCATGTACTTTAACAGCCTGACACTTACACACTGAAACCACAAACCAAAGAGAAAAGGCGTTTTTTTCAGTTCCCTTTTTAAATTCCACTGTAAAACCAACCTGACACACAACATATTTTTTTTACATTTTAATTCAATAGTGTTTTTTAAGCGGCATTATTTCATTGATGAAAGTAAAATTAGATGAATATAATTAATGACATGTACGGACTGGTGCGTTCTTTAAAGATATCAATAGAGGGATTTGAGCCACTGATACAGGACAATTGGGGATGTTTGTCTGTAGATCGTCTTTAAATGAGCCAGAATTAAAGAATCTAAAGCCACGAAAGACGCGAAGGCGCCACTTTATGACGTCACAGCGATGACGTCACTCCTGCTGTCGCTGCTAAAAGCAGCGGGCGAGCTAAGCAGAAATTCTGCTCCAGCTGCGCTGCAAGTGTCAGGAGCGCAGCTGGAGGTGGACTTTAGGTCCGCTCTGGAGGTGGACTTTAGGTCCGCTCTGGAGGTGGACTTCAGGTCCGCTCTGGAGGTGGACTTCAGGTCCGCTCTGGCGCTGTAACGAGCCCGGAGAAGCGTCAGGCTCCCGGGAGGACCAGTAAACGGCAGCCCCGCGGCATCGCCGGGCTCGGCCGCCCGAACCGCCCGAACCAGCCTCGGGTCGCGGTCGCGTCGGGACGCGTCCCCCGCACGGACGAGCCCGGCCCGACGTGCGGCGGCCGAGGAGTCTGTCCGGACCCGGGTCCTGCGTGTGCGTGTGCGTGTGGCAGGAGCCGGGCGCAGTAAAATAGGGCCGTGTTCGCTTACGCCTCGACGGCTGGTTGGACTCTCCGAGCGCTTTCCTGCCCCCGCTGCCCTTCTTGTCGGCCGGGTTCTTCCCTCCTCCCGAGCCGCTGCTTTTCTTCCCTTTCTTCACCACCTCCCACTTGCCGAACGAGGCGTTATTAGAGGCCATGTCGCCGAGGATGTGTTATTAGCTCTATCTTCCGTGACTTCCTGCCCACGTCCTCCCGGTGAATGAAGCCGAACAACGTGACGATCACTCCGCGACCCCAGCCACGCGCCTGCCACGTCTCTTTTGAGCGCTGACGTCACTGCACCGTTATCAGTCTATCATTTTATGATTTATCATTCTATCATTCTATCATATCATTCTATCATTTTATGATTTTATCATTCTATCATTTTATGATTTCCTATTTTTTATTTTTATTTTATCATTTTATCATTCTATCATTCTATCATTCTATCATTTTATGATTTTATCATTCTATCAATTTATCACTCTATCATTCTATTATTTTATGATTTTATCACTCTATCATTTTATCATTCTATCATTTTATCATTCTATCATTTTATGATTTTACCATTCTATCAATTTATCACTCTATCATTTTATTATTTTATGATTTTATCACTCTATCATTTTATCATTCTATCATTTTATCATTCTATCATTTTATGATTTTATCATTCTATCAATTTATCACTATCATTCTAATATTTTATGATTTTATCACTCTATCATTTTATCATTCTATCATTTTATGATTTTCTTGCCCTGCAACATTATCAACATTTCAGTTTGGTTTATTCTTTCACCTTTCCAAGTGTGTCTGTCGAATTAAAAAAGAAAAAAAAGAAGAGACATTTATGAGTGTGCATGGACGGTTAGACAGATAGATGGTGGAGCAGATGGTGAATAACTTTTGCCAACAGGCATCCAGGTAATCCAGATGAATTGTTTTGTGAATTGTTTGTTCTGAGTAGATCACAGTCAACTCGAACTGTATCATCACTGTCAGTGAGTGAAGGAGCTTTGTTTCCTTGTCTTCCTTCATCATTGATAGAGATAAATAGCAGCGCTTCTTTGTGATTTCCTTTTATTTGATTGTGTTATCGGAGTGCTGTTGTGACTCCAGCAGCTTGGCAGACAATGAACAGGCGAAGATAACAACGGCCCAGAAGAACAGAAGAACAGATGAACACAACAGAAAGTCAAGAGCACGGAGGCTCATCACACAAACACCACCTTCAGTGGAGTGAAGAGGCAGGAGATGAAGTATGCTGATGGAGAGAGAGCTGAGTTTAGGAGTCCCCGTGATCTTCCTGCTCCTCACCTTCATCAACATCTTCTGGTGGTACAAATCCCTCCTGTCAGAGAAGGTGGAGGTCAGTGAAAAGAGGCTTGAAACATCTGAATATATTTCATTCCATCTTTGTACCTATGAGGTGGCTTTTGTGCGGTTTGTGTTCTCAGTGTATCAGAATCACCAGTTAGAACAGAGCTAATCTATGCTTACAACAAACAATTATTTAGTTTATTATTTATAATGGGCTCAAATGATTTTGATGGGGCTGCAAACAAGGGAAGGAGATAAAGATATGAGAGAATGCATTTCTGTTTAATAGTTGTTGGTTTTATTATTAAATCATGTAGTATTATTTACCTCTGTGGCATACAATACATTGATGATTCTGATGACCACCGGCTGGTTTTTGTTTTCGTCCTCCTGGCAAATGAGCTCGATTTCTCGGAGTTTCCTGAAGTAAAAGTCTTGCCCCTTCTCCAACCACTCCATGCTCAGCTTCAGGTCCGACAGCTGAAAACAGAACCGATCACATTCAGCTGCTGCAGGACATCTGACAGCGTTAACTGTAATGACTACATGGTTTAATATATCTAATATATTTGATCAACATCAACGATAAATGAACAGCATGATATATCAAACTATATCTATATCAAACTAAACTATATCAAATATCAAAAATGATTAGCGTGAATGTAACGGGAGAGCTTTTGGGAAGCTCAAAGTGCAGGTCAGGACTGGTCAGGACTGGTCAGGACTGGTCATGATGGTGAAGTGTTCAAACATTGACCCGACATAATTCAACAAACGTTGCAGCACACTGCTAAACTGTTGATCCTGAAGTCGCCTGTGGGCAGAATGTCTCCCAGCAACAGTGTTTGTTTGTTTCCTCCCTGATAACTTCTGCTGATGAAGCGCTCTGGTACCTGCTCGTCCAGCAACAGGACTCCATCGTCTATTCCGTCATCAGATACCGACGTGGTCCTTTGGGCCGCTGCAGCGCTGTTCTCTCTCAGGAGGGTCGGAGCTGATGGAGAAGATCTCACAGGGCCTACAGAGGAACCTACAGTTAGTGGACGCGCAGATGGGGCTGACAATGCAGCTGTGATGCCCCTCCTTCACCTCTGGAATCATCTAAAGTCTTTTGACTGTCACTGCATGAAGAGACTGAGCCCAGGCAGGTCAGCACCTTCAAACCACCCTGGTTGGTTCAGCCTTAACAGGGCGTCTCTCAGCGAGCTTCGGCTGCATAAACTCACTGAGTAATACTATTGTTGTAGCAGGATTTACAAAATGTACAACTTAGGGTTCGTGTCCCCTCCCACCACAGCTGAGCACCACAAACCCAAGGCCAAAGGTTTATTAGTGACCAGGAACAGAAATTTTAAAAGAAAGCTCATGAGAGGTCAGCTTGATTCGGTCGATTAGGGTTTGTGCTTCTTCAATTTTATCTGTAACTAAATAGGTTTCTTCAGGGGTGCGTTAGTACCTGTGTTGGATGGAGGCAGCGACGCTTCCTGGGCCTGTCGCATCAGTACTGGGTCATACTCTTTCCTGTCCCAGTTGGCATTGAAAAACTTTTTGAACCACTGAAGGAACTCAAAGTTGTCCTGAAACTTCCCCTTCACCAGCTTCTCCACGGGGACGATCTGAGGGATAAAACAAGAAGAACGAAATCAATAAAAGAACTGATCATTGTGAACCAGAGTGTTGTTTGAAAAATACCATAATGACCATAATACACAGCCAGGGACATGTATATAAGACTATAAAACATTTCTATGCAGTAAATAACTAAAATAATGCATTCATGCTTTAATTGTGAAGAAGGATCAGTGATGAAAGAGTGAACCACATGGTTCTGGTCTGTAGGACGTCAAACTAGACAGTTTAACGACTCAGTTTTGGGTCTTTTTACCTTGTCTACCTCCATTTTCTTGAACGAAGACTGTAAGACCTTGAAATTGTGGATGTACTCGTGTTCCAGCTTTGCATTGAACTTGACTTTCTTCAGCAGGACGCATCCTGGGAACAGCATGTCCATGAACTGGCAGTAAGCGGCCCCTGGTGCAGAGAAACCCAAGACCACAAGTCACTCCAGGGCTGCATGAGTCGGCGTAGATGGAACTTGAGCCCAGACGGTCACGTGGTGAGACAGACAGGTGTGTGTACCTGAACACATCTGCTCGATCTTCGTGTAGGTTAGCTGCAGAGAATCGTTCACCCACGCCAACATGTCATGTCGACTCAGGTTCTCTATGGTCATAGAGGTAGAGAAGACATTCAAGGCCATCCTGCTGCTCCTGCCACACACACACACACACACACACACACACACATATAGGAAAAAGAAAAGCATGATCCGCCCCCCCGCGCACACACACACACACACACACACACACACACACACGCACACACACACACAGGGATGTCACACAGAGGCACCCAGAATCAAACCTACCTTGTTGAAATTTCCATTTCTGTCTAGAGGTGCTCACTGAGGGTGAAGTTCCCTGACACCAGGGGTACAGATGTTAGTTTTACTGTGAAGTATCACAGTTGTAACACAATTTGTGGCTTTGAATCCAAGCTCCTTTAACCTTTGATCATTGGAAAACCAGCAAATTCCAATTCAGTCAAGAAGGAGCGCCTCCACAAGTCCTTCATTCCACAGTCATACCCTATGATGCTGCACTACAACAGTCTGTCACTATGACAACCTCTCACTGTGACCCAACACCCCACATTCCATATCATGTGTGTTGTTATTCTCTGAAAATGACAAAGTATCGAACATTTGTTTGTGCTTTTCTTTAAATTTCTCTTTCTTTCTTAGATTGTTTGTTTTTGAGCTGTTGTAAGAGTATGTTTTGAGGCATGCAGTCACAATTGCTGTCTGATATTGTTATATAAATTATCTGGAGGAGAGGATCAATGATGGGGGGCCTTCCAGACAGAAGGGATGTCTACCCATGATCAACATTTTCACTGGTTTACTGTAGTTTTATCTATTAGTGACTGAGGGGTGACAAAAACGACAGTTAGATGTGAGTAAAGTATTATCAGAGACATTCATACAACAGGGATGAGACCAAAACCTCATTTAGATAATGAATCGGTAAAATATCACTATTCATCACAGCATGCTGTCAGCACTCTGCAGCTATGAAGGTTGAGTCATAAAAGGACATAATTCAAGAGGAACTGGTGAGAACTGGGAGCAGTACAGCAACCCAGAGCAGAAACGCCAGTTTTATTGACGTTTTTAAAAGTTTGGGGATTAAGACTGATATACCCAGAGTGGCCGCTGGGGGCGCCCCTGTACTGCTGTATATTCAGTCAAATGTGATTCTTTGATTAAATGACAGATAAATAACCTCTGCCTGTTTGATGTTCTGTTCTCCTCTGAAGAACAATCAAACTGTTGTCAGTGAGTGAAGGAGCTTTGTTTCCTTGTCTTCCTTCATCATTGATAGAGATAAATAGCAGCGCTTCTTTGTGATTTCCTTTTATTTGATTGTGTTATCGGAGTGCTGTTGTGACTCCAGCAGCTTGGCAGACAATGAACAGGCGAAGATAACAACGGCCCAGAAGAACAGAAGAACAGATGAACACAACAGAAAGTCAAGAGCACGGAGGCTCATCACACAAACACCACGTTAAAAAAAAAGAACATTTAAAAAGGTGGAGAAGTGATTTTCCTTTCTCTCACACTGTTGTAAAACTCCATAAACAGTGATGAGTCACAGGACTCAATGAAATAGCAACAGAAAATAGTAACAGATGTAACATTTAACTAAACACAGGTAATCATTTGTGTTTTGGAGTGTTTAACTTTCCATTTACCTTTCCACACTTGTCATTTTGGATTATTTCAATGCGTTTTGCTGTGGCAGCTGGTGAAATATACTGAAGTCAGCTTTAATAACCATCCTAAAACGATTTAGTGTTACCATAAATAATCGTTATTTGAAAAAAAAATTTTGAATATTTAAAAATATTAAAAGCATATTGCACCATCACATGTTTAGAAGCAAATTGAAAACAAACAACTACAAGAAATAAAACCATATTACAAATAAAGCAAACACACTGCTTATATAAAATGTAAAATTCTATTTTTTTTTCCAGAGTAAAGGCTGATGTACGTCAGTCTTGGCCTGGTCCATGTGATGCCTGCCCCAGAATTTTTAATGGGTAGATCAGGGGTCTCCACCCTCCTCCCCAGAGGGCCGTGTGGCTGCAGGTTCTGGTTCAACCCAGCAGCACACCAGACTGGACTCACTTAACCAACTCATCTGAGTCTTCAACAACTGACTGGTCAAACTGGGTGTGCTTGACTGGTGGAACAAGAACCTGCAGCCACACGGCCCTTTGGGGAAGAGGTTGGAGACCTCTGGGGTAGATAAACAGGTGCTGGAGAAGAGGTCCTGTTAAATTCAGACGCTGATTAAATCCTGAATCAATGTTCATTTCTGTCCATTTGTAGGTCTCATATAGAGGACGTGTGTGCTCACCCTAATCACAAGACCTTTACATCTCAACCTGCATGCTTTAATAGTGCATAAAGATAAATATATGACCTAAATATCAAATTAGATCTCACAAAATAAAGCTTTTTGTATGATAAAGACCACATTTCTACCAACTTTAACATTAAATCTGATAAGCCTGCAGCGAAATGTGTTAAAAAATATGCTGTTTATGCAGGCCTCGTTCCTTAATAAAACATTTTATTGATGACAAAATTTGAAAGTGAAATATATGAAGCTGAATTCATTGAGTAGAAACTATTGCTTGGATGCACACTAATAGACTTTCCTACCAACAATAGTGAGAGTGTGTTTGGTAGCTTCTGTTAGATCCAGGCCATCAGTGAGATCAGGTCAGGTTAGTGTGCATATTAAAATTAAAATACAGCTAAAACACTCATCAGATTAGGGAGGGGGTTTCAGAGCTGGTCTTAGAAGTCCTCATGACTTTCCTGCTGTTCATCTTCATCAACTTCTTCGGGTGGTATGAATCCCTCCTGTCAGAGTGTGTGGCGTCATTATTAAATCGTTTGTATCTTGTTTACTTTAAATACGAAGACATGCTGTATTTACCTCTGTGGCATATAATACTTCAAGGATTCTGCTGACCGCCGGCTGGTTTTCGTCCTCCTGGCAAATGAGCTCGATGTCTCGGAGTTTCCTGAAGTAAAAGTCTCGCTCCTTCTCCAGCCCCTCCATGCTCAGCTTCAACTCCGACAGCTGAAAACAGAACCGATCACATTCAGCTGCTGCAGGACATCTCAGGGCGGCAAAGAGCAGCGGCACCGGCACCGATCCTTGGGGGACCCCAGCGGAGAGTTGCCAAGAGCTAAAAGCTGGCCTGGTCCCAGCAACAGTGTTCCTTTTATTTCCTCCCCAACAACCTCTGCTGGCAAGGCGCGCTGGTACCTGCTGGTTGAGCACCAGGACTCCGCTGTCTAATCCGTTGTGGGGTACCGACGCGGTCCGGCGGGCCGCTGCGGCTGCGTTCTTCTTCAGGGGGGGCGGAGCCGACTTTGGTCCTGTAGGACAGAGGAGGGGAAGCAGTTGTGATGCCCCTCCCTCGCCTCCAGAATCAGTCTTTGAAAACCATCACCAGGTGAAGAGGCTGAGCCCAGGCCGGTCAGCACCTTCAAACCATCTCCAGTAGTCGTGGGGCTTCAAAGAAATAAAACCAAATGCTTCAATGCGCAGACAAACAACGCTTTGGCCCCAGAGGAGCAGAAGAAAGAAGCAGATCGCAGTAATTACGATCACGGTAAGACGGCTGCTGGAGCCGTGTCCCTTTACAGCGGACCGACTCCCTCTCGGTTGTCACGGATATGTAATTTCCACATAATCACATCCACTCTGACATCAGCGCCTCCCAGGTTGTCATCAGGAGGTTCCCATCAGATTACAACTGAAAAAGGCTCTGATTGAAAAGGCAGGGCAGCCACAGTGTTAACAACTGTTGTTTTAAATATTATGAAATCTGAGACACTCGCGTAGCTCGTTGTAACTCGTTTATTAATTGTGCACCAAAAGGAGGCTAATAAGGCCTAAATGTCTCCATGGTGGGGTCCCGTTAACGGGGCCTCTCTCAGCGGGCTTTGGCTGCATAAACTCACTGAGTAATTCTATTGTTGTAGCAGGATTTACAAAATGTACAACTTAGGGTTCGTGTCCCCTCCCACCACAGCTGAGCACCACAAACCCAAGGCCAAAGGTTTATTAGTGACCAGGAACAGAAACTTTAAAAGAAAGCTCATGAGAGGTCAGCTTGATTCGGTCGATTAGGGTTTGTGCTTCTTCAATTTTATCTGTAACTAAATAGGTTTCTTCAGGGGTGCGTTAGTACCTGTGTTGGATGGAGGCAGCGACGCTTCCTGGGCCTGTCGCATCAGTACTGGGTCATACTCTTTCCTGTCCCAGTTGGCATTGAAAAACTTTTTGAACCACTGAAGGAACTCAAAGTTGTCCTGAAACTTCCCCTTCACCAGCTTCTCCACGGGGACGATCTGAGGGATAAAACAAGAAGAACGAAATCAATAAAAGAACTGATCATTGTGAACCAGAGTGTTGTTTGAAAAATACCGTAATGACCATAATACACAGTCAGGGACATGTATATAAGACTATAAAACATTTCTATGCAGTAAATAACTAAAATAATGCATTCATGCTTTAATTGTGAAGAAGGATCAGTGATGAAAGAGTGAACCACATGGTTCTGGTCTGTAGGACGTCAAACTAGACAGTTTAACGACTCAGTTTTGGGTCTTTTTACCTTGTCTACCTCCATTTTCTTGAACGAAGACTGTAAGACCTTGAAATTGTGGATGTACTCGTGTTCCAGCTTTGCATTGAACTTGACTTTCTTCAGCAGGACGCATCCTGGGAACAGCATGTCCATGAACTGGCAGTAAGCGGCCCCTGGTGCAGAGAAACCCAAGACCACAAGTTTCAGGGCTGCACGAGTCGGCGTAGATGGAACTTGAGCCCAGACGGTCACGTGGTGAGACAGACAGGTGTGTGTACCTGAACACATCTGCTCGATCTTCGTGTAGGTTAGCTGCAGAGAATCGTTCACCCACGCCAACATGTCATGTCGACTCAGGTTCTCTATGGTCATAGAGGTAGAGAAGACATTCAAGGCCATCCTGCTGCTCCTGCCACACACACACACACACACACACACACACACACACACACACACACACACACACACACACACACACACACACACACACAGGTAAATATACACTGAAGAATCAAAGGAACAAAGAGATCCTACTTTCTGATTTGTTCAGAAGGCTGTTAAATGTATGTATTTCAGACAAATAAAACAGACACAACACACACACACCTGAGAGAGGTGTGTGTGTGTGTGTGTGTGTGTGTGTGTGTGTGTGTGTGTGTGACTGTTCAGATCAACTGGTGTTTACATTGAACAGCCAGACTCTTCCCAAGGTTAAGACACTTTGTGTTAATCTTGCAGCGAGGCACTCGCTCACCTGCTCCGACAGTAATCTCCAACGCCGCGTTAAGCCTTTCAGGCCAGGTCTGGCTCCATGAAGCACATCATTGTTCAGGACGGCGGCTGAGATCAGCACTGACGTGACAAAACAACTGAAAAAGCAACAACAAGTGGTTTGAGCGTCCCGAGAGCCTCCAGAAATCAAACAGGATGTGGGCATGCAAATCAATCCCTGATTACAGGGCTCGATCATTTGGTTATGAAGGCCAACAGTGGGTTGATCTTCTTGCTTTAGCAGGTAGGAAAAGTGGGCGAAGGCTCTCAGTTCTCCACACAAAAGCGCCGCTGAGCGAGAAGTTGAAGATTATCGGTTTCCTTAATTTGCTCCTTGTGCAGCAATTATGAACTCAAATTGTGCTTGGACTGCAGTCCACCATCACAGCTCTTTGGAATCTACTAAATTCAAATAAACACAGAAGTGCATTAAAAATGATGAACATGAAATCGGATTACCGGGGTCGTATCACTCTACCTCAAGTTAAAACCAGTTGATGAATATCTGAGAAGTTGTGAGGAAATTAAATCAGTAATATTGATCCATTTTAAAAGGTTTTAAACATTAGAAACTGTTTTGCTTATTGCCAATGACCTTAAATCGGAAGCTGTGCAGCAGATGTGCAGAATGAGGCCGTGCATGTTGACCATACCTGCCTGCAGGAGGGGACTGGGCACACTGGTCAGACTGGGACTGTTGAGAGCTGTGGCTGAGGCCGCTGAAACACCCCCAGCTCTTCTATTCCACTGCACCAGTTCAGTTTAAAGCCTCGCCTTTTGGATTTAGTTTCGCCTGAGATTTAGAGACATTAAAACATTACATCAGCTGGGACGGGACTTTACCTCCCTGGTGGCCTTTCCGGTAAAACGCGCGTCCGACAGGGAAAAAAATGTAATTAAGCTAAAACTTCTCTGTGAAAAAGCCTCCTTGGACATTCAAATACAATTTCTCAGGTAAATTACATGACTTCTGGCCGAAGTGCGCAGGCTTCTTTGGCTGCTCTGATTGGCTCTTCACTGATCACGTTCACCAATCACACATCCCGCGAGAGCGCCGGCCTCAGCTGTCCGCAGGGCGCATGCCCAGGCCAGTTTCAGTGTTTCTCCGTTAGTGTGAGTGAAACTGGCTCCGCCCGGCAGCCATGATGGCGCAATGCGTTTAACGTTTAGAATCAGAATCAGAACGCCTTTATTGTCATTATACTCAAATACAATGAGATTAGAAAACGTTCTCATTTAAAATTACACCAGCCTGTAACTACAGCCCCTTGCTTAGGCTTTAATTGACTAAATTACTGATTTATTTAGAGGCTTAAATGTGAAATTGGGATTGTTCTCAAAACGGTTTGTAGTCCTTAAAAAAAGAGAAATCTCCATTTAAACCATGAAAATCCAGTTGTATCCTAAGCATATAAGGCAATTTCCTTGAAAAGAGAAAATAAATTAAAATGGCGGTTAAATGATGTGGTTGTCAATGTTAGACAATTTCCACAGAATTTTCTAGTCGTAACCTTTCTAGTCGTATTTTTTTAAGCTGCACCTTACAGCCATTCAGTTGTGGTGCAAATTGTACCAGGTCTACATTTCAGAGACATAAATGGACAAACACTCACTTTTAGCCTTTTATTTTCTTGCTATTACTTCAGTGTTAAGAAACAAGCAGCCACTTAAAGATTCAACAGGTTCACAATCCAACACAACAGGAATCTATAAACACACACCGACCACTCACAGTGCCTTCGAGACAAGAAAACCGCCCAACAATAAAATGCAATTAATTGTAAAAAACAGCACCAGTTGTTGTGAACCTGTGGCGTTCAGCAGCGATGTAACTCTTTTCATGTAGTGCTCCACATGCACGGCGTGGGTGTGGAATTGCATCGGCACATTTATTCTTCAAACAAAAGAGCACACAACAGACATCCTAGGTATATAATTCACAGACAAAAATGTGATAATTTTTAAATAACACTGCTAGGTAGAAATGAACACGAAAGCCTACGTGGTCTTCAGCTTGTGCAGCTCAATCTTCCTGCTGTGGAGACTCGCTTCAGTAAAAAACATTATTTCCCTTCAAATATAGACTTTCAAAATAGGCTTCTTGTCCTCTCTTCGTTACCTTTCCATGCAGGGTCACGATCTCATCCTTCACCTCCAGACAGAATCCGCAGTGAAATTTATAATTTCCACAAATTCTGCCACACCGAGACGTTCCCATACGCACCTCTGTCCACGGTAACCATCCACAGCACACCAGTAAAGAATGAACAGCTCTGAACCTCCATTCATTTCAGGGTTGTTTTTATTCAAACCCCACAATGATGCTTGTTCTTGTGATGTAAACACACCACGTGTGCACGTTCACAAACCTTTTGCGCGTGATCGAGTATTCTCAGTTTGACTGGCTTGTCTTAAACTCCTCTCTAGAGCGGGGTGAATGCCTGACATGCAAAGGTGTAACTTATATTAGGATGTGCTGCTCTTATGGAAACTGAATTGGTTTCATACAAAGACAGATCTTTCTTCTGAGTCCTCCAGCACTGTAGCACATCACAACATCCTCATAGTAGAACTGATTTAGTGGGATCAGGACTGGGACCACTGGGTTTTGTCACACAACTGCATCTATGGATGGTGTCACATGTGAGGCAGGAATATTTCAGCGAAGGTTTCGGTGAGCATGTAACAATGGATGAGGTCGAGTCTGACTCCAGAGAGTGCTGTTAAGATCACATGGTGCTCAGAGCAGTTGGATTTCACCACCACACAGTTGATACACTGGAAATAAAAACACTAGACAAACCCAGTATGCAGCAGGAGGCCAAACACAGTGGGTGTGTACTCACAAACGATACACGCAGTGACAAAAATGAGCCTAAAGCCATGATCTACAGTTAAACTGTTATTAAATATTCCAGTCAACATCACTTCAGCTAAAACCATTAAAAACTGTACTGGTTTTGATCTTTCACAGTTTAGATTGTGGAGAGTGATAACGAGCCTACATCATATGATTAGACTGATTTTGACAAAATATTTGAAATTCCCAAATAGCCCTATACTCTCTTGATTAAACCGTCCAATTAAGACAATAGATCTCACTACTGCTGAAGGTTTATGTGTCACTCTGGCACACGGGCAAGCAGTAGTGGGGCCTCAACAGATCAGAGCCATGCTGAATTTATGTTCCCTGCTTAATATTAAATCTGTGATTGAAAATCAGTGCAGTTTTCCTGGATGTACAAAATAAGGAGGGTCGGATGGTTTCAGCTCCTGCACTAGTCATTACCAGATCCCGCTGGAACGACCACCAGGTGGGGCCAGGATCCGGGCGGAGGACCTCTTCGGAATGTGGTCGTCAACTTGAGACCCTTGGATAAAAGACGAAGCCGTCAGCAGGGGGGGCATCGATCAGAGGGGAAGGCACCTGTCAGAGCAGCGAGGCCCACCTGAGAGGCTGAAGGAGGACTCGTGGAGGTCTCGGATCCCCGCCTGCACGCGAGAACCATGGAGCCCTTTGCCAGACGCGTCCCCATCTATGGAGCCTAAACCGAGCTCCTTCATAGTGTTCACCACCTTGGCCACGTCGCCAGAGTAGGGGTCCCGAGCCACCCCTTTGTACGCCTGAGTCTGAAACAGACAGGAGGGCTGAGCATCAGGAAATGTTCAACCCTAACCCTGAGGTATGAAGTTCCACAGCAACGGCCTCCACGTTTCTGGAGTTACCTTACACCGATGACTACAGCTGATGAACATTTACCAACAACCAGATCTGTGAAGTGTGTGGAGAAGAAAGAACAGCGTTCAGCACCTTTTCTCTCTGCACCATCTTCTTGTAGAGGAAGTCAGGGAACGTGCGCTGCGGGTAGAACTTCCCGGAGCCCTCGGCGCACATGAACACGCCGTTCTCGCACACCAAACGGCCTCGGCTGATGGTCACCAGAGGAACGCCGTGGCAACGCATCCCCTCGTACAGGTTGAAGTCACCGCCCTGCACCTGGGTGCTCACAGAGATCGTCCTGTTGGCAGAAAAGAGCTCAGCGGCCCGCCGAGAACAGACAGCTGAGAGCCGCCGTGAAGGCTCGCCGTTCACCTGGTCGCGTCGGGGTCCCACACCACCACGTCAGCGTCCGCCCCGGGGATGATGCGCCCTTTGCGAGGGTACAGGTTGTAGATCTTTGCAGCGTTAGAGCTGGTTACGGCCACAAAACGATTCTCATCCATTTTCCCTGTTACCTGCAACCAACCAGTGTTTAGGAATTAAAAGGAAAGTACAAATTATTAACAAAACAGTGCAATAAAGGGTTAATCATGACCTCACTACGGCCTCTTATCATCAAAGGAAGGATATTACTCGTCTTAAAATTAAATAGACTCTGTCCAGTCATTTAGCATCACAAAGAAATCAAGATAAAGTGCCCACACGGACCTCCCTGAAGGATGTGTGTGGTACTCACCACCCCCCTCTCCCAGATGACACTCATCCTGTCCTGGACTCCGGCCACTCCATGAGGGATCTTCGTGAAATCGTCTTTGCCCAGAGCTCTCTGCTTGGTGCCAAATGGACGGTGTTCTGACGCCACGACGCTCAGGGTGTCGCTGAAAACAGGGTTACACGCGTTACGTTATCTTAAACCGAGGCGGTGGCTGTTGTTTCGTTGCCTTGGGAACATAGATCGAAGTGGGCAACCTCCATATTCCCGTACGGTGAACCTACTTGCCGAGCAGACCCATGAGGTAGCCTGGTGTGCTGGGGTCGATGCGCAGAGGGGGGGCGATGACGTGCGCCGCGGCGTGGGCCCAATCCTGGTGATAGTACTGCGATCCATTCAGGACCGCGTGAGCTACTGTGGTCTCCGCATGTACCACCTTCCCTGCACAGGCAGACGGAGAAGACGAGTTCACGTCGACCCCTCCCTCGCTCTCAACCTGCCAACGCTCTTTTTCACCCTTCCAGGTCACCTTGCATCTTAGCTGCAGCAATCATGTCTCCAGCAGGCATACTGGACACATTCACGAGGTATATCGGGCAGCGAGCCTGCAATTACAACCAAGTTAGGGCAGCAGGACATGCGGACATTACACTTGGACGTTGTCTCTGCTCACCCTGTTGGCGATGGTGACAGCCCGGTGAGTGGCCTCAGACTCCAGCTGCACACAGGAAAAGATTAGAGCGACTACACAGACATTCACACCTTAGAGCTGCAGAGCTGAGTTAAGGCATATTAATGTTGTCAAAAACGTAAACCAAGAGACAAAATAGGTGAATTACTGCAAACGTACCTCCTCTGGTCGACTGATCTCAATCCCCTCTGGTCCATTGATACCCAAATCCAGAGCTTCTTTCTGACTCTAGTAGCACACGTAACATAACTAACATTCAATCCATGTTTAACAACACGTGTTATTAAAAATTAAACAAGTTGAGACTGTGAGTGTGTGTTTGGTACTTGGCCGTGTGTGTGTCCACACCTCTGCCACCAGCTCTCCGTTCTCTGCATGGACACGTGCGATGGCTCCAATGTCCTTGCAGGTCTGCAGCACCTGGTAGAGCTCAGAGTCCTTCAGCATCATGGCGTCTTTGTAGGCCATGTACATCTGGAAAGAGTTCACGCCGTGCTCCCTCACTAAGGTCTCCATCTCATTATGCACCTGCAGGGGGGCAGAATAAGCACTGAGAAACGGGGGACACTGGAAGTGATCACAGGAGAGGGTGTCCCTATCCGTCCTGAAATGTAGTAACAATACTAGCCTACTCATTCAAGGGTCACGAGGGCAAATCTAGCAGACGATACAGCGCCCAAAGGCTGAATGGTGCATGTTGACTCATAAAACAAATCAAGCACGCTCATTGAGCATGTGTGTTAACCTGATTCAGCTTGATCTAGGTCATCACACATTGCACTCATAAACCATGGCTGTTTCTGCAGTTATTTAATACACACCCAAAAAAGGGCTGAGGAGAGTGTCACTTTTAAAGGAATACACGAATCAAAGGGTCCCGGTTTAAGATGAATCCCTTTGGGTCCTACCTTCGGTCCCCACCAAGTGACTCCGACGTGCAGGGCGTAGTCGCAGCAGGCCTTGGCGTCACCCAGAGCTCGGCACTTCTCATAGGCGTCCAGCAGGGAGCAGTGCTGCTCGGGCAAAGCCAGAGCCAGAACCATGGTGGTGCCGCCCATCAGAGCCGCCTAGGTCAGGTGGAGGGGGGGGGGGCGGCCATAGGGGAAGCCAAGCATGGAGAGAGGCAAGCAAAGGCAACACCGATTAAAGCACCCCCTGAAACTGGAAATTCATTGTACACACACTGATGGGAATTGAACTAGTAACCCGGGTTTTTCCACAATGTTTCATTATTTTATTGTCTATTAACTTAGTTACCCAAGTAGAAGACAAGTATAAGTTTCACGTACTGAAATGTTCCACTTATGGGTGTCACGTTTATGCAAACATCATTTCATGTGAGGTGTTATTTCAGGGGCACTTTAGCAGAGCACATCCGTTTCAATTAAACCCAAACGCATTAAAAACACGAACAACGGTTGAAGAGACGGGAGGGAACATGATGAAAGAAAACCAGCAGAGCAGGGCCCGAGTTTCACTTTTGTAGCCATGGCAACAGCTGCTGTTCAGCCATATCTGCCGCGAAGGCCCCACAACCTCCATTTTACATCTGCAAGCAAAAATGCACTTCCACTGACCGTCCTCTCTGTGGAAGGACCGGTGTCGCACTGGTCCTGGTGGGAACACTGGCGAGGCCCTCACCAGTTCACCATCAGACAACATCAAACATACGAGTCGGCACCAGGTCGTTACAGTGGACTCACAGGCGGAGGCGGGAGCTCCTCTCCCTCAGTTCAGCGACACCTCCGTCCATACAAGTTTTCCATTACTATGGTAACCAGACAGACTCATCCGCCACATCAGCGCCTCAGGTGGGCCTGAGATCAACATTATTAGGGATCTGATGCCGTTCAGGTTGGTACAGTTTTTAAGACAGCATCACAGCTGATTACCCCCAAAACGCCGCCTCACCTTCGGCCTCTCCAGCCCTGCTGCACTAGTCAGAACACCTGGCTGGCTCTTTACTGATCCTAGAGAGCACAGCTCAAATGGATGGTGACACACAAGCCCGATAGATTGTTTTATCCTGAGCCCGGACCCCCGCTGTGAGCATAATCCTCTGAGCCAAATTCATCCGGATTTCAATATACTTTATATCACTTTACTGAGGAACATTTCAACGTGTGGTTTGAAGGCAGGATCTCTGTCTTGTCTGATAAAGGCTGAGGAAAAGGGAGGCTGCCCTAAAGTGACGCTGCAGTCTGAGCGAGATGACGGACTCGGAGAGGCTGTCGGAGTCAGCAGATGACCACTGCAGCTCCGTGCTCAGCACCTCCCCTGCCTCACATACAGCCCTGCACCTCTCCCTCCGCCCTTTTACCCCCCTCAATGAAATATAAAATATTTAAAAAATGCATGTCATTGTTCAAGTCACGAGACTGAGTCTACTCTGTCTGCTCTGATGTTCAATAGGGTGTGAGACCTCAAAATAACATTCATATGTGTGTCAGGACTCAACCCCCCCAGAAGAAACATACTGCATAGTGGTGGTATAAAGGGTGGAAGGGGCACGATGGGGGGAATAGTTCCTATCACAGATGCACATGAGCTACATGCTTGCGGTCACGTGTACACACATTTGCTCCCTCTAATTTCCACATTAAGAGCCAGGGTTAGTTGCCATGGTAGCGAGGTCACTGAGTAGGGGTTCAGCATTGGGGGTTGCTGGGATAAAGCTGCCATACAGACAATTCAACCCCCCCTTCAGATTCCACTCACCCTTCAGCTGGAATTCCTTCAGTGAGACTTAAATTCACTGAGATCGAGACAGAGCTGCACACACCGCTCCCCTCTGAGCACCAACCACACAGACCTAGGATGACCTTTAGTATTTGCACTGGACACTGACATGAGGCTGACCTTTGACCCAGTGTGCACACTCAAATCTCATCCTTTAGATACCGTATTTATAAACAGCAGTTATACTAAATTATATCAATCACACTAGAGCAAAAGAGGCGTGTGTGTGTGTGTGTGTGTGTGTGTACCTTGGTTCCACTGTAGAAGTCATCTTGGATGTTCGCGTTCATGAAACTCTCCTGCAGATGCACGCTGGTGTCGATCCCACCAGGCAGCACCAGCTTCCCAGACGCATCGATCACCTTGGCGCCTCCTGGGATCATCAGTTCCTTTCCAACCTTTCACGATAATCAGGAAAAAATACTTAACGCACGTGAACAGCTGCTGCGTGATAATGATGATGATGATGGTTGTCTTTATGGTACATTTATCATCACACTGCTTGTTAAAACATGCATGATCTAAAATATTCTGCTTTAAGTTGTGTTTATTCTCCTTATTTACAAATACATTAAGTCTCACATTCTCTTTCAAAGCTCTATGGCACCGTCCTGGTGAGTATATTATTCTGAAGTCCACATCAGACACCTGCTCCACGTCCTGTAAACGGATGAGGAGCACTACTGTATATACTGTAGAAGTATTCTACCTGCTGAATGATCCCATTTTCAATGTAGACATCTGCTTCCTGGGTGAAGTCGTCGTTGACCACCTTCCCTCCTTTGATGAGGATGCGCATTGATCCCATGTTGACAGAAATAGTCCTGGAGGAGGAACGGAAGACGGAATCAAGGGCCTCTTAGATCACAGAGACGATCAGCAGACGGGCCAGCCCAGCTCTCCACACACCAGCGCTGTGTCAGACAGTTCACATCCAAAACTGGGGCAACGAGCAGAGGTTCCTCTGCAAACACCCCTGCGTGTGTGTGTGTGTTTGTGTGTGTGTGTGTGTGTATTCTGCTTGGATGGCTGTATGCAATGCGTTTGATGGCAGGATACAATAGCTCCCCAGTCACCCAGAATCCGCTCAGAGAGATGAGAAAGACAGGAAACGGGCGAACAGAGCCGTGTGAACGCGCAAGAGGATCAGAGCCGTGGCCAAAGAGGAAGGCTCCGAGATGGAAAACGAAAAGGAAGGGGACGAGCGGAGGATGAAGCGATGGTGATGAAGATGGTGCTGGGTGGGGGTGCAGTATGGAAAGCAGTGCCCTAAAGGCCTGGCATCCGGAATAAAGAAGGCTGGTTTCCCGGGAGATGGGGACTGGAGTGCTTTCAGCAAGAAAAGCCTGCACGCACACGCACACACACACAGAAACACACACACACACACACACTAAAGCCTTCAAGTATAAACAACCTTAATTTTTTCTGTGGGGTTGTGTTCACACATCTGAAGTGGGAGGGGCCTGGATTAAGAGCAAAATAAAAATGAATTGTCCTCGACAGGGTCTTCACCAAGGCTGAGTGTAACACACTGTAACGTGTCTGATTATGAGAGCGCCTCTCCAAATTAGCCTGTGTGTGTTTGAGCGACTCCAGCTACAGTAGGAGCTCACTGACAGCTTCTTAAAACCTCCAAAGACCACCACGAAAGCTCAGATCTATTTAAGACTTGCTTCATCCCTGGATGATTACTGTGTCTGTGTGTGTGTGTGTGCGTGCATGTTGCTTGATGTATTATTCTCTGCGCGCACACACACACACACTTTACATGTGTATTCACCCACTATTCGGATCGATCTATTGCCTCACTGCCATCACTGTAATCAAGCCTCCAAATGATCAACAGCAACAATGAGAGCTGGCACTGAACTGGGACCGGCTTCCCAGTAAAACCAGCACTTCATATCCTGTATGAAGAATGGCTTCGCCACAGCAGAATTCCTTGGGCGGCTGGCACGGTCACTTCCTACCTGATGCGTCGACGAGAAGAGCAGCTGCCAGACGAGGAGACGGTAGAAACCGTGTGCGTGCGGAGTTATTTATAAACGGGGAACAAATGTGCATCAGACTTTACATTCAAATGGAGACAGGAATAGACCTGAGACACACACACATACACACACACACACATACACACACACATATACACAAAATGAAATTTCAATTGTGCTGCTGGAGGTCCATGGATGAATAAGCCATTTGTAAATTACACACACAAACAGACAATCACAAGAGCGTTCGTGTCAGGATCTAGGCCACCACTCAGGATTGGGGGCGATTTTTGACGCCTCATGAGCTCACGTCAGGTAGACGCTGACATCTTTTGATTAATCTTTCCCTTTTTTTCGCCCGCAGTCTCCGACCGACGCACGGGCACGCGGCCGCAGCTCCTCTTCGCCGAGCGTGCGTGACACACTCGGTGACCTCCGCTCATAATTCCCCGCTGTGGGACGGAGTCTCTCCCTTTCATTACAGCCGCCGTCTCGCGTGCAAACCGGTATTGTTTTTGGGAGGCCTTCGGTCATCTGATGCCATAAAGCGCACGAGATGGGTCATAAGTGACAGCTGGGCCGCTCTGGTCAGGTGTTCTGATCAGGACCTCCACACGGCCACCCTGCTCCAACGCCACCAGAGGAAGCTGGGAGTGGTCGGTGCACTCATCCATCTTTATCCTCTAATTCAATCAACACGTTTTCCAGATTAATCCTCCCCCTTATTCACGTGTTACATCTCTGACGTGCCTTCGCCGCAGCGGTCCAGAGGTGGATGCAGACGCAGGGGAGTCAGGAGCCGGGTTCCATCACCTGACGGTGGTCAGACCACGAGTGGACCGGGCGTCAGAGTCAGATTATCTTCAGATGAAGATTACCATCTGATTCTCCCGGATGAGGACACATCTGCGAAGATAGAGGTCCACAAACCGGAGAGGGAACGCCTCAAGATCACCTGCTCACTCCGGGTCTCACGCCATCGCGACGTGTACGCGCACACGCACACACGCACACACGCACTAACCCGTTTGTGTGAATAAGCCCTGCACACCATCACATCACGGTAAAACAGAACAGCCCAAAAGCGACAGCCACACTTATATAACGCCCAAATCACGCACGCACGCGCGGCGCACGCACGCACCCCCCCGCGCAGCGACACGCAGAAATACGCACTCATCGCTCGACTGTCTTTACGTATCAAAACGACGCCTTTCCCTTCGGAGAAGCGACGTTATTGATTTCCGTGCATGCAAATGAAGAAAAAAAAAACATAAAAAAAAAAAATATTGAGCAAAGAAAACAGAAAAATATGGATTTTCCCCTCCTCCGCTGTGTGACAGCTCGACCCAGACGCTGCGGTTCCAGTTTTTCGGGTCCCCGTGGTGGCACCCCGGGGGGCCGGGGTCCCCGGCCCCCGTCTCGCCGTGCCTCGCCCCCGGCCCCCCCCCCGCCGCCCCCCCCAGGGCGTCTCACCGTGCCTCGTCCCCGGCTCCACGTCGCTCCTCTCCGAACCTTCCTCCCCGACAGCAACCGTGCTGGGTGCGCGCGGACGTGCGTGCGTGAGTGCGCGAGGACAGCTGGCGGAGCGCGAGTCGCGGATGCTTCAAAGGCGGCGGCCAATCAGGAGCCGCTTCATCCCAATCAAAGGAATGAAGGACCAGCCAATGGGAGCGGAGCGTGACGTCAGAACGCGTTAATGACCGCATCCAGGAGGTCTGACGTCACCATGGAGGACCACCAAACCATCAATTAACGCCACGTCTTTCTCAAGCCCCCCCCTTTGAGAACATCCAAAGCCCCCACCCCAAATCTATGGCACCTTCTTTGTTTTGAATAAATTGAATAATATGTAAAATGTTTTCTTTCTAACATATGTACATATCACTTCATATTTAAATTTCACAGTTCTTATTGTTTGTCATGCTGGAAAATAGCAATAGTGTATATCAGATCCCCCCCCCAGTCTGAGAACCACTGAATTAATGACACTGAATTAATGATCAATAGTGGAGTCTTTTCATGATAAAGACGGGGCCACATGAGACGATGAAGATGAGCAGCAGCCTGTCACACGTGCGTCGATGTGAGTGTGAACACAGAGATTACACAGAGTCTTTAGGCTAAGTCACAAGAAACAGTCTTTTTTTATTCACCTTTCTTTCTTACATTATTCAAGTACAAAGTTAAAATGCCTTTTTAATTAGTCCATATTCATACAAGAGTAAAATAATAATAGTGCCTTTTCATTACTACGACAAACTTAAATACAGTCATTGTAAAGACAAACTTGATTTATACTCCTAACAATATATTTTTCTTATTTTCAGATAAAATTTTAGCACCTTTTGAAACACCACCAGGTCCTCCTTTTTCTATAAGCTCATCTTTCATTTATTTAATTCATGAGATGAGTGTCTGAATGCGCCACAGCAAAATATTTGTAGGTGTTGTCCATGTATCTGCGTCATTTGCTTTATTAAATGTTTTGTGTATATTTGTTGAGTGTTTCAGTGTAAAAAAAACAAAACAAAAAATAAAATAAAATAAAAAGGCGTCACTCACTCAGCCCAAAAAGCTCTCAATAGGTGAACAAAAGCATCATCACCGTGTCTGACATCAACCGCATCCCTCGTAACGGAGCAGCTCACATAGATGCGTGTTGAAATAACAAAGCTCGTCCACGACAGGCAGCGGAAACTCTGTCCGCGCTGGATCTGTTCTTAAGCGTCAGCGGCTCACCACCCTGGCTGTCAGGGTAGGAAATAATCATTGATATTAAAAGATCGGGTGAGTTTAAAAACGGGTCTAGTTTGGTAAATGTGAATATCTGTCGAAAACCTCTGCGAGACTTCAACAGTTGCTGATAAAAACCTGACCATTGTTTTAGAGTCTTCCTTTGGAAATGCATGAATTAGAGGATTTCTGACTTTCATCGTCAGGATCGTTGTCATTTCAGCCTCGTGTGTTGTTATTTCAACCCGCTCTCTTCAAGAGTTTCCGTTATCTCTTCGGTTTTCCTCTGTCTTCCTTGTGTACAATAGAACAAGTCACTATACTAACTGTAATATATGCATTCTCGAGCCCCTCTCTCTCCACTCAAGGCTGAGACTGAACTGAACTGAGCACCAACCTGGAACAGTACACACGCACAATAACAGATTATTATTGTAAATATTATTACCATTATTATTATTATCATTATTATTATGATCATTACTCCCTAATCTAACATGGAATCAGAGATTACACTGACTGACTGACATGCAGCACCTGAAGGGGATGGGGAGCACTGAGGGGGGGCGGGGGGGCGGATCTGGGAGCACCGGCCGACGTGGGGCGATGATGATGTCACGCCTGGCAGCACCAGGCAGCGGTTAAAAACACAGTGTGTATGCATGTGTGTGAGCGTGTGTCATGGCGCTGTGTTTCAGCAGGGTTGTTTACAGAAGTGTTTGTACTGCTTCCAGCAAATTGTGTATGCGTGTGAGTGTGTGTGTGTGTGTGTAACCTGCTAGAGTACTGTAAAAAAGTTTAAAAAGCACCTGAAGGTTGGTTGTATAAACGGAGGATAAACATGATTGAAAAAGAACCGTAAACCTGCTGGTTTATTGTTGACTAAATTGCTCTATTTGCATGTTTGTGTTTGCGTGTGTGTGCGTGTGTGTGTGTGTGTGAGAATAGACTGCATGTGTCCAGTTGTTGGCTGGTATCTGAGGAAGGTCAGTAGATTGGAAGGCTTCCTGGTAAAAAGATGGCCGAGTGGCGACCAAGAGCACCAGACTGAACGAGCTGTTGTCTCAAAGAAGGCCCTGTGTAAACAACATATTTCCACACAGACGGTCTCCTCGCTCCCTTGGACATGTTTTCCCTACGCCACGCATCTTAGGTAAGGTCACGGGCCACACTTCTGAGACGGGTGGTACAATCATGTCCGTGTGAAATAGGCGTCTATTTACGCAGGGCGATCTGTTTCAGTCACAGGAAGTAGAAAACCAGCACCCTGTTGGCAGATTAAAGGAGCTGGAGCCCATTTTGGATCCCTGTAAAGAAACGCCAGAGAGGAACTCTAAGAGCTGGTGTGTGGCGACTACCTGACTGCTGACTCTGAGCAGAGAAAATGGCAGCAAGGACCTGAAATGCAAGAGAAGCTACTGATAACTTCGAGGCTTCGGACTGAAGCCCCGGATCTACGATTTTAGCCTCGTGTTACTCTGAAATACCGCTGCTCTGAAGGTGCAAATGATGGGCGAGGAGGTGATGTGTGAAACGTCGTGCTTTGACTCACTAACCAGGACACTACGGTACAAGCACGAGGATCAGCTCTATTTGAATTCAGCCACAACAGAAAACCGAAAAGCGTCATTTTCTTTCAACTGTCTTCCGCACATCAGAAATAAATATGTGAATAGAAATACTTTCACCCACGTCAGGCCCAGACAGCGAGGGGTTGTTACGACCGCGCGTGGCCTCTGCGCGACGTCAAAGTTACAGCCCAAATAAACGCGGCGTTTTCGCTGAATTTAACCAGCGATGCCAACGGAGCTGCTGTCACATGCTCGCAAAACACTAAATGTACATGAAGCCTTCCATGGTTCAATTCAGATGCTTTAATGTCACCTGTGCTGAAGTCATTCTGCAGGCCCGTAGATGGGGGCTTCACCCTGGGGTCAACATGTACAATTGTGGGGTGAATACGGACCTCAGCTCACAGTGTGTGTTTACTCTTAACTGTTTCATATGTACAATTGATGCTTAAGCAAATGAGAAGTAATCATATAAAAAAAATATACAAATTTTGTATAGAAACTCAAAATGGAAACTAGGCAAAATATAAACGTACTACTAATATATATACATGACGGCAGGAGCCACTAGAAGGTGCTCGGGTGTCTAAAGACCATTACAGGGATTTACATTGAAAAATCGCTTCGTCTGAAGGCACCCGGTCTGTCTCTGACGTCTTCCTAAAATAAGTACCACGTCTCCCTTTAATTTCACTTATTTTAGTTCCAATTGCTATTTATTTCTCCTCAATAGTGACTGTCTTCACCTGTGAATGTGCCCGCATGAGACCAGAGGAAGGGTATTTCTACTGATTACAGCCTATATACAGAGGCATAAAAACACACATGTACAGACAGGAGGGGTAAAACAATTGCTCCTAGCAACATTTCAGCCAAAACTTCGTCCCACCTGGTCCATTTAGACCAGATCATATCAAAGATGTGTATTTTGAGGCCACCATGAGTGAACTCAACTGCAAATATCATTTGCACCTACAGAGCAGCCGATTTAGTTGTAGTCGTGTTTCAAAGACACGAGTGTTCACATATAAATCTAAAAAAATCTTTTTGCCTGGTGTTGTCTCCTCCTGCACAAAAGCATTTGGCTTGCAGCCGATCAAGGTTACAAGATTGTAGCAAATAAAACAAGAGAGAATGTTCTCCAAAAGCACCAAAAACCTTGAAAGGGGCACCATTTTGACTCTGTTACTGTCAGACCAGCAGCACAAACACCAGTGAGTTTGAATAATTGTGCTCAGCGCCCTGCCACACCCTTTCAGCGCGAGGCATGATTACAGCTAAATATTCTGAGTGATTCATTGGTAAATTATTGAAAACGGATGAAGCGTCTTTATCTCCCCCTAGAGGTCAAAACTCCAACTGCTCTGAGAGCTCTAAAGCCAGAAGACACCAGATTCACGGTGATGTGTGTAGTACAGTACAGAGACAACGCACCAGAGAGAGAGAATGTGTGTGTGTGTGTGTGTGTGTGTGTGTGTGTGTGTGTGTGTGTGTGTGTGTGTGTGTGTGTGGTCTGATGTGTTTGTTGAACCCAGCAAGGTAGCACCAGGGAAATGTATGATCAACCAGTGGTCTACATCGGATTGAGGGAAGCAATCTTTACTGTACGTGTGTGTGTGTGTGTGTGTGTGTGTGTATATGTGTGTGTGTGTGTGTGCATCCAGTCTTCTGCGTCACCCAACCTTCATGTACTAGCTGTACTATAGCTTATACTATAGTTCCATGCGCGCGGGCGTGTTTGTGTGTGTGTGTGTCAGAGAGAGAGAGAGAGAGTGTGTCAATGGTGTGTAACTAGTTGCAGGCAAAGTACTCCTTGAGGGGAGCGAAGAGGTGCCTGATGACTGGGACACTCCAGGAACGTCCCAGCAGCCTTTGCCTGGCCAGACGACTCATGTTGGACACGTCAGTGTAGTGGACGGGGAAACCAAACACCCTGCAGACACACATGACGCTTATTAAAGTGGAGGCAACAACACAGATTAGACCTTATACAGCCTTTTTTATAAACGTTTGGTCTGGGTTATGAGTCAATACAGCATCCTCAATTAAGCAAATCCCATCAATAAGTCTATAAAACGATTTTTTTTCTTTATACGCATCAGTATATTTTTAACACACCCTCACCCACACATTCAGGAACACACAAGCTGTACCTTTCCATCTCAGTACACCACAGGATATCCTCCTTGTTGTCCATGAAGACGGGGAAATGCTCATCTTTCCCCTGCTTCACAGAGTTGGAGCGTGTTGTTATCGTTCGCAATTTTTCAAACTGCAATTAAAATCCAGAGCCAAACACATAAACACGGACGGACGGACGGACGGATAGACAGACAGACAGACGGATGTAATTTAATCCTACAGCTACGTTCCATTCACAAAGCGATGATTTTTAAAGAAGTGATGATTTTCTGGAGAGTACAGAGCTATTTCTTACACTGATTAGAGAAAGTGTTTGTCGACATCAGGGCTGTCAAACTTACTCCAGGGGCTACACGCAGCACATTTATCCATCTGATATTTGGTCATTGTCACATGGGCCGGATTGGACGCTCGGATGGGCCGGTTCTGGCCCCCGGGCCGCATGTTTGACACCCCTGGTATCATCATTGAGTCAACTCATATTACAGTGAGTAAACACAGACATGAACACGCTGACAGCGTTACCTTGGCTACACGTCCATGTTCGAGGCACTCCTGTAGATCCAGCTTATCATTGGTCATGGGACTCAGAGGTCTGACATCGACAAAACAAGAACATGAGGCCTCCAGGACTTGGTTTCCATGAAGACTGGGGCTATTAAACAACATCAGAGCCTTCGGGCGGTTACCTGGACATGCCTGGCAGGTTCCCCCAGAAGTAGCGGGCGCGGTGCGCAGCAGAGACCTCCTTGGCATCAATCATGACGGGGTTAGACTGGAGGGGAACAGCGGGTTACTTCCTGTTCCCGGGTCTGCTGATGCAAAGAGCATTATTACCTCCAGAAAGCGGGAAATATCGCGTTTGTCGCTGACTCCCATTGCCACCACGTTCTCAAAGAGCCAGAAGAAGGGCCGCTCGTCGCCCGGCTTCGGCCGAGCCTCGTGCAGCAGGCGGTAAAACTCGAAAAACAAGCGTCCAGTTCCCTCTAAGAGACAGAACATCTACATTAGAAGACCACACAGAGCACACTCCATGTCAGAGGTGTCAACCTCAATCGAACAGGGGCCAAAACTCAAAGCACTCTTTAGCTGAACAGGATAAACATTTATTGAAGTTTTATTAAATTAATTCTTGAAACACAAATATGAATAAAGACAAGTCATAAAAATTATTCCAGAATAAATGAACTTATTCAAAATATCTTTTGTCAAAATTATACATATATAGTCACAAGTATGAAGATGCAAAAAACCCTGAAAAAAATGAAATAAGGATTACGCTCTTCAGCAAAAGCCAAAATAACATTCAGTTTTCTTTGTTCTTGTGTTATTTATTCTCAGCAGGGCTGATTCCGTCTCTTCTGCCACGATAAAGCTCACGTTCACAGCAGCTTCACTTTGTGATTTCACTCGTGAAAACGTATGCTGAGATGTCAGCTTCTTCTTTAACTTTGGTACTTTCTGTAGCTTCTGCTCCACATTCAGGTTTTTCAGTTTGTCCTGCTGTTGTGTCTCGAAGTGCCGTCTTCGATTAGATTTCTTAATTACAGCCACATTAGCGCCACAAATAAGACACATGGGTTTGCCTGCAATATCATTAAGCATAAACTCAGCCTCCCGCCGGTTTTGAGAGACCCTGTTTTCAGAACCAACGTTTCTTTTGGCCGAGCTGACTTTGACTTTATGATGGGGTTTTGTACAGCAGAAGACACTTGATCTGCCTAGGCCAGGGGTCTCCACCCTCCTCCCCAAAGGGCTGTGTGGCTGCAGGTTCTGGTTCAACCCAGCAGCACACCAGACTGGACTCACTTAATCAACTCACCTGAGTCTTCAACAGCTGACTGGTCAAACTGGGTGTGCTTGACTGGTGGAACAAGAACCTGCAGCCACACGGCCCTTTGGGGAAGAGGTTGGAGACCCCTGGCCTAGGCAACTCTTGCGCTTCATATTGCCGGGCCGTTCATAATAATAATAGATCTATATTAAATGATCTCATGCCCGGATGTGGCCTGCGGATCTTGTGTTTGACATCTGTGCTCTAGGTGAATCAGCAGGTATATTTCAGTCGAGACACAATCACGGTCGGTGCTATGATTTGGATGCAAACTCACCGTACAGGCCTTTCCTTGCAGGGTTGACTATGGAGAGGTCATTGCAGGGGCTCCCTCCTATCACCAGGTCAAACGGTCCCCACTCTTCGATCTAACAAGCGAAACACAACACGCGTCCACGTGAGGGCTGCATGGACTAACGGGAAGTAATTTCACTTTCTGGGAAGGGTCCTTACTTACATGTTTACGTGTCACGTTGCGCACGTCGCCCACATACATGATGCGACCCTGATGTCGGACCATCCCAACAGTGATGGAGTCTTCACACACCTCCGACGCCACGTATTTGTCTACCTGGATTCCCAAATCCTTCAACACCAGCAGACCTGAGCAGAAACCTATGGATCAGTTCCACCTCCTGACAAGAAGGGGGGGGGCTTTGTTTCCAGTTACACCACTGGAACAGCTGAGCAGTAAAGCTTTATTCTCTTTAGTGAGTAATATCCTGGAAAATAAACCATTCAGTACCGACATTCTTAATTCAATAAATGCTCATTAGTAGGAATGTGTTTGTGTTACGCAATCTCACAAACATCCTGTTCACTAGTTCTTCCTCATGTCATTTCCTACATTGAGGTTTGGGGCAATAATTATAAAACAAGATTACGATTATAAAGTGAAAGAGTGACATTTTTATATGTGTTTGTGTATATGCAGTATGTCCACAGTATATGTGTGTGTATATATATTGTGTGTTTATATGTGTCTACATATTGTGTTTATACATAGTTCATACTTAGCTTTGTACTTCCACTCCTCTTCAAACATGTAAACTGAAGCATCTTTAACCTTTAATGGTTTTTCTTTTTTTCTTACGTGCTTCTGGGGCTGTCCAGGGGTAAAACACCCACCAGAGAAGTTAAAGAAATTAAGATTCCTGGACACACCTTCAGAAGCAGGTCTGCACCAAGTGTTTATGACCTCACTGCAGAAGCGATTGGAAGCGTTTTGCTGCAGCGCCGTACCTGTGGCGATGCCATCGAATAGGGAGAGGACTCTGATGGGCTTTCTCTTTTCTGCTGCGACTGGAGGATACAACTTGGCTGGTTCCTAAAGCAGAGCACAAGGTCAAGTTTAGATGATAAATGGTCCAAGTCTTATGTCTTGTGAGGCAGTGCTGCAGGGGTGAGCCACTGATTCACGCTGAGGTACTCACGAATTCCTGCTCGTGGTTGTTGGCGAAGAAGTGCTGTAGTCGGCTGGGCCAGTCGTCTCTTCTCCGCAGTAAACCATAGGTGTTGCGGGGTCCACACATGTAGCAGTTCCAGGGGTCTTCTTTGATAGCTGCTGCTGCCGAGCCAGCTCCTACCAACAGGTCCACACACTCCACACAGAAGCACCTACACACCAGAGAGAGAACATTGCCTTCTATATTCAAACTTCTTATGAATATTTACCAATGCTTCTGTTGACAAGGGTACATTATAAATGCACTGTTTTAAATCAGTTGCAGATGTTTTTTATTGTCCTGAATATCCTGAAACTGGGATTTAATGTAGCCTTCTCAGCTGCAGACATTGACAGTTTCAAAGTGCACCACCCAGAATACCTGTAGGGGGACGCCAGGGCGCACGACTGCAACACTATATCAATTTAATGTACACAATTTTGAAGTTGTAGTAAAAATATGCTGACATCATTCCCAAGTTCTTGTTGGAGTTTTTATTAGAGCCACATATAAGAGTGGAGGCTGTAACGCACCAACAGAGGGCAGCATCTGAGTATTGGATACCCTCTTATGTCGTCCATCTCTACAGTTTAGCTGATATAATCCCCCTAAGTAATCAGGACTATCAGCAGGTTTGAATTACAACTGCCCTGCTCAACGGCACTTCAACACTGGTGTTGTAGTGGCCTGCGCTTATGTACTACTAACCCTGACTAAAATAATTCCTGGTTCAGCGGTTGTTATGCAGCAGGCACGACTGTATCAACATCTCTCGTGCCATATTTAATAATTAGAGTATTTTTACACCGTGGAAAGCCCCCAGGACCACGGCGTGACTCAACGCTCTGTTGTGATGAGCTGGCCCAAATGAGTTGGCCTCCTCCGTGTCCAAAAAAGGGTAAAATAAATAATGTTTGACATTTATGGCTGAATTGTTTCTGTGGATGTGAAACAGAAAACCGTGATCTGATCCCCCCCCCCCCCGACCGGGACCGTACGGACCTGCAGCAGTTGTTGTTGCCACACATGAGCACTTCTCTGCCTCCACAGCAGATGGTGCAGTAGGACTGGTATCCGTCATCGTCGTACTGGTAGGCGCATTCCAGGAACGAGTTCTGTTGGGGAGGGGGGCGAAACAACACGGTCGTGAAACACCGACAAGTGTTCGGGGAAGCTACTCCAAAGAGAGAGTAACAGAGCAAGAGAGCAACAGTCTTACTTTGCAGCCATGGCACATGGCTCCAACAAAGAGGGGGTGCTCCAGGGAGACGTTGAGGCTTCCGCAGGAGATGCAGATATCTGCACAGAGACAATCTGTTCAGCCCTTCCAAAATAAGCTTCAGGAAAGAATATGATTCTAATTAAACAAAATAAAAGGTATGATCAGAAATATCTGATCTTTGAACTTCAGCTAAGGTGTTTGTGCTCATTTTTCTTCACTGCTGTGGAAGGTTTACCTTCGATGTTTCTGGTCTTCTTTTTAATCTCAAATATGAGTCTCTCTGGAAGACAAAACACATCGGTGAGCCACAGCGGGGGCGCGCACAGCAGTTACACGGCATGCAACAATACAGTCTGTCGTCTTGTGTCTCCAAACTCGAAATGTTAACACAAAGATTGTCGGCCTCAAAAACAGGAAGAAAACCAGCATTTCTGATATTATTTCAGCCAAGTCTGCTCGTAACAAAGACTTCCTGTCCCCTCTGAATGTCTGAGCACGTTCCCACCTCTGGTGCCTTCATCGATGACCTCTCTGATCTTGGCCTTCTCGGCTGCATTCTTGCGGGGTTTTTTGGTGGGCGGGGGGGTGTACGCGGCCTCGGGTTCGGCCCACATCTCTGGGTACACCTCCTTGTACGGGTTCTGTTCGCCTGTTGGGACAGCGCGCACAAGAGCCCATGGAGTGCTCAGAGTTAGACGTGAGGTGGGCAGGAGCGAGGAACTGCAATCTCAGGTTTCTCCACTGACTCAAGGATGACGTTCACACAACTGGACACATGATTTGCGTTTAACACAACGTTTTCCTTTTACCCTCTGGAGGGTCCAGGGCTTGAGGACCGGTCGGCAGGAAGCCGGTCATGGCCCACTCGATCATCTGTCTGGTTTGAATCTCTACTCCGTCAGCATCGTCGCTTGAGTCACAGGAAGGGACTGGCCTTCCCGCCCTGACACTGGCCACCTACGTGTCACACCAACACAGGTGATAATCCCGTTGCGAACGCCAACAAACCGGCGAGACAGTGATCTATGACACAAATACTGAACACAGACTACAGAGGTGCGTTTTCATGGTTTTCACTGGTTTCAGCCAAGCAGCAGATTAAAGCTGATGTGACTGCACATTCTATGGTATCGTGGAAAAAATACACGTGTTTTTAATACACATGCATCTTGGTGGACGATGCAGGAGTGGATGAAATATGACCTTTAGCCTTGCACCATTGTGTTTGGTATTTTAGATATGCCATCGTCTGTCAACAGAGCAGAAAACACCCCCCGCCCCGCTGTGAAGAAGCATGGTTCAAATGCTGGGGCTGCTACCTGTAGAGCCTCAAAGATGGCCTTTCTGTACATGGACTGTTTGTTGTAGGTCGGCTGGTGGAAGACAGATGAAAAAGAACTCAAAGGCATTAGCTTCTCCACACAAACCTGCAAAACAAACAACGGGCGACTGGTGAGCAGCGGAAGGATTAGGGGGAGGGAGCATTCAACCGCGCCCGTCTGCAATGCGTATGCTCGACTCAGGAAACGATCACTTTATGTAGGATTTGCTCGGTAAGCCTGCTCACCACTGAGAACTTTCCGTCTCCAAACCACATCACCCAGCGAGTTCCGTCGGCCGCCCGACTCCGACCGCTCATCCACCAGGAGACGATCCGGCCAGGCCACCAGGAGAAACCCCGCAGCTTCCCAAACACCAGGGTACCGATGCCAAAAGCCCTGCCGTCCTGTCAGCAGGCGCACAAAAGACAGGCTGCTGTCAAAACAGGGCCGGAGAAACCCTCGATGTGGGAGCAGTTACAGGCAGACAAGACGTTTTAGTCTGACGCTTTAATCCTGCAGAATCTGCGAGGAAGGTAAACTTTTTAAAATATCAGCCCTCATAAATGTGTATTTAGATAAAAGAGAGGCATTAAAGCAGTAATGAGAAGTGCTTGCTCGGGGCTCAAACTTGCTCAAGAGTACCCAGGCAGCTGACACCAACCTACCAAGAAACAACCAAGAACGACTGTAGCTTAAATAAAACGACTGAAGATTCGTATGTGTCTAGTTTAGTGTAGAAAATGGTTTCAAACTGACGCCACAGAGAAACAATAGAAGTCTGGAACTAGTCTAACGTTGTTCCATCTGGAGTTTTAGTGAAAATATTATTCAGGAAACTGCTGATTCAGCAGTTTTGAGGAGTGTTTAACAGTGTGCACAACTTTAAATCTTGCATATGGTTAAATAATAATTCACTCTTAACAAAGGCGTTACCTGGTACTCGATCTCATTTGGCGTGGCCTGTTCACCTCTGACCACTGGCTCTGGGGTCATGGCCACGGTGGGAGAGGCGGGGTCCGTGTGTTGCTGTGAAGGGGGCGGGGCTGGGGCGGGGCTGGCCGGCTCGTCCTCTTTGTGAGAGTCACCCTCGGAGATGTCGTCCATCATACTGATCTCTGCTTCTCTGTAGGCTCGCCGCTCTGCCTGCAAAGTGAAGAGGAGTCGGAAGGATGCAGAGGCCACCTCGCTGGTGTCAGACCCGCTGCTCCCCCCACCAGATGTACGAAGCCCAAACTAGTGATGATGACTTACATTTAAAGCAGACACACATATGCAGAGAAGGCAAAAAAGCAAGTGATCATTGTTAAATAACAGACTAGGGTTCGTTATATTAGGTCAGGGGTCTCCACCCTCCTCCCCAAAGGGCCGTGTGACTGCAGGTTCTTGTTCAACCCAGCAGCAGCACACCAGACTGGACTCACTTAACCAACTCATCTGAGTCTTCAACAACTGACTGGTCAAACTGGGTGTGCTTGACTGGTTGGAACAAAAACCTGCAGCCACACGGCCCTTTGGGGAATGGTTTGTACATCCCCATATTAGAGTTTTTTAGTCAGTTTTGTGAAGTCTGTCTGTGGGAGCAAACCAATGACATCATCTGGTCACAATTACATAAACATAAAGCCGGGAAGCTGTCCAATATTTCTGGGGAGAACTGCCTCAGCCTCGTCTGGAGGTGCTCTCCAGTAAGACTTGTGAACAGTTACAAATAGTTGTGTATACTGACTGCAGCGTCGAAGGCAACAATAGGAAATGCCCACAATACAACCGGGATTATCTTGAGTTTTACACAGCAAATCTCAGATATCGACTCAACTACCAGCCGTGCACTAACGCGTCTGCATGCACGTTTCCCAGTGATAACCCCTTAATATCAGCTGTCTCCTGAGGACTTATGCGCTTCCTCGACAGTTGCTCAATGATGTCGCTGCTTTAGATCGAGGCCCTGACGCCTGAGGCTACAGGAACAATCCTTTAATTGTTGCTCCAAACAGGAAGTGAGCGGGGAGAAAGGGTGCGCGCGCGGGGCGGTGAGTTCAACGGGTTCGGTTCAGGAAGGACAGTGAGAGAGAAAAACAAAGAGAGACAGTAATAGGATTAAATTATAAATAGGAATTCAATACGGACAGAAAGAAAGTGGAGGATGAGGAGGAGAAGAGAGTAGCTATAGCGCAGAAGTCTGTTTCGCCCTTCCTTTAACCTTCACTGCATGAAGCTTATGCTGTCTTTTTCCCTCCCAGGGCCGTAAATATGTATAAAAGCTGCAATGTCAAACAAAAATTCTGCATTGAATATTTATTTAATTTGGATCGGCCATAAATACCCTTGACAGAAAGTCATAACAGGCTTGGCTCGGGCCTCCTGGGCATATCGAAGGATCTACTAGATTAGCCTAGCCTAGAAACACAAATATGAGCAGGGAAGGCTGCGTAAAAGGGAGGAGCAACAACACGTCACTTAAAAGCACTTACTGGTAACTACAGACCTTCAGGAACCTCAGAGGGGGACAACTCGGCTATACTAGTTTACGTCCACAACCCCATGACATTTCTCCAGGGAACGCTTTGCTGTCTGCCCCGATGAGAAGCAGCATCCACCGGAGTGTGAAGCAATTTGTTGGGACCACGTTGGGAAGTTCTGCCAAACTCCCACGAAAAAAACAGAAAGAAGGGGGAGAAGCAGATGGGGAGGAGTGGGAGGGAAGATTCTACCAATTCCAGTTGAAAGGACAGTAAAAAGGGAGTGTTGGCCCGGCGGGTCACAGGGTCAGCGTTCCCCGCTCCTGTTCACCTTTGAACTCGTAAAATTCCCATCGGCCAGTTACACGGCTCATGGACAGACCACACACACACACACACACACACACACACACACACACAAAAACACGCGCTTCCCCCAACCAAGTACGTGAGCAGATAAAACTTCCCGAACTCAACGACAGCGCGTACAAATGCGGAGATCTGCTGTGGTTCATCGGCGTAAGCTCAGTCTGGACAGACGGGAAACTAAATAGAGTTCAGTACGGGCGCGTGATTAGAACAATTAGGGGAAAAACAAAACAATGGGGGGGCAGCGTAAGGCTGGATCAAACTGAAACCGACCGTGGGTTGGTGGTGGAGGATCATACAGACATGTTGCTTACATGTAACACACTAATCGGTGTTTTACAAAATATTTATCTTTTTCTAATCCACTTGGCTTTTTTGGATGTTCACAATCATCAAACCAGATGATGCCCTCTGCTTCTGCACAGGCAGACAACGAGGTCCCATTCCTGGGATCAGGACCGGTGATTCCTGATACTCCGCAGACCCTCTTGTGAGCGCGTTCATATGGGAACTATTTTCTCTGTGCCAAACACAGCGTACAATTACAGGCGTAGACACACTCCAGCCCGCGGAGCTGGGACCCGAGATTATCCTGGAAATAAAAGTGGACGAAAGTGCGCAACAAATTCAAACGTCCCACCGCACAAACAAACGCCTCCCCCATTGACTGTTACGCCGACTGCATTTGCTTCAGTGCAAGTTGGGAAAAGTTGAGGTTTGTGTTTCATCAAATACATCACAAATAAGTTGTATATATACCACAGCAGCAGGGCCCCAAACATCAGCGTTGCCTGAGCTCTGTTACTGGTTGAGGGACGTGGTGGAGAGATGGATTAGATTAGTTTATCTGGATGACCCCGACGTTGTCAATTAAGATAAAAGTTAGACAAACGGAGCACGGTGAAACCAGCAGGTCATTGGGAGTTACGACTCTGGAATTCCGAAGCGCGGCCAGTGTTTTCACTCTTGGTCCCACCTCCCCTTGACCTCCGACCCCTCACTCCGTGGCCTCGCCAATGAGTTGCTGAGCAAGCCCCGCCCCCTTTAGGAGCGTGACCGTCCCTGACCGCGAGGTGAACCCGACTCTGCCCCACAAGCGAGGAGAGAACAATTAGGAGAGGGGCCGGGGACCCCCCCCCCCGCACCATCAACAGCCAATACATCCATTAGTATCAGATACAGCTGTGGAACGTGAACCAACATCAGCAGTGTCCCCAGATCTTCTGGAGGCTCTTTACATAATCCCAGAGATCACAGCAGTTTGGTAAACTATTAAACGGTGACAACACAGCAAAATAGGAAGTTACTAACACGTCTGGAAAAGGGTGCCAACGAGACATAAAAGCTGAATAAAAGTATAAAATTTGCGTAAATTCGCTGGCATGAAAGCGTAAACTGCAGATTGCAGGAAGAATAAGCAGCTTTGTGCGTCTGCTGCAGCAGTCGCCAGGGCAACTGCAGAAAATCCCAACTTCACAAACACGCAAACACGATTCCGTTTTACTGGATTTTCTCGCTTTTATTTTCCATCTTGCGCAAGCGGTGCTGCCCTGAGACGCCCGGCTTCAAGGGGGGCGCAGGGAAAGTGGCGTCTCTGGTTGTGGTGCTTGGCGGGGTTAGTGTACACAGTGGTGGACGGGGACGCGTCACCAGCGGAGGTAGGAATCAGTTATTTACACTGACGCAGCTCGATCCAGCTGGACCGCTCAGGACGCCTCTGTCAGGTTAAAGATGCTGCATGGTTGGCCTCACTGATCTCAACACCCCCCACCAAATTAATAATTAATCTGAAAGCTGAGCCCTCATGTTTACATGGTATACATCCTCCAGCCACTATTTTACTTCAGTGAGAAAAACAGGACGTAGACTTTGAAGACAAACTGCAGAATTAAAGAAGTTAATTAACTGACTTACAGGTTGGACATGGCAGCTCTGTGACCTCTCCTCCTCTCCGCCTCTCTTTCTCCCTGTCATTTCTTCTTTTGGCTCTCTCCCCCTCTCACCTCCTCTGACTCCCACACCCCCCCCCCACCCCCCCACACACAACATCACCCTCAAAACCCCTGCTCGTCCTCTCCCTCTCTGTTGATTGGCCGGCACTGAAGTGTGTGATTGCCTCTTCCCCTCACACATGTTTATTTCATCCTCACACACACACACACACACACAGACCAAGCACACACACACACACACACACACACACACACACACACACACACACACACAAGCCTAGTCCAGCGTTTACATGTGTAGATGTGGTCTGAGGTTAAATTTTGTGAAAATAATAAATAAATAAATAAAATAAATATACAGCCAGGCAGCCTGAGATTTCAGAGATTTAGATGCAAAACTGAAGGAAAGAGGATGTTATGAGCTGGTTTTCCATCAAAGAACTAAAAGAACCTGAAGGTAGACAAATGCTATGTTTACAGATGGAGACGAGGTGAGATGTGAAGATAAGATAAGCAGAAAATAAGCAGAATCCAAGCGAGTGTTTCTAGTGAAAATGACTTCTTTAAACTGTAGATTGAGATGCATGAGCTGCAGGTTTGACTCAGTTGAGGGGGTATACGGAAGGCTTTCATTCCTGAAAGGTCAAATGGGAACTCTAAAAACAAAATCAAACCCAAAACAACCAAGATCCTTTAATCAAAGCTCTGAAATTCCCTCTAATCGAGAAGACAAGCGACCTGGTTGTCTTGGTGCTTTAAATCTGTGTGAATGTGATGCATTTTTGTTTTGTGTACTATTCTTGGTGGTCCAACTGAATCTTTTCACACACACTCAACTGCTCTGCTCCTCTCACAGTTCTCACATTCTCGTGTGCGTGAGAGAGAACCAACCTGAATGAGTCTCTCTACCTCTCCTGACCATACACATCCTGTCCCACGCAGTCATCCTGTCTGTCACCGCTACCTCCGCACAAACAACACCAGAGCTGACTGCTTTTGTTGCTGCATGCACACCTTTTAATCTTCTCTTTTTTTTTTTATACTCGACCATAATCAACGCCGTTATCAACGGCCGCGCAGAAAGATGGTCTGAAGCTGACAAACGAATCAGAGGGTTTGGAGAGGGAAGGACCCCAGATCGGCTCCCAGCAGTCGCTCAGTTGTGTGTTTGTGAGGGAGGGAAGTCCACACCCTCCCAGTGTAAACACACACACCAAGAAAAGAGGGACAGACTCCAAAATAAAACTGGGTGATGATGGTGAATACAGTAAATATATATAAATGTATATATAATTATATACATGTATATATATATATGACCATGCACAGCCATGTTTGTGGCACTAACGTTCCACACCTACACCCATAGACGAGAGATTAATACTGCCCAGTGGCAGCAGTATGCACAGCAGTGTGTAATCCAGCGTGGCGAGGCTAAACGTGCACACGGCCGGGAATAAACGTGTGCATTAGGAAAAAAAACAACAAAAAAAAAAAAAACGAGGCCAAGCATGCAACCTGGCCTCGTTTTTGTGCTTTGTCATTTTATTTGTGTATAGTTTCCCTTTTCTCGCTCGTTCGGTTTTTTCCACACTCAGACTCGCGTTAATGACAAAGCAGCCATGGAAATTGAGAAAAAAAAGAAAACAAAAAGCATTAATGTGACGAAACAATAACCAAAGAATGTCCGAATTGGCCATTTTATTGCGTTGCATTCAGTAAAAGCCGCGGCGGCGGCGGCTGCACGCTCCCATTTCCTCCCCACCTCCATCTTCCAGCGGCTCAGCCACTCTTCCCTCTGCCTCCTGCTGATGTAATACGGATCTCCGGCCTGGAAAGTCACCCTGGGAACCGGCCTCCTCCGCAGCCTCCCAGTCTCGCCCTACACGTGCACACACACACACACACACACACAAACACACACACACAGACACACACAGGAAGCAGGTTACATCTTAACTCTTCCACCCCTCCCCCTTCTGTATTGAAGCAACAGTCTGTGGTGTTCCGCACCTCTCTGGGGGAGTCGCAGTTTCTGTCATCGGGCTCGTCTGTGGGGGACAAAGGTCAGAGGAGGCCTGTTTGTAAGCAGCTTCAACAGAGAGGTAAAGTCATGCTTTTCATCACTTTCTCTGCACTGGCATTGACGTCTGAGCTTGAGATGCCTTCAAACGTGGCAATCTGGAAGTCATCGGAGAATTATAATGACTCTGGAAGACTTCTGGCCTAAAGGTTCCTCAGCTTTGGAACGACTAAACGGTCCCAGAGCGACCTGCTGGGTCCACTTCACACGGCAAATCAGACGCCTCTGAGTGGATCTGTACCCTTATTCTTGTCGGTTTGCTCGATTTTCCGGCGCCCGCGCCTCTTGCGGGGGGAAGGGGAGGGCTCCAGGTCCTCGGGCGGCGTCGGGGGAGCGTTGGCACAAGGGTCAGAGGTCGCCATCTCCTGGGGAGCGAACACAGTACAGATCTGAGGGAGGCGGCGTTGGCCGCCGTCTGGGCTCATCAAAGGGTTAGATGTCAGGCGCGCACATGAAAGCCGGCGACACGCGCACGTTTGGGGGCCGACGGCGGACCGAGCCCGCGTACGTTGGTCTGGCTTGTTAGTGTAATTCCAAACAGATACGTCCAGGAGAAGGAGCCCATCAACGCAGAAGAGGCAGTAATGTGTAGACCTAAATCAAACTTAAACCAGCAACCCTTGTGTCGTAGACACAGGTAGTGTGTTCTACTGGATAATGCTACAGTATTACGAGAGTAATAACGTTCAAACCAGACCAGCGGGCTCGTTATCTGATTATCGGGGAGGAAACCCCCCGAAGTTGAAGGTCAAAACTGTCTGAGACGACGAGGGCTCCCTCAAAGGCTGTAATGAGCAGGTGAGAAGGCCTGTAAAAGGCTCAGAACAGAGGCTGCAGGGGCTCCGGGAACATTTACGACCCCGGCGCACATGTCTAACGATGGCTGCCCGACACCAGACCCAGGTTTGGAACAGTCGGTGGCCTGGAGCGGTCGGCTACACCGGGAGCGCCGGCGTCTGTAACCAACGTATTTAACATTTGGTTTCATCTCTATCTGGAGCGACTCCAGACGTCCGGACATAAAAATGAAGTTATACTTGCGCGCACTTCACATCAGCGCCTCTAAAACAAAACGAACCTTTCTGCTAAGAAGCGCGTCTAAAACGTTTCCTCTGACTCCTACGGTCGAGACGATGATGAACACGCGCAAACAGGAAGGAAGAATCGCAGTAAAACTGGCTAAGTGTTACAAACATAAGCTCAGCTGAAGGCTTACGCGCCTAAATAATCAACGGAACGACTCAAGGCGAACGCGCATGTTTAACTCAGAATAAGAGTCTATACGTGCACGCGTACTCGGCCTCCGTGCGCTCTGTGAGAGAGCCGTATGCAATTTTAAAGCTGCATAAATCAAGCGCGTTAACATTAGAGCCTAGAACCTACGACTAGTTTTCAAGCAAACAACTGACTACTTACACATTCAGCAGAGGCAGAAGGATGTGGGATCGCAGTCATCTTTTTGGTCACATGATGAGTGTCAATAAAATTCAGCCCTTGTTGGGTCCAAAAGAATCCTCAGAGAAATATCTGGATGTCTTTGAACAGCTATTTGTCCCCACGTTCCTTCACGAACTTTGCCTCATTGCCATTTTTGAACTAAACAGGAAGTGCCGCGTGCTTCCTCCCGCCAGAGCAGATGCGTCGGTCGGGTCCCGCCGCGGCGGCCGGCGGATCGGGACGGGCGCGAGGGCGCTTTTTTTTTTTTTTCCCTTTTGTTTTATTTTACAGAAACGCTCGCTTGTCGATGCAGCTTTAAAACTGAGACGTGGCAGACGTGAGAGACGCGCGAGGCCCTCCCACGTGAGCCGCACGTGAGCCAAACGACTGCACCCCCCCCCCAGCCAAACTCTGGTCTCCGTGAGATCGCGCGGAAAGTACCCGACTTCACTCGCTCTAAAAATGAGCTCCCCGTGCAAATCCAACCAGGGGCAAGTTTTAAGGTTCTGATGACCCTTGGGGGGGCAGGATGTTGCAAATAATAAGACAATAGAAGCAAAATGTGATTAAATCGGTGAGATGGTGTGTTGCAGGGATCCTGGGTTGTGTGTTGGAATGGTTTAGGTAACTTCATTAGTTAACCAGCGTGGACCCCAGTTGTCAGGCAGACCACCGGGAATCCACGTGTGAATCCAGACGTGCGCAGCTGTGATTATACAGCTGCGAGCCAAAAAGGGCACGAGGCAGCAGCGAGCGAGAACCCCCCCCCCAAACACATTGGGCCCTGAACGCAACACGAGGAGAAAATAAATGTTCACACCCCGAGTCTGCAGGGCGGATGAGTGCGGTTAAGGGTGTCCGGAACAAAGAAAACAGAGTTTGATCAAGTTTTCCAAAGGTAGGGTGGAGAGTTTAGAGGTGAGGGTGAACGCCGAGTGTTGCGAGCATGAAAAATTAACAACACACCCATTAAGATTTGGTTTTATTGAGGGTTTCCCAGATTATTAGTGAGATTATTTTTATTATTATGAAGGAACCTATGAGATCAAACCGCCATCAGAAGCAGTTCAGCTGAGCCAGCGCCAACGGAGACGCTGAACGTGTTGAATTAGGAACGAGAGAATGTCATCTAAATTGCTGGGAAAGGGCCTGATACAGCACACACACACACGTGCACACACACACACACACACACACACACACACACACACACACACACACACACACACACACACACACACAGGGAAGAACCACCAGCTGCTTCACACATGACAGAGGAGAGCTATAGACAGGAAGAACGGAAATGGAGCAACATTTATCCTCACGGGATGGTGAAGAGGGAAAAAAAGAGATATAGAGGGAGGGACAGGGGAGAGAGGGGGAAGGGAGAGAGAGAGAAAAAGAGAGGGGAGAGAGGAAGAGAGAGAGAGGGGGAGAGACAAGAAAGTTTAATGTGAAATATGGAAAAAGCTCAAGTCAGTGAGATTGACAGCTCCAGCCTGAGCTCGCCATTCACCATCACAATGAGGATGACGCTATCATCATCATCACCATCAGCATCTTCATCACCATCACCATCATCACCCTCATCATCACCACCATCATCATTGCCATCATCATCATTGCCATCATCATTGCCACCATCATCATCAACATCATCACCATCATCATCATCATCATCACCATCATCATCACCATCATCATCACCAACATCACCATCATCATCATTGCCATCATCATTGCCACCATCATCATCAACATCATCACCATCATCATCACCATCATCATCATCACCATCATCATCACCATCATCATCACCAACATCATCACCATCATCTTCATCAGCCTCATCGTCACCACCATCACCATCGTCATCACCATCATCGCCATCATCATCATCACCATCATCACCATCATCATCACCATCATCGCCATCATCATCGTCACCATCATCATCACCATCATCATCACCAACATCATCACCATCATCTTCATCAGCCTCATCGTCACCACCATCACCATCGTCATCACCATCGTCATCACCATCATCGCCATCATCATCATCACCATCATCACCATCATCATCACCATCATCGCCATCATCATCATCATCATCACCATCATCATCATCATCACCATTGCCACCACAGTAGCCCATTAGCTATAAACGGGAATCACTATTACTGCTGCTGCTGCCATGGCAACGTATGAGGCGATGACATTAATCGTGGAGCTGATCCCATAACCGACCAAGAGGCAGGATGATGTGTCTCTAAACCAGCTGTTGTCACCCCTGAAACATCTCGATGTCTGAGCCCCGGCTGTCGCTGCCACCAGTGGCAGAGCCTGGAAGTGAGCGTCTCGCTTTTACGACCCCAGAAATGTTCCAAGCTCCCAATTCTGACGTGCGGCGACTGATCGAGCGACCACCGCCACCGTTTCCTGTTTTTGTATTGAAGGCAATTTTTATTAGGAGGAGCCCCCCCCCCACTTCTAATGATCAAAGCTTGCTTTGATGTTCTCTTTACTCTCACTTATTCCACCAAGAACAAAGCAACTAAGAGTGTTTCAAAGCAGCCCCTCCTGATGCAGAACACATCGCTAACCCCACAGTGACTCTTCTCAGATGGACCCAAAAACGACAAACACACTCGCGTGCGTGTGTGTGAGTTAGTGCAAAGCTGCGGTTGGCGTGAATAGGTGAGAGGTGGAGCTGCTGGAGGCAGCGTGTGTTTAATACGTCTGCTGGAGGCGGACACACACTCCGCGGCTGCGCTCCGGAGGCGGGGCCGGACCAGCCTGGAATCGCAGTACTCACAGGAAGCAGCTGTTTACGTTTCCTGCCAGGGCGGCCCACTCTGCGCTTGCTGCGGGGGCTCGCTGGCATCCCCTCCTCCGGGCTGTCCTGGTCCGCTCCGTCTTCACTCTGCCCAGTTACAGAAAGGTCACAGCAGGGGTTAACCCACGACAGGTCCTTCATTAACACCGCGGCAGGTCGCTCCAGCACAAAGGAGGACAGAACCACCAAGACAAGTCTTTATTCATAATGAGCTCCCTCTACCTCTACCTCCCTCTCTCCATGTCTCTCTCTCTCTCCATGTCTCTCTCCCTCCATCTCTCTCTCTCCCTCCATGTCTCTCTCCCTCCATCTCTGTCTCTCTCCACCCCCACATCCCTCTCCCCTCCCTTCTCCCCCCTCCGGCTGCACAGATTAAAGAAACGTGGCCGTGACACTGGAACCATTAAACTCCTGTAATGCTGAAGCGAGCGAGGTCCAGAGTTACCAACAGCATCACTTGGACATGTGATTAATTCTGGTCAACATAAAGGAGTTAAAAGGGTTAATCACCGTTCAGCTCGTTTCCTGGACAACAGGTCTTTACAGTAGTAATGCTTGTAGATATTCCTGGTGTGTAGATTCCTTCAGGAGGAGTTGGAACGCAACCTTAAGGCCGTAACAACCGAGCAACAACCGTGAGTCACTGAGTCAGATACACTCTCAGGTACTCTTTAATTACTAGTTAACAGTGCACCATCGCTACGGAAATGGTGGACTTATGTCCGTTCCCGTTCCCGCTCCCAGCATGTTGACATTGGCGAGGAGGACAGTTGTTGTTCCGTCTGCGGCGGTGCGGCCCGCCGGCTGTCAGCCTTGTGTCGTGTCCTCTCATGTTGCCCCTCTGCCGGAGCCTTTGTTGTCGCCGTGACAGCAGAGCGGTTGCTAAGGTGCCAAAACTGCTTAGCAACTGTCTCCGACAGGGCCGCCATGCTGACTAAACACCCGCTAATGCAATTTCCTTGGCAATCGGCATAGCAACCGGCCGGAAGAGATAATGCCCCGGCCGCCACTCTGCCCTGAGAGAGCAGGCTATTCAGATTCAAACTGAATGATTCTACTTTGAAATCTTTTTTTTTTAAACTCTCTTGACTTGTTTCTTAAATGTAACACCTATAAATGAAGATTTCAGCCAAGGCCATCTCCTGACCGACGGGTCAGCGCTAAAGCACGCCTGGTCAGCGTGTCCACGCTGTATATCTTTGGTCTATTTCTGTCTCTGGGTGGGTTATTTTAGGACACTGCAGTTGCTTAGTAACCAGACTGCAAACGAGGGAGGAGAGGAGGATCCCGTCAGGAGCAGACAGCTTGTCCTCGTTCTTTTAACCCCATCCCCTCGGCCTCCTTTACCACCCTCACCGAAACTGCCGCCAGACTCAACTAGTCCAGATGTGCGGAACGCGTTTACGCTGGACCCCCACAAGCAGGAAACCGGGGACGTTGTGCACCCCCCCATCCCAGAGAGCCCGAGGCATGTGCCTAAACAACGTCAGGATAACTGCAGCCCACCTGGGAAAACACAACGGCTCTTTAACAGATTAACGCTCCCGCTGAGCCGCACTTCAGAGCCGAAAATTCACTTTCTCACAAACCTCCCCAGACAATTTACACGCGGCGTCACACCCGCAGCACACTGGGTTAAAAGTGGCGTCCCCCAGGGCCGCGTTCTCAGACACCGAGATCTTCGGCTACATAAGTCCAAATGTCCAAACAAAACAAACGGTCTCTGAGTCGGCGGCTGGGAATATCGGAGGTAGGTACTGGTGACGGTTTTTGAGGCGGAACGGAGGAGAAAACTTTTGGGAACTGACGTCACGAAGCTGTCAAGGTCGTCACACACGTCCACCCAGGAAGGGAACGAACGACCGGCGCAAGTGCGAATTCCTGCCATGTCGGTTCACGGCGGCGAGGTCGACCTTTGAGTGCAGCGTTGCAAGGCCGCCCCGCCATCACCGCGCATCTGAAGTACGTCTCGAGGGCGACGGACGTGCGTCCGCTTCCCTCCCGTGAGCTCTGACGACAGCGTCCCTGTCCTCAAACGCCGTGACTCATTCCACCTCTCTCCAGGGTGACCCCCGCCCCCTTCGCCCCCCCCCCCTTCCGTCTTTTAGTCCAGTTTAAGGTAGTCAAAGCACAACCAAATATAGTCTTAAGAAGTATCTATATGGCAAACACTGTGTGCGTTGGCCCACCAGCAGCATTGTGGGGGGCTGTTGAAGCGGCGGGGCCAGCTGGGATTCAAACCCCCCCCCCGGCTGATTTATGGCCCTGGGACCACCACAAACGGCCCCTTCCGCGTGCAGCACTTCTGAGATCGCTCAGGTGGAGAGCGAAGGGAGGCCGAGACCCCGGGTGGGCAGAAGAAGTCCTGTCGACTCAGGCCTGACCCCAGGGCCCCTGGGGTCGGGGGGTCCGTTTGTGAGTGTTGGAGATTAGTTATTAATAACAGAGGTGGTAAGAGGTAGCGGTGGTTGCGGTCACTGGCGGTGTTAAGGAGGAGGCCGGGGCTCGTGCCTGGGTTCTGCGGTTCCGTTCCGGTCAAGACCGACTGTCAACCCGACGTCTGCGTCACAACAAGGCCAATGTTCAACGACAGCGAAAGGGCGAAACGGGAAGCTGGCGTGAGCGACAGCCGAGGAAACAAGCGCTGGTACAGCGGGTACAGGCGCGCTTGGTGAAAGATGGCGAGGGACGACGGTGATCGCTGGGTGTCGGGAGCAGCTGAGGTGGACTCTTGAGACAACGAGTGTCCAGTCTGACCCCAGGATCGTCTCTAGTCTCTAATCTGTGATTCATCATGATCATAAAACCGCAAACCGAAGCTCAGGGCGTCGCTGCTCTTGAAAAGGACTGAGAGGAGGAATGAATGGAGGGAAATAGCAGCATTCAGAAGTGCCCACACACACACGCGCGCACACACACGCACACACTCAGCGTGACTCATGCTGACACAGAGCAGGGACTATTTCTGTAATCACTCACACCGGAGCTTTTCAGATGAAAATGGGGCATTAAGTATTAATCAAGGGTGATGTGTTTGTGTGGTGGCGGTAGGTACGCCCTCACCGTGTCGTTGGCAGCGTCGTTTTCGGGCGTCTGGGGTGGCTCTGTGGCAGCGGGGCTGTTGGACGGCATGGCGTGGAGTGGCTCAGTGAAACCAAGTGCAGACGGCGGGGAAAGGGCGCAACTCAGAACATGGGAAAGGCCCTCGGATGCACCAGGAGCAGCTTCGTCCGCCGTCCGTGACGCCGTCGGTCATTCGCTGCTCGCTGGCTTGGTCCACCCCCCCTTCTCTGTAGGACACATACACACACACACACACAAAGTAAATTTACGCCGGGACAGATGTGGAAATGGGCAGACCGACATAAAAACGACGCAAACGACGTGAACGGCCATAAAAAAACGTGAGGTAATATCTGCAACGTAACACCCAAATCCTTCCAATTCCGTTAACCCGGAATGACCAGAGTCAGGAGGAATCCAGATGTTGCGAATGTTAAAAACATCAGCCTCACTTTGTTTAGTGGCAACCATATATTAGCACGGGGAAAGTGGAGAGCAGCTCAGTGAAAAATCAGCCATGTGTGACCTTGTGGGTCTCGTTTCAGCTCTCTGGCCTCATTACTTTGTAAAAGAGCAATTAGGGGACAAGCTTATACAGCACGTTGGAAATTCTATCAGCCGTCCACAATTAAATATAAACAGAAATAATGCTGATTTAAATCTGCATGCACGTCCTTTTTATGCAAGGAATACACTTTAGAGAGGCCTAAGGACCACAAAAGGGTGTGTATGTAGTTCAAAAAATACACAACATGGATATAAACATGTAAAACAGCTCATGAGTGTTAAAACGATTCGTAGGCCCTCCTTCAGGTTCCAGTTTGAATGCTGGATTATATGTTTAAACTGGACCAGTGTTGCAAAATGTGTCAGAATTTCTTACATTTTTATGAATTTAATAAGAAGAGAAAGCAGGTTTTTTTTTTCTTTTTTTGAAAACCCAAAATAACACTGGCCCACGCCCTGAGGTACGCCGCAGGACAAAGAGAAAACAAATACGCCAGGCCCAACAGAGAAGAGTTAGGGCTCTATGAAGCTCACGCCGATTCTGCTTCACAAAACCAAAACAAGCACTCAGACAATTTGACTATCTGTTACCACGACGGCGAGCAGCATTTGCATGGAGGAGCGACGGAGTTGGCCTGGAACAGCATTGAGCTGTGGGACTAATCTACCCCTCCCATGCATTGCATAAGCATCATGTTACTGCTCAGAATAAATGCATTCTTTCCATCCACGTCCTGTTGCACATCCTAATGTAATAACGCTCACGAGATGAGCGGGATGTCAAATATACTCCCTTCTCTATTGAAGCTGACCTAAACTGCTGCCCACAGCTAAAAGTCAGCCCTGAAACTTTAAATATCCGCTTCATCTGGCTCCATGTGCTCCTGCGTGAGACCGTTTCTGGGGTTCGTTTGTGTGTTTTTTGCTTTTCTTGGGTTTTTTTTTTTTTTTTTTTTTGCACCTCTGCTCATGAGTTTGATTCGTTTAAGACTCTGGGTTTTTCATGTGGCTAAAACAAAACTGGCTTTCAGCCGTGATCTGGATTCGAGCGCGCCGTGCGTGCAGCCAATATGTCTGGTGTTCCTCAAAATGCACTGTACAGTATGTCACTCCTCACGCTGCAGCCGTATATCATCCACGGCGAAGGCAGCTGCCCAAGCCTACCAGAGGAAAGACAAGGGTGGAAACTTTCTAGAGATGGGTGTAGAGTATCCGCCCCACACCCCCAGGGGCTCTCTGCAGGAGCGCTCCGACCAACTCCTGCAAGTTCTCCGTATTCAGGTCACCCAGGCCCACTATCTCCTGTACGCCACATTGATGTGCTGCTTTCAATTGTTTCAGGGGGAAGTGGTTTAAATTAATTCACAGGCAAAAGGCCTGTGCAGAAGCCTGTGGAGGTGGGAGGAGAAATGGTTGCGCAGTGAAAAAGCTTTAGAAGTATGTCAAGGTAGCAATACTCTGATAGTGACGAGACGAGGGGGTCGATGGTATGGCTTCACAGTAAAAGCACGAAGGAGGAAGAGGGAACTTGCTCTAAATGTTAATCATTTGACGATACAGCAGCAGACAAACGGCAACAAATAACCCGTTAACGAAAATCAACACGGTACATGTGAACTGTGAGTCGCTGCTGATGAGACCATCCCAGGTCAACCAACTGGAGAAAAGATGATGACATTGCAACGATTACCAATCATATACCACATCATAAACCACAACAGTATATCACATGTGCATTTATCTGCTATCAAAAAGAAGAAGACCTTTATTCATATCAGCCTGTGATGGGGAGGACTCAAACCTTAAAATGTATACAGGTAGCACGCACGTGAAGTTAAGTTGTGATAATAAGTTGATAAAACAGCCCTCGGTTACGGTCAAGATCTCAGTGTGCGACAAACTTACATTTCGACGCGCTTTGACAGAAGATATTGCAAGTTACACCAACAAACACCCGACGTGCTCTGGACCCCGCCTCGGACATTTCAATGTTCTCAAAAAACAAACAAACAAACAAACAAACAAACAAAAACAGACCAGAGCCGCGGGGCCGCGGAGCGACGATGACGGCTCAGCGACGCTCGTCGCCGATACTCTTATTTCCGAAGCGCGAGAGCGGAAGCGCGAGAGCGTCCCCGCCACCTTGACGCTCCCAGTTCCACCACAATTAATACTGGGAGCGACCTCACGCGGCCCTCACCGGACACGAGCGGTGCATAATCCCGGCGGGCGCGTGCGCGTGCTTTGCACATGCACGCGCGTGCACGCACGCCTGAGCGTGCAGAGGCGATAAGCGTTTCTGGGTCAGGTAAAAGAGAGAGAGAGAGAGAGAGAGGGAAAAAAAAACACAAACACGCTCTCAGGACAAACGCACTCGGTAACCTCCGCGCGCGCGCTCCCGAGCGCTCGCGCCGCGCTGATGTGTCTGTCTCATCTGGACGCTCCGCCACAGCCTCACCTGGCCGCGCCGCTTACGTAACAGCCGCGGGGGGGGGTCGCACCGTCGCTTGTTTGGGTTTTGTTTTCTTTTTGGTTGTGCGTTTTTTTTTCGGCCCCCTTCGACCGTCCGCAAGAACTCACCAAGTTCGCGAGACACGTCTTCACGCGCACATCATCTCGCCAAAACCGGAGCGGCGCGAGAGCCCGGGCCGGCTGCAGCCCGCTCGGAGACCCGCAAATGTTGTGTTGATGTTTGCGTGTTTATATTTACCGTCTGGTCCGTCCCCGAGGCGCGCGGACCCTGATGGACGTCGCTCTCTCTCCCCTCTCTCTCTCTCTCTCTCTCTCTCTCTCTCCCTCTCTCTCTCTCTCCTCGCGCTCTATCGGGTCTTCTCTCTGCCTGTGGCTCGCGCTCCTCCGCCTTCTCGCTCTCTCACGCACGCACACGCACGCGCGCACACGCACGCCCCCCGACCTGTTCGAGCCGCAGAGGCGGCCTCGCCGGGCCCCGCCGGGTCCTAGAGCCGGCCCGGTTCGGGGTGTTGGCGGCCCGGGGGGGGGGCCGCAGCTGGAGGCGCCGCGGCCTCCGTCACGGGCTGACGCACAGACGTGAGACACGCGCGTCGAGGCGAAGAGACTCGGATCGGATTAACGAGGCCGGCGCAGCTCTGATCGGATTGTTTTAGTCCGTTTCGCCACGTCACGAGACCGAATGGCCCCTGGCCAAGAAACGCGTAAATAAACACACTTAAACGTCAGAGAAACGTCCCCAAAGGAACCTTTATTTCACCTACGCCCACATTTCCTCGATGTGGCCTCAGAAACCAGAGTTAAAGGTGCTCTCGTGTGTTTTTAACATGACTCTCGATTCCTGACGCGGGCGGCGTTTTAAGGCGTCTGCGGGCGGGAGTCGGTTCATCGACGCCTGCCTTCGCTTGTCCCTCAGCGGGTGTGCGCTTTATGGAGCCGCGGGCCATCCTTTGGGGGGGCAGGGAACGTCAACAGCGGCGCTCAATTAAGGCGCCGACCTCGTTGGCATTGGCTGGCTGGCTCGTTTTTTGACACGCCAAGCCCACGATACACGCAGCGTGCGTCCGTACCGCCGCGCTCACGCGAGCAGCCCGCAACAAGAGGAGCGCCGCTAGCACACCGGGCTGCTGAAGGCCTGCGCACACGCGGCACACACAGAGGCCTAGAAGGCTTCTTGCTGCACCACGGCGGTTTTTCCTACAGGCTGTGAACACATCATCTAATTGTGTTTGTAAATTGAAACATCAGCTGCGCACACACACACACACACACACACACACACACACAAGTGGGTGCATCAGCTTAGATAATAATCTTGTCGTAATAGATGAGTTTAATTCCTGGGCATTCGAGGGTTTTTGAGAAGGAAAGGGATGATTTAGAGCGGGAACCAGCCCTTCCACAACTCGCCTGTCGATGACCGCTGCTGTCGGCGAGGACGAGCCGCCCCAGAACGCAGCTACACGAAGAGATCGCCCCGTTCGCAGCGGTCCGACGGGTGTAGAGTCAGAACACGACGCCGGTCCACCCACCACGCCGGTCCACCCACTCTCCTTTTAACACCGCATCCTGTCAATTTAACAGGTGGTCACCAGATTTTCCCTCCGTTCTTCCACCATTTTCTTCACCAGTCACGACTAAAGCCACGAGAGGTAATTACTGAATAACACACTGGAATGTTTCAACTGACCTTTGACCCCACACAAATGATTAAAAAAAAAAGAGTATTAATCCACCTCAAAGTGTCTGAAGAGGTAGAAACACACAAGCTTCCCTCTTTTCCACTCAGGTGATTATATCTACGCCCTCATGGCTCTGGGTTTACACTTTAGATGTATTTATTGGAGTTATTCAGAGCCAGCAGCTCTCCGTGTCACAGGTGATCCGAGCTCTTTCCACTTGTTCTTGCCGTGCGGGTTTACTTCCCCTAATCCGATGGAGCAAGTTGCAACAGGCTGGAACCTGCAGGTGAGGTGACAGTGAAGGCAGCTCCAGAGGACGTGGAGTGATTCCTGCCTCAGAATTACACTTAAGTGTATTCCAATTAGACGTATTTCCACACCGAGCTTTAGTGGTAAACTCACGATCTTTGCTGCTTCGCCTGATCACAGCAAAGATCAACTACAGGAGGGGCTTAGGCTGTGTGTTTGTGTGTGTGTGTGTTGGGGGTATAAGCCACAAGACAATCTAAATGAGCTCTATTCAGTCTATAATTTATCACCATTGTCACCTTTACTCACACACACTCACGGGAGTCGTGACCTCTAGGGGGAGGCTCATGGGAACAGCGAGGACTGTTCATCCATACTAATGAGGACACTGAGTCAGATAGAACGTGGAAAACATGCAGGACAGGTTCTGTCTGTATTTTTGGACCTGATGCTGGTGTGTTTATTTATAGAAACTAGGTTATTACCGAAAAACACACACTCAGAGGGAGATAAATATATAAAAATAAAGGGCCCTGTCTAATCTCTGCTTATATCAGATCAGTTTATCTGCCTTTATGTCCCTAAATAAGTTTAAAGTTTGATATTAAATCAGCTGTTTCTAATGAATTTCCAAGTATATCATTTAGCACAGGTTGACACCAGAGATTAAGTGCAGCAGAGGGTGCAGCAGGAGTTTTGTCAACGCGGCAGCGTCTTTTTGGGCTGTTGCCACGGTTGCGGGGCGGTGTTTGGGAACAACAGTCAGAGAGGCAGAAGCAACCTGAGGCCGACAGTCGACGTTATTTATTGCAGATGGAACACAGATCGACACTTTGTCTCACAGCGAGAGCTCCAGGTCAACGTCTGATAGTCCTTCATGACAGATTCATGTCAGGACGGCACACACACATGCGTGTGCACACACACACACACACACAGATTAGATTATTTCACATTTGAAAGCCGGGGTGATGGCAGAAATCCAAAAATAGAACACAGTTCTGGCAAATATTGAAAATTGAGAAAATAAACATTATTTCCTTAATGTGACTAAATATTTAAGCACTGATTCCATGTTTCGCCCTGTAGAACTCTCTCTCACACACACAGACACACAGACACACCACATATCTCCTCGCTGGCTGGATTCTCGCTGCAGTACCGATCTCGCCCCGGTCTGGCGCGCCCGACCCAGGCTGGGCCCGGGTGGAAGCTCGTCGTCTCAGCGGAGCCACAACACACACGTGAACACGCGCTTAAAGATCCACCACAAATCAAAGAAATAAATACCAAGCACACAGTGCCGAAACCTCACCGCCTCGTTCTGACGTTTCCCCTCCGCGGCCCTCTCACCTACGTCCTCACGCCTCCCGACATCGGGGGTTCTCTCTACCTCCCTCCTTTTTACCCCGCGGCGCCCGTCTCACGTACTCGACCCGTTCACAGCTGATAAATGCGGAGCATGCACAAACGCACAAATACACACACACACGCGCGCGCGCGCACACAAACATGCTACAGTACAAATCAGTAGGTTCCAGATCTCTGGTTTTAACTAAGCTAGATCAAATCAAAGGTAAAGCTACAGCATCAAACCAACAGACAGCTGCGTATCAGTAGTGGCCCAAGGGCCCTTTGGTGTCCAGCATCGTGATTGGTTGTCCGGCAGCGCTACAATCCTCTGAATCTTACAGTGAATAAAAAACACGCTTTAATCCGTCCGCTTTAGCCTTGATGAAGCGCCATCCAGCCTGAAAGGACATGATGGGGGTTTGACTTTGTTTGTTCATTTAAAGCAGTGTTAAATCACCCCAAGTATTCGTAATACAACATGTGAAAGGGTTCCAGCATTCGTGGAATTCCAGTGTGGCGATCCTGAAACACTCACTGTTTGGTTTGTGTGGGATGTTCTGTTTTATCCTGCTGAAGACAGAGAAGAGAGCCTGTGAGTCTGAAGACCACAGCAAACATTATAGAGCTTTAAAGTGTCAGTGAGGCGGGTTCGATCAGCAGATGAGGCTATTTAGGGATATTTAGGGTTATTTTGGTCGTGAATGCAAAGCTCCATAAAGGGAGTGTTGGTGTGGAGTTGAGCAGAGGGGGGCACTTAAAATGCACAGATGCATCCTGGGATCTTCTACCTAGAGACATGTGTGTCCCTATAAAGTTCTTTATTATCAGGTACAGCTACAGAGAAGGTCCTCATTTACCTCGGTCCTTCCCATTTAGCAGCCTCTCCTCTTCCTCCCGGACGTCATCTGAGCAGAAAGAGAACAGACTCAGAAATAAAACCAACCATGTTGTGAACACGTGGACCTGGCGGGTTCCATGTCAGCTTCGCCTGCTTCCAGATGTTGCCTGCTGTTTACCAGAGTGCAGCTCTTTAACCAGAGAGGACACGGTGTTGGTGATGGAGTCAGCTGCCACCAGGAGGTCGTTCCTCAAGTTCCTTCTCGGGCCTGGGAGCAAGAAATGGGACAAAAGCAGTTCAGATGAGACGATGAGAAAACAGTTGTGGATCAGCATGTAAACACGTCTGGACCGCGAACAGACCTTGAGAAAACGCTTCCTGGACATCGCCGCCCACCCCGGCGAGGGAGTCCTGGGGAGGGGAGGCGTGGGCGTGCGGAGACGCGGCGCCCACGGGCCGGACGCTGGACGGGCTCGGCCGAGAAGGCGAGGCGTGGGAGGAGCCGGCCGCCTGAGCCTGGGGGAGGACGGGAGAACCTTCAGAATCAGCCCTCGGGGTGAGGTGCAGCGGGCCAAACACCCTCCAGACCGCCACCGAGCACGTGTGAACTGGCGAACACTCAAAAGTCCAACAGGGAGGAGGAGGACCACTTACTGCCTGCCGCTGCTCCTCGTCCTGCGGGATCGCGGAAAGGAACGGGAAGGGAAAGGACGGAAAGGAAGAGGTCAGAGGTCAGAGGTCAGAGCTAAAAGGGCGAAAGTGCTGAGGGCCAAGCGCTCGAGGGGAAGCTCGGGGGACGGAGAGCTGAAGACCAGCGGCCCTCCGAGTGTTCGGTCACCTTCAGAAGCTTCATCAGGCCTTCCAGCTGCACCATCAGCTCCCTCCTGCTCTCCTGCAGCGACGACATCCTCTGCTCCAGCTCATCCTTCCTCTGTCTGAAACGAGGAGCAGCGCGCACGTGAGCTCAGCCACCCGAGGAGCGCCGTTAACCGGACCGGTTTGTTGCCGCCAGCGAGCGAAAGTAAGTCTGTCAACACGCTCGCCCTCGCTCTCACGTGAGGAGGTAACCCCTGTGGAGAAAGCAGCGCCTGTACAGACAAGTCCTCTTTTTGCCCGGATATGAACTCCACGAACCAGATGGGGACGTGTTGGACCAAACACAAGACGACGTGAAGAGACGTCCTGCATGTGCACCGCAGATTAGAAAGTGCATAAACCATAATTTTCTGCTTATGGAGCAGATTTGGTGCTACGGGAGCATCAAAGATAACTAAATGATAACAGATCAAGACTCCCAACTACTGTTTCCAATCTTCTAATCCAAATAGTTTGCGGTCTGGCTGGGATAGGTAGATAAAGGAGGTAATAAGAAGGAAGAGAGCCTGGAGACAGAAACACAAAAGGACAGACGGACGATGATGATCGATCGCTGTCAATCCGGGCAGTTTGTCAACGGTGTGCTCTGTCGCCCCCTTGTGGTCGAACCCGGACCCTCGCGATTGAACGTGCCGCAGCAGGACCGTCAAAACAAAGCTGAAGCGTCACGTGATCAATGCTGCTGCCCCCCCTCCCCTCTCGACGCAAAGACCCCCCCCCCCATTAAAATATCGCCATCGGAAAAAAGCACTGTGAACGCTCTGCAAGAGAATTTTCCGCTTTGGGATTTCACGGAATCTCCAACCTGTCGCTGCCATCTGCCTCGCCGCTCTGCTGCCAAATGACGCGCGTGTGCGTATGTGTGTGTGTGTGTGTGTGTGTCTGTGTGTGCGTGCGTGTGTATGGGGGGGGGGTACGGGAGGACAAACTTGTTTATCCAAATCAAGCTCGGAGGGAGCAACCGCGGCAAAAACAAACAGGACCCGTCTTCGTGCGGCGGATCGGACCCCCCCCCCCCCAGTGTTCCGTTACCTGAGCAGGCGAAGCTCGGCCAGCAGCGTGGGGTTGGTGCCGCCCTTCTCCGGGCTGGCCTGACATGCCGCGTCGTGCTCCACACGCAGGCGCTTGATCTCGGCCAAGATCTCCCTGGGAAAGGATGGAAATAGAAGTCAACCGGGGGGGGGGTCACGGCCGGACAGATCACAAAAACGACAATGAGAGACGCTTCTAAAGGCTCTGCAGACTATGGGCCGGGGGGCCGGTCCCATTATGACGGCGTGTTCTCGCCTGGGGGGGTCCTACCTGTTCTTACGCTCCAGCTGGGCGATGAGCTCCCTCTTCTGCTTGTTCACATCAAAGCTGATGCTCCGGTTCGGGATCACCTGACGTGGACAGAGATGGGGGGGGGGGCGTGATTCGCTTTGTATCAGTCAACAGTGTGACGGGGGGGGGGGTCCACTCACCCCCAAGCTGTCGGTCTCTGCCAGCTTGGACGTGTAACGGGCGATCAGCTTGTGCTCCTCGTCTTGTCTGCCGTGGTCATCCGTGGTGCTGACACACACACACACACACACACACACACACACACACACACACAAGGTTTGAGTGCAGCCGGGGGCCGATACAACAGCAACGTGCTTTAATGGCGGCGAAGCCGAGCGCAGCCGCGGCCAGATCGATAGAGCGCGAGCGACGTTGACCTTCACCGAGCACTCTACCGCAGCGGGCGGCGGTCGACCCGGGAACGCTGTGATCGGCGTTCCCTTCGCGACGCAAAGGGGGGAAACCGAAGCGCGTCCTGCGAGCGCTCCTACCATGGGGGGCTCTGGAGGCGGTCCACGTACGCTGCGATCAGAGCGTGCTCCTCGTTCACGCGGCGGGCAGCTGCCAAACTGAGAAGCAAAGCGTTAGCGTCTACTCTCTACTGGGGGGGCACACATCTGGCGTTGGCATGGTAACGGCAGATCGAGGAACATCCTCGAGGCGGGAGGGACCGCTGCGGCCCGCTTTCCTCCTGCCACGTCGAGATTTACCTTTTGGACGACTCGGACGCTGGCGGGGACAGCAGCATGGTCTCATTGACGTTCCTAATGGGACGAGAGGGACTGGGCACACACACACACACACACACACACACACACACACACACACACACACACACACACACACACACACACACACACACACAGAGTCACTCATAGTATAAGGGCAAGACAATAACACACATAGTCCTGCTTATCAGAGAGCTGACATTCTCTCACACGTGCGCGCGCACGCGCACACACACACACACACACACACAGCGTCACATGCTTTTCAGTGCAATCATGCAGTAGTTAGCTGCACTAGTCTGAACAAATACAGGTGTGGAGGTAAAGAGGGGAAAGCTTCCAGGTGATACTCACAGGTGTCCAGCCTCGGCGCGCACCCACCCCCCCCACCCGCCCCTCCTACACACCCCAGGCTGGTCGGCCGACGTGCGCGAGCGAGCGTTTCCAGGTCAGTATTGACCGGGTCGAGAGGCGAAAGAAGCGAACGCACACATAGAGGCGGGGCAAGCGCGGAAGAGGCGGGGCCTCGGTCCCGCTGAACCAATGCAACGCAACGAGGAGGCGTTGTTTACAGCCGTCTGTCAATCATTCAGTTCAGCTCATTCCATCTTATTTATCCACCTATAGAACACCAGACGCGTGCATTAACCTACAGCGTGAGTTTGCTCCTGCGTGTGCGTTTAGTGTGTGACACCACCACAACATCGGGCGACGGTTCTAATATTCAACATTCACGACTTCAGTCAGGTACAGGGGGGCGCGCTTACACGATGTTGGCCAGGTTGAGGGTCCTCTCGGGTTCTTCTGGGTACACAGGGTGGGGGGGGTCCCTGGAGGACACACAGCCCAGAGTCCTGCCGAGGGCCCGGCCAAGCTTCGTCGCAGGAGACTTCTAAAGGCAGGCAGGGAAACCAAGCTGTTGTTACGTCCTGCAGGAGGAGCTGACTCTGGCCACGCCCCCCCCAGCTCTAAAAGCTCATCTTAATAGAGGAGGCGGTGGCGGCTCACCCAGGACGAGTGCTCCTTCATCTGGTGCTGGTTGTTGTGGGAGCCGCTGGCGTTGCCTCGCCAGAAGCAGTTCTGGCACAGCTGGTAACCGCGGCAACGCAGGCAGCGGTAGCGGAAGCCGGTCATGCCGTTGGTGCGGCAGTAAGAGCAGGAGGCGGGGTGGAAGACTGACGGGGGGAGGGCAGAGACAACCGGATCAGAACAGTGGAAGCACCTCAGGTGGAGACGACAACGTACAATACAGTCTAGTCAGTCTGTGTGTGTGTGTGTGTGTGTTCTTGTACTTACTCCATACTGCAAAATACTCATTCTGCTATCAAAGTAAGGACATTTTGTTTGGTCCTCACAACTTCAAAGGACTGTTTGAGGGTCAAGATCTGGTTATGGCTGAGGTAAAGTCTGGGTCAGGGTTAGGGTCAGGGGTCAGTTCTGATGGTCTGGGTCAGGTTTAGGGTCAGGGGTCAGTTCTGATGGTCTGGATCAGGTTTAGGGTCAGGGGTCAGTTCTGATGGTCTGGGTCAGGTTTAGGGTCAGGGGTCAGTTCTGATCAGGTCTGGGTCAGGTTTAGGGTCAGGGGTCAGTTCTGATGGTCTGGGTCAGGTTTAGGGTCAGGGGTCAGTTCTGATCAGGTCTGGGTCAGGTTTAGGGTCAGGGGTCAGTTCTGATCAGGTCTGGGTCAGGGGACTTTTGACCTTTAACCCGTAAAGAACTTTGTGCTACAATCTTGTGTCATGAAAGGTGCTATATACATAAAATACTTTATGTCTGTGAAGGTCCTCACAGAGATAGAAATAGTGTGTGATAGAATAAGTGTGTGTGTGTGTGTGTGTGTGTGTGTACCGTGCTCTACACTGGCGAGACGGTGCATGAGAGGCAGCCAGACGAGACACTGGGGAGGGTCTTCCATAATGTCCAGGAACATGTTGATGGTCACTCTCTTCTACAGCCGCAACAGAACAAACCCCCGTGAACGCCACGAACAGAACCCCGGAAACGAGATGAGACGTCGGGGCGGGGGGGGGCGGGGTCGGCCCTCACCTGCTGGGGGAAACACGGCCTGGCGGAAGCGTGCGCGTAGCCGAAGGACGGCCCCTCGTACACGGCGGTGGGGAGCTTGAGGGCCTCTCGGAGGAACGCGTCAAACTTGGACTGAACCAGCACGCCGTTGGAGTCGGACACCTGCGAGAACACGTCTGCACGCGCACGCACACACGCGGTTAGGGGCGGGGCTTCCTTTTAGGGGCGGGGCTTCCTTTGGGGGGCGGGGGGGGTGTTACTCACAGCGGAGCTTGTCCACCAGCTTCCCGCTACACAGCGTGGCCAGCATGGCCTTCACCGTCAGCGCCACCAGGCGGCCGTCAGGCTCGCTGGAACGAGACGTGGGCAGCGTGAGAAAAAGACCCGCCGACCCCGCCCCTCGCCTCACCTGTCCACGGCGGCCAGCAGAAACTGGAGCAACAGGGCGGTGCTCTCGCGGGGGTCGATGGGGTGCGTGGTGGGCAGGCGCTTGCTGAGCTGGTTGAAGAGGGACGACAGCAGGTTCTCCAGCCTGCTCGGGGAGACGGCGGCGCCCTGCTCCACGGCGTTCAGCCCCGCGTCCCGGATGGCCTCGATCACGTTGTAGATGTCGATCAGGTGCACTGGGCGGGAGGCGGAGGCGGTCAGGGCGACGGCGTCCGGGTGGGTGGGGGTGTGGGGGGGGTCATACTCACGGTTGCAGCGCTTCTGGATGAATCGGAGCTTGCACGCCGTCCGGTACGTCGACAGGCAGATGGCGTCGAAGTCCTGCTCGCCTGCAATTCAGAGGAGCCCGCGTCTCATCTCAACCCGCCCTGACCCGCCCGGGAGCCCGTCCAGACCCACTCACCGAGCTCCACGAAGAGCTGCCTGCCCTCGGCCCCCGCCGGGACTGGGGCGCCCCGCCCCCGCTCGCGCTGCCCCCCCTCCTCCATCACCATCCTGCAACAGAGCAGAGTTAGATCAGTACGGCGGCAGCCTCGGGGGCGGCGGGGGGAGGGGGGGGGGGGTTGTTAAAACATCCCGAAGACACGGACACGGAGGCTGAGTCACAGAGAAGGACACGACCTCCGGAGGAAGAACCGGGAGCCTAAATAAACACTTTAATGAGGACAGCTGATGAAATCTGACCTGAGGACCGCTGTTTAGACAACAGGGGGGGGGTGAAAGAACAGTGTCAACCAGGTTTCTGTCAGGTGACACCAGTGGATATCAGTCACCATGGCAACCTCTTCAATATGATACATTACAAAACCAAAAACATGCACACACACACACACACACACACACACACACACACACACACACACAACACACACACATTCCTGAGAGGATTTAAAAGCTTCCCAGGAGCCTTCATGCTTCATTGAGACAAAAGAGCAAAAGACAGGCAGGCAGACACACACACACACACACACACACATGCACACACACACACGCGCACACACACACACAGCCTTATGACTGTTTCACCCTCCACAGAAACATAAATCTGGATCACCGTCACGACTCCAGCGCCGGCTACAGCTGAAGCGGGAAGCACGAGCTCCATCCTTCGGCCCCGGCAGCTCTGGGCGGACTCCCACCGTGAGCGCGTTTTATTTTGAGCGTGTCATAACCGCACCCCGTCTTGTCTGTGCATCTGTCTGCGTCCGTTTGTCGGTGGGCCACTGACACGGAGGACCATTTGCTCGTGACGCTTGCTTCCAACTTTAGCACTAAAAGCTTTAAACCTACATAATGAGATATAATTCCCAGCCCCGTAATTATCTCAATTATCTGCAGCGACTCACAGAGGCACAAACTACTCCGCTGCTGTTACCCCACAGACGACAAACAGGAAGTAGGTTTTGTTTTTCCGACTCATTAGGATCTGGGTTCAGGCTGGGTCCAACAATAACACCAGACTCTCACATCTACTTGACTTTTTTTGTGGCCTCATGGCTTTTATGTCAACATCTGCATCGCAAAAAAAATCACAAAAACAACATACTGCGTTATAGGTGCAGGGAAAACGCATCCAATCTAAACTGGAACGGTTTAGTTGACTGGCTGGATCCCCCAGAAAATAAATTCAGCCTTTGGCAACGCGAAATGATGAAGCGGAACTGCAGATGTTGAAATACATGTTAACACTTACAGAAGGGTGCTGAGTGTGGTGTTTGTCATGTCACGTGTGCACGCACATGCGCGCGCACAAACACACACACACACAGCTGTTGCACGAGACTGACATTTGCTGAGTTTTGAGTTCATACAGAGGTTTTGGGGTGTAAATTCATTATCAGCACGGTCCTTCTCGACAAACGTGTAATGTGTGTGAGTGTGTATGTAAGTGTGTGTATATGTGTGTGTGTATATATGTGTCGGGGGGGGGGGGGTGGTCATACCTCTCTGTGTCGGGGGGGTCACACAGGACAGAGGATCCTCAGTCTGGGGTGTCTGGCAGAGAGACAGAGAAGAAGAACACGATCAGAGGTCCATCAGCTCCGTAGACAGTAATGTTGTACTTGGTACTAAAGACCCCCCCATGATCAACTCTACAGCAGGATCTGAAACTCTTTCACTTTCAGTGTGCTGCATTGTAATGGCGCTGTGTTGCACTCCCTACAGTTTTAATCTCCTTTACAACTGCGTCAATCATCTACAGCCTGTGCCGGGCTGGCGTGTCTTGGGGGGGGGGTCGACTGGGAGACGGGTTTATGGGAGGATGTAATCAATAACGTGGTGAAGATAATCTTCGCATGCAGGAGCGTTGCACGTGTGCCTCCGGTCATGCACGTGCACCTCCAGGTTTAAGTGAGGGTCTTTTGGCGAAAGACCACCCACCTGGTGCACCTGTTCATGAAGCACCCAGATACAAACCCACCATAGGCTGTTTACACCACTACCAGGGAAACACACACACACACACACACACACACACACACACAAAACCTGCACGCTCGACTCACCGCGGGTTTCAGAGTGACTCCACTAATCTAAAAACAAGTGCGAGCAAAAGCACTAAACCAGCAACAGGCGTCAGGCAGACGAGGTGGTACTAAAGAGGGGTAAGGGGGTGTTTACCGCCCCCCCAAACCACACACTCCATGCATGCCACATGACCCTACTCCCATTTGCAGCTGCCTGCTATTCTCAGCAGCTGCCCTGACAGGACCTGGCCGGGCTGTGGACTCTGTATACACACACACACGCATGCACGCACGCACACACACAAACATGGAGTTATGTAAAGGCTGTTAGGCTGCAGCCAACATTAGAACATTAGAAATATCTCTCAAAAATCCATATTACTGCTACAAAATAACAAAGAAACACACACACTTTGACTTTTGTGAGTTTGTTTTAGCAAATTTCAAAAAATAAAAACTACAAATACAAAAATATTATAGCATTGTGCTGTGTGTGTGTGTGTGTGTGTGTGTGTGTGTGTGTGTGTGTGTGTGTGTGTGCGGGGGTGTTTTCAGAGGATGGGACCGAGCGGTGGGGTGAAGCTATGCTGGATGAAAATCTCACCTGGGGGGGGGCTCGGGGACAACTGGGAGGGCCCTGGAGTGACCCAGCTCCAGACCTGCCCCCTCAATCAAACATGTGAGAGAGGGACCTGAACATGTCCACAGAGGACCCCCCCCCCCCATCCAACCTGACAGAGGAGGAGAAGCTCTGCCGGGAAGAACACCCCCAAACAGACATCTCATCAGACCAGCTCAGAATACTCAATTTAATACGGCTGCAATGCTTCTATATAAAGTTACAATGGAAACCTGACAGTTGGGGGAGGGGGGTCTGGGCCAGCATGGGGGGGGCAGATGCTTTGGTGTTATGTGTATCTCACACGATGTAAAATATCTCAAATTAGGAGAAAAGGGAACAAAAACGTGTGAAAGCTGGAGGATGATCTAGCACCCTGCAGGACTGACGATATCCTTTATAAAGCGCAGCTCTTTCCAGATGTTTACGTGTCAAACATCACATCTGATGACACGGAGGGGGGCCGCGCGACGAAAAGGCACGCGCGGAGAGAGGGCGAAAAGGTGGAGACAAAGTCATGTGACTGGAGATTGAAGCGCTGCAGACAGACCTCGAGACGTAGTCCGGAAGGAAGCGGAGAAAAGCAGATGTTGACAGACACAGGAAGAGAGCACAGACGAGTCAGAGAGGGAGGAAAATAAAACGAGTGAAAGCTGCTTCTGGTCCCGAGGCCCTTCCTGTCAATCAAAAAAGACCCTCGAAACGGGGGTTAATGCATTAGCCTCTTCCTTGTTTTATAGTAATCCCGCACATTTCTTATGGAATTCCACAGCGGGCAGAGGGATCAAATCAGGAATCCAACCCTGCTGACACACTTTACCGCCACCGACATTAAGCTCAGTTGCGCCGACACACAAACGCAGTGGCGCTGAGGCCCGGCGGTGTCGGCCTACCGAGGCAGAAACGGTTATAATTTCACAGAATTCCATAAAATAAAGGCTGGAGAAGAACGGCTGCTCTAATTACAGGCTCCCTCCTCTCTGCTATTATCTTCCCACACACACACAGACAGCAACACCATCAGCCCCGCCGTGAAGCGGCCACAATCTGCCGCCGTGAGAGATGCAAGAATGCTGCACAGATGAAATAATCTGGATTAGGGTTTGTTTGGACAGGGCGCCGGTAAACGCCTGTTTATCATCCGGACTGAGCTCATTTATTCCGCTGGTTTATCCCGTTAAAGCTGGAAACAAACACCCAATATGCTGTCACGGCGGGGGGGTGGGGGCTGGAAGATTTATCGTCCCTGAGAGAGGACAGATGAAGTAAAGGGGGAGCTGCGATGGTGGGTCCCACATGTAAGGGCATGTAAACACTCCTCCTAAACACCTCTATTCTGATCCAATCCAGCAGGATTCATCCAGAGGACCTGAGCCCAGAGCAGCACCGGCTGCCCAGTAACACGAAGAAACCCTGAGCAGGACCGAAGGGGGGGGTCCCCTCTGATGGACAGATGGGGAGAGCGTACACTGATTCAGGTTTCAACATGGAGACGTGTTTCGAGGCTGGTTCCTAACCTGCTGCGTCCAATTGTGTTGTTGTTTGTTAATTTCTTGTTGTTTGTTGCCCCCCCCTTGTTGTTTTGTTGTTGTTTTTCTGTCCAAATCACTCGTGGGGATCGTGATCAGTCCTTTGACAGGAGATCAGGGGATCAGGGACCCAGCTGAGCCCAGATCAGTCTCTACAGTCCATCAGTCAAAGGTTGTTGCACCGGCCATCTATTTTTGACAGGAAATATGGTTAAAACTCCCGCTAATGTCCCGGAGAACGGTGCCGATTTCACCGTCGGCCGTTCACCTTTCCATTAAAGTGCAACTTTGTCCACCGCAGACCTAGACGAGTCCGAGAGGCGGAAATTGTCGGATTTTTGAACGGAATTTGGTGTCGCTCATTCAGAGAGGGAAAAAGAAAAAAAGAAAAAAGACGTCCGGGTCGATCAAAAACGGTACCTGCGATTCTCAAAAACGCCCGACAAAGCTCCGGGCTCGTCGCAGGGCACTTTTTAAAGTGAAAAGGCTCGGCCGGGGAGACGAAGGGCTGCCGTGGATTCCAGAGAGTTGAGTCAAAGCTGGTTTTAGTTGTGTCTAACGTTACCGAGGAGCGGCTGGGTGACATCTGAGCGGCCATGTTGCAGAAAACTTTACCTCCCCCTTCACCTTGTTCGGCTGAATAAACGAGTCTTTTCCCCCTCCGACCCCCCCCCACAAACGACCGTCCACGGATCAAACCCCCCCGTAAACCCGGGTCCCTGGAGGCTGCAGCCCTCCGGGGGCTCCCTGGGTAAAGTTGCACTCACCGGGCAGGTATCGGAGCTGGTCCGGGTCCCCCCTCTCTCCCCCCCCACAGGTCACCCACCGATCGGCTTCCTTCTCCGGCTTTGGTGGCTCAGAACCCGCCGCTCCGGTCCCGTTATTCACCCCCGAGCTGGAGCATTTTCACGCCCTCGGCCGTGGCTGCTGGAGGGGACTATTTTTGAAAGTAGTCACTCCTCTCCGGAGCCTGGTCCTGCCCCCTCCCTCAACAGCCCACACACCTCCTACATCACCACTCACCACATACCCTCTGTCCTCACGTTGGCCCACCTTTGTTGCCTCCCCAGGACCCATCGGTGGACCATTACCCCCAGTCTGGTTGTATAACTTTGGTTCCACCAGTCTACCACCATGCTGGGGGGGGGCTTTGAATGGTGTTCTTTTGGTGCTCCCACATTGGGGTTTCTAGTTTCCAGCTCACCTGCAACATCTGGAATGCCCCGTCCACTCATGCCCTTGAGTCAGACCCCCCCCAGGACCTCTGAGTACCAGTCCAGATCGACCCCCTGACCCCCACCCTGACCCTAAATGAAGGGCTTAAACTGAAACTGAAAGTCAATCGGCTCCTGTCGGTGCCTTTGGTTTGTTTTTATCAGGTAAAACGTACATGTGGTCGCCCCGTCAGTCAGAATTTTGATTAATTAACGCTGGTAGGGTTGATTTTAATCTGCCGTGTGTGTGTGTGTGTGTGTGTGTGTCTGTGTGTGTGTGTGTATGTGTGTGTATGTGTGTGTGTGTTTGTGGTATTTGATGACACAGGCCTGGTGAATTTCACAACCTCTGCTGAGTTGAGGTTTGTATAATTCAGGGCAGAGTGTGTGTGTGTGTGTGTGTGTGGGGGGCACGTGGCACATGTATAAGTCAGTCTACGTCAGCGTTGAAGAACCTTTCGCCGTGACCACGGCGGTCCTCGGCGAAGGACCTGCTGGGCCTTGCGAGAAGGGCAGCCGGTGGGAAACTACTGAAGAATGCAACCCCTGACTCAGTTTTGCAGCATTTTGTGCTTTAAGCAAACTCAGGCTGCATCATACCGGGACACCCCCCACACACACACACACACACACACACACACACACACACACACCACACACACACACACACACGCACACACGTACGTGTTGAGCAACGATGTCACCAAAGACACATGAGGGGGGCTGTTTGTTCAGGAGCACAACCGCTGTTAATCCACGTTAATCATTCCTGAAGTTAGAGAAGCATCCAGGAGCAGTGAACTCGACTTACGTGACGTTAATTCCGAAACAACCTGCAGTGACCCAACTCTGTACAACACTTTACTTGTACTTCCCTTTATCTCGTAACCGTGGCAATCATTGAAGAAGAGGACATTAAAGGGAAATCCCAGCGTGCATCGTGTTTGCGCCGCAGCGGCTGACGTCAGCAGGCGCTGATAAAAGCGGCGGGCGGTCCCCGCAGGGCTCGACGGCTTCTGGACCGCCACCTGGAGACACCCACCCCAAGCGAGCGGCGACATGTGGACGCGTGTCCTTCAGGCGTCCCTCATCTGGGCCTGCTTCCAGGTAAACACGGGTCATCGAGCAGGACGGCTCCGCTGAAACCTCGGCGTTACCTCTGCGGTCTTTAGCGCTTTGTACAGTTTCGCTCTTAAGACGATTTGGAACACTTGAACGGTCTGAAATGTCAACTAATGAGGCTTCTTTGAGCGACTTTGTGCTGCCTGCTGTTACAGTTTGATTAAAAAGTGAAGAATGAAACTTTGAACCTCACTGCAGTGGGATGGATGTTCCTGTTCTTCTTCAGGGCTCTTTACATCTCACACTATTAAACTTAACCTTCAGAATGTTACGCCCACTCAACGTGAATTCCCTCCCCCAGCTTGGGGCCTGTTTCCCGCCGTGCCTCCATCGTGGCTCGGTGGTCTTCTGTGCCTCCCGGGGCCTGGACAGGGTCCCCCCGCTGCCCCCCGACGTCACCCACCTGTACCTGGAGATGAACCGCATCGGCCGGCTGGACGCCTCCTCCCTGGCGGGCCTGGAGCGGCTCCAGGTGCTGGACCTGGGCCGGCAGCTGGTCCCCCTGGAGATCCGGAACGGGGCCTTCGGCGGGCTGGCCCGCCTCCGGAGGCTGGTGCTGGGCTCCAACCCCGGCCTCCGGCTGGAGCCGCGGGCGTTGGCGGGGCTGTCGCTCCTGCAGGAGCTCCACCTCGATCACTGCTCCTTGGACGGCTCCATACTGGCCGGGGGCTACCTGGAGCCGCTGGCCTCCCTGGAGAAGCTCAACCTCTTCGGCAACAACATCAAGAGGATCCGGCCGTCCGGGTTCTTTGCCAACATGACCCAGCTGAGGGACTTGAACCTGCGGCTCAACGGCATCGACAGCATATGTGAGCCAGACCTGGAGAGCTTCCGGGGGAAGCGCTTCAGGACCCTGGATGTGAGCTCCGTCCAGTTCAGGGCCCTGTCCAGCCAAGGGTTTGACTGGGAAACCTGCGGGAATCCTTTTAAAGGAATGTCCTTCCAGACCCTCGACCTGTCCCACAACGGCTTCGGCGCGGGTAAGTCGGAGAAGTTCTTCAGGGCTCTGGAGGGGACCCAGATCTCCCATCTGAAGGTGTCAGGGTTCATGGGAAAGGGCTTCTCCTTCAACAACCTTCCCGACCCGGACAACGGCACGTTCGCAGGCCTGAGGAACAGCTCGGTCCTCACCTTGGATCTGTCCCGAGGCAGGATCTTCGCGCTGCGAGGGGGGGTTTTCCGTTGGCTCAAAGGTGTCACGGCCATCGACATTTCCCAAAACAGGGTGAATGAGATCCACAGGAACGCCTTCGGGGGTCTGGAGGAACATCTAAAGACGCTCAACCTGTCACACAACCTGCTGGGAGAAGTCTATTCCTACACCTTCTCCTCTCTGACCCGCCTGGAAGTCTTAGATCTTTCCCACAATCACATTGGAGTGCTGGGATACGACTCGTTCAGGGGGCTCCCCGACCTGAAAGCCTTAATCCTGACGGGGAACGCGCTGACAAACCTCGGCTTTCCCGCGCCCCTTCCCAACCTCCAGGTCCTGCTGCTCCGCGACAACAGGCTCTCGTCAGCGAGTGGCCTTGGGAAGTTCGCCCGGAACGTCAAGCACCTCGACGTCAGGGAGAACCGCCTAACCAACCTGGAGGACGTTCCTGTCTTTGTGGCTCAGCTGAGAGATCTCCAAACTCTCCTCTACGGCGGGAACGCGGTCAGGTGGTGCTCACCCAGTCAGCACAGACAGACCAGACTGACCACCCTGGACCTCCACAGCAGCTCCCTGCAGGACCTCTGGGCTCAGGGAAGGTGTCTCAAGCTGTTTGATGGCCTGGGACATGTATCCGACATCAACCTGAGCTCCAACGCGCTGCAGGGGCTTCCCACGGGTGTTTTCAGGGGCCTCAGCTCGGTGCTGAGGATGGACCTCTCCTCCAACGCCCTCACTTACCTCCAGCCCGACGTTCTTCCCAAGAGCCTCAGGAGGCTCGACCTCTCCCACAACTTCATCGCCGCCCCCGACCCGGCGGCGTTCCGCTCCCTCAGCCACCTCGACCTCGGCTCGAACCGCTTCCACTGCCAGCCGCAGCTGAGCAGCTTCCTGGGCTGGCTGAACCGCACCGACGTCACCTTCCTCAGCCCCATCCGGGAGCTCAGGTGTGAGTTTCCGCCCGGCTACTACAGGGTTCCCCTGCTGGAGTACTCCTCGCAGCTTCCACGGCAATAAACGTGCCCGTTGGAAGACACGACAGCCGAGCTGGGCTCAGGAATGTGATTCATGGATCAGGAAAACACAAAGAAAGGAGTTTTTTGTTCAACAGGGCGCCTTTACCTCATCTGTACATGAAACATATATACTGTTGCTTGTGTGTGTGTGCGTGTGTGTTTCAGAAGATCTCCAATAAACGTTAATTCAAAAGACATTTACGACTGCAGTTTCCGTTTGTCCTAAAACTGGTTATTTGTGCCCCAGTCAGAGGAACCACAGACACAAACGAGTGTGAAACAAAGTGTCTAAAGTAATTTAGGAGTGAAACCGGATCAACCCACTGGTGCGTCCTGGTTTCTGTACTGGGCCAGGGCCAGTGAGTTGTCATCTTAAAGCTGGTAATTAAAAATGAAATTGGGTTAAAACGCCCAGGCGGATTTTAATGAATGCGACATTAGTTTAAATCCATTCTTACTTAATGGAGTTTTTTTTTCTGGAATATTTAATTGTAACGCTATTAAAGTTCTTAGGCTGCATTACACTCCTGGTACAGGAGAGGGCAGCATCACACTAGTGCTGAGAAAAGATGGGACAGTCCAGGGGAAGGGTGTGTGTGTGTGTGTGTGTGTGTGTGTGTGTGTGTGTGGACATTTACTTGCAGCATTTACAATTACAGACCACATAGAAAGTCACTGCAAATATTTTAAACGTGAAAAATCACCGAATCAATTAATGAATCAAAAGAAAACATAATATGCAATCTCTCTCTTTTTTTGAGGTTTTGACATTGGGATCCTTCTCTATCCTGGAAATGAGATGAAAGGGCGATTTTAGACTATTGCAGTGTTTCACATAAAAACACAGACAATATGCTGAAATAACATAAATAAATATACAACGCATATATGGCACAAAGAATAGAGAGCATGGCTGAGAGGATACCATGCTCACATTCTGTGTCCAGTACTCAGCTGGTCTGAGATGGTTTTATTTTTAGGTTGTTGCATTAATGTTGCATGTAATGTGAATCATGAGGGGGGTAGCTGCAATAAACCCAGTTACATAAAATCAAATAACATGAGCTTTCTCTCACACACAGACTCCCAGGGAGGCAGGTTTCTGACAGCGTTTTATTCTTTTTTTTTTTTTTCCCAGTCAGACATGAGGTCAACCTTTATATGTTACATACATACATTTAAATACACCAAAACCCCCATCCAGCTTCCATTCACTGGCCGGTTACTATGGAAACAGACTCAAGAGGGCCCATCCACCCCTTCTACAGTCATTCCTCTCTCCTTGTCTACGCATCCACCCCCCCCTCACACACACACACACACACACACACATATACACACACACACACACACACGTTATCTCACACTCCTGACAGGATTCTGCTGAACGTGACAGATGCTCACAGGCAACGCTGGCCGGTAGCTGCATCTTTAAAATCACGTTCCTGAACTACTTCGCCCAGTTGTGCTCACCCCTCCATCCAGATCTGCCCGATCTGGAGACCATGATTCATGAAGATCTGTAGGCAGAGGAGGACCATTTTGCGTACTGAAGGCAAATAAATATTGTAGAGGAGATAAACATTCTAAATACTCGATCCTTTGTCCAGACGTCTACGTTTTTGCTTTCATATTTACTTCTAATGGGAAGCACCAATAAACACGGCCAGGTACCTCCAGTTCTTTATATTTGCCTCGATGACGTTCTGTAGATACTACACATTTCCATTAAAAGGTAGATCCGTCTACCTCCACACAGCAAAAAGACATTCTGAGCATTTCCACCAAAGATTTAAAGTGACATGTTTAATGAGGAAGTGGTGTTCCTGGACACTGACGACCAACACTGGAAATTCACAATGTGCACATTTAAATGGTCCCGACAGTGGAAAACGCTTGGCTCCATCTGTCCTTTAGATCATTCTAACCAGGCTGATGTGTTTCCTGAAACTCAACAATATATATATAAAAAAAAAAAATTAAAAAAACCAAACCATAGCTTTCCAAATAGGAGGTTATTCGTCTATTCTCTCTTTTATACAAGCGCACGCTCAAAATCTGGGTTTGGAACACCTTTTAAGACTTTTAAGACATCATCTTGAGCTCAAGTAAGACATGAAAGGTCGTAAGATGGACCTGCAAATGAATTAAATAAGAATAACATCTGTTTAAGTTACACCTTTAGTGATTTTGGTGTTTTGATCAACAAAACGTCTGTAGAAAAGATGCAGTAAGAGCCCGTGAGTGTGCACGCTGCAGACAGGTCGTAGGTGTCGTTTGAGCCGCGATGTCAGCGAGTTCAGCTGCAACCGGACCCCTGGCATCAATAATACAACGGTCTGCACCGGCCCGAGCCTTCAGCACCCGAAAGAAACCATCCGCAAAGCAGAACAGTAAAGAGAGATTGGGACGAAGGTAGAGGACACCTGAAAGGTGAGGAATGGGAATTTCAAGAAGTGACTGAGGTAACGTTCACCGTCGACCCGGTTTGTCTTTTCAGGTCCGGCGAAATTGTACTGTAACGTAAAGCAGCCCAGATGTTTTAAAGTCAAAACAACTGTTGTTTGTCCTGAGCATTTGATCCAGAAAGAAACCGGGAAGAGGAACTTAACAATAATTCATTTATCAAAGTTGTTCTGCGTCAGCCACTATTGGGACCTCGTGGATTCATGGGTTGATTCCGCTGCACTGATTTAAATAAAGCTGTGATGGTAATGTGAAATGCCTCACTGTTTTAATTTGAATTACTTTAAAGCGGGGGGGGTCCAGGTCCACCCCTGAGAACAATCCTGGCTGGACCCTCGAGGCCTGGATCCTGACCCCCCCCCTTAAAGCAAATACGTTGACACTGTGAGAGAGAAATGATGCAGAGCATCATGATTCAGGTTACGGAACCCGCGCCTAAGCCCAGTGCTGTCACTACTTTAGATTCTACTGTGCTCGTGTGCAACGTCTGCGTCTAAATTCGACGCAGGAAGCAGCCCGACCCCACCGAAACGCACAAAAACACCAAAGTACAGAAGATACGTACAGTAACTTTGTGAGGATTCAGATCTGTGATGGTCACAGTTTAAAACACCAACTGCAAACATGCAGCCCTCTATATACAGATAAAACACACACACACACACACACACACACACACACACACACACACACACACACACACACACACACACACACACAGACAGAGTCTAGGCAGTTAAGTACTGCAGCAGGTTGTTTAAAAGTACAATCGTAGGCTTGGACCCTCAAACATGCAAGGAGGAGAAAAAAAAAAAAAAAAAGCCTCCCCATGAGCCGAATAGGACAAATCGGTCTTTCTGAGGTCGATCGTTTCCGGTAGGAGTCAACCGCCCAGCAGCGTCCATCCTCACCCCTCGGAGGGGGTGGTGTGCGTGTGTGTGTGTGTGTGTGTGTGTGTGCCACGGCCCGCACTGAGAGGAGGTCGCCGAGCGAGGAGACGAACGTAGAAAAGGAGAGGAGGGAGGGCAATAAAATAAATAGGAGGGGGGCGACGACTCTGTAAAGCTTTACTGGGCTGCCATGGGCGTCGCAGTGTGACACGCCGCCAAGGAAACGTTAGAGGGGGAGGAAGTCATGGATTTTGCAGTTTGACTCCTAGAAAACACACACACACACACACACACACACAAACACAAATAAACATTAAAATATCATTCAAATGCAGGATTTCTGGATTTACAGAGAACCTTCATAAAAAAAATTAAAAAAAAAGATCGAGCTACAACGCTGAGATTATGGGCTGCTCACCAAATGATGGATGAACAGTCAGATTAGGTGGGTGTGGTTAATCCACGCTAATCTCATTTAGAGATCCAAAGACTTTAAACCACTTAGTCGGGCACAGGCCAGCATGCATCACACCGGGTTCATTTAAGAGACACCGGATCAGCTGCGCTAGCTGCAAATCCAGAGCCAGGGTGTGATCCACGGATAAGGTCGGTGTTTCGGGCTCCGGTTGGGATCGGATCGGTTCGGTTCAGAGCTCACCAGGATTGCGACTTGCGGACGCTTCTGTCCTTGGTTGGCGAGCTGTCCACGGAGCGACTTTGGCTGGGCTCCGCCGCCGCGGAGCGACTCAAGGAGGCCACGTGGGGAGGGGTCACGTCCAGGTCCAGGAGGATGATGTTCTCGGCCTGCACACACACCAGCTGTCAGCTCCGCGCGCCCGCCGGTCCGACGAGCAAACACACACTCCTACCCTGTATCTGAAGTGAGGCCCCGCCGCCATGGCGTCCCTGGCGTGCTGACAGATCGGCCGCTTGTAACCGACCGCAGACGTGGGTCTCTTCTTCATTTGCAGAGATTTACTGGGAGAGAAGAACCAGACGTGATCAGTCCTGGAGCGCACCGAGCGCGAAGGTGTCAGGAGCTCCGAGGCGCTGCCAGACCTTTCAGACGGAGCCAGAGCCTGGAACCTCCACTGGTCCTCCTCGGGGTCAAACATCAGCCTGTTCATGATCTTGTTCTTCTCCTCCGGTGGGATGAAGTTCTCTATGATCAGGTACCTGCAACGAGAGCCACGCAGCATGCGCTCGTTTCTGGGATGCGTCGCGCTTCCGCCGGCGACATCGGCTCTACTCGGCTCGCTTTTGGGACGTGGTTGTGTTTTCGGAAGCGTTTCCACGGAAACACACAAAAAATGCAAGGAGAGTAGTAGAATAGTAGAGTAGTAGAGCGTGTGAGAGTAGAGTAGGAGAGGAGTGGAGTGGAATCAAGGAGAGTAGAGGAGAAGAGGAGAGGAGTTAAGGAATAAAGGAGTAGTGTAGAGTAGAGCCGAAACCATCAGTGGAAACGTGGTAATAGATGCTCAATCCAGATGACATAAACTAATACATACATATGTGTATATGTGTGTGTGTACATATATGTAGATATAGTGATATAGTGATGTAGATATAGTGATGGAGCTCATTTAGGGTGAAGGCGTGAATGTCCATGGCAGTCAGAGGTCCCCTCTGACCCTCCTGAACGATGCTTCCACTCACTTGAACTTCAGCTCTCGGGTGAGCTCGTTCTGAATTTGCTCCAGCTCCTGTCTGCTCCTCACGTGCTCGTCGTTCACGTCCTGGATCTCCGCTTTGATGCACTGGAGCTTTGCATACAGCTACGAGGGGAGAGCGCGAGAGAGAGAGAGAGAGAGAGAGAGAGAGAGAGAGAGAGAAAGAGAGACGGGGGGGGAGAGGGTGAGGAGAGGGGCTGCTGTAGTTACTGGTGAACTGGCTGACTCGCTGCAGCTTGGTTGCCCATGGCAACGGCACTGGAGGCACTGGTGTCTGGAGAAACATGGGGCCAATGGAAGCACGGCAGCATGCCCCCCTCCCCCCCCTCCCCTCATCCCGCGCCCTCCAGCTTTCACACTGTTCATTCTTCTGCTGCGTGAACTTAATGATGCCAGAGCTCAAAGCCTGCTGAGGGAAAGCGACGGCGCTGCGGCGAGTACGTGCCCGGACATGATAGCTCAGTGCAGTTTCAATTCGGGCCGCCCCCCCACCATCTGCGTCTGCAGCCCTGCCTCCTTCCTTTAAACTTTAAACTAACCTACGACGTTTTCGTCTTAGCGTGATCACCTCGAGGCGTCTGGTTTGATAGCAACTCTCACGCTTTTTGTCTGCACAGCTTCCGTGCACAGATCAAAGAGCCCCCCGCGTGCCCTTTGTTCCCGACGCGTCCGCGCCGTCTGAGTCGTGAGCTCAGAGACGGGGGAAACGGCCGTGTCGCTCCACGACCGCCGGAGCAGCGTGGTCGGGGATTAGGCCTGCCCGGCTGGGGGGTGAGGACAGTGTTGTTTTAGGGTTTCAACTGGAGGGATTTGGCTGCCGGATACTGTGGGGCCGTCAGCACATCAGCAGGGGGAGGAGGCCCCAGTCGGGGGGGGGCAGGCCGGGTGGAAGGGCCGAGACGAGCAGACCTGAGCTTGATGGTCGGGGCCTGGGTGACTGGGATGGGGATGAGATGGGTGCCCCCTTACCTTCTTCAGCTTCTTGGTCTTGGCCTCCACCTCCTGCTGCAGGGACGTGAACGTCTCGCGGAGCTCCACGGTCTCTTCATCCTGGGCCAGCATCTGCTGCTGGATCTCCCTCTCCTTACGGGTCTGAAAGGCATCCGTTCTGTCAAATTCTCAGTCCAGCTGGGTGAAAAGTGTACAGCTGCCCCACCCTGAATCACGCATATGCGTTAATACCATAGAACAGGGGTGTCCAACCTCTTCCCCAAAGGGCCGTGTGGCTGCAGGTTCTTGTCCCACCAGTCAAGCACACCCAGTTTGACCAGTCAGCTGTTGAAGACTCAGGTGAGTTGATGAAGTGAGTCCAGTCTGGTGTGCTGCTGCTGGGTTGAACCAGAACCTGCAGCCACACGGCCCTTTGGTGTTTCTTATCTTGTTGCTATAGCAACCAGAATTTACTCTCTTCCTTCCCACAGCTGTAGTTTCTCATCATGTACTCTGATCATGCCTCTGACCTCACGGTCCCCGTTAAAGGTCTGTGTGTACATCTGTAGTCACGCCCACCTGCTCGGCGATCTCCTGCCTTTTGGTCTCCAGCATCTTCTGCTGCTCGTTGGTGTGGTCGATGATGTTCTTCCCACCAACCAGGAGCTTGCTCTCCATCGCCTGGGAACAGGAAAGAGGCGGGGCTTAAACACTGGGAACCGTCACATAAGGCCATTATCCACTTTTACAGTCGCTGCCAATCAAACTCCACGAGCGGGGGAGCAGTCCTGAGCAGGAGTGAGACTCGGGTCAACAACAACTGAATCTTTAGGACATGCAGCCGGTCGCGGACGCGCTGATGAGGTGGAAACGGACGCGCCACCGCACGAGCAGTTGAGCTCGGGTGACACGGGGCTAGAGCGTCCTCCAAGGCAGATCGCTTTCATCTTCACCCGCAACCTCTAATCCACCGATGCCCGACGCCGACGCCGGGGCTCAAACATGGCTGCTGAAGAACGCCCAGGCATCCACGCTGCACACGTGACCTGTGATTACACACACACGTGCGCGTGGATGCAAACGGGCTCGTTCCTGAGGGCGGTAGGAAGCAGGAAGGGTGAGATAAAATGCCGTGGCATCAGAAAATATAGAAAGAAGGAGATTAATGGAGACCAAAGGGGCCTGAGGAAGGCAGGCAGGGGCCACACCAGATTGGTAATGGACACATTCCTTTCCAAGGACCTTAAACAAAACAGACAATGTGAATGTGTGTGTGTGTGTGTGTGCAGACTGTACATCTTTTATAACACAGTCATGTAGAGCACACTGCAGTCCTTCAGAGAATGCATCTGCAGCCAGTCTTTACAGAAAGGCCCTTTGTTTTCAGCTGTCTTTGTCTGTGTGTGTGTGTGTGTGTGTGTGTGTGTGTGTGTGTGTGTGTGTGTGTGTGTGTGTGTGTGTGCGTGCGCGCGTTATACTGTTTTGCTGTTGTTTGTGCCATATTCTTTCAGCTTCATTAAAGAGCTGATTCATGTCAGGGGGCTGGTAGGGGTGCAGTTTTCTCCTGTAATGACTCACGTCTCCGACCTGATTCCAGACCCACTGACCTTTCTTCCTGGTCTATTATCCTCAGTGGTCGCTCCTATAAGGGCGAAGCTGTGTGCGTCCAGCAAGGAAAAGGAAACGCAAAAGGAGTGAAACTATAAGCCGAGCTGAGAAGCCAAGCGTGCTCTGAAGCTGTTATTTTAGAGCACGCACATTCCCAGACTCATGAATGAATCATTATCAAAGCAGAGAACCAGAGCCGTTTCTGTGGGTCAACGTGGAGGAAGACTCACGTCTAATAGACGCATGCGGACGCACCAACGCGTCAAGCGTGTCTCATATTCTGTTGCGAAATTTGACAGTTTTGAGTGCGTAGAAGCCAAGTGGAGCCCCGATGTCAGCCATGGGTGTGAGGGGCCAGCACATACAGGACGTCGCCATTTGAGGACAGAAGAAAGTCGCATTGCTGTGGTTCTCCGGGAACGTTGTGTCTCTAATCTGATGTTCCAGAGATGATGAAAGAGGTCACGACCCTCAATCACGTGACGCGACACACAGAGCGCTGAGTAAAGGAGGTCGTCTGTGTAAAACTGGATTTTACATCCGTGACGTGACATTTATTCGACACGTTTGGTCACAGCCAGAATTTATAGATTTCAGTAATGTGGTCCAGAAACTGAACCCAGCTGCTGATAAAACGACTCATTTTAGCAATTATAAAGAAACGATACGGAGACCAAGAGTCAGGAACGCTCCTTAGAGGCTAAATCCACCAGAGATAGGATGTATGTGTCACCAGAGTGCAGACTGGTTATAATGGGCCAGAGAGGCAGATTGGACTGGTTCTAACTGGAGTGAGACTAAACTGTCCTGATGGCTGAGATGTTTAAACGTGGACGAGTGCTCTGAATGTGAGGAACGCTCTAAAGAGCCCTCCCTAAAAACCTGCAGCCTGCGACTGTGTGCCAGCCTGCGTCGCTGCGCGTCCGTGCACAATCTGTTCCCCTGCGTGCGCACGCATTCTTTTGGCGGCGACGGGTCCGATTTCCTGACGAGAAAGCTGCAGGGGAGAATGGGAAAGAGCGTGCGCCGAGGCAGGCCAGTCGCAGCGGGCCGCGGGTTATAAATACGACGTGACGACAGCGGGCCTGGCGCGCTTGGAAGCCGGGCGGGAGGGACGGGGGGGCGGATGATACCAATACAGAACACCAGTCAGAGACACGGCTAATCACTAAAAACCCCAGTGTCGCTCACCTACAGTCCACACACACACACACACACACACACACACACACACACGTATGTTACACAGACTCCCGTAGACTGAACACACAAGGATGCTTATCATCAATGATCAATGCAGGGTTACATCTTTCTAAGGACCCCCCCTCCACACACACACACATCTCCCTTATCTACATTTTTCCACCTCTAATTACAGGAAGCGAGCGACACAAACAGGAAGCAGTCATCCCTAACCCCTCAGAGGGTGGGGGTGGGGGGGTACACATGGAAAACCCTCTCCTGGTGTCTACAGTGTGTTCAGTGGCTCCACGGTGAGTTCAGGTCTGGCTCGGTTATTTATTCTGGTGCTGGTGTGTCAGTACTCTTCAAAAGGGCCGAAGCCGTCGGGGGGGGCCGATCCGCGGACGTTAACACGCGTTTCCTTCAGGGACGTGAGGCGGGCGCGGTGGGGAGAGGCTCTCCGACTGAAGAGCACTATGTCTGCGCTTGTTGTTGGCAGCCGTCTCCAGGGTGACCTCAGTGTGTGAGAAATCAGCAGCAAAAGAACAGCCTATTTTTACTGAACAGCTTATCAGCAGCAGACACAGACACACACACACACACACAGACACAGACACACACACACACACAGACACACACACACACACAGACACACACACACACACAGTTCTGACATAGTTTTCCTGTTGCCATGACGACTGCAAGACGCAGTTCTGAATTCATGTTTAATAACAATTTTAAAAATGCATACTACGCAGAGTGAAAACTGAAATAGACGGTGCGGCGCACGTGTGACAGGGGACTTAAAAAGGTGTGTGTGTTACAAAACACACACACACACACACTGGTGGTGAGTGTTGACAGGCAAGAGAAGCGTTGGAAAACAAAGTTCGCCGCCTCCCAGTCAGCCGAGGTGCTGCAGAGGCTGTTCCAGAGCGAGGAGAGGAGGAGGCTGCAGTTGTGACCCAGAAAAATGGATCCAATAATAGTCCACTTGGGGGGCGGGGGGGCCTGGGCACAGATGTTTCCTCGCAGCCCCCGTCCTGATACCTGCTTCAAATAAAGGCTCCGCAGATGGAGCGCCACACCTCAGGGCCAGCAGAAACAGCAGCGGACCCGACACGCTTCCAGAGGGCCGGTCCCTGACCTACTTCCATTGGCTGTGTGGGTGAAACTGGGTAAACTGGGGGGGGGCGGGGGGGCAACAGAACTGTTCCAGCTTAGGGTTTCCCGTTTCCCGTCATACATGCCGACACGTTTCCCTGGTCTTCCCCTCTCACCTAGCAACCTCTCTGTCATGAAGCGGAGGCTGAAGGCCGCGGTCTGTGATTGGAGGGCTGGGGTCAGCCTCAGCCAATCAGAGCGCGGCTTCATCTGGAGGCTCCCAGAAATCGATTAGACCAAAAATTAAACATAAAAGGCATCCAAACGTTAACCTTTTTACACTAAGGAGAAACAGCACTCAGCTAATTTTGCTTTGTAGCTCATGTGAGCGCATTTAAAATGCATTATATGCATGCATGGATCAATCAGAATTGATTTTTATGTTATTAATTAGGTTTCTGGGTCATTTGAATGCCTGCGAAGAATCAAAACAAACACTGTGTCGGTGTATTCGTGACTACACGAAGAGTTTAAAGTCGTGCTGGGAAGCCGCGCTGAGGAACACGATTCACACCAACTGACACCAGCATGTTTTAAGGCCAGAGCCGGAGCAGGAAATACTTCTGGCCCTTCATCATCTGTTTCCTCTGGGCTGAGAAGGACTTTTGTTGATTGTCTGGACTGACATCACAGGGCTCGCTTTCAGTTATCCCTGTCACACACACACACACACACGCACGCACACACACACACACGCGCGGGTAAAGGAGACGAATATGAGAAACTATTCCGAAAGCAGGATGTGTCTCGTGGGACTTTCCCAGCGATCAGATTATGGGGAAACAGGGATGGCTGAGCGCTCCGAAGGCTTTTAGAAGCTCAACACGTTCCCGTACGTTGCTTTGTGACGCGTGAACAGCTGATTAAAAACGTATTTAAAAAAAAAAGATGCGGCTCCTACGTTTTAAACACATTTTGGTAATCCAACAGTATCACGCCGTCCTTCTGTGTATATCGTTTTCAAATCAGGGCCTCGGGCGGGTAATCTGACCCGACGCCGTCTCATGTTCGATAGCTGGGGTGGGGGGTCACGAACCGCCGTCATTGTCAACGATTCGCCGACCGCCTTTCGTTGAGCGCCACCGCTGACGTTGTGGCGCAGCAGCGTCAGAGACGTTCAAGGGGAAACGCCAACAGACCCCGTGTGGCTACCAGGGTCATGTGACCAGACACGTCACCAGAATCCTCGCTGATGGTCGCCTCTTGTTTTGATGACCCTAAAAGCAGCAGGTTAGCTCCTGTGACCCCCCCCCCCGGTGAAGTCATCACCTGATCACCTGGGCAGGTGGATCACCAGTCGGCACACACACACACACACACACACACACACACACCTGATTTTCTACTTAACGATAAGAGCTTATGTGTTTTTGATCCTGTATTTATGTCTCACACATGTAATCCCTCGGACTAGGAGGGTTTAATCCCTGGATTACGAGCCCCTGTCCGGCCCCTGATCTTACCTTGTACCTGGCCGTCAGTTGCTCGGTGGCCTCCTGCTCCTTCCTCAGGTCTCCCAGCATCCTCTCCTTCTCCCCCAGCAGCCTCTGCTTCTCCTCGGCCAGCAGGAACTGGTCTCCCCTGATGGCCTCCTTGTCCATCTCCAGCCGCTGCTCCTCCAGCCTCGCGTACTCCTCCGCCACCTTCTCGCCCGCGTCCCCGTCCAGCTCGCCGTCCTCGTCCCAGCTGTCGCCGTCGAAGGGCTCGTCCTTCTGCTTGCTGCTCCACTTCCTGTGGTTGAGCTGGGCCCTGAGCCGGGCGATCTCCCGCTGGAACTCCCGGAGCAGCGCGTCCTTGGGGTCTTCGTTGACCCTCGGCTGGTTCTGGATGTTTTTCGCCCGGTTGGCGTAGCGGAGGGTCGTGAGGGTCTCGTCGTAATGCTGGGGGGCGGGGCCTAAGGTGGCCACCATGACCGTTTTGGCGTTCCCGCCCAAAGAGTCCTGCAGCAGACGGGTCAGCTTGGAGTCCCGGTAGGGAACGTGGCCGCTGCGCCCGTCCGCCAGCGCCGAGATCACGTTCCCCAGCGCCGACAGGGACAGGTTGATCTTCGCCGCCTCTTTCAGGCGCTCTCCCTGGACGCCCGTCTTGGCTTGCCGCTCGCTGCCCGCCAGGTCCACCAGGTTGAGGCGGCCGACCCGGATGTGCTTCCTGCCGTCCGGCCCGGGCTGGCTGCACTCCACGGTTATCAGGAAGAGGGCGTGGGACCGAGACGAGTGCTCGTTCATGTCGGTCGCCCCCACCGCCCTCGCCTGGTTCCCCATGTTCATCACGTCCTCGATCTCCTTGATGCTCTTGCAGACGCAGGAGGTGAGGTTGCGGACGTACACCCCGGATTCGGGGCTCTCCCGCAGCTCCAAGGACCTGGAGCCGCCGTTCTTGGGATCGAGGAGGTCGCGGATCTCCTCCAGGTAGATCTCGAGGTAGGACGCCCGCACCAGGTACTGCTTGTCGGATTGGGAGCGGGAGATGTGGGTGAAGACGTGGTCGAAGGCGTTGGGGATCACGCCCCGTTTCTCCGGGTCCATCCAGGCCCCCTGCATCGTGTAGGTCTTCCCCGTCCCCGTCTGCCCGTAGGCGAAGATGGTGCCGTTGAACCCGGCGAGCACCGAGTCCACCAGCGGCCGCACGCTCTCGTCGTACAGGTCCCGCTGCTTGGAGCTGGCGTCGTACACGGCGTCGAAGGTGAAGGTTTTCTGGGGCTCGCTGGCCGTGGCCCGGGGGTTCCTGAGGATGACCTGTCCCAGGAGCAGGTCCATCTGGACGATGGCCCCTGAGGGCCCGCTGCAGTCCTCCCTGTGGTTCAGAGGCCGGCATCGGACCACCACCTTCACCGACTCGCTGCTCTTATTTTTCGACATGACTGGCCTGTTCCTGACAAAATGGCAGCTTTGATTATCCAAACACCTCCAAGCCGCCGGTCAAACCTGTGACCGTGGACTTGCGACCATCAACAGCAGATTCGGCTTCTGGAGGGTTCATAAATGGAAATGGCAACGATACCGCACGCAGCGAGGCCCAGGAGGAGCGGGGAAGCGCCGCTGGGTCCGGAGGCTAATTCCCGTCATTAATTATCAGGGTTTTGAAGCGGACGACAGCGGCTCGGCTGCTGGATCGACGCTCCTCGGCGGCACCGCTGAACATCCGGAGCCCGTCAAAGGCGACACCGATCGAGGGTCATATTCTTCTGGATTCAGAGCCCGGCCGCATCTTCCTCCTCTCATTGATGCTCCGAGCTGGATGTACGGAGTCTGGCGTGCTTGTGTGTGTGTGTGTGTCATTCTACCACCACACCCCACATCACTGCGGAGCGGCGCAGGGGGTTCTGGGAGTTGTAGTCTTTGGCCCACGGCCTCTGTTTCGACAAAAAAAATGTTGTCTATTTTTTTTTTTTTTAAATTGACGATAGTAAATTTTTGCTAGTGTCACACTTGCAAGCAAATGTAATTAACCCTCCTATGTACGGAAAATTGAATTAAAACTGAATGTGATTTATTCAATTTTATAATGTGTCTGCAAACATTAATGATGTTTAAAAAAAATTCTCATTGGGGCTGGACAATATTATCTCGTTAATTACACAACCGCGCATCAAAACAGAGAACACGTAGGGGAGGAAAATACTAAATTAATAATTAAATATTTTAATCACGATGAAACAGCGGCATCTAGCGACATAATTGTGAATTACACCATAAAACATGACGGTCAATGACATGAAAGGTCAAAGTATTCGTTACTATTTCACAATTTACCATATTCACGGTATTTAATTCTATCATGCATTCTGTAACAAAAACAGTAGTATTCTGTAAAATGATTAAACCAAAAAAATGTCTTTAATACGATTTGTTGTGTTTCATGATTGCCTTTGCGTCAGATCATGTTATGTACCGATGGTCTGGCTGTCAATTACATTACAAAACTTAGAGTAATTATAACCACTGTTGTTATTGACTCCAACAATTAGACCTTTATTATTTTATAAATGATGCTTGGCTGAGTGGTCACTGTAAGAAATGAAAACTTTGTGTTGTTCTTAAGTAACACACATAAAGACAGATAATATGTGAATTCACTTGGAGCGGATGCAGGTTCCTGTTGGGTTTAGGTCTTGGTCTTCTATATCCACATTTCATTAAATTCCCTGCAGAATTTTAGTCATGTGGGTCAAGGGGCTTTTTCACAACATTCTTGGCCACACCATTTAAAGATCGTTATACATTTCAAAGCTTTAGCACATTTTCACGATCATCCTCTAACAAATGTGTTGGAGTATGAGCACACAATGTAACAGAATGGACTTTATTCTGCAGAAGAAAAGAGATTACTTTGCATAATGGTGACTTTGCTGACCAAAAAGGAGAAAAGCTGGACCACAGGGGGAATTCAGTTCACCACACTGCTGCTTCGGTAGATTCATAACATTTACTACGTCCTGTCATCACGTCGTGCTTAATCTGGCTGCATATGCATGACAGATGATTCACCAAATGTCTGTAATTGTGTGCAGTGTTTGTCAAAGTTTCCTGGGGCAGAACCTGAGAAAAGGCTCTGAGTCACGTTTGTGGGGCCTGTTGCCCAACATAAGACACCAGTGCGGGGGACTTTTGAAAATAAAAATGAAAGTCATCAAATTGCATATTTGGGACAGTTCAAAAAGTGAAACTTACACAGCGCGTGCTCTTGTGTTTGTTTCAATGACCTTTTCTATTATTTAAGTATTTAAGTCTTTCAGTTCTCTTCCTCTGCTTCGGCTTTTACCCTCACCGATCACAATCGATTTAAAATATAATAATTTCAACGCATTCAGGGGGTTGTTTAACGCTTAATGGCCCCTAAACCAACAGTGGGAAGGACATGGACAGGCAAAGTGCTTTTTATTGATCGTAGAGGCTGTTATCGTAATATCCAAACATTTAGAAAAGGAGCTCAAACAGACAAAGCTGTCTGTCAGGTTACAAACGGCTGTGTTCAAATGTGGGTTTTTATAATGAGAAATGAAATTTCTCTTAATGAGAAATCCTTGACCCTCCAGACAGAAACCTTTAACTTCAAGGGTAGAATGGCATGAGGAAGTGTCGTCTTATTTTGTTTCACTCTGTTGCTGATTCCATTGTCCCTTTTTTGACTTTTTTTTTTACTACGTTGGGACACTAACTAGCTTCTGTACGTGCAGGTCTGAACACAGGTGACTCACAACACACTCGGTTATTCAGAGGGGCTCTGGACCTCAGATGGAAACAGCTTAAAAGGGTCTTCATCAAAGATGTCCTGAGCCACACGGATGAAACTCTTACTTTAAAATGTCCAGCTCTTAAAAACAAACCAGTAAATGAACATTACCGGTCTCCGTCAATCTCCACCTTTGCTTTCGGATAAATTCCCATTTTCCTTTGGACTATTTCCGCGACCTGAAAAAAAAATCAACACATTCTTGTTTGAACGGATTCTACGTCACGAAGAAACAATGATGACAGTAAAAATACGATTTTGAAGACCAAAGTACCAAAGGATGAGCTCACCTGCTTGAGTGTTCGGCTCTCCACCTTGATCTTCTCGTTCTCACTTTGAAGCTCAACAACCAGGTTCTGTAATCGCTTGACCCGCAGGTCTTGACCCACAAACCACGTTGAATTTCCATTTTTGGGAGTTGTGTCCCCCTCAGCTGCTGGGAGACGCGAAACATGTGGACAAGTACAGGTTTTAAGTATTTTTTTATTTCTGCATTTAGTTCATTTGCTTTAATTCTTCGCAGCGCGTCCCTCAGCCACACTTTTATTCTCACATTTTAAGAGAAAAAGAAGGTCTCCAGAAGGGCCCCCAAATTCTTGGAGCTGAACACATGGCCGGGACATCCTGGGGACCGGGTGATTAACATGCATACCGAGTTCTGGACTGGGTTCGTGGAATTCTCCGTCTGCTTCCTTTGTTTCCTGTCGCTGCCTAACGTTCCATTGTTGATTCAGTGTTACAAATGTCCAAATAAAGGCTCAGGAGCCAAAGTGTGGTGTGGACTCGCTGTCAAACAGTCCGGCGTGAGACGTATCTGCTGGAGAGCGAGTGGGAAACCCTGAGGGCCTCAAATGGAGGAATGCACCTCGATCTGGGAGGAAAGCATGATTTATTGGCTTAGCAAAGATTCCCGAGGAGAAAATATGCAGGGAAAGAGGAAAAATATGAGATACAATAAAGGGATTGCTCTTCATTTAGAATGTTCTGCGCAAGAAATACACTGAAAGTCTGCGTACCATCTGAGCATCTGTGTTAAGGGCTGTGAGGGCTGCTACGCATTTAGATGGCTGCGCTCGTTCTCTCCCTGTTTGACTGAGAACACTTTGTTTCTCATCAAACGCAAACGGAAAATCACTCATATTTGCATGTTTATGTTATACGGACGGCTGTACGTCAGCGCACGGGTGCACTTGTGTGACAGCATTTTTGTGCATTTGCATTATTTGCATTATTATCCGCTCTCCCTCTCTCTTACACACACACACGCACACACTCTCTCTCTCTCTCTCTCCGAGTGTGTTTAGAGCCTCTAGAGGACATGTAAACTCCACACAGAAAGGCCTGTGCTGCTTCAAACCCACAGCCTGGTGGCTGATAGGCTCCCATGCTGTCAGCACCACCCCAGAAACGACCTGGTGATGCTGATAACCCTACACAGCTCAGCTAGGGGGGCAGTTCTGAAGGTTTTGAATGTAGTTGAAGGTCTTTTTCTTTAGAATTTGAGTAATTGGAGAAGCACTGAATAAATAACTATTTTCTGTTGTGCCTTCCATATTCTCCCTTCGTTCGCGTCGTTCTGTCGTTCTCTTTGACAAGTCGGTACTTGGTGGTAAAAACATGCAGCATACTCAACATTCCTAAGGAGTGTCTGAGAGTCAAACTAGTGAGTCCATACTCTGACAGCCGGAAGAAGGAAACGCTAACTCTCCCTCTCTCCCTCACACACACACACACACACACACACACACACACACACGCGCGTGCGTGTAGAGTGATGATAGGAGCGTGATGGCCTCTCAGTGTACAGTTATTAAGGAGGCTTTAGAGGATCCCGATGTTCGCACACATGGAGCTGTGGGAAACGCCTTAAAACATGACATCATTCTGGTTGAGTCACAGCTGAGTGCACCAAGTTTGCAATGGATCAACACACCCCAAACTATGTAAACCATACGCTCAGGAGCGCCACACTTGACAACTCATTTCAGTGTCCTTGGGGCCGTGACTCGAATCTAGAAAACCTATTTCCAAAGCCTGGACTCCTGCTGTTCCTACTCTCCTGGCACCCCTTGGTCTGCTCTACGTGCTGGCACTTGACCCAACCCCGGTGCTGTGGTCGATTAACCCCCCCAGAAGTGACAGCATATATGTGATTGAGTTACTGGTGCACCAACGCATGCAGAACAGCGACATCTCTGCAGGAACGGTGCTCTTCAGATGGTAAAAGCCCCTCTGGTTCCCTGTCAGCTGTAGACAGGGGCTCCCCCCGGTGCAGCCCACCTCTGGGTGCTGGCGGCTGTGTGAAGGACGGGGAACCTTCTCGCCACGGAGGCTGAGGGGGCAACGGAGCAGAGGCGTGTGGAGGTGGCGGGACCGTTCGTGATTGTTGGCTACCGTGAGTTTTGAGTGTGAGTTTTGTCCGTGCGGCCGACATAAAGAACAAGAGCCTCGGCGGTCCCGACCAATCAGCGGCCAGCGCGCAGTGACGTCACTGCCAGCGTCGCCCTCGGCCCGGTCGGGATCTCTGCCGAGGAGCCCCGACCAAAAGTGACGAGCCCGAAGTATCCCGGGTTTGAAAAATCGGAGGAAAACGCGCAGGGGTGCGGCGCCACGCAGGGATTGTCCCGGCGGAAATATCTGCCTCCGTCACGCACTGACATGTAACCTTTCCGAGCGCCTGGCCCGGGCCACGCCCCCCGTCGGACAGACCGACCAATCGCATTAGCGCTTTCCGCAGACTGGCAGCGGCGCCGCCCAATGGGAGCGGCCGCCTGTGACAGAAGGGGCGTGTCCCCGGGACTAGGGTGTCGCCGCGGAGGCTCCCGTTCGAAGGCGGTCGTCCGTATTTCGGTGGAAATCCGCCTTTAAAAAGACAAAAATCTCTCTCTCCGCACGGCGGCTCCGGCCTTAAACCGCGTCCAGGCGTCTTCTCCGGGGGGGCTTCTCCCACGTCTGCGCCGTGCCAAGGCCCTGGGATGTCGGGGTGTGCCGGGAATGTGAATTAGATCCGCGCTGGTTGGAGGACGAGAGCGAGAGCGGCCAGGGGAGCCATTTTGTCCCGACGGCGAGGGAGGAGAGAGGCTGGGAAGGGGCTTTCTGCCGGGAGGGGGGCCAGCTGCCGCGCTCTCTGCTCATGCTCTAGGGCCACAAAGGTCCGGTTCGGGACGTGGGACTGGCGACAGGACGGCGGGGGCGATCTCCGGGCCGGCCTTTAGCCCGTTAGCTCCGCAGGCTAAGCGGCGTCGACCGTGAGAGGGGGGGGTCGAGGCTTCACTGGAGCCCCACTGAAGGGCCGCTTTTTGGTTTTTGGGGTTTTTTTTGCGGGTTCTCTTTGTTGTTTTCCGAGCGTGTCGACCAGGGGGTCTGGGTCCGGTTCTCGATGGCGAAGAAGACGTACGACCTGCTGTTCAAGCTGCTGCTGATCGGGGACTCGGGCGTGGGCAAGACCTGCGTCCTCTTCCGCTTCTCTGACGACGCCTTCAACACCACCTTCATCTCCACCATAGGTACGACCCCCCCGCACACACACACACACACACACACACCTCCACCCCCCCGTCATCCCGGGGGTGACAGCAGGGCCGTGCATCACACCAGGATCACCCCAGGCCTCCATTACCCCCCCTCCTCAGACCAGGATCTGTCATTTGTGGTCCCTCTAACCTGGCTCCAGCTGTTCCAGCTGTTCCCCTCTCATCCCGTCACCTCTGCCCCCCCCCTTTCTCTGTTCATATCTGCTGTTTCATTTCTGGCTGCAGTGACTCTCCCTCTTTTATCCAGCCGGCCCCCGACCTGGTGTGGACGGGGACGGGCCCTCACGTCTGGGGCCACCAGTGGGTTCCAGCTGTTGTAACGACCTCACATCTGGGGGTTTGGGGGGGCTGGTGAAGTGGAGCTGATTTAACGTCTGGCAGGGTTGTTGTGAGGGACGGGGTGGGTTCTGTGTGAGCTGGGTCTGGGAGTTTGATGCCACTGGGGGGGGGGTGCAAAGATGTGTTCTATATTGGGGGGCGCAGAGCTTTGCTAGTTTAGGACGCCTCTTGGACAGTCGGCATTTAAAAGGACCTCAGAAATGATGGATGATTTAGACTTTAAAAGCATCACCATGGACTGCTGCACAGGTATTTAGTGCTCCTAGAAATGATGACGGGGCATTAAACCATCAGCTGACATCATTATATCATCTGCTCCACGCTGGTATTTGGATTTGAAGGTTTTGACATTGATGTTCTCACTCCTGTTTGATGTTGAGGCCAGGTTGACTTCAGCTGCTCTTGTTTCAGATCACTTTTAAAGCAGATGTTTGAATTAGTCTTCCCCAGATCAGGTGACCACCCAACGAAGGCCCTGCGTTGGAAACGATTAAACGCGGGGGGGGTCTGGAGAACGTTTCCGCCGTGTTGCAGCGCCGCGGATCGTGGGCAGAAATCAATTTCATCCATTCGGTGAAGGCAACGCGTTAACCCTGCGGTGTCTGACAAGAATCCACGCTGTCGGGGCTTCTGACCAGCCTGTCTGACTGGATCTATGTGCTGCGCTGGTCCTTTTGGTTTGGGTTAGCGTTACAGATGTTGTTCACGCGTGTGAGTCACTCGCGTGACGGAGCGTGTAGGACGCCCGGATACAGGCGACGGAGGAGAGCGGAGTGTTTCAGGTAACGGTGATCGCAAATCGACGCGTGTCAGGAGGAGGGAGAGCGACGGACCGTGTTGCTGTGAGGGTCCTCAGGTGTGGGGGCTGTAAATGTCACCTCCAGGGGACGAAGTCGCAACAAAAATTCCAATCGGCCCGTTGACGGGAAGGTCGGGAGTCTCCGGTTGACGCGCACCATTTTTAAACCAGCCGCCCACCCGCTGACCGTTTAATCAGTCGCTTTAGTGAGCGCGTAGAAAAGGGACGGCGAGGCCACGGCGTCTGCGCTGGGGGAGACAGGGATGCACAGCTGCTTCTCAAAATATCCCCCCCCCTGGAAACTCCCGTCTCATCGCTCGCCATCCTCAGTTTCGTTCTCTCGCGCTCTTCCTCTGTCGCTCATTCCGTCTCCTGCGCACGGCCCGCCTGCTAAAAGGCTTCTCCCCACAAAACTGATTATGCACCGCAGATGCACACGTAGCACGTTCACACAACACACACACACACACACACACACACACACACACACTGAGATAGGGCTGATGTACTGTAGATGTACAGTTGTAAACTGTGTTGTTCTGCTGCGTCACACACTTGTAGCGCCACGCGTCCTCTTGAATGGCCCCGTGTGGGCGGAGGAGGAACCTCTACCTTCCTCCCCACTTTCTATGTTTTTCCAGCCGATCCGTCCTTCTCTTCCTCCCCTCTTCTCTCCGGGGAATGCGTGATATTCAGTGAGTCACAGCTTGGCAGCCAGTTCCTTCATTATTGTGTGTTTCCGCCCCACCTAAAGTGCAGATGTTCCCTGAACCTTCAGCTGAAAAGTTTCTGAGCGGGGTTAGAGGGACGCCGGTGGGGGGGGGGCGGTGGTTCCACACACAGAAAACCCATTTATGACCCCCCGGCGCTGTGGCGGGGGCTCTGGCCGGAGTGCAGCGCGCAGGGGCCAAAAGTTTTTAATTTGCAGGGGAACGTGGTGACGGTGCACATTTTCTTAGTTCCAGGGTGACGGCTGAGGGGGGGGGGCTTTGAACGGGATTCTCCAGCTATGGATTCTTTTCCCCGGCTGCAGATGTGGAAATGTTCCAACATGAGCGCTGCACCCCCCCCCCACACGAGATGCAGACAGTAATGTACAGTAACGTGCATGTGGAGAGGCGCTGGGTTTCACATGTGCAGCTTTTCCTGCCGTTGTGAAACCCTGGTAATGATGCTGCTTTAGTTAAATCGGTCATTGCCTCACCGCGGGGTCACGTCACCTTTCACAGAAAAACGTCTTTGTGGCCACTCAGGTGGTTTAGAAACGACGTAATCGACCCTGGCAGTGGTTACACGCTATGGCTAATGTCTAATTTGTAAAATGTCAATGATTAACGATCAATACGCTCAATTTATATCGATTTGCTGTGAATGTGTGTTCTTGTACATACTGAGTACCAAAATCTGTATTTTACTATAAATGTGGGGACATTCTGGCCTCGCAACTCTAAAGGGCTGTTTGAGGGTGAAGGTTTTAAGGTTGTGGTTAGAACTTGGTCTAGGTTAAGTTAGGGGTTAGTTGGGATGGTTAGGGGCTGATAATACTTTGTGTATGAAGGTCCTCACAAGGATAGAAGTGTGTGTGAACAGATAAGCTGAGCGCATTGGCCAGAATATCCAGGTATGGGTGTTATTTCAGCGGGAGTGGATGAGCGTGGGGCTGGTGGCAGCATAGTAAACGTGTGTGGGTGGATTTCAGCCTCAGACTAATGAGACCATCGCATTTATGTGTTCGCATTTGGGGTGTTTTCCTCGGCCTCGCTGTTGTTTCGTTGCAGACGGGATGACGGGCAGGAGCCGCTCCCGTTGGCCCGGCTGGGTCCTTCACGGCTCCTCCGCTCGGGCCCCCACTTCTGTTTACCGTAACAGTCCATCTGTCAGCTGTTAATATTCACAATAGTGTGTGTTTTTTTTTCTTTTTCACAGGAATAGACTTCAAGATCAAAACTGTTGAATTGCAAGGAAAGAAGATCAAACTACAGATCTGGTGAGTCGTCTAAAGGAAGCGTCTTAAGTTAACGTTGGGGTGCGTGTGGAGAACGAGGCCTTGGGCGCGCTGGGGCGGTCTGCCGATATTCATCGGGACGCGGCGCGGGCGATCATGGGGGCGCGGGGCGGGCTCAGGGAGTGTGTTTGGGCTTTTCGGGGTCCGCTCCAGCCGCAGTGAAGACGCGTGTCAGCGTTCCCAGAAACCCGCCGCGAATGACGCCATCATCGTTTAGTTTGTGTGCGTCCCTGCCCTGATGTGTGTGTGTGTGTGCGTGCACGCAGGGACACGGCGGGCCAGGAACGGTTCCACACCATCACCACCTCCTACTACAGAGGAGCCATGGGCATCATGCTGGTCTATGACATCACCAACGCCAAGAGCTTTGAGAACATCAGTAAATGGCTGCGCAACATCGACGAGGTAACACACACACACACACACACACACACACAGGCTTTACTGGTCTTCTCCACGTGGCTCTCGGTGGACGTCTTTATGTGGAGGACAGAGATCGAAGGTCCTGGTTTTACAAGGCTGCTCCTTCCTTTCACCTTCAGCATGCAAACGAAGACGTTGAGAGGATGCTGTTGGGCAACAAGTGTGACATGGAGGACAAGAGGGTCGTACCAAAAGCCAAAGGAGAGCAGGTGAGAGGACGTCCGCATGTCCGCAGAATAACGTCGCAGCCATCCGCACGTTTCTAAAAATAGGCTTTATAAAGGTAACCCAGCAGCGACTAGAGTGTCGGCAGATTTAAGACCTGCTTACTCACTCGCGCGCACACACACACACACACACACACACACACACACACACACACACACACACACGGGAGCAGAGAGGGACGGGGTGTGTGATACCTGATCTGTGTCCTGCTCCGAGGATCACACACTATTTTTGGACTCGGGGATTTAATAGCGGCCCTGCTCATCGCTCCTTTTCCTCACAGATCGCAAGGGAGCATGGCATTAGGTTTTTTGAGACGAGTGCTAAGGCCAACATCAACATCGAGAAGGCTTTCCTCACGTTAGCAGAAGACATCCTGAAAAAGGTACGTGCACGCCGCCGTCCTCCCCAGCTGTCCACCACTGTCACACAGCCCCTTCGTTGATACGTGCTTCTTGTCTGTATTCCAGTTTTGAGAAAAAGCGGTCTGACATAAATAATCCACGTTAGACTTAATTTTTACGCGCTCAGAAGTGCCGTCGTAATCGGTCAAGCCTGAGCGAACAACCGTAGTACCAGCGGCGGCCAGTAGGCGGCACCGCCCCCCTTTTGTGGTTTTGTAGTATCAGAATTAAAGTTTTATCATCTAAAACGTTTATAAAAGTGAACCTGCCACTTTAAAAAAACATTTGGAATTCAAGGTCAATAAAATTTTCCTTCAGTTCTCTCTTCTTAAAGTTCTCTGGTCAATTGCCATGGAAACTACCTGTAACTAAAGTTGTTAAATACACGTACTGGAATTAAAATTAAGCACACAAAAAAATGCTGTCATTGAGGTCATACAAACTTGTTTATAATTTTAGAGGTGAAATCAATGGTCCAAACTGGGTCAGGGGGTGGCCCAGTGGACCCGTGACATCAGTCCTGATGTTGATTATGAAACAAACGAGTCATTTTAAAACAAAAGTTGTAACTCGAGTGTTGTTGTTTTTGCCACAGACGCCTGTAAAAGAGCCCAACAGTGAAAACGTTGACATCAGCAGTGGAAGCGGAGTCACAGGCTGGAAGAGCAAGTGCTGCAGTTGAACAATTTTGGTTTTCACTCACTAACAAACATGCACGCACACACACACACACACACTCTCTCTCTGACACACACTCACACACACACTCTGACACACACTCACACTCTAATTGCTAACCTGAACTCTTGCTCTAACCTGTCTCATGAGTTTTCTTGCACACTGATACTGTCTCTTTATCAGAATAAAACAATAAACCACTTCACTCGTCTAACACCCCCCTTCCGCCCCCCTCCCCACCACATTCTTCCATTCTACATCTGATGGTCATTTTTATTTCTAATATAAAGAGAAATCCAGTCACGTTTCTTGTCATTTGTTTTAAAACTTGTTAAAAAAAAAACACAAAAAAAAAAAAGTGAAAGACAAGCTCATATTTTTAATATTTCCTTTGCCTGGTTGGGACACCCCCTCCATCATCCCCTAACCTCTCCCCACCCACAGCACTCACCGTCAAAGGAAACTAAAACAAAAATCCAACAAAAAATGAAAATAGATTTAACATTTTGTACACTTCGTGGGGTTTCTGTTGAGTCGTATTTGGTCATTAACAATTTGATACCAAGTGACAGAGGCGTGGCTAGCTCCTTTTGTATGTGGGGGTTGATTTTGTCCTGTGCCTTATATGGAAGACAGGGGCGGGGCTGTGTGGTGGGCGGAGCCACCTCACCTAAAAAAAACTACAGTTTAATATTCAGTCAGTTCTGGCAGGAGGCTGCAGAACTGAAGCAGAAGCGTTTGAATTTCTCCTCCAGCTAAGAGAACCATATAGTACCGTATGTCCTGTGTATTGGTTTTATTTTAACTGTATGATTTATTTGACTTTAAATTTACTTCAGTTTCTTTTCCCATGTTTTTTTTTTCTTCTCTGCATGCACATTACTTTGGGTTGGAATTGTTTCTGTAATACTGTGCAATGTTTGCCACAGGGTGATTGGGTGGGACGTACACAAGTTCTCTCTGGAAATTCAAACAGTTTTGCAAATCCATTAAAAATAAGCTTGTTTAAGTTAACTTGTTTGTCTTCACTCACGTTCGACGCGTGGTTTGAAGCCCCCGCGTGTCCAGCGTTGGTGGGTTTCAGTCAACCGGGGGCAGATGTGGGAGGGAGACGGTGATTTTCCACGTCCACTTCGGCCTGCCCGTGTCGACTTCCCAATGGAGCGACAAATCCTTTTTCCAAAGCAGAGCGGATGAAAAATATCGCATATTTTGGGGCGTGATGCAGCATTTAACGAATTTCTCCAATTCTGGCATTCATGTGAAACGCGTTGGACATGTTTTGGAATGTGAGCAAAAATTCAGAAATCTCTTTAGAGCTATTCTGGTCTTGTCTGAAAACACCCTTGATTTATAGAAAACACGGATTTCTGTGATGTGGAATTAAATTATGCCACAGTGATGTCTTGAAAAAGCTAATAATACTTTAAAAGTAATACTTTGTGGACAGAAAGAAAGTTTGCAATAGCGAAGCATGCTGTTGTAATTTACGCTGGTCAAAGCGATGCAGCGCCCCCTGGTGGCCGCGGCCCGAAAACGAGCTGATTTTATGGTGAACGGTTGTTTCTTCTCATCCTCTCAAGCGAACGGGTGTTATATTCCTGCAAAAGAATTACATGTTACAGCTGCTTAAGGCCGCAAAGAGCTTAAATGAATCCTAACTTAAAGCTTGACAGAACTGAACAGACCCGCCGTGAATGTAAAACGTGTCTTTTATTTTATCACCCTCGTCCCTGTACCCAAACCTCTAAGAGCAAAAAAACAAAAACAAAAAACAACCCAACAAACCCAGTGCAGAAGTTCAGTGGTCGCATCTGACTACATTCACAGATATTTCCTACAGACATGAAGTACGGTGGGTTACAAATGAAACGAAACGAGTTCGAAGGGAGACGTGGAGGTGAGGCTTTAGTGCTTTGGTCAACAGACGGGTGAGGAGCTGAGAGGAGACCGAGAGTTCAGGGTTCTGCCTTTTCTGTGGATGGAACAGAAACATTCAACAGGAGGCGACAGCAGTGACACTGACGAGGGCCTGCCCTAAAAACAGCCTGACAGGGAGCAGGAAATATTTACAACTTAATTTATAAATACATTAAGGTATAAATTAGAAATATATATATATATAAAAAAAAGACAAAGCCTACTGTAGTTCAATCATCTACGTCTACTAATGCCAGTCTGATTATTAACCCTCTTTATATTTGGTGAAAGAACCAAAAAAAGATCATAAAGGCACAGCAATGTACTATTAGAACAATTTCTCCCTGTAAATTAGCCACAACAACACTACCCCCCCAAAGAGACGTATAAAGTATAAATTAAGATGATTTCTCTAAAAACATTCCCAGTAGACAGCGTTTACCCCAACGGCTACAGCTTTTTTAAAAAATAAATTAAGGCTTATTTTGTGATAATCCAGCTAAACTCTTACAGCTTGGTGTGGTCGGGACTGACCCCCCCCCCAACATCTAACATTAGTAACCATGACGACCAGGCTGATTAGAAGCCGTTAAAACCAGCCGAAGCGTCCATGCTGCTCTAACTCAAGACCCCACGTGTGCGTTATTACCCAGAATGCCTGGTTCTGACATAAACGTGATAACGTGCTGCAGCGTACTACATGATTCTGTGTCAGGGATCCACACACGTTAACCCCCCCTCACGCACGCTCACACTCACACACACACGCGCACACACTCACACACACACACGACTACACGTACACCAGGTCACGGCCTTGTGTGGACGGCTCCCGCGGCCGCCCGTCCTCGTCCTCGTCCTCGTCGTAGCCCTCGTACTCGATGGGCTTGGGGCAGCTGTAGGGGTGGCCGTTGTCGTCGAAGAAGCGGCGGAAGGTGAACTCGTAGAAGGCGTGCTCGGGGTGCTTGCCGTTGCGGAACCAGCCGTTGAGGGTGTCGCTGAGGGTGTCCTTTCCCTCGCTGCTCCACAGCTTGTCGGGGTCCACGGGGTCGAAGTTGGAGGTGTCCGTGGAGTGGGCGATGGTGGGGATGTAGGGCGCGCACTGCTGCCGCAGGTCGCTGGAGAAGTCGGTGGCCCGGAAGAAAGGGTGGGCCTTGATTTCGTCGGCGCCGTTCTTGCCGAGGCGGTCCTCCGGCCCGCGGCACAGCTTCACGATCAGGTCGGACGCCTCGGGGCTGAGCTTGGCCTGCGGGGGGACGTGCAGCGTGCTCTTCCAGTTTATGACCTGGGCAGAGGAGAGGGAGCTCAGAGGGGGCTCGGCCCGGCGCCGCGCTCCGCTCCGAGCGCTTCACGTACCTTCAGCTGCGTCTCCAGGGGCGTGGTCGCCAGGAACGGAGGCTGGCCCACGACCATCTCATACAGGATCACGCCGACGCTCCACCAATCGCAGAGCTGGGTGTACCCTGGTGGGGATTACAGACAGTCAGACTACAAGGGCTGGACTTGAGCTTCAAGAGGGACCTCCTCTCTTCCCACAACAAACTCCGAGTCTCCCCACCTGTCCGGAGCAGCACTTCCGGTGCTATGTAGTTGGGCGTTCCCACCAGGGAGTGGGCCAAGCAGCGCTGGTGCTGCCGGGCCTTCCGTCTCTCCAGGGGCTTCAGCCGGTCCGAGCAGCGGCAGTTGGCCGGGTCTTCCCACTCTTTGCTGAAGTCCATGCTGTCCTGCCTCACGTGGTCACCTGAACGGGCACGTTGGGATTTAACTAACGACCTGGCGTGGTTTGAAAGCCTCAAAACCTCAGCGGCGTGGAACCCAGTCCTCGAGCCAGGTCCCAACCGGGTTTTCTGACCTACCAGGTAGGATACTCATCACCTGTGAGCTGGGAGTACAGAAAACCCGGCAGGATGGGGCCTCGGTGGACTGGGTTAGTCACCCCTGAGGTTACGGGCGTTTAAAGCCTTGCTGAAGGGACCTACCGCTCTGGTAGTACTTTGAGTCGTGCGTCCAGCGGAAGCCAGTGCAGAGCCCAAAGTCGGTGAGCTTGATGTGTCCGTCCCTGTCGATGAGGATGTTGTCGGGCTTGATGTCCCGGTGGATGAAGCCCATCTTGTGGACGCTCTCCACGGCACAGGTGAGCTCGGCGATGTAGAACTGGGCCAGCTCCTCCTTGAAGATGCCCAGCCGGATGAGGAGGCTCATCATGTCCCCCCCCGGGATGTACTCCATCACAAAGTACAGGTTGTCCTTGTCCTGGAAGGAGTAGTAGAGACGCACCACCCACTCGTTGTCGGCCTCCGCCAGGATGTCCCTCTCGGCCTTGACGTGAGCCACCTGGTTTCTCAGCAGCACGTCCTTCTTGCGGAGCGTCTTCATGGCGTACAGCGACCCCGTGTCCTCCTTCCTGGCCAGGCAGACCTCGCCGAAGGCTCCGATGCCCAGGGTCTTGATCCGCTTGAACATGGACTTCTCCATCTTGGCCCGCTTCAGCCGGATGTAGTTGGACTCTTTCTGGGAGAGCATCATGCGCATCTGCTCCTGGGCCTCCGTGGACAAACCGACCTGCGCAGACAAAGAGGGTTTAACCACGTTAGGGCTCAGCGAGTTGCCCAGAAACCTTCTGTTAAACACAAAACGGTGCCAGATGCAGGAGATTCTTTTATGGGTTAATGTTGGATAGAAGCTGGGGGGGGGGGGGGGGGGGTCATTGAGACCATGCAGCGGGCACATGCTGTTTGGATGTTTGGTTCAGTTCAGTTAAAGACAAACGCTCAGCCTCCCAACACAGGTCTGTCTGAGCAAGGCACCAGGAGGAAACAGTGGCGGGACAGCAGCGAATGGTTTACCTGTTCACACCGGCTTTGAGAGCAAGGAGAGAAAAGAAGGAAAGAACAGGCGTGAAGATCTGGAACACGATAAAAAAAGGCTGGAACGGCGATTCAGGAGGAGGAACGTCTGGAGGAAGACGTGAAGGTGCGGCGGCGGGGTCCACCCTTACCCTCTGCATCTCGCTTTCCAGCTGCTTCCTCCTCCGGATCCTCTGGTGGTGGTTCTTCAGGATGTTCTCCACGTGCTGCTCCATGAAGAATTTGAAGGCCTGGGGGGAGTACACGGCGATCCTCCCCGACTCCCCCCTCCGCTCCTCGTCCTTCTTGTTCCTGCGGACGGGAACGGGCGACGTGGTGATCTGCTTGTTCTCCTTCTCCGTGCTGCTTTCCGAGCTTTCCGCCGCCTTGTCCCGGGAGCCTTCGCCAGCGTCTTCGTCGGCCTGGTCCTCTCTGGCAGCGCTGACCTTCACGGGGTCGTAGGTGGGGGGGCAGGGGGCAGCCTGCTGCTGGAGGAGATGTTTAGGGTACGGAGGAGGGGGGCCCTGGTAGCTGGGCACTTCTGGGACAACAGAAATCTGAGGCACGGCAGCGGGAGGTTCTTGGTAAGTGGGGGCGGGAAGGGGAGGGGGCGGGGCCTGTTGTATCCACGGGGGGGTGCGTGGGGGCGACGGCGGTGTGCAACTCGGGCTTCTGGACGCGCATGCTTTTGACGGGCTGCAGGATGGGGGCCTGGGTGATGGCCGTGACCGTGGTGGCGGAGGGCTGGGAGCTGGCCGCGTGGGGGGGGCCGGCTGTTCATCTGGTGGCTGTTGAAGGAGTTGGAGCGCGCCGGGATGTTGTGTTGCCACGACGGCGACAGGTCCTGGTTGGCGCTGTTGCAGGAGGACGACTGGGTGGACTGGGACCACGGCTGGGGGCCGAGGTTGTACACGTCCAGGTTGTGGCTGCTCCTGTTGGGGACCATCATGGACTGGGGGACGTTTCCTCCGTTGGCGTAAGAGGGGGACGCCGCGGGCCCCCCGGCCTGCATCTGCTGGTCGGTGGGGCTGTGGCGGCTGCCTGGGTTGACCGGATAAGGGGGAGGAGGCTGCCTGCTGCCCCCCCCCATGTAGTCGGGCTGGGCAGACCCACCTTGAGACCAGCTGGGGGGAAAGGTGAACTTGCTCCCCCCGGAGCTTTGCATTATGATGGGCTGGTGGCCCACAGACACCGGGCTCATCCCGCGCTGACCCTGGGGGCCCGCGGCCTGGTACCCGTCGGGCCACGCCCCCTGGGGCACGGGGGAGCTGCGGGGCACGAGGTAATCCATGTTGCCAGAGTAGCGCTTGGTCGACGGGTTGGCGTCCCAGGACGGCGCCGGGGGCATGCCCCCCCCGGTTCGGCGGAGGCGTGACGCTGCGCACCTGAGGCGGCAGAGGCGGGTTGACCCTCGGGTTGTTGCCGGGGTGACCCTGGGGGAAGGCGGGAGGGGGCCCGGGGCTGTCGGAGCGGTACATCATGCCCTCCACCATCAGGGGACCGTGACGAGGAGCCAAAGACTCCTTTGAGCCCTTCCAGCTGGGTCGCCTCAGCACAGCCTGCTGGATGTGTGGGCCGCCTGTGTCGGCACAGAAGATCAATAAAAACATTCATGGGGGGGGTGGTGGGGGGGTAGGTATCCTTTATTTCTGTTCCCAGTATCTTACCTGGGGTTTTCAGGCCGGCAGCGGTGGGGTTTGAGACGACCATCTGTTCCCTCATGGAGTCCTGGTAGCTCACCTTACCCATGTAGTCTGGCCCCACGCCGCGGATGTTGTTCTTTTTTTTTAAGAAAAAAAACAACAAAAAACAGATAAGAAATAAATTCAGTAAATTTGGCCCTGTGCCCACGAGGTTACACAACAACAAACTCACTGATGAAGGTTCAACACAGTTTTAATTCACGGCTCGTGGGAAGCACGTCGTTCTAAATTTGGATGGCGGACATGCCTGCTCAGAGCAGGTGGAACATTCCTGAGCTGTCGCCTGTACAAGCTCGTCATTCCACTTCACGTGCTTCTCATTTTTAAGTGACTGTGTGAATAAAGGCTGCCGGGTGAGTATTCTTTATTGCAGGTATGTTCTGACTCAGGAATCCAGGAGGACGCTGAAAACATCTCACCTCATCAGACCCAGTAAACGGGGGCTCCTGGGATGCGTGCTTGTTCATCTCAGGTCCTGTTGCCGCGGGTTCATTGGCGAAGGGCATGAGGGACTTGCGGATCTCCTGCAGGGCCTTGTGGTAGGGGTGGTAGGGGTTCTTGGGGTTGCTGCAGCGCCCCTGTAGCCGAGGGTCCTCGGGGGGCATCTTTGCAGCCCCGCCAACGTCCGCCTTAGGTGGGTCGGATGGTTTGGACAGATTCCGAAGGCTGTTCCTGATTTCCTGCAACATTTGCTGGCTGTTGCCGCTGTAATTGCTAGTGGGGAAGGTTTTGGGTCTCATCTGCCTGCTGCCTTCGGGTTTTTCTCCTCTCTTCATGTAAGAGCATGAATAGTGACGATGGGGGGTGACGATGGTCCTGGGGGAGGTGGAGGTGGTCCTAGGGGAGGTGGAGGTGGTCCTAGGGGGGGTGGAGGTGGTCCTGGGCTTCAGGGATCTCTGACGTCACTCCTTACACCTGCATGATGCTGACACAAACACACCCGTTAGCGCCTCCAAACTACACACCACGCAAAAGCCACGCACAATCCGTGCGGGAGGACGACCCCGAGGCCCCCGTTGTTGTGAGGTTTTAGAGACTATCAGAGGGGGGGGGGTGAGGAACATCACCTCGAAATGCTAACCATTAGCCACTGGGGCTAACCGGGTACTACGTTCACGCTGGGTCTGTGGGACCGAAGTGATTTAAACGAGCCCGTTTTGAGCTCGCCTCCCCCCCTCCGGTGGTGTCACCCACCGGGGGCTGCCGGGAGCCCCCCCGGGTCGTCTTGGCTTCGGGACTGATCCCCGCAGCGGCCTGTGTTCGGGGCACCCGTTAGCCTGCCAGGCTAGCACAACAACAGCGGCTTCTTTAGTCGCGTTTGGCCACTTACCAGCGCCCGGAGCGGCCGCCGTCCCCGTCCTTCTCAACGGAACGTGTGTAAGTCGACCCTTGTGGGACGGTGGGCCTTGACCCAGAGAGGAAAAAAGCCGACCCAGAGAGGAAAAAAGCTCGCGTAGAATTCCTGGGACATCTGAATGACAAGCACAATAGCGACAAGCTAGACGCGGGAGACTGGCGCTGCACGTCCGTTTCAAAATAAAAGCACGGAAATCCGAATAAACCGTCCCCTCGCGGCACGACAAGAGTTCAAACTTTATTAAAGTGTGGACCGTTCTGCGGAACTTACTGTGCAATTGCAAATACGAGGTATATTTTAACTTTAACTTGTTCACGTTCCTAACAACCGTCCGTCTTCCTCTTTTGGCTTTTCCCTTCAGGAGTTGCCACAGCGAATCAGTCGCCTCCATCTATGTTCTATCTTCATCATCCTCTTCTCTCACAGCAGCATCCTTCGTGTCTTCTTTCATTTATAAACCTCCTCTCTGGTCTTCCTCTACCTGGCAGCTCACAGCTCAGCATCCGTCTACCAACATATTCGCCATCTCTCCTCTGGACATGTCCGGACCATCTCAGTCTCTGACTTAATCTCTAAACCCTCTACCACGTCCTGACCCTCTGATGTACTCAATCCTGATCCATCTTGGCCACTCCCAAAGAGAACCTCAGCATCTTCGTCTCTGCCTCCTGCCTTTTCCTCAGAGGCGCTGTCTCTAGACCAACCAACATCGCTGCTCTCACCACAGTTTTGTTCACCTTAACATCCTGATGATGAAGCAATTTATAGAAAACAATTTTATTTAAAACTGTTTAATAGCGTCAGACATGGAAATGCTGCAGACGTGAAAAATACATCGCAAGGCTGAAATCATCTTGAATTAATGTGTTTGCAAAATATACGACAGGCAGGTTTAGCAATAAATGCCAGAATCAAAACTTTGAATGCAGTATTTTAAACACGCTGTGCATTCAAAATGGATAAGACCTTAAATCCAAGAGCTTCTTTATACTGGGACTTGTCTGTTCACAAAAATAGCCTCTCCATCAGTTCCACAGACAAGACATTGCCCCAGGACATCTAAGCTGTTGACAGACAGCGTTTGGCTTGGCAGCATATGAGTCGTCTCCAGTCGGGCTTTGCTGGAGTCTCCACTGAGCCAAGTGCTGCTGAGGGGCTGGTTCCCACCAGCGGGGGCCATCGCACTGCGAGATATCCCACTGTTGTTTCTGCCCCCTAAAAACATTTGAGAAAAACAGAAAAAATGTTCATCAGCAATACATAGAGGATAAGAGTGCTAGGTTCATTTTGGATGGTTTCTGATATTATAGAGAACATTAGATGACATTTTTCTGCACTGGCTCAACTGAATTGATAATGTGAATAACCTGGCTCACCCTGTAAATAGGAGGACATGTCTGACTGTGATGAAGTCTCCCAGTGCAGCAGTGAGCCGTCCTCCGAGCATGTGAACAGGTGATCCGGGTTGGAAGGGTGGAAGTGGACTTCCCACACTACGAACGAAAGAGACCTCAACGTAAGGAGCCTTATGAAGAATAGGAACAGCCGTGGTGCGGCTCAAGTGAAGTCTTACTCTCGGCAGAATGAGCCTCCATGAGCGAGAAGGGTGCGCTCCCTTGTCTCATGTCCCAGACACAGAGCATGCCGTCCTGCCCTCCTGTGGCCACAATGTGCTGTTGGTTCGGATGTCGGTCAACACAGTGGAGCGGGACTCTGTCCCCCGACCTGAGGGGAACCGGAGAGATAGTGAAGGTTGCTACGTAAGATGGCCCTCATACAACATTAGGACAAAAAGGTGTTTGGTTAAAAGGTCGTACAAGGAGAGAATCTGGGATGGTGAACTGTTCTGCTGTCTGAAGTCCCACATCTTGAGTTGGCCGATAGAGTTGACGGTCAATATTTCCGTTGTCTTTAAGTAGGCGACAGCGTGAATGGTGCTGCTGTCAGCGTTCTCTGGTAACGACAGACCAGCAAAAACATGCAAGCGTCAGTACACGACACCGACAGTCCCCGAGACGAGGGGGGGGTCCTCACCTATGACTCGAATCACCCCCTCCTGATCAGCTCTGAAGACGACGATCCTGCCGTCTTCACCAACCGTGACGATCTCCGGACTGCTGCACACCACGCCAGTACAGGGAGCATTGTCACACGGGTAACGGTGCGCTCTCGGCCACTGGTGACACACTGACACGCTCTAAGAGACAAAACAATGACAGTTAAACAATCATTTCTAGGGTCACACGTGAGGGCACGGTGTCTTTTAAAGATAAGGCAGAAATGAAAGCATACAAAACAACCAGACGCGTCACTGTTGCTGCGTGCACCTGATTATTTTGATGATGGCGGAAGATGGTGACCGCTCCGGTGGAGGACGCCGTGACGATTCGGTCTTGATCCAAAAACTGTACAGAAATAAAATAAATGAGAACTCGTGTTGACGTGTATCTACACCTACCACGTACAGTACATGTTGTGCTTCTGGGCCAAAGGCCCTGGAAGTATCTCATACTGGTGCATCCCTACAGCCGGCAGGTCTTACCTGAAGGTCCAGAACATCTCCATGGTGCTTCTGGTCACACAGAAGCTGCGGATCTCCTTCAAAACCGTCTTCGTTACAAGTTTCAGGATTCCCAACAGACCAAAAGGAGATCTTATTATCCTGTAGAGACACGCACATTTAGTTTCTTTGTGTCTGAACTAGTTTTTGCTCATTACAAAGACATCCTGAACACAAACACAGACGTGCTCTCCTCGTGTAACCACTTGGTACTTCTCTTTCCGTATTGCTTAACCACAGCATTTGTCTTTGCAGGCATTAAGAGACGTCGTCTGCGCCTTCGTCTGCTAAACTCACGACATCGTTCCAGAGCTTTTGAGTCTGGGCCAGCTTTAAAAACACAGCCGCATGCTCTCGACCCTACCTCGTTATCCCACGACCCGGTCACAAACACGTCCGGCTGCTGCAAGGCGGAGTGCGAGACGGGCCGCCACCGGCTCTTACTGATCTTCTGAGACACGTACTTGGCGTTTATGCTCTCCATGGCCGCGGATCTGCCGCGCACCTTCAAGAAAAAAACAAAAACCAACCCTCAATGGTCCAGGGTTAGCGTCCACGGGGGAGCGGTGCGCGCCGACCGACTGGTGACGTGCTACGGCGGCCCGGCGGGGACAGCGCGGCCGTCCCTCGCTGCTTTGACCTCGGGCGCCCCCCGGCGGCCGCGCCGCGTCACCGCAGCCCCGACGAACCCGCCGCCAACGCGCTCCCCCGACCCGGGCGACCCTCCTCTCCCCCCGCGGCGAGAGAGAGGGGGGAGGTAGAGAGAGAGAGGGGGGGGGAGGGCAGAGAGAGAGAGGGGGAGGCAGAGAGAGAGTGAGAGGGGGGAGGCAGAGAGAGAGAGAGGGGGGAGGCAAAGAGAGAGGAGGCAGAGAGAGAGAGGGGTGAGGCAGAGAGAGAGAGAGAGAGGGAGGCAGAGAGAGAGAGAGAGAGGGAGGCAGAGAGAGAGAGAGAGAGGGGGGGAGGCAGAGAGAGAGAAGGGGGAGAGGGGAGACAGAGAGAGAGAGAGGGAGGCAGAGAGAGAGAGGGGGGAGGCAGAGAGAGAGAGAGGGGGTGAGGCAGAGAGAGAGAGAGAGGGGTGAGGCAGAGAGAGAGGAGGCAGAGAGAGAGAGGGGTGAGGCAGAGAGAGAGAGAGAGGGAGGCAGAGAGAGAGAGAGGGGGAGGCAGAGAGAGAGAGCGGGGGGAGAGGGGAGACAGAGAGAGAGAGAGAGGCAGAGAGAGAGGGGGGAGGCAGAGAGAGAGAGAGAGGGGGGGGCAGAGAGAGAGGGAGGCAGAGAGAGAGGGGGAGGCAGAGAGAGAGAGGGAGGCAGAGAGAGAGGGGGGGGGCAGAGAGAGAGAGGAGGCAGAGAGAGAGAGAGGGGGCAGAGAGAGAGAGGGGGGAGGCAGAGAGAGAGGGGGAGGCAGAGAGAGAGAGAGAAATAGAGAGGGGGGAGGCAGAGAGAGAGAGGGGGAGGCAGAGAGAGAGAGAGGAGGCAGAGAGAGAGAGGGGTGAGGCAGAGAGAGAGAGAGGGGAGGCAGAGACAGAGAGAAAGAGAGAGAGAGAGAGAGGAGAGGGGGAGGCAGAGAGAGGGGGAGGCAGAGAGAGAGAGGGGTGAGGCAGAGAGAGAGAGGAGGCAGAGAGAGAGAGAGGGGTGAGGCAGAGAGAGAGAGAGAGAGGAGGCAGAGAGAGAGAGAGAGAGAGAGAGAGAGGGGTGAGGCAGAGAGAGAGAGAGAGGAGGCAGAGAGAGAGAGAGAGAGAGAGAGAGAGAGAGAGAGAGAGAGAGAGAAGAGGGAGGCAGAGAGAGAGAGAGAGAGAGAGAGAGAGAGAGAGAGAGAGAGGGGTGAGGCAGAGAGAGAGAGAGAGAGCCCGCCCTCCGGTGCTCGGATGCCCGGTGACGTACCCGCCGCCCCGCCGTCCCTCCCGGAGGTCGTCCTCTTCCTCGGCAGGACGGTCGGCGCAGGCGCGGCACTGACAGCTGCCGTCTACCTTCTCCGCAGAGTCTGCCTGACCATGGCCTGGAAATCGGGAGGCTCCAGCCACGCGGAGCTGGTCAACAACCTCCGCAGTGAGTGTCCGGGGGGGGAGGGAGAGAGGGGGAGGGAGGGAGAGAGGGGGGAGGCTGGAGAGAGGGGCTAGCCGGCGGCTGCGCTAAGCGGGTCGGTGTCACTCCTCCACCCCCTTCTCCCTCCACGCACGGACGGCCCCGCTCGCAGGGTGGGAGCCCGGGCAGCGCCTTCCTCCCCCCTCTCTCCCTCTCTCCCCCCCCCCCCGTCGCGGTGCTCCAGCCCGCGCTAGCTCCGTTAGCAGCTAGCCCTATGTGCGTCACTGAGCCCGGCACCTAGCGGCCGGCCGTTAGCGGCGCTCGCGCCCTGCCCGCGCCCACCGACCCTGACGTCGAAGGCGGCGAGCCGAGAGGAGAGACGCGGAGCATCAGCAGCCCCCGGAGCGGCGGGTGGTCTCGACCCGATTCAAGCGACGTGTGTGTGTGTGTGTGTGTGTGTGTCGCTGGGTCCGGGTGGGCTTGAGGTGGGCTCCTGGGAATTCTGGGAGAGGATAATGGAATGGAACTTGGACGCGCTAACCCCCCCCACCCTCTACTAAACGAGTAAATTGGCCCGCTTTGGAGTTCGTAAATTAAATGAAATTATCTGAAATGAGATTACGGCATCAAAAGTGTTCTGGGAAACAGCCCGATTCCTCATTCCCGGATTACAGGGTTACGGTCGGGATCCTTGTCCCTTCGCAGCTTTCCTCCACTTTTCCGCCCCCCCGTGGGTGTGCAGGCCAGGGCATGTTGCAGCCCCGTTGAGGTCTTTGTTTGTTTGTTTTCAAGGGTAGAGGTCGCGGTGAAGGTGTGGGGTCGTTCAGAGGAGGCCCCGGTCTGGCAGCCTGGGTGGCTCAGGTGTAATCGACCCTCCTGTGGCACACGGGCCGAGGGGAGTCCGTAGGGAGAGCAGGCAGGGCCGTCGCTGGCCCCCTGCTGCAGAGACCTGCTGGGGGGGGTGGGGCGAGGACACACGCGCACGCTCGTGCCGGGTGCCCTCCCCTACATCCTGCGATTTACGTTGAACGTTCGCGGCTTTGTGTCCGTGTTCGGCGCCGATAATCACCCACGACCCGTCTGCTCGTGTGCGCGGTGATTGCAGCGGTGGGCGTCGAATCTGCCGCAGACGTGAGCGGAACAGCAGCAGGGTGACGGTGGCGGAAGGATCCAGCCCTTGCTACACCCGCCCAGGCCGACAGTCAACCATGACAGAGGTCATGTTGTTAAACAGTGACTGGTCGTAGTGAGCGACACTCATTTGTGTATGCAACGTCACACCGCTGCCCCTCTCGACCTGCTGCGTCATCGTGTCGTTCGTGTTCCAGTCTGCTGCTTTGACTCGCTCACGTCTCACACAGCGACCTCTTTTGCACCCCCCCCCCCCCCCCCACTTCCAGAAAATGGCATCATTAAGTCGGACAAGGTCTACGAAGTCATGCTGGCCACAGACCGAGCCCACTTCTCCAGGTGTAACCCGTACATGGACTCCCCCCAGTCCATAGGTGCGTGCCCCCGCCAGCGCGCTGTCGCTGACGCTGCAGTGCTGAACTAACCCAGTCTGTGTCTCTCTTTGAACCTGAAGGCTTCCAAGCAACCATCAGTGCTCCACACATGGTAGGACGTCTTAAAATACACTTCCACATGTTGAATATTGATGTCCTGACTTGTCCCCGTCCTCCTCCTCCCCCAGCATGCCTACGCTCTAGAGCTTCTGCACGACCAGCTGTACGAGGGGGCGCCAAGGCCCTCGACGTGGGCTCTGGCAGTGGAATTCTGTCCGTCTGCTTCGCACGAATGGTGAGCCCCCCCCCCCTCCCGCGAAGATGCGGCGCAGTGAGACGTCCCGGAACTCACGGTGGCGTGCATTTCCTTCACAGGTAGGACCCAAAGGGAAGGTCATAGGAATTGATCACATCAAGGAGCTGGTGGACGACTCCGTTAGCAACGTGAAGAAGGACGACCCCAGCTTGATAACATCAGGGAGGGTCAAACTAATAGGTGAGAGTGTTCAAGCCTTTCCTCCCCGTGGGGGTGTGTGTGTGTGTGGGGGGGGGGGGGTACTGCTGGCGCGAATGAGAGGCTGAGCTGTAATTACAGAGTTTACTGAGTGTTTGTACAACATCCAATTAGCCAGCGGCTGCTCAGCAGCAGCAACTATTTGCCTTCAGTATTGCTGAGTTTTAGATGCGGTAGTCCAGGGGTCACCAACCCGGTGCCCACGGGCACCGCGTCGCCCCCAGTGACCACATCAGTCGCCTGCAGGCCAGTTCTAAAAATAGACCTAGTCACGAACTATCACTGTCTAAAATTTGATTAAATTGCGTTGCAATTCTTTTTGAATTGCATTTACAGTGATGTAAATTAAAATCAAAAAGCATAAAAATATATAAAAACCTAAAAATCATAAAGTAGCAGAGTTCGCTAATATGAGAACTCTGACGTAGTACGGGTCAAAGGTCAGTCTAGTGCGCATGACAAACTCAGCCTTGGTCTGGAGCGGTGCGAAGATGAGGAGACGAAAGCGGTTTCTACCCACAAACATGATGGAAAAAGGAAGAAAACGTATTATTTTCACAGTGAAATGGAGGAAGAATTCTTTTTTACTAATGTGAAAGAAAACAGTGTCTCATTTGCGGTGCGACTGTGGCGACGGCAAACAACGTGGAGACACTTCAGCACTTGTCACAAAAGCGACCATGCCAACTACCCACCCGGTAGTTTTGTTAAATCTTACATAATTGATCATTTGTACAAACATGGTGCAGAGTTCATGATTTGATAAAAACTGATAGCGTCTTGAAAAATTGGACGTGACTTCCTGCAAAATGCTCATTTGAAAATGAAACAATAGGAAAGGTAAATAAGAAATAAAATATTGCATGTTGAAGTTTATCTGTTTCCTACCTTGTTGAATCATTCTGAATAATTATTGATGAATTATTAATCATTAACAATCAGTGTCTTCACGTAGAATGTCATTAATATAAAATTAAAGGTGAACTGTGCAACGTTGTTCTTTCAGAAGTGTGTTATCAAAGTGGTAGCCCTTTGCAGTACTCGGTGCCCTTGAAGTAGCTCTCAGGTTCAAAAAGGTTGGCGACCCCTGCTGTAGAGGTTCAGGGGGCTCCTGGACCTCCACATCGGTTTGTTCCATAAATAAGAGAGCACACAGGCATCTGAAAAATGCCCTGTCTTTTGATTTTCAGCGTCTAAACAGGGACACACGCCTTCCAATATTAAATGTAATGTGTTTTTAGCATTTGGAGAGAAACCCTGAGTAGCTGGTCCAGGAGAGCGAGCGCCGAATCTCCTCCCAGCGGACGCAGATCTTTGGCAGCTTTAAGGCGCCAGTGGAGACGTGATCAGAGAGCATACGTGATCTCATAACACCCGCTGACACCAGGAAGCTCCTTATTGGTCGCCTCAATGGCCCGCAGCAGATAAATGTGGACAGATCGAGGTTGTGGTTTCTGCCCCGGTGCGTTCGGGCGTGGTGACGGAGCTGACGTGACGGTGTGTTTCAGTGGGCGACGGACGCATGGGCCACAGCGAGGAAGCGCCTTACGACGCCATCCACGTTGGAGCCGCGGCCCCCACCGTCCCCCAGGCCGTGAGTGTCCCCGCACCCCGACACGGGTCGCACGCTGCAGCCGCCATCGTCTGACCCCCCCCGCCTCGTTTGTCTTCCAGCTCCTGGACCAGCTGAAGCCCGGCGGGAGGCTGATCCTGCCCGTCGGCCCCGCCGGGGGGAACCAGATGCTTGAGCAGTACGACAAGCTGGAGGACGGCAGCACCAAAATGAAGCCCTTGATGGGGGTGATTTATGTGCCTTTAACAGACAGAGAAAAGCAGTGGTCCAGGTGGAAGTGAATTACTTCTTCCCTCCCTCCCTCTCTCTCCTTCTCACAGCGGCAAAGGTGAAATGGTGTGGCTTGGAGCAGGAGATGGGTCACACAGGGCTGCGTCTTGGCTGCTTGCTGACATTGTTTTGCTTCTTCCATACCATCCCAACCAGCTGCACGCTTCCTCCGTCCTCTTTAAACTCCGTAGCCCCGAATCGGGCCAACAGATTAACGACGTTTGACGTTTTTTGGAAGCGGCTCCGTGTGAAGTTTTTTAAAACTGTTTGGTGTCTGACGTGGAATCGAACCACTAACGCGCCTGGGTTTAACTCGGAATACTCCGCGTGTGATTCCAGCTGCGATCGGTTAGCGCGGCCCTCTGCCTCCACTAACGTCCCTCTCGTGTCCCCCACAGGGATGAGCTTTGAAGAGGAAGGAAGTCCATGATCCACCTTTAAGACGGAACCTGAAGGAAACGGATGGGATGAGGACGTTTTTTTTTTTTTTTTTTTGTTCGGTGCGTTAAAAAAGAAAAAGGAAAAAAAAAAGAAAAAAAAAGCATATTGAGTTTTAGATCTCGGACTAGATGACAGCCCAGACGGGCTGAGAAGAAAGACTGCCTGGAGCTCAGCCCCAAAAAGAGCTCTCTTTCGGTTGTTCTCTTGGGGCCTGCATCATTTCAGTTGCGTTTCTCTTCTTAAACTGCTGCATTTGTTTGTGGTTTGATCGTTTGAGTTGCAATGAACTGTTCTCGCAGTGTTACTTTGCGGCGGCCTCCGCTGTTAGCTGAATGAGTGACGGCTGGTAGAAGGTGGTGGGACGAGTGGGTTCCATTTAGCTGTAGAAACGTGACCCCCCCCCCAGCAGCAAGACCACACACACACACACACACACACACACACACACACACACACACACACACACACACACACACACACACACACACCACGCGCGCAAGCAGCAAGAGGCTGACGTAGCCCGCACACACCCCGGTAAACATGCGCCTCTCTTCTGCACGTACGACCGAGAGCGCGGCACTGACACCGCTTTTCCGTCAACCATTCACGCGGCCCCCCCACGCGGGGGCCGCCGATGCTAACCGGGAGTCACTGCTTTGCCAAAATAAACAACAAAAGGAAGCAAATGAATGTCTGTTTTTGTGGATTTCAAAAACAAAAAAAAAGGAAAAAAAACCATTTTATTGGAGTGAGCTGATGAACGGCATGTGGAAATAAAGAGACGCTTCTGTTTTCATCTGCTACTGAATCCTTTGTGCTTTGAACGTGTCTTTGATGGAGGGCCCACGGGCGGGGCCATTATTTAAGCGCATTCCGCTGATCTACGTAGGCACGCGGGCGAAACGCACGAGACATTAGTGTCGCATTAGTGTCACCCAGTGGCAAAAATACACACACCAGCGCACCCGGACACCCACGACTGAGACCGTGATCAAAGACAGGAGAAATGAAAGCACTGCATATGTCCCAGCGTGTTTGTCTGGTCCAGTCGTATCTTCTGGTAACGTGTTTAATATGAAGTCGGGCTTCTGAGCGCATTTATGAGCGGTGATCAGCGTTGATGTTCAGAAATGGATGTGACACCAGTCGGCTGGAGGACGGACTGAGACTAGGAGCTACAGGAAATCTAACCCCCCCCCAAAAGAAAAGGTCCCCCTCTGTGGTCCGGGGGACCGTCCTAATGTTCTTCAGAACCCCGCAGGAGCTACAGGTACATGCCGTTGATGAGGTAATCGGACTCCTCGGTGCTGAGGGGCCGGGCTTTCTTCAGCTTGTGGCGGACGAGCCGGAGGCGGCAGCCGATCATGAGCAGCAGCAGGGCGGTGATGACGAGGCCCAGGGCCAGGGGGAGGATGGCACCTGCGGGACACACGGGACGCCCACGCTGAGAGACGGAGACAAAGACAACCGGGGGAGGAGGCGGGCGGTCCCGGCCTGACCTGTCTCGGGTACTGGATGCCCTCCCATCACCGGTACTGGTTTGGAGGCGGGGGCGTCGCTGCTGACGTGGCTCTGAGACACTGGGGGGAGAAAGCTCACCAGTTATTGGACCTCGACCCGTTTCTGCTCGTGTTGCCCAAATTTGCGTTGGTCTTTACCGGCCTCGGGCTGCCTGGTGATGGGCGGAGCCACGGTTGCTGGTTTGAACGCCGGACCTATGGCAGATAAGAAGAAGTCCTAATTTGAGCTTTCTGTTTTGGCTTCTGCGGGTGGACGAACGCAGTGAAAACAAGAGGGTTACCTTTTTGGATGCATTCGCCGACGCAGTCGGACTCCTGGAGGAAGTTGTTGTGGTTGCCTTGGCAACCGCCATACAGGAAGTGTTTGCATTCGCCCGCGTCCCGGTCGTAGTACCAGCGGGGGAAGGTGCCCTTACAGGGCCCCACGACTGGAGCCAGAGCACAGGGACCTGTGGAGGACGGGCAACCACTTACTCCTTCAGTCTGAGTGGAGACGATCAGATCAGTTAGCGAGTCCCTTGCGCACGGTTACCACGGTTAACCGGCTGACGCGGCGTCCTGTGGCGCACACGTCCCCGGTCGGGTTCTCTCAGCGAGATGTTCCCGCTTTTTTTAAGCGTTCAGCTGCGACTGAAAGCCAAGAGTCCTGAGAAAAGCACCTGCGGTACAACACTGAGAGCCTTCCCGGTCGGAGCCTAATGGAGGGATCGGATGGCCGAGAGCACAGAGGCTCTTTGTTCCGGAGACCGCAGCGGCTTCCGTGAGTCAGCGGCGCCCTACGGGGCGTCCATCTGCCCTGGTGTCCACAAAAACCCACTAATGGAGGGCCGTGCTGCCGGGCAAGTGTTCCGGTGCTGCGGACGAACGAGGAACTAACCTTGAGCCCCCGGAGTGTCCGCCTGGCTGGAACTCTGTGGGGGGGTGGACTTGTTCCTCTCCGGAGGTCTGTCCGCCGCTGCCCCCGGTCCAATCCGAAGCATGGCGTCGTCCCCCGCGTCGGCTGCGGCGCGGTGGGGGCTCGCCGGCCCCCCGGGGTGGGTCACCGACTTCCTGCCGCCGACAGCTGGAGAGATCACAAAGGAAAACGCGTGAGCCGCGGGAGCCCCCGGCGCTCCCCCGGCGCTCCCCGGCCCCGGGTCCTCACAGCCGGAGCAGAAGTCCTCGTCAGAGCGGTCCGGGCAGTGCTGCTTCCCGTCGCAGGCGTACGTGATGTCGATGCAGCAGCCGTCGTCACACTTGAACTGATAGTTGGAGCAGCGGCCGGTGCAGACTGTGGGGGGCACAGACGCGGCGTCAGGGAGGCCCAGGAACAAAACGTCGGTCACCGCGGCGACGCCATCACCTTCCTGCTGGTGTTTGGGAGGCAGCACGGTGACGGAGACGTCGTCAGAGGTCTTCTGGCCCCCGGAGTCGGTCACAGTCAGCTTGAAGGTGTAAACGCCCTCCTGGAGTCCGCTGATCTTCAGCAGCCCCGGATGGGTCGACTTTCACACACAAACACACGTCAATAAACTGTCCTGTGGCTCCACATTAATCTGGAGCTCACCTGTATGTAAATATAGTGAAGTGTTACATCACAGAGATATTAAAAACGACATTATTAAACCACTTACATGACATAATATAGACTGGATTCAAGAGCCATGGTAAAGTCACCTAAATGTTACTGGTACCATCTAACAGTATAAACACTGTCACACAAACTGTATCCTTCTTACAATCAATAATCTGAGTTGAATACAAGAAAGTGTAAAGATAATCTGATCAGAGTAAGGGCTGATCAGCCCTGCTGCTTCTGGGGATTTTTCTCTTTTTCACCTTCAACACCAACCTTCATGTTGATGGCCGTGTCCCCCCTGACGAGGGTCCATTCGTAGTGGTCGATCCTGCGGTCGTCCACGCTGTCCCGTCCGTCCAGGATGGCCCAGTCGGTGGGCAGCTGGATCACCACATCCTGGCCAGCATCGCTGCGGGGGGGCTCGTCCACGTCTGCGCATCAGCGAGGAAACCGCTTTTAATGCTCCCGACAGGGCGCGTCTCACCGCTCTGTTTGCAGGTGGGCCGACTTTACACCGAGCGATGTAAGACGCTGACGCACGGACAACAACTGGAGGTTTCACGTCAGTAACTACTTCTTTGATGAGCTGTGACTTTAAATGTTTAGGGAGGCCAGCCATCCCAGCTCTGCACCCAGAGCCTGGGTGAATGAATATGGAGGGCCCAGACAGCTGCCTCCCCTCCCAGAGCGCCCACACGCTGTGTCACCCAGCTAAAACCCATAAAGTAAATCATTGACCATTGTCCCTGCTTTATCAGGACGAGTAACCGCGGTGGGGCCACACACAAGCGAATCATATTTCACCTCACAATTCTTTGACTGCAAACAGAGGACTGGAGAAAAGTCAACATGAGTAAACAGGCCTTTTCTAATGTGTTATATGATGTGTAATAGAGGAATAAGAGGTGTAAAAGGCACAATCATCAGTCTGATGCATTCTATTTTCAGCCCAACACACAAACACTAAGTAGTGTTTCTAGATTTAGCCGGTGCGTCCGTGTCGTTTGTTCATCACAGAATAAACCAGCTGTGCATCTTTTCTATCTATCTGATGGCAACCACCCCACATGCAGCCTCCTCACCTTCATCGGGGGTCCCGGGGGCCCCCCCCACCCCCGCCGGGGCCCCCTGGCTGCTGTTCGCGCCCCTGCTGTAGGCGTTGAACCCCGGCTGGGGGGCGAAGGAGCAGACGTGCCTGCCCCTGTAGGTGCAGTTGAACAGGTAGCACCTGGGGCTCCCCCCGGGGGGGCCGCGCTCCTCCCGGAACACCGCCACGGTGCAGTGGGGCTGCGAGCAGCAGGCGTGCAGGCAGTCCCTCCAGGTGAGCCCCTTCCTGGGGGCCAGCAGGAAGCTGGCCCCGTGCTCGATGGAGGCCTTGGTCTGGATGATGCTGCCCTCGACGATGTCGAAGTCGCCCACGCACGAGTCGGCGACGCTCCCCGGCTTGTAGGTCTGCTCCTGCTGGAGCTGCTTGCGGAACTCCTCCAGCAGCTCCTCCACGCCCGATATCTTGGATTTCAAGTCGGATATGGGCGAGGACCGGCCGGCCAGGCCGCGGCCCGGCCCCGGGGCCAGCATCAGGAGGGCGGCGGCGGCGAGCAGCAGCATCCGGGGGGGATGCCGAGGGAGAGCCATGTTGGGTGGCGCAGCTCGGCCCGCCTCCTTCCCGCAGCGCCGCGGACCTGAGCCGCCCCCCTCCACTCCCCGACCCCCGCCTGTCCTGGAAGTCGCGACGGCCCGCCCGGCGCTCACGTCCACATGGGGGAGACGGCGGGGGGAGACGGCGGGGGGAGACGGGAGTCCTCCGACGGCGCTAGGCAGCCGTTGTCATGGTGAACGGGGAGACGGCCGCGAGACCCAGCGAGCGGCTCCTCCGCAGGAAGCGCTGACGTCACACGGACAAATATGGTGAGCGGAAGCAGCGCGCACCTGCAGGTGGTGGTGGTGGTGGTGGTTGTTGTTGTTGTTGTTGTTGTGAGATGCGCACAGAAACTGTATGACACCGCACACGATATTAAGGTTGGACGTCGCTGGCACCGAACCACTGATAAAACCAGAAGAAGCTTCAAGCGACAGTGTAACATAGTCCCGAGGAAGACACACCCCGATGACTTCCGGTGCAGAGCATCACCTCAGCGGTGATGAAGACCCCGTTGACCCCGAGGATAAGGACCACCCTGGACTACCTCAGGACCTCCCTGGACCACCTCAGGACCTCCCTGGACCACCTCAGGAACACCCCGGACTACCACAGGACCTCCCTGGACCACCTCAGGACCACCCTGGACCACCTCAGGACCTCCCTGGACCACCTCAGGAACACCCCGGACTACCACAGGACCTCCCTGGACCACCTCAGGACCTCCCTGGACCACCTCAGGACCTCCCTGGACCACCTCAGGACCACCCTGGACCACCTCAGGGCCACCAGGGGCCCGCAGAGACTCTAGCACCCCCTCTCAGGACCGTTTACACCCGCACCATCCAGACGGTCGCCACCTGGGTGGGGAGCTGTACCAGAAAGGTCCATCAGAACCACCTCCACCGACCCCCAGGACATCTACAGGATCGCCCCCTCCTGGCGGTGTGGAGGATCTCTGCTTGATATTTAAGGCAAGGTTTATTTGACCCCAACCTGGGGTTGATCATGGAATACCGTCAAAAGCGTTTCGCTCGCAGTTTGAAAATGGAAGGCTTTATTTCAACGATGACACAGAAGCTGGGACACCTGTAGATATGAAACCAAGCAGTTCGTGATTCTGTTCCCCATTTCAAGGCTGTTGAATGTGAAATCTGTCTGCATGGCAGAATTTTCATGATTTACACAAGCAGGATAAGCACAATTCTTTCAGTGTACAACAGTAAAAACAGCAAATCTTCTGATGTAATAATAATAATAATTACTGACTGAATATTATCCTGAATGTTTTCACACTAGAAAATACATTACTATACACTTCAAATTATACACTTGGTCCAATCCAACTAAAGTTTTAACTTTTTTTAAACTTATTACATGTACATGTAAAGATCATTCACATATAACTCCATAACATAATATTTACATGTTTTTCAATAATAGAAATGTAGATTAGTATTATAAAATAAAATAAAATACGGAAAAAGGATGAGCCATTTAAATTAATCTCAGCATGGATAAAGGGAAACAAAGGGCATGCAGCGGCATCCTTCAGATAACAATTAAATTAGAAATGCATTTAAATAAAGTAGTGTACAAGATGCCCAAAACAAAAGAATACATTGATTTCAAATGTAGTTCTTTGTAACTCAGGCTTCTATTAGAAAACAGTCAGTCTCCAGGTTTGTAAACGTTAGGTCTCATCAAGACAGGAGATACAGTTGTTAATCAGGTTTTTCCTGCCTACGGTCATTTTTCAGTGAATTAGTAACAAACACGTATTATAGATAAGGCTTAGTAAAAACCTGTGGCACTTCTTAGTTAATGTGTCATTCAAAAAGATCTTTTCATTTCCAAAACGATTAAAGCGCACCCCCGCCTGACCGGTGGGAGAGAGTCCTGGGGTTGGAAACCTAACCTGGCAACACAGACCCTTCTCCATAAAACATCTGGCTCTTATTTTTCTGAGGTAAAGAGGAGAATGCTTCGTTGTTGGGTCATCCTGACGTCTCCGGGCGGTCGTAAGGCCTCAGGTCGGCTTCTGCCTGTATTCTGTGATGGCCTTCCACAGTTTGCACAGGACCCCGCCTCTGTCGGGACACAGGTAGCGCGGATATGAGCCACGCTGGGCGCCGTACAGATGTGAAGAAACCAACCCCACCCGACCAACCTCAGTCTCAAACTCTTCAGGTCGTCCCTGGTTACGTCATTGAGGATATCGCCCAGCGTGTACTCTTCGTTCTGTATCTGGATCAACATAAAAAGCACAAAATGAGGATGTATTTCACCGTGTGGCGCTCAGCTTAATTCTCTTTCATTCAAGCAGCGGCGTCAGATTAAAACTCACTCTGTCTATAGACTCCTGGTCGGCGCCATGGCGACGCAGCCAGCTGATCAGTTCCGGGTCCTCGTGCCTCGGAAACGGTGGGCTCGTCTGTTCCCCTGGACCGTGTGATGACGTGGGAGCATCTAAAAAACAAAAAGAGAAAACACAGCATCCTTCAGGCTCGGGAGAGGCCAGCACAACCTCAATGACCCTTCAAGTGCAATACAGAGTTCCACCAGCAGGGGAAGACTTGGGAATATTGGAACGCAGTGGTTCTGAGTTATATTAGTTTATAATTAGAGTGTCAGAATCTAAGATGTGAAATGAAAAGAGGAGCAGTCGTTTTTCAGGCTCAGACCTGCAGAGTCAGATCTCAGCCTCAGTAGTCTAATCTCCTGCTCCCTCTCCTTCAGCACTTGCTGCAAGATGGTCTGGTACTCCCTCTCCTTCTCCAGCAGCTGGTGGAGCAGCCTGGAGTCAAACGATGAAGACGCTTTTCATTTGTGAAGACAATCCAAGCAAAGGTAACACATCTGGAGGGGGGGGGGGTCACCTGTTGGTCTCGAGCTTCATCCTGCCCAGCTCCATGCTCATGGGTCGCTGTTCGTTGTGGGACTCGTGTGACACGGTGGAGCTGAGCGTGCTGACTCCGGAGGTGGCCACGGTGTCGTCGTTGGCGGCGGGAGGGTGTACGTGGCTCTGGTGGGCGGGGTGTCTCTGTGGCTCAGTGTCGTCGTCCATGTCTTCCTGATCGGCGGGGTCGCTCTCCGAGGCCAGGCTGAAGTGGGGCCTCAGCTCTGATCACAGGCACATGCACACGCACACCACACACAGCGAGCCCAGGTTAACGTTTATTTTTAAAACCGCGGCATGATGTCGCGGTGGTTTAACGTCAGGTACGTGGAATGCTGGCATAACTGCACTGCTGATAACAAATTGAGGAGGCCCCGAGGACAGTACCTGGCACCAGGATCGTGATGGCCGTCTGCACAGCTTTGCGGATGATATTGTCCAAAGCAAACATCCAGTGAGGTTTGATGTTGTGGTTTCGCAGCACTTTGTTCACCTGAAACCAGAAAGAAGGCCGTTCTAGTGTTGGCTGATAAAACCTAAAGCCTTCTTCTGACTCCAGCTCAACAGAGGGATCCTTATTACGTCTTGACTGTCAGATTATTCCAAAGATTCTTTCAGTTGGAGTATTCTACATGTTGTTCGCCACAACGACCGACAGGGGGCAGCAGATCCCCGTCTTCTGTCAGGATTACGCAACCTGTGTTACGTGCATGAAAACAAACACTCCAGGCTTGTCTCAATGTGAAACAAGCCTCACACTCAGCTACCTGCCAGATCTAAAGCTCTGAGGTATCCCAGTTATTTGACAGTCAGCTAGAAAATCACCACCTACCCTCCGAGGCTCATGTAAAATGAATTATGGAGATATCGGGTTACAGAGATGGATAATGATCATTAAATTTTCACGTCTGAAGGAGTCCTAAAGGTTTCTCGCTGTTTTCACACTCACCGCATCCTGGAATCCAAACAGCACAACCTGCAGCTGGCTGATGGCGGCGCTGTCAAAGTCCAGCTCCAGCTTGAGCTGCGACAGCGTGCTGGCGATGATCTTCCTGTCCGCCATGCGAACAAAATCAGCCAGACTGACCACGAGAGTGGAGATGTGCTGAGGCCTCAGCTTCATCTCCTCAGTGCCCTGGCGGTGGCGGGGGAGGCAGACAGTGAGACAGGGCGCATGGGTCGGGCTCGCGGGCGAACCGATCCGTCATGGCGAACCTGCGTGAAGGCCTCGGTCAGGTTGGCCACCACCTTGTCCCGGTCCTCCGTCAGGATGCGATGCAGCGTGGCTCGTCTCTCGCTGTCCTTCCGAAGCATAAAGAAGCCTGAGTCCTTCTCTTCCGGAGACGGGGGCGCGCTGTGATCTTCGAAATTCTCCACTGGAATGCTGGGTAAAGAGATAAACCCACTATCATCAGCCTCCAACTCGCTGTAATTTCAACTTTCAACAACAACAACATGGCTCAGACAGCAAAATGAGGCACCAGCTGGAAGATCGAGAGCAGAAAAACAGAGGAAAACAAAGGCTTTTATCCTGATGTTGCTGAAGGGGATGCTGCAGATGCTTCAGCTGGGTTGTTTTGCATCTCTATAACGTCTTTCACCCGCAGAAAATTAGGTTTGTTCCCATGCTAAGAGGGTCAGGAAATAGAGATCTCCGCGTCACAGGACGCTAAAAAGGGCAGCGGCCCTGGGACGAGCCACGGCTATCGAGACAAATCATCGAACCTGAGGAACAGCGATCTGGTGCCCTTGACATCCCTCTCGCTGTAGCACTTCAAGCTCGGTTTGAAGATGAAAGGGTTGGCGTTGAGATCGTTGTCGGGGGAGACGGAGCCGTACTCGCTGCTGCTGCTGGTGTCCTCCACGACAACCGGCACCGGCAGGGAGATGCTGCGCAGATACTCTGAAAAAGACAGATGTGGGGGGGGGGATAAGACCTGCGCAAGGCATGTGGCACGTATGAGTGGGGGCTGGTGCAGGGGGCAGGGGCTCCAAGAAGACAAGAAGAGAGGAAAGGAGGCTTAAAGATGTGTGTGTGTGTGGGGGGGGCAGATGACAGTATATAAAAAGATGTGATAATATTCTGTCATTGTGAGAGCGTAAAGATGGTTCGGGGGGGGTTCGCCGATACAAGGGAGGAGAAAGCTGCTCCGCTTTGGAAAACACGACAGAAGCAAGCATGCATCCAGGAAACAACAAAAGAGAACAAGAACTCACCTGAACCAGGCGAGAGAGCTGAGGGGGAGGAAACAAAAAAAAAGGTATCAGCCGCCGAGCGCACGTTGCTCATTATGGGATGGTTGAGTTAGAGGCAAAACACACACCGTGAGTCAAACTGGTTTCAGGGCCAGCGGCAGATCATTATGTGTAAAGAGTTACATGCTTAATGAATAAAGTTGATCCCATCTTGTGAGGTATTCACGGTAACTATGGCAACCTGTTGCCACATTTCTGGTTCCAGAGCCTCTGAAGATCCCCCCCCCCGTTCCCACCTGTGAAGCTCCCCTTGCTCTTCTTCTTGCGGCTGGTGACGGTCAGGAACTCGTCGGTCAGCAGGTCCCAGGCGGTGGCGCGGCGGTCGGGATCGGGCTCGAAGCAGCGCAGGATGAAGGCCTTGGCCTCCAGCGACATGGACTCTGGGATCTCGGGGTGGATCTTGAACATTCCCACCTGCCGAGAGGAAACAGGCCAGAGGCTGAAGAGCCCGAGCGGAGACCCCCGGGGCTCTCCGAGCTGCTCCGATCGCCTGCGAGGACGCCCGGTTACGGACCGCTGTGGGCGGGACGAGGGGAGGAACGCTCTCCGTCCTCCGACAGCAGGAACGCCAGACATTCCTTTCACTGCTGCCGAGGAATGCCGACTGAAGTTCAGCGGGGGGACGCTGCTCCTCCTCCCGTGAGCCATTCCACACGGGTGAGCAGAGGCGTTTTGGGAAAAAAAAAACTGTCTGGTCCCGGCAGCGGGTGAGGAGATGCACACCAGGACGGCGCTCCTGGGATTTTCTCAGCCACATGACTTTTAATAAAAGTCCCAGCTCGTGTTAAATCCTCTTATTTCCCTTTGAGGGTCCAACCACACACTCAACCTGCTCTACGTGTCCAAACAAAGCCAGGACCCCGAGTACAGCGGATGAGGACTCCAAACAAAGACGTGTGCACACAGAAACTGGAAAAAAAAAAAAGAAGAAGAAGAAGAGGAGGGGGGGGGGCAGAGTCTGTGTTTGCTCAAACAAGCATTCACGCGTGGACGTTGTTTGGAGGGTCTACAGGAGCATGCGCCCGCAGGTGCCAAAAAACAGGAAGCGAGAGAGTTCCTGAGAAAGACGTCGGCAAACCAACAACGGTGCGGTATGCAGACCAGCAACAACAGGACGGTGAGTCACGGTGACTCCGGGCGTCGGGTCAGGTACCAGCACCCGATGCTCTGGAGGTGCTGGAGCCACCGGTGCTTTGTCAACCACATCTCGTACGCCGTTGTTGCTCATAACAACCCCTGACGTAATGTTGAAGATGTAAACATCGGCTCCGGCTGCAGCTGTTCGGCGGAGGAGGACGTCGAGGTGTGTGATGGCTCGCTTTTTAGAAACACAAAACAGGACCGCTGAGCCACCCCGAAACCCCGAGGGCCCTTTGTGGTCGACCCGGGGGGCGAGAGGTAAATCATCGCCTCCCTCTTCTTTTAAACGTCATTGATTCCCGTTTGCCTGAAATCGCGCCGAGCGTTTTTGTCGTTACCCGGGAGGGGGCTCGTAGTGACCGCCGCTCACCTTGAACATGGCGGCCTGCGGCTCCCCCAGCTCGTAGAAAGGCGGTTTCCCCGTCGCCATTTCTATGATGGTGCAGCCCAGAGACCAAATGTCCGCCGGTTTTCCGTATCCTCGAGGACCCTTGTCTATGATTTCAGGAGCCATGTACTGGAGTGTGCCTGGATGAACAGAGACATAAATACCGTGGGGGGGTAATAAACGACACACAAACAGGTTTAGGTGCCTCTTAAATCTGCCCCAGAGTCAGTGTGTGGCGGCGGTCTGGGGCGTTTGCGTTGCCATCGGCACCACGGTGGCGCTGGGAGCATCCCAGAAGTGGCTCGGCTCTCGGGAACGCTCAGCAGGGATCGTTTTGATGAAAGCTAAGCCAAGCCGGGCCGGGGGGGCGTAGCCGAGCAGGAGTGGTCTCGTCCCGTCTGCACTTCTAACCCTCGTTTAAAAAAAAAAAAAAAAACCCAGAGAAACAAGACGCCGGCCAGGTATTATATTATATTCGATATTCTCCAGGCATGACGCAGCAATCTGACACATCTCAGCAGCAGCATATTGGCCAAGCAAACCTGACCCCTGCGTGATGAAGCATCAAGTAAATAAATCAGATGTTGCTGACTGAAGACGCTCAGACGAGTTTGCAGAAAAGCTCTATTTATTTATTTATTTATTTATTTATTTTTAACGTGAGGAACCCCCCCGGTGCCTCCACAAAAACTAACACCGAGACAGAAAAAGACTCTGGGTGCTATTTCAGTCTCAAGCAGACTAATTATGAGCCACCGCTCCGGTCAGGGACGGCACGATCCCTCGAGTCCTCGCGCCTTTCCCAAAGTTCTGCCGGGTTCAGGAAGGCTTGAGGTCTGAGGAACAGTAATAACCCTGTCAGCGCTGCCCGGTAATCACAGCTTAGTCCAGAGAACCCGCCTCAACCCCGCGCTGAAAGGCCTCTTTTGTTCTAATAATAGCCCGCTGGGCGGCGTGCGCTGCCTTCCAGCTCGCTTACGCCGAGCTAAAAACAGGCCGGAGCGCATTTATAGCGGCGGGAGGCTATAAAAAGGAGCAGCCCAGTTTCCTGAAGGAGCCCGCCGTCCGGGGCCAGTCCCTGTCTGCTGTCGACTAATCCAGCAGGTCAGGAGACGACTGGCGGGGGCCAGCATGTTCGCAGCAGGCGAATTGTTTTTTATTGACCTCCTCCACACGTCTGCGCGTAAACAGGAAGCAGCCGGTGGGGTAGACGGCGTCGGGGCGTACCTGTGAAGGTCTCGGTGCAGGGGTTAATCCCAGCCAGCCTCTTGGACGTGCCGAAATCCGAGATCTTCAAGACGCCACTGTAGGTGTTGATGAGGACGTTGTCGCCCTGCCGAGTGAAAACGCAGCCCGTGAGAACCCCGCGGGCTCGCCTACCCACCCCCCCACCCCACCGGTGGGTTTCCCAGCCCCCCCGGGAGAGCGTTTCGGAGATCCTAGAGAGCAGCGAGCGGCAGGTTGCGACACGCGATCGTGGGAACGGAGGCGGCGTGGCGGTTACATCCACGGGCCGCTAATGATGCTTACACAATCGTGGTGTTAAGAGGCGTGAGGCAAGAGTGTTGTCAGTGCTGGATGATCATAACAAAGATAAGAAGGGAGGGTCAGGTCAGGATTAACCCCCCCCCCCCACCCCCACCAACACCCTCCTCTCATCCTTACGTTGACCTTCGTTATGTTCTGGCCTTAAAATGAGGCAGTAACTTCAGCCTTCATCATTCTGATGGCACAAAAGGAGGCGGGGCTTCCCGAGGCCCCTCCCTCCTATGACCTTGTGTGTTTCCCGCCAACAGAGCTGCACAAAGGCGACTCCACGAGACCGAAACGGCGTTACCTTGATGTCTCGGTGGGCTATCTGGTTGTCGTGCAGGTACTTCAACCCCTCCAGGATCTGCCGCGTGTAGAAGCCGATAGTGGGCTCGTTGTTCTTCAGGGGGCCCCACTTGGACCTGAGCAACGCCGAAAGACTCCCTGGAGAGGAAAGGGATCGGGATTACGTCCGTCCTGTTCCGTTTTTTTTTGTAAACGTCACTAAAGCGGGTCTCACCTCCAGGCACCTGCTCCATGAAGATCTTTATGAAGCCGTTCTCGCTGATGGATCCCAGGTACTGAACGATGTTCTTGTGCTTCAGGTGCTTGTGCAGCGCGATCTCCTCGTGAAGGGGCTGGGAGTACCTGTCAGACACGGAGCAGGTGATGGTGAGGACGTGAGGACCCAGAAGAGCTCGTGATGACGCACACAACAGCACAACGTGATGAGGACAAACGACTATTGCAGAGATAGTGAATCTGACTCACACAGACCCCCCCCACACACACACACACACACACACACACACACACTCACCTGCTGTCCCTCTCGGGGATCTCCTTGATGGCCAAGCGGACCTGGTTGCTGAGATCTCGGCCCGCGTACACGACCCCGAAGGTGCCCTTTCCCAGAACCACCCTCTCCCCGTGCTCGTCGTACTCATAGTCGTACTGCAGACACAGGTGGCAGCAGGAATGAGTCGCGATACTCAGAACCGCATCGAATTCCTGAAAGAACAGCTCAACGTATGAAGTGGGGCAGGTTCAGGTATGAGCCAGGTACCATATTTTCCAGACTATAGGGCGCAATCAAAATCCTTAAACGTTGTCAAAAATCGACTGTGCGCCTTATAACCTGATGTGGCTTCTGTAGGGATTCATTCTGACTGTGCTTACTGACGGTCAAACACATTTTAAGATTTGTCAAAGTGTACCAAGTGCACCGCTTATAGGAGCATTACGGTAGTCAGTGTGAGCGTGTGTATATGTAAAATAAAGTGTGAGTTATCTGAATGATTTGGTTCGTTTAGTGCACCTTGGTGCAGAAAAAACGGTAGTTGTCTTAATGTTACACAAGAGCAAACCGTTTCAGTTTTGACAGGAGTCAAGCTCTAAAACGGAAGAGTAATAATTCACTCTTCAGCTCCGCACATGTTGTGATGATAGAAAGCTACAGAAAAGCGTTGTTATTTCCTGTGAGATTCAAGCACACGCAAAGCGAACCACAAAGAAGGAAGCTGGGGAAGCTTTTCACTCCTCACATCCGTGATTGTTACATTAACACTTTAGTGCACAGGAGGGATTGTAAAATGAAATGAACTTCAAAGTGGGTGAGGTTTTAGTGGAGGTCATGGGGTTAAACCCCCCCCGATGCTCGGCTTTTATGTCACCTCCAAGGTTTCACTGTCGCAGTCGCCCTCTTCCGGACCCTTCCAGGCTTCCTCCGTTATACTGTTGACCAGGTCACAGAACCTGTCGGAGAACACAGCCAGGTCATTCCCCACACACTCCACGGGCGCGAGACTACGACCAGAGGCCTGAGCCATAGATCTGAACGCCCTCTGGCCAAAGATCTCCACGAGAACAGGATGTGGTTCGAAAACACTTGATATTTAAAAAAGATTAAAAAAAAGAAAAAAAAAGCCCACTGTAAAAATGTGTTCACGTTTACAGCTGAAAATTCAAAATGCAGCATTAGATGAGGAGACGATGAGTTCATCAGATAAGAAAAAGTACTTTTGTCTGTGATGGGAACAGACGAGGACAGTCGGAGCGGAATGATAATGAAGCATTTACCGGCTGGAAAAACGGTCGCTGCTGTTGCGTCACCCATCATCCATCCATCATCCCATTGATATGTGTAATCACTTTCTATACGTTACAGGCCCACTCAAATGTAATCGCCTTTATAAACGTGACTCCGCGGCTTGTGAACTCATCGCTCGGCAGACGTGCAGCCAGACTTGGACTCTTCTTCCTCCTCCCGCTCCCCTCATTATCTCCGTTTCGCCGTCACCGGAGGAGGAGAGGCTCTGTGACAGCAGGTGTGACTCACCGACTCTCACACCCGGCGTAATGGAACTGGAAGTGCTCCGGAGCCCTCCGGAGGTGAGAGTCACAGGTCTGACTGCGCCGACGGAGACAAGGAAATGGAACGCGGTGTGCCGACGGGAGGTGGGAATTTCCCCACCTGCGCACAAATTTGATGCGAGTGTTGAGATCACAGCGGGTGGGATGTAAAGGTGTAAAGGGAAGAGGTTCTAGAAGGCGGTAGTTCCAACAGATTCGTTTTACACTTTGGAGGCATGGAGGTTGTTGGTTTACTAGGTTATCTGTTCCGATCACCCGACCGGTCAGAGGAGGTGGTTGATGTCCAACACACACCTGGGGGGGGGGCACTGACCTTCTGCAGTGGACCTCCGTGCAGAAGTAGATCTGGAAGTCCTCGGCGTTGTGAAGGACGTACAGGAAGGCGCTGCGCTCGTCAAACTTGGAGATGCTGAGGAGACGTAGTTCAAAGTCAGATAGAGCCGTAAAAGAACGAAGCCTCATTCCACTGAATCACCCGTTTGGCAAGAAACACAGATTTTTCCCCCTTTACGCTGAAGCGTAAAGCGTACATACGCTAAAATGTCACATATGCATTCAAGACCTTCACATTTCTGAGCTTCTGCCACAAGTTTCGGTGCACTTCCACCGACACCAACCCGCAACTCCAATTTGCTCAATGAAATCAACGAGGCTGAATTCCTCGACAAAACGGCAGACAAGGATTCAATTCAGAGGGGACTTGACCACGGCTGCTGGGACGAGCGGCGGGCCGGAGCTGCTGCTGCGTGTTTGCATTTTTGGCTGCGCGGCTGACATTGTGTCCCGCTGCCTGTCTGCAGGCTGAGTGGGCACAGAGAATGACTTGTTCCCTAGCAACATGTGAGCAGAGCCCTCCATTTCTCCCCGATATGACACTGAATTCCTTTGAGGGCGGTGGGGAGAGAGAGATGGAGACAGAGAGAGAGAGAGAGAGAGAGAGAGAGAGAGAGAGAGAGAGAAGGCACAGAGGAGACGTCTTCGGGCAAACGGCGTGCGCTCGGGCCCTCACGAGCATGGTCAGCTGCTTCTCTTTTTGGTCAAGAGAACATGAATATGCATCTAAATGACACATGCCTGCACAATCTGGAGCCCCGATGAAACTGCTCTTATCCAACAGCAACATGCTGCTTTAGGACTTTTAGAACAGCGTTTTGCTTCCATCTCAGTGCACCTACACTTGAACAGCGCCTCTTACAGCCGAGATGCTTCAAAGCAGGAAGAAACCTCATGCGGGACCCAGCTCAAGCCCCCCCCCCCCGCTAATGGCAGCTGGTACAGGAGGAGAATGAAAGCACAGAAATACTTTTTTTCCAGTCTCATCAACCTAATTAAAGCTAAGAACGCAACACAACAGGAGAAAATGGTGGAATTGCAGCAATAATTCAGGAGACTAGAACAGATATACCCCCCCCCACTTACACACACACACACACGCACGCACACACACACGCCACCCTCTCCCGACTCACAACGCGATAATAAAAGGCTCTCAGGAGACTGCTGTGGAGTTATTGGCACATCGCTCAGCTGTTTCATTAGAGCGTTGCGTAAGGCTCACCTGACACCTCGCACCGAGGTGGCGCTGAAGTTCCACTCGTGGATCCCTTTGTTCTGGGGGGCGGAGCAGAAACGATCAGAGCGGCCCGCCGGCGGCGTTCCGTGGCTGGGCGAGGCAGATCCCCATCGTCAGGGTCAGCAGCTCCTCGAAGCTCAGCCGTAGTCGGGATGCGCCGTGCAGACGGACAGACGGAGGGACGAGGACCCACCTTATCGTCAGGGGCAACGTGCCAGATGGAGACCGTGTTGTCCTCCACGTCCTTGTTGATGGACAGATACGACGGCTGGTAAATTTTCGTAGGCTCCAGGATCAACACCTGGAGAGCAGAAGTTCTGTTCAGTGGCCTCCACTCAGCGGATGAAAACTTTAAAAATGTCTTTTTTTAAATTTTCATCTTTGGTTTCGCCGATTCAGCTCTTGTCGGCTTACAGGGAATCGGACCGAGGACACGTCCCTCTTGGTGGCCTCCACCAGGAAGTCCATCCAGAAGTCCACCAGCTCCTGTTTGGGCGAGGGCTGCTCCGCGCCGGGCTTGTTGAACTGCTGGTAGATGAGGATGGTCTCCACCAGCGAGCGCAGGTACCTGGAGCGGGGGGAGGACGGAGAATTCCCTCAAGCGCTTGGCTCCAACTGGGGGGGGGTGTCGTCTACACATGTCGCCTTAAACCCGCCTCTCATTTTTCTCGTGCGACAGTAATGCGATCTTAAACGGTTTTCGCAGCGCTGATGCAAATAAAGCACAGCGGGCCCATCAGCGCAGGGGGAAAATAAAAACAAGGAAGCGGGCTCATATGTCGTCTGTCTGGCAGCTCCGAAGTGTAATCAGCTGCACCGATTTAGATCTTCCATTGGAAGGATTTACTGAGGGAAAAAAGAGTCGTGTGAAGGGAGGAATGGAGTCATTCTGGGTTCTATCGTCTCGTTTCATCACTGAGGTGCAGATATTTGCAGCCGAGGCAAAAGTTCATGTCCATTAACCGACGTTAGAGAAGAAATAAATGAGAAGCAGAATCCCTGATTTATGGTCCGACTGGGTTAAGTTCCTGCGCGGGCTCGGGCCGGAGCCTGCTGACGTTCCGTCCCTGTGACGACATTCACCTCACATGAATGGAATGGCCTGACCGAGGATCGGCGCGCAGCTGCGGCGGCGCAGCGGCGGCGGGGGAGCGGGCCCCTCTCCCGTCTCCGCTCCGCTCAGCTCCCGGCCGAGCCTCGCGCGCTTCCCGACACGCCCCCGCCAGCCCCCGATTTTTCCGGCAAACGAAAGCCAGACAAAAGCGCCGCTCAAGCGAGTGAAGTGACTTTCGGGGACCTCGGTTTGGGGGCGGGCTGAAATGCAGAATTTCTCGTCCGCGTTCTCACCAGATGGGAGCTTTGAGTTTGAAGAGTTTCTCGGAGGCCTGGATCACCCTGATATTATCTCCCGCCAGGATGCTGGCTCCCAGGAAGAAGCCCACATCCCAGTAGCTCTGCAGCTTGTCCAGGCTGCCTTTTTTGCCCAACAGGCTGCTCAGCTTCACTCCTGGAAAACAGCGCGGGGTTAATGTTTCCCTCCCTCGGCGGAGGCCGTAATAGAAAACATTCACACAGATATCTGTTCTGACTTCTACACAAGGAAAAAAGAAGAGCGGAGGCAAGGAATTTGTTTTCTTTTTTTTGCTGTTTGGAGCCGCAGGCCCGTTCCCAGGTGATCCCTCTCACGTTCCCACGCTACTCCGAGCCTCGTATTTTAGGGTTAAAGTACCAAGGACGGAGGCTTAATGTCATGTTTGCTTGCAAAACAGGAGTAACTGCTCCTGCTCGGATCACTAGTGATGAATCACTAGGACCAGGCTCATACAGGGGTTTTTGTTTTTTTCCAGGATTTAACCTGTCGGCTCCACAAAAACTCTTGTCGTCCTCCTGTGAAAAAAAAAGACATCGGTAAAACCCGGCCGGCAGCATGAGGAGCTACGAGTGGGCGTTCTGTTGATCCCCGCAAAGCACCGGAATAAAAAAAAAAAACTAGCTGAGGGCGAAGAGGAAAAGCGGTATTTATAACAGCCGGACCGGCTCCAGCTGAGAGGATGGAGGCTCCGGCTAACGTCCCACCTCTGTCCAAAACACCCACGCGACCTCTGACCTCTGTCAGTGACGCGGTTTCCCACTCTCCCGGGATCGTAAAACCTCGATGACTGCGCGCACGTCCAGAGCGACCGTCGTAGCCTCACCCACTTTCCGGAGCTCAAAGGACGTGTCGAACTGGTGTCCGGCTGCCAGCAGGAGAACGGCGTAGTTGATCCCGGAGTGCAGCGTTGGCTCCGACTCAAAGCCCCTTTTAAACCTGACACACGGAAAAAGAAAAAAAAAACCAAAAAAAACAGTTTCAATAAAGGCCAAACTTCCTGGAAAGGCGTCAGCCCAAATCCCAGGAACCCCCCCTAATAACGGACCCCCCCCCCACACACACACACCCACGCACACGCTTGATGGTGGTTCCCACCATCGGAGCCGTGTTGAGCTGGACCACAGGACGAGGCTGGGACACCAAACTAGAATATTCTGGTATTTAATGAGCAGCCTGACGAGCGACGCAGGCGAAGGCTGTGGAAGGCTCCCGCCAAGTCCTGACGGTTGAAGAATACCCAGACGGGAGCCCGAGTGCATCAGAAAGCGCTTCCTTGAGCCGCTTCCTGCCCACGGAGCCCGTCAGGCTCCTCATTATCGCCTTTATTCCCAACCGGCGCTTCCGGGAGGCTGAGCCGGGATGAATAGGGCTGCTTGGAGTAGGACATGGCGGGCTGTTGCATCATGGGTAAGATTTAACCCCCCAAGTATGACATCAGGGTTGCGTCTATAAGACGGTGACATCATCGGTTAAAGCTTTGGACGTGACCGGAGCAGACGATGGCGGGGACGGGGCGAGTTTAAGACCTGGTGAGCTGGAGGAGCGCGCCGTAACCAGGCTGTGAGCGGTGATCAACCAGGTCAAAGCTTGTGCGCTATAAAGGAGAAAGTACCCAGACGCCCAATGGGAGACGGGCGAGGGTGGAAATCTGGGAGATGATGAAGAGGAGCGGAGGCACCGAGTTAAATAAAATGCTAATGCCTCAAATTGAGGTTCGGCCCTCCAGCGTCTACTTCATTAAATTCCACCTCTGCATTTTGTCCTCATTTGCTTTTAACAAGTCACACTATCTCAGATCTCATTTTGCGTGTCACTCCGGCTTTAATGAGCGGAGTTTCGCCTGCCTTCGTCCTCCAGCGCCGAGGCATAATTCTGCTTCTCCAAGCTTCACCATAACAGCCATTATGAAACCCACTGTTCATTAAAAATAAGCTCTTAATCTGCACTGCTGAGATCCAGAGTCACAATAAATGTATGTGGGGGGGGGCACATGTATATATGACAGGAGAGAAACAATAATTAGGCCTTGGACACACACACACACACTTGCGGACACACACACACACACACACACACTCACTCACCAGTGCGTCCCGCTGTCTCTGCTCTGTGTGTCGGTGAAGTGGGACTCCAGGAACATGTCCTTATAGATCCGTCCCACCAGGCAGTAGATGTCCGAGGCCACCTGCTCTTCTGCCTCCACCAGGGGCAGCATGATGTCCAGGGCCTTCTGTCTGTCCCCGGGCAGGTTCCTCCTGCGCGCACGCACAAGCCCAGCGGGCGCACGGCGTGTCGGGGGGGGGGCGGGGGACAAACCTGACATTTCAGCGTGTCCTCTCCCAACATCATGGCAAATACAGTAAGACTCGTATGCGCCTGAAACTTTACGCTGTAGTTGTTTTATATGCCGTGTCGGAACAGTCGCACAGAGGGCATGAACTTGGAGAGAAGATCATGATGTTCATATCGGAATCATTCATTCAGGAGAGCCGGGTGAGCGGGCTCCAGGTTTTTGTTCCACGTGTAAAGCAATAACGGGGCACGCCTGGGCGGATCCTCCCTCTTAACAGGGGATGAGGGAGCAGACTCCACAAGTGAGTGTTTGGACTGGAATCATTCACGTTTGTTGAAGTCCTAGATCCTCCGCTTACGCCCCATCGGCCCTCGCCGCGGCGTTCTGGTTCTGACGAGTGCCGCCCCCTCCCCCCCCAATTAAGATCGCTGTCTGAGCGACATTCTGATCCCGCGAGGAGCTGCGGCTCCGTCGCCGACGCGTCATCTTTAGAGTCGCTGTGAAGTCTCGCGCAGGCACGACGCGCGAAAAGTACACATCGGTTGGTCCCTCTCCAGAGTGTGAAGGTTAAATAAAACGTATGAGCTGACAGCCATTACCATGGAGACCGTCCAGAGCGGAGAAGAGGCGGGGAGGGAGAACCTGCTCTCTCTTTAATGCCTCTCCAGTTCTCCTGGAGCTGACTGGTGCTTCAGCGGAGGAGAACTGGAGCGGGCTCCTGCCAACTGGTCTGACGCTCGGACCCCACCTGGCTCGGTCTGAGTCATTTTAAATCCAGGCTGGGCTTTTAATGGAAGCAAAGATGGGGAACGGGAAAAAACGCTTCATTTCGTGATGGCCCTGCTGAAACGCGTCAGGCGTTTTGGTGACGCGCTGGTCTTTGTTTACCAGGTAAGCGGACACAAAAGGCTCCCGCGGCTCTTTGTTCGCTCTCGTCACGTGTCGCATCTCAAGATCACGCGGGACGAGGCGTCTCTTCGAGCTCGGGGCGGGGAACGCGTCTCGGAGCGGCGGGCCGGACGGCGGGAGAGCAGGGGCCGGCTGCGGGGGCGAGGTCGGGTTAATCTCAACGCGGACGGCGCGAGCAGGGAACGCCAGCGCGGCGGAGCCGGGCTCCACTCGGCTGCTTCCTCTGAACTTCCAGGGATTTTGTGTTCCCGGCTGTTTTCACTCCGCTCACGAGGGCACACCAACAGGCATCCCCTTATGGTTTTAACGGTACGAGCCGGGGGGGGGGTGATGAGGCTCTTGACCTCAGTAATCCTAATCCAAACCTCCTGGGTGAGACTGAAGGGGACCTCGTGCGTTTTCACCTTACCGATTCAGTGCAAAGGCGTAGTGGAACTTGACGTGCGGGTGAGCCATGGGGTCGAAGGTGGGAAGCTTCTCCAGCGTCTCCACCAGCTTCACGATGGACTCGTAGTCCTAAACGGGGAAGGAAGAGACGAGCCGATCACCTTCTACACACAGCTCCCCTCCAAAAGCCCCGGGCCGCTCCGAGGGAACCTTCTGATGCCTCGCTTTTACTCATCGGGCCCCCAAAAACACTTCACTATGGGAGCGGCCCCTTCATCACAGTTGAGTCGGCCACTGCTTGCCTACATAGTCGCCATACCCAAAGTGTGCTGAATAATTCAGCACGTCCTCGATGCTTGTTGTTCGAATGAATCATTCACGAGGCAGAGAGCTGCCTGTGGTGAGTGGGAGGATCTGGACGGTGGGTGAGTGGGTGAGTGAGTGAGTGAGTGAGTGCCATCGCTGTATGGAGAATATAGGGTGGAAGGGGCAGACTTTTGAAGAAGAGGAGAAGAAACCCTTCCCTCAGAGGTGCTCTGCTACCCTTTACCCCCCCCTCTCCAGTCTAGGTCACGGGAGTCATGTGACCTTCCCGTCAGACGTGTGCGGCGGGCCCAGATGTTACCTGGATGTCCCTGTACGTCAGCAGCAGGTTGATGACGATGTCCACCGAAAGGCACTCCACGTTGTCCAGCCGCTGCTGGATGCGGCTCAGCTCGGCAGCCAGCTCCGGGCCCGAGTACAGCTCCCGGGCCTTCCGGATCTCGTTCAGGATCATCTCTCGAAAGTACTGACTGTGGAAAAGGGGGGGGGGTCATCTTCAGATAAAACGAAGGATCCTCCTGACGATTAACCATCAGTCAGATCTGAACGTGTTAACCTCTGCAGGAAGTGGTGAGGTCATGCGGTTAAAGTCGGTTTGCTAACGTTAAATCTGCTCCTGACATGCTCGTTGAGTCCAATTCAACTTCGCTCACGCTGGAAAAATAGTCGTCACCGACGGCGACCGCTCCGTCCTCGCAGACCCTCAACGCGCTTACTAAAAAGAGACCGCCGTCCGCAGGCGTCGGGCAACAGATTACAACTACAGTCGTGTTTGTTTCCCTTAATAAGCAGAAAAAGAAAAAAAAAAAAAAAAAAAAAAGGTTCCACAAAGCACACCTCGGCTTCTCGCTCTTAACGCTGACTCACTTTTCCTGAAGCAGAGCTGGAACCAACCGGCTGCAACACTGCAGCTCCTGTTGGCACGCAGGGAGGCCTAAAATATTACTAACTGAGGAGCTGGCACGCGTGCGCGCGCGTGTGTGTATGTGTGTGTGTGTGTGTTAACAAGTGAGTCGAAGGTGCAGTGTCATTTTTAAAAACGGATCTGATAGAGGCACATTGTTAGTTGCTTCACTCTCAGTTAACCAGCTTCCTCCAACTTTATCAGAAATACAGCACAGAACTGGTAACTAACAGGAAGTCTGACTCCCTCCACAGGAGGACTCAACAATAACGCCTTCACTTTAGAGGAGAAGTCGGATGCTTTCCTACTACTGAATTAAACGTGAAAGAAGACGCCTCTCTTCTCAATCGACGGGAAGTTAATTATACTTTCCGAGCCTTAAATGCAGCCAAGTCCGTTGGTCTTATTCTCCAGCTGTGCTACTTACTGCGAGTTGGCCTGCGACACCTTCAGCAGCTGGACGAAGCGGTCGAGCAGCGGCATGCAGATGGGCCCCAGCAGCATCTCGAAGCTGGGCTGCATCAGCTCGGTCAGGCCCTTCATCAGGCTGCCCTCGCAGCAGTACACCTTGTTGTGGGGCGTCACCATGTAGGGGATGAAGGTGTAGTTGGCCGAACACGTCTGCGGGGGGGGGGGAAACGGGGCTGAGCTGAGGCGCCATTTAAACCAGATCTGACCGAAAAGTAAGGAGACGTAAAGGAAACGCGCCCCCTTCACATGCTGGGATTCAGTCATCGCAAAAGTGATGAAGCAGCATCTTTGGAGGAAGCTGGCGATACTTTCAGCTTTCACTGACATTTGGAAACCCCCCCCCCCCCCGCCTCCACTGGAAGAACCTCAAAGAAGCATCAGCGCTTCCGCTCACAGAACCACCAACAATCTTTGGGCCGAGCGATCACTGGAATCTTTTCTTTCAGATACAATGGGAGGTGGGTGTGGCGGTGTGGGGGGGGCGTGCAGGAAACAGGGTACTGAGGTGGGGGGGGGCGCTCCAGCTGCATCCTGGTTCGCTTCAGCTGCACTCTTGTTTTCACAGACACGAGATTTAAAAAAAAAAAGGAAAAAAAAGAGGAAGTGAAAGGACGGTGTGGCGATAAAGCAACGAGAGCCGTCCGCAGGCAAATAGATGACTTCCTCCTGCGACTGCAGCGCTAGCGTCAGCGCGCAGAGAGAAACTGTTCAGGCAGCCCGCCGCTGAGGGCTGGCGCCAGGTTTAGCCCCTCTGGTGTTAACGCCGCCGGCCCCGTGAATCAGGAGCAGAAATCAGCTCTGCCTCCACCAATCAGACGCAGGCGTAGTTCGTCTGGGCCGAGGGCGTCGACCGCCTCAGCAGCAGCAGACGAGCACGCACAAGGGGCCTTTAGACAGAGAGGACACACACACACCACTCATTCATCCATCATACATCCATCATTCACCCATCCAGCCATCATCCATCATACACCCATCCATCCATCATACAGCCATCATCCATCATTCATCCATCCAGCCATCATACAGCCATCCATCATTAGCTCATAGCTCCAGTCCTTAACTGGTCACATGACCCTGATGGTCAGCCTCCAGCCTGACGTCAGCGTCTCTGTGACCTCAGCCTTCGGGGCCGTCGGCACACGTGCGGCGCCGCCGCCCTTTGAGCCGCTGAGGAACAGAGGCAGCAGATGGAGTCAGCGCAGCCCGAGGAGCACCGACCCTCTCACAGCACAGCAAAGAGGACGGCGCCCGCTCTTGCTCGCCGAGAGACGGGGTCAGAGGGCGCTTCGCGCCTCGCGCGCCGCCACTTCCTTCAGCTCGGGAAGTCCACTTAAGAGAGCACGACCTTTGATCTCCAGCGCCGCATTTAAACCCGATGCGCCGTAAAAAAGTCTGAACATTTCCTGATGAAAACGCTGAGCTAAAACCAGGTCTTGCAAATCCTTCGCCGAGATCTGTGACGCCCCGAAGACACGTGTTTTCGCCCTTCGCTGACGGGGAGGAAGCGGCTTTGATGTCACGGGAGGAGGAGGAGGGGAACATCTCACAGAGAGTGTAAAGGCAGCACGCGTGGCGTACGGAAACATATTCCCTGGGTGAGGTGTGAGCAATGAGCGCGCAATGTGTGAAAGGGCGAGATGGCGGCGTACTTACAGTGTTTTTCTGGCCAATTATCTCCTGAAAGAGGAAAAAAGAAACGACATTCAGAGATTTTCTGGGGAAAGTTTCGCCGATAAGTCATCAGCATTCGTGATTAATATCGTTTTTACGGCCCCGCAATCGACTGGGAGGCCCAAAATAAATGAAAATACTGAAGATTCCACTCTTGCGATGGCACGGTCGTGCTGAGGGGACATCAAATGGGATTCTCGTTGGAGAATTTAAAGGTTGGGAGGCAGCGAAGCGTCACCAGGCAGAGCGAGCCGAGCACAGAGCCAATTGTTTAATTACTCAAAGACTTTGATTTCCAGGCAATCAATCAAGCACTTCACATTCCCGAATGGATGCAACTAGATACACCAATAGAGGCCTTGATGACCCCCCCCCCCCACCTTACCTGCAGTGACTGGAGGGAGTCGGAGTTGGTGTCGCAGTACAGGATGATGTTGTTGGCCATGCTGAAGCTCTCCCGGACCCCCAGGTGGTAGAAGAGCGAGAGCTGGCGGAAGGCGTCGGTCATCTCCACCACCGCTATGTCTGCGGACGAGGGAGGAGAGAGAGCCAGAGGGTCACATCTGGGTCTGACGGGGGGGGGGCATCAAGAGGCGGTGAAGCTCCAACATCAGAGCGGTGGCTCAGAGTGACCTCAGACCAGGTCTGATTAAAACAAACCTCTGGGGGAAAAAACGACCTCTGGGACGACATTCTGCCCCGGCCTGGGGTCGATCGGTCTTATCAGCTATGGATTCTCATGTAGGAAAGACAAGTGGAGTTCATTTAAACAGGCTGTCGAAGCAGCCTGTTTTCACGGGGGGGGGTCCTGACCTGGCTCTCCAGCCTGTCAACGAATACAAACATCTCCAGCAGCACGCGGCCTCCCGCCGCTCCGTCACATGACCCCATCAATAGGTCAGAGTCTCCAAACACGAGCAGGTGCCACTGGAGCCGGCGGGGACTGGAGCTCCCGCTGTAGGGAGCAGAGAATTCCCAACCCCGGGCCAGAATTCCAGAGCGAAGCAGACAGAGGCGCGGCTCAGTGAGCTCAGGTGACGACACAGAGGACGTTCAAACCTTTTATCATCAAAGAGGAAGATTCCTCGTGCGTCTTCAACCCCCCACACTACTGGTCCCCAAGGACTGGTTCAGCTGGTTTCACTTTCAGAGACCCCCCCCCTCAGGTAAACAGTCTTTTACAGGAGTTCCCCCCAACCGGGTGTGTTTGCAACCACAGAATCTTGGAATCACTTCAGTCAGGGAACTGCTCGAGGCGCTCGCATCACTTCACTTCTGCTGTTGAAGGAGAAGTTTTAGGAAGTTTAACGGGCCGGGTGGTTCCTGGAGGCGCATTCCAGGAACTGGAAACCTGCCTGTGGACTGTGGAAAGACAAGAATCCAATACTGGGACACTAAAAATGACACGTTCAACCCAGAGGATTGGCTCCAGGTTGTTCAGAGGCCACCGGGAATCGAGCGTTCGGTGCAGAGAAATGTCATCGGGAGCGTTGGCCCCGCTACCTGTGGCGTGCACCAGTCTAGGAGCGTTCCCAAAACGAGCGGAAGAAAACCACGACAACGGCAAATCGCGTGATTACGTACGATCCGTGGCTGTCGCGTGAAGTTGCAGCAGCAGATAATCTGGAATGATCCCCGATCCCCGATTTTCCACGCGCTGACGAGGGGAATAAACATCGTCAAACCCTGAAATTAGTCCCAGACTCGTGTTTATCTCAGCGAAGGCGGCTGGAGCGCCGTCGGATCCACCGTTTGCACGTGCGACGACACCTGCCCGAAAACAGCAGCGCCCTCCGAGGTCAAAGGGTCGCCGGGCGTGAGGCCCGATGGCGTCTGGCTCAGAGGGATGGCAGGTGAATAAAGCCCTCGTCAAAATCAATTACGCAACAACTGAGATGTTGTAACCATGGCGACTGGCTGTGAGAGGTTTAACGAAACCCTCCGTGCGGCGCTGCTGAAGTGCTTTTTTTTAACCCTCACTCAGGGGAGCGGGAGGAAGGAGGTCCTCGATTGGGAATACAGGCTGGAATTCCAGCCCCGACTTCCCACGCTTCAACTATTTTCCCTCACAAAAAGGTATTATTATCCCAGTTCTCTTTCCAGGAATGCACGACCGCGGCACCAGGTTTTCGTCTGAACAGATCGGAACGTGACGGCGTGAGGAAATCCTCGCCAAACAAACACAGCTGTGTTTACCGCTCCCCCTTCAAACAGCGTCCTTGGACGCTCCCAAAGACAACTTGAAAACAACAACAGAGTCAGACTCTGGACCTCCGTGGTCACCAGCATCAGTGGGTGTGGACCCCCTTTGCCCCCACACACACACACAGTGCAGACGGTGTGTGCTGAAGTTCCTCCAAAAATAAAACCCTGAGAATGAGAGAAAAGCTGCGGGGAGTTGCTGAACTGAGCGATTGTGCACATCGGTGCTCCCGGGGATTGGGGGGGGGCAGACGACCAGGGAACGCTACACCACAGCTATTCTGCAGCTCGAGGCCCGGCAGACGTAAATGTTCTCTTTATTTTTAGGAACAGCTGATCTCCAAAAGAAAACAAGCCCAAGCCCTGGAACATCACGGCAGAGGAAATGAGAGCAGCCAGCCAGGCGGCTCCCTCCTCCTCTTCCTCCTCTTCCTCCCCCCCTCCTTTCTCCTCTTCTTCTCCCTATGTTGGCTCCTCTTCCTCTCCTCTTCTTCCTCCTCCTTTCCCACCCCCTCTCCTCTTCCTCCCCTTGCTCCTCTACTCTTCCTCCTCCTCTTCCTCTCCTCTTCCACCTCCTCTCCTCCTCTTCCTCAGCCCCAGGGGGGAACAGAAGCGGGAACACAATGTGAATTCATCAGCAGCTGACAACGACAGGAATCCCGTGCCGCTGCCTCGGCTACTTCACTCACTTCCAGCTCGCCCTCGTCCGGAGCGACCGTCTCTGCCCAGCAAACGCGGAACAACCTTGAAAGGCAGAAATTCCCGGAGCCCCGCGAGTGGGAATACCACGGCTCTAAACAGGCGGAGCGTTCAGGGAAAATGCTCCAGGAAAGGACACGGCGCTTCCCTCTGTACCGACTCCGCTGACCTTTCACCTCCCAGCGCTCCGGCAGCAGCAGCATCGTCGAGACAGGAGAACGACCTCGCTATTTAACCGATCCCGTACATCGGTGCAGCGCTCTCAAACGGACCATTCCCGTGACTACAGGACAGTACTACAGGACGTCGGAGACGGTGTGAGGGCTGAGGGGACAACGACGCGTTTTCAGATTGAGTCCTGGAATAACCGACCTGAGCGGGGGGCGGACGCGTCCTCGGACCCAGACTTCCTCTTTCCTCGCTGCGCGCCCGGAGCAGCGTTCCCGTGAGCCTCTAATCTCCTCCGACCTATCGACCTGCAGACTAATTCCCTCTGACCTTCTGCTCTTCTGAGGGGCTAGGCCCCGGGGGGGCTTGGTGCTGCAGAGCTGCATGATCCATTGCAATAAGGACACACACACACACACACACACACACACGAGAACGTCCTGAGGAGGGTCAACAAGGCCAGGTGCTCCACCAGGGCCTGAACCTCCCTTCAGCACTGCTAGATGGGGTGGAGAGGGGAGGAGGCTTCAGGTGGAGCAGGGCGGGGGGGGGTTCGGTGCAGGTGGTGGTGGGGGACCTTCAGGTGTGTGTGTGTGTGTGGGGGGGTGTGCAGGGTCTGAGCAGGTCCACTAATAAGGCACACGAGGGCTGTTGTAGTCAGAATGAGACCAGCCTGGCTCCACTCCTGCAGCCCCTCCCTGTGTGAAGTACAAACACGCACGGGTCTCTCCTGCCTTCCATACAAACCTTCAGAGCGTCTGCCCCCCACCCACCACCACCACCACCACCACCACCCTGTGTGTGTGTGTGTGTTCCTTTTACACGACAGGGATATTTCCAGCTCCACTCAGAGACCTTTACTCTGATTCCGTGCAGTTAGATTCCAGTGGAAACACCGGCATCAACACGAGCACGGTGGAGGGAGCGTGCACTGGGAGGGTGGGGTGGGGAGTGGGGGGGGGGGGGGGTGAGTGGAGGGAGCACAACAACACCCCCCACCCACCCACAGCCCAGTGACGGAGGCGGGGGCTTCGTGCTGGGACACGCACAGCTGCGCGTCGTGTTTAGGGAGCCCTCAGCGACCCGTCCTGTGGGCAAACAAGTTACGGGCGACGGCGACCTTTGACCCCGACACGATCAAGCGAAGTAAAGGAGACTGAAGTTTCCGGAGCTGCACTTACCAGCGTTGTAGAAGGTGTCCAGCACCGGGGTCTCCCCAAAGTCCAGTTTGCCGAAGCTGACCGTCTCCATCCTGCTGCCCACCGCGTCGCACGCGTCGCGCAGGCACCGCAGCGCCATGCCCTCCGCGTTGCTCTGCAGGCTCGTCTCCCCGTTCAGCACGTAGGCCACGGTCACCGGCCTGCTCTTGCACGCCTTCCCGGTGGAGAGCAACCCCCCCGCCGTCCGCCGGGCTGCTCCCGGTGGACGGACCGAGCCCCGCGCCTCCCACCACGGAGTCCTGCCAGAAGGTCCCGGCTGCGGGGATACCGCCGCCGGCGCTCGCACTTTCCGCGCCGGGGTGATCTCTGGCGGGACAAACGCCAAAGGAAGGCACCGGGAGAGAGATCCCGTCCGGCTCCTGACTCATCTTGCCTGGTGGTGGTGGGGGGGGGGGGGTAGGGGGGGTCTTTAGGCTGCGGGCTGTGAGACGCGCTCCCCGCGGCGGCAGACCTCCATGGAGGGAGAAGCGTCGTTACGCGCGGCTGTTACCCGTGGAGCGTGTGCACAGCCAGGTGAACAGTCTGCCCGACGCCGCGGCGCGATCAGTCATCGCGCTCCGGACCAACTGCGGGTTAAACAGGTCGACGGGAGTCACGACGGCGTCCCCGAGAGAAAAACAGGAGGCGTCAGAAGGCGCATTCCTCCTCAGCGGTCGCAGATTCTCATGCTCGCCGAAGTTGGGCGCGTTGCGCGGAATGCATGACGACGAGGTCGTTTAGTCACGCAAAGTTAGAGGAGAGGAACACGACAGTGCGCACGCACGCACGCACGGACTCACTCACAAGCCGTGCGCTTTGGTTTCGTGCGCAGACAGACCCAGCCTAGTTTCCTCTCTTATCTCCCAGCCCCAGAACTCAGCCACTGGGCGGAGAGAACACAGCCGGAGTCTGGGCGGAGATACGGTGGCCATATGTGGGCTTCTGCAGGATTCTGGGCTCCAGGAAGGAAAAAAAAAAAAAAAAGAAAAGGAAGAGGAGCAAACTCCGAGCTGTTTGAGGAACAGGGAAATTGTTTCGGCACCGGCGTGAGGAGAAAATGAAAGCGAAAGAAGAAAGTTTCAATCAAACATTCACCTTCATGCGTCTGTTATCAAATGGGTTCCGTAATGCTGCGAACACATGACAAAGCTCGATATATGTATTTAATTTAAAAGCCCAAAGATAATTCACAACTAATTCAAAGTGCATGAATGATGTTGTTGAAGAGCTCAGACAGGCCACGTCTTTGTGGGACGAGACCGACATCTTGTGGTCAAAATACGGTATTACAGTCAAACCACGTTTTAAATAGAGTATATAATCAGCACTTTCCTATGCTGTGCTGTTTGTACGCACACATTCATATGCGTATGTATGAATACGTGCGTATACGGTATATCAATCAGAACAAATTCAGGACACACGGCTGGTTTGGTTACTTCACAAGAGATTATCCATCCATCCATCCATCTATGGGAGAAGGGGGGCTCCACCCTGGACTGGCCCAAAGCCGTGGGGCTGAGACAAACAGACAACCATTCGCTCTCACAGTCACACCTACAGACAGTTTAGTCTCTAATTACCCTGACCTCCAGATGCTCGTGTCTGTGGACTGTGGGAGGCAGCCGGAGTACCTGGAGAACGCACACAGGCAGGGAAAGACACAGCCTCTGTCCCGACCGGGATTTGAACCCGGAGCACTTCCTGGAGGTGAGAGGATGACCCTCGTCACCATTCTGCAGGTGACAGTGTTCCACCTGTGTCTGTGGAACCTAACACAGGCCACACAGGTGACCTCATGAGCAGGTGTGCTAAGGTCATTTATCTAATCTGCGTTGTTTTGACAGGAAGAAGAGCACAAAGCTGCACGGGACTTGAGCAGGAGGGCAGATGTCCCACCTGGTCCTGTGGCCTTTTTGGTGCAGACACACCTGATAGCAGACTGGAGTGCATTTATTTGAATGGTGGAAAGGCAAAAAAAAACCCGATGTAAAAGTGTCCGGCTTCACGAGGGTTGTGTAGACTTGTGGAAGTCGTCCCTGTCCTCTGCTTCCCTCTTTATGTTTTGGACCGTTTTCACACAGCTCTCGGCCGAGCCGTTGGACTTTGGATAGGTGGGGCTCGATGGAGAGAGTTGCCATTTTTTGGCAAAGGCAGCGAGCTCACATTTTCTGTGGGACAGCACGTCTGGTGAGACCAGGGTAATTGACCCCTCTGAATGGCCCATAGGTGTTGTGGCGACAGGTCGGTGACGCGACGATGGAACAAGAACATTTCAGAGGTTCCCCAATGTGCATCAGACTGCACCTAAATATAGAGAAACAATTTCAGAAAGAAAACGTATTCAGCTTAGATTTGTGGCGACCTTAAAGACACGAGCACTTACATTTGTAAGGCCCTCTAAAGCAGGTGGAAACCTCAACCAGCGTCACAAACCCAGGCTCTGTGTCCTGGGTGTGACGAGGCTGGCCTCTGCTGTCTACAGTGGGTTATTACAGTTTATTCTAGTTGCGCTTGTTTCAAGCATCCTTTAAATAAAGTCAATAACCAGCCCCTTTCTGTGCCGTGCTGTTTGTCTGTGGGTGTGTTTGATTTGTTCGGACGTCTCTTTAAGAGGCAGGATCAGTTTGAGTACATATCGGTTTGTCCAGAGTGGAGGCGTGCTGGGATCATTTCCTTTACTCTTGAATGATAAAACTATATAAGATGGTGGTTAGCTGATGCCTCGCATCAGAAGGCCTCAGGTTTGAGTCCCGGGTGGGATGGAGGCTGGGTCTCCATGTTCTCCCTGAGCCTGCCTGGGTTCTCCGGGTGCTCGTGCATCCTGCACAGTCAAAGACACACACAACTGGGGATTAAGAGAACTGAAGACACTAAATTGTCTTTAGGATTGAATGTGAGCGTGAATGGTTGTTTGTCACTTTGTGTTAGTCCTACTGGTGTCCAGTCCAGGGTGTACCCTGCCTCCGCCCATTGCTCTGGGATAGGCTCCAGTCCCCCCGCGACCCTCAGTGGAGGAACAAGCGGTAGAAGATGGATGGATGGAAGTCCAGGCCAGAAGGCCACCAATTTTGCATTTCGGAATTTAATGTAAAAATTACAGCCATCGCTGTGTTACAGCTGTCGTGAGTAAACAATATGAACAATTTGCTGCAGTCTTTAAAATAAAAACCAGGAGATGTTTTCCCTTTTTCTGTCAGGAGGGCGCGAACCCCCCTGGTGAAATGTGAGCTCCCCTTCAAAACCGATTTATGAAGGGGGTCTCTAAAAATGACAAAGTTTATATTTTGCCGTATATTTAAACAACATTATGGTATATTATAGTCTCCATAAGTCTTTATTTATTTAAAGTGTGATTTATTTGATTTCACAATTCACAAATTCCGACATAAACACGATGGTGTGATACCAGCTGTGGCCACTGAGGCGTGGTGGCGCTGTAGTTACATTTCTCCATAGACCACAGTCAAAATATTACAAAAGAAGAAGAGGGGGAGCAGAGACACCTGTTTTTATCGTTTAAAAAGTGAAAACGAGCAAATCTAACAGCTTTGGGCTCATTAAAAGAGGTGGCATCTACACCTACTAGTGTAGAAGAGCAGCCAGAAGAAGATGAAGATGTCAAACAAAACAGAAGAGCTCTGTGAAGGTAGGACCTGATTTTAACTACAGGAGGCCCAACCATGCTTGTTTATTGTAGATGCCAAATACCCCCCCCCCCTCCCCCGCCCAAGACCAGGGTTTGGTTCACACACTGCCTGTCAGTAACATTCTCACTAAAGTGTCTTTTGGGTTGGCTCTGCTTCAGTTGTTGTGACCCCGCGACCACTAGGTGGCGCCCTTCGACCGTATAATGGCATCCAGCTGCGCCCACATCAGCTTTAAACGCGCAGCTGTGGGTTAATTAGAGTTTAACACAGACTAACACACACCCCAACTGTTGTCTCATCTCAGGGCTGCTGCTCTTAAACCGGATCTTTAATCAAAATGACACATTTCTGGAGCTTTTTGTTGTTGCATCTGTCTGAAATCTGCACATCTGGAAACGGCTGCCTGAACCAGACCCGGGTACGAACAGCAATAACAGGAAGGCGATGAGGGCCGTGAACATGTGGAGCACAGAGCTGCAGCGCCGAGCCTCAGGAAGTCCGCACTTCTGTCGTGAGACGACCCCTGGCAGAGGTCAAAGGTCATCCGCCGTCATCCGCTGAGGTGGACGACACCGCTAGTGATGCCCGTCAAACTACGGCGGCGGCTGTCAGGGCAACGGTGTTCCCGGGGTCAAAAGCCCATCAGCCAGTCTGGTTACGATGACTACCGCTGCCACGACGCTTCCTGATCGTCAGGAAAACGAAAATATGGTTTTAACCGAGGTCTGGTGACGGCGCTCGTCAGCGCCAGCGGAAGGGTTTCATCACCACTCTGAAGTTCATCGAGGCTGATGCAGGTTCTGATCCACATCTGTTCACCCGCCAGAACAAAAGTGTGACGATTATTTTTATTGATGATTTATGCATTTAAAGATTATCAGATATAAGACCTCAGTCACTCTTGTGAGTGTGTGTGTGTGTGTGTGTGTGTGCGTGTGTGTGTGTGTGCGTGTGTGTGTGTGTGTTGGGGGGGTCATGCAGGACGTGTTGATCTCCTCCATCTGTGGACCAGCGAGTCGGACACTGCGCCTCTCAGCTGTGACGGGGGCCCCCCGGGGGCTCCGTGGGGGGCCCCCCAGGTCTGGCTCCGTGCGGCCTCCCTCAGCTCTGGTGCTTGTCGCCCTTCAGGGCGATAAACGGTGACACGGCGGAGTCGTCTCCTCTGCGGCCGACGCGTCTAAACTCTGAGTTACCAACGACCGCGCGACTGAAACGAACGCTAGCGGATCCGGCAGCGACCCGTCCAGGTGGAACGTCTGTCAGCTGGAGCAAACCGCTGGACTGACCCGGAGTCGTCAGACTCACCGTCCTCACCAGGGACACGCCCACTTTTTCACCGATATGCGGACGTTGCCCAACTCGATACCGATATAACGTGAAACTGTTTTATGTAACGACCGTCACATCTGTGATGATTTGACATTTTGAGCGAGAGGAGACGCAGCGGAAGAGTTTGATAATCAACATGGAAAATTTGAAATGACTAAAGTTGATATCCCTGAATATTCCGGGCCTGGTCCGTTCATTGGATCCGACCTGTGGGTTCACCACCAGCCGTCGTGAAAGCAGCTTCTCCAGGAAGACCCCTTCGCCTGTCGGACAACCGTTCTCTCATTCTCTGGAATTCCGGCCGGGCTCGGAGCGCCGGGCCGAAATTCCGCCGCTGTCGGGAGCGGTTATCCGTTGCCCTCCATCCCGCTCTGCCGCGGACCGTGAAATAGTCCCTCGGCTCCAGAGATGGGGGGAGGGGGGTCGCTCAAGCCGAGGAGCGGCGGCGAAGTTCGCCCCCTTCTGCCCATGCAGGTGGGAGCTGGACACTCGGAGGCTTATCCCGGCGCTCCATAGATATCTGCCAACATCCGCACAAACATTAGAGGCGGGTGGGGAAACGGAATTACAGAAACGCGCCGCGGCTGACGGATGGCGGCGGCGGCGTCGCCACCAGCCAGCGATGATTAATAAGTGGGAAAATAATTGCACTTCATTGAGATGGATGACGCTCCATTTAACCTCCGCTCTCATCCCGGCTGTGCCGAGATGAGCCTCGGACACATTACCGCGGCCCCCGCGCGCGCACGCACAATTACAGCCCCCCCCCGCACGTGCACGAGGGCAGTAATGATCCCGCGGGGCGTCGGGAGGAGCCCCCCGGCGCCTCGTTCAGAAGTTCATTGTTAGTAAGTGAGAAACAATGATCCCAGCACTGGGAGGCCTCTGGGAATGTGGCTGCTCCAATAAAGGAGCGTTCAAGTCCGACACCACGGGGGACGGAACGCCGCCCCGCCGCCATTAGCTCTAACCACTTTGGGGGCCCCGGCCCTCCTGTAAGACGCGTCTTGATTGCGTTTGCTCGTCCCCCCCGCCGCCGAATGCGATTTTCGCGGGCCGGGGCGGCGCCTCGTCCTCTCCGTGGCGAAAGAGCGGCGGCCAAGGTTATTAAAGAAGGATGTAGCAGAGCAAGATGGCGGGCGCCGTGACCAGGGGCGGTGTGGGGAGATAAATGGTTGACCCAGCCCGGTGTCAGGTTAGGATTGATGCCACTATCAGCCCCACTGCCTTCCCAATGATTTTCTCAAATCTCTGATAGAGTGTGTTATCTAGTTACTGGCACGAGGGCAACGGCCCCCAGGCACGAGGAAGGTCAATCTATGAGGACAATCTTTGTTGGACTAAATGAGAAAAAAGACCTCACAAAAAAGAATAAAAAGCAGCTGCTAGGTCTCTGGGATAAGATAAGCCAAATTACTTCTCTTTAGTAGGATAGGCCCGGGGCCCAACATCAGGGGAGGAAAAGAAAGGGAAAATGAGGGGGGGGGCTCTAACTTTCATGTAGTGAATTCCACCTGGAACCTCGACTTCCTGCAGCTGCTGTCGCCAGGGCCGTCGCCGGGGCCATCGCCGGGGCTGTTGCCGGGGCCGTCGCCGGGGCCGGGGCCGTCGCCGTCACTGGGGCCACATCCACGCTCTACATGTCAGCGATTTTGACTAATGGCGCGTAATTTAGGGGCCCGGAGCCGATCGATGGTTCTGCGGTCAATAGTGATGGAGAGGTGGACAGGGCCTCCGGGGGGGAAGGTGGTGGGTGGGGGGGGTGTGGTCACAGGTGATGAGTGGGGAGATAAACAACACACCATCACACCCAAAACAAGTCCGAGTGGAATCAGCCTTCTCTCATTCTTCCTCATCCTCATCCTCGTTAAGAACAAAACCCGAGGAGAGCGCAGGCTCTGGGTTTGAGGGTGGATCCCTCGTTTGGAGGCATCAGTAGATCGGTGGCTCCCGTCCAGGACTCGTCTCCAGCAGCTCGTCTTTGCTCGCTTCGCTTTTGCAGCGGAGTCGGAAACTCCTTCGCTTCCCTCGCCGGGAACGTCGCCTCCGCCTTCCCCCTCGCCGGCGTCACCTTCTCATTTCCCCTCTGGGCTGAGCGTGAAACGGTAACCACCAGCGACGTGGAGCGACCTCGCTGCAGAGGCTGCTTGAACGCTGGATGTCTGTCTCCACACATAAAAACCCGTTTAACCAAAAAGCAAATCGTAACTTCTTTGTTGCGCTGTCACGATGGTCAGTGATCGAGGACAACTTTTTGGCCCGATTGCATCAGAAGAGACGTCTGAAGCCTTTAAAAACTCACTTCCTCCTCAGAAGAACGCGGCCTCGCCGAGTCTCAGGGCGTGTTTTTCCCGCAGAGCCGCTCTCCTCCGCGCTCCCGTCTGATCTAATTCACAGGTCGTTGCATCTCGTCCCAGCGAAACGGAGCGCCCTTGAGCAACCCGGCGAGACAGAAATGGGCTTTAAACAAGCAGCAATGCAAACACATCACAACTTTCACCCCAGGACCCGCGCGGCGCGTCAAAGCCGCCGCCGCCGCCGCCGATCCTTCACAGGGCGCCCAGAACACGGCAGAGGTGAGCCCGAAGGGCACGGGGTCGCTGACAGATTCACGCCGCTACAGCTCTGCTTTCAAGGTGCCGGGACTTTGTTCCTTAATGACGTGAAACTCTCTGGAGCCCTCCGCCCAGGCCGCACTCACGACCACGCAGAAGCCTTTAGTTTCATGTTTGTTTCAATTAGACAGGACGGGTGTGATGAATGCGACGCTCCGGGGGGGGGCGATGGGGCGATCTGCTCACGCGTCAGCTCGTCTGAACGTGTTTTCGTCGAACCGAAGTTGTCAAAGGTTCCCGAAGCTGCACTCTCGGCGCGCGTTTCCCGACCTGCAGCGCAAACTCGGTATGAGCGTTACTGTGGAAACGGCTGCGGCTCTAATTGTGTGTCTTTTCACGGGTCAATGGTTACAGTCAGATAAGTCCAGCCCTGGGAGGTGGTCAGGCGATCAGGTGGGCCGACAGGTCTGGACCCTGTGTCAGTGTGGTCCCTGAGAACCTCCAGTGTCCCCTCAGACCCTCGGCATCTCCCCTAAAAGGACCGCAGACCGGTGTGTTTTACAGCTCGCCCCAAATTCGCCAGTTTGTGGTCTGGACTTTGACGGGCCCGGTCCGTCATTTCATTATTCTCTCTCATGGCTCCAAACGACAAAGATGGAGTTTAGGAATCTAAACACACAGCAGATCCTCCAGAACGGGGCGAGGGTTCGGGGGTGCTCCAGGTCTCTCCTCTTCCTCCTCCTGCCGCTCCTCATCCATCGATCAGCACTGAGCGAGATTAACAACGGGTTAACGACCGAACACGACCTACCCAACTAGTTGGTAACTTTGTTGGATTGCTACCCTGACAACAGGGACATTATCCCGGACCGAGGGCTGTTTTTCCGAGCCGGACCAGAGCAGTTTGTCCGCTGCTCTCTAAGTGGATCGGGTTCCTGTCAGAGCTGAGCGTTTGGACATTGATAAATTTGCTCCTATTGGGATCAATAACTCTTACCTCTGAGCCCAGGGCGGCTCCAGAGAGGGACGTCATAATTACTCTGTCAGCCTGAACGCCCGGCTGTGTTAAGACTGAAGACCCCGCACACGGACGTGTGTGTGTGTGTGTGTGTGTTAAGAAAGTGCAGTAGACCCAGAGTTACTCTAAACATCTTAAACAAACATGACTCTTCAATGCATTGTGTTTTTAGGATGTGTGGAATATAGGTGCAGATTTGTGTGTGCGTGTGCGTGTGTGTGTGTGTGTGAAGGTGTGTGTGTGTGTGTGTGTGTGTGGGCCCAGGTGAGGCTTTGTTGGCTGAGCTGGACTTGTGACTGGCAGTGATTGACAGCCGGGCAGCCCGCCTCCTCCTTCCTCCTCCCACGGCGCTTTTTGACGCCTGTCATGGCGGCCAATCAGTGAAGTGATCTGACAGCTGTCCTGACACCATCTCTCTCTCACACACACACACACACACACACACACACACACACACAGAGCAGCTAAACCATCAGAATACATTTCTGAGTTTGTATATAAAATCAAAAACCACCCCTAGAAGTAATAAATCAGACATTTGCTCACAGATTAGCAGCGACGATCGTCTCCAGAGACGACGTGGCGGGGGGGGGTCCGGGGCCCCTCACGCCGCTCACATAAACTGACACACGCAGCGTCCCTGCGAGCCGCTCGCCTCTGTCGGCGGATGCGGCCGTGCTTCGTTTACCCGGCTCCAGAGGACGGCCGTCGCCTCCGTCTGCTCCGCCAGGCCACGCCGCTCTGACGCCTCCTCGTGGGGTCGGAGCGCTCGAGCGCTTGTCTCGTTGAGCGAAGGTGTGCGATAACAGGCCCGTGAGTCGCTGTCGCCGCCCTGGAAGGGGAAGAGAGCCGAGCGGAGTCGAGTGAGGCCGCCTGCTTCTCATAACCACCAGCACAATAATAATAATAATAACAACAATAATAATAATAATCATCATCATCATCATCATCAAGGCAATAATAACCTCAGCCCTCATTTAGACATCAATACTAATCACTCTCATTTGAAGGACAATAATAATAATCAGGCTCATTTGGAGTGCCGTCTCTCCACAGAGCTCTCACTGCCTTTGGGGTTGGTTGGTGCTTAACCTAATGATAACAGTCATGATTCATGGCTCCGCTCCCCCCGAACACCACTCTCACTCCACATGAAGACAGAGAGAGGGAGAGAGAGAGAGAAAGAGAGTGAGAGTGTCTTTGTGTGTGTGTTTTGTACTTGCTACACACAGAGTATCAAAATCTGCATTCGCCAAGCTCAGTGAAGACATATTTGGGAAGCGAGGACAATCTGGCTGGTCTTCACCTTCAGAGGACTGTTTGAGGGTCCAGACCTGGTTAAGGTTGACGTTAGAACTGGGTTTAGGTTAGTTTAGGCTCAGGGTACTAGTTGTGATGGTTATGGCTAGGGGAATACGTTATGTCTATTAAGGTCCTTACAAAGATGGAAGTACAAGGATGTGTACGTCGTTCCTCCCACATCAGGTCACCTCTGGTCTCGCGTGTGCGGTGCTTTGGATCCGGGCTGCTGAAGGAGCGAGCACCAGTGCCGAGATCAGGCCCTCTGTGGGCATCGATTAGAGGAATAGATCGATTTGGAGATATTAAACATCTACACACGATTGGTGCAACAGAACCAAGTGAACCCAGTGTTCCCAGTGAACCCAGTGTTCCCAGTGAACCCAGTGTTCCCAGTGTACCCTAGGTTCTTATTGGGTTTTTGGACCCTGGGCAATTTTCCCAGGTTGTTGCTGGAAGAATATAGGTGTGTTTTAAACGTGGGCCCGGAGGCTGTAAATGATTTATCATTTGTTTAATGGGCTTCTTCGGTGTTCCTACTTTTCCCCTTCAGAACGACCTGTCCGGGGGGGAGAAGATCAGCTTTCTTCTGCTTCGGTTGTTTCTCCGTGATGGACGACGTCTGCTCCTGTAATTCCTCAGTGAGTCCCGCTCATCCCATCACGGGCTCAGGCTTTGAACTCTCGGCTCAGCTCGCCGGCTGCTGCAGAGCCGGCCCGAAAATGGGGACAGAGTGAGGGAATTGTCCGGCACTGATTCACTGTAAGGAAAAAAAAAAAGGAAAAAAACTCGGACAGAAGATCGTTTCAGCGCCGCTCGGGAAGATCAAAAGCGGCGGCGGGAGAGAGCTGGCGCGGGAGGAGATGGTATCGGCGGGCTCTCATTTCTCTCACAGGCGAGTGTGAAATGGCTTCATCTGTTGTGTGGACTCACAGCAGACGCCATTATGCGGCCCCGTACCCTGACCTGGGTGCCTTTGTCCAGCGCCGTGGCGGCTGAGGGACACGGGGAGACGGCGGCTGGGGCCAAATCACACACCGGGGAGACAGAATTGCCCGTCTGTGCTGTATGATGTCATCACGGCGGTCGGCCCAGGCCACCGCGTGGCTCTTTGAGGCGAAGCGTGGAAGACGATTTGACAGCTGAAGTAAATTGTAGGTCGGGTGAAGTAAAATAATGTCGTTTTTGCGGGAGAAATGAGAGTCAGATGAACGTGGCAGGCGTATGAGGTCCTGCTCAAGGTTTCCTCCTGTTAACACAGTTTCTCCAGGGTCAGGCCCGGGTCTTTATAAATAAAGTTAAATTGAGTTTTCTCATCTCCTCGGCTGCAGTTGTCACTCCCTCGGCACATTTTACCATCAGAGATGGCGGGGCGTTGACGCGCCCATCGGATTTCCATCCCTGAAGAGAAGAAAAGGTCAAGGGTCACGCCCCCGACTGTTTGTCTTCCATCCCGGGTCTGAAAGGTTGAAGGACGCGCTGCGGAGCTGAAGAGCATCGGGCCGGAGATCAGGATCAGATGGTGGGATCATTTATAGGTTCTGAATAGAGCCCAGCTCCCCTTTTGTAGGACCTGAGGATGTCCACCCTCAAAGAGCGCTGCTAATGAAGTGCAGCTCTGGCCTGTAGTCACTGGTTCTGGGGCTGCTCCTGGACCGCTTTAAGTGTCGGCCCTCTGAGCAGGAGCACAGCCGGAGCTTTGAAGAGTCTGAATAATTCAAGACTAAGTATCATAAATCTGCTTGATTATTTCAGGAACAACAACTAACGGGGTCTAACGGCTCCGCTCGCTTTCCCGGCGTCGCTGCTAACGCTTCATTTGTGGAGGGGGGGTGAGGGAAGAAGAGAGATGAAGAGGGACCAAGAGGGATGAAGAGGGAAGCATAACAAGATGATAAGAGTCGACTCAACGCGAGGATTTCCCTCCTCTTTCTTCTCCCTTCATCTCTCGTCTTCATTTCCCCCTTCATTAAAAGAGGAGCCCGACCCAGGCTGTACTGCAGCGCGTTGTCCGTGAGAGCTTTCATCCTCTGCTTCCCTCTCTCCTCCTCCTCCTCCTCCTCCTCACTGTGTCTTTTCTTTTCTTCTTCACCATCCCTCTTCCTGTCTTCCTCCTACCGGCTCCCTTGAACATCGTGTTTAGCTGTTTAAGCTGATGACATGGAGAATATCGCGTTGAAAGACTGGTTCACTGCATACTCACACATGCACACACACACACACACACACACACACACACACACACACACACACACTTGCCCAGAGCGAAAGGCCCCAGGCAGTCTCTCTCCAGCTAGCCAGGGGCGATCATTCTGCTTCTATGATACTTAAACTGTGGGATGTCAGGAAACATTAGGCGTTTAAAAACACAGCAGATACACTCTGACAACACACACACACACACACACACACACACACACACACACACACAGAAACATACTACTTCAATCCACAGGAAAAAAGACAATTTAGAACTTGCTGTGATTAATTTTTACTTAATTTTTTTCATCTGTTGTTGGTCTAAAGCTGCATTTCTGCATTTCTCTGAAATGAAGTTGATAAAACTTTCATTGAAACATCTGGACTCGTGTGAATTTGGAGGCTTGAACAGGTTTATGGAATATCTCCTGAAGGATACACTATAAAAAAAAAGCAGATTAACACCCGCAACACAACAGCTGATCACACAGACTTTATTTTTCCTTCTGCGTGAGTTGGTCTGCATGTGTGAGTATTAATATTAAAGCTCAAACTGGCTTCTGCAGCTGCATATTTTCATCAGCTGATACAAAAAAAGTAGGTTTGACCGCTCAAATCTGCAGCAGTTACACTGTCACTTACAGAATCTCACATCTACTGTAAAGTCAGGCCGGTATAGTTTCCAACAGCAGGTTCAACTTCCTCATCTGTTCTCTTTATAAACTGGGCCAATCACGCGTCCTGCTGGGATCTAACCTGTGCAGCAGCCCCGCTGCATGCATGCCACTCCGCCGCAGCCGGCCGACTCAACCCCATCTCCGTCCTTATTTCCTGTCTGCCTCTCCAATTCGCTCGCACCGATTTGAGAGTCAGAGATCACGGTCCACCCGCGTCAACTTCTTACTTGGAATTGCCTTTCAGAGTTAATTGTTTGTCGGCTTTAGACTGAGCGGTCTTGGCCCGGGTCTGCGTCCGTCTCCGTCGCTGAGCCAGTGAAAACAACAGTTTTAATAACAAACATCTGACCTCAGGATTTAGGAGGCTCTGCGCTGGAAGACTTTGTGTATCCTTGCAATAACTCTGATATTTCCCTCAAAAACCAGCCACTTCTCTGTGTATGAGAAGAGACACAATCAGTCCACAGAGCTCCTCTCAGATATTAGCGTTTAATGAAATGCACATTTTTCCTATCGAGGCTGAAGCACTTCCAAATCTGGGGGAGCAGTGGGCCGGCTGGTGTTTTGATATGCTCTTTATTAGTTTGTTTTCTTTTCATTCATTCTTTTCCCCCACTTAAGGTTTCAATCCGAGCCTGAGCCCTGCGTGCCAGGCTGCAGAGGAAGGATGGCGGCTTCGCTGTGTGAATCCGACTCCGATGATCTCTGCTGGAGACAAGAGCTGGACAGCTTCTGAGGAACGGATTCCCGTGGGATTATTTCTATTTTGACATTTGTAGATCCATTTTAAATCTGCGGCGCAACCAAACAACAAAGATCTTCGGCTGTGTTGGCTCTTGGTGGACGTTCTACAGTTCTATGGGAGTCACATGACCAGAGTCTGAGCACCAGAAGGCATCAGATTGAACACCACTGATCACTTCTCAGCCGCTCATCATACTCGCTTCAGAGCACGGGTCCCAAACTCTTGGCTTGCGGACCATTCGAGGCCCATGGAGTGATATTTTGTGGTCTACTTCTCAAACACACCTTTTTGCCAAGTTGGTGTGATTGCTGTACCTGCTCTGGGCTTTTATGTGCTGTCAGCACTAACATGCTCTGGCAGCAAGTAGCTAAAAGAAAATAATGTTCAGAATAAACAATCATGTTGAAGAACTTTAGAATCAAGACTGAGAAATTTGGGTCAGTTGTACTTTGTTAAGAAATACTGGTTATGGCTCAGCTTCACCCCAAGTCTACTTCCAGCAGCCCCCATGTGAGGTTGTTTGTGACCCTTCTTTTAGAGACTCCCTCCTGGGAGTACTGGGAAACTCCACACAGGCCTCCAGGTCCTGGTCTGAGCCTGGTTCTGCTGCAGCCAGTCCAGTTACAGAGATCGTCTTTATTACTGCAGGAAACCAGACACAGGTGGCAGACAAAACAGGAAACCCTGGTCACAGGTGGTGTGAGTCTGAACAGGCTGCAAGAGATCACTGATGATGAATGCTCAACGTTAGACTCATTTGTTGATCCTTTAAGGTTTCCTTCCTCACATCTGTCCTTGGAAACACTCTTGGAGACGGACCTGTTTCTCATTCAGATACCAGCATGAAGAAACATCTATTGGCATGTTTGCGAACCTGAGTGTTTACATAATCCCCTCACATCTGCGCCATAAATCCAGCCAATTTATCCAAATACTTCAGCAAACCTTAATCTCATAACAGCCCCCTGGCTGTTTACAGAAGTGTTCTCCTTTCAGAAGCTCAAAGAGCCGAATAAAGGAGACAATTCTACGGCATCAGGAAGAGATGTGGTAATTGTGTGGGGCTTTTTTAAAATTTTTATTTTGCTGACATCTTGTCTTTCAGAACGCTAGCGTTTAATCAAGAATGCTAATTAAACCATGTCTGTGTGGCTAACAAAGAAAAGTGTAAAACAGCAGCAGAGGTAAAAGTTTCCACCTGCAGTCAACCTTATTGAATCCAACATACAGTATTAACGCACACAGACACAAAGGTCCAGCCTGGTGAGTGTGTACGTGTGTGTGCATGTGCGTGTGTGTGGCTGCAGGCCCACATGTTGTTAATTGGATAATGAGGTACAATGACAAATCCCTGTTGCTACCACAATAAGGTGCTGCTGTCCAGGTTTAATATCACAGGGACCTGCTATAATGCTGTTTTCTTACACACACACACACACACACACACACACACACACACACACACACACACACACACACACACACACACACACACACACACACACACATACACACACACACACACACACACACACAGTACCTTCCCAGGGGAGGTGTGTGGGGAGGAGCATGAAGCAGACTGCAGCAGCGGCGAGGGTCCAGCGCAGCAGCATGAGGGAGCTGTGGGTCCAGGAGCTTGAGGAGACTCTGTGGGTCCAGCGGAGGATCTGATGATCCAGCAGCAGCAGCTCTCTGAGCTCCACCTCCTGAAGGAGTCTCTCCTTGAGTCAGAACCATTAAGAAGATATCCGTGAAGAAAATGTGACAAAATGGACTTTAAAGGTTGAATTAATATGAAGGGCGGTTTGTTTTGGCTCAGTCTGGGCTACTGTAGAATCAATTATCACGATTATGTGCTGTTCACATACTCCATAAAAACGTTTCACAGCGAAATAATGATTTTGTTTATGAAAGTAATAAAAACTTCTACAAGAGTGAAATATGTACATCTGCAGTCATGGTTGGATGCGCCACCTGCTCCAGGTGTTGAGGTATGTTAGGGATGCAATAATTGTTTCTGATAAGATATTCCATAAACATATTCCCTAACATAATACAACAGATGCCTGTCGTTCAGCACAGGATGCTGCTGCTTTAACGCAGAAGGGTAACACTCACTCAAGTGCATCATTTCAAAACTTCTTTTCTTGTTCCCTGATGGGAAAAACACATTTTCTTGTTTTGCAACCGTACACTGATTTATCACTGCAGCTGCTTGACTTGCTAAAAATAGTGAAATAATATCAATAACAGTGTCATTGACTCCTCTGTGCCATAGTCAAAATTTCGGGTCTCGTCTCGTCTGCTTATCTGGGTCTGGTTTGTGGGTGCAGCAGCTTCAGGAGGGAGGCCCAGGCGGCCCTCACCCCAGCCACCAGCAGCTCCGGGGGGACCCGCAGACGCTCCCAGGCCAGGCCAGAGATATAATCCCTCCACCTAGTCCTGGGTCAGCCACAAGGCCTCTTCAGAGACATGTGGATTAATGAATCTCAAGTCTGTGATGAAACTCATCAACGTGAAAAAAAATCTCACTTTTCTGCTTTTCTGACCAAAAACACATTCTAGGATGTCCAAGCATTTACGTGTAAGGATAACGTTATGTTCAAGTACCTACTGAGAATAGACACTGATGTAAAGGTGTGTTAAAGACTTTAAGAAGACGTTTAAAGGATCTTTTTTCTCCATGGGAATCGTGGAGTTTTCCGTCTGCTCAGTAAACGTTCCTGGATCATTCCCATCTGTGTGGTTTCCTGTTCAGGCAGCTGTTTACGGTCAACTCTGGAGCTGGTTTCTCACCAGTACGAGTTCCCAGCCGTTTCCACGCGGCTGAAGTCTCACAGGTGTCTGGACGAATGCTGCCGGTATCACCGTGGCAACCCAGGCTCCCGTGGTACCAGCGACCAGCCCCTTCCTGCCAGACAACGGTCCTCCAGGCCAGACTGCTGCCGACGTCCAGAGGGCGACAACCGCCATAGCAACAATCGCCGAGGGGATGCGAGAGCATCAATCAGACAGTGCTGCATCCAGAAGGAAACGGACCAGGTCCAGTTATCAGTTAACATCTGAAAGGATTAAACATAATCTGTCAGTAGAGATTCAGATCAGATGACAGATTATTCATCCAGAATAGTTAATTTAACAACAGATTGACAGACCACGCTCTTTAGATATCCTCCCCTGTCCAGCAGCGCTAGTTTAACCTTAGAGCTGCTATCACACACACAAACACACACACACACACACAACACACACACACACAAACACACACAAACACACACAAACACACACAAACACACACACACACACACACACAATCTGCTGTGGTTCTTCCTCCCAGCAGCCAATCAGAGACAGCCAAAGTGCTCCCTGTCATATATCTGGTCCCCCTCTTGTCCTCCAGCTGCTCTTTTCATTCGTCTTCAGTCTTAGTTTCTCTTCTCTTGACGTAAATAAAGATGGACCGTGAGCCACTGCCGCCTTGACTGAAAAAAAAAAAAGGTGGTAAGAGAGAGAAAAACAAGGAGCAGACTTTAACCCCAGCCTGAATACCAATGGGGGTGTGGACTGGAGTACTAAGGCAGAGTAAACCTGGATGTTTGTCCTGCAGGGAGGGATGCATGTTGGGAGGGATGCATGTTGGGAGGGATGCATGTTGGGAGGGATGCATGTTGGGAGGGATGCATGTTGGGAGGGATGCATGTTGGGATGGATGCATGTTGGGATGGATGCATGTTGGGAGGGATGCATGTTGGGAGGGATGCATGTTGGGATGGATGCATGTTGGGATGGATGCATGTTGGGAGGGATGCATGTTGGAAGGGATGCATGTTGGGATACCGAGCCCTCTCACCTGAGGCATGCTGGATGAAGTGGGTGGAGCCTGGAGGCCCCTGCCTTATATGGACTGGCAGTGAGCGTACTTGGAACTGTACCTGGGGGGTTAACGGCGTTTTCACTCCCACAAGCGCCACTGAGGCTGGTGCTCCGAGCACTGCAGTGCCTTGCTCAAGGACACCTCAGTGATACAAAGCTGTCCGGGCACTTCTCCTACTACCCCCCCCCCAGCCAACCCCCACACACTAGTGCTGCCCCTATGATCTCCAGGAAAGGTCAAGAGGGCAGAGGGGGTGGAGCCACGGTCACTTAGGCGCCCTCTGCTTGTTGACCATTCCCGCTCCTCCATCCTTCCGTTTCTCTCCCATCCCGGCTCCCCACCGCCTGCCTCCTTTCTCATCCTCCTCCCCGCTCCTCTCGCCTCTGTCGGCAGGGCCATAACGGCGGCAATGATGGGCCATAACTCACCGGGAGCCGGTCGGCCCCAGACGTGCCCACATTAATTGGATGTCCATATTAAATGGAAAATGAGAGCGGCGCTGAGGGAAAAAGTGAATGACTGACTCTCTTGGCTGCTATTGACCTATGGGGAGGAGACGCTGCCCTTTTCCTCGGCGCTCTCCCTCGCCCAGTTTTCTCTGCTCCCGTCAGCGTGATGGATCTCAAAGCATTCATTTTCTGACCCCTCACCTGGAAGCAGATTAAGCGCTCCGACTCAATCGGGCTGTTAATGGGGGCGCCAAAAGTTTATGAGGATTCCTGGAAAAGGCCAGGGAAATTAGATTGTAAGCTAACAGATTTATTGCTCTGTTTCAACACATTGTAAAAAGATTATAGGACCCGGAGGCGGGTGGGAGGGGCGGAGGGGCCGGGGCCGCGGCGCCCTGGTGTGGAGCGGCGGGAGTGACAGAGCCCTGCTCTCACATTTAGCAGCTATTCTACCCTGACAGGGCAAAGACAAGCAGGTCTGTCAGGGGAGGATAAGCTGCAGCGTGACCGTCACCTGAAGGACAGATGTTTAGACATGCCCACCCCCCTCACCGCCGTCTGGCCTCTGGGTCTCATCTGCTCCCCCCCCTCTCCGCCCTTGCCGAGGAACCCCGGTGGAAGCAGGTCTGAGGGTAATGAATCACGAGCGCTTCCAGGGTGGCACGCGTTCCGAAGCAGACGGAGGCTGGGGCCTGGTTCAGGCTCCAGGAGGGGCGGAGGTGGGGGGGGTTTCGTAGGGATTGCGTCATCTGAGACTCATCGCGCAACTTCCAAAAACTGCTGGGGGAGTCGTGACTGGCTCACCCGACTACTCCAATCCAGCCCTCAGATACTCAGTCTGGTACCTCCAGTTTTGGCCCAGGCCTTCAAATTTGTTCGATATCATTTAAAGAAGACACAAAGTGATATTCTGTGCGTTTTCCAACTGTTTGCGGAGCTCAGCCTCTGATCATAACGTTAGGAACGCTGTCCCTCTCCCGTCGTTCAGATCTAATCCCGGGACGTTGCGAGGCATCTCAGCCCCCGCTGCAGGTGCTCCAGGTGACCTTCAGACGCTCTCCTGGAGAACCGTGACCTTCAAGTCTTCGGTGATTACTCGGGCTGCTCCTCCGGTGTCTGACTGAGGTGATCCGGCGCCAGCCGACAGGTTCGGAGCTGTCATTTGGGATCGGGATCAGACGTCCGAATAGCGTTTGCTATTTCAGCCGCCGCCCGCACCCGGCGGCCGCTCCGCTCGCCTTGATCTCAGCCGTTTCATCACTCCCGACCTTTGGCTTTGCCCGTTGCGTCACTCGAGTGTGACCGCGCTGAAACCTTGTGGAGCTCCAGCAGAGTCCCTCTTTTCATCGTTCCTCCCGACTTGGAGTTTTCTCGCTGAACTCAACAAGCTGCTTGCGCATCACAATTCCCGTTCCCGGTCAGTAAATACGAGCGGAGACCCGAGCGCAAACGGGTTCGCCAGCGTGGCGGAGGAGGACTCGGCCCGTGTGTCCAGATAAACCGGGCGTCTGCCGAGCTGCATGCATGGCGGGTTTAACCCTCTGATGTCTGCTGCCGGGCGGCGTTCCGGCGCCTCGGGATCTCGTTCTGTAGTAAATTAATTTACATTCGGAGGATTTTCTAAAGATGCTGGCTTCCTGCGGAGCCAGGCAGATCAAAGTGTCTCATTCTGCGTGTTTGATGATGTTTGATGTTTGCTTTGAGTGTGAATGTTGCTGACTTTCTGCAGCCTTTTTCTCCACACGGCGGGGGGGCTGCTCCCTCCTGCCTTTTTACTTTCTGCCCCGTCCTCAGCCAAATTTGGTAAGTTGCATTTTACTTTTTTTTTTTTTTTTTTTTTAATACTCCTCCCTACCTCTGATTCAGATTCCCTTTGCTGACTTGTTCTTCATCGCCCTGTGATGTCAGCCCAACGAGCCAGCGATGAAGGAGGAGGGAGCAGGAGGCCAAGTTCAGCTGTAGCCCAGAGTCGCTCCCAATCTTTGAAATGCAGCCGAGGTCCGTGAACGCCTCGCAAAGTTTGCTGCTGACGCTGGAAATATGCAGCTTCTGACTTAATATCATGTAAGGGACCCTGATAATTCAACTCAACTATCCTTTAATGCTCAATTCATGAATAAGACGGATGATTTATGGCTTATAACCTGAACTTTCAACTCTTTCCAACTCTTTTGGCTGCTGAATATTAGAAAGGAACTATTTCAATTTCAAGAATTTCAATAATTAACACTTAAGAAAAAAACACTTTTTTACTTACCTGTGAAACTTTTAATTTAACTGCACAAATTAGAGCTGGACTAACACGTCAGCTCAGGAGCTAAATTAGACCCCAAATGGCCTGAAGGCTTCACCTGCAGTACAGAAGAGCATAAATTAATGAAATAGATGAAACACATTCACAAATAAGCCTTTATCATTGCAGCTTCCTCACCGGTGTGTTAACAGTGTGATGGAAAAGGGCGTGGTTTGTGTAGCCACCGCCTGGGCGGAGGTGTTCGTCGGTCCACATCACTTCTCCTCCCGTCTCGACCCAGAGAAGCAACAATTGACCAAGAAAAAAAAACAGCAGCTTTATTCCCTCCTGTTTCCAGCTCATTCTGATCAGTCTGTTTTCAGGGTTGGGTTTGAACCTTCCAACCAAAAACTACCAGAAAAACAAAAAACAGAGCAAAGTGGCGCTGGAAATATAAATTCATCAGTTTATTTATTTATTTTAAGTGCGTGGATGGGAGAGAGGATGTTTTCCTTATTAAGTCAGTTTTATTTGCTAGAATCGAGCATGCAGATGAACCAGTGGAGCAGACATGTTGTGAAGGTCGAAGGGTCAGTGTGTGAGAGCACACACCCCCGCTGACATGTGTTATATTTGTTATTGAAGAGATCCAAATAAAGAATGTTATCTGTGTGTGTGTGTGTGTGTGTGTGTGCGTGTGTGTGCGTGTGTGTGTAGACGCTCCTATTGTTAATCTGATTTGTTCCCCGGGGTGCAAACAAAGCAGACCTTCATCACCTCTCACCTCCTCCTACTCTTCATCGCTCCCTCTCCATCACCGATAATAATCCCAGATCGTTCCGCTCATTTTAAAAGGCCAATCAGTTCAAACGCTCGGCAGTTCCGACACACACAGAGCGCTTCTTTGGTGATTGTTTTTATTATATTTGATTACATTTGCGCCTTGAGGATTTTCGCAGCATTTGTTGCAGATTAATCACGTTCATTACTCACATCGTTTCCGCCTCTTGTTGCTATTTGAAGGGACGCGCGCGGCGGGATTATTAACACAGTTGCTGACAGCTGGGGAGAACACAGACGTAACGTTTACTCCTGATGTTTATTTTAATCGGGACATTTCAGTTTCTTCTGCCGTCTCACTTTGCAGACTCGGCTCTCGGGCTGGCGGACGTTCTGTGGGTTTAGCCTCATTTTCCCAAATCCGACACGTTTGATTGTTTGTCTGAACCGCGACGCTCAGCTGACCTCAAAGCCAGCAACCACCCCCCCCCTCTCTCGCTCTCCCTCCGTCTCTGCCTCGTCTGCCCATCTCAACCTCTCCGGCTCCTCTACCTCCCCTCTACCTGGGGCCACGTCTTATGTAAAACACATTTATTTTTAATAGATTTTTTAATGAATTTTTTAGCTGCCTATTAATAATGCCATTAGTGGTGGCGGAGCGGCGTCAGGCAGCAGCCCGGCCTGCTAATCCTGCCCCCCAGCCCTGGCAGAGGCAGCTAATGCAGGCCCCAGCTATGACTCAAAGCAGGCCTCACACACACACACACACACACACACACACACACACGAAAACAAATCTTGTATATATAACATGCTGAACATATACACAGCATGAGGATTAACGAACACACTGTGTGTGTGTGTGTGTGTGCATGTGTGTGTGAGGTAATCTGAGGTGGAGAGAGGTAAAGCAAGGTAAAGAGAGAGAGAGAGAGAGAGAGATTGGACTTCATCATTAGTTGTTCCAGTCTTTCTCCACCTCCACCTCTTCTTCCCGCTCTTCCTCACCTCCCACCTCATTTCTCTTGCGTTCGCTCTCTCCCTCATCCTGACCTCCTCCCTCGTTCGACCCCCCCCCTCACTCTCTCCCCCCGCATCTTTGCCTCCTGTTTCAAACGCCTTTCTTCTCCTCCTCCTCCCCTGGGCACCCGGCAGGCCTGGCCTTGGTGCTCGACTCCTCACGGAGGCTTCTTACCTGGGGGCCCCTGAATGTGCACACTCGTAAACACACACACACACACACACACCCACCCACACACATCTGTGAACGCTACAAAAAGTCAGAGCAGAAAAAAAAAAAAAGCGAGCTGCTTAAATCCTTAATAGAATTTGAGCCTGGCTCAGCGAGAGCTGGAGAAAAAGGTGTTAATTACTGCTGCTTTTAATGCTAATTAAATGTTTCAATTAATGCGGTGTTTGTGCCCAAAATGTGCGTCAGGAATTGACGAATGCCAATAAGGTGTTTGAAGGCAGATCCAAAGAGAGCGCTCTACCTCCTGGATGCGCTGGAGCCCGGAGCGGTGCAGCATGGGAAATTTCATTCATGAGGGGAAGAAAAGAGGCTGCAGCGGATTCACAGCTGCTTTCCATAAAAACTCTTCACGGCCTCCATCAAATGTTTCTGTCCGGGGCTGCGCCGCCGGACTGTTGGCGCGCACGGCGCTCTGGACGGAGGGAGCCAAATAAACAGTGTTTTTACGGTTAAAGTGCAAATTCATGGCTGAATAAACAAGTTTGGGAGTGTCTTTAGATTTCAGGTTTAAAGGGTTTTGGGATTTTTTTGAAACTGAGTCAGCTTCGGAGAACACGATGTTGTCTGCGGTTAATTCCCGGATCTGTTTATCACTCATGAATCTGGGTTGAGCATAATAAGACAGGACTTCAGAGGTGATCACGAAATCACGGGTGTTACCTGAAGACCTCCATCATGGGCTGTCCTTTTCTGTTTATTCCTCGCTGGGGTTTATCCCAACGCTCCGTGGTGAGGCAGGAGCGCGAAAGGTGTGAAGAGCACCCTGAAATAACAAACATGTCCGTTAGCACTCCAAACGCACCTTCATTGTTCTGGAAATGTCATCTGTGTTCCAAAGGTCACGTAACTCTTCCTGAACCATCATATTTTTGCGGATGGTGGCCGGAATCCCGGAGCTCCGAGAATTTTGACCTGGATATTCGTAGCTTTCGGATCAGATGTGCGCTGTTGCGGCTGCAGCCTTTCAACATCTGCTGCTCAGGCCTTCCTGGAGAGAAAACAAAAAGAACAGAGGAGAGGAAATGAGAGCGAAGCCCTCAGATGGCAGAGATAAACCACTTTCTGTGCACTGGCTGTTTCCCTGCGAAGGAAAGAAGCTGCATTAATGTAGCACCTATTTCTGCTTTTATGTCGGGAAAAAACAGGAAGATTTCTGGAGTGTGATGAGAGAGGGACTAGAAGTGTGTGTGTGTGTGGGGGGGGCAACTTTTTTTTTTACAAAATACCATATTCAATACAATAAAGTAAAATGTCTCCAGTCTGGCTTCAGTGATCCATGACTTCTTCAGACTAAACCATCATTTGTTTGGGTGTTACAGGAGGAGATTGGAGGGATGGTCCCGATTTTTAACTTCATTAGGAAAATAAAACTGATAAAATAAAATGAGTTATTCCGACTGAAGGTCCATCTTATCCAAAAAAAAACAAAAAACAGCCATAAACACTTTTCTATTTTTTACAAATGCCACCAACTAGTGGCCTGGCGTGGGAACCGCAAAATTTTGCGTGTCCCCACTAAAACACGTTTTTCAAACCTTTTCATCTGTATGCGCATCGAAAATGGGAAAACGATACCGACGGCAGCATCGAACTCAGAGTTAAATCTGAGGTTCTCTCTTTTAGACTCAACAAAGGGGTGGCTGCATGTTTCAGTCAGGTCCAGGATATAGACGCATCCCTGAAAGGATAAAAACCCCTGAATGTTGAAAGGGTTTGAACTGTTCTGACATTAACAATGAGAGCAAAGGACTGACCTTTGACCTCTGCGACACGGCTCTAGCTCTCCGCCATCAAGAAAGATGTGACACCATTAAAGACATGTACACCCTCTTTTGTCAATATGGTGCAGACTAGTGTTCATCTGCGCTTGTGCGTGCGTGTGTGTATGTGTGTGTGTTGCCCTAGGTGATCCACTGCAGACACAGACAGTCTATCACGGTGAATTATAACCTCACTGAAGAGCCAGCAACACTCTCACCACCACTTTGTGTTCACTTCACACCGTGCGCGTGTATTTGATTGTGCCTCCTGTTGTGTGTGTGTGTGTGTGTGTCTGTGTATCTGTGTGTTTTTGTGCACGTGTCAGTGTTTGTTGCACTTGCAATTGATATGAATTTCATCTGACTTGGTATGCAAATCCAAAGACTCTAGGTAGGGTGGTACTAATTGCCCAGTGGCTCTTTGGCCAGTGTTTGGGCACACACACGTACACACACGCGCACACACACACACACACACACACATACACGCAGCTGCAATTCAAGTGTTGCGTGTGTTAGTGTGTGTAAAGTTTTTGCATATGTGTGTGTCCTCAGGCTTTTGGGAGAAGGATGTGAAATTACAGATCAGCGTTTCAGAGCTGAAGCCCATGGGCTCCTGTCAATCCTACACACACACAGACACACACACACACAGACACACACACACGCGCGCGCACACACATACACACACCTTGAGTCTGGGTTGGATTAACATAATTAAGTCATTTGTTGTGGTTGTGACTGATAAAATCACTGAATTATTCAATTCCAACAACTCCACAGATGCATCTGTTTGTGTGTGTGTTTGTGTGTGTGTGTTTGTGTGTGTGTCTAAATGTTGGTATGTATGCTTGGATGCTCGCAGGTGACACATCGCACCAAACACCCCCTCTCCATCATCCACAATGCACTCTGCTGCTGGCAACGATCTGGCAGACCTAATCAATTGCTCTTCCACCAAGAATCGCAGCGATCCATCACAAACACGCATCCTCCCAACGAATATGCGTTTGTTGCCATGGCGTCGAGACTGCAGGTGCTTTCAAAGCCATCGATCGCATGAAGATGAGCTTAATCTCACAGCGCGGTCACGTGCTGCTGCGCTGGCCGGCGAGGAGAACCAGGGATCGCCTGGTGTGTCTATTACCATCAGCGTTTTCCTGCGCGAGCGAAAGTTCTGCTGCGAACACTGGCGGCAAAAACAAAGTGGACTGCGAGGAAGACAAAGCAGGAGTGGGGGGGTTGGGGGATTGGGGGGGGGTTGCGGCTGCTACAAGCGCTTTGAAGTTCAGCAGTTTTGTGTCAAGGACAATAGGAAGAGTTTGATGAGAGCTGAGGAACGCTGTAATTGTCGGGGTGTGGGTGTTGCCGTGGAAATGGAAGAGTGTTTTTTTACGCGGGGGGGTGGGGGGTGGAAACTGGAGCCCAGGCTCCGGGATGGGACGGAGGCCTGAAAGTAGGCAACATCAGCTGGGTGAAGAGAGCTCGACGTCGGCTGGGTGTTTTTCAGTTGTGTTTCATGGTTCATCGCATTCAATAAGTGATGCTAAAAGCAAATGTGGGAATTAATTAAGTCACCAAAAACACAGACAAATGCAACTTAAGCACTGTGACTGTGAGGCCTGTAGACTCACACTCTAGTGTGCGTGTGTGTGTGTGTTACCCTGAAATTGTGTTTTTCAAGGAAGTTGTGCACATGTAACAACATTGAGGAGGAAAAGCATAAATCCAGGTTAAATCCAGTAATACAGCTACGCAGAGAGAGGAACACATCCACACCCTGATCATCGTAGATTTTTGCAATTACTGTTTGTACGTCGTACAGAGGGCAGAATGATCGTACAAATACAATAATTACAGCACACTTGGCAATGGTGAAGAGCTATAAAAGTCCAATTTGCTCCAGGGAACCCAAACCAGCCGTCATATCCTCACTGTGTTGTTTCTGCAGGTTTTAGCTGAGCACAAACAAACGAGAGGAAGAAGACAGCAGATCCAGAATCAGCAGAAAGTGGAATTTCCTATAAAGTAAAAGAAAAATCCACTAAGCCAAGATTCATGTTTCTACATTTTAAAACAATAATGTAACATAAAGAATTCAATAAAAGCCTTTGATAATTATTATCTGGATTGTTATCAAGATTTACAACTTACTGAGTGTAAATTTAAAAAGGATAAGAACGTTATTAAGGGGAATAAAGCAGGAGCCCTCATTACATTAGTGTCTCTCTGTATCAACATTAGTTTAGACTCATTATTCCGCTGAAGCATCTACACGCTCGTAATATCGTTCATTAATCGCTGCTGCCGAACAGGAGGGAGGAGGCGATGGGGAGAATAATGGGAGAGGATGAGCCTTATTGGAATGAATGTTTTAATGATTACGCTCTGATTAGCATCTTTGCAAATAAAACAGATTAAACAAGCTGGTTTTTTTTCCAGGTTTGGGGGGAGGTGGCAATAAAAACGCCGGTGTGTCGCGATTTTAAATGGCTGCTAGTAATATATGTCGTTTTACCGATATTTCAATAGTGACACTGACCGCCATTGAGCAGCCTGTTTGGACTATTTGGTGTGTGTTGTTGCTCGCCCCCGGAAGGAAATCAACTTGTTTTGACTGAAAACTTTTGTAAACCCACGGCGTCTGCCCGGCACGAAACAGCGGGGCGACGGCGTTGGCAAGTTAGCTGGCGAACATTTGACAGCTAATGAGCCAAATATTTCCCTCTGGAGTTGATGAAAGATCCAAAATAGACTGTCAGAAGTCCAAAAATATCATCTTTTTAACGACGCCGTGACTTAGTGCGCCGCCGCAAAGGGCTAATGAGCGTGACAGAAGATGGCGGTTAATGGCGGGAAGCGCGCTTTACACGAAAAAATCTCCGACGACGTCTCAGGAATGTGCATTAGACGGTTAACCGGCGGTTGAACAGCGGTTAGGCGGCGTTTGCGGTTTTCCTCTGCGCCGGATTTTCTCAGTAAAAAACGCAGCCTCTGAAATCTGAATATTAAATCAGCAGGAATAAAAAAAACAAAAAAAAACGCCCCATGTGATATCAGCCGTCCAATCAGAGCGTCGGCCACGCGGCCGGGGGGGCGCGAAATTACGGGAGCGTGCTGGCGTGCACACGCCTATGAGCAGGAAAGGCTGGAGACCTCTGTTGTGAGCTGGCCCTTTAAGGAAACAGTAACAGTAAAGTATAAAAAAAAAAAAACTTTAGCAGCAAAAACTAATAATTGCAAAGCAGCCAATTAAATTGTGCGGTAGAGATGAAACCGCTCATATTTCCCCTGGTAATTTCATGCTCTAAACTCGCTTCCGTGCGCACATAAAAAGAGGAGAGAAAATATCATTTCAGAAGCTGACAGAACTCATTGTTCGTGGAATTTTAAATTCAAAAAAGTTAATAAAGGCGAGTGCGAGATGAAGGGAATTTGCATTTCTCAGATTAACAGCATGTAGAGCAGCGGCGGCGCGCGCAGCCTCGGGTCATCATTTAAGAAACCTTTGCATATTTTATTTAAGAGTGGCCCGGTTTGGAGCGTAATAAGACAGACAGATAATGATTAGAAGGTCGGGCCTGCGGGGCACAGCCGAGCTGGGCGCTGTAACGCTCTAATACCCAACACACACACACACACACACACACACACACACACACACACACACAAAGCATAGCTCAGCCTGCGCCGGCTTCTCTAATTGGCTGTTGATGGTTTATGAAATGTTTTCCAAAGGTTTTATTATTGTTGTTGTTGTTGTTGTTGCTTTATTGCTTTCATTATTTTAATGGAGGGGTTCTGCTTGTGCGCACAGCTTTGGCTCAGAGCCACCTGGTTCTGCTAACATGCTCCTTTTTAATCACCGCTGTCCCCCAAACCCCAACGCTCCGGAGCTACGTGCTAATAAGGCTAATAATGCTACACAGGGCCCGTGTGATTGTGTGTGTGTGTAGGTGTGTGTGTGTGTGTGTGTGTCCCAGAGTGCCTGAACCTTCACCTCTCACGTGTCAGGGAGTTAGCCGCGGCAGCGCGCCGCCGACGACCTCCGGCCTCCGGCTTCGCCTTCGAGTGAGCGTTCGCGCGAGAGCTGTCGAGGGTTCGAAGGAACTGGGTCACGGCCGGGCGCAGCGCCCGTCGGGGGCGGGCGGAGGCCGGGGCCACCTTTCTCCTCCAAACGAGGCCATCTTAAAGCTGGCGCCGCGGCAGGTTTTTAACCCACTGACGGGCCTTCCGAGTGGCAGGTTTGTGAGCTAATATTGTCAGACGCGGGGGCCCCTTTGGCGGCGGGCCTCGGCCCGGCGTCAGGAACCCTTTGTTGGGCTGTCGGCAGCTGGAGCATCTGGAGGAGCGAGAGCAAAGACGAGGAGCGGCGCATCCTCGCCTGTATCTACAAAGCAGAAGCGTCAATTAGGAGGAGCGTCACGGTGAAGGCGCAGCCGCCGTAATGATCCTTCTGAGCAGTTCTCTTCTGGATCTGGATCAATGTCTCCCTTTGATGTCTCTGATTCCCACGTAGGTGTGTGTGTGTGTGTGTGTGTGTGTGTGTGTGTGTGTGTGTGTGTGTGTGTGTGTGTGTGTGTCCTCCTGTGAGGGAGGGAGAAAGAGAGAGGGGAGATCACGATAGCATCTCACACACACTTTCAGGCCTTAATATTAGAGCAGGTATAATCGTCACCGCTCCACCAGACACACAACAAATACCAGCTCACACCTGTGTGTGTGCGTGTCCGCACACGCGTGTGTTTGTCTGTATGATTGTGTGTTTGTGCGTTCTCACATCAAAGCAGCGCAGCAAGAGATGAGCCAGATAGAATTTCTGTGATTAATTTAGTCATTTGGGATAGTCTGCTAACTGGATTACACTCAGATGTGTTGATATGGCCATATGGCCCTGGGTTGTGTGTGTGTGTGTGTGTTTGTGTGTGTGTGTGCGTGTGTGTGCTCACAGCCTGATATAAGTGCATTTATTCCACTTGTGGGGTCCTGAAACCCTCCAGTACCACATCATGAAGAGGGGGCGTTTAAAGGCACAGATATCTATCTATCTATCTATCTATCTATCTATCTATCTATCTATCTATCTATCTATCTATCTATCTATCTATCTATTTATCTATCATCTATCTATTTATCTATCATCTATCCATCCATTTGACTCATTGGTATCAGATCAGTATGTCAGCATGTTTCCTAGTTTTGGTAGTTCTGCGTGTGTGTGTGTGTGTGTGTGTGTGTGTGTGGTGTGTGTGTGTAAACACACTCCTGGGTCTGTTGACCGGTCCCTCGACTGATCGCTGATGAAAACTCAGACCAGAGCATTGCCTTCTTGACAGCCATCTTTGTTTCTGTTCATCAGAGGTCATCTCCTGGGTGAAGACAGGAAACGTTCCCACCTCTCCGTCACCGTTTTAAATAGTGTCATAACTTTAAAAAGTGTGTCACCGTGTGAGGAGAGATGGACGGATGCTGTCAGAGTGGGTGAGAAAATGGTTGTTTTGGTTCAGTTCTGAGCAATATTCAAAACAGACAAGAGAAATGAAGGAAAGAGAGTAACAGAGAGAGATGGAAGGAGAGAGGGGTGAGAGAAGGGAGGAGAGAGAGGGATGGAGGAAGGAGGGGGAGAGAGAGGGGGAGAGAGGGAGGGAGAAAGAGAGAGGGGAGAGAGATGGAGGGGAGAGAGGGAGGGAGAAAGAAAGGGGGAGAGAGGGGAGAGAGGGGAGAGAGAAAGAGAGAGGGAGAAGGGGCGGGAGAGAGATGGATAGAGAGTGGGAGAGATAGAGAGGGATAGAGACAGAGTGAAGAGAGAGATGGAGGGGAAAGAGAGGGAGAGAGAGGGGGGAGAAAGAGAGAGAGAGAGATGGCGAGAGAGTGGCCAGAGGGCAGTGTGCATTAGAGTAAGAGCCTGATTGGCTCTGACCTTCCTTACAGCCAGCTGTCAGCCTCCAACACACACACTTACACACACACACACAAACACACACACACACTCACTCACTCAAACACTCACACACACACACACTCTCACACACACACACTCACTCAAACACTCACACACACACTCACTCACACAGTCACACACGCACACACACACTCACTCACACACACACGCACACACACACTCACACACACACACTCACTCACACACACAATCACACACACACACACACACACACACACAATCACACACACACACACACACACACACACACACACACACACACACACACACACAGTGCACAGGCTGCTCCGGCCCTGCAGGCTCTGATTACCATATCAGCACCGTCTCATTTGCATAAATCCCAGCACTCTTAATTAGGCTTCATCTCTCTCTTCCTCTCTTTACCTCACTCACATTTTCGGCTCTTCCCTTCTACTTTCCCCTCCTCACTCGCTCCCCTGCATTGGCTTGCAGATATGGGCCGGGGTTTAGGGTTAGAATTAGCAGATAGGAGGGTCCATGACTCCCAATTAGTTTAGTGCTGATTAGCGTAATGACAGTTTCACTCCGTCTCCGCGTGTTCGCTCATCATATTCCTGCTCCACTTCTGCTCACATAAACATTATCTGCAAGGACTTTCTTCCCCTTTCAATTTTACATCCCCCCATCATTTTATTTTACAGGTGTTCTGGTCAGAAGTGACAAAGAGCTAATTATAGCTAGAAGTAAACCCGACTACCTGTGGTGCCTTAATGGCGTGTATCGGCCGTTTGGCTGCATGGCGTGACATCAAGCCTGGCGTTAGTGGAATGAAAGTTTCTCCATGGTTCACCTCACGCTCAATTAAGGTTCAGAATCACAATTTGTCCCACTTACTGGCTAATCAACTATTCCAGCACATTACACCACTGAAAAATCACACGGAGCTGCAACGTCTGCAGATGGAATGATCACTACCACCATAATAATAATAATAATAATAATAATAATAATAATAATAATAATAATAATAATAATAACAACAATAATAATAATAATAATGATAACAATAATTGTAACAATAACATTGTTGTTGTACTATCATCATCAACACCATTGTTATTATTATTATTATTATTATTATTATTATTATTATTATTATCATTATTGTTGTTGTTATTACTTACTTGCTTACTACTATTATTATTATTATTATTCACTGCTATTAGTATTAGTAGCAGCATTATCACGTTTGTTGTTATTATTATTATTATTATTTGATGGTCTATATCATGGATGTGGTTCAGATGGAGGTAAAATATTCCAGCAGCTCTTTTAAAAAAAGGAACTTTCCAGTGAAGTAATCCCCATTTTGGCTCAGCTCAAACTTCCCCCGTCATTTTGGGACCGTTTCTGTTTTGTCGCGTGCATACGAAGGCGTAGTTGCAGAAGCAGATCAAATGGTTGCCCCTGGCGACCTCCATATGCGGGGCCCCTCCGGTGCGACTGGAACAAGAAGGGTGGTGGGGGGGGGGGGGTTGGCGACCTTCCGCCACACGGATACCTGAGTAGAAGTGACCCGAGGACCGAGACATCGGCACCGAGACGAGACGTGGGACGAGAACGAGATGCAGCTATTGTCTGCATCAACACTTAGATACACAACCAGATATCTTTGGGGGGGGGCAGTGGGTGCACTGGGAGGCTGTTGAACCCCAAAACACTGTAGTCTGTGTGTGTACGCCATATGTGTGTGTTATCAGAGGGAGGTGTGTTGGGGGGTTAAACACAGCTATATTCTGTAGATAACAGGATTAGCTGGGAAGCGGATAATAAGTTAGCATTTCCTCCCCGCGGCGCTCTCTCCTCTCTCCTCTCTCTAATCCTGCAGCTTTGATGTCCCTGCTCCCATCAGGTATCTGGGCTGCTCTGGCCCCGGGGCCTCGGGGCCTCCAAATGCTCAGACGCAGTTTGTCTGTGTGTGTGTGTGTGGATGTGGATGTGCGTGTGTGTGTGTGTGTGTGTGTGTGTGTGTGTGTGTGTCAGTGTCCTCATTAGTTCTGCCTGTTTACTAAAGTTGGCTCCTTGGGATGAAATGTGCTGCATGGCCGAGATCTCCGCACAACAATCTGAGCTCCTCTGCCAGCGCCTGACCCCCGCGCAGCGCTGATCAGGCAGCTTTTTCTCCTGCCGTGACGTGAGGAGGCGCTGAGACCGAAAACCTCAACAACAACGCGGGGAACAGGGGAGGATTTGCCGCTTTAAGCCGCCACCTTTGGAAGCGCCGCGGCGTTTTCAGGCAGCTTGACAAAGCCGCTAAAGTGTGTTTAATTAGTGTTTGCGTATTTCTGCAACATTAAAGTTCCTTTGACAGGAAGGATGTTTAATTTGGTTGCGGGGAACAATTTTACAGTGAGTAACCTTGTTTGTTGTGGGCGGGGCTTAGCCGGAGCTAAGCTGGAGCGTTATACGTATAAACTAATGTCAGCTGTCAGGAGATTGTTTTTAACAAGTGTGTTTTTTTAACGCTCGTCCCAACGTGAACATCCACTCTAAGGAGCATCAGGGTTAAAACAACCAGGAGGGACGTGACCGCACCCGTAAAAAAAGACCTAAGTTAGTCAATAATTAAAATAATGACGGCCAAACTGGTCTGATGGGGGCAGAAGTTCAACTTAACTTTATGTAAATTGGTTTTAATCCATTTTGTTATGATTTAATTTATATATTTTAATGTTTAAGACTGTCCACTGACATGGTAGCTAACCACACCCATCTGAGCCTGGTCCTGCTCCAGGTTTCTTCCTGTTCAAAGCAGGACTTTCCTGCTTGTCCAGGTGAGGCTCTGGGTCGTCGTGAAGGCTGTGGATCAAAACGAATAAAGTTGACGTGAATGGGGAGTTCACTTGAGCGCTGGCATAAACTGGTCTCGCTGGGCTCCTTCCAGCTGGACTTTCCTGCACCCCAGCTGGTCAGACTCGGCTGAAGTAAACGGACGCTAGTGCAGGTCGGGGTCAGAGGGACGGAAGCGGAGAGAGATTCCGGTACGTGTTTCCTCCGGTCAAAGACTGTGTTCCACTCCGCTCTTCAGTCTCAGGTTAATCAATGACAGTATCTGATCAATCATCCCCCCACCATCATCTGTTAATCTCCACGGAGACGCACCAGCAGAGCTGGAGCCTGGAGGTCATGTCAGACGGGGGGGTGGACACCAGATCTCCCACCAGGACGGATGAAAGAGGACAGACACCGAAAAAATGTAACTGCTGCATTTCAGAGCATTAAAATCAATTAATACGTTTGAGTAAAAAAAAAGGGATTTGAATGAGTTCAGGTTGATAAAGTGAGCATGGCTCCGGAGTGTGACGGCTAACTCAACCCTGAGCTGTGTGTGTGTGTGTGTGTGTGTGTGTGTGTGTGTGTGTGTGGGCAGGAGAGGAGAAGCGAAGTCTATCAGTGTGTGAGTCTAATTAAAACGATGAAAATAATTACTGATACAGGCTGACAGACAGTCTCGCCCTCAGACATCCTCAGTAATTAGTTAATTAACCAAACGCAAATTAGCAGCAAGAATTAGTCAGCCAGGCTTAGCGGAGGAGATGGTGAGACCTCCTCTTGTTTTCTGCTTTGCTACGCTCCGCTCCTCCATTTCTACCAAGACTCTGTGCGTGCGCGCGCGTCCCTGCGTGCACGCCGAGGTGCCAAACTCTCAAAAGTTAGAAATAGGGCACGCCTGCCGTATTACTACTTTATCACTGCTCCTCATGCCACACTAACAACCTGGTATGCAAAACATTTCTGCCTGAGTCAATTCATTCAAATTAAAAAGTGATTTCAGGATAATGAGGCGCTAATTTCCCCCAGTTTCTCCTAAAAATAACACAGCTTGCAAGTTGCGCATCTGTTTGCCTACAAATCCCTTCATGCGGGAACGAAGGAGCTGATTTAAAGTAAAATGCATGCATTCATACGTGGAGGGGGCTTCAGCAGCCTGACTGAATGCAGAACCCCCCCCAGCTCAGGCAGTTCCCCCCTGAACGCCTGCAGGTCACAAGAACAGCCCGTCCGACCCACCGCGCACAAGTCAAAGCGATTGTGCGTGCGGGGGTGAGTGCTCGCCCACTGCTGGCTCCGAGGCGGGGGCCCGCCGCTGGTGGCCCTCTTGTTCACACTCTGACTCCTGCTGGGGATGATCCGAGAGGAGGCGGCGACGCAGCCGCGCACCGGCGCGACGGCGGAGACCACCGATAAACAAACAAACAAACAAAGTATATGTGGACTTGGACATTTTGTACGTGTGTGTGCGTGTTGTGTGTGTGTGTGTGTGCGTGTGTGTGTGTGTGTGTGTGTGTGTGGTTGCAGTGCACAATTGCATCTGCACACAGATGGAACATGCTTCTGTCATTGAGCACGTGTCTGTGCAACCCCACATGTTGTAGCACTGACAGTGTTCTTGTGTGTGTGTGTGTGTGTGTGTGTGTGTGTGTGTGTGTGTGTGTGTGTGTGTGTGTGTGTGTGTGTGTGTGTGTGCGTGTATGTGCGCGCAAGCGAGTAGCTCCAGGGAAAGCACCAATGTGCACATTCAGGTCACGGATGTCAATCATCTCTCTCTCTGTTTGTGTGTGTGTGTGTGTGTGTGTGTGTGTGTGTGTGTGTGTGTGTGTCCTTGAATTTGCTACATACTGAGTAGAAAAATCCTGATTCTACTATCAAAGTGAGGACATTCTGTCAAACGATATTTGAGGGTCCAGACGTGGTTGAAGGTCGAGGTTAGAACTGAGTTTAGTTTAGTTTAGTTTAGTTTAGTTTAGTTTAGGTCAGGTTAGGCTTAGGATGTTTATGCTCAGGGTCACAGTTCAGGGTCATGGGGTCGTTTGGGATGAAGCCCCTGAGTGGGTTGTGTGTGCCCATGTCTTTACTTCTTCCTGTGAGGATCTCGGGCATTAAAGTCTACAATTTTCCGAAACCACTGACTTTTTCCCGCGTGGATAAAGTGCTTTGCAACTTTAAGTCGGACGCTGAGAGAATCTTCTGAAGCCTGCAAACTCATTTCCTGTTGAAGTCATAGAACAGTATAATCGCAGCAGCTGTACATACTCTCATTATCTCACAGGAACAAAGGCCGAGGCTCCGCTTTAACAATCGTGGAAGTGGCTCGTGAAGGTCGGAGTGAATCCCTGGGCATCGTTCAGCAGCTAAACCAGTCGCGCTCGTGTGTGTAGCTGTTGACAGCTATTAGCAAGATCACTTTGTGTGTGTGAGTGTGTGTGTGAGTGTGTGTGTGTGTGTGTGTGTGTGTGGGGGGGGGGGGGGCAGCGGTGCGTCGAACATCTGAGCGAGCAAAAGTGAAGATGAAAACCTCCCGACAGGAGCGTGTTTTCCTTCAGACTTAGAGGAGTGAGGGATTCTCCCCTCCCTGTCTCCTTCCCTAAATGCCGCTGACGCCTTTGAGCTCTGTCACCTGCCCTCACTAACTTTAACTCAACTGCAGCTGCAGTCGAACTGTCACTTTTGTCAGTCTTCCTCTGACTGCGCCGACTAATGACGCGCTCGGATCTTTGCGACGACTTCTGGGGCCCCGCCGTCTCCATCGTTCTGGAAGGTTCTCGCAGGTTTGCATCGTTTCGTTTTGTCCCTGTTTTTATTTTTTCCTGCCGCGCCTCTGTGTCACTTAGTCAAATAAGAGCTGCTTGAAAACAGTCTGTAAACAGCACTTTTGCTTTGGTGGGAACATCTGACTGCTCCCATTCACTCTGCAGCCAGGAGCGACAAAGCTGGAGCGCTGGGATTCCGACTCTTCCTCCAGGGACCCAGCCTGGAAGCTCATCTACCCAAAACACACCACCAAATGAACCACGTTATTACAATAGCTAAAAATATGAGAAACAACCCCAGGGGAGTGCACGCGTCCACATGTGCGCATGCGTGTGTGTGTGTGTGTGTGTGTGTGTGTGTGTGTGTGTGTGTGTGTGTCAATATAGATATTGAACAGGAGGGGAACTGTTTTTTATATTCCTTCATTTTTCTTAACTTAAGAACAAAAGTAGTGATATAAACATGATCTAAATGAGCTCCCAAGCCCCGAGATCATGCACTAAAACATGTTTTATTTATTCTGACTGCCTCAGTAGGCGTGTTAGGGATTTATTGGCACATTGCCTGTGGATTTATTTGATAAATGTCTCCTAAAAAATGTGTCCACAAGTTGTAGGAGTTAAAAATGCCTTTACTAAGTTCAATCCTGTCAAAACCACGCTGTTTTAGTGGCATTTATTTTCCTAAAACAGAGATGTTGATGTCACATTGAAGTCATGTTGATTATCAATATTATGTTTCAGATATTTTTGTTACAGTTTAGATAGAATAATCCCAATAATGGTTGTTTAAGCGCAGTCGCTGCTTTAATGTCGTACATATGACATGACCTGCAGGCATCTGTTCACCTTCCCTAGAAGCTTCACACACACACACTTCTACAGACACAGACACCCATCAGCATCACACACACTTGCAGCGGGCGCTCCCCACACCCCTGTCTTTTGGTGTTTCCCGGGCGTCTCGGCACCGTGTCCCGTGGTGTGTCTCCTGTAGAGGAGTGTATGTTTTCTTTATGGTCAGTGACATGCACAAGCACTGTGGGGCTTAAATGAATGTGAGCACTGTCACAAGAGATTAGCACCGAGTGTGTGTGTGTGTGTGTGTTGGGGGTGGTGGTGGTTGACTGGTGGGGAGACACCAGTACAGATGGGGGTTTCAGAAGTGATGAATGTCATGGCCGGGCCTCCTCCTGTCCTCTTGGGTCAGCATGAAGTTAAGCCCCGCCGCCGCTGTCCAAGCGGGGCCGAGCGGCCCGTCGGCCACACCGACGTCCCCTTTGTCTCCTCGTCCCGCTCGGGCTCCTCAGAGACACACACACACGTGCTCGGCCGATGCTGCACGATGACTGAAAAGAAGCCGGGATATGTGGTGTGTCTATTTCACCATTGAAGAGATTTTCAGCGAGCTGTCATGTGACCTTAAGTCGTCACCAGGACATGACGGGAATACTGTCGTGCTCTGTGATCCAACTGAATCAGGACTCGTGCTTTCCTTTGAAAGGAGTTCAAAAGCTCAGGACAGACTCCCCAGATGTTTGCTGAAGGTCCCACACACACCACACAAGCGTTGAAGGAGGGAACCTGAATCCACAAACTAGCCAGCTGGTGTGGTGGCTAACGCCTTGACAAGAAGGTCAGTGGTTCGACTCCCAGCGACCACAGGCCAGTCTGGGTTCAGTTCTCTGCTTTCTGCAGCTTTAAAAAGCCAGTTAGGTTGACCCACAGTGGTACAGTATTTTTCCCTCCCTTTAAAAATGGGTCATGGATGGATGATGATTGTGGGCGAATGGATAGAAATCTAATCCATATACTCATTTCCATGGTTCCTTTAAACCGGCATGTTATAGGATTAGATCCATCAGAATAAAATCCAGACGTCAGTCCCGTCTTGTTGGACATCCAGAGACAGGTCAAAACCAGTGGACAGGCCCACAGTGAGACATGTCTGGGTCTCACCTGCACCAATTATGATTGGTGCAGGTTCTCCACCACTAGTAAGACATCATTAAACCATCAGACACACCAGTTACCACGGTAACACAAACACCTTGTCCAGTGACTACGTCAATAACCATGCTGTGAGCGTAAGGGCCCGGGTGTGAGACACACTTGTCCCCCGTCCCTGAGCGCAGAGACATGGTGGTGGGCTGCTGGCTGCTCCGTGGCCTCCTGCTCTTGATCAGACTGGCTAGTTTGTTCAGACACCGAGCAGAGAGACCTCCTTCACCCCGAGGCCTCCTCTCCCTCTCAACCCCCCCCCCCTATTATTAATGGACGGACCTTGCACCTTGCTGTGTTTTCTCCCATCATCCTCCTTAAAAACCCTCTCCTCTTCCTCACCCTTCCTCGTGTGATGCATTCACAGATGCGTTCACATGTTAAGTGTAATCAGTGTCGATCTTTGACTGACGCACAGATAAATATTAGTTGGGGGGCGGGGGAGTGATTCAGGGTCTGACACTTGTGAATGATCATCGGGTTAGGGTCATGTTGAACCCTCAATGATGTATTCAGGGCTTCATCTCCTCGTGGAGCTGCTGCACGCTGTCGACAAAGACCTAAAAGAATCAAACATGTCTGACCTGCTGCCTCTCTTCTCAGCTCCTTCCTGTCAGAATGTGTTAGAGGCGTGACCCAAGCATGAGCGCAAGCAGAAAACTAATAACAGCCAGCTCTCAGTGGACTCACTGTTCACTTATTTATTTGTGTGTGTGTGTGTGTGTGTGTGCGTGTGTGTGTGTCTTGGGATTGACGTGTAAGAGGAAACTAATATCGCACACACACACACACACACACACACGCACACACAACAGTGGATCATGCGTGGAACGCTCCAGCTCCCTCCACCAGGCTGACGTTAATGTTTACATCATGTCATGCTTCATCAAAAACAAAGAAAAAAAGCTTTTTTTGGTGATTCTTATTTCCAACCTATCTGCTCCTAAGTATCTCTTATGGAAACGTGTGCACCTTGGGGTGCCACAGGGATCACTGCTTGGACCGTTGCTGTGTCGACAGGAGCCGTTAAAGCAGCTCCGTCCTTCCCAGCGCGGGGAAGTGGACGGTTTGACCCAGCGGGGAAGGAAGGAAGCGCTGTTTGGTATTCCTGCGTCGGTCCGTGGTGCGTTCAGGCGCGCCAGAGATGCTCAGCGGCTGAGGCAGTCTCTCCCCTGTGTGACCTTGACCCGTCTGGGGGGGGGGGATTGCCTCAGCGGCAGCGGCGGCAGCAGCTGTGTCACTTCAGCTCAGCATCTTCGGTCCAACCTTAAGGGACCCGGACTGCCTGCGTCCCTGCCCACACATCCAAGGACCCCTGATAGAACACCCCCCCCTCCCTCACCAACAAATTCTGCCCACAGCTACCGAGAAAACACACATTCATGCACGGCGTCCGTCTTGCATACTGATAAACACGTTCGCTATCAACAGCAGCAGACAGCGGCCCCGCTGCCCGGCTGGCTGCTGACACAGCCCAGACTCATCCCACCCGGCCCCCGTGGACGCCCGGCCCACCTCTGGCCTCCAGCCACTTCCAGTCAGCTCCACATATGTCACGTGTTAATGGCGCCAGGGCCGCCGCCGCCGCCGCCGTCCACCAAGCGCGGGTGCGAGGGGGAAGCAGGTCAAGAACCAGGTCCTCCTTCCTCTCAGGACTCCGGGGCTTTTAACCCTTTCCTCACCTGAGGCTCTGCCGCCTCCGTCTCCCCAACTGCCCAGCGGTTCAGACAAAACCGTGTTTTTTTTGTTTTTTTTGCGGGACACAAATGTATCGTTATAATATTTATAATGCGTGTTTTTCCATCTGGTGAAATAATGAATATTTGCTACCTTCAGGCTTCACCCGTTAATTAATTAAGTGACGGAAAAGGTAAAGTAAAAGTCATTATTCTGGAGCCCGAGTTCACCACCCTTTACGTGTTCGGCTCTTTCCCGATGAAGCTGTTTGGGTTTTTTTTCGCAGGGATTCGAGCCAAAACGGCGGATGCTGTATTAATCCTCATCCCATTATTGGACTCGGGGAGGATCGGCGGCGGCCATTTCTTCTTCAGAAACACCGGGCGCCTTTTGTGAAGCATAACCGATTCACTCTCCCCTTTGTGAGCGGAGGAGCTTTGCCTCTCGTATCGATCCCGGTCGTGCCAACTGTTTGTTTTGTCTTTTCATATAATGAACCCCGGGCCCTCAGCGAGGCCCCGGCACAGCTTTCCTCCCCGCTGAAGGGCTTTTTTTGTGAGACAGTGTCACGCTCCCTCGTTCCGGCGAGGCTTTGCGTTTCTTATTATTCATGGCTCTCTCCCCATTTGTTGAGGAGGACGGGATCAAACAGCCCGATTTGCCACGCCTGACACCCGCTGCAGCGAGTGTGTGTTTTGTGTATACGTCTCGGGCCTGTGCGCGCGAGCACGCGTGCGTGCGTGCGTGCGTGTGTGCGTGTGTGTGTGTGTGAACTCGACTCAGGCTCAGTAATGACAGGATTTGTTAAACAGTAAATTAATGAATAATGAAATATCCAGCACGCGCCTGCCTTGCCTGGAGCGCAGCGCCCTGAGCAGGAATTACTCCAAACCGGCACTTGGGTGTCTGCATGCAGGATAACCTGTGTGTGTGTGTGTGTGTGCGCGTGTGTGCGTGTGTGTGTGTGTGTGTGTGTTGGATAAGCATTTTTACAGCCCATTGCATGACAGAATGCTAAGGGGCTTTGCTGCCGGGGGTCGTCTCCCGCCCTCCTCCTGCTCGCCGGAGTGACTGACGGCAGACGCGGCCGTGAGAGCGCCGGCTCACCGAACACGAGCTGAGCGCTCGGCGGCACCGGCCCCGTTTTCCGAAGATGATTTCCTTCCACCGGCTCGCTCGTTAGAGTAACAGCAAATGACATTTTCATAAAACCAAACCCGGCTTCCCATTATCACCAATTCATCACAGGCCGGCCGGCTGGGACGAGTCGATGCCGACTGGGAGCTGGAGGTGGGATGTTCTTTTCAAGCAGGTGTGGAAATAATAAAAGGCAGCAGAGATGATAAAACTACACTGAATCTGCAGGGGCCGTTTTTTGGTGCACCTATTTAAGAAGTCTGACACTCTCCCTCGGCTTTAATGATCTTAAGGTGACACAGAATTGTCACTTTTGTCGCGGGTATTGCCGCATGCTTGACTCCGAGCTCGGCGAAATGGATTTGAGCAGTTGTGCTCGTGTAATCTTTGTTTTCGCCATATAATGATGTCATATTCATTAAAATGGGATTTTCCTGGATTCCATACACAGAGACGTTTCGTGTCTTTCTCCAACACATTTACAGTCTTTAGTTAAAGCCAGTTATCGAGTGAGAAGCTGTAAAGAGCGGTGAAGATGTGGGTTATTTTAAGGCTGAAAAATACCCCAATAAACAATGACGATATGGAAGATGATGTTCGTAAATGTGGCAACAAAACACACAAATTAATGTATCCTGCCCAAAACAGTGATCATTATAGAGCTGTAGAAATGTTATCATAAATACTATTGAAATAATTCTCATTTATCATAATTTTTTAGATCCTTTGAGAAGCAACCAGCAAGTTTCCAGCCTTTCATTTTGGCTTGATTTTAAAGTTGTAGCTAATTAACTGAATGTTTATGGCACAATTATGGCATTTAGGAATTTACAGATAAAATCAGCAACATATTTAAGTTTGAGTTGACTTAATCTTGTAGCGTTTAGTCATAAATTTGGGGCTTGTTCCTTTTTAAGACTTAAAAAGTACCACTGCTGCTTTTACAACTTGTAGAGTTCATTTATCCAGCAAGTTTAGTCTCGATCATTCCTGTGTGCTGAGTGGACTCACATGTGTGAATGCCCTCCTGTGTGAATGCCATCATGTGTTAATACCCTCCTGCATTAATACCCTCATATATGAATACCCTGTGTGAATACCCTCCTGTGTGAATACCATCCTGTGTGAATCCTCCCGTCCTTGACTGGACGTGCCTCCGTGTTTGGAGTTCTCTGGCCTGTTTGTTTGGAGCAGCCAACCTGCCGTTGTTGGAGCTGCTGATGCTCAGCAGCTTCCTGTCTTTGTTGAGATGAAACCGCTCGCGGACACGCGGGTGCTGAACTCTGCACCTGCGTCACGCAGCGTTCCACTCCACGGGTCACACTAGGCCTGGGGACTCTCTCTCGCTCTCTCTCTGTCTCTCTCTCTGTCTCTCCCTCTCTCTATCTTTATATTCTCTCTCCCTCTCTCCCTATCTATATATCCCCCTCTCTATATATATTCCCTCTATTCTCTCTCTATCTATCCATATCCCCCTTTTTCTGTCTTTATTCTCTCTCCATCTTTCTCATTAGCTGTCTCCCCTTCTCTCCCTCCTCTCTCTGCTCCTCTCTCGCCCCCCCGTCATTAGCGCACCGGCGGTAGATCCCACCGCACACGCGGGCCCTCAAGGCACCATTCTAACCCCCCTCCCACCACCACCACCCCCCCCGCACTCGTGCGAGAAAGACAGGAGTGTCTGTGAAAGAGGGCCTCAGCCTCACTGTCCGGAAAATACAGCCAATTATCTCCCTGGAATAAGACTAGATCTATCACTGTGTGTGTGTGTGTGTGTGTGTGTGTGTGTGTGTGTGTGTGTGTGTGTGTGTGTGTGTTCTTTCAGATGTGTCGTAATCCACAGCAGAGTGGTATTTTCAGTCTTATAAACCAGTTCTTGGTATTTTCTTTCGCGTGTTTGTCAGTAAATTCTTCACCACCACAAGTTGTTTCCACTCTCTTTTTCTATGTTCTGAATGAGTTAATATTTATTTCCTTCCTTGATCATGACAATGTCTCTGAAAGTTCCTGATGTTTATTTGCTTTTTGTGACAATAGCTATTCTCTGTTGTTTTTTGCAAGTTTAGTCTGAAGCAAATATTTTATAAATTTCTCCCATTTCTGCCTCATGAGCAGATTTCTAGTGAAATTTTAGAAAAATATAAACCTTTAACCTTTTTTTAATAGCCATGTGTATTTTATTTTTAAAATTATTTTGCAGTTATTTATTTCACTTTGTTTTACTTTAATTATTTCTGATTTTGTTGTTTTTACTGAACCTGACAGAACATTGCTCAATTGTTGAGCTGCTCTCCAGCTTTTAAAACTCAAAAACCTTTTTTAGCACTAATTACTAAAATAGTATTTGTCTGCTAAAAACAATTGTCAGGCATAAAGAATAGTGATTTTCTGTGTGTGTGTGTGTGTCCCTTCTGTGTTAACATTGTTGCTCTAAATTTCTGATCATTTCAACTAAGAGTATTTTGAACTCGAGTTGAACTAAGCACTATTTCTGAGAGCGGTCTGTTGGGATGATCAAGAATATTAAAGGGAGATGACGGTCGTGTCTACAGGAATTTCTGTTTTGATCCACTTGATGCTGCATGAGAGGTGACCTGAACTAAAAAAACAGCAGAATAAATTCTGCCATACTCAGCTGTCTGTTAATATTTGGTCATTTAACTCAACATTGTGATTATTATGATTATTATTATTTTCTTAATTGGGTCATTAACCTAGATCCACAAAGCTTAGAGGAAGCGTACTTGGGAAAATCAGCCCGCAGGAGAAACATGTCAGGCTGCACACCTGCCTTAATAAAACACATGGTTTATTATCAATGTGATAGAAATGAAATCACTGGACACTTAGAAGCATGTCTACCCATCACCATCATCATCACCATCATCATCATCATCATCATCACCATGACAACAGCTCTATGAGAACAGAAACAAACAAAAGAAAAACACTTTTTTGAGTCCTGCCCCTCCCTCCCCGTGGTGTCTCACAAAGGTCAAATCACAGATAAATAGGCCTACTCCAAAATACCTGGTGCACCTATTTACACAACCATCATTTAAATTAATATAAATAAATATTTACACACATAAATTAACGGCCGCCCATCCTCACACACAGACCTGTTTCAGTGATATAATACTAATTAACCAACGTTCCATGCCCACAATGCTTTGTCTGTGTGAGGCCACAGTCACAGACAGACACACACACACGCACACACACACGCACACACACACACACACACACACACACACATGCGTGCACACACTCTGCTCTTGGTATCACAGTCTCTCAGGATGTTGGCAGGGGGAGCAAAATGGATGTAACACAGTCACCAGCATGTCCTCGGGGGGAATGAAAAGAATGTAACACAGATGAAAAATCCCTCTGTGCTCTCCGACACTGGCCCACAGGTATCTTCCTCTGTCCTGCTCCTCCTCCTCCACCTCAGCCCCGTGTGTGCGGCAGGTCAGCGGCAGTGGTGTAAAGCTTGAAGTGAACGGTGTAACGTCTCCGACTGTCCGTCCGTCCGTCCGTGTCCCGCCCCCTCGCCCGGCTCTTCCTCATCCCGCCCTCCTCCTCCTCCTCATTTGCGCTGCTTTTCCTCTTTGTCGCCGCCCTTGCTGACGGCGTCTCCGTGCCGGTTGTTGGGAGGGTTGTTGAGAAACATCTTGTCTAGTCCTTTGAGGGCCTCGGTGAGGTAGTTCTGCAGGGTGGTGAGCGCGGCACAGATGGCAGGGCGAGCCGAAGCCGTGTGTGATGAAGGAGAAGTGGGAGAGGCAGCTCTGGATGCCCGGCTCCAGGATGGGGGTGGGCCTCGAGTTGCCCAGGGGAGTCCTGTCCTGGGCCAGCAGGTCTGTGAACTCTTTACACAGTTGTCTGCAGGGGGAAACACACAGCATGAAGCCTGCTCCTGATGACATCACAACCCACCAGTCTGACCTTTTCAGCCATTTACTCTACATTTAGTCCCTTGTATGAAAATGGAGGCGCTCCCCAAATGTTCTCCATTATCTATTATTAATTACTTAAAAATAAAAAGTAAAGTAAAGTAAAAAAAAAGTAAAGTAAAAGTTAAATTTAAAATAATAGTACACAATCTCTTCTGTGTGAGAAATGCTTGGTCGTTCATTCAAATGGGGATTCAGGGTAATAAAGAGCATGTTTCAAATAATTTTCTTTCAAATTACTTTTGACCGTTCAGCACGTTTTCCTTACTTACTTACTTTTATGTCAATAACTGTACGATTCAAGCAGAATTTGTGTTGCTGATTTAGATTTTTACCAAAGGATTTTAAATCTGAGGGCACTAATTTAAACAAATTCTTCGACAGCAGCTTCCTCACGAACTAGTGATTTATGCTTAATTTCATTGAGGAAAGTACAAAAAATATATAAAAATTGTGCAAATCTTGTGTTTTGTAATCTCATAAAATCAGGTTCTTTATAGTCTGCTGAATGAAGTCACTTATTAGAATGAAACAATGGATCTTTTTAACTGTATTTATATTTTTAATACTAAAATTATATTTAACAAAGGCTTATTTTGCAGTTCACATTAAAATCAGCTTCTCTGCTGACTCAATTTCTATGTGCAGAAATCCTTTACAGAAGATTTATAAAAACGGACACACTTAATATAATCACTCCTAATGAACTGGTTATTTTAGTGACTTATACAGGCAAATTTGTAAATAATAACACTTCAGTGAAACTTCAAATTATTTCAACCCTCTAAATATTTTAAGTATTAAACACATGAAGCCCAATGTCTAAATATTCAATTTCTAAATTCGGGGTGTGGAAGGTTACAGACCTCTGCACAGAGCAAACCTTCGTGGTTCAACCTCACTGATCATCGAGTCTTTACACCACGTTTAAAGTGTCAACAGCAACACAAAGGCGAGGCTTCACTTTATTTCTGCAAAGCTTCATCTGGGTTTAGGCCCACGTTTAATATTCAAGAGATCTCTCTCTCCCCATCTCTGTCTCATACACACACACACACACATACACATACACTGAGCGGCCTAAGGGCAGGGCTCCAGCAAATGAATGACAGGCTGCGCAGGCCGAGCCCAGCTGGGGTGGGGGGACGGGGGCGGGGGGTAGAGAGGAGAAGCCGCCACCTCGGGCTACACTCAAGGCCCTCGCTGTTGTTTTCTGACGACTTGAAACACTTCACTGCTAAATAATGAATTTCTAACAGGCAGCTCCGGCACACAGGTTTAAATCTGAGCATCAAACATTCACCGAAGAACAGGCCGCACGGCACACACACACACACACACACACACACACACACACGTACGCGCTCAGATGCGACTGAAGTAGACTTCATCATTTGTGCAGCCTCAAACTATCAGGGATCTTCTCCAGCTCTGCTCAGAACCTCCAATTTAAGGAAGATCAACCAATAATTCTGTCGTTTTTGCGGCTCACCTCCTTAAAGTAATGACAGGTCCTTAAAGCAGCCATAAAAGTGGAGACAGCCGAGGCTCAACCGCACGCTTAGCACCTCAAAGTTCATCTTTTTTTTTAATATCTGTGAGGAGGACAGAGAAGCTTCATCTGCAGGTAAAGGTTACAGGCCGCCTGCGAGGGTCTTAGATGGTGTGTTCAAGTTCCTCAGTTCATTTACATTCAAAAGTCAAGAGGTGGAAATTAAAGCTGCCGTTGTTGAGTGCTCAGATTTAACAGGCATTACCCAAACGAAGTACACGGCCCCCGCTTTCAATCAACTGTCTTATTATTAAAGGTTAGATCCATATGAAGTTTGATTCCTTTCATTAGCCACCTTTTACAAATGTCAATGACACGTTCACGGTGCGTGATGTGTGTGTGTGTGTGTGGGGGGGAGTTGAAGCCTGCACCCCGGGGCCACTCTTTAAGAGGGGCCAGAGGGGCCCCAGCAAAATGAGAGAGTTTAATTTCACCATGATTTAATGCATCAAACGCGTGTGCCCCGTTTCTCACCCTGTGACAAATCAACAGCAGCAACAGATCTGGAGCCGCAGATGTGCGACAGCGCTGGACCCCTGGGATGTTTTAATAAGACAGCAACACCGACATGAGAGCGTCTTTTAACCGACTTATTTTACGACTTTTCCTTTTGTTTTCCCCCCGCAACTCTCCGAGCAGCGCCACTATTGGAAACCAGCTTCTGGAGTGTAATCTCATTACCGCCGATAGAGACGTGTATTATATATTCTATGACAGACTATAAAAGACTGAGGGAACACAATCTAATCAAACGCTCCATCACACTCACTTTGTCGCCAGCAGCATGTTTTTCCGCGTGTGCAGCTCGTTGGGGTCCGCGTGCTGCCGATTGAGGTACTCGCTCACGGCTTTGGTGGGGAACTCCGTCTCGCAGATGTAACCAAAGTCCCGTGCCAGGTGTACCGCCTCACCTGGATGGGGGGGGGGCAGAGGTGAAATCTTTATCATTTAGTACATTTTAAATGATGATATGATGAATAAAATGATGATAATTCTTATTTATCTGTCCTCTAACTGCTTCCCCTGTGACTGCTGTGTTGGTCATGTTTCATTCTGACCCTGGACCTTATTGTCCTCATAGACCTCTGGGGGAAATACTCGATGGTCTTCCCGTATTTATCACGTTTGCACCGGTAAATCACCTTCTACGAGGGATGTTAGTAATGTGACGTTGGCAGCTTTGCGTCGTCCAGCAGGTAAATTGAGTCCGATCTTTTCCAGCTTTTCTCGCAGACATTTCCCTCCATTTTTAGACTTGGCTCTGTCAAAACGAGCACACCATTGCGTGAATATTAAACTTTGCTACGTCGATGTCATTAACGTGGGACAGGAAGCAGTGGCAGCCCGCAGGCCTGCGCGTACCTTCTCAACACGCCCCCCAGGAGGGAGGCGTTGAGGCACTCGGGTGGGGACAGTCTCCTCTGCACTTCCCCTACGGTCACTTTGTACTTGGAGGTGGAGCTGAGCAGAGACAGGCGACCTGGTACTGAGCAGAACACTTCGTTTATGTTGACCGTCACCCCTCCGATCAGGCCGTCCTTCCCCAGCATCAGAGAGCCCATGCTCTTATGAGGCATGGGAACTGAAAAACAGGGGTCACAGATGAAAGGTGGCTTCTCCTCTATGTTTGAAATACACACGGAAACATTACTATATCCAGCATTACATTTTATGCTTTTATTTTGAAATGTTTAATATCGATATTAGCAGCTGCAGTTGTTTCAAGTATATTTTAATTAATTCATTGACATATAAATATTTTTTGTGTATCGATATATGTTGTTTTTTTACGTCAGGCTTGTGTGAACTCGTGACTGTTGTAAATAAATAAACATGTAAGCGCGCGCAGAGGGCGGTCTCGGCCTAATGAGGCGTCCACGCGCCGCACCTTCACTGTTATTTAATGTCGCGCGACGGCCTCATTACAATATTATCGATCGCTGATTGGCTCGCGCGCCCAAATCGCATTAGCCACCTCCTCGCGGGCCCGTTAGCTCCCGGCGGCGACGCCCCTCGAAGCCCGCGCGCTCGCTTTCGCGCTCGCGGCGGGAGAGCAGGGGCGCATCCGCGAGGAGGCTCGTGCGCGCGAGGGCCAGCGCGAGGGCTTCTTCTTCTTTTTTTTTTTTATGGCTCCGCGGGGGATAATACCGCAGATTAGCTCTAAACGAGCTCGCGAGAGCTCCGCGAGCGCTGCCATTTATTACACGGGGCTTAAAGGCCCCGCGGGGAGCTCACACACTCAACACCCGTAACTCAATCAGCGCGCCTCGCCGGGGCGGCCGCCCGTCGCAGCCCGGGATTAACGCCCCGACGGCCGCGGACGGCGCCGTCCCGCCCCCCCCCCACAAGCGGCCGCGCGTCGGGGACGGTTCCTCCTACCTTTCTTAATCACCGACTGGTCCAGGATGTTGGTCCCGTTGGTGTCGTCGATGGTCTGAGGAGGGACATCAAAGACAAACGCGTTAGTGGGGCCGTTTGAACCCGACGCGCAAAGCACGCACGAGCCGCGTTTGAAACAAATTAAATCCAATTAGAGGTGGAAATGTTTCCTGGTTCGTGTCAACGGGAATAAATCATTTTCTTCCCTCGTGCAGGAGCCAAACAAATCCATTTACCAATATTATATATACAATATAATACAGCAGCGATGATAAAAGTAATCAATTCTCTATTTTATTCGTCATGAAGCTATTACAGTCTCCCTGATTCATCATCCTGCCAGATTAATTCCCTCTCATAAAGGCTCGATGCTGCTACACGTGCGCGCGGGTAGAAAAAAAAATGTGAATTTGCTAAAACAAATTCATATTGGGTTAATAACATGACACAAATACGAGGCGCCGGAAATTAGAATCTATTGTGGAGGTTAAATGGCAAAACAATTGGTGATGGTTGTATCCCGAGGCGAGTCGAGGGGAGATGATTATAAAGTCAGCTGGTCTAAATATGGCAGCTTGTTTTTACAATATTAGTCAGTCTGAGCTGCAACAGCGCTCAAGATGACAGCAGACACACGAACCTCCACGATGTGATAAAAAAACAACCTGAAACAGTAAACAACAGTAAATATTACGACTGATAATAATAACAACAATTTAATAATAACGATAATATAATGATGATGATAATAATAATAATAATAATAATAATAATAATAATAATAATAATAATAATAATAATGATGATGAAATTTAAGCTTGATAAATCATTTTAACCTGTTTTTCCACACCTCCACCTCATATTTTCTCTCCATGAGGGCCGTTTGCTCCCTGGGGAAAAGCCAGAGTTCTTATGGCGGCTGACCCAGCATCTGTAAACTAAGCTGACCTTTCTCAAAAATGTGTGTGATTTATAAACTCCCTACAAGCTCTATTTCGTCACGTGTTTTAATTTTTTTTTTTTTTAAATTCGTGACGCTTGTGACAGAATCTCGGACTCAGGCGCGCTCCCGTGTTGCATTACCGCGCAGACCAACCCAAAGAGGAGTTAAACGCGTCCGCGGCTCGAGCCTCACCTGCACGTCCTCCATGCCGTGCAGCCCCTGCAGCAGCCCGTCGCCCATGACGGGCTCCAGCCCCGGGTGAGCCGAGTGCAGCAGCACGTCGGGCCGCCTCACGCCGCCGTAGTCTCGCCTGGGCTCCAGCCCGGACAGCTGCGGCAGCGAGGCCCGCGGCTGCGCCAGCAGGGCGGAGCCGTCCATCCGCTCCCCGGTGACGTCCTGCCGCTGCCTGGCCCCCCATGCGCCCTGCTGGCTCTGGTGCAGCGAGTTCAGGGAGTACGGGTCGCTGACGTGCGAGTACGGGTCCTGGCTCTGGTAGTGGGCCAGCGGCTGGTAGGGCGGCGGGAAGTACGGGGGCTGGAAGTCCGACGAGGGCGCGTGGGACAGCGGCGGCGCGCTGGAGTAGGGCCCCGCGTGCGACACGGAGCCCAGCTGGGACAGGCGCGAGCTGTGGCTCGAGACACCGTCGTGGCGGTCCTGCGAGGGCGCGAGGAGAGTCAGAAACACGTGCACTCGTTAGAAATGACAACCACCACCACCACCCCCCCCCCCCTACGAAGACGCGCGGGGGCCCCGCATGATCCGGCCGGATTTATTGGAGTTTGTCGCCCCTGGTCATGCAACAGAACCGTCGAAAAAAAAAAAAAAAAAAAGCTTATAGAAGCCCCGAGGGGGGGACCGAAATATTGCGGTGTCGCCGACATCGACTCATAACGGGGAAAAAAGACCTCCGAGGTTCAAAAGAATTGTGGAATAATTGAGAGAAACTCACCGCGGCGGAGTAGGGGTGAACTAACATTTGGACCCCCCTCTCGTCTTTATCGTGGTGAAGCAGGAGACTAAAGTCACTCCAGGTTAAATGGAAAAAAAAAGCGGCGGTTTGTATCTGCAGACGCGGCCCCGGTCTCACAGCTCCATGCAGCACCTTCCTCCGCCCGGAGCTGCCGCCGCTCTGAAAGCGCACGTCAAGCGCCCGCCTCTACCCCCGGTGCACGCTGTAATTGTTATTCATGACTGAGACTTACAGGAATATTAATGTGCGCCGAGCAGGGCACTGGCGACACACGGAGCGTGAAGCCTTTCGCGCAATCGTGAGTGACGTTTAAATTCCGTGGAGAGCCGAGACGACGCGTGAACAGCAGGAGCTAAAGTGTGCGCAGGAGAAAGCGAGCGGGAGCTGGGAGGAAATCCCTCCATCACACAAGCGCGCTTTAAAGGGCCCGGGAGCACCTGACGCAATGGAAGCGCTCTGTTCAGACACTAAAACCAATTCTGGGGAGACTCTGCTAAAAAAAATATATATATTCAGTTCTAATAAGAGATACACACACACACACACACACACACACACACACACACACACACACACACACACACGGGCGTTTGACACCCGGAACGACCCGAAACAGAGTCTCCACAGAACGACGCGTTTGATACGCAATTAACAGCAACCCCTCGTTTTGAATAAAACCACGGCCGGCTGTTTGGAGAGGGGGGGCGAGGCATCAGGCTCCAAAGAAAAATTAAACTTCTCTTTGCAGCTGTTTGCTGTCGTTCGGCCGCTGGTTTCCTCTGGCAACAGCGGAGCCTTTCTCTCGCTCCGAAAGCACGTTTGCTCGACGTCTTGACCGGATTTTGGAAGAATTATTCTGCGTGTAAAAATGTCGTTTTAACCGGTTACCCTCGGTTGGGAAGAAAACACTCACACACACACTCACACACACACACACACACACACAGACACACACACACTCACACACACTTCATTCTTCAGGAATAAGGCTGCCCTCTCGTGAAGTTGTTCACTGAGGCCCTGATTGATGCTCAGCCTTCAACAGTTTATTGTCGCTTTAACCTCCCTGGTCGGGGCTGCCCCCCCCCCTGAATGGAGCCACGACCCCCGCTGAGCCGCAGCTGCCTCTCACGTGAGGGGACACGCCACGAGGCGCCGCGCGAGGCGCACGAGACGGCTCGCGCGAGCGGAGGAAAAGCGGCGATTAGAGTCGACATTGTGGCCGCGGCGGGCCCCTCTCGGCTCTGGGTTAAAGGCGTCATAAAGACCCCCCCACCACCAACACCCCCCCCCTCTCGCCCTCGCGCCGTGAGAGAAAAGCCATGTGCGCCACGAGACGAGGCTTTCCCACCGGGCCTCGCGACCTGCCTTTTTATGCCCGGCTTTGTGCTCGAGCCCTTTCAGCGCGAGGCGACACACATCTCCCCCTCGTGCGGAGGCATTTCCTGTTGTTTTTTCAATTTTTGCTTTTTTAAATTAATTTATTTATTTTTTACTGTTGTCGCAAAGAACAAAAATATGACGAATTACTCTTTTGGAATTGACCCCCACACGGCGACTTTGGTTTCTGAAATTTAAGTTTTAAAGTTTTTTTTTTTTTTTTCCTGCCCGAAATGTTCAAAATAAGCAGATTAAATTCTTTAAAACCCGCGGAAATGAATCCAAGAAACCCGTTCCGTTTTCCAAAGTACGAATTGAGCTTCAAATATTCAAAGCAGCGGCTAATTAAAAAAAAAAAACCCGGGCGCACACAGGCCAGACTCAGCGGTCTGCAGCAGACGTCCAGTCTCAGCAGCACAGAAGAGGCCTGCAGCCCCGCACGAAGGGCTGCCCGACCCCGGCACTGACTGCGGGGTGACGCACGCAAATACCTCGGTAACTTTCCCAAGACACAAAAGTGGACGTTACCTCATAGATATCTTCATACTTGACATTCTCTACTAGTTTCCACAGCATGGTCGCTTCTCCGGTGTCAGTAAACCGAATGCAGCCAAGAGAAGACGTGATGTTCCATCTCTCTCTCTCTCTCTCTCTCTCTCTCTCTCTCTCTCTCTCTCTCTCTCCCTCCCTCCCTCTCTCTCCGCCCTCTCTTTGTGAATGGGGAGATCCCTGCATGCATCTCCACACACTTCCCTGATTTGAGGTGCAGAATATCTCAGGTCACAACTCTGAAATTAAACATTTCTCCATTCACCCCCTTCTTCGTTCCAGGTTTTCTCTCTTTTTTTTTTTTGACGAATCTAAACGATCTCGAGTGGAAAAAGTCGAGTTAAACATTTGAATTTCTGGGTAAAATAGATAAGCATAAACTCAACCGGGAGTGTTTTAATTAATAAATCGTCCCTCTTTTTAATGGAGTTTTGTTCCTCTGGGAATATCACACATGACAGCGGCTTTAATTGTTTAAAACCCGATAAAGTCTGGCGCTGTAATCTGAATCATTTCTGTCAGTAAACAAAAAACAACAACAACAACATGGTGGTTGCCACTTTCCTTCGCTGATGTTTAGAATATTTATGAGTCGCTGGTGTGTGTCGATGCTCCAGGTGTAGCTGCTCTTCATCGCGACTGTTGGGCTGGTTAACACACCAGTTTGGTTTTGCATCATTTCTGTGTGTGTGTGTGTGTGTGTGTGTGTGTGTGTTCCGCACACAGATGGTTTACCAGCATCCATCAGATCTTAAAATAAATAAGTATTATTTTTCAACTCTAATTTGTAGTAACAAGACATATTTATCCACGTAATCCATTTTCTTGCTAAATGCATCATGTCCACCGATTGACACTAAAAAAACAGGCCTCCGAGCAGAATACATTTAGGTTATATTTCGTTTTCTACTCATATTGGAAGAATTTAGTTTTTCAGTGTAGAAGAACACATTTACTCAAATCCTGCATTTCATCTAAATTCCTTTTTTTTAAATTAATTAATTAATTTATTTTTATTTTAACCTCATTTATTTTGATGAGGTGTCATTATGTCATCACATGGCCTCAGGAATATTCAAAACACTTTTTTAAAATCACAATAGTTATAATAGTTGTACTCTGTAATGATAAAATGACCTACAGAAGCAGCAGAATCCTCAAATGTCCCAGCGAACATCACATTTTAATGATTGATTGACTGATTGATACATGAGTTTTTTTTTCTCTATAATAAAATCTATTTGCAGGCTTCATCATCCAGTCTGGATGTGATCGATGGTCTCTAGGTCTGATTACCTCTCGGGATAATTTTAGTTACATTTGGGGTGTATAAAATCATCAGGAAATGAAACGCTGCTAATAAACACACTCTAGTCGTGATGAATCCCCTCAGCTTCGTCGGCTGCGCTCTTTAGGATGAAGATGACTCCAGTCGGCGCGTCGGTCTCTCCGCTGGCGTCAAATATGACGCGCCGCCTCACGAGTGGGCAAACTGCGCCCTCTAGCGACCAGACAGGATACACGCACACAGCCTTTGACAGGGGACGAAGAAGGGCCCAGCTCCTCTGTGTCCCACTCTTAACAGCCTTAAATGAATCATTTCTCATTCTTTAGTCGTCACAAGGCTGTACGTGAACCTATTGGTGTATAACTACCACCGCTTTATGATTTATAGATAATAGTGTTCACTTCAGTGAGTTAATTTCCTAATATACAGCAATGACAGACGTATTTAAAATTTACGAGTACAAATTAAATACTGTACGCTAATCTAAATATAAAAACAGGTGTGGCACGTGATCCCAAAAGGAATTTGTCTGCATTTATCACCTTTACTTTCGAAATTCTTGCAAAATAAGTTTGTTTCAGATTTACATTCATTGCCACTTTGATCTGTTTTCCCCACAATGTGGTTAAATTAAATTATCTCACATGATCACCTGGTTTATCTGTCAATACATAGACCTAAAAGCTGCAGATGCTTTTCCCTTTCTCTCTCTCCCTCTCACGCTCACGCTCACTTCCTCACACACACACACACACACACACACACACACACACACACACACACACAAACATTCCCTCACACACACACACACACACACACACAAACACTCCCTCACACACACACACACACACGCACACACACACACACACACAAACACTCCCTCACACACACACACGCACACACAGACACACACAAACACTCCCTCACACACACACACACGCACACACAGACACACACAAACACTCCCTCACACACACACACAAACACTCCCTCACACACACACACACACATGGTGAACATGAATGTTTCAGAACTACGGCTGTTCTCGTGTTCTCTGGAATGACCCACTGCCAAATATTCACTGACTTAACCTACTCTAATTCACCCCCCCCCCACACACACACACACACACACACACAGGCACACACAAACATACACACAAACACGCACACGGGCGCGCACACACAGGCGCGCACACACACACACACACACACACACACACACACACACACACACACACACACACACACACAGGGCATATGACTGTCAGCAATGACAGATGTCCCGACAGTCTGGAGGTCTGCAGGCGTGGTCGTGGCTGTTGTCCTGCAGGGCTTTGACACACGATGTATCAGCATACATCACATGTCACACTCCCGAGCCTCTACTGCGCTTTCTGTCTGCAGTCTTCACGAACAAAGTGCTTTTTCTTTTCTTTCAGAGGGAATTTGTTGGCGAGAAAAAAGGCTAATATTTAATTTCTCGCTGTTCTGAGCCCGGTAAAGATGTAAATAACCTGATTCTATTCCTTATGTGATGCCTTAAAGCTGACTATCTTGTACACGCATGGATGCATCTTGTTCTTTTCTCATCCCTCGTACGACATTCATCACTTTATTATTATGCTTAGTGCGAAAAGCCATGCCTATTTATTTAAAAATCAGACCGTTCTGCAATGTTTTGAATTTAAAGCTGTTGAAACCTGATTAGGGCACTTTTTAAAGGGGAGATTTCAACCCTGGAGGAGTAACCTCGGTCTTTCAAGGAGGTGGGCTTCGCTGACTGGCCGCTAGATGGCGGCAGAGCACCGCTAACTGGCGCTGCGCTTGAACCTGAACTCTGCAGACGTGCACGTTCCGCTCTAAAGGCGAGAATAAACCGCACAAAACATTCACAGCGTCGAATAGTTAACAGAGTCGTTATTACAGCTACGAGCAACGCAAATGCTCGGATTTAAAACACCTCAGAGTCAATAAACACTGACGCGAAGGAGTGTAAATATTGAACTGAAGAGTGGGAAAGGGTGGGAACAGCTCAGGTCTTTTCACATCAAAAGCTCTGGAGCTGCTTCATCCAGATGTGGTGAGGATGAGGAGCACGACAGAAGAGTGAGGAGGGGGAGGAGGAGGGAGCGGGGGGCTCCTGAACGTGGCTCTAAAGGCCGCCGAGGCCCCAGCTCATCACCTGTGGGTGAAAGGTCACCTCCCTGACGACCCTGACTCACGTGCTCACGTGCTCACGTGCTCAGATTGCTCTCTGGTGTGTGCCACCAGTGAGGGAGCCACACTGGAGACACTGGAGACACTGGCGTCGACCTGCTCACCGATGAACGGCGATGCAGACGCTCCCGGCGCGCGCACAGGCATCCATGCGTGCGTGCCTGTGCGCGCTCATGCGCATCTCGCATCCTCCCGTGGCGTCCAGCAGCCACCAAAGGGCCAATTTAAAGAGCCGCCGCTCTCCATCACGTCCGCGCACGGAGGCCCAGGCGCGCCAATTAGACGCGGGTCTGCGATGCGGCTGCAGGACGCACAGGTGTGGACCAGGACCGACCGGACCGACCACAGGGTGTGTGAACACGTCCATCAGCCTCCCGGTGGCGAGGGGGGCGTGCGCGCCCCCGCCAGCTCCCGTTTCCCTCACGGGGACGCGCTTCGGCTGCTGCTGCTCTCCACAAAAGTCGGGAGGCGAAACCACCTTTCTGTTCCTGTGGAGTAATCAGATTACATCCAGCAAAAAGGAAGGACGGGCAAAGACAGGGAAGAGAGGCTGACGTGTGCGGGAATGGGTTGGTGCGATGGGAATCCCAAACGGCAGGATTAAAGGCCGCCAGACTGCTCGTGCGTGTTTCATCTTTAATGATCGGGCTTCCTGTTGCATCCTCCCGGCTCCAGCCTCGTCCCCGGACTCTCCAACCACCCAGCGGTCGGGAGAAAACACCATCTGTCAAACTGGGAACATACTGGAATCCCGCCCCCCACTGTTCTTTACCAACCTGAGGATGAGACGCTCGGATTCCCGACGATTCTGATTCGTGACCTCTTTTTAAATGAGTGAAATATTAAAAGAGCAAATAGACCCTACAGAGAGCGGATGGAGACGCCGGCAGGCAGCTGCTCCTCGCTCCTTTTTATCATCACATAAGTGTGTGTGTGTGTGTGTGTGTGTGTGTGTGTGTGTTTTTCCAGGTACAAATAAGCAGAAGAAGCCGACAGGAGCCGCAGAAACCGAAGGAAAACGCCCACAAAGGCTCTTTTGAACCCTCCTGGAGGTAGCGCCTCTTTTCTCCCGCAACATTAGACAGGAAACTCCGACTTTTTATAATCCCGAGCCTCTGAAGTCGTGTGGATAATTCGCCCTCGCCACCTTTGATCCGCTGACTCCCGCCGCCCCGCACACGCGCCCGGCGCGCGCGCCTCAAGAACACAGCAAATAGTAGTAACACGTAGCAACCGTCTTTATTGAACACCAGCGGGGTTTGAACATATATATAGTTGAGAGCCTACAAGAAAGAGTCATTTAAATATTTATATATATCTTTACAAATGTTCATGAGTTCGTGTCGGCGGAAGTTGAGACCCGGGGCGAGTGTACAAAGGTCGACATGCACGGGGAAGGGTAACCATGGCGACCGCGGGGTCGCCGTTTACAAAATGGCTGATTTGGACCCTTCTTCGTCACACACACACACACACGCACACACACTCTCAAACACTCCCTCTCTCTCTCTCTCACACACACACACATATATCCCAGGCTGCGGCAGCCGTCACTCAACTTGGTGGACACGTTACCATAGCGCCGAGCATGTGGCCTTCAAAATAAAAGCCGTGTGTGCGGGGCTCGAGTGTCTAAATCTTGATTTAATCTGTTTAAAAAAAAAAAAAAAACGGTTGGGAATGTGGTTTATTCCAGCTTGTCGGGAATCAAAAAGGCCCCAAAACCTCAAAATAATATAAATTTAAGGAAAAAGAGAGGCCAGGTGTGTGATGCTATTATATTCCACATGGAAAACAAATAGCCTAACTGGTGTCCATGTTCACTTCCAGTTTACTTCATAAATAAACAAATAAAAGTGTCGGATGAGTCACAGCTGTCTCCGTGGCGAGGCTCTTCTTTCTCCACACACACACGCACGTACACACACACAGTTTTTGTCTTGCTTGGGACAGTTCATGTTACATTTCAACAAAGATAAATAAATGTCAATAAATAAGAATTGTCCCAAAGAAGAAGCATTGTGGGAATGAACAGACGTCTGACATACACACACCCACACACACGCGCGGTCATAAATGCAGCAGCGCTCCAAGGCACAGTAACCACTTGCTGGGATGCTACTCAGTCTTTTCGGTTTTCCCGTCTTTGCTCTGGGGCTCGGATGTTTTCCGGAGCTGTGTCTTCTCCGAGCTGTTGCTGATCTGCTGTTCAGTGGGGCCGCCCGTTTTCCCGCTCGAGTTCTTGTCCAAGTAGTTGAGCATCTCGCTCAGGACCGTCTGGAAGGTGCTGAGGGCTGCGCAGATCGCCGGCGTCCCGAACCCGTGTGTGATCAAACTGGTGGGAATAAGAACAACAGCTGTGAGGAGAGAAGCTCCGGTTGAGGAGCCGATCAGGAATCAGGCTCGGAGTCCGTGATTATACGCAGAGCCGAACCTCTTTATATCTCAGTAATTTGTGCACTTAAAGACTAAATCCAGGTTTAATCCACCTCAAAGGTTCTTTTAGTCTGGCTAAATCCCGTTAATGTTGGAAATGCTGGTTTCAGCTTCTAGCCTCACTGGCTGCTCAGTGATGCAGGCCCCAAACATCTCAAGGCATCTTCCTGGAGTCATACAGGAGATACCCAAAGTGTGTGTTCAGAGTGTGTATCTCCGTTATGTCACACTCTTGATCATTTCAGCCTGGTTTAAATTATGTGAATGACAAATGTTAACTGCACTGTAAAAACATTAAAATTAGGGTTGATTAGTATCAACAATAATAAATGTAGTTTGATTTTTTCATTACAAAATAAACAAGGTTTATTTAGTGTTTACAGTCATTTTAGTGGTGTCTAATAAAACATTATTTTGAAATATACAGTACAGAAACATGTATTAAGTCATCCTGGAGGATGAAGCAAATCTTAATTATGAAAGAGAACCCCTGACACCGCCCCCCAGCCCCCCATGGTGTTGGTGCTACCTGAAGTGTGTGAGATGTCTCTGAATGTCCAGGTCCAGGATGGGGGTCGGTCTGGAGGAGCCCAGAGGAGAACGGTCTTGGCTCAGTAAGTCCTGGAACTCCTTACAGATTTGCCTGGCAGACAGAGGGAGGGGGGGGTGGGGGTGGAGGAGGAGGAAGAGGAGGGGGGGGTTACCATCTGTCACCAACACAACTGTCACAACTTTTGTTGTTGTTCCCTCCTCATCATTTCAGATGAACCCACAGACAGAAACATAAGGAGGACGAGCTGACTGGACGGATGCTCCATCTTCATCAACACCACCATCATTATCATCATCTTCATCATCACTATCAGAATCATCACCATCATTACTATCACAATCATGATCATCATCATCACCATCATTATCATTAACACTATCATTATCATCTTCATCATCATCAGTACCATCACCATCATCATTACTATCATCACCACCCCATCATCACATCATTATCATCATCAGTACCATCACCATCATCTTCATCAGTACCATCACCATCACCTTCATCATCACCATCATAACGCCACCATCATCACTATCATTATTATCATCATCACCATTAGTACCATCACCATCCTCTTCATCATCATCACCACAATCATTCACTATCATTACCACCACCATCATCATCACCACAATCATCATAACTATCATCATCACCATCATCTTCATCATCCTCGTTTCTGTTGCTGCAGCACTACTTCTTAATAAATGACAGGAGGGAAACTCACTTTTTGGCCCAATACAAAATCTAAAAATTCTCTCGACCTTTTTCATGTTCTTTCTCTATCGTTGTTTTTCCTGATGTAGCTCCAGCGTTGGTGATTAATGTGGGTCAATAATTCAGATCAGGAAAAGCAGCTAGGGTCGATGCTAACACACTGGGTATGAGTAAAACTACGGTCCTGGATCTGAAGCTTGGAGCTGGGTGGGTGGGGGGGGGGGGGGTTCTCCTGGAGCAGCATTGAAGCTCCTTACAGGGGTTAGAACAAAACCCATCAACAATCAACATGGAGGTTCAGAAAACTGCTCATTGTTATAAATCTGGTAGAACACTGATCCTGTAAATGTTAACACGTGTATAAATGTTAATATAAATGTTGTGTGCATAAATGTTTTTGTGCGTTTAAATGTCAATTTGTGTATAAATGTTGAGTGTATAAATGTTATTGTGTGCATAAATGTTAACAGAAGTATAGATGTGTGTATAAACGTGTGCATGTTGGTTGGTCCACAGCACTCGTACACCACTCCACATCCCGTGTGTGTGCCCTCACTTTGTTGCCAGCACCATTTTCTTGCGCGCGCTGTTCTCCTTCGGTTCGTTGTGTTGTCTCGCCAAATGTTCGCCGACCGCCTTACTGGGGAACTCTGTCTCACAGGTGTAGCCGAAGTCCCTCGCCAGGTGGAGCGCCTCGCCTGAGCCCAGAGACAGGGGTGAGACAAATGCTCTGGGGGTCATGGGGCTGCTGGGGCCGCGGGGGGGAGTCACTCACCTTCCACCAGGGAGGTGAGTAGCGTGACGTTGGCGGCTTTCCGTCGTCCCGCCGGCAGGTTGAGGCCCAGGCGGTCCAGTTTCTCCCGGAGACACCGTCCTCCGTTCTTGGACTTGGCTCTGCAGACAAACATTACGTGATTCCTCCTCGTCGGAAAGACACATTTACACCGCGCCGTTCATCTCCTCACTGTACAAAGCGGCGTGTTTAATCATGTCTGGCTAATTAGGACAAAAGATGCCACTTTGTTACCACAAAAGCATCAAATCAAAGAGTGTAAATTTAACACACGCGAATCGTTACCGTATATATATTAAACGTGCGCGTCCCCCTGAGTTTCCTTTCTTTATACCTCGTATCTAAAGTTCTATTCTAGGAACCACGCTCTGGTGTCATTTTCTCAACTTTTACGCAGAGACAAACTTTTAATACGATTTTTTCAGATTAGGTTTTTATCTAATTTTGCTCAGAAGACCCGTCTGATGCGCCTCCCCCGCCGGAAGGACTTTGAGGGTTTGAGCCGCGCACGTTCTTCCTTAGAGCTCCAGCCAGGTTCTCCCCGTGCTCCTTCTTATTAATTATACAGCGCGATAAAGTCCCGCTCTCCTCCGGGTCCTTTGATCTTGGCCTGACCTCGCTTCGCTCCTGTCTGGATGCCACGCAGACGCCCCCCCCCCCTTCACCTACGCCAGCCCCTGCTCCGACGGTAGGTGTGGCCGGGGGCAGCGGGGGCGTCTCACCTGCGCAGGATGCCCCCCAGGAGGGAGGCATTGAGGCACTCTGGTGGGGACAGTCTTCTCTTGACCTCGGCGATGGTTACTTTGTACTTGGACGTGGAGCTGAGCAGCGACAGTCGTCCCGGGACGGAGCAGAACAGATCTGTGGGATTCACCACACAGGTCCCCCCTGCACAGAGAGAGAGAGAGAGAGAGAGAGAGAGAGAGAGAGAGAGAGAGAGGCATCTGTTAGTACCATCATGCATCCGCTGTCTGAGTGCTGATTGAAACAAAATGGCTGACACCCTCTCGTCTGTCAAAACCTCCATCGAGGAGTGTCAATGTCTCAATGTTTGGCTTCACCTTATCGCTGCTCTCAGAACTGTCCCGAAGCGTCTGAACCGAACCTGAACCAGCCCGCTTTTCAAGCAGGCAAATTTGCCCGGACGCGTTTTTCTTTTGGGTTTGAAAATTCGATAGAAACATTTTGTGTACAAACGTGAGGTCGACCTACAGTCTACACAGTAATCTATATTTTCTCTATGTCTTCAGATGGAGGCGGCTAAACAGAAATAAATAAATAAATAAACCTTCTCGGGCTTTCAAGAACCTTGAAAACCCAAACAGGACGTAGGAACAACTGGAGCGAGACGGAAACGCCGGAGTAAATAAACGGCAAGGTCGTGGGGTTGTGGAGGAGCGCTGCATTTAATGGCAGCTTCCTTTAAGGAAATGTCTGACTGCTGTCCTGATCCAACAGATGAGGCTGTTGTTTGCGCCGCACTTAGACGGCCGTGTACATTAATTTATGTTCCTTCTACGGCTCGATAGCTGGAAGAGGAAGCATCGATGCTCTCAGGAGGACGGGCCTCCCTTCAATCACCTTCCATTGTGAACTCCAGACTCCTGAATATGTGAATAAATGATGGCGGCTGGGAGACGAAGGCTCGCCCACATTATTAATTGCATCTGAATCAGTGTTTGCCGGCTCCTCCTGGAATATATCGACTGCTCCGCGTTAGGCCCATTATTATTAAACTTTCACTTGAGCTAACGTCCCAGGCAGCTGAAACGCAAGGTTTCTGTCTGATGTACTGAAGGCTATATTCTATTATTAATCTGCCTCATTATCAAATCTAACAGCAGGGCGTGTCGCTTTGTTAATAAGCTGATGGGACGAAGGGAAGGGCCGCCATTTAAGCCGGATAAAACAAAGCTGCGGGCAACGGAATTTCGCCACGTGCACGCATCTTTTCCAGGCCGGGGTGGACGGCGGGGGCCACCGGCCGAGCCTCGTCTAAACGTCGCCACCCCTTCGTATCGCCGCACCACAATCCAACGGGATTTAGAGCCGCGCCTCCGACGCAAACGTCGTTGTAGTCCGGCGGGCAGCAGCTTTGCGGGACTCGTAGTCCGGTCAGGCTGTCAGCGATAGACAAGTGAGGGCGGGAAGTGATGGACAGTGTTTGTTAAAGTCTGCCTGTGTGTGTGAGTGCGAGTGTGTGAGTGTGTCTGTGTGTGTGACACCAACCAGGCAGACCTGTCTGTCAGACTCACGCGCCTTGACAGGGGCGCGCGCCTCTGAAAGCCGCGGGTTCACATCATATTAATTCCCCTAAAAATGTTTTGATTCAAAGTAGTTTGTATTTTACGTTGCCAAGGGCAATCGAAAAGAGCTATTGCCGGTAGTGCAGTCAGTGGAGCGCGCGGGCCCAGAGGCGATAACGGTATTTAAGCAACGGAGAGTAGCCTCGGGCTGCGGCGCGAGCGGCGGGCGGGATCACACGCGGAATCAAGCGCCTTTTACGAGTTTGCCACGAAAATTAAAGAAAAAGAGACACGGGCCAAATGTCACTGCGCTCCTATTTCCACAACAATGTTTACCGAAGCCGCGAAAATAAATAAAGGAGGGAGGGGAAGGGGAGGGGCTGGGTGATAAAATATATTAATATCGCGCGCCGTAAGCGCGAGCGCGCGTACACCTCCGCGGGGGCGCGCGGTGCTGCGGTTCTAGAGCCGGAGCGGAGGAATAAAAGGGGGGGGGAGGGGAGAGGGGGTGATTAAAAACACAGACGACTCCTCCTAACAAGGACCCGCGTTTCTTGACTGATTTTCTTTTGAAAAAAGGGTTATGTGAATATTCATGGCGCCAAAGCCGCAGTCAGAAAGAACAACATTAATATGATCTCGGCTGAATCCGGGGCCCCGCTCGGCATTAGCATATCAAAGCGTGCGCCCGAGGCGAGAGAAGCTATCGATACGGGAGCGGGAGGTAAAGCAAAGATTATTGGTTGTGATGGCTGCAGCGGCTGAGCTCAGGGCCAAATACGGCGCACCATTAACCGAAAGTGATGGTGAAGGGATTCCCGCGTCAATCCGAGAGAAAAGCCCCAACACCTAGCCAGAGCTGATGAAAAATTAAACCCGGGACCCAGCCTCCCTCTCTGTGTGCAAAAAATAAATAAATAAATAAAAAAAGACTAGAGCCCCCCCACACACCCCTACTCAAAAATACAGACTTTGATGGGGGCGAAAGCGGCGCGTTAAACCCAGACTCTGGAGGAAATCGGCCCGGCCGCCGTGTGATGACGCGGGGCCGGGTCCGAACCCCCCGTCCTTTAAAACGGAGGTTAACCCGACAGCCTCCGGTTAAACTTTCACGGGAAACACAATTAATCCATATCCCGCTGCTTTAAATGACGACCCGCAAATACACGGGCATATAAACAACGACAAGAAAGGAATTACGCGCTAAATAAAACCGACCCTCGTTTACCCCTTAATTATATTGGGTATATTTTCTAAAATAAAATTCTAATTAATTGAATAATGCAGACATTAAAAGCCAAAGCGATGATCAAGCCGAGATATTATATTAATATTCTCTTGAAATAAACATCCGCTTTCTTTTGGATTAGCAGCATCAGTTTAAGGCGAACGTGCTGAACCCGAGATTACAGTTAAAATGAATATTTGAGTATTACATCATGATTGTGTTTAGTTGAAAACAAAGGGAAGACGCGTGCGTGAACGTCGCCTACAGGTTTGCTTTGCGAAGGAAGCGTTTATCTGTGACAGGATGTGTCAGAGGATCGTGTAGCGGCGCCGATGGGCTTCATCGGTGTCGTTTTAATCCAGACTTTGTGACATTTTAATTTCCCCCAGAAGGAAAAAAAAAAGGAAGAAAGAAGGAACGTGGCGTGGCGTGACTAGTGCGTGAGTGACAGTCCGTTTCAGGTGTGAGGTGGGGGGGGGTTGGGATTAAAAAAAAAAAAAAAAAGCGCATTTAAAGGTGCGCGCCGGCGCGTCCGCCGCTGGTGTGACGCGCTGACAGCCGACAACAGAAGAGTGTTCCGCCTGTTTGTCTGCCTGCAGCTCGCTGTCTTGTCGCGTCTCGCCGTCGCGTGTTCGCGGGCCTCCGGTACAAGAAGACACGACAGACAAACGGGGGCCTTACCTCGACGGATGACGCCCCCTTGGCCGTTCAGCACGAGCCCGCACTGCGCCTCCACGGAGCCCTGCGGAGACAAGCGCTCATTAGGAGGCTGGAAATGACGCTGCTGGAGCCGAGCTCCGGGACATTCGCAGGCGGGGATGGATGTGTGGAGCCTGACTCACAATGTGCACGACTCGCGAGGAAAAGGTCTAAATCAGCACCAATTATGCGGCCTGCTTTTTATTTTAAAAAGAAAATATAAATGGGCCCAATATAAGAGCAGCATATTCCCCGAAGAAGCAGAATTGTTGATGTTTTTATCGCAGTCTAACCTTTTCATGGACATGACCTTCAGCTGATCGAGTCAACGTGCACAAAATCGTCGAATTTGTTTGGGTGCTTTTTTTTTCCCCAGTTATTGGTGACACACATATTTGCAATAAAAGCCCGCATCTCCACGGCCGCTGCCCCTCCTCGGAGCAGTCGTAACCATCGGGGTCGTTTTTTCTGGAAAGCGCGGCTCACTTAGCGGCTCTTCAGTAAAAAAAAAAAAAAAGTCAGGGCAGATGAAAGTGTCCTGAACGGATGCAGCTCACGGCTCCCAACAACTCCTCCAGACTGACAAATGAGAACTGTTCTGCAGCCACCAACCTGTTGGGAATCGCCAACGAGCTGCACCGTCAGCCCCAGAATGCGAAAAATAAAACCTGTTAGCGCCGCCATCTTGATCCGCCTCGCTCACGTGCTATCAACAATGTCATCAGGAAAGAAGAACACAGTCTTCCTTTTTTAAAATTCTGCAAACACATAATCCCCCTCCTCCTCTTTCTCCAGCCTCGAGGCCTGGCCCGCGCACAAGCCCCTGATTAAAATAAACCTGAAAAGAGGAGCTTGTTGTTAACCAGCTCTGCTCTGTTTCTTTTCTTCCACTCCGAAGCTAAAGTGATTATAAAATCAATATACAAAACGCAGAGGTCTTGCATGAATTAGCGGGGCGGCGGCCGAAGGTGCGGCGGCCGCTTTTGTTCAGCGTGGAAATCTCTTTAACGCGCTCAAAGATGCGCGAGGCCGCGCGCATCTGTTCGCCCCATACATCCGCCTCGCGCGAGCTCAGGTTCACGAGCCGCTTCTGTCTTTGGTTCAATGGGAGGTTAAACCTGAGATCCCGCGAGATTAAGGAAATATAGACAACAACAAAGCGCCGGCATATGGGCCCAATAAATACCACCTAAACATGGAGCTCTCTCTCTTTTTAAAAAAGCGTCTTATAGGTGCAGACTAATGCGACAAAGACCAGAACGTGTGGTCGTTTCATTACGCCCGTTTGAGGATACTAATAACAAATTTAAACATATTTTTACTAAACTAAATACAGGTAAATCAAATAAAAATGTGGGGATTATATTAATGTTAAAGGACTCATAATTACCCTAAACTAAAATTGTACTGTCCCGTATTTTATATAAAAACGGGAAATTATTGTAAGTATAATTATGTGGGATATAAGTGAGAATGTATGTATTTTTTTTTTTTTTAAATGAATTGATTCAAAAAAAAATTTCATTATTTGAAAATGAGGCTGAATTTAATTTTTATCGGATTAAAGAAAACGAGGCTAGTTAACCCAAGTGAAATTATGCGCCGCCGTCTTAAATAGTGTTTAAGTGCTGCCGTGTTTTAACCGGCTCAGATGTCGCTGCATAAAGTAACAAAGTTGATTGACGTTAAGTCTGTAATTGGATAAACTACGGTGCTTTATGGCGGCCGAGCCGGCCTTTGTGTCCTGAACCCCGATCCGTTAATCCGCCCTTAACCGGAGAATAGAGCAACCAGCGGCTTTTCTCTGGCCCGGCGCACACACACACACACACACACACACACACACACACACACACACACGTGCGTTTTCATCTTGACCATTTCTTTACATCGGGAGAATTATGTAAAAATATGGGTCACGTGTGCTTGAGCAGAAATAAAGGGCGGGTGTGTCAATGGGGCCGTATAGACTGTCAGTCCATTAACCTTCAGAACCGGGCCCTGCGCTTCCAGGACCTGACATCTGCTCGGCCCGGTGGTCCCGGTCACGGTCCGGGCCCGGGAGCCGACCGAGGCCCGGAAGAACCCGGAGGCTGGGTGCGAGCCCGGGCGGGCTGGAGCAGACAGGCAGACATCTGTCTGGTCAATAGTTTCGAATTGTTGCGTTGCTGGTACAATAGACGTGTGTGGGGGGGGGTTGATGGTGGTGGGGGGTGTTCAATTGTAGGCCACTGGGGCAGGGAGACAATGTGGGTCTGGTATCCTTGAACCGTGTCGGAGGCTAAAATAAAGTCGACCAGAGGGGCGGGGGGCGCGGGGTACCTGCAGGTCGTCGGAGGCGGCGGCGGAGAGGCCGAGGCCCCCGCCGGGCAGCAGCCTCTGGTCCGGGTGGTGCATGCCGACGCCGTAGGCCTGGGAGCCGTGTGACGTCATCAGCGACAGGTCGTGGCGGCGGTAAGCGTCGAGGCAGCCGAGCTCGCGCCGCTGCTGCTCGTCCAGGCACGAGGACTTGAGGGCGGAGCGCGCGCTGTGCAGGTTGATGAAGTCGGCCGGCTCGCCATGGTGGAGCTGCTGGTAGTACTGGCCCGAGTGGAGCGAGTTCAGGCCGTAGGCCTCCGGGGCCACGGCCGGGTGCGAGTGCTGGAACTCGTAGTGGAAGGACTGGTGGTGGAGGGGCGGGTACTGGTGGTTGGCCGAGAAGTAGGGCGAGGCGAACTCCGTCCCCGCGGGCGCCGGGTAGGTGAGCGGGGAGGAGGAGGAGTAGGCGACCGAGGAGTTGGCCACCGACTCCAGGCAGCCGAGCTGCATGAGCCGGTAGCTGTTGGAGCCGTCGTGACGTATCTGCGATGATAAAGAGACGTGGAGACAGACGAGCCGTGTCATTGAGCATCAGCCGGCGCCTCCGCTCCCTCTGCCTCCCAAAACACGCTCTTAAAAAACACACACACTCGCTCACACACTCAAAGCGGGGTTTTTTTTTTTATTATTATTTATTTTATTATTTTTTTTAACCCACTTTAAACCACCTGAAGGAGATGTCACATCCACACGCCCGGGAGGGGAACGAGCAGCAACAGGAGCTGCTGTTTTCCCTTCCTCTGGCGCGTCTGTCACCGCTCCGCTTTGAGAGGCGCGCTGTTTTATTCTATTATTATTACTGTTATTATTATTATTGTTGCTATTAAAACTCCCCCCAGCTGCCGGCAGATTTACTGTCCCTGATCGGGAGGTAAGTAAGAGTGCCTCGGCGGCGTGTTCCGCCCTGAAATGTGCTAATCACACTATAAACCCGTTCACGCAATTATTTAAAAGGGTTTTTACTCGGGTTGTGTCTCCCTTCACGCACACTGGTTCTACTTTTTTTTTGTTTTTTTGTTTTTTTTTTAATATAACCAAACCGAAGCGCAGAAATTCGCCACAACACGCCTTAAAACAAGCGCGTGTTTTTATTTTTATTTATTTTTATTCTCTCATTAATTTCGCGAGCTAAGGTGAATTAACGAGCCTACCTCTGCGTCGTGGACGAGTCCAGGGAAGGTCGCTGACATTGTGCTTTCTCCAAAGTAGCCCAGTTTTTTCCTCCCCGCGTTCTGCGCCGGTCGAATGGTGGTAAAAACGTGTTAAAATCCTGAAAATGGGCGAAAAGATGTGGAAAAGTCCCCCTTTGCGCGCTCTGGGTTTACGGCAGAAAGCTGGCGGAACGCGAGCGTCTCCCCTCTGCACGGACGGGGCTGGCTCACGGATTTTGTACTTGCAGGGTATTTCTCGGCTGATGTCGTAGGTCCCTTGGTAATATAGAAGTTTTGAAAATTAAGCATCAGCACTGAGGAATGGGAGGACAATAGACGGAGCGGCGCATCCCAGGAGACACGGAATAAATATTGTATCTTCGCCTTAATAAGGAACCAAGTGCTTCTTTCAACATTTTCTCCGCTTTTTGTGGACATTTTCCTTTTTGACCCGTTTGCGTTTCCACGAGGTCTGCTTCCCGGTCTGCTCGTTATTTTCCCACCGCATTTTCATCCACACACGTTGTTTCTTTTTGCGCAATTATACGCGGATTTTTTTTTTTTTTCCAACGGAAATGTAAGTTTGCTTTGAAATGTTCAATACGTTTGGATTTTCGTTGGTTTCCAAGAATTCGATGCGAATTGACTCCGATTCGACGACTGTCTGACGGGAAGAAGACGTTTTTCGATGCACACTTGGTACCTTTTACCTACATTTTCATAATTCTCGCTTTTTACACAGTCGATTAACAGAATAACGAACCGCGTGGCTGTAGCGTCTCAGAATTAAACAAGCGCAGACGCACGCATTTTCTCTTTATTCGAAGCTTTCAGCACCTGATTACCATTTTAAGAGACAATCTAAATCTAAATAATGAAACGAAAACAGTAAAGAATATTGGATGGTTTGTGCAAACCTGCTCCGGGGTAGGATTCCGTTATTTCGACCGTTTTAACTCATTCGTTGAAAACACATTTTTGATGGACATTATTTATTAATTAGATGTATTTTTTCCTCTTTTTACAGCGCAGACACAGGCTAAACTGTGAGTGATTTCTTTGTGAAGGAAAGGCAGTAGAGCTTTTATTTTCTTTTTTTTTCAAATTGACATCACCTACTTTCTGCAGATTCTCGTGGAGCGTTTGGAAACCGAATTATTATTATCGTTGTTATTATTATTATTATTATTATTATTATTATTATTATTATTATTATTATTATTATTGCTTCTTCTTCAGGTCGGTGGGCTGGTTGGTGAGCCGACCCTCCCTTCCGGTGTCTAACTCACCTGGACACTCGCCCTCGGGCTGATCGTCCCCTGATCACAACTGTTGTGGTGTGTTTGACAGAGATGGTTGTCTACAGGTTTCCTCCTCCTTCATTTAAACGCTCGTTGATGCTCGCTCTTTTTTTTTCTTCTTCTCCCTCCCTCTCTCTCTCTTTTTTTATTTTTTTTAATGCCCCTAACTTCTGTTGACAGTCATGGTTAACAAAGCGGCGCGTTAAAAAAAAAAGAAAAACCTTCCCGGAGCCATACCTGCAGCATCTAATGAATGAATGTACAGGACGACCTATGGCTGCCTTGGCCTTAGGTCACCCAGGAAGCAACAGGAATACAGAACACGGAGGCAGAGTCCAATTAAGAGGCTGCTGGTGGAGGACGAGGGGAGGAGAGAGGGCGAGGGCGCAGCGGCTTTAACCCAGCAGCCCTAATCAGTCTTGTTTTGGATGTGTTGCTACTACTCAGCTGTAACTGTAACCAAAGCGACTCTCTGATATTATTAAAGTGCAGACTGTGACGTGCTGACGCCGGGACGCCGGATTGACTCTGCGCTTTAATTAAGCAACTATTTCCCCTCCCATCTGTTGGCCCGCCGCATGCGTCTCTCCGTCCTAATCTGTTGTGTACGAACATTATTTAGAACTCACAGACACTGCTGACTCTTATTATAATGTAATCAAACATCAGTTGCTGCAGCTCTCGCCGCCGAGCCGGCGTCGTTATCAGACAAGCGGGGCGGAAACGCCATTCAGCCGTTTTTAAACCCCATCGAGGCCTTTTATTGTTTTAAATTAACCGTAACCGCCTCGGTTTTGTTTCTTCTTCTTCTTGTCTTTTTTTTTTTTTTTTTTGCCTCGAGGCTCCACGTGAAACTTACGCACGAGGAGAGCCCCGTGAAGGCCGCGTGCACGCACGCGCCAGGTAGGAAGCGCCAGGTTCGATTCACCTGAACACGGGGATTCGAAAACCACAGATTTGTTGGTTTAAATTCGAAAAAAAAGAAAACAAAGGGAGGCTTTAGGGGACCCAGAATGCGGGTCCAGGTGAGGTGACCGACGGACTCGACATCCATTTGGGTGGAGGTGGGGGGTCACGTGACCCGGGTCTACCTGAACAGGATCCAGACCAGACTGTCATTAAATCTGGAAAAAAACAACAACAAAAAAAAACCCCTCAGTAACCCCAACCCGTCGACCCAATTTGATTTTCAAATCACTTCAAGTCCACTTTCCTCCGACGAGAAGTGAAGCAGACTCCCCGCAGGTGGATCTTCTCGTGAGTCACATGCAGATTATGTTTGTCGGGCGGATCCAGCCGCCGACTCCCGCCCGAGGCACCAGTTGCACGGTGGACGCTTTAAGGCCGACCCGCAGCTCCCCTGTACCGGGGGCTGGGTGCGCGCCGCACCAGATGCGCACCGATCTGCGGACAGGAGCCGGTCCATCTGCCGCCTGACGAGGCAGGGCAAGGCCCGGGACCCGCACGGTCCTTCCCAAAGGCATTAAAAAGAAGCCTACGAGGGCCACTTTCCCCAATAACAACAGGAGAAGAAGGGGGTGTCAACCAGAACCTGCAGGTTAGAGATTTAAGACAGAGGATAAACACCAGCTCGAGATCCTGAACGAATACACGGGATTAGTAACCATTCACTCCCCTTTTCTGCTTTCTTAATCCTGATTGGTTTAAGCCACACCTTATTTATTATAGATAAATATGCCTACAGTCATTTAGCCTCATGCCAAATGTAGTCTCATTATCGGCTGTTAAGGCTTCTTTACTCTGTTCAGTAAATACGGTGTTAAACGGCTGTTGGGGTTCTGGTTTATCAAGAATCCCGCCGCTACATAACAAAAAAAACCCACCTTAATCCAGAATATATTATGCTGAGAGACGTTTTCTGGATTTATTTATTTATTTCAAAAAGGTTGGCGCGTTTAAAGACCTCGCAGTGGCGTGCGTGTGCGCATGTGTTGCCGGCCTTGTTTACGGCTCCGCTGCGGTTTTTAATCAGGGCCGGGTCCGGCGTCCTTTGGCTCGGCCCCGCAGCGCGTTTGCGCACCTTCCGCAGCCAGGCACCAGCCCGGTGGCGCTAATGAAGGCAGAGCGGCGCACGGAGGGCAGCAAACGGCCCAGAACGCGTTTGTCCTCCACCAGCAGCGAAAAAGCAATTAAAAAAACACTGCGTCTGACCTACATACAGGAGGCGTCTCGGAAGGAAGCACAGGTTAATATGCTAATATGGATCTGCTAATTGTGGGGATTTACTTGTCGGTTTGCGGAGGAGGGAGGGGAGGGGTGGGGGAGCAGAGAGGGGGGGGGGGGGGCGTCACTGCCTCGTTTAAACCCGCAAGATTTGCTGCAAATTAATTTCTCCCCATGCAGAACGTGAGGTGAGGAGAGCAGGAAACAGGTGGTCGCAGTTAAATGGACAGTCAGGCCAGTTTAAAAAAACCCAGTCCAGACTGGGAATAACAACAATTCACAATCTGGATTATTGACGCTCTCCTGTTTATTTTCTTTCCTTTTTTTTTAAGGATTACAACTAATATCAAAACGCACCTACTTCTGTCAAGCGCATACATTATTAATTATCGCCCCGGGGTGAACCCCCCCACCACCACCACCTCACCCCACCCCCCCAGCCACACACACACACACACACACACACACACACACACACACACACACACACACACACACACACACACACACACACACAAACAAAGCCGCGGGAAGTTCGCCAAAGTCTCCACCAAAACGATGAAGTGTTCCAGGTCGCCTCGGAAAAGGCAGCGACCGAGTCTCAGCGCCGGGCTCTCCCGTCAATTAGCGCCTGTAATTGTTGCTCCTTGCGGCCGTCATCACGGGAGGAGTCAGCGCAGGAGTTCAGTTCGGGGCAGACACGTGTCAGCTGCTGCGTAAACACGAAAGAAAGGGCCAATCTGCCGCCAACGGACGGCCCCTCAACAGCCCGGTGGACGCGCATAATCCGTAACTGCAATCTGAAGCATGTTTATGTGCCACCACTATTATTATTATTATTATTATTATTATTATTATTATTATTATTATTATTATTATTATTATTATATATAACTCAGATAGGAGCAGAAAGGACAGTCTTGGCTTTAATTGCAGAGACTTCGTTGTCAGTTAATTCTTTTCTCCGTTCGATCGATGAACGCGATGAGCAGTATTTTAACCAGGAGATTACAGCCATCACTCACTATAACCGATGCTATAAAATTGATCAGTCGAACTTTAAACTTGAGCAGCTGTTGGATCTGTGAAGCCTCCTGCGTGCGTGTGTGTGTATGTGTCCGTGCGTACGCGCGCGCGTCGATCGATGGTCATTAACTTCTCTTTTCAGGAGTTTCTGAAGTGATCCTGAAGATCACACGAGAGCTAAAAGTCTTTTTTTCCCCCGTTGAGGGATGGGGGGAGTTATTAACGCACAGATGGGAGTTAAAGAGCCAAATACACCCGCACATTTATGTATTTCTCGCAGTTGTGCCCCTTCCTTCCTCCAGATGCTGCAGGTCACTTCAGAAGCAACAGGCTGTGACATTTAAGGCATGTTGCATGTCGCCCTGGAGACGACAAACTGTGTGTGTGAGCACCTTTAACATGGATCTGAGCTCTAATTCTTCTGCACAGCGATTTCAGTAACCCCTCTTTTGGAACTTTTATTCCCTCCACGCAGCCGTCTCTACCTGAACCGGACTTTGGGAGCCACCGTCGACACACATCTGCCTGGCTGCAGCTGCAGCGGTGGATCAACGTGCAAAAAAACGAGTTTTAAAACGAACAACATACACCTCTGCAGCCATTATTTCCTTCCAGCGGCCCCATAGGGGGACGCCCACTGGGAACTTTATTATGAATCATGTGTCATCTTTTGTTTTTAGGAGTTTTCTTGGGTTAAATAATTGAGTTTTCCTCTGTTTCTCCGTCCACTAAGCGATCCTCCGATCGTGTAGCTCTGTTGTGATCCTTTGAACCACGGCTTTAGAGGCTTATTTAACAGCCTCGCTCTGATCTGGTGTTTGCTTTTGCATTTAAAGAAGACAAACTGCCCATTTAGTTTCTTTAAACTATCGTATCCTTCCACAGATGCGCAGAGATATCAAAGAAATGTGTTAATTCCAGTGATTTCTTCCTCATTTTGCTGCATGTTTATCTCTAAATGGGCAATTTTTGTACGACCTTGTGGGGTCACGGAGCACTCAGTTGTCCAGTTTAATCAATGTTTGTGCCCAGGAACTTGCTTTTTAACAATCTGCGATGATGCTGCGTGAAATTCTGATCTTGTTTTCCTGAAGAGTTGATGTTTTAATGACACTTTTCTTCTGTTGCCTTGCTGTTCTTGTCCCGGCCAGCAGAGTGCGCCCCTTTGGCAATGGCGCCTGAGGGGAGATTAACCTGTGGGTCTCTAAGAAAAGGCCAGAGAAAACACACACACACACACACATACACACACACACACACACACACACACACACGCGCACATTGTCAAAGTAGATGCAAGTAGGGCGACACAGGTTCAATGACTTTGATCGTGTAATTCCTGTGTAATCTCTGTAATCTTTTAAAGCAGAGCTGCTTGAATGCATGTTGTACATGTGTACGTGTGTGAGTCTGCGTTTGTGTATGAGTGCGTACGAGAGCTCCACAGTGCGCAATCTACACTGGATGAACAAAATGAAGAAAATCCCGATCACACTTTTTATTTTTTTAATCCAGCAACAAGTTGGAGGTTTTGTGGAACTTGGGGAAGCGTGCCTGCTGTGGGGAGGAGCGGGCAGAGCTGCAGCTCCTTGTTTTCTCGTTTGCAGCGGCTGTAAGAGACTTCCTGTTCACCTGGAGGATTAAATACATCCTGCAGAGAATAGCGACCAGCACTCCCTCAAATTTAAAATGGCTGGGAGGGAGAAGGAATGATGTCATTACTGTTGTATCTCTTCATGTTGAGATGGTGTAAATGTCAAATAAACGCTGGTTGTGACATTTTTGGTGTTTTGTTTGTCACCTTATTCTTCAAATAAGGTTAAAAAATGCTCCTCCGGTGGAGTTTTGTTTCTCTGACTGATTTTAATCTTTGATATTGTCACAGTTACATTGATACATTGTGAACACGTGCGTACAGTAAAAGAGCATTAACACGAGCATGAGCTCCTTCAAGTTTAGAACTTTGGATCAACACCAGAGGAAACGTTCCTGTACCGATGTAGAAGGAATGTGTTGTACTTAAGAGCTGCAATTTTCCCCTTTAAATGTGCAGAATGTTCTCTGATCCTGTCTGCTTTTAATCCAGTTTTGGAATAATTACATACGTACACGTGTTTTCAACGTATGGGTAGATTAAAAAAAACGGTTTACACCGATTCTGCTGAATTGGCAAAAAAAAATCGGGAAAAGTTTGAGAACTGGGACTCCCTTTGAACTTTTTGTGAACTTCTCAGGGCGGCTGCAGTTTTTTTTCCCTGTTCGACTTCAGGTCAAAGTTTCTCAGGATTGTCTTCATTTGTTAAAAATCTGGCCTCCGCCTGATTTTTGGCTATTGAATCAATCAGGTAAACATCATCCGATACGCTTTATCAGATGAAATCAGTAATCGGATTAGGAGAAACCGGATTCTGCCCCCCGCTCCTGCTTCACTGTGGATGTGCTCCAGAAGAGTTCCGATAAATGAGATGTGGAAACAGAGTTTTTTCTGAGCGTCACGTTCAGGCAGTTGTGTTTCTCTGAGCCTTCTAGAGAGCTGATGTTTACAGCTGTTACACAGTAAATAACAACAGCCCAGCTCTGTTTGTGTAGGAGGGGGGCTCATCAAAGCATCAAAGCCAGTCAGAGTGGTGAGTCAGGCCTCAGATTGTCTTCACACATCTTTAACACTCGCAGCTCCAGTTTTATTTCGCTCCAGCACGAGATGGTGTGAAATAAAGAGCCGGTGTTTACAATCAGATCAGATCTTCAAAGACATGAAAGGATGTCCTGCCATTGATCCTCCGCCTCGCCGTGTTGTCGGAGGCCTCAAACGCGACGCAGCGGAAAGAGAGAACGCGTCGACCAGACAGTCGAGAGCCCAAAGCCAAGCTGGTCAATTAGAACAGACTCCTCCGGCTCCCGAGCCCGGGGTCGAGCCGAAAGCTCGTACGCTGTTTGTCTTAAGTCGTCCGCCGGCAGAGAAATCCTGTTTACGATGTAACAGCCGCCGCGCACGTCAACCGCATCCTACACACACTCACCTGAGATCACAGGCCTGCTGCTGTACGGCATGACAAACACCCACATTACACAGCACCACAACACACAGGGAACACGCCGCAACAGCACGGATGTGTGAGTGAGCGAGTGTGTGTGTGTGTGTGTGTGTGTGTGTGTGTGTGTGTGTGTGTGTGTGTGTGGTTACTTGGCTTCTCCTGTATAATTACCAGGAAAGTCTCCTGATGTGGAACCTTTGCTGTTCTCACAATGAACCCATTTACTGCTGCAAACTATCAAACACCTGCCAAACACACACACACACACACATACACACACACACACATTCATATACACAATATATTTCAAACGAATGCAGGGAAATAAACAGAGACGAGAGCACACAACCCTTCAACCCTCTGGGAATTTTACTATTCTGCACTTCTCTGCTTCTCTTATCCCTCTCTCTCTCTCTTGCTCTTTCTCTCTTTTTCTCTCTTGCTCTCTCCCTCACTCTCTCCCTTGCTCTTTCTCTCTCTTTCTCTCTCTCTCTCTGTCTCTCCCTCTCTTCGTCTCTTCCTCTGCTCCTTTGTCTCCCTGATTATGCAGTCGATCCCAGGGTGCACTACTCACTGAGATCATCCACCTGTCAATCTGAAGCACACACACACACACACACACACACACACACACACACGCACACACAAGCACACACGCACACGCACACACACGCACACAAGCACACCCGCACACACACACACACACACACGCACACATCGCATCATTCCCTCAGTGATATTGATACAGAGAAAATATTAATGACTTCACTCACCTGCAACACGCTGTTGTATCTTGCGCTTCCAACACGGGGCCATGCAATTCATCAAGACGCACTTCTGGAAACTTCCACGCAAAAAAAAAAGGGTGTGGGGGGGTGAAATAACGACGAACGCCTTTTTTTTTTTTTTTTTTCTTCCAAGACTACACGCGCACTGATGTGTCAGAGTGCATCACATCAAGTGGTAAAAATGCAAGATGGCATGTAACGTTTGCACGGCTTTAACGCACGTCAAGGCCGCCGCCGCGGATGGCGCAATCTCAGGTGTCGCTCCAGAGTCGACGCGGGAGCGCACGTTCGGCGAACAGCCCCGGTTGCAACCGAGTGCGAGTTGAACGGGCTGCTGGCGTCTGCTGAGGCCCCCTCAGACTCGTGGTTGAGGTCACGTGTCGCCTGGTCCTACGTGGTTCTGGTCACTTCCTGGATCGGCTCCATCTCGCCCACAGATGCTGAACATGGTCAAGAGGGTGTGTTCGATGGTTTTACAGATGTGTCACCAGATCGGGGGATGGTGTTCTTCCTTTTCCTCCATGTGTCCTTCGCTCATCTTCATATTCACGGACGCCAGAGAAGAGCTGGTGGATCCAACCTTGGTCTTGATGCTTTGATCTGACCACAGACGAAGGTGAGGCCTTAACTCTGATGATCCTGATGAGGAGGAGGAGGAGGAGGAGGAAGGGACCGAGGAACAGGAAACAGGCTGAGCTTGCATGGAATATGATCCTTCCATCCATCCGTCCATTCATCCTTTTCATGTATTTTAATTGATAGATGGATGGATGATGATGGATGCCTAGACAGACAGATAGATAGACAGACAGATAGATAGATAGATAGATAGATCAATAGATAGATAGATAGATAGATAGATAGACAGATAGATAGATAGATAGACGGATGGATCGATATTTTATCCAGCCTGTCACTCACAGATCCTGAGGCCTTAGCCCTATGTGCTCTGATGGTAAGGGTTACCATAGCAACGGTGTGGTCTCAGGGCCCCGGATGGCGGCGGCGGACACGTACTCGTCTTCCCCTCCCCTCCGCTGCTCCCTCTGACCCACCATGCATACCTATCCGGAGCTACAGGTGTCCCCAGCAGAGTCGCGGGTCCTGGTTTGATTGGCACACTCGAGGGGCAACAGATCACAATTAGCGGTGGTGCTAATTTCCCACAATGCCCTGCAGCCACTGGCACCCACAGCGCCCGCAGCCACCGCCATCAATATTAATGAACCCCACTCTTTTTTTATTTTTTTCCTCTCCCTCTTTTTATTTTTTCCCCTCCCGATGAATATGCAAGCAGTGGAAAAAGCGGCTGCGTCCAGGTGAACAAAAGCTCCCCACCAATCAGAGGAGGCCGCCGGCGGTCGACGCCCAGAGGTGGGAGGCACGGCAGGAAGTGGCGGGTCGGGACATCAAAGAGAGCTCGTCGGGAACGCGGCTTTAATTGACTCGTCTTCATCAACGCTGAGGCGTGACTGGAGCCCGTGGGCGGGTTGGCGTGTTTATTTACAGCCCTAAAAGCGCAAACCTGCAAAAGCTCATCACAGGTTCTTTATTGATGATGTGTTTTTTTATCCTAAATGTTTCATGGGCGTTCACCTTAATGCATTCAGCTCTATTATTCATCGTGGTTTGAACCTTGTGGCTGATAAACTTCACTTTAACCTTCTACATATAGGTATGAAGCAAATACTGATCAGGAGTTTACAGATTTAAAACGCGGGAGGCGACTGTGATGTAAACCTGACGCCAGTCTCGTCCTGCAGCCGATAAAGCGCTTACGTAACATGACAGAATCCAGTGAAAATCGGCAAAGTTCGACGTTCCGTCGTGGGGGTGCGGATCCACGTATCCCATAATGCTCTGTGGAAGTAGGGTACACCTAAACCGAAAGGAGCAGCATATCCCAGCATCCCGTGCGACCGCGTGTGGGGTGTTAATTATTGATCACTACTTCAGTTTTAGGGGGAAGAAACAAGCACAAGTTTACTGTTTTATTACTGCGTGAAATACTCTGACGGCTCGTCAGTTCAGGATCTGGGTCTTCATCAGTGGTGGACAACACAGTGGACATGTGTGTGTGTTTTACACCTCAGGATCTTAAATATGAAGAAGCAAAAATTAATAGAAGATGGATGGATGGATGGATGGATGGATGGATGAGAGTCCTTTATTAAGGTGGCCTCATGCAACCAGCCATGCTCTGGTTTGCTGCTGATCTGATGTCTGTGAGCTGATCTCATGCCCTGCATGCATGCAGCAGATCTCAGTGTTCCTCCTGCATGCAGCAGATCTCAGTGTTCCTCCTGCATGCAGCAGATCTCAGTGTTCCTCCTGCATGCAGCAGATCTCAGTGTTCCTCCTGCACGTGTTCCTCCTGCTTCAAAAGTGTTTCTGGTGATTCTGTGGTTCAAACCTGTTTCCACTCACGTGAAGCCACGCGGGGAGCTGCTGCGCTCCAGATCTGGGAGGAACGAGAAAACAAAGCGGACAGATCAGAGCCCAGGTATAATCAGCTGTGAGCTGTGAAGGAGAGGCGCCTCGCTCCTTCCTCCTTCACCTCCTCTCTCCTCCGGAGCTGCTGATGCTGCCACGAAGGTTCCCGGATCAGCGTCGGAACAGGCACGGCCCCGGCACAAAGAGGCAGCGCTCCAGAGCAGAGTTCGGCTTCAACCTGAAGATTTACTGCCGTGTGTGTCTGTGTGTGTCTGCGTGCGTGAGCGAGTGTGTGTAGGTGTTATTGAGAAGCATGGGTTTCCCCAGAGAGATCCTCCATTAATTGTGAAGTGAAGGAGCCCGAGGGCGACACCAGGGACCTCCATTAAACACAGACAGGCAACTGACAACCCCCCCCTCGCTCCCCCTCTCTTCCCACTTTCTTTTCCCCCAACCCCTCGTCCTCCTCCCTCATTTATCCTCTAAAATTTAAATTCACATTCAAATTTAAACAAGCTTCATTGCCATGAAAGGAGACACCTAATGTCGGCAAAGCAGCAACGACGCACAAAAGGAGATTTGTTGATTCTGGGCGGCTGCGAACAGCGGAGGCTTCACCTAAATGTGGCGTTCCTGCATAAAATATCTGATTCCTCCCAAATTTCAAGCAGCCAATTAGCCTTGTTAAACAGCTTCTGTTGTGCAGGAATCTTCCTCTGCTTCTGTTTCATCCCATCAACCAAAGTTCACTTTGGTGTCTAATTTCCACCCCGACAAAAACACCTCAGACGTTCGCGCTCGGCGTGCCCCACTTACACCTCCAGAAGCATCTCCGTCCCGCTCGTCACGGCGCTGCCGTGTGCCTCAATGCTGCAGCAACTCCGCGAACTTTCCTGTCCTCGCAAGCGGGCTGAAGGTCCAGCTTGGGCCCTCAGAGCCCGCTCACGTTACGGGTTCCCGGGCAGGAGTCCCGTATGAACTTACTTCCAGAGCAGGGTGATTATCGAGGGTACAACGCCTCAGGTCGAGTAGCTGATCCACAGCAGGATCTGTCCAGACTCCACAGTGAGGCCTTCTGCTCTCTGCAGGCATGCATCTACACCCTCCTCCCAGAGGAGGTGTTTGTGTTTGTTAAGTTGCAGGGTTTTAAAGTGAGATATCAGTTCACGATCGAAAACGCGTTTCAAGAGCAAATTATTCATCACAGCTTCAGTTTTGGAGTCTTGTCCTCGACACGAGTAGTGGCGGCCGGTGGCCGCTAGAGGGAGCAGCAGTAGTGTGGAAAAGGCCCAAATGTCAGTCCTCGTGCATCTCCACGACTTTGACGACACGCGTACGCGCACATGCGCGCGCACGCACACACACGCACAGTACAATGTACATACTGCTGTAGGCAAATACCAATGAAGCTAATGGAGTTCACCTTGACTCTGATTATCAATACATTTGCAGAGTGAGGGACTGAAGTGCACTTTTTGCACACACACACACACACGTGCACACGCACGCACCCGCTCACGTACACATACACACATACGCTACAGCAGATGTTAAGGATTAGTGCGTGTGCATGGGTGTGTGTGTGCGTAGCCTCAGGCACTGTTCAACAATGCATTATTCCTGAGTGCACCAGTTAAGAGGGGCACTCCGTCTCCATGGCAACCACACCGGCTCCGATGTAAACATGGGGGTAGTTCGACGTCAGCCCCAATAAAGTGGAAGACCCCCCCTTTAGATTATACACAATAAAGTGATAACACACCAAAGTCTTGAAATGTCATTTTGTGTCTGCTGGGTTTGTGTGTGTGTGTGTGTGTGTGTGCACACGTGTGTGTGCGTGTGTGTGTGAGAGAGAGAGAGAGAGAGAGAGAGCATCTTTGACTAAAACTAAGGTAAGTGGATCAGATTTGGAGATTGCTTCCATAAATCATGTGCAATACTCAAATTCAAGGGAATCCCAATGATTTTCCTTTTAATCCGAGCTCAGGTGAGCAAAAACCCCAACAAAGCCACTCTTCCTGGTTAGGCCCACTTTTCCGCGTGACATCGGCATCAGCTGGCGACTTTTAGCGGAGGGAACGGTGGATTTCAGCGGAGCTTAGTCTAATCAGAGGAGTCCCACTGGGGCTAAATATAGGTCGCCTGAGAAGAGAGCGGGAGCTAAAAGAAGAACGGTGGCCACGGGCAACATTTTGAGGCGGCGTTGCAGGGCAATCGTGACCAGCGGTGTGCTTTTCATCCTCCCGTTTCATGTTTACCTTCATGCCGCCGTATAGAATCTGTCCCATTTCCCTTCCAGGAGGAGGCAGGGGCCTTAACACACACTCCTTTAATGCAGCGAAAACCGTTTTACAGCGATCTGCGGGTTATTTATAGGCTTTACAGGGAAATGTAAGTGAATAAATTCATCACTTTCACCCTCTTTTCCTTCCTTTAAAAAGGGGCCGAGGCAGAAAGATCCTGGTGTTGTACATTCCTAGAATGGTTGGACCCACAATGGGGGAAGTATAATGTCTTCACGTAAACACAAACGACGCAAATGAACAGTCGCATTAATCCAATTACACTCGCTTGGTCCATTCTTGGTAAAAATAGATCAGAGGCGTCATTTGCATTCTTTAATATGTGAGAATAGCACGCACACAGAAGAACTGGCATCATATAAGGGGCTTCAAGTTGTTCTTTCATTTCGTTTATCAGGAAAAAAAAAAAAAGAGGCTGCGTTCCCCTGAAAACTGTTAGAGTCAGAGCCGGCGAACGCAGCCTGTCATGTCCAGCACCTCATCCGGGCGCAGCCATTATTGTCTGCAAGCCACACAGGCAGAAAAGCAGGGGTGACGGGGGCTCATGAGTGTGTTTATAAATGAGTGTGTGTCTTAAACTCCTGCGTGGTGAGTGTGTGTGTATGTGTGTGTGTGTGTGTGTGTCTGACAGCTCAGATGAGGACTGGCTGCAGGCAGCTGCTTTGCTCGAGGCCACGTTCAGTTCCGTCGCGCTGCATTAGTCCCCAACCAACCTGTCACCCCCAGCAAGAGAGTGATAGCGCGCGCCGGGGCGCACGGGGGGCAGGCGGGCGCGCGGGCGCCGCCAGACGGCGGTTTTAGCCACTTTCATCAGTCGCCAGGTTCCCACGCGTGGATGAGGGGGCGAGGCGGCGCTCGCTGGCGGCGCGGGCGGGTTCCCGCTTTCTGCCGAGACGACTTCCTGTCCGCCAGCATGGGGCTGTTTATCAGAGAGACGGTGACAACCTGAGCGGCACTACAGTCGAGGTGTCTACAGTATCCATGCACGTGTGTGTGTGTGTGTGTGTGTGTGTGTGTGTGTGTGTGTGTGTGTGTGTGTGTGTGTGTGTGTGTGTGCAGTCCGTCAGTGCAGATATGTTAGTGAGGGGGACTAACCGGAGTTGAGTGGAGTCTTTTGTAGCGCAGGCGAGGCCCTCAGGCACAGCCCCAGACCTAGATCCCCCCCCCCACACACACACACACTCACACACACACACACAAACACATACCACCATCACCACCACCCACATATCCGCCTTACACACAAACATGCGCGCACACCGCATCGGCCGTCCCGCTGTAGATGTGATGTGACAACTACAGTGGGGTGGACTTTCTCACCATTAGCCCGTGTTACAGCACTGTGTGACCACGAGTGTTAGTGTGTGTGTGAGTGTGTGTGTGTGTGTGTGTGTGTGTGTGTGTGTGTGTGTATGTGTGGTTAGTTGAGGGGCACCATAATGAGGCTTGGTTTGGTGGGACAGATGTTGGGATTCAGAGGGCATTGGTTGAGACATGGAAGCGATGCTTCATTACTATGAGGATCTCTCCATCTCTCTCTCTCTCTCTCTTTCTCTCTCTCCCCCCCTCATCTTCATCTTCCTCTGTCTCTATCACTGCCTCCCCCTCCGTCTCCCCTCTCTGGTATGATTTCCTGTGCCCCGAGCCACTGACAGAGGCAATTCTTCCGCGCTCTTCTGCAACGGTGCATCTCTGATTAACTTTTAACGACTCTGGCTCCGACAACCAGACGCACCCGTCCAGGCCAGAGACGGGATGAGGCGGAGCAGCAGTTTGCCCTCCGCCTCACCCGGGCTAATCGACGGTATCGGGGGCGACACATTGGGTGGGGGGGGATAATACTTGTTGGCTGAGGGTTTAATCTCGGGACCGCGCTGAGCGTTGGGTGTTGTGACCAAGGCGAAGGTGCAGGAGCGGCGTTAGCAGGTGGGAGGCGGTTTGATGAGAGCCCCGCCCACCCTCCCTTTCCTCTGATAGAGAGAGGGGACGACGTGATGGCGACTTTCGCTCCTCAGGGCGGATCAGAACGCAAAAATCAGCACATGAAACGACACAAACACACCAGATGCAACAACGCAGGGGCCGTTAAACCAGGAATGCCGTCGCTGAGGCCGTCACCGCCGGCTCTTTTCTTGCTGAATAGGCAGACGAGCGTTGTGGGGGGATTGATGAGTTCAGCCATTTTGTTATTTTTATTTATTTTTTTATTTCTCTGGGCAAAAACTCTGCCTTTCATGTCACTGATCAAAAAGAAGGAAAACAGTCATGAATTAAACATACCGCCGCGATACTTCTGCCAAATCCATACCTTATCGCTCAAACGTGCTCACGGATGCCCGATATTTTCCAACAATGCTTTTTGAAGTCGGCTCTTTCACTATACCTCCAACCTCTGGACACTCTTCAGGCTCCTCTGTCGACTTTAATACCACCGCTCTGGTTTTCTGCAGCTCGCCAGTGCTGGAAATATGCATGAGGGTCTTGATTCATGAAACAGGTTGCCTTGGGGTTCGCCCTGCATGGGCTGGACCTTACCTCCAGAAAAGAGAACAATGGTTGGGTTATTTATGTTTCTGCTCCGCTGGTCAATATCAGAATCAATGTCAATGACAATGCTGCTAAAAGTGAGTTTTTTCCTCTTCTCTAAACATTGATCTTGAGAGATGAGGGCAGTAGTCTCATCCAAGCCCAACCCCCCCGCCGCCTCAATCAACGAGCATGTTTAACAATCCTATTAGTGCGGATCAGTTCAGACATTTGGATGAGGCGGGTGAAAGTGGTGCCACCCTCCACGATGTCAGTGGTGGGTGTGAGGGGCTAACGCTTACAGGACGTCGCCATTTGAGGACAGAATAAACCACATTTGGATAAGAGGGCGGGGCTAGAGGAGGAGTTAGGGGCAGGTGTAACATTTGACCTGAGTCTACGCAGCCAATCACAGACTGTGATGGAGGTCAGGCAGGTCAATCAACACCCCAGTTATAAGGTTAAACATCTACTTAATTATAGAAATATTTTCAGATAGACCACCAGATCATATTTTGGGATGATGAGCAGGTGTTGACACTGTTATGAGTTTTAAATTATTGAGTATTTCATGATAGTCACTTTGTTATGCGTGTTCTTAGTGGAGGTGTGTTCTTAGTGGAGGTGTGTTCTTAGTGGAGGTGTGTTCTTAGTGGAGGTGTGACTTGGATCAGGCCCACTGTGAAGGATCTATATTAACTTGTTATCTTTATATAGACCTGCGACCATTTACATTTTTTTTATTTTTCAGGAAATCCCACTAATAAATAGAGGACAGCAGGTCAGTGGTGCCAGAACTGTGTCGGCGGTGAGTTTCTTCATGATGTAAAATCATTTTTGTGTCTGAAAAGTCATGAATTTTTAATAAATCATGCAGGAAACCAAACCCTTCTGGGAGATTTAGTTTGGCTCCGTGTTCAGCAATGATCAAATTATCGTTTCTAAAAACAGAGTCGGGATGTTCCAGCAGATGTGATGGTAGCTAATCGTTCTTCAGTGGGGGATCCAGATCTTAAAGCAACACTTGGAATCACTTCAACGCCCATCAGCGAGTTCTTTAAGTGGACCTACTTTTTAGTTGCCCTCAACGTGCGCTGGGTGCAACAAATTCACCCAGAACCTCTACGGTCACCAACGTGAAATGATGGCGAGCTGGGTCTAGAGAACCTCACGTCAGGCTTGGGACAAAGGTTGTTGAATGTAGATGTCAGAGCTCCACATCTGGCCTGTGAGTCCTCACTGATCTTCATCTCTGAGGCGCCGCTGCTGGTTTTTCTACTCGTATTAGACATATTTAGAGGTCACAGCTGGTCCTAATTTTTAAGACAGAGACCTTCAGTGAACATCACAGCTAACAGCGGAGTCTGGTTTCAGTGTGCAGAGCGATGATCTGTAATCATCTCTGCCTCTCTGAAGGTTCGCCTGCACAGTTGCTCCTCTTCATCGTGGCGGTCGTCTATAACCAGAGCTTTCCGTTCAGCGAAGGCGCATCAGTTAGAGCTGATGCCCGAACCTGCGCGACCCAGAGACAGAGAGCGACCTTCGCCCCCCCCCCCTCGAGGCTGCTCTCCAGAACTCTCGAGGGTTCTCTGGGACTTCTCGGTGCACCGTTCCTCGTGGCACTTCACCTCCCCCCGCTCCTCAAAAAACATGCAGGTTATTAAGTCAAAACCTGGGAACGTTGGGAAGAGTGGAGGTGCTGTGGGAAGCCGGGGCCCGAGCAGCTGAAGGCGGGAGCGTCCTCTGAAGCAGCTGCAGCCTCATCTGCGCGGAGGTGTCGGCGCCGCTGAGTGCTATGCTGTGTTGCTTCTCCCCCGTGGTGGAGATGGAGAGGCGACACGGCGGCCTGCCCTCAGTCGGAAGGGAGGCGGGTGTTAATATTTAACGGAGGGAGGCTCTATTTAGAGCCCGCCATCTCTCATCCTCCCCGGTGGACATCACAATGCCGATCTCATCCAGCGCCGTTATGGAGGAAAGCTGTAGGAGGCAGCCGCACGTCACTAAGTCCCTCTGACAGAATCAGTTTGCAGATGAGCTCTAAAAGGCGTTGTGCTGTTTTCCATGGCTGCATGTTTGTATGTCTGTGTCCTGAGAATCTCTAATTTGAAAGTTTCCCTTTAGAGGGACGCATCCCAGCATGCTTTGCACTTGAACTTACAGCCAATTACGGGACAGTTACAGTAACATAAAAAGAAAGAAACTATCCTCCCTCTTATCTGAGCAGGGCAGCCAGACTTGATTATAATAATCATAATTGTCTCTCACACACACGTGCTGATAATATATAAATCTCTTCTGAGTGACACAAACCTTTTCTTCTTTGGACCTTTCCCGGTGTTTTCCTTCTTCCTCTACAGGGATTTAAGTCCCGGCTGAGCTCTCCTCTGTGTTCGATCTGAGCAGTTGAGACTCAAAGAGTGGTTAACTCTCGAGTCGCTTTAACATTGCGGCTGAATCAACGTCGCGGATGTGTCATTGACGCTCCTGTGCCAACGAAGAGCCTGGAATTCCTGCAAAGTGCGGAATGCCACTGGGGGCTAGGGCCTGAATGGAAAGTGGCCCCTCATGACCTTTCACCTCCAGCCTTTTTCAACAACAGCACCAGGAGTCCGGAGCTCCACTGCCGTCAGATACACACATACACACGCACACACACAGACACACACACACCTCCACTTCACCCCCCCTTTGGCTCGAAGAACAAAAGAACAAAGATATGATGGAGTTAAGTTGTCCATGACGTAATCTACGAAAATACAGAATACGAATACTAACAATAGGTAGCGTAGTACCATGTTTGTCCGTGTGTGTGTGTGTGTGTTGTGTATGTAAATGATCTGATGAGATCGATAGTTAGATTGATATCAGCAGCTGCTCAGAGCAGGAAACAGGTGCAGACATGGCTACTGGATAGATCGAGGGACTGAAACGAGTCAGACTGGAGGAGCGAGGGCAGGGGTGTGTGTGTGTGTGTGTGTGTGTGTGTGTGTGTGTGTGTGGGACCTTCAGCGGTCCTGCTGAGGCCGGAGGAGGCGTGCAGGTCAGCATCTGAGTGTGAGACGGGCTCTCGGCCCCGGAGGAACGTCCCCTTCTCCAGAAATACTCCACCGTGGCCACCAGGGATACGTTTATTTATAGACGCTTGGAAATAATGCATGAAGTCATATTTGCTCATTCACTTTAAACTAATCTAAGGACATCTTGAATTTTCCTGCAGCCTGATTTGAATTAAAGATTTAAAGAAGAAAAATTAAAGAAACTCAATTAAGGAGGGAAATGGGCTCAGAAGAGGTTCAATAAAACGATGTTACGTAACGAGAATCATTCTGCTGCCTTTGAAATTCACTCAGTCTCCTCAGTGTGTCAATCAGCTGCGTGTGTGTGTGCGTGTGTGTGTAGGGGGGGTCTTTGAGGTTGATCGGTATCAGGTGGCTTCCTCTTCCGAAAATTTTGAACATTGCCCTAATTGAGTGCCCCCTCCCCTTGGCCGGCCTGGCCCCGGTGTCCCCCTCCTCGGTGCCCAGGGAGGTGGGGGGGGGGGGTGTGGCCGTCTGGGGGCGTGGGGGGAGCTGACCCCGAAAACCCTGCCTGAGGCGCTGGCTGCCACCAGCCTGAACCCTCCCTCACCCCAACTAGCAGCCTCCCCTCTGCTGCCTCCTGCCTCTGATGCTCGGCTCTGACGCTCCAACTGGCTCTCAGCTACAGACTTCTATTGTCTGTCCTCATTAGAATACTGATCCTGCACACACATAGACACACACACACACAGACATGCACATACACACACATATGCACGCATACACATACACACATATGTGCATATACACACATTACAAGGAGGACTTTAGACAAAAGAATTTAAAATTCTAAAGGAAATGTTACTACACTCATTACTCACAGATTTACAGTTCATATATTTATGCATACACACACACACACACACACACGTGTCATACTGATGCCATCTATGGTAACAAACAGGAGTTCAGTAATAATTCAGAGAGGTCTGAGGGTTGTTTGTTGAAATTGATTTCATAAATGTGTTTTAAACATCTTTATTGTGTCTCTCAGTGAGAAAGCTGATTTTCATCTTAACTCTGATTTTGATTTTCGACTAATCTTCTTTGACTTGGATGGATTTTATTCCAAAGCAAACCTGAATCTGAATGAACCCCCATTCGGTGTTATTTCCAGGGGGCGGGGTTTATCCAGTCCCTCTGACCTTTACCTGAAACTCAAATATATGTGCTCAAGAACTCAAGAGTGGGGGGGGGGTCTGGTAAAAAGGGAACTTTTGATCCTGGGCATCTGGCCATCCGAGGCCAGATGTTGGGTCGGGTAACCTCACACCACCATGACGCAACGGCGGCTGCAGGTGGCGGCGCAGCGGAATGGCGGGTGAGACAGCCGGCAACTGCCCGTCAGGGTGATTGGCAGCCCGGCCTGACAGCAGATGAGAGCGCGGGGCCCGTCTCTGCCTCAGAGGCAGCAGCACCAGTCCTGTGTTCTCCTGCCCACCTCCTCCCGCCCCGCCGCCCGCCGCCTTCTCCCTCCTCTTCCTTTTCCCGGTAACGAGGGCGGGCTTCTTCTCGGGGAGGAGAACCTTCTCTCGGCTGCTGTCCGGGGCGGTGGTGGTGGTTGGGGGGCCCGTGAGGGTGTCATATGCCTTTGACAGCGCCGAGGCTTCCTGCTGCAGACCTCCAGCTCCGTGCCCGGCTCCCCGGGCCCACCTGGTTGTCAGGGCTCCGGCCTCCGTCTCCGGGCTCCCCGGGGTCCCTGTGGCCCCTCCACTTTCAAGCTGCCTTTGCAGGCCGGGCTTCACTCCACCGGCCCCCACTGGTCTCCAGGCTCCTCATGCCCACAGCTACAGTCTCTTTGATGATGCCCTCTTGGCAGACAGCATAGGTGCATGTGTGTGTGTGTGTGTGTGTGTGTGTGTGTGCACGTGCGTGTATGTGCGTGTGTGCACGTGCGTGTGTGTGTGTGTGAGCGAATCAAACTGCCATATACAGGAATACGTTCTTTTCTTGTTCTCGCACACAGACAGAAAAGAGACAGACATGAAAAGGACTGTGTGATGAGTGGCTGACAGCAGCTCCACTGCCTAGCCAGAGGGGGCGGGGCTTGTTCGGATGATTGACACGCGCCTCAACCAATGAGAGTCCTGCCTGTCTGCCCTTCACTCTCCTAACATTCCTCGGGGGTAACGTTAACAAAGGGAAAACTCCCTAAGAGTTAATTAATTTTGACCCAAATGCATCAAAACACATAAAGACGTTTTTATATTGGGTTGGGAGCAAATATAAAACTGGGTAATGGCTTCTGGAACACTATTAAAGGCCTGGAAAAGTGAATCAGTACATATTGTCCTTGTTTTAAAGGAGGAGGGAAGAGTCGCTTCACGATCAACAGCTTAAAAAATCAAACAAATTGTATGTACAGACGGCAGCACGGAGGGTATCGCGAAAACACCCATTAAAACGATGAAGGCCAGCAGTGAACAGAACAGCTGGAGCACCTCTGTGGGGAACCCTCTCTCTGTTCCGTGGGCGTTAACAATCTCTAACCCGCCAGAGACGCCCCCCCGCTGATCTGCTGCACTTCAGTGAGAATCACCTGATGAGTTGACCCATCCCAGCGAGGGGGGGGGGCGGCCTCCCGCGGGGGCTCCCGAGGTCACTCCGGGCCTCCGCGCCCGCCGCCGCTCCCCTCTCTGCCAACCGACGCCAAAGTCAGAACAATTAGGCGTCGGCGCTCCTCTGCGAGGCCCCTCAGTTCTTAAAAGGAACATTTTGCTCCAGTTATTTCTGTTCAAGGGGGGGCTCGCTTTTTATAGAACTACAGGAATCCGCTGACTTCCCCCTCTAGGGGTGCGATGGAAATGACACTTTTGTCAAGCAGGTGATGACAAACTTTTCTTTTGTATTAAGCGCCAGGCGTCACCGCCCATCAACGGCGGCGTTGGGAGCATTAAAGGCTCCGTAATGATCAAATGTGGGTTTGATTTGGAGCGAGACAACAGCGAGGCGCCGTCGGAGGAGGAGGATCTGCCGGATGGTTGCTGGATGTCGGGGCCCGTGGCTGGCGGGCTGCTGCCAGCGCTCCGCCAGGCAGATGAGAGCCCGGGTTAATGTCGGGATTTGTTCCCTAAAGCTCACACGCGGAGGAAGTACTGATCGGATCCGCCGTCAGCTTCACGACCCGTTAATCGCTAATCAGCACACAGGCTGTCTAATTCCAGTCACACACACACACACACACACACACGCTCGCGCACACAGGCGCTGAGCAGCGACACGCTCAGGCTTCTGCAGACAGTTTAACACTTCTGTACATTTACACGTACGTTTGTAAAGTCTTCATGATTAAATCCTAATAAACTGGCAATAACATTTTATATATCGTATCATAATTAAGACGTATGTATATGTAGATTAAATGACTTTATCACACTTGTGAGTTTACCTGGAACACACTGGGGCCTCAGTGACGCCCTTCCACACACATGCGCGCTCTCCGTGCACGCCCACGCTCGCCCCGATACAACCAGGCTCCAGAGGTGAGGATCGCTTGTTTACGGGAATACTCGACGACTTACGGTTGCTGATGTTTTGAAAGTTTTTAAATTTTCCTTGAAAAGCGCCTCATGATGTGGAACTGGTGCAGATCAGATCCTGGATATGTGACATCACAGATCCGGCATGAGGAACGAGGGATGTTTAAAAAGGCGAGGGAGCACACTGACTCACGCGCGCGTGTGTGTGTGTGTGTGCGTGTGTGTGTGTGTGTCCACCACTTCAGCAGTATTTCAGAAGGCATCATTGGACGACTTGATCCTCCCAGAAGCGACCCCGGCTGCCTCAGACTTCCTACAGCAGAGGTGGGGCTGGATTAAAGCTGTTCTTTAACGCCTCCCTCTGCTTCTCACCGCTGAAGATGCTTTTCACGCCCCCGGACAAGAATCACGTGAAGCTACTTCCTGTCCGTCCCGCTCGCTCCATCTCCAGATTGGAGCGGTCACATGGAGGGCTAATGTGGGCATTGTTCCGGGCTGGTCCAGCCTCTTCACACCAACGCTGGATTCTGTTTGAAGTGCTTATCCGGCGCGGCCGGCTCACCTGCAAGATCAATACGCCGGGTTCAAAGCTGCCGGCTTCACAGAGAACACACTCTTATTAATTTATAGAAACTTCTAGAAACTTTGTCTGAAGGGAAAAAACCTCCAACTCAGTGTGGTGGAGAGACAGGGGGAATTATTAATATACCTGGAGAGGGGGGATGGAGAGAGATAGAGAGAGAGCAGGGGGAGAGAGAGGGAGACGGGGGGGGTAGAGGGACAGAGAGAGGGATAGAGGGGGAAAGAAAGATAGAGGGAGAGAGTGGGGTAGAGGGAAAGAGGAAGGGGGGAGACAGAGGGAGAGAGGGGGGAGGGAGGGGGGAGGAGAGAGGGAGAGAGAGTGGGAGAGAGAGGGAGAAAGGGGGGGTTGAGAAAGAGAGAGAGGGGGAGATAGGGAGAGATGGGGGGATAGAGAGGAAGTGGGAGAGGGGGATAGAGGGGGAGAGAGAGAAGAGGGGATAGAGAGGGAGAGAGAGGGAGAAAGGGGGTTGAGAGAGAGAGGGGAGAGAGAGGGGGAGATAGAGAGGAAGTGGGAGAGGGCGATAGAGGGAGAGAGAGAGAAGAGGTGATAGATAGGGAGAGAGAGAGGAGAGACAGAAAGGGAAGATAGAGGGGAGATAGAGGAGAGAGAAAGGAGATAGAGGGGAAAGGGGGCAGAGGGGAGATAGAGGAGATAGAGAGAGGAGAGAGTGAGGTAGAAGGGAGATAGAGGGGAGATAGAAGACAGAGAGAGAGAGAGTGAGGGAGAGAGGCCGAACGACTCTCTTGATATGAATATTTAAATGAATCACTTTTTGATGTGCATTGATCACATGAAAAGTGAGCACGCACGTGTGTGCGTGTGCATGTATGAATGTGTGTCACAAGAAGACAGATGAATATGGAAGACGGTTAAAAGACTCAGATCAAGGTGTGTGTGTGTGCGTGCGTGTGTGTGTGTGTGTGTGTGTGTGTGTGTGTGTGTGTGTGTGTTGTTTAACTCATTAATGGAGTGTATTTGAATTTTCCTTTGTTGTCAGATTTGATGATTTGGGGGAAATTTCCAGGCCTGGATTTCAAAGCGCTCCAGGCCTGGAGCGTCGGGGAGCGAATGGCTGGCCATTTATATTTAATGGTATGAGTTTATCAACAGGAAGCGTCTCAGGATGTTGGCTCAGATTTGATTCCATGTTCCCCTGTTTTCACCTGGGGGACACATGTTCCCGCTCCGCTCCTCCATTAGCATACTGCTCTTCCTCTCACATCCCAGCGCCGATAACAACCAGCAACTTCCCGACGGCGCCGCTCAGACCGGCTCTCGCTCACCTGGAATGTAGGGAAAGCAGTGTGAAGGAAGGTTTTCCCGGGAGAATAAATCCACGATGTTTGGATGTTCTGAGCTACAAGGATGCTGGAGATTATTTCCTTTAGTGTTGGTTCTCATCCTGGAGGGATTAAAGTTTACACAATGTGATATGGATCTCCTGTCTCAAGGTGTGCAGAGTTCTTCCCCAGGTCTTCTCAAGGTCTTCTCCAGATCTTCTCAAGGAATTGTCCAGGTCTTCTCCAGGTCTTCCTCAGGTCTTCCTCAGGTCTTCTCCAGGTCTTCCAGATGTTTAAACCTCTGAAGACATCTGCGTGGTTTCTGTCTGCAGCTGATCGGTCTGAAGCAGGCGGTCACTAGAGACTGAGGGGGCACGCAGTCAATGAAGGGTTGTCTCCACCTCCTCCTGCTGACTACTATATGTTCAAGAGTGTGCACACACACACACACACACACACACACACACACACACACACACACACACACACACACACACACACACACACACACACACATATCCTTGTGCTTCTATAATAGATTCTCCTAACCCTAACCTGAACCTTAATCCAAGTCTTAACCCTCAAAAAGTCGTTTGAACTTGTGAGGACCTGCAAAAATGTCCTCACTTTATTTGGAGGATGCACACACAGACACACACTCACTCACACACTCACTCTCTCACACACACACACACACACACACACACACACTTCTATACATACAGGCACAGACACTCAGAAGCGCACACAGGAGGACACATGGAAGCATATTCAGGGTATGAACACACACACACACACACACACACACACACACACACACACACAGGCGCTCTTCAGTGTCTCTCAGTAGTTCTTGAGTGTTTCATCTGACAGCTTATTCCCAGTGTGGCTCCACTCTGTATTCACCCTGGATCCCCTCAGCACAGACACCCTGTGAACACACTCCCAGGGAAGAAAGTTGGCAAAGGTGACCTCTGTCCACATACACACTCGACGCCATCGCCAGTGTCGCATTCCAGGGGAAGACAAACGCGGTTTGCAGTGAAGTTCCCAGTGGAAGAGTGCATGTGGGCGTGTGCAACCTGCTGCCATTGCTCAAGAATGAAGTCATTGTTATTTTAACTCTATATTGTCCTTCAGATTGTGTTTATTAAATGTTTAGAAAGTCCTAGTTGCCCATATTCCTCCTACTTGGTGCCCTTAACCCTCCTACTTGGTGCCCTTAACCCTCCTACTTGGTGCCCTTAACCCTCCTACTTAGCGCCCTTAACCCTCCTACTTGGTGCCCTTAACCCTCCTACTTGGTGCCCTTAACCCTCCTACTTGGTGCCCTTAACCCTCCTACTTAGTGCCCTTAACCCTCCTACTTAGTGCCCTTAACCCTCCTACTTGGTGCCCTTAACCCTCCTACTTGGTGCCCTTAACCCTCCTACTTGGTGCCCTTAACCCTCCTACTTAGTGCCCTTAACCCTCCTACTTGGTGCCCTTAACCCTCCTACTTGGTGCCCTTAACCCTCCTACTTGGTGCCCTTAACCCTCCTACTTGGTGCCCTTAACCCTCCTACTTAGTGCCCTTAACCCTCCTACTTTTTCAAGCTAGGATTGGTTTGGAATAGCGATGTGAGCCTCTAAAGGACTAAATGCAGTGCAGCACTTGGTGGTCTTGTTTCCCTGACCTGAGGGACATCTGCTGCAAAAACACCAGGAAACACCAGGAAACACCAGGAAACACCAGGAAACACCAGCTCCTCTCACGCCGCTCAGCTGACTTGTTCTGGGGCCAGACGGTCTCCTTCATGTTTTAGACGTCAACATCTGATCAGGGTGCATGTTTGCAAGTTCATGTAGGTGAGTCCTACACACACACACACACACACACACAGACACACACACAGGTTTTAAATGAACTCAGAGTTGTAGTGAAACCACACCATGAAGCCCCCCCCTCTCTCTCTCTCTCTCTCTCTCTCCTGAGGTTTACCCTGCAGCATTTTGGGAAGAATCCCAGCATCAGCATAACCCCTGAGAGTGGGTGGCATCCAAAACCTGTGTGTGTGTGTGTGTGTGTGGTGTGTGTGTGTTAATGTATGTAGACCACCAATGTAAAAGAGAGAGAGAGAGTGGTTAGTTATAAACCATTAGCCTGGCGGCACTACAATCATAACCACGGCATTCAGAATGTACCACAGGCAATTGCTGTGTGTGTGTGTGTGTGTGTGTGTGTGTGTGTTTAAGGGCATTCCTTTGTGCATTTGGCCATGAGTGTGTTGTTTGTCATTGTGTACACTGTATATATGGTGTGAGATATAAGATATACTGTACAATGTATGTGTGTAGTGAGTGTGTGTGTTTGTGTGTATGTGTGTGCATGTGTGTGTGTGTGTGTGCATGTGTGTGTGTGTGCGCGCGCTGTGTGTGTGTGTGTGTGTGTGTGTGTGTGTAATCTTAATTAGAGGAATGCAGTCCAATCACAGCTCAGTTTGTTTGTGTCTGTCAGTTTGGACTGTGATTGACGATTGGAGCAAAGTCAGAGCACAAGGTCAATGGATAGATGGATAGATGGATAGATGGATAGATGGATAGATGGATAGATAGATAGATAGACAGATAGATAGATAGATAGATAGACAGATAGATAGATAGATAGATAGATAGATAGATAGATAGATAGACAGACAGATAGATAGATCTCCCTCTCTCTCTCCCTCCCTCTCTCTCTCTCTCTCCCTCTCTCTCTCTCTCTCCCTCTATCTCTCCCTCCCTCCCTGCTTGCTGCAGGGTTGATTGGAGGTTTTGTCACGCCTGCTTTGACAGGCCGGGCAGAGCTCAGGTCCCAACGGTTTGGCAATTATCCTCTAACCCAGCAGCCTACTGCTGCAGGAACGCTCACACACACACACACACACACACACACACACACACACACACACACACACACACACACACACACACACACACGCGGCCTGCATGTCAATACCGGCCGTCAGAGAAGGGGAGAGAGGCTGCCTGTGTTTTCTCTCTCGCCCTCTCCACATCTGTCTCTCTCTCTCATTAGCCAGCTGCGCTTTAGCGAGGAGGAAGGTGCGAAACTCTGGAGACTCTTAATATTCTCCTCTAATATACAGTCCATCTTAAGCCGTCCAGGGTCTATGCTCCACACATGCTCACACACTCGCTCACACACTCACACACACTCTCTCTCTCTCTCACACACACACGCACACACACACGCACACACGCACACACACACACTCGGGTAATCCTGGGAGATCAGAGGGGCTCCTCCACCTCTGGCTAAGCAGCCCTGGACTCATCGACAGTCTCGCTCACGGTCTTTCCAGCTTAGCCAATGTACAGCAGCGGCTTGTCAAGCACAGAAAGCAGCTCGGGATGGGGAATTAGCGGAAACAAGCGCTCTGGATTCAGGAAGGGAGCCATCCGCCCCCGCGCCAATGCAAATCGCACATTTATTTTAAAGTGTAACGAAGCAGTAACACGCAGGGGCCCTGACCCGGATGTCCGAGGTCCTGGAGCCGCGGATCATGCACAGCAGCTGGACAGAGCTGATTAGAGGACAGGGCGTCCAACAGTGGACGCTATGTGTCTTAACTGAACGAAAAGTCATGAATTCCGCGTTAGATCGGCAGTTTTGCAGGAAATGAGTCGGTTATTAAGACGACGCCATCTTTTAAAAGAAACGTGGAGAAGGAAAGGCTCTGGTAGGAGTAACATGGAGCCCTCCCCACTCCCCACGTGAGAGGAGCTGCCGGGATCGGATTATCAGAGTGGCGGAGCGACGGCCCACCGGTGAGAGAGGTGGGCAGGTGGGGACTGACCACACCCGAAAGAGGCGGAGAACGCCCGATCAGGAGCTCTGGGGTGTCAGCAGGAGACCCAGGAGCCCCTTTATTTGAGCAAGGGCCCGCGATTAAAACTTCCTGGAACTGAAAATTCCAATAGCATGAGCGCTGAGGAAGAGGACGGCGAAGTGGTGGAGGACTCAAACGGTGAGATGAGAGGACGTCTCCCTCCTTTTAGGTTCTTTAATTAAGTTGTTGATGTTCTTTTCCTCCTCCTGTTTTACACCGCCGCATCTCCGGCGTCTCGTGCTCAGCGCCGTGGGCGTCATAATCGTCAAATCCATCGACATGCTCGCCTCAAATCAGATAAACGCGGCGGCCTTTGAAGAAGATGGACGCCGCAGCTTTATCAAACAGACAAAGCAGTGATCTTCCCTTCCGGCAGAAAGCGGCTACATGCACCTTACAGCAACAAACGGCTCTGCGCGTGTGTGTATGTGTGTGTGTGTGTGTGTGTGTGTGTGTGTGTGTGTGTGTGAGTAGAACAAGTAGATGGGTGTTATTTCATAGGAGTGTGTGTGTGTGTGTGTGTGTGTGTGTGTGTGTGTGTGTGTGTGTGTGTGTGTGTGTGAGGCGGACCTTGCCTGAAGCTAAAGTCATTGAACAGTTAAGGAGTTCCTGCTCCACTCCAGGCTAAAGCTAAAATGCAACTGTCTGGCCACGCGTGAAATTACCGCCCTCTCACGGGCGTGCGCCTGGAAGTTTCCACGTGTGTGAACCTGGCAACACCTGACCGAACCATCAAAACCTCGTCAAAGCGCTGGTCTGCCATGGCGAGAGGCACTATTACTGCCTTGTTGATGCCCACAGGCCTCAAATGAAGTCACTTTTTTGTCCTCTGTAGTATGTTCTGTAGTATACTCTTTGTAGTATGTTCTGTAGTATACTCTTTGTAGTATGTTCTGTAGTATACTCTCTGTAGTATGTTCTGTAGTATACTCTCTGTAGTATGTTCTGTAGTATAATCTCTGTAGTATGTTCTGTAGTATACTCTTTGTAGTATGTTCTGTAGTATACTCTCTGTAGTATGTTCTGTAGTATAATCTCTGTAGTATGTTCTGTAGTATACTCTTTGTAGTATGTTCTGTAGTATACTCTCTGTAGTATGTTCTGTAGTATACTTTGTAGTATGTTCTGTAGTATACTCTCTGTAGTATGTTCTGTAGTATACTCTCTGTAGTATGTTCTGTAGTATACTCTCTGTAGTATGTTCTGTAGTATACTCCCTGTAGTAGTCCTCTGTATTTCTGTAGTATACTCTGGGATATATATACTGCCTCCATGTTTCTGGAGGTATATCCTGGCATGTTTTGACTGTTGGCATGTCAGGTATATCCTGACATGAATATACCTGACTCAAAATAGGTTCCGGGTTTTTAAAACTTTAATAGTTCTACTCTCACTCCATACTGTTTCCAGATGTATTCCAGATACACCACGAATCAGGAGGTTTTCCTGTGATTCCAGAATTAAAAACAAATCCTGTTTGTGGGTGGAAGCGCCTCTTTCTAATGAAAAACTCATGGTTGTCACGTGTGACGCAAATGCGAGCGAATGCAAACACGGCTCAAACATGCAGCTCCCGACATATTAAACTTTTACTGCAGCCTCTACTTAACGTAAATCTTTAATGCTTCACATCCGCACAGTTTAAGCTGTGATCCGATTCTCCTCCACGCCCCTCCAAATAAGACAAATCCAGCCTGGACAATCTGAAGACGCAGTGCTTCATTGAATGAATTAAAAGCCATTTAGACATCTGGGGGGAGGGTTTCCCTGTAGCTCACGCCACCGATCAGGAATGCTCGATAACGCTCAGCTGTCAATCCGCTCGAAAAACTGCTCCGGTTATCCGCCACTCAATATCAAATCCACCGATGGCTTCCACGCAGAGCCTGTTGATCCACAAATAAATCAGTCGGCTGATAGGTCTCCCTGACACACACACACACACACACACACACAGTCTCAAGGCTTTTTCTAGGCAGTGTCAAAGGGCATTAACTCTGTTTAAGATCATAGTTGGCATCCTTTCCACACACATATCATACCTACTGCTTATTGCCTGCACACACACACACACACACACACTCACTGAGTCATCACAGCAGTCGTCGGTTAGATTCGGTTCTTTTGAAGCGGAGCAGAAGTGCGGTAATGTCACAGCCTTGGGCGACAGATCGCTCGCTCCCTGACGCCCGTATTACTCCTGCAGCTCATCCCACCCTTCCCTCGGCAGGCGCACCACCGACGCCATCGCCCTGCAACGTACACGTGCAGGCTGTCACAATGTATTTGGCTGCACACACCTGCTGCGTCGGAGAGCTTTCCGTGTCCTCGTGGCGGAGGAGGACGAGCACTCTCCTGCTCACTGTGCAGTCTGAGGAAGAGAGTTTTCACAATAGAATTTATAACTGAATCGACTCTCCAATAACTCAAAAATGGAATTAAAGCCCAACAATGCACAGCTCAGGCGAGTTGAGTCTGGGAACCCAGAGTTTTTGAAGCAGGATGAGGTGTTCCACTGACCTGGGGAAGTGGCATGACCAGCTCAAAGGACCCCGCCATTGCCCATGGGCTCTATGCAGAGCTCACGCTCATGGACCATGTCGGAAAATATCTGGGGGGACAAAAGGATGTTTGTTTAATATTTACAGGTTCTCTTAATATTTACAGGTTCTCTTGGTGGGGTGTGTGGATGGCGCACACATGAGGCCTGTGGTGAGGCTCCTAAATGTTATCACACTTTATAGAAGTGCATTGGTCTACATTTTGTGTGTGTGTGTGTGTGTGTGTGTGTGTGTGTGTGTGTGTGTGTGTGTGTGTGTGTGTGTGTGCATGTGAGGGAGAGAGAGGAAGACCATGGCCTGAGGTCATATCTGCATCAGGCAGTTGCTGGAGCTCAGTGCCAGAGCATGATCCCCTACGCCTTTAATTAGACACATTAACATACACACACACACGCAATGCAAAAAGACAGAGCCCACACACACACACACACACACACACACCCTCTCCCACAATAGGCCTGTTGAAATGACCCGAGGCTATGTCGACCACACCACATTAAAACCTGGGCTAATCAACCTCATACTCTCATGGACACTTACTCAC